>JADNRZ010000014.1:0-1442516 GCA_015501605.1 Panaeolus papilionaceus
CGTGACCTTATCTTATCTTTCATCACGTGACCCTATCTTATCTTTCATCACATGACCTGCTATTATCTTATCTCGGTTCCACCTTTGACTCATTTTCCTCCTGACTCTTATTCGACTCATCTTCAAATCATATCTACTCTTTCTTCTTACTTATGACTCTCTTTACTAGTCATACCTTCTTGACTCGTTATTCCTACTCATACAGACTCATATCCTTTCGCGCACAGACCGCCTACAATACCTATATAAACCCCAGTAGTTATACCCATGTTCTTTAGCTAGTTCTTTAACTACAATAGAACGATAACTTCTACTGCTTCTTTCTTAACTTGCTCTCTACTAAGACAATACCATCGAACGATTCTCGAAGTGGCATTCTTAGTACGATAACTTGAACTTATATTCTGAACAGAATATCGAACCTGACTTCTCCAATGAAACCTGACTTAGCTCAAAGGCCTTAACCACAAGCGCCCATCGAGCTACTGTAACAATGAGGGTGCCATCATCAACAAATGATAACAAATATGTAGACAGCGCGCCCCGACAGGTGCGCGTCTCGAAGATCTTCATAACGGGGGTGATATAAAGGGCAGATAACACCAGGGACAGGGCTCCGCCCTGTCCCACACCCACGTCCACAGGCATCAGGTCAGAGACGAAGGTGTTCCATGCATAGCGCATGGAGCAACCAACCAGGTACAAGGCAAAAAACCTCCGGACTTTAGCAGGGAAGCCCTGCTTTTCCAGTATGGCCATCAGAACTGTATGGTTCAGAGATGGGAAGAACTGTGTGATGTCGAATGCCACCACGCTGGTAACCAACCCTTTCGCCCAGCCCAATCGGACCATGTGCGTAAGGATAAGGCCTGCATCTTCTGGTGAGCGCTGCTTAAAGCCCCCCAGTTGACACAGATGGAATATATCCAGTTTGATGCCCTCAAACTGGATGCAGGTTGAGCTGAGTTTCTCAATGAGTTTACCAAGCATGTTCAAGAGCACAATGGGCCTGAACGACTTGGGTGTAGAGTAGGATGGCTTCCCTGGTTTCGGAATGATTACCAAGGTCGAATTCTTGAAGTGACTGGGCCAGTAGCCTGCTGTCAGGCAGGCGTTGGCCAGTCGGACAAAGAGTGACTCAACGCCATCAGCGTCAATTACTCTCTTGAGGTACCGCCACGTCACGTGGTCAGGCCCGGGCGCAGAGAGCCCAGAGCATGCAACGAGGGCGTCACGCAGCTCCAGGCTGGAGAAAGGCTCCCATTCCCTCTCCTGCAGAGAGGGAAGCTCCTCCAAAACAGACAGATCATAAGGTCTGTTGGTAGCGGAGTTGTATGTGCCGTGGAGTCCTTCCCACAGCAAGTCAATAGTATGGCACAGTTGCCCACGATACTGAATTGCCTCCGAAGGAGGTAACTTGCGCTTCTGTGCCCAGTTCATAAGGTCCCATGGGCGCTTGTTGGTCTCTGCGATTTTCTCGATCTCAGCATTGAAAAACTCCCTCTTTGTGCTGTGGACAGTGGAGCGGAGGGCCTGCCACTTGTCCTTCTCCCAGTTGGACCGGAAGGCAGCAAGGGCAACCGCGCATTCATCATTCCACCATGCCTTGGAGCATTTGGTGATCTTTTTCTCCGTGGCATGGGAATCCCATGCTTCTTGGAAGCAGAGGGCAATAGCCGAAGCCATGTCCTCCACTCCCTCAGGAGTATGTGAGAAATCACGTCCTACGAGGCCTTGAAGCCCCGCGCAAAGCATGCAAAGCACGGATAAGAAAGCCTTCTCCATGTCCAAATTAGGCTTGATCGACTTGTGAGGAGGAGCTGTAGGCTCCTCCAAGCAAGGGAGAGAGCATCCCAGAGGGATGTGATCACTGACACCTTGCCAGGATCTGTCATGCTCCGGCATGTGGGACAGCGAGTGTTCCACTTTGAGAAAGACAAGATCAATCACTGTAGGTGAGAGATCTTCCTGGAAGGGCACATGTGTTGGCCCTGGATTAACTGGTTCTGACCAGCACAGCCCTGTTTCAGCTGCAATCTCCATTATCATTGCAGCTCACAAATTGTGCCCTTCCACATCTGGGTCCCAGATGTGTGAGCGACAGTTGAAGTCCCCTCCCATATACACAAGTGGGGGGAGTTCTTCAATATGGTCATGCAGGAAGCATGTAGCACTTCTGGCACTGTCAGAATAGACATTCATAAAATTAAAGACCTCCCTCTCCCCAAACAGAGAGAGAAGCTGGATATCCTGGTGCTTAACAAGGTCCAGGCAAAGTGCAGGGCGATAACGTACAAGGCTGCGAGCTACATACATGATCACGCGGGGCAGAGCCCCATCAGCGCTCTTTGCATCAGCGAAGAGCAACCAGTTCGGATGGGCCGGAGGCCCATCAACTTCATCACCCTCCTTATTGGAAGTCAACAGTGCAGTCCTAATCACACGCCATGGTGGTTCTTGGATGAAAAGGAGATCATACACATTTTGCATACGATCCAGTAAAAGGTCTACATGTCCATAATTTTTACAAACATTTTGACAATATACTCTAATCTCCTTCGTTTTTACACTCATTTCTGAGAACTGGGGTTAGAGGGCTTGGATGTGCGACCGTACTGGCTGCTCACCTTTTGATACATCTTGACATAATAGGTGTCATCGTACCTATTGTGCCAAAATGCGCACTTGCGGGAATCCACTCTGTGTTCCTTCCTGCAATTAAGGCAGGGGAACCAATGAGGGCAGTCCTGGTCCACTGGGGTGGCCAGGATTGGAGGGTTGGTGTTCTTGTTGCCCTTACAGCAACCTGCCATGGCATGGTGGTGGTCCCTAAGATGGGGACCCCCGCAAATAGGGCACGTCAGGATCTTGGCCCAGCAGTGGAGCGAATCGTGGCCCCATCTGAAGCATCTCTGGCAACAGGGGACCCTGCAATTCAGGGTAGCGGTCTGGATGAGGCAGCTGTGTCCACAAATCATTATGGACCTGCTGATGAGCTGTTTAGCCTGGGCTCCATTCTGGGAGTCCCATAGATCAAAGTAGACAGTTGCAGTGGCAGCCATCTTGGAGTTTCAGATAATGCGCACTTTCAAGCGCAGCACGAAAGCGGGCACCAATGGGGACCTTTGAATGGCCGTGCAGATGTCTGTCTCAGTGATTTTGACCTTGGTGGTCATGCTGGTGTAGATCGGGACGTCAATGATTTTAAGGTACGACATCGAGGATGGGAGGGTAACCTGGGGCAACAAAGGGCCCTGGGTTTCTGGGAAGAACTTGCGCGTGACGGACTTGACAGTATTAATGTCTTGGTCCGACACCACCCGTGTGCACTTGACAGTGTACCCATTGAAGGCACAAGCACACGAGAGAGCGCAAATGAGCCTGCCCGATTAGGCAAAGGCACCATTCACCTGACTTGTGATTACCACTTTTATTAATAATTCAGGACAGTTGCCCTGTGGACGATAATACCACTTGCCCTGTAATTTATGAAATGATAAGTGCCCTGTTTTTTATGATAATGCCTCAGGTAACTTTAGTGTGTGATTTCATAGATATTATCATAATTGTCAGGCTGATTTTCATAGCAACATTTTATATGCTGTAGACATTTTCATGCTGCCCTTGTGATGTTCATGCAATATTATTATCATTTTCATGATTATGCTGATATTTTCATGATTGGTAGGGCAATATTATCATGGATTTCATGATTACTAGGGCAATATTCTTCTTGATTTCATAGATTTCCTTGATCTTATCAGTGCATTTTCTTATCAAATCAGGGCAATTCTAAATATAGAATTGCCATAATATGACATCATTAGATCAGATCACTATTATCTCCACTTTTTTTGGACCCTTATCTCATCCATCAATTACATCAAATCAGGGCTCTGCCCCTGTTGCACCCATTATTTCTAGCATTTATTACACTGCTTTTCTGGCCACTTTATATGGACATATATATACCATTAGAAAGCTACAATTGCCTACTATTTGATTCTGAATTTTATTTAATTAAATTTCTGCAGGGGAGCAGCCAATTCAGCTCCGCTTTTTCCCATCAACTTAGCCCCTATTCATTTATGCTACTATTCCTGCTGCATTTGCACTGCTTTTTTGGCACTTTTTCTGGTGCACATATATACCATTAGAAAGCCCTAATTGTCTAGTTTAAGAATATGTCCTCAGTTTTACAATAGCCCCACTAGGGGCTGCACTATTTAGCTGTGCTTTTTGGGTATTTAATTAGCCCCTATTTTGAATCAGCATTGTTCCTGCTCCATTTTGCACCGCTTTGGTGCAATTATATATGGACATATATATCACCAGAAAGCTACAAATGCCTAGATTAAGAATCTGAAATCAGAATATAAATGTTGTGTCTAGGGAGGGAGCAATTGCATTTTGCATTTGGGCATTACACCATGGGAACACTCTTAATCACCTCTTCTCCTCCTCCCCCCACCACTTTTTTGCCCTCATTTCTCACAGCGGTCTCCTTGGGTTCCTACTGCATAAGCTGTTTAAAATACATAACATACACCTCCATGCCAAATTATAGACTGAGGGGTGGAGTGGATGTGGAGAAATGAGGGCAAAAAAGTGGTGGGGGGAGGAGGAGAAGAGGTGATTAAGAGTGTTCCCATGGTGTAATGCCCAAATGCAAAATGCAATTGCTCCCTCCCTAGACACAACATTTATATTCTGATTTCAGATTCTTAATCTAGGCATTTGTAGCTTTCTGGTGATATATATGTCCATATATAATTGCACCAAAGCGGTGCAAAATGGAGCAGGAACAATGCTGATTCAAAATAGGGGCTAATTAAATACCCAAAAAGCACAGCTAAATAGTGCAGCCCCTAGTGGGGCTATTGTAAAACTGAGGACATATTCTTAAACTAGACAATTAGGGCTTTCTAATGGTATATATGTGCACCAGAAAAAGTGCCAAAAAAGCAGTGCAAATGCAGCAGGAATAGTAGCATAAATGAATAGGGGCTAAGTTGATGGGAAAAAGCGGAGCTGAATTGGCTGCTCCCCTGCAGAAATTTAATCAAATAAAATTCAGAATCAAATAGTAGGCAATTGTAGCTTTCTAATGGTATATATATGTCCATATAAAGTGGCCAGAAAAGCAGTGTAATAAATGCTAGAAATAATGGGTGCAACAGGGGCAGAGCCCTGATTTGATGTAATTGATGGATGAGATAAGGGTCCAAAAAAAGTGGAGATAATAGTGATCTGATCTAATGATGTCATATTATGGCAATTCTATATTTAGAATTGCCCTGATTTGATAAGAAAATGCACTGATAAGATCAAGGAAATCTATGAAATCAAGAAGAATATTGCCCTAGTAATCATGAAATCCATGATAATATTGCCCTACCAATCATGAAAATATCAGCATAATCATGAAAATGATAATAATATTGCATGAACATCACAAGGGCAGCATGAAAATGTCTACAGCATATAAAATGTTGCTATGAAAATCAGCCTGACAATTATGATAATATCTATGAAATCACACACTAAAGTTACCTGAGGCATTATCATAAAAAACAGGGCACTTATCATTTCATAAATTACAGGGCAAGTGGTATTATCGTCCACAGGGCAACTGTCCTGAATTATTAATAAAAGTGGTAATCACAAGTCACATGGGCTTTGAACCTCTCCCTCCCTCCTGGATGGAGACTGTGAATGAGTTCACTGACAGGATGAAGACTGCTCTTGAGAAAGCTTGTGCTGCCTTAGCAACTGCTAAGGAGGACATGGCTAGGTACTACAACCAGCATTGCACCAAGGCTTCTGAGATCAAGCCTGGAGATTGTGTCTACCTTGATGCCTCAGACATCCAAACCACTTGTCCATCCAAGAAGCTCTCTCACAAGCAAGTTGGTCCTTACCCAGTCATATCTAGTGTTGAAAAGAATGCCTACTGTCTTCAACTTCCTAAATCCCTCTCCTGCATTCATTCAGTCTTCCATATTGTCAGACTCACACCTGCTCCTTTTGATCCTATCTCTCATCAAAGAGCCAAGCCACCCCCACCCCCTGTGCTTGTTGACAATGTCAAAGAATTTGTTGTGGAGAAAATTTTGAACACCAAGTTCATCAGAGGCAAACTTTGATACCTGAGCAAATGGGAAGGATACAATGCTGGTAAGAATTCTTGGGAACCAGCTGAAGATGTCCATGCTCCTGAGCTCATCAAGGAGTTCTATGCAGAGAATCCTAAGGCTCCAAAGGTTATCAGGACCACCTATGCTCACATTCCTTACAAAGTGGCTGGACTTCATGCTTCAAGAGCAAAGCAATCCTAGAGGGGGAGTAAAGTCAGAGGATCTTCTGCTACCTCCTATTCCTTTCCTTATCATTGTCTGTCTTGTCTCTCCTTCCCCCTATTTCTCTTTGCTCTATTTTATTATCTAGACATATCATGGACTCATATATATTATATTACACTCTCCTTTAGTTGTCACTCATTTGCTATTCACTTGTTTCCACTGTTACATAGTCATTCCTTTGTGTTTCCCTTTGTTTATTCCCATAGGCATTGTTTGGCATCAAGGCTGATGCCAATGCTGGCTCATCATGTAAATAGCTGTTTCACCTTTACCTCTTTCTCTTTGGAGGGGGCAGAGAGTGTGAGAATTGTGCCACAAATGCCTTGAGAGATGCCTTGGCCAGATATTGTAGGTATTCAACTTGTACAGAGTAGTTAGATAATGGATAAGAAAGATGATATTGAAGAGAGCAGATATCAGTTCTGGCCAATGGGATGTTGTAACATAAAGATTCACATGCACAAGCCACAACACTGAGTGACACAAGACCTGTTACTGCATCCAAGGGACCTGTCAGACCCTTGACATGGAAACCTGTTTACATAGCATTGCTGGAGGGGGGGGGTTTATCTCACCAATTTCCCACCCTCTCCTTGCTCATGCACAGCAAGAACATTGAGCAAAGCATCACACTTGCTGTCTGCAATAACAACACATATTTTACTTGTATGCTACTTGAAGTATAATAAATCCATTTATATGTATCTTTATAATGCTATAGTGCTATATAAACATATATTATTGAAAATTGAGTTAAGGGATGGTGCCCAATGTTGACAATGAGTGTAATGGTTACAACAGTGAGCAAAGGTGTTGGGGGCAGAACACATCAATAATGATGAACAATGCTGAAAGGGACATGTTATCTGCTTTATCAACCTTATTGATATCACTCATTATCTACCACCTAAAGAGTTCTTCTTCTTGGATAAACACCTTATTTTCTTAAACCAACACATTTTGAACATTTATTGGCAGTCTTGGAAATTAAAGGTAGTGTAGACCTATAGACTTGCCAAGGGAGGGGGTTTGCCCTAGTTTATTTACTACTGTTGATGTGATGATCAGGTGTTTTACTATCTCCAGAATTCATGCCAAATACTATTCTGACCTTCTCAAGTCAACTGGTGGCTGCCCATGCAAGCTTTCTCCCTCCAATGTGCTACCTGCCTTATCACTTCTCACAAGGCGGACAATGCTGCTAAGGTCACCAAAATCCTGCAGAATAGCTAGAAAAAAGTGGTAAGGAGATGATGATATGGCCCCCTTAATCTGCAGACCTTAACCCTATAAAACACCTTGGGTTTACCTCAAGGCAAGGCTTGCAGAGTATGAAAATCCTCCTTCTAGCATTTCAGAGTTATGGACTAGAGTGGAAGAGGAATGGAACCAGATTCCAGCTTCTGTAGATCAGAATCTGATACAGAGTATGCCACAGAGAGTTTCAGCTGTGTTACAGGCTAAGGGAGGCCATGGCAAGTACTAAATTTAGAATATAGTACATAATTTTTGAGAGGAATAAAACCCTTTGCTGGTCTTGCATTTGGCAACCAATGGAAGGTAGATACTTTCTGCAAAGCTTATCATCATTATTGGTATTACTACTAGGAATATCAAATTTAAAAGAATGCAGAGAGCTCATATTCTCAACAATACATCCTCAACAAGGCAGGATTCTCTAGCATTGACATTGCAATCTGTGAATGGAGCTTCACAAATGCCAGTGGCTATGTTCTACTCCCATCACTAGGTCAGCTTGAAATGTTTGATAATACTGAATTGAAGATCTCTGTAATTTTTACTTCAAACACTTGTCTCTTGATTTCATACCTCTTGATGCTGCACTACAGAGGGCCTTACCTGCTGCCATATTGCTGACCTGTTGTATTTCATGACAGGTCTCACTGTACTTGCTTCTGCTACCTATGATGAGTATCTTATTGCACCTGGCAGTGGGGCTAATCAGCAAGGCATCACTGCTATGACAAACAGATTCAAATTCAGCATTTTGAGGACAGGTTGAATGAATGACATGCACTCAAAACTTGAAATGGAGGGCACAAAAAGCAACCTCTGGATCCCCACACATATAACATATAACCAATTCTTAATTGACACATTGTTAGCAGCTGTTAATCAACTCAAGAATCAGTGCCATTGGATAACTAAATATCTTAGCAAGCACTTAGAAGACAGGAGCATTGGCCTGTCTACTTTGCTAAGTACATTAACCCTTCAGAAGATTTCTTGAGTTTCTCTACACAGTTGATTGGGCATCTGTCCAGATTGACAAGGATTCTTTCATGTCAAACTTTCCAGAAAACAAGGTCTTTGTTGGAATGTTTAACTTTATATTATGTTCAAACATTTTCTGATCATTATTTACTACTTAGGTTGCAAATACCAGTTTTACAGGTTTATGTGTAGTATCCAGAGAGAGGTCTTCTACAGATCTCTGGCTATGTCCCTGAAACAGAGATGCTTGACAACTCTAATTTAGAGACTGGAAACAAAGCTAGCAACAGCACTCACAAGATGCAAGTCTTCAAAAACAGCAATGTAACATCTTGAAACTATTACTTGCTGAAATTGAAAGTCAGGAGCATGAGACCCAAGTAGTTGTTGAGATCCTTTTTCCATTGTGTCATATGTCTTTCCTTTGGCCTTTTCACTTCATCACTTATGTGTATAAGCTCATCATGTCTACTTCTTAGTACTAAGATATAAGTCATTTCTAGTAATCCCTGTTCCTAGTTGCTGTCTCAGTGTGCTAGATATGTGTTCCAGAGTAAGTGTCTCAGAGAAAATAGATTGTTTCTCTTCTCTAGATTGTTTCTCTTCTCAATGCTAAGGTTCACTCTCTTGGTGTGCAAGCATTAACAGATTATGGGCTCCACCTGCTAAATAATTTAAGTAAGAGGTCAAGATCTAAGAATTGCATGCCTGCCTTGTTTGCTTAACCCATGCCTAGCTAGTTTTATTCATTTTTTACTCACTTTCACATTATGGCTTTCTAAGGAACTCCAGACAATAGTTCAGTGCTTCAGCATAGCAACCACATCTATTTTCATACTCCTGTCTCTTAGGGTCAGTTCACTAGGAATGTTACTAGTTTTCCTGCTCAGGGCTCTACTCATGAGGGTGCTGCTAATGCTCAGGGTCAATAGCTTTGTCATCATGATGGCATGCCTGACCTTTTCAGCTCTGTTACAGGTTTTTCACAGCTATGTTAGGACTGTTTGGTTCACCCCATTCCTGTGCATCATTCTCAGCCACCACTATCTGCTTAGCCCTAGGCTCCTCAAAGGTTTTCTCACTAAGTTGTCTGTCTTGCCCTTGCCACCAATTCCTGCTCAACAACTGTTCTCTGCTTCTTTGTATCCTGACCATTCCTCTCCAGCACTTGCTGGTTCAGTGTGTTGTCCTCCACCTGTTTGTCCACCTACTGCATGTTTTCCTGGAAAGTTGTGGGTAGAGACTGCACAAGCCAGCCATACAGAGAATTTATAGAACCATAGATAATAACAGTACTTTGCACTGGCCTAGGTGGTTCAATCAACTTTTGCAAAAAGTGTTTTTGGTGTGAAAAACAGCTGTTTGGGGTTTTTTCAATCAACTTTCAGTTGACTTTCAGTTGACTGTTGAATGTCAGTTTATTGTGAGGACTTTGCAATAGCCCAGGTAATTTGACCAACTTTCAATTGACAGTCAGATGGTTGATTGAAGGTTGACTGAAAGTCAGTTGAGTGTCAATCTGGTATTTTTACATAAATGTGACTTTCAGTCAACAGTTGGTCCACTCCCAGTTTCTCTGCCAAAATTTAACCAACAACTAGTGATGTTCACAGGTTTCAAACCTGTGGGGTAACCTGGTGGGTAGCGAGGTAAGGGTAGGTTGGGGTACAGGTTGGGGTAGGCATCATCCAACCCTTCGCAAAACCCGCACCTTGGGCATGGGTATGGTTTAAAATTTTCCTTTTTGGGATGCCCAATTTCCATTGTAAATCTTCTCATTTTTGAGATTTTTGACAAGTTTCTTATGATAAAACATTATATTTGAAGCTCATATGTGCATGTATTAACTGTACATACTCTATTTAAGGTTCATACAGTTTAAAAACAACATAGTATGTCAAATTTGGGCCAAAAAGAATTAAAATACAGACCAGAATGCATTATTTCAGAACTAAAACACTTACACTGTGGTGAAGGCACAATGCAAGGTCACGAAAACTTGGATAGTGCTAGGAGAATGTGGGTGCTATGAAATGTATTAGTACAATTCAGCATTTCTATCTGCTTTTCCATGTTTCATAGCAGACAATAGTAAAGTAACATCTTAAGATGAAATAAGCTATATCGATGTCAATGGGATGTGTATTGTCGCCATACCTCGAACATTGGTTGTACCTTTGCTTACCTACAAAATGTGCCCA
This sequence comes from Panaeolus papilionaceus, assembly GCA_015501605.1. Taxonomy (NCBI): domain Eukaryota; kingdom Fungi; phylum Basidiomycota; class Agaricomycetes; order Agaricales; genus Panaeolus; species Panaeolus papilionaceus. Next base: position 10,799 of record JADNRZ010000014.1, read on the forward strand.
AGAGCACTCCATTTGGGCCGCTGTATCCAAAGTTATGAGGAAAGGCACAAAAACCTGCTGCCCAAGAGGGCAGGTTTGTCAATTACCTGTACCTGCCCTCACAGGTACAGGTTTTCTGGGGTACAGGTTGGGGTAGCCCCCTGGGTACCCACAGGTTACCTGTGAATATCACTACCAACAACCGACTTTTGTCTCAGAACTGTCAATCAACTTTCAGTCAGTCAATTGACCATTGACCAACATTGTCGATCGACTGTTGGTCAACTTATGTTTTCTTCTCTCATTGTAGGTATTTCCTAATTTAGCTTAAATCTGTAACATAGATGTGACATGTTACAAAATGAAAACTGTTCTAAGCCACAATGGACTGCTAGTTGTCTGTGTCAATACTGGATGCTATCAGTCATGGAAGACTATGTGACATGTGACAACCATAGTTGGTCATATCTATACATATACACACAAACAATTCACTTGTAATACTAGTGTCACAGCAGGATTATACAATTTCATATTGAATCAGAGTGTGAAATATGACAAGATGTATAGAGTATCACATTTATTGTCACAAACACTATGGAACAATAGTTTCAAGTAAAAAGATAAATTATTACTAAGGGTGTGACACATGGTAACATAGAATAGTGGAAGGTGTGACAGGAGATTGTCACATTTCTTGTCACAGCACACAATAGACTTGCATTTTAATCAGAAATCAAATATTCACAATAAACTGATTTGTGTCAATCAATAGTCAACTGAAAGTTGATCAACATCCAACTGACTGTTGATTGAAAGTCAATTGAAAAAACCCCAAACAGCTGTTTTTCACACCAAAAACACTTTTTGCAAAAGTCGATCCAAAGTCGAAAGTCAACTGACAGTCAACTGAATGTCAGGTGGTCAATCAAAAGTTGATTGAACCACCTAGGCCAGTGCGAAGTACTAATGCATTCCATGTTTTTAACATGTTTTACATCTTGCAGCATCATGGCCTAAGAGTGGAGTTTTCAAGAGCACTTAGTAATGCCATGTTCATAGACAACAAGGATGATAAGGCACACATCCAGGCCTGGGTGGTCACACAAACACCAAAGACATCATTTGAGGAACTCTTGTGCACTTCTCCCTCATGGGTTTGCAGACACTGCAAGCCTGTCATTTCACCTCCAAACATTCTTCATCCTCTCATCTCCAAAGTTTTTCACACATATGGGCCTCTGAAGGATTCTGTGACAGGCACACCATCATTTACATCAGAAAACTGGAAAACAGCCAAGAACATTTTGGATCTTGTCTTCTGTGGCTATCTCTCTGACTCAAGTTATGTTCCCCTCTACACAGTCCTTGGTGTTGATGCAAAAACAGGTCTCAATATCTACCATTGTGCTCATGGCACCAACTTTACAGAAGAGGGTGTTCACACTCATTTGCAACCTCACCTTCCAACAGGTGGTACATCTGTGCAACATGTATCTACTTGACTATCAGATTTTACCTTGCATCATCAGGATGATCTAATCAACCCTGTTGAAGTCACTGGATGTGTCAATGGCAACCTCTATAGCCAGACCAAAGAAACAATTGGTGTAATTCTGATTCCAGAAACCATTCATGTTGAATATGGAATGGCTGAATTTCAACCCTCAGTACTTGGTCCCAAATAACAACACCCACTGTAGACCTCCAGGGGTTGGAAATTCCACCAGTAAAGAAGCAGGAATTCCATACTTGACGAGTGGAAATAGTGGAAATATTCCATCTTCAAAGTATGGATTTTCCATATTCAAATGATGGAAAATCCAGTCCTTGATCGATGGAAATTCAGCTTTTCAGAGGTGGAAAACCTTGTGTTTTTCTAACATTTTCCACCCCCATGGTGATGGAAAACCCATATGTTCCCATTGGTGGAAAAAATCCACCTTTCATATGGTGGATTTTCCTCTCTAGTTCTATACCTCTATTGTAAATGGAATTTCTTCATCATTTCCACTCATTTATTTCAAACATGTAGAAGTTGCAAATAGGCATTTATTCCAGGATATCTACTACAGACAGAGCTCGACTAGAGCTACATTATAACAGTGGTAATACATGGTTATAAGAATAATATGACCCTTGTAATCTGAACTTCTCAGTCCTCCTGGAGTACCATAGGGAGTCCCTAGGGACTCTCCAGACTCCCTATGGACTTTTTACATATATTACCTAAATTTGATGTTTTGATAGGTTTCAGACAAATCCATATACAGAGTCCCTAGGGAGTCCCTACGGACTCTGTAGGGACTCCCTAGGAACTCTGATGGACTCCATTGGGACTCCACAGGAACTCCAGGAAAATTGGATAATGCAAATGCAGATGACTCTGATGTAGATAATAATTAGTCATTACAATATATGGACAAATGTACTCACAGTATTTCCCATAATCGGCTTGTATTACTGCTGGAGTCCCAGGGAGTCCCTAGGGAGTCTGCACAGAGTCCATAGGGACTCCCTAGGGACTCTGTATATATGAATTTGTCTGAAACCTATCAAAACATCAAATTTAGGTAATATATGTAAAAAGTCCATAGGGAGTCCGGAGAGTCCCTAGGGACTCCCTTGGGACTCCTGTGACTCCAGCACATATATTACAAATTTCTTGTAATACAAGGTAATTTTGCCTTGTTTTTTTGTTTGTTTGCACTGTCCTTGTATGCTGGTGTTGCAGTTGAGGGTGTCCACAGTTGTGTTAGGTGACAATGCTGTGTTTTTTGGCAGAGAGTCCCTAGGGAGTCCGTACGGTACTCAGGGGGGACTGACAAGTACTCCTTGTAATATATAGATATATATGGAAGGATCATGGAAAAGAGCAGAAGGGGGAGGGGTATGCTTCTCAACTGAATGAATAAAACTGACCATAATCCTGGCACTTGCTTCCTGCCTACTTCCAAAGACCCATTGGCATCCACATAATGTTATAACCCAAGTCAACAAGCTTCAAAACTTGTCAAATGACCCAAACTGGAAAGCAGCAAAAACCATGAGACAAGCACATTGAAGGTAATTTCCTTTACTTACTCTGAAGAATAATGGATATGATGGCATGAGTCCATGAATTAAGGAAGAGTGTAACCATAGACAGCAACAGCAGATATGTTGAAGGCAAGAAAACGAAGCAGAGATGGTTGTGGTTGGGAAGAAAGGAGTGCCTGTTGAGAATTTCCATAAATGGGAAATGGTCAAATCAAACAGTCACATGACCACTCAATATCGTTCAAAAATGCTAAGTCCCTTCGATGCAGGTGAGTTGATTAGGAGCACAAATTCCATCTCATTTGAGGTGGAAATTCCAGTATATTCAATGCAGTATGTTCTCATGTATCTATAGTATATTAAAAAACAAGTTTTAAAAAAAATTCCACTGTTTTAAATTCCACAACAATGGAATTTCCACTTGCTGGGTAGGAATTTGGAGAGGAAAAATAGATGGAATTACTTCTACTACAATAAGTTAGATTTTCCACTTAGATTGTAGGTGGAATTTCATAATGGTAGAAGTATGTTTCACCTGTTTTCTGCTTCTCTTCCAACTTGATGTGGAACTTAAGTCCCATCTACTTTCCACCATCTTCCAGCATAGAATTGCCCCTTCATGGTGGTGCAACATGATTCCACTCTTTTTCCACTTAAGGTGTTCCAACCCAAGGTGCAGGTATTCCACCTCATGGTGGTGGAACACAATTCCATCTTTTTTCCAGCTATTTAGGTTTTATTGACATGGTGGAAAATCCACATCCAACAGGTGGAAATTGATTTCCACTCTCAATTCCAACACTACTGGTTCCACCTACATTCCACCTCGAAAGGATGGAAATAGGAATTTCCACTATGGAGGGGTGGAAATTCGGCAGACGGCTTTCCAAATAAGCCTTTTCGACAATTGTCACTGCCCCATCCGCAAATATGCTTTATGAATAGTTGTACTAAGTGATGGAAAAAGCGTGCACACGCCACTGGGTTCCTGGTCGCGAGCAATTCACGTGTATCATGAGATTTTATTTCAGGACGGAACTCAATATCTTCTGATGCCCAGTACAAGCACAGTGGGTGTCGGTTGTCTGCAGGAGATATTGTTATAAACCAATTAGGGGTATTGGCGAATGATATCAATGACCATATTTCATTTCTTCTGTATTTTTTGTTGGCTAGTGAACCATGCACATGACCACCAACATACTCTACCTGATTAAGAATATCGAAACACACTTTTTCATCATCAGTAATAGGTGATTTGCGCTGACCAGGCTCTTTCAATCGCTCTGCAATTTCCGACAATGTCTCAGGGTTGATAGAGCGCAGGTTATCCACTACACGATCAAAGTTCTTCCTTTTGACCATGACAAAACTACCTTGAGTACATTGGCGCACCAGGGTGTGGTTGAACAAAATAATAACAAAGTTGGCATCCTTCTGGAATCGCTTGTCGTGATAAGACAGAAGCCATCGAATGTGAGTTTCCCTGGATATTTTTTTGAAGTGTGTATCTTGATCTAAGCCACCATAACCGTAAGGGAATAACCAAGGGAACATTTGGGGATACAACCCTGGATCGCCATATAAACTTCTTGGTTGTTCGTTATGACCCACTGCTAAGGCACCACCGCCATTCTTTAGGTGCTGGAGGGCTGCTGCTTTACGCTGTGTGCTTGTTAAAGTATTGAATCTCTCTTGAGTCAGCCCATGGACAGTAAAAGGACATGGACCTGCCCGTGTCCCATATTCCTCCTCACTATCAAAAACACTGCGGGCATTATCTACCACATTAGTCAAGTCTTTCGATGCATTCTTATATAGAACACCCACAGGTACATGCTCAAGAGGGTAGCTGTGCAGTGTGTCATAATCAATGGTCAAATCCTCGTAGTCACGGTGGTTCATCTTCAGCCATTCCAAAGCCTCCTGTACCTTTTGGCGCCTAACAACTACTGGAGTGCGTTTCAGATCCTCATCGGACGGCCTGGCCACACCAGTGAAAATGACCGCTAAGACATCTTCTAGCTCAGCTTTTCCTATAGGAAGCATATCATACACCTTAAGGGTCGGATGGTCAAATGCTATAACATTAGCCGTCATTTTGGCGTGACCGTTCGAAACACGCACTACACATCTGTTGTGCCTAACCCTGGATATTAAGGATTGTTCAGCCAGCGTTAAATCATGTAACTGGGGCGGTATATCTCCTAACCAAAGTGAGTTGGCTAGAGACATCTTGGGAGTTTTATTTTGCATCAGGGACTTTGCACATTGTTGACAAACATTCATTAAACCTTCAACCAACACAGGTCCTTCAATGTTGGATATTGGTTGGTTCGGTAAGGTTCGTTCTGCTCTTGTAGCGATCGGATTTTCCAGGAGGTGTAGTTTCTCTTCAACATCACTCAAGGGGGTCATATTGTGATGATTTTTGGAAAGCCCGCAAACAGCACAACCTGATTCCTCTATCGCTTGAGGCTCAATATCCTTACAGTATGCTCTCATGGCACGGGCTATATCATGCTTGGTAGATGGAGTAGGCGGGTATGCATCAGAAGGAACCATCTCATATGGTGGCCAATCAAAGGGATCTGTGCTAATAAACGACACAGCATGTGGGTCGTGCCGACGTATAGGCAGGACCGAACAAAACACATAGGAGTAGGATGTGCAGCCCAGATCATCACATGTATGTCTAAGTAGAAGGTCACTACAAGCGGGTTTTGATATTCTGGGGGATGTTGCGATACCATGCGCCGATGCTAATGCTCTCATTCCGGTGACTGGAAGGTATTTTCTGAGAATGTCAATGGGAAAATCGTTGATGATAACAGTATCATCAGGTGTTTCAGCCACCTGATCACCATTCACCAAAGGGGTTGGGTAGACAGACACTAATTTAAATCCCATCTCGTCACCGTGTAAAGAGTAATCCGCAGGTAATTTATTTCGCATAGAATCAAAGGACAACATTTTACATGACTTGACAAAGTTTTCATCCAGTATAGACATCTGGGATGCGCGACTATGTTGTGACGGAACTAGTATCGAAAACCATTCGTCGCACGTTTGATTACATTCGTGATCTTCCAGACTTTGAAGCAGTTTGGTACGGTTTCTTTCTCTACATAAATCGCCCTCGTGATGAGCACGATACATTTCTTGTAGATCGGGAACAGTCAACATAGGGAGAATTGTGTGGAAAGGTAACCTGCAGAACACGGCGTTTGGATATGTCTCCTTAAAAGTATCGATTTGTTCTCTTGTCACATAAGCTTCAAAATCGTACAGGTCATGACATAACAACACGGGCGCTCCGTTGATGTCCGTTGCTTCACGCAATGCGTTGTGATCCAAGGTCCGCTTGAGAGCCGCACCTCCGTACTGTGGTTTAAAAACATCGCATTGTGCAGATGTCCCAATGTGGCAAGGAATTCCATTGTGGCAAAGACTCCCTTCGGGGCAGATATGGCCATCCTTTAAATGGCTCGGTGATACCATGATGCCTGAAACTATCAGACCGTAATATATAACAGTAAACTCTTGAGTGGAATGCGGTTAAAAGAAACGCGTGTCCTTCGTAAAAGTTGTTGTAAATGTAAAAAAGGAGGCAGTATTATTTATACTAGACATCGACTAACATGTGATAGAACACGAAAAATTTCTCCCCGATACCAAGCCAAAACATGTAGTTCGTCAAGTCTATTTTCAAAATACAAAATTGAAATGAAATAATGAATACTCCGTGACCATATCAAGACATCCGACAACGTTTATTCTGACCACCGACATCACGATCACTCTCATCGCCGGATCCAGACTCTTCATTTATTTCAGCTCCTATATGTCCAAAAGTTATAGGAATAGAGTTGAAAGTTTGCATAGCACGAACCGTCATCGCCGTATTTTCCCCATGCACTTGCTAAACCAATGTGGAGACCAGACTCTGCATCGCTCCATCCCAATTGTAGAATCTCTTCAAGGCCTGAACAGGAACAATGGATAATAATCAGGGTGTGTGATATAGATAAACACGACATGAACTCACCTTTATGTGCAAAGGCAAGAGGTGAAGCCAAGCGCTCCAAGGTCCATGTGCCTTGTAGAACGCCGCCAAAACTCAAGCAAAAAGGGTCCAACTTGAGATGATCGGGGATGCTTTGAAGACGCTGAATGAGACCTAACGAAAACCCAGTTCCTACGTCATTCAGATTACCCTCTGTAGAAAATGTCTTTCGAATGAACTGCCCCAGCATGGCTGCATTGCATCCGGGAGGTCCATCGTGCCCCTGTTGTTCCGCACACTCCTTGTACGTCACCACATTGGCCAGGAAGACGCCGACCTGATTGAGAAACGCACTATAAGACATTATTTGTGGATCCGCATCATCGGTGGGCGACCAGCGCAGCAAGTAATGATGGCAGACCCAGCGCAAGAGGTCATACGCAAGACCGCGGAAGTAAACATACTTGTAGCGCTCGAATAAGCTCAGACTATTGAAGGTATACTCCTCCATGAGTTTTGGTTTGCCAGCAGGGCATTGGTAGGCATTGAAGTCGAAGATTATAATTGTGAGACCTATGGTTATCGCTGTTAGCAGGTCACGACAACCCTCTGCTGTTGACAGATTTGGGAGGTGGCCCCTTGCCAGTGCTACAAACCCACTTGAGCATCGGCACTTCAAGCAAACGGCAGGACCTACCATCTTGAGGCAGGGAATCCTCAGTGAAGGATAAATGATAGAACGCCAACATGCGATGTAACAAATCGCGTGTAGCCGGGGTATTGCTATTTGTGAAGGCCGAATCTGATATGAAACAGTGTACAATTGATTCCAATGAGCGAGGTAGGCATGATGTCGCAAAAAAGTAGCCCCCCGTGACGATTGTATGGTCCAAAGTAAAGACAACGTGTTGAGTGTTTGGACGCAAAAGACTAAGGGCAAAAAACACTGTGGATAAGGATGATTACAAGGAACGAATAAGTTTGATACATACAGTTTCGTTCCCGGTGTCAGGAGAACCGCTTCGTAGCGAAAGTTTTCCAGATCAGGGAGACTGGCGTCATAGCCATAGCGGATGTGGTCAAAAGCACCTGCATCACGACCATCGACAGGTGTACCAACAACCCACAACTTCGCACCCGTTTTTATGTCTACAAACGTTGCACATCCGTCATTGTCGACATGCTTCCAGTGAACGGAGCCCTTGGTGGAAACAAGTGCCCACCGAATCTGTGCCGTCGGAATGAGCTGACTCTCCAGGCAGAGGATTTCGCCAGTGGTGTTAAACCACGCAGCCATGTCCGAAGCATAGCTCGTCATCTCGGACACGGCGCCAGGCATTGGTAAATCCAAAGCATTGAGAATCTTCCCATCAACCTGGGTTGCTGCATTCAAAACGTACTCCAGGGAACCTGAGACAATGCGTGCTTCCAGATCGTCATCGTGAACCGATAGAGAATGATCTAACAGCACGTTAGCAACAGGAATGATTGTGACACCAAGACATACCATGAATCTGAATAGGGCCGCGCAGACGATGGATCGTCTGTAAGGAATCCGCATTGAAGCCAATGTCTTCGGATACGGAGTCGAGTACAACAATGTTCTGCTTTCGTAGACAATCTTGGACGCCGGCGTAATCTTCCAACTTTCCAGGAGGGATGATGGCAAATGCAGACGTGTCAGGATCGTTCAGCCAACGAGGTCCAAGAGAGGTATGATCACTATTCCACACATAGTTTTTCTCGATAGCTTCAAACCAGGTACGCATCCGGGATGCAACGAATTCCGTCTAATGAGGTCAGAGGCATACAGGTCAGAGGCGTACAGACACGATAATATGAGCATACACACATGGAAATTCATCTCAAATGTTTTGGTGTCGCCTTGTAGAGTGTAAACAGTAGCATTATATGAATGTTCCTATGATAACCTCAGTACCACAAAAAAAAATTATTCATAAGGATTACCTTGGTGGCGAGTTCTAAAAAATTAGTATCGATTTCTTTCTTAATCTAAGAACGGCTGAATTAGTATGCATATGGGCGACAATCGACATGAATACTTACCCAACTCTCCTTCTCTTGACGTTCAACGCTAGACGGCAAAATGACTTGTTGCTGCTGAAGGACGTCAGGATGTCTTGGAAAGTTCATGCTGGGAACAACCTCAGGTCCAACAGTCTGAAGCCTCCTTTTTAGATTTTTCGCAGATGATTTAACATTGATGGACCTTGGCGCTTTTCTTTTCGTTCCATTGGAAGAAGACGTTGATTCTACATACGAAATTTGTTTGGAACCTCGTGAACGCAGAACAGGTCCTTTCTGGTTACCAGAAAACGCTGGAGGAGTGGCCCGAGTGGTTGCTGTTGTAGGCTGGGTGACAGGAGCTGGGGGTGTAGGAACGTGTTGGGGATTATCGACGGACCCATCCACGATCATTCTGTCATCCTCTTGGGTGACATTGTCGCCACCAATGGAAGTATTAGCGTCCATTTCGGTATCTTGCCGGCCATTGTCATCATCCTTGGGTCCACCATTCGGTTGCGAGATCGGAGAAGCAGGTGGGGAACCCTGAGGAGAAAAATGGATGTAATTCGATAACTCATTCGAAAAGGAGGTACCAGCCTCCAAAGGCGGACGCAGAGCTGATGCGGTATTGGAGGGATGAGACCCATTGGAATTTGAAACGTCGACTAAAGCTGCGAATCTGTAAGCTAATTTAATCGACTCCAATGACCTGTTGTGACTCACTCAAATCGAACCAGGATTTAACATCGTCTGAGCACTGGTTCAACCTGTCCCATGGCATGTCGTTCATGAGACCCTCTAAACCCTCCCAAAGGTCCTGTTCACCCTTAGCCAACTGAAACAGACATTTCCAGATTAGAATTTCCACCTCCCGCAAGATGAGAGGTTTATCGTTGCCCAAATTGAGGGAGTACTAGGTTTATAGTTTAAAAACGGCGCTCCTTAGAACAGTAGAAAATTTACCTGAACCATGGATTCTCGCTCCCATCTGTACTTAGATATACTGAATGTAGACAGCAAGAAAACAGGTGAGCCAAGTGCTGCTAGATGTAAGGGTTGACGCAAAGCGATGGACTTTATGATAGACGTCCCATCTTCACCTGTTGTCTCGCCGGAGGTATGCGACTCCGAAGACAAGAAGGTCATCGTTTCAGTCGAAAAAGCGTCAGTCCATTCCGGGAACGTGCCCTTGAACTCGGTGCGAAGAAGAAAAGCGAGGTATGTGATAGCCGTCTGAACATTGAGCAGCACAGGCAAGCATTTGGACTCAATATGAAGCTGAACGAAACATTTCAGATGACGGTGGAGAACATTGTCAGCGTTCATGTCGCTTTCAGAGGGACGGTTTCTTCGTTTGGACATCATCATCTTCTTCCATTCTTGAAGTACGCCGACCCAGTTGGCAAGTCTCTTAGGGTACTGATAAAGTCAGGTAAGATATGAGAGCCATGACATGCAATGTAAATATGGACACACCATATTGCCACCAGGTCCCGCTACCATCTTATCCATTTTTACACGCAGAACAGGGCGAGAACTCCAATCGGTTGTTAAGGTGTGGCCGACGTCGAACAGCCTGCAAATCGCCAGTAGGGTGCAGCGTTTCGACTTCATTCGTTTAGTCGTCAGGTCATCGTTCAACTGCTCTTCGCCGTTGCATACACGACGCAACCCCGTGTTCTCAGGCAAGGCGACACTAGCATCAAGCAGCACGCTTAAATACTGTTGTACGCTTAAGTTAAGACCCTAGTAGTATGTTAATGAGTACGGCCTGTAGCGCAAAAAAATGAGGATACGTCACCTCTAATTCAGGTACTTGGAACAAGTTGTCTTTCCCAGAATGCCATACATCACTAAGCCATGGATAGTCTGCAAAAAAGGATAACTTGGCACGCAAAGATGACATTGGTCCGATGCAGTTCTGAAAAAGAAATGGCAATAATAATAGAACCACAATTGGAATCAATTGAAGTAAATAGACGTCACAGGTCACGTGCTGGACGATAAAATTCGGAGGCTCAGGGACGTCGAAATGTATCCGAACACAGCCACACAAGCCCTACATTCCACTTAAGTCCATCCGCTCATACGAGACTGAGATGACAATTTTCGGAAAGAAAGCCTGTGCGAAACAAGTGATAAGGAGTGGGTTTCAAATATGAGACTAAGCACAGTGTTATATCAGCCTCAGTTAATGCAAGATGGATATTTCTTTTGCTCACAGCATTCGTCTTGTTTAACTCCGTGATGATGATGTCTGTACCTCAAGCATTCGCACAGTCCGGTCTGTAAATTACAAACACTCATTATAACTCGTTCCAAAGTTCACGGATTTCTTCAGAGGAAGAGATCATTGGCACATGGACTCTTCATGCTCATGTTTCAAGCCGTGGTCTCGCGATGAACACACATGGGGATTATCGACCGAATGGACATGATGCAATCGAAGATAGCATACAGCAGATGACCGTGCATGCACCGAACCCACTTCGTATTATAGGCATGGATGAAAGCCACAATGATTTTTTGGATGTTTACTCAGAGATCGATGCCGCTTTGAACCAAAGAATGTGACCAGGTGACATGTGAGGCACAGACCGCAATTTACAAAAATATGATGTATTCACACGAAGTTGTACAGGAGCCTCTTGAACGGGGGAGGCTGTCATCCGAGCATTCAGCTTTGTAAAAACTTATTCAAGGTGCCGGCAGGTCGAGGCGCACGCAAGCGCCGGAGGGGGTCAAACATCGAGAATGACGACAAAAAGTGGCCCATGCAACCGGAATTTGAATATAAAAAAACTCAGGCCTTACGAACGTATTCTTTGGATCCTGTGCCTGTCTATTTCCGAGAGGAGGAAAGGTATCCACCTGAATTTGTTCACTGTCGCCTATTATCGGCTTTCGTGAAGATCAAGTTTGACGTTCGGCGACTCATTCGAACTGCGCCTTTCAAAGTAGAGGGGAAGAAAGTATCAGTTCCGTACTGGGCAGGTAGGAACAAAATTTTATTGCGAGTACAGTGGTTGGAAAAAATCTAACATCATTTCCATATAGGTGTTATGCACAGAGTGGACATCATGGATGATTATTGAACGATAGTGAATGACATAAAATCTGATTTGTCTTACTCCATCGCTTTACATTACATTATCACGGGCGAACAAACCAGTCGAACAACGAGTATGCTAGAAAACAAGGTCACTCAAGTACGAGTATATTGATAGGATCTTCAATAAGGATGAGTGATGTGAATTGCAACAAGTTATGAACTCACCTAGAAAGAAAGATTTAACGCCGTCTGGCTTGAAAAACTCAATCTGCACAATGCGATCCCTCACAGTTTGCTCAACCAGGTGAGCAGGGATGCTAGACCTGTCTAGATCGTAGGACTGCAGAGGATGAACGATGTAAAGATCATCCATGTCCTTTAGGTTTTGTTGGTAGTCTGTTGGAACCCACCAGAAAGAGGCAGGGCAGTCCCCATGAAAATGGCCTGGGTCAATAAGCAAATTAGCGTTAAGTATAGCGAAGAAGAGTTTATGTACATTGAAGTCCATTATTTGGAGTAAACATAGCTTTAGAAAACCTCAACGTTTTTTGAAGGTCAATATTGAGAAAAGCCGGCCTGTAAGAGATGAGCATATTCTGCAAGTCATAATGGTAAAGACGTACGGCTGCGGAACATCGCCCCGGATTTCAAATGTATCCCAGTCTCTGAACATGGTGTACATGTCGTCAAAAGCTTCACAGTCGAAGTCCTCACAGACTTCATCAGGGGGTATGAGCTCAAGCTCAAACCTGGCCTCAGGAAGGCTGTGCGTAACATGGGGGAAATTTCCAGTAGGTCCAACATAGAAACCGTGATGGGAAACTTTGCCAACAACGCGCAGACGGGGACCAATGAGAGAAGCTGATAAATATTAGTTGGGGATAAAAGGGACTGACTACTACTTACCTGGCATATGGAGGATATTTCCAAGATCGGTGGACATGGTAAAGGAAGCTTGAGAGAAGAAGGAACCAGATCAAAGTCAAAAAGGTCTCACACGGAACGAGAAACTTTTATCAGTGCACAGATCGATTTCATGACCAATGTAAAGACAACATTCCAAAATAGGAGACTAACGAAGACCATTAACTAAACATCCTCCACACTATCATCGGACGACGAAGGCGATGCTAAAATGACAACCCACTGCACATTGGTAGACAGGGACCACTTCGATGTTTTTTTCGAGTAGTAGGCGACCAGAGTATAACCTACAACAGCAAATGATCCGATGGGTATCTCTTCATACCACCTAGGCAGCATTTCCCCCATCCTGGACAAATTCTTTGAGAAGTCAAAGGCGACATTGCGAGAGTCGTAGACAGGAACTGTGAATCGTTAGGACCCATAAAGCGTATACACGAGGACATGTACTCACTATGCTCATCATATCCTAGGGCTAATTGAAAATCTTTGGAAGATGAGGCATCCTTGTCCTGATTTTTCACGAACATTCCCTTACGAGAAGAGGAGGCGGGGGAACCTGAAATAAAGGGTGCTTAATTGCGATCACGATACTCGTAAGTATACACCAACCTTGACCTTTGACCGATTCAACGCGAGTACTAAATTTGAGAGCATCCTGCGCCAGTTGAGCGTGCATTGCATCCCGTCCGAAAACCATGCAAACCCAGCCACAAAAGCGTTCCCATTCTTGGGAGTGAAAAATGATAGAAAGGAATTTCTGTCGTACACCGCTGTTAACGGGAGCGCCGAGCACGAAAGACTCGGAGACATAGCCGGTGGATATACCGATTGCGGGAGAGTTCCCGCGGTACATGTTGAGTCGGGATGCACCTCCTACAATGACCTCCCGTAATTCCACATCCAAAGGAGAAGCACGGCTTGGGTTGACCCACTGATCCTGAACAACAAAATTAAGCGCACTAAATGCGACGCTGAAGGTGTGGACAACATGGTCAAATGAAAATTTAACATGAATAAAGACATTGGACTAACTCAATGTCCAATAGTTCGCATACATCCTCCCAAGCGGAGAAGGAGGTTTGGCCTTCACCGGGGATGTATGACCAAGGTATGAGTTGGCCTTCACTAAAGTCGAAAGCCAAATGATTAATGAATTCAGGTGTGGAGACATAACACATACGTTAATGGGGGAAGAGTATGGTAAAAGTCCATTAAAAGAGGGTCTTGAATATTGACGTTGGTGACCTGGCACACGGGAGGTAATGTAGTACACTTGCGAAAGGGGGTATTGGCCCATTGCTGCCTGACAGGGCGAGACGGTGATGACGAAGACACCGCTGAGGGAGAAGCAGGAGAGATAGAGGCTGCGGCTTTAAGGTCCTTTATGGTTTTCCTCGGAGTCTTCTGAACAGAAGGAGAGGAGGATGGACCTGGAGAGCCAAGGCCGGCATCCGGAAGGTTCACTCTCAATATCTGACCTGTATTTGTAGGGGTGCTAGGAGCAGATGAGAGATGACCACGGACATGAACACGAGCGTCGAAAGGAGGGGTCACACTAGGAAACTCAATAAATGAGAATTCAATCGACAAGATGATAACAAAAATACACACGGAGTAGGTAGCCCTGATATGTCCTTGCCCTTTCCTTTGTCCTTGGTGATACGCTTTTTGGGAGGAGGCGTAGAAGGGATAGGAGTATCCGTCGACATGGAAGATAAAACAGGAGCTGTTTCTGGGGCTGAAAAAGCAGGAAGGGCTTCGTTGTAGGGAGATGCAAGAACAGAAGGTGAGCTAAAAGGGACCTTTAGTTATCGGATATGTAACAGAGATAGACACCAGCGTACACTTTCAGATCATTTTCCATAGCCCCACGCAGGAAAGACAAAAACAAATCCTTGTTTTTTTCGAAAAATGTTTGGAGATCAGCATTGACACCCAACTCACGGGGAGCAGGAGTATCAACTTCTGTGGGGACGAGCTCCTTGGCTGTAGGCGTAATGGGGACCGCGCGAGCAGAGGATGGCTTATACGAAGTAGCCGGGGAGGCAGCATTGTCAAGAGGTCCATCGTTGTTGTCTTGCGCGTCTAGGGGACCATCGTCACTGTAATCCCCAATATGAGCAACACAACCATAAGAATTGCTATAGGCTCACATAAAGTCATCGTTCAGGTCGTAATGGTCAGGATCCAAATCGTCATCATCAGATGGGCCGCCATCAACCTCCATGGCTTCAGTGTCAACAAAAGACGACACAGATGCTCTAAGCCTCCTTGAAGGAACAGTAAAGTAAACATCAATTTGGGAGATTACGATAAGTCACATACTTTTTGGAAGGGAGGTCGTCATTGTCACAACCACGCACAGCAACGTTTCTAGTACGCTTGCTTGGAGGGACGGTGTGGGCTATCTCCTCTCTATGAAGAAAATAGTCAGGTAAAGTAGGGACTGCAAAAAATAAACATAACATACGCAATTTTGGCGCGAGTTGCGCGAGTTGTGCGCTTTTGAGGAGGCAAAATTTTGATACGAGACTTCGTAGCTTTGCCAACGAACATGGTGTCGTCAGGTTGAAGGGGATAATTGCTATGAGTTAAGCATCAGGAATGTCATAAAAGGTAATATCAGAGAGACGCACGCTAGGTCTTCTTCAGAAGCCGTTTCATCCAAGGATGATACTACACCAGCCGAGCCATCCATGAGGGGACGAGAACCTGCGACAACAGCGGACTTTTTCACTGAAGGCTGGGAAATTTCTTGGGAGGTAGCAGCAAGCATTGCAAAGTAGTTGCAGAAGAGTAGATGATAGCGATGAGACAAGAGGTGAATGAAGGATAGGGCCAATGGAGGATGCAAAGGAGTATTTATAGGACATTGTTTAGGGGTTATCTGAGGATCCAGAAGGATACATTGGGATAGGCGCGTGAAATGAAAGTTTGCTTGTGTCTTGGGGGTTAGGTCGATCAACTCAAAAACCGGTTGCGAAGCGGGTGTGATCTCCAAAAAACGGAAACAAATTTAATTAAAAAAATAATTTTTTTTTAAAAAAAAAAGGATCGATCCGAATGAAGGGAAACGGCGGGCGGGGTAGGTAGACGAACAAACGGATCAGAGACGAGGGCGGGTGTATGTTAACCCCTAAGCAAGTGGTTACAGTTCAAAAAAGGAACTCACCAACATATATACCATGGGAGGAAACAGTCTCCAGTTAGCCAACATGAACACATTCTACAATGCAGATAAAGCCCGTGAGTATATTCTCAGATGTGTAAGGGCCAAATACTCACATATGCGCAGGAGAACAACTTCATTCGTTCTTGAATCGGGGGAAACAAGAGGAAGGGAGTTTCCCGCTCCTGAGCGAATTTTGTGTAAGTAACCAAATACTCCCCAGGTATAAAGTGCTTATGTGGAGATTCAAGGTGGAGGAAACAGATGTGATGGAGCAGTATCGCAGCCATCGGATGGTCCAAATGAAAGAAGACGACCCTGCGGAGGTGAACGTGAGGATTCCGGGTATTATGTGTTGGAAGCTCTTACCGCCCGTGTCTAAGGAACTGTAAGTCAAGCAATCACAAGCACGAACTCGTCTGAGTGCAACTTCTTAGGAGGGGTAATGTATCCCGCGCTCGCCAACAAGTCAAGGTGACGGGCTTGGGGTTGCCCGAATTCGACGATATGAACATTAACCTCCAGGCGATCTATAAAAGGTTTAAAGCATGGCATGACGACAAACATGTTATCACATTCGAAGATGTTCCGTATGAAGGCCACTACTCCATTGAAGCACATTGCCGCTATTTCACAGATCGCAGAAGTGCACCTATGGAGCAGGCGATTCCCTTTGGACATGAAGTGGACCCATTCCACTACTTGGAAAGTAGTGCACCCGCAACGATGATTCATCTCCAAGACAACGAAGTTCAGTACTGTCGCAAGCAGTATGGGACTGATGGGACTGCGAGGTAGGCAAAACAAATGTAGTGTATGACAGAAAACACTAATAACGTTGCAGATACATGCCACTATCGCCCCAAGCTTTTCATACAGGTGATCTGGTAGAGTTATTAGTATCATTTGTCTCCTACAGGGTTGGCAATGGTACGTACCGACTATTCTGTATCCTGCGATCAATTTCTCTGCTCTCGTCAGAGGTCCGGGATGTAAGTCATATGAGCCCGTGTAGGGGTTTCAGGGTGTTGATAATTTTCATACAGGAATCTTTGCATAAATTACAAAGCGTCCAAGGGAATGTTGGTAAACGGAAAAGAGGAGGTCAGCACAGGGCAGCCTTGAAGCGACAGCTCATAGTGTATGATACCACAGAGGTGGACTCAGAGATGAACGGATGAGCAATAGAAGTTACAAGGTCGACAAGGATGACATTCAAAGTCAACGACAAGTTATTGACAAAGTTGTACGAAAAACATTATGACAGATCACATGACATGCAATAAGTTATCGCCCGAAAAGACTTGCATTGTGTAAGCAGTATGGTTTCACGACATTATAGGAGGTGTGGAGGAAAAGGGGATGAGATGTTGGACATGATGAAACTAGTACGCATGTGTATGTTTCAAAACCCATCAGTCGAGGTGCAGAAAATTTTAGCACTGGATACAAAAGCGGAAAAAATAGTGATCTGATGATCTCTAAAAGATCACCAACGCTGAGAAACGTAAAGATGAAAGCGGAAGCCGTAAGGGGAGTATTAGAGAAAAAAGGTAGGGGATCGAATATATCCATGATGTCGATAAAGTGAAATGGATTTCCGATAAATTACAAAAGTATGTAGCGCATAAACGTGCTTAAGAGCGGGACGGAGATCGGCAATGAGACCAAAGCAAATATATAACACCATCCTCTCTCGTTGACCCGCCCACATACACCAGAGAGCCGCAAGATGCTGTTTAGAAACGGAGATACAGCGTACGAGGGGGATTGTTATGAAAGGTAAAAAACAATAAACGGCAGGAGATATTCAGGCAAGCTGACGTAGAAATATACAGTCACAAACGCATCAATTTTCAGATTCTGTCCTACGTGGGGATTGAAACAGTGCTGACCATAGCCAAAGTTAGCCGGGCCACCCGCGCACGAGTTGAATCCTACATAGCGGAGAGTATGCCTATAGAGGAAGACATGAAGGAATTTTTTATCGGGCGGGAAGTGAAGATAGTACGAAGATTGCAGCATAAGACGGGGATGATTATATCGGGATCCTTTGCTCTGAAGTTCCTAACGCGACGCGCATTCGAGGGGAACTCGGACCTCGATTTATACGTAGGAAAAGAAGGCGCAGTCAAGATACTACGGTGGCTAAGAAGCATTGGTTATGTATTGAAACGAAGTTGGACAAGATGTCGTGGGCAGGTAGAGGAAAAGATGGAAGAGTATCTAGGTGTGGGAGCAAGTCTGGAGGCTGTATTGGATCACGAGCGAAACGGAAAGAAGGTGCAGATAATGGTAACCTTGGGCAGACCACTGGACGTCGTGTTGCAATACCATTCAAGTGAGTTCTTGGTGGATAATCGTATGAGATGATACTGAGGGGACATCAATGGGGACAGCGTGCGTTATGGTCATCATAACACACAACAAGTGTTACTGTTTATATCCAAAAGCGACGCTCATGGAGGGAAAGTCTCTCGTTATTTGTCGAGAGGGAAAGGCTCGCGGTCATAGTGAAAAGGCGTTGCAGAAGTATGAAGACCGCGGATGGAGCATCCTCTTTGAAGCAGGTACGGACAATGCGAGAACGTTTCCGGCGGGCTGGAGGTCAGTTCACGACAGGCATGCGTGGGTCATTCCATTGTCACCGGCATACCGCTCAAACGAATCACCGCTTGAGGAATATGCATGGAAGCTAAGGGAGGCATTGAAACAAAGTGGAGAATATGAGCACACTCTATCTATAGGGCCAGAAGACGACGCTAGACAGGAATAGAAAGAGCAAGACAGCAAGGGGAGGAGGGGTGGAAATCATCTAACAAAGAAAAACGTGGAATACATGAACATATGAAAAGGAGGAAAAGCAACGTAAGAGCAGGATAAGATTAATCACGTGATAAAAGTATAAAGGTGTGCGGAAACAGCCGGTAAAATCAGGTGAAAAGCTTGGCAAAATAACATCTGTTTGAAGGCCGAAGCCTAAAGGCCTCGGAATCTGTGCACCATGTGGTGCTGTAACTGCATGGACTCTATTTTCCAAAGCAGAATCTCCAACTAGCATACTTGAATTTTTGGCAGATGTCTACCCAACTCCTGAGGAGAGACCTGACTTTATTTGCATTGATAAAGCCTGCATGGTGTTACACACTGCAGTTACCAATGGAAGTTGGAACAGATTATGGAAGGATACAACCCAATTCATTGTTAATGCATATCACTATATCAATCACAAAGCAACAGACCAACTTTGTTGCACATTCTGTAATCCTGCTCCTGCTGATGGTTCCCAGCCCAACCTTGTGATTGTGGGATATAACAAGGATGGTGTCAGGGGATCTCCTGCTACCTTCTATTCCTTTCCTTATTATCATCTCTCTGTCTCTCCTTTCTCTATTTCCTTTGCTCTATCTCATTATCTGGACATATCATGGACTCATAGATATTATATTACACTCTCCTTTAGTTGCTATTCATTCATTATTTAGTTGTTGCCACTGTTACATAGTCATTCCTTTTTGTTTCCCTTTGTTTGTTTCCAAAGGCATTGTTTGGCATCAAGGCTGATGCCAATGCCAGCTCATCACTTAAATAGCTGTTTCACCTGGGTTTGGTCCTTTACCTCTTTCTCTTTGGATCTCCTCCAGGACTTGTGCATGTCTGAGGTGCCCTTACAGTTGCTGTGGTGAGATACAGAGCAGATAATGCTCAGTTTAGGTGACCATTTTGAGCATTTCAAACATGTTTGCCTCTGCCAAAGAAAGGTAAGAAATGTGTATAAATACATCTTCAATACTACCTACATAGGCACAATGCCTCCTAGTAAAAAACACTTTCCTCCTCCCTATACACATCTTGCTTCTGATGAGGTCCATGATCTTCTCATGAATCATGCTGTGCTGCTCTACAAAGCAGAGTAGAAACCCTGTACATGTGACAAATCTTGTAATACTTCCATGGGCTACCACACTGTTTAAAACATCACCCTAAAGGAATTTTTTCTCAAAACTGGTGTATTAATTGTGCTTTTACACTGTATGCTCCAAAATTGGGTTGCAGGGAAGTGGACTTGTGCTGAGATAGTAGAATAACAGACTCACTGGGTTTCAATTCACATGGTGTATCACAGCATAGTGATTGCCATCACATCCACTCCCAACACCTTTTTCTTCCTCCTGACCTCAATTTGCTATATTTTTCTTGATTTTTTTTTATAGACAGTTGTACCATGTATACTTTTGATTCCCTCTGCTTTTTTTTTTATGTATGTTTTTATGTTCGAAAAATTTTAATTTATTAATTTAGTGTATCATATGACAGGGGAACACTGTCTATAATTTTACTTTTTTGAAAACACAGAATATATATATATTGGATCCAGGTTTATTGTCCAGTAGAGAAGCTTTATGTAGGACATCAGTACATTAGTTGTATACTACTTTCATTAAATGAGAGAGTTGTTTACCCTCCTATCAGGGCTCATCCTAAGTGATTGCTCCCCTTTAGGACTGGCATGGAAACACTATAGAATATATCTAATTGACCAAGAGCAATGTTCTATAGTTTAGAATCTAGGTATAGATGTGTGAGTGTGAGGTTATTGAGCTGCTTGTCATTGCTGGATTTTGATTACATAACCCATGCTAGTTCCTAGTGGCTGCTACCTTATGTATTCCCTCCTCTTTTTATCTTACTCATTTGGCTAAATTACAGAACAATACAGGCTGACAAGAATATGGGTAAGAAGTGGAAGGAGCACAGATGAAGGTGTTGAAAAGGCAAAAAAAGTGGACTATTAAAAGAAGAGGGAAAGAAAGGAGAAGGAGAGAAAGAAAGCAGGAGGAAGTAGAGAGAGCATGGGTGAAAGTAATGACATGGCAGCTATAGAGGGTGTTCAGCACAGTGACAGCACAACATAATACATACCAATACCAGCCTATAAATGCTCCCTATGCTCATCAACTCCTACATGAACCTTGAGACAAGAGAAGAGAAGAGAGAGATGATGAGGGAGGAGAATAGAGGAGAGAATGGGTGGGGGAATGGTGGTGGAAGGAAAGAAAGAAGTGATGATGTGGCAGTCAATAACATGCTCCAATATTTGAGCTGGAGCACAGGAAAATGGACTTAGACATTTTCAAAACATGGTTCTGCAGCATAAACTCACTACTACCCTTTACACTGAATGCTTAGACATGATTTATATATTGAAATGATGCTAAAAATAAGGGCTTTCCATTGGTATATAAATTGGTATTTTATTTTGCATATCTGCAGTCAGAAATGTACATTTACTGCAAAGAGAGAAGGAAAACATCAAAATACATGATCATATAATTATTATTGTTTTGTTTAAAAATATACATTAAATAGCCCTTATTTTTACAGTCATTTTGGTATATATATCATTGTATGATATGTAGTGCAAGCACCATTTTTGAATATATGACTATAATTGATTTTATTGAAATGCACAAGTCCATTTTCCCACACTCCGACCTTTTGGCTTTTGGCTAGTGTTTATTTACACCACACTGGTTTTGAAAAGATATAGTTCTCAGAGTAATGAAAATAGAGTACTATGTAGACCCAGTGTCTAAATATAAAATACAAATGATTCTCAAAGTTTCTGAAGCTACCCAGAGTGTTTTCAAAGTTGCCAAAGCTACCCAGAGGAGTTCCAAATCTACCTAGAGTGGTTCCAGAGGTCCAAAAGTCTTCCAGAGAGTTTTAAAAGTGCAAAAGTTACTGGAAGACTTTTCAAAGGCTCTATTTCCTAGGACTCTTTTTCTGATGACTTTGTGTCAATTGACAGTCAGTTGTGACTTCCAATCAAAAAAAACCCCAAACAGCTAAAAACACTTTTTGAAAAAGTCAATCAAAAGTCAACTGACAGTCAGTCAATCAAATTACCTAGGCTGGTGCAAAGCACTGGAAATGTCTGAAAAAGATCTGAGAGGTCATCAGAATCAGTAACCAAGACTGGGATCTACTTTAGAGTGCTAAAGAGCCAAATGTTCAATGAGCTGCCATTGATGTAAGTCAGTAGCTGTGCCCATTATAGTCCCAATATTAATGTGATGTCTCTTCTCTCAAGCTTCTCTGGAACTCTCTCACCCAAGATCCAATGTATCAGATGGTTGTCTTGTATCCTGATCAGATATTAAAAGGTAGCCACATTGGTGTCTATTGTAATAGATTGACCAATAACCAACCCTCAAATGCAAGAAGGACTACTCCTTCAATACTGGACCATGAGGAAGTATACCAGGGCTCATGCAGAATGATTGGCTGTTGATCAGGGAGATTCCATCCAGAGTACACCAATTTATAGACTGTTTCTCCAATAGCATGATCATAGTGATCCATCTGAGAATCTCAATCCCTTTTTTCTCATCTTGATGGCTCACAACATATTCTCTTAGTACAAATGTGCTCTGCAGCACATGCAATGTCCATGTGAAACTGTGTCCAACTTGATTAACAATGTTATCAAGTGGCTGAGTCAATCTATCACTTCAAAACCAATGCAACACAGACCCCTGTAGCTCAGCAGGCTTCTGTGTCAGCCCTGGTACACCTCCTTATGGTCCAGTATTCACTGTAGGCCCATAAAAGAAGGTTTAACCTTCTAGAGGGTATATTGGGCATAGAATTCCTCAGTTTATGGGAGGTTTATTCTCCAGTCTCAATCCCAAAACATTTGAAATAGAGTAAATGTCCCTGAGTAAGGAAAAAACCATTTGGGAAACCCACCTGAAGATAACATAAATGACCCACCTCTGAAACACTGAAAAGGGAAGTGCATGAATTGAAGGAAAGATGTGTTAGCAATGGAGGACTGTTCGCAGATTTGAGGTTATATTGGATGATATACATTTTTTACATGAAAAAAAAAAGATGAGCATAGCACTTGCAACATGTCACACAAGCTAGAGCTATTTTAGGGCTGAATATGAATCAAGTGTACTTGCTGATTGTGCTAGTCTTGCTGATAGTAAACTTCATGTAATGAAACACTGCAGAAGTTACTGTTAGTGAGGCACTAGATGCAATGCACAATATCAATTACTCACCAAACCATACAAAAAAAAAAAGCAATAAGCCTGCAAAACCCTCCATAAGAAAGTGCCTTAGTGGAATCTATATTTGTGCCACTGAACTCCAGTTAGCCATAAGTTGAAATGGAAAATATACATGAGCCACACATACCTTTTGAACGAAAATTTATTGATAATTGTAATGAGAAATGTGAGCAGAGTTGTAGATGGTGAAGAAGCTTGGATATCTGTTGTAGAGATGATCTGTTAGTAAGAGAATGTATAATGATTGATGCCACATACCTTGTATATTGTAAATGTACAAAAATAGTGTTGAACTGCAGTTGTTGATAATAGTTGGAGGTTGTACTGGCCCAGGTGGTTCAATCAACTGTTGATTGACACAAATCAGTTTATCATGAATATTTGATTTCTGATTAAAGTGCAAGTCTATTGTGTGCTGTGACAAGAAATGTGACAATCTGCTGTCACACCTTCCACTAGTCTATGTTACCATGTGTCACACCCTTAGTAATAATATATCTTTTGCTTGAATTGTTCCATAGTGTTTGTGACAATAAATGTGATAGTCTATACATCTTGTCACATGTCACACTCTGATTCAATATGAAATTGTATAACCCTGCTGTGACACTAGTGAAGTATTTGTATGTATATGTAGATGTGACCAACTATGATTGTCACATGTCTCAGATCTAGCTACATTAGTATGTGATGTGGTATTACAAGTAAAATATGTATATATGTAAATGTGACCTAACATGACTGTCACATGTCACATAGTTGTCTGTGACAGATAGTGTCTAGCAGTGATACAAAAAATTAGCAGTGACATGTATAGATGTCACAGATTTAGCTAAATTAGAAAATACCTACAATGAGAGAAGAAAACATAAGTTGACTGTGACAGTTGATCAACAATGTTGGTCAATCAACAGGTCTGAGACAAAATTCAGTTGTTGGTTAAAATTTGGCAGAGGAACTGGGAGTGGACTGACTGTCAACTGAAAGTCGATCAACACTAAGGTGACATTCTACCCTGAAAGTCACATTTATGTAAAAATACCAGACCAACACTCAACCAACTTTCAGTCAACTTTTGATTGACCATCTGACTGTCAATCAAAAGTTGGTTGAATTACCTGGGCTGTTGCAAAGTCCTCTCTAAAGCAATGTTTAATAGGAGAAGTGATTGCTGGAAGTTGGCTGTCATTGTCATTATCATCTTCGGTGATAAGGAAGGAACTGGTATTGGCTGGTTGGGATTGGAACAGTTGGGAGCACATTTACAAGGGGGCATTGGTATCTCAGGAGTGGATGGTACTTCACAGACTGCCTAGAATAGGCTCTCTTATATATTTACAATGTAGTCTTTTCATGGAAGATGGTAAAATGTTGGTGAATTTATAGCAAATATTTTGTATTGCTGGAATATCACTGGAACTACAGTGGCTTACATAAGTATTGCACAGGCTCATCATGTCCAATTAATTGAAGCACTACTGATGAATAGCATAACCAGTCAGGTTGGTTAAGTGTCGATTAAATATATATACATCTACTACACATATTTAAGACACCAACAATTTGAGATATGCATTTGATGTAACAAAATCCTTGAGAAAAGTCAAAAACCCCTGTGCATTACTTATGACTGTGCCTGATCCCAAAAACTGATGAGCAAATAACAACCGGGAAAGAATAATTTATGAAACCACTTGCCTAATATCTAGTATAGCCACCACGAGCCTTCACAAGAGCAGCAACACGCTCAGGCATGCTCTCGAAAAGGGTGTCCAGGGAAGTCTGTGGGAATTTCTCCCACTCCTCCTGCAGGGCTGCCCACATTTCTTCTTGATTTCGTGGAAGAGGGTCCCTTGACCGGACTAAACGATCTAGCTGATCCCATACATGCTCGATGATGCTCATATCCGGGCTAGAGGGTGGCCAAGACAATAAACGAAGCCTTTTGGTCTTAAACCAGCTCTGTGCAAGGCGGGACTTGTGCTTTGGGTTGTTGTCCTGTTGGAATATGGCACTAGAGTTACCTGTCCGACGAATTTTAAGGTCTGTGAGACTGCCAAGGAGATCGTTGTCAAGAATTTTGACATAATCGATGGCACACATCTTCCCCTCAATCCAGCTAAGCCTCCCTACACCCCTTGCAGTGATGCAGCCCCACACCATGATGTTGCCACCCCCATGTTTGATCGTTTTCTTGACATATCTACCATCATATGCCTGTCCAGTCCTGAACCATGCATACTGGCGGCCATCCGACTTGAATAGCATGAATTTTGACTCATCTGAAAAAATCACATTCTTCCAATCCTCCACACTCCAATGAACATGTGCAAGTGCCCAGAGTCGGCGCTTCTCCTTGTTGGCTGAAGTAAGGAAGGGGCATGATTTCCGAACACGGCAAATGAGTCCATATTTCTTGAGGCTGCGCCGAAGGGTCTGTGCACCAAGATCAGGGTAATGCTTCTTTTGGAGCTCAGTGACATTAGAAACATCTCCACTGGCAAGTTTCCAGGCAGCACACTTGGCATCACGAAGGGACATCTTGCGTGGGCGACCTGTTTTAGGCTTTCGGTAATAGAAATCACCAGATTCCTCAAAGCGTTTGAGGATTCGAGTGACAGTAGTCCGGTGAATTCTGAATTTTGGTGCAATTGTGTCAGGATGCTCACCCTTGCGGCTGAGGGTGACTATCCAGGCAATTTTGGTGGGGGATGTGTAGACCATAGTATACAGATGTTGATCCAAAAAGCTGTTGAGCAGGGGATGTGTTGATGGAGCAAAATGAGAGGAGGATGTATAATTTATAGCAGAACCAAATGAATTGCACGTAACATTTTGTGCATTGCATTATATGTACTTCTTATTACATGTACAGGGACAAATTTAAATATCCCTGCATAATACCAACACCCTAGGCATGCTCCTAGCACATTTCGTTGCACTGAAAAATCATTTAGTCATTATCTACGCGACGAGAAACGAGGCATCGAGAGTGTGTGCATTACTTATGTAAGCCACTGTACTACAGATGTTTGACAATACATTTATTACTTTATATAAATATTTTTATTCATATCCCATTAACCAAGTTGTTGGGAAATGGAAAGGAACACAAAGAGCAGTTGCTCCATCCTTGGTCAGGCATTAAATGTGCTCTGATGTCAGGATGTTCTATTTTTGGATTTGATGCTGGACTTTCAGCAGACTATCTGTGGGTCCTGTGGATATCCACTATAAATATCCAAATCCAGCCCATTTTATGTGGATAACACATTTGCAGGTAAAATCCAGAATTACCTAATCCACCTTAGGCCTTAATATGCACACTGTTACGGTAGCTCAATGGGCACTTGCGGTTAAGGCCTTTGAGCTAGTTGGAGTTGGTTTGGTTGTGTGATAGAGTTCAAGTATCATTCTAAGAATGCCACTGTGTATGCACACTACGCTGGTATTGTCTTAGAAGAGAGCAAGAAGAGTAAGATCATTGTAGAAGTTGTTGTTCTATTTGAAGTTAAAGAACTAGCTAAAGAACAAGGGTATAAACTATGGGGTTTATATAGCTATCTAAGAGGCTGTGCGTGTAAACACCAAGTAGATAAGGTGTGAAGTCTGTGAGTCAGAATAGGAGTCATAATAGAGTGAGCATGAGAATACAATAAGAAATGAGTCATAAGTGTGAGAGAGATGAGTAAGGAAGTGAGTCAGAGATAGGGGATAAGAGTGGAGCGACAGCAGGAATGGAAGTGGAGTGAGAAGAAAAAGATAAGAGAGATAAGGTGAACTACAAGTACAAAGAGAGATGATAGTACATGATGATAAGATAGGAAGGAGTGATGGTACAAGATATGATAGAGAAAAGAGAAGGAAAAAGATGACATAACATTACCCCCTTACTAAGGCTGATTGACCTCAATCAGGTGTTGATGTTGTAGATGGCTTCGTTGCACATGTCGTCATCCTAGTCAGAGAGGCTGTCGGCCCAGGTGCCATTGTCATTGGTGGAGCTTCTTGGGGTCCACCCCTTTTCTTCAACAGGCCAAGTAGATTCCCATAGTTTGCCTTTTTCCCAAGGGTTAGATGACTGTTTGGCAGTCTTCTTGTTCTTCCATTTGTTGATGGCAGATGATGATCTTTTAGGACATTCTTTTGCAGGATGTAGGGGAGCGAACATCTTGCAATGGAAGCAACAGTACTTGGGGCATTCAATTTGGAAGTGGTTGTCGGAGTCTGGGCAAGAGCAGCAAAGGTTTTGTCCTCGTTTCATCAGATTCAAGACGCAGGTGCAGGTGGTGAAGTTGAGTCTGTTGAAGGTTTTGCTGTTGGGACAGCTAGCTAGGCTTTCTATGGTTGGGTGATAGGTTTCAGGTACAGAGTAATCATAAAGGAATGTTTTGTTGCATTTGAAGGTGTATAGGTCGTTGGGTTTGTGGTTGGCATATTTGGCACGTTGGGTGGTGATGAGCTCCATGAGCCGGTTGTGACAGGTGGGATTGTTGAGGTGCTCTCTGCAGAATGATTCAAATAAGGAGCAACCAGTATCCCAATAGGTGGCTGCGGCTTTCTCATGGGCATTGATCGCTGCATAGAGTTTGAGGACTTGTTTGCGGGTTTGGGAGATGTGGTTGTCCATCAGACGAATTGGGCCCATGTGGGCCTCATTGAAAGGAAGGGTCCATGCAAGGTTGTCATAGTCTTCGGAGTCGTGGAAAATGTTGACAAATTCGTTGAAGGTGATGGAGGTGCGGTTGTGGGTAGAGCTGGGGGCATTTTTCAGGGCTTCCCAAGCGGTGGCGTTGTTCGCAGGTTCAGCAGGGGCATTGGTTTCTAGGTTGTAGGTGACGAAGATGGTTTTGATGACATTGTTGAGGTTCTGGATGGTGTTGGGTGTTTCTTGTTGGTCGGCTTCCTCTTCTAGGTGTAGCCCTTGTTGTTTGGCTTCAGCAATGAGGGCTTTAGTGCAGGCAATGAGCTCCTTGTCAGATTTGGAATATGGCAGTACAGGGGTGTGGACTGAAGAAACGTTGGAGGAGGTGGAGGAGGATTGGGAGTGAATGTGGACAGTCTTAGCAGCAGAAAGAGATGAAGAAGATGGGGACGATTTGAGGATGGAGGAAGTCATGCTGGTTGATGAATGTGGATTGCGATTGAGCTGGGGTTCTAGGCAAGTTTGAAGCATCTTTTATAAGGTAAAAGGATGTCAGGGGCATTAGCAAGGTGAGATTCTGGTTCCCATGAGTTGTGGAATGGTGGGAAGCCTTTCCACAATACAAAGTATTCTCTCTTGCCCATTTTTCCACAATGCTTGTGAATCTGGTCAAGTTCATATTCTTCTTCTCCGCTGATGATGTCTGGTGGCAGTTGTGGGAAGTTTGGTCCATGCTCTGTTGTTTCAGAATATTTGGAGAGAAGGGTGGCATGGAAGACATCATGGATTTTCCAATACTGAGGGAGTTTGAGGTGATACATTACTGGTCCCAATACTTCAGTAATTGGAAAGGGTCCTTCTTGTTTCGTCGAAATCTTCTTGTTGTGTCCAAGTTTCAGGTTTTGGGAGTCGAGCCACACAAGATCTCTGACCTTGAACAGGGTGAACGGGTTCTTGCTGAAGTTAATCATTCTATTCCTGGCAAGCATGTGTGCTGCAATTGCTTCCTGTTGGATCTTGAGAAGGGATGCAAGCTTCTTGTCAACAGAGGGATAGATTGTGTGTTTGAAGGCCAACAGGATCTGTGTGGGGCTTGTTCCCAGCATGAGTTCAAAGGGGGAGTGGGGTCTGTCTGAGTGTCGTCAGTTATTGTGAGTGAATTCGAGAGTGGGGAGAGCGTCTGGCCAGGATTCAGGGTTTGTGATGCAGTAGATGGAGAGGTAGACTTCGATTTCTTGGTTAAAGCGTTCAGTGGTTCCTGTAAGGGATAGGAATGCCCAGAAGCCAAGTTGATAATTGAGTGAGGAATCATCCTGATCCCCACTGGCCTATATACTACATCAGATAAACTATCTACCAGTATGCTGTGCACTAAATCTAAGAATAGGCTAAGGCTATGCGATATCAAATGATGGTGACAAAACAATCAGGAAAGGAGGCTGCGCACTACAACAGGGGTATCAATGATGCAACGGGCGGCTGTACAGTGATCTAGAGATGATGACCAGGCTGTGCACCATAACCGCACTAGGGTGGGGGTTCTGTGACAGATCCCCTGACAGTTCCGTCAGTTTGGGGGTGGTAGGCAGTGGAGAGTTTGGATTCGACATTGAGGAGTCTGAGGAGTTCTTTGAAGGCATGGGCAGCAAATCTGGGGTCATGATCTGAGGTGATGGAGTCTGGGAGTCCAAATCGTTTGTAGAGATTGTCAAGTAAAAGTTTGGCGACACCTTCAGTGGAGATCGTTTTGGAACAAGGGATAAGGATTACCCCCTTCATAAGGCTGTGGTCCACCACAGACAGAATAGAGTCATATCCGAGGGATGGTGGAAGGTCGGTGATCAAATCCATTGAGGTTTGGGCAAAGGGTTTCATTGATTCTGGAGTGGGAATTGGAATTAGTGTGGGTCTTGCAGGGTTCCTATTGATCTTGAATTGCTGGCAGGTGGCACATCCTTTGACATAGGAGGAGATGAAATGTCTCATGCCTGGCCACCAATAGGATCTGGCAATGGTGTTGTACATTTCTATCTGTCCAGGATGTCCGGCAGAAACTGGTTGTGGAAGTGCATGACTATGGACTTGCGGAGTTCCAGGTTGTTGGGAATATATGTCTTGTTCTTGTAAAAGAGTAGTTTCCCATGTTCTCCTTCTTCAAAGGACCAGTCGTTTATGGTGGTTCCAGTGGTTACGTTGGTGTTCTTGAGTAGGGTTTCCAAAGCTTCCATGGCGTTTTTGTCTAAGGGCCTTGCATTGGCTATCTGTTTCTGGAGTTTGGTGTTGATGAGGTTGATGAATAGGGATTCGGGGAGCATTGTGATATCGGTGTTTTCTTCGTTTTCTCCTTCTGGCATGAGGTCTGGTCGTCGTGAGAGAGCATCTGACTGAACCATCTTGTGACCCAGCATGTGTTCAAGTTTGATGTCGTATTCAGAAAGGATAAGGAACCATCGGGCTTGTCATCGATTAAGGTTCTGGGGGGAACACCAGTATGTGAGGTTCTTGTGGTCAGAGTAGACAGTGGTTGTGTGTGGGAATCCCAGGATGTAATGTTTCCATTCTTTGAGAGCTTGGATAACTCCTAAAAGTTCTCAATCAAAGACTTGGTAGTTCTGTTCAGCGGGAGAGAATGAACAAGAGAGAAAACAGACAGGGTGGCATTTTCCATTGCTGTCAACTTGAGTTAGGACAGCTCCGTAAGTGCACTGGGATGTGTTGGCTTCGATTTGAAATGGTCAGTTTTGGTCTGGCATGGCGAGCACTGGTTCCTTGCTGAATCGTTCTTTGAGGTTGTCAAATGCGAGTTGATGGGCATCAGTCCATAGGAAGGGTCAGTCTTTTCGGAGTAGGTCGTTTAGGGGTCAGGCAAGGTTGGAGTAGTGTCGGATGAATTTTCAGTAGAAGTTTCCAAAACCAAGGAACGATCGGACATGCTTGAGGGTCTTCGGTGTTGGCCAATCCTTAATTCCTGAGATCTTAGCAGGATCCATGGAAATCTTGTTATGTTCGATGATGAATCCTAGGTAGGCGATCTTGGTTTTGTTGAACTCACACTTCTTGGGTTTCAGGTAGAGGTCGTTTTCTTTCATGATCTGGAGTACTTCTTTGGTGTATTTTTCAAGGTCTTGTTCGTTCATGGCATAGATCAAGATGTTGTCCATGTAGATGATGATATAGCCTTTTTCGACCTGTCGGATGAAGATGCTGTCCATCATTGATTGGAAAGTCACTGGGGCACTAGTGGCTACCACTTTTTATTAATAATTCAGGACAGTTGCCCTGTGGACGATAATACCACTTGCCCTGTAATTTATGAAACAATGAGTGCCCTGTTTTTTATGATAATGCCTCAGGTAACTTTAGTGTGCGATTTCATAGATATTATCATAATTGTTAGGCCGATTTTCATGGCAACATTTTATATGCTGTAGACATTTTCATGCTGCCCTTGTGATGTTCATGCAATATTATTATCATTTTCATGATTATGCTGATATTTTCATGATTGGTAGGGTGATATCTTTATCAATTTCATGATTATGCCTGATATTTTCATGATTAGTAGGGCGATATTATCATGGATTTCATGATTACTAGGGCGATATTCTTCTTGATTTCATAGATTCCCTTGATCTTATCAGTGCATTTTCTTATCAAATCAGGGCAATTCTAAATATAGAATTGCCATAATATGACATCATTAGATCAGATCACTATTATCTCCGCTTTTTTTAGACCCTTATCTCATCCATCAATTACATCAAATCAGGGCTCTGCCCCTGTTGCACCCATTATTTCTAGCATTTATTACACCGCTTTTCTGGCCACTTTATATGGACATATATATACCATTAGAAAGCTACAATTGCCTACTATTTGATTCTGAATTTTATTTAATTAAATTCCTGCAGGGGAGCAGCCAATTCAGCTCCGCTTTTTCCCATCAACTTAGCCCCTATTCATTTATGCTACTATTCCTGCTGCATTTGCACTGCTTTTTTGGCACTTTTTCTGGTGCACATATATACCATTAGAAAGCCCTAATTGTCTAGTTTAAGAATATGTCCTCAGTTTTACAATAGCCCCACTAGGGGCTGCACTATTAGCTGCGCTTTTTGGGTATTTAATTAGCCCCTATTTTGAATCAGCATTGTTCCTGCTCCATTTTGCACCGCTTTGGTGCAATTATATATGGACATATATATCACCAGAAAGCTACAAATGCCTAGATTAAGAATCTGAAATCAGAATATAAATGTTGTGTCTAGGGAGGGAGCAATTGCATTTCGCATTTGGGTATTAGAGCGTGGGAACACCCTTAATCACCTCTTCTCCTCCTCCCCCCACCGCTTTTTTGCCTCCATTTCTCCACAACCACTCCACCCCTTGGCCCCAAATGCGAAATGCAATTGCTCCCTCCCTAGACACAACATTTATATTCTGATTTCAGATTCTTAATCTAGGCATTTGTAGCTTTCTGGTGATATATATGTCCATATATAATTGCACCAAAGCGGTGCAAAATGGAGCAGGAACAATGCTGATTCAAAATAGGGGCTAATTAAATACCCAAAAAGCGCAGCTAATAGTGCAGCCCCTAGTGGGGCTATTGTAAAACTGAGGACATATTCTTAAACTAGACAATTAGGGCTTTCTAATGGTATATATGTGCACCAGAAAAAGTGCCAAAAAAGCAGTGCAAATGCAGCAGGAATAGTAGCATAAATGAATAGGGGCTAAGTTGATGGGAAAAAGCGGAGCTGAATTGGCTGCTCCCCTGCAGGAATTTAATTAAATAAAATTCAGAATCAAATAGTAGGCAATTGTAGCTTTCTAATGGTATATATATGTCCATATAAAGTGGCCAGAAAAGCGGTGTAATAAATGCTAGAAATAATGGGTGCAACAGGGGCAGAGCCCTGATTTGATGTAATTGATGGATGAGATAAGGGTCTAAAAAAAGCGGAGATAATAGTGATCTGATCTAATGATGTCATATTATGGCAATTCTATATTTAGAATTGCCCTGATTTGATAAGAAAATGCACTGATAAGATCAAGGGAATCTATGAAATCAAGAAGAATATCGCCCTAGTAATCATGAAATCCATGATAATATCGCCCTACTAATCATGAAAATATCAGGCATAATCATGAAATTGATAAAGATATCACCCTACCAATCATGAAAATATCAGCATAATCATGAAAATGATAATAATATTGCATGAACATCACAAGGGCAGCATGAAAATGTCTACAGCATATAAAATGTTGCCATGAAAATCGGCCTAACAATTATGATAATATCTATGAAATCGCACACTAAAGTTACCTGAGGCATTATCATAAAAAACAGGGCACTCATTGTTTCATAAATTACAGGGCAAGTGGTATTATCGTCCACAGGGCAACTGTCCTGAATTATTAATAAAAGTGGTAATCACCAGTCACTGGGGAGTTGCAAAGGCTGAAGAACATGACAAGGGGTTCGAAGAGTCCATACTTGGTCTTGAAGGCTGCTTTCCATTTGTCTCCTTCCTTGATTCGGATGTTGTTGTAGCCCCATCAAACATCAAGTTTAGTGAAATACTTGGTGCCTCGGAGTTTATCCATAAGGTCAGTGACAAGGGGGAGAGGGTAGGCGTTTTTAATGGTTCCTTCGTTCAAATGTCAGTAGTCTTGGCATGGGCGGAGCTTGCCATCTTTCTTTGTGACATAGAAAAATCCTGCGGCTTCAGGGGATTCACTATGTCGGATGGTTCCCTTGGCGAGGTGTTCATCAAGGAACTGTTTGGTGACATTCTCGGGTGAGGGAGTAAACCTTGGCGGATTTGTGGACGAAGTCGGGTTTGAGCTTGATCTCGTGATCCCAGGGTTTGTGCGCTGGCAGGTCAAAGAGGCTTCTTTGCTAAAAACAGAAATCCAAGGGTGGTATTCTGGCAGAACAATCTTGGTCAGGTCAGTTTCGTCGGTCTTCTGGTTGAATTTCTGAGCAAAGGCTTGGGAGTGTGTCAGAGTCGTGTCGATCCAGATTTCCTCTAGTTCTTCGTTCAGTTTTCCTTCCATAAAGGAGATGATGAGGTCATCAGTTGTAATCAGGTTGTGTTGGTTCAGGCTCGTCTTCTTTCCAAGCATCTTCTTAACTTGGAGTTCCAGTTGAGAAATGGTTCGTTCGTCAATAATAATGGAGTCAGTTGGGTACCAATCAGGTATCAGGTTCGTTGTGTCATTCAGGTGTTCTTCTCTGTCAGGTTCATCCTCAATGGGGGTTTGCCAGTTGAAGGAAGCATTCTTCCAGTCAATCTCAGGGTTCATGTCCTGTAACCAAGGTAGTCCCAAGATAATCTTCTGATTTCCTAGCCCAGTAATTAGGAAATCAGTCTTCTTGATTTTGTTGTAGATCTTCATGTTCAGTGTTGTTCGGTGGGTAATTGTACCCTTCTTGTTTCAGAAAATCCTGATATTGGAAATTCCCGATTCCATGGAATTTGGACTGATGATATAATCACAATTGTGGCTGTGCATGCTCAGAATTCACTTCCCAAAAAAGGCAAATCATGTGCTGGCGTGATTCCGCGTTGAACTTGGGCCAGGCTGAGGTTGTTGCTCACCGACACTGTCATGACCATGTTCTGCTCCCCAATGTTCCTACACCTTCCACCGCCCCAAATGTGCTATATAACCTTTGACATATCACACCTCCAGGCAGGGAGTATAAATATTTGAGCCTCTCTCAAAGAATCCTTGCGCTACCTTTCCTCCAACCAGTACCTTCAACAGCAACTCCTGAGTTCAAAGCCTGTCTCTGTCTCGACGTCCAGGTGAGTATTCAAATATTTTTGTTAGTGCTCATCTCTTACGAGTTCCTCAGTATGAACACCCTTCTTGCAGAACCCATTGAAGGCATCCACGGCTATAACTGTACAAACTGTGGACAGTTCATCAGCTTCAAACCTTGTCAGAGTAAAGTGAATGGGAACTATGGGCGTTTGGTGGCAACGGTATGTATTATATGACCCTTATTTTAAATGTAGTCTTACCTTTATTATAGTGTCAGGGAGTAAATGCTGAAGGGCGACCATGTAATTTCATCTGTTGGTGTCCATGGTCACATCCAACACAGACTATGGAGCTTCCTGTCTCTGACTCGCACCTGCCAAGTCCTCTACCTCCTCTGTCAACACAACCAGTCCCCTCTCAACCTCAACAGGTACCAGTAACCATCCAGCTCCCAACAAAGCGCACCTGTGTCTTCTTGGGCTGTGGTCAAATGCACCTTGCTGATGACTGTCAACGACGTGCTTGCTGGAAGCACTGTGTCACCCAGGGTGGATGCCCAGTAAAGAACCACCAAGGTGACGTCAAAGGGAAGGGAAAGGTCATTGATAATGTCGCCCATCTATTCCCTTCGTTCCATCCATCCTCATCCCAGCAGCCAACCCCTTCATTGTCATCCTCTTCCTTAACCATGCCGCCACTGCTGTCATCTTCTCAACCTGTGTTGTCATTAGCCTCTCAGGCACCATCGCCCCCCTCCCAAGCCACCAATCTTTGCTCACCTCCAGTCACTCCGATTGATGTGGTTCATGCATCCCACATCAAGCTCATATTCACTGAGCAGATGGCAACAGAGTATAAGCTCCATGAGGCCAAGCGGAAGGAGGACAAGGCACAGTTGGATCTAGAGAAGCATGTTGCTCAGACAGTCTGGGTGACAGCATGGACCATCAACTTGCCTGAGCCTGTTGAGCGAAAATTTCAGGGCGGGTTTATCTGGCCGAACTTTGAGTTGACTGCCAACGTTCTGGAACTAGTTGGGCTTGCAGGAGTTGCAGAAACAGGTCGCCTACAGGTCTTTGATGTCGAGAGAGGAGATGGGAAGTTTGTATATGTTGGACTAGGGTATTCAGTGGATGTCCGCATCACAGGTCCACAGGTGGTTTTACATGATGCAAGAGTTGATGTTGTGGACGTCAACACCTCCCTTGCAAAGAACAGCCCTCACCTGCGCTACAACCTACCTGTTCAGCGGTCTGCTGTTGCCTGCACCCCCCTTCGCTCCTCTGCACAAACACCTTTTTCTTGGCTCAACGGTCTCCCTTCGCCTCCTGCTCTTGCCTCTCCCTTTCCTGCATCTAGCTCTGGCCACAGGTCTTCGCCACCATGGTCACAAGCGTCCCCTTCAAGTTCTCCATGGGCTTCTGTCACCTCTGTTACCCCGTTGTCGTCATCTTCTGGTGTCTCTGAGTCCCCCCTTCCTATGGTGTCCTCACCATCCTCTCCTGTTGTCATGGCTGAGAGTGATAATGACATCGAGATCATTGACGTTCAAGGAACCCACCCTCAACCCTCTACTGCTATAGCTCCATCAATGGCAACCATGACTGGCAACAACTCAGATGATGATGACGACTCGGATGATGATATTGAGGTTTCAAGCCTGCATCCTATCCCCCACACTATTCTCCCCCGCCACAGTGCCAGGCAGTGGCCCAATGACTACTATGTGTGCGATATCGCAGAGTTTTTCATCTCAGCTCGCACAACCGTCAGGCGGGATCACACCACCAGAGGCGCCCAGCTATTCAAGATTCATTTCCCCCGTACAACCTACCACTGCTCCACCTACTATAGCAAGAAGAAGGTGTGGAGGTTAGCACCGCAGCATCTCAAGGAGGAGTATATCGAAGCTGGTCGCACAAGCAAGGGCTTGTGGTCATCATTTGCATTGTGGCTTCGCCAGCCCTAAGGGTTTCTCTTAATTGTTCCTTTAACTATAGCCCTTCTTTCTCCTTCTTGACATTCATTGTTCGCATGTCAACCTATGTCCATTCTTTCTTTTATTCAATATTTCTGGTTTTGTTGTATAGATTTGTACCAAGTATTCATTTGATTCCTCTATCATTATCGTTATGTCTAATATACAGAAATGTCATTGTTGTGGATAAGGCCAATAAGACGGAAACTGTTGATCTCTTGCCAACTTGTTTATGGTGATGATGTTATGGCGCCTAAGCATTTCATCTAAAAAGAAATTATACTTTTCCACACTCATTTCTCGACACATGGCTTGGTACCCTCCAATCCACGTGTTTGCCTGCTCTGCAGCTGAGGTATTGAAAAACCATCCCCTATCACCTTCACCAAGTAGCTCTGGATAGCCAGAAGGGTTGCAAAACCTCTGGCAATAAACATCTCTAGTTGAATGCTTCAACTTGAAGTGAAAGACATCAACTGTGAGACCAATGTTATCAAAAAAGGGGTCGCATCCCTTGACAATTTTAGCGACACCACAATTATTGTCGAAGAAAATATGGTCGGGAGCAGTGCCTGGTATTCGATATGTCCGCTTTATCATTTCCTAGTTGAACTTCAAGTTAATAAATGTAGCAGCGAAAAGTAAAGTTGAATAGTAACTCACAATGACACTTTTTAGTGCTTCAGCATGGTAGAACATCTCCCTCACCACAATAACACCACATGGTGCAACAAAGAGCTGCTCATTGTGAGTACACCTACGTCCAAATTTGATTCGAAGCTTCTTTGCTGCCTGTGTGTTAGATCCTTCAAGTGCACCTGCTGAGTGAATTGACCCAGTTTCAGTGACCACATATTCCTCGTCAACACCTTCTTGGATTTGAATGGCCTCCACAGTCATATCTTCCATTGACTCAATTGCAGCTGCTGGCATGTTCGCTCGAAGAAGCCGCTCCCAAAGCTGGAAACGAGACTTCCCTTTCTCAAGAGAAGTTGCTTCGACCTGCTGATGCTCTGCAATGAAGCAAGTCTTCTTGCCAGAAACCACAGGGTTGTTGCAATCAACAATGCTGCACACATTGATAAGTCCCGCATGTATGGAGCAGAAGCAGTCCTTGTTGCTTCTAAGGGGCATCTTGCAGTTTGGCTGTCCACAGCATGGATGGCCCAAAGTAATGCCATCTATAATGATAGCCGATACCTTGTGATTTCCTGTTGACATTAATCAGCCTCATAATTCTAAATTGACTACTGGACACACCTGGAAGAAAGCGAGTGCATTTTCAGCAGTAATGAAAGAGTTCTGGTTGACTACATAATCGATAGTGA
Organism: Panaeolus papilionaceus; assembly: GCA_015501605.1. Lineage (NCBI taxonomy): Eukaryota > Fungi > Basidiomycota > Agaricomycetes > Agaricales > Panaeolus > Panaeolus papilionaceus. The sequence continues at coordinate 48,815 of JADNRZ010000014.1, forward strand.
TTGTTTCGAGCTTGAATAGCAGCAGTAAGGCAGTCTTTGGCTAAACCAGTATGGGGTAGAACCAGAGTTTCATGTCGAATTGAGCAGTCCTCCAGCAGGGAGAGAAGTATAAAGGCATCGAATACTTGATCCGATGTCACCTGGAACTTGAACTGCCACTGATATTGATGAATGGGGGATGTTGCATGGGTTTCGTTGTAAATTCGAGCACAGTTGGTCACAGAGGCCCAGGCCAAGAGCATCATCCGAATCCAATAATTGACGAGTTGAACTTCTACAAACTGGTGCTCTCCAATTTGAAGGATGCTAATTTGGTGGTGGTCATAGTAGAGCCGTTGATGATTGTGAACTCGAAAATTATTGTGGTAATTGATCTTGCAGTCTAAAAAATACACAATTAAGCCAAGCACTTCACAAATTTTGACAGATAAGTAATACATACATTCACAGTATAGGTGTACTGACCACATTGGCACTGGACCATATCCAAGCGTGAATAGAACTGCCTGCCGACTTTCTGCTTTCATGAGTTGGCGCTGATTCGAACGACTACAACCTGCAGTCAAGCAATAATGTGATGGAGGATAAAGACTTTGAGCAGGGCCTAGTAAATAGATGCCTGAAATCAATTGTCATCCATCGTCAAAAATATTGGCACTTACTTATGCCATAGGTATGGCCTATATTATTAAATGTGCGAAGCTCCTCTGGCCCGTAGTATGACACAGCTGAGATTGGAAAGGAGGGATTCCAGCATACAGAAAAGAAGGCTTGCCAAATATCTGGAATCACTGAGATGTCAAGCGCGCATGCCTTTGATAGAAACATCTGGATTGCTGGTGGGAGACATGGGTACAGATCTGGTTCAGAATTGTCTGTAATGGCACTGGGATGAAATCGTGAGGGTTGGGAAAGTATTATATCATTTCTCAGTGGAGAAGCATAAGCAATAAATCGAAGAATTTGGTGGAACAAAACACCATGGCCACGAATGCTAAGTTGCAATAATTGGGACATTGACACTGATGAGCACCAAGCGGTGAACACTGATATATTCAAAGACTAAACTTGTATCTATACTCTATTTAAGTATATGGTTAATTAAGCAAGGGGTTCTGGCTGGAGTGGAGGAGGAGGTTTTAAATCCGCATCAACAATGGTTCCATGCCTTCGAAGCAATCCATGAACTTGTCATGGTGGATGGCCCCTTCCCTACTTGGTGATGGGACTGCTCTTTGTGTTGGAGACTGGTTATGGTATATGGGAGTGGATGTGCCATTCTTGTCTTGCATGCTCTTTACTGTGAAATAAGTGGTACGAGTCGAAGCTCAATGAATTGAAGTGGGAGAAGAAGAGCAAACAATGTGCTCGACAGCGTGCAACTCCAAATGGCACACTTGGTGCGTGACGGTGTCATGTGATGAGTGTGATTATGTGATGTGATGTGCACCGCCACAGTCCAAAGTCCATGGACTGTGGAATTTCCAATATCAGGATGCTCTCTCTTGTTTGGTGTGCCATCAACATTTTGGACTAGGATTGGTGTTCTGAGTGGGGTCTGGGGAAGGTTGTGGAGTTTCGCAAATGATTGGTCAATGAAAATGCCTGCAGCTCTGGAGTCGAGGAGTGCTTGGGCATGCAAGGGTTTGGCGGTTCTCAGTTGTTCACACTTGATAGTCACAGGGACAGAAAAGGATTCATTGTGAGCTATCAAAGCGGAACAAACTGATACATAAGGTTTAGATGTTGAGGCAAAACCCTTTAGGCAAAATCCTGTTCTTGCATTTCAGAGGCGAATTTGGCATGTTGTTCTTCATTCAAGTTGCAATAGAAGGTGCAGATATATTTGGCAAAATCCTTTGGGTTCCTAGTCAGGGCAGTGTTGCAGTTGTTGGTATTCTGGTTCTGGTTCGTCTTCTTGAAATCATGATTGGAACAAAACTTGGAGATATGACCTGGTTGGTGGCAGCGGAAGCAGGTGCCGTTCTTCATGTGGTCTGTGCGCTCAACTTCAGTAAGATTGATTTGCTTGGAATTGGCAAATCTGAATCCCATCTGGTTAGAGGTGAAGTGTTTGGGTGGTTTCTTGTCGAATGGGAAAGGGAAAGATTCCTTCCAACAGGCGTCCACTTTGGCTGCTCAGTCCATCCACTCCTTCAGGGTGTAGGGGTTGTATCCATTATTGCAAATTCTGTCCAAGATCAGTTTCTTAAGGGAGTCTTGATAGATTCCGATTGGTAGGTCTTCCATCAGATCGAGGTTATCGTCAGGGTCGGTGTGAGGGAAGGCATAGCCTGCAGTGATCATGAGGTTCTTGAAGGCAGTGTTGTGTGATTCAACATTCCCTTCCTGTTGGATGTTCTTGAGGTCTTTCCTTGCATGGTCGTGTCCAAGTCTTGGGGCGAAGTCTTCATTAAACTTTCGAAGGAAGGTATTGAACCCTCTGTAAGAGACTACAGTTCTATCTCTTTGGGCTTCATCAAACTTCCCAGCAAGGAAACAGCACTTACAATCCATTGCTTCTCTTTCTCCCTTTGGTCCTTCGGCGAAGTAGGACAGAATGAAAGCAATCTTTAGATCATTGTTGTTGTAGATGTGTCAATTGATGTGGAGGTAGGATCAGCATTCAGTGATGAAATGCTTGGTCTTGGTGCAGTCTCCTGTGAACTTCTCAGGTGCGCCAAGTTGACTTCTTTCTTCAGGGTGTTTTTAAACACTTCTGCAGCTGGATCATCTTGTGGGCCATTACCGGGGTCAGGGTTACCAGGAGGATCGGGGTTGCCTTGTCCTTCGTTGTTGGTTTCAGGTTGAGGGTCTCCTCCAGGTGGTCCCAAGAATCCTCTCTGGGAACGATCTTGGACAGTCCCTCCAGGTCTCGAAGAAGAGGCAGAGCGGCCTCCTGGGGGCTGAGTGAGAGTCACAGTTACCATACTGGTAGAGAATGAAGGGATTTTGGTGCTAAAGACTAGGGTTCTGGTGATAGTGTAGTCCAGTTCTCTGGGGTCATATGGTTCAATTGGTTGGCTGAGGGCAAGGGAGATGTCAAGGGGTTGTTCAGGTTCTTTCAAGGGTTCTTCTGGTGTGCCTGGGATTTCTTCTGGTTCGTTTGTGGTTTCAGTTGGTTCTGGGGTTTCTGGGGATTCTTTCAGTTCACTGGGTGATACAGGAGTGTCAAGTTCTTCTTGTTCGTTGGTCTGGGATTCTTGTTCAGTTTCTGGGTCTGGTTCGGAGAGGGGTTCATTGGTCTTCTGTTGTTCTTTCTTGGATGTTTCTAGTTTTCCCCAAGGTTTCTTCTTTCTGATAGGGAATCATAGTCCTCTGCTGCTAGTTGATACAGGGGAGTTGGCTTGGCTGGAGGTTCCTGATCAAGGTTTGGTGCTGGTTTTCTTTTTCTGGGTTGCTGTTTTGTATGAGGGGTGCCATCTCATAAACTACAGACAGTGTTCATTGGGGTAGCTAGTTCTTTTGTTACAGTAGCTCGACAGGTGCTTGCGGTTAAGGCCTTTGAGCTAGTTGGAGTTGGTTTGGTTGTGTGATAGAGTTCAAGTATCATTCTAAGAATGCCACTGTGTATGCACACTACGCTGGTATTGTCTTAGAAGAGAGCAAGAAGAGTAAGATCATTGTAGAAGTTGTTGTTCTATTTGAAGTTAAAGAACTAGCTAAAGAACAAGGGTATAAACTATGGGGTTTATATAGCTATCTAAGAGGCTGTGCGTGTAAACACCAAGTAGATAAGGTGTGAAGTCTGTGAGTCAGAATAGGAGTCATAATAGAGTGAGCATGAGAATACAATAAGAAATGAGTCATAAGTGTGAGAGAGATGAGTAAGGAAGTGAGTCAGAGATAGGGGATAAGAGTGGAGCGACAGCAGGAATGGAAGTGGAGTGAGAAGAAAAAGATAAGAGAGATAAGGTGAACTACAAGTACAAAGAGAGATGATAGTACATGATGATAAGATAGGAAGGAGTGATGGTACAAGATATGATAGAGAAAAGAGAAGGAAGGAAAAAGATGACATAACACACACAATTTTGCAGGGATAGATGAATTCAGGTTCCAAGGTGTCAGGAAATTGGACTGAAGGATCAGATGCTTGTTGTTGACCAAACTTTTGTGATTTTTCGAAATTGGATTTTGGCCAGGCTTGGCACTTAGTAATAAGATTACATAAGGGTGTTGGTTCCTAGTGGCTGCTACCTTTCCCAGTTGAGGAGCTTAGAGTGCTCCTCAATAGAGAGCAGCCCTGCATTTTTATTAGCTGACACCTTTAGATAGTATCATGTGAAATTCAAGATGCTGGACATATCACTAAAACAGTGATTTGAGGGTTGTTGTGTCACACACCCTCCACTTAAAAGTTGCGGGAATCATTGTATTTCCGCATTCGGAAATGATCAAGGACTTTCGGAGTGACTCCTACTTTCAATCACCAACCGCCTCCTCGACGGGAAAAAATGGCGATCCTAGGGCTCTCTCCGGAACTCGCAAATGCAACAACATACCCAGCTCACTTTGACATCGAAAAAGTCATCAGGCCGAATATCCTATCCCTGCTTCCCTACCGCTGCGCCCGCGATGACTATAGCACCGGAATTTTGCTTGACGCTAACGAAAACGCGCTAGGGCACTCCGTTGTCTTGCCTGCATCCAAACCAAAAGCAGCGAACGGGAATGGCATTGCCGTTCCTGTATCGGATGACGCTTTCCCCGAGTCCCTTCACGACACGCTCGACCTCGACCTCCACCGCTATCCCGACCCCTCTCACCCGCTCATCAAATCTCGAATCGCGGAGATGCGTAACCTGCCGAGTACAGACTATGTGTTTCTGGGTGTAGGATCGGACGAGGTGATTGATATGCTCATGCGTGTGTGTGTCGCACCTGGGACGGAGAGCATTCTGCTTACACCCCCGACGTATGGGATGTACGGAGTCTGTGCTCAGGTGAACGATGTCGGGGTGATCAAGGTTCCTTTAGAGCTGAGTGGCGACGAAGGAGAGGGAGGTGAAAAGGGGAGGTTCAGTCTTAGGGTTGATAAAGTCCGTATTCCGATGCTGATACACAGTCTTCGTCGTCGTTGAACTTGATTCCGTTCGCTGTTTAGATCAAGGAAGCCGTCATGGCGTCGCCCTCTCCTGTAAAACTTATCTTCATCTGCTCTCCTGGAAACCCAACTGGCACTCTAATATCACTCAGCACCATCCGCAGTCTGCTGGAATTCGAGCAATTCAAAGGTATTGTCGTTGTGGACGAGGCCTACATCGATTTCGCAGGCGAAGGCACGAGTGCTTGTGAGCTCGTTACAAAGTACGCCAACGTCTGCGTGCTGCAGACACTAAGCAAGACCTTTGGTCTCGCAGGCATCCGGTGAGTCTCTCTTTCCCCTTATCTTCTCTACACCCCAGCACCATCTTCTTCAAGTCGAGTCATAAATACCCGGACTCCTTTTTTCCCTCCCTATCTGCTTCTTCGGCCGACCCGATTATTAACCCAATCAATCAATCTATACCCCAGTCTCGGAATTGCCATCGCGCAACCCCCTCTTATCCAAATCATGAGCAACACCAAAGCACCCTACAACATCTCAACACCCACCGCACACATCGCACTCACCGCCCTCTCTCCCTCCTCTCTCGCACTGATGAAATCGAAAGTGGAATCCCTCATCACCTCGCGCAGCGAACTCATCTCTATCTTTGCGCAAGAGCCGTTCACGTCGCTTGGTGTCGGGAGGGTTATCGGAGGGAACGACGCCAATTTTGTGGTGGTTCCTATTCTCTCGAAGAATGGTGATGGGAAGCCTGATAGCGAGCGAGCTCATCGGGTGTACAAGGAGCTTGCAGAACACCGGAGTGTTGTGGTTCGATATAGAGGCAACGAGCCCGGGTGTCCTGGATGCTTGCGTATCACCGTTGGTTCACCGGAGGAGAACAAGACGGTGCTACAGCGGTTGCAGGAAGTGCTGAGTGTAATGTAAGAATAGAAATCTTTAAATTATCTGATGGCTTTAGAAGAAGGGTGTATTGCATAGATATACAAATGTACTACACTATCAAGGAATGCAAGATTTTAGACTGCTTATAGCGCTTGGAGTAACAAGCTTTTGTTTGAAATTTACTTTCCAAAAATCATGGAAGACGCCGATGAGTATCTGAATATTGTTTTTGTGCCTACAAACAAGTCTCTGTTAGTATATCGGTTAGTACACGCGCCTGTCATTAAAACCGGCCGCGCGAAAGCTGGGTTCGACTCCCAGACAGAGAGATAAGCTAACCGTGTCACGCGGTGTTTTTTGGTTCTCATTTTGCTGCGATTTGCTCATTAAACCCTGGTGTACGTAGTGCAGTCGTTCTCTCAGTATTATATGTGAATATAGATACATTTTATTGCTCCGAGTATACGAGAACAAATTTACCACACTGTGGTTGAGCATGTAATGAAAACTAAGTAAGAGTCTAGGGGTTCGTAGTAAATCGTAATACGTCGTCAGGTCATTAGAGTCGTAGCCAAATAGAGCGTGAACGTGAAGCGGGGAGAATAGAGTGTAGCGAAAGAGATGGTGCAGAGACACGAACGCTGAAAAGAGAAAAAGTTGATAAATAGGATTAAAATGATTCACGAAGAAAAAAAGCGCGGTTATGAGGACGAAGAACCGGCTTGACCAATTGAACTAGGTGGCCTTGAACCACCAAAGGCAGGGCTAATGTTGAGGTAAGCCGAGTTTGCACTCTCGCTTCTACCTCTAGGTCTACCAGCGAGGGAAACATTGACAGGTGTTGGTCGCTTTGATGCTAGAGAAAGGTCGTCTTGAGCAGTTCTGGCAAAGAAGTCGTCTTCTCCTTCATAAGGCGAAGAAGACGCGTTAATCTTGAATAGAGAGACGCTTAGCATTTTAGAGAAATAGAACAAAGATGTCAGCTTACCCATTGACCGAGAACATCTGCTATTCGGGTTGCCTCCTCTGGGGTAAAAGTGCCATTAGAACCCTTTTCTGAATGTAGCTTGAGTAGTTCGCTCAAGGTACGCTTCCCTCCCTTCCCATTTTCTCGGAGGTCATTCTTTGTTAGTGAAGAATAGCGAGAAGATCTTCCTGGTGTCTCGTCTGCCGGAAAGACTATTGAATTTCTTGGAGTAGTCATCACTGCGTGAATTGAGGCAGTGAAAGGTACTGAGTTGGCAGTTCCGGGCTCGGTGGAGACGGAAAGTGAAGACGAGTCGATGAGTAGGGAACGGTCCCAGTCGTCTTCAGATTGAGAACCAGTTGAAAGGGAAGAAAGGGAACGTTCAAAGTCGGGCATAGCTAACAAAAGCCTGTCTTGTTGGCTGGTGGTCGTGTCGTGGTCGTGAGTGAATAATGGGTTAGACTAACAAGAATAGCAGATCAACAAGAGATTGTACAAATCAATCAAAACAACACGGACGCGTTCCTCATTCTTCAACACTCAGCACTCCTCAATATTTTATTTTTACTCTCTATTTTATTTTTATTTCTCATTCATTATAAATTAAGTCTACATCGTTCTCGTTGAATCTAAATAATTCTAGTTTTTATTTGTAATAATATGAGTCATCCCCCCGATTTGCGGTGTCTGGGGTCCTATAAAGCTGTGTTATGAACCAGCTCAGTCACAGTCTTTGAAAGCATGGGAATTGAGCGAAGAGAGCGATAGACTCAAGTCTCTTTTCTTCATGAGCAGTCAAAGTTAAAAAGGATCTGTTCTCAATCTAACCTGCTCTATATTCTATTCTATCTGTGACACAATATAGTCGACAGTCAACGACAACCATGGCGAGCACTGTGTTTAAACATTACCCAGTTCAGTATCACCACCCACAGCAATTTCACCAGCATCCTTACCAGCAGCAACGTTCGACGCAACAGTCAAACTCTAGACAGTACGGGGCGACCCATACTCCCACGAAGTCTACCTCTCAGCAGCCTCAGCAACCCCAGCAACAGCAGCAGCAACCTTGGGTAGCTCCACCTTTTGCTGGCCCACCTCCCATACCTCAGGGTTACGCTGTCAACCCCCAACAATGGCAGGCTGGCTTTTGGCAGTATAATCCTGCTTATAACCCAAACAGAGCTCAGCCAGTGGCAGCTGCACCTCAGCAGCAGCAGCAGCAACAGCAACAGCAACATGCTCTCTGGCTTCCTAGTAATGCATGGGCTTCCCGCGCCTCTCAACAACCTCAAGCACAGCAACAGCAGTCCCACAATCCATACAAGCGTCAGGTAAAACCACCAAGTCCTGAATATCTCGCCACAAAGCTTTCAGATAACCCTCTGGGTTTGTCAAACATGATCCCTGCGTATGTTTTTCTTTTATCTTTATTGTCATCGCTTAAACTGATCACTTTTTTCTAGCGAGGAGTTGGAGAGGCAGAGAGCTGAGGCAGAGGCTGAAGCACAGGCTGACGCTCAAACACCTTGGATATGGAAACCAAGGAGTCTAGATGACGAAGACGGTGTCCAAGAGAGTGCTCCCTCGAGAAAGAGCACTGATCCTTCATCGGACCGTCGTGGATCTTTTACTGCCAAAGTAGACCTGCAACCTACTTTCTCACCCAGTATCGTCCGTACTCCCAATCATTACAGGAATGATTCAACCCCTCCACCTGCCTATTCATCCAAGCCAGGTTCTCGTACCTCAATAGACTCCTTATCCAGTCGGTTTGGTCAACTTTCGACGTCAACGACGACCCCTACTCCCCTCTCCAGGCACTCGTCTATGCCTGCGGGTATGTTATCTCAATCATCAAACAATCTGTCACCGACAAAGCCCGATTTTCCTCCTCCACCAATGCTCACCAGCCAACTTTCCGATGAACCAGATAGTATTTTAAGTCCTTTGGTTCTATTCAATAAGCCGATGCCAAAAATCCAACCTTCGTCATCTCAACCAAGGCCTCTACGTCAGCACCACACCCAGCCGGTTATCAGCACCAGCAACGGTCTTGTCACAATCCCCGAGAGCAATTTTGGATCCAGTAGGACGTCCACGCCGAAGCACCCTGGGAACCCTGTTCATGCGAACAGCATGCCAGCGATCCCCACATACTACACATCGCCATCCTCATCTTCCGTCTACGCTCCCGTAAATCCACCGCCAGGTCCACCTCCCCAATCTTTCCCAAAAAGAGATTGGGATGCCGACAGGATCAGACACGATCCCCAGTCCGAAAAGGACAAAGAGGACCGGGAACGTGCCCACATCGGCTTGGGTTCCCGACATACCCTCGCTTACATCGATGCACCTGCCACCGCAGCTCCCACCTATCAGCAACAGTATCCACCACGGAGCTACCGTTCCCAACAGCAATCTGCCTCACCCACCTCTCCATCGCCCCGAAGTGCCGCTCCTTCGCGCTCTTCTTCGCGTCAGCCGTCCCCGATCAGAAGATCAAGTAGCGGAAGTACGTACACCAATACCCCACCCAGCAGCAATCCCTCCCCACTCGCCTCCTCCGCATCATCAATACCCAAGATGGCCAACCCCTTGCCTCAACCCCCACAGCCGTTCGGTGCCTCTCACGGCTCCAGTCATACTCAAGTCATGCACATCACATCTCCCACACCCAGAAGACCTGTCGTGAACCCGCAGCCTAGTCCGCCTGCCGTCAAAATGCCCTCTAATGCCTCCAAGCGAGTGCGCAGGGGCTTTTGGAATCGACGAGGCGACCATCTTACTGAAGATGGTTATGTCATTTACGCTCCTGATGAGTACAAGTTCCCGGAGGAACTATCCACTTACCCTCTCCCTACGGACGGATACCAGGACCACACCTCCATGTGGACCCGCTTCTGTCTACGACCAGAGCTGCCGGGCAGCGCTCCTGGCAAAAATGGCGAGCCACCCAAGTATCCTTATGAATCGGTGAGTGCATATTTTATCCAACAATCTCTGCGAGATCTTAATTTTTTCTTTCCAGTTCATCAAATACATCTAGACGCCCCTCCAACACCCATTATCTCTCATACCCCCATGCATCACGGTCATCGATATGTCGCATTCGGAATATTCACGTCGAAAATCATTCTCATTCATGCCCCCTTCTCTTTTCTCTTTTTCATTATTTCCTTTACTACCCCCGATACCGCCTTCCCGTAATACCCCAACCAATCAACCAACGACCGTACTTCCACATCATCACATTTTGGTTTGATATGATTTTGAACGATAAGCAATTTTTCTTTTCAAGACATACGTATACAATCTGTAGCCTCACCTCCATTTTTTTTTGACATCATACCCCCCATTTTAATTATTGGCTCTTGGTCTCGTCCATGTTTTCCTTATTTTTTCCTTTTTGTCTTCTTTGTGCAATAGTTTCTCTCTTTTTTCCTTTTTCGTCTCTTCTTCTCTTTCTCGTTTCTGGATGGCAGCAAAGGTGTAGGATATATTTTTTCAAATCTCCTCTGCCTTCTCCCGACTCCTTCGGTACTTCATCTTTCTCTGATTATCTCTGCCTCGCTCGACCCGCAACAAATTCAATGGGTCGCATCACTGATCGCATTTCATAAACAATGCCATATCTATCTATTCCAGTAGCTTTCCTCTTTCATGCTCATTTGTCTTCCTCTCTATCTCCTCTGTCGTCTCATTCCATCTTCTCTCTACTTACTATCACTGTCTCTTCTTCTGTGTTTGTTTCCTTTAGCCTCTTCCGTGACATCGAAATGTATAATAGCAGTGCTCTCGTTTTAATAATTTATGGACTGTTTCTTGTTCTCATTAAAAAACCGACTGTTTCAACCTAACCAGCCACTCCACAAAACAAAAGGCAAGTCAAATCAAGCAAGTCAAGTGGACAAGGTCTGATTAGCATCGTGATCCCAATTCCGCATTCCGTTCAATCACGAAGAGTTGAGTTCTTAATGCTGCCACAGGCCGCGTTTGATGTGCTGAACAGGATGGATGAGGTGCGCTAAAAACAGCACACCACCGCTCTGAGTCACGAGTTCATTGATGAACACGTCGTTTCCGAGAGAACCATAATCAGTTCAACTGGTTCGAGTTCTAATTGCAGGTGGGCGTTGTCCATCTTTGATTGGGTATCCATCTCACCGCCCACTTGCTGTATTCTCGTTAAGCACGCCCACCCACCGTCAACGTCTTGTGAGGTGGGTAAATGCAGTTGAAAAGCCACGTTTTGTAACATAAATCCCACTATCCACCCCCACCACTGACACGTTTTTGGGCCCACTTTTCCTTTTCCAGTCTTCAGCTTCATAGACGAATGATGAAACACGAGCTTATTTAAATTGACTACACAATATTGAGTGTTTGGTAGACAGGCGTGCAAGTCTCTTTTTACTTCCATGCGGGGGTGACGCGACGCCGCACGCGCAATGCGCCCTGCGCATGCGGTTAACTGACCATTCCGTTTCACTGATGTGCGCCACACAATGAGGACCGTGGGCGTCATTGCGATACACCAACGCCGCCGGTATCCGACGGTCACCAATCTGCCTGCCCGCATTCTCGTTATGCACGGCGGTACGGATGAATTATACCAGGACCCCTTATGGATCCCTGCATTGCTTGTATTCCACTTCGCTCCGTAGCCGGACTCACGATAAATTATAATTATGAACCGGTTCCGATAACCTTTCAACCCTTCATTCTTTCATTCATTCTTTATTCCTTCATTCATTCATCTTGTTCATTGCTTGTTTATCGTCTGCATTACTTACATTAATGATAGTCAACTCTTCAAGACCCTTCCTTGTACTTACCCCCTGCACACATGCACAGACATCGCTAATGGTAACCGGTGTCCTCGCTAATGTTCCCCACACCTCGCATACAAAACGTTTGACGATATGTTAACAGCGGCCGCAGGCGTCAAAGAAAGATACCCAGCAGCAGGTTTTTGAACCCTCGATACGATAATTACAGCCTCAATCGTCGTACCCAGGGCCCAGGCGCTGTGAACCGCGTGAGGGAGTGTTGTTGTCTGTGGCGTATCTTCTTGAATTCGACAACTAACAAGAACTGAATAAAGGCACCAGATTTGGATAAGGCCACAAACGTTCAAAACAAGAAACAGACCTACGGTGCGAGTAAAGTCAACAAGAACCCCTTGCCCTACTTACCCACTTCGTTATGCAACTCACAAGAGCTAACAGAACCCCTAAAACAGCTCGTGAGCTCAAAATGTGCTAGAGTGAAAGTGCAAAAGTGAATGAACGAGGCACCTAGACCCTGTTTAGTGTCTAGGAAACCATGAAGTACCACCACGGTCGAACATGATCGGGCAAACGCATGAGTGCATATTGGATTGAATGGATGAAAATAGTTTGAACGCTTACCATCTTTTATTGACAATTGAGGATGCAAACACTGAACAGGGTACATGGTATTTACCCATGGACCCACGTCTGCTTTGAGGGTGATAACCCGCGGAGCGCTGAGTTGTTTCTGCGTTGACTTGGTTCGTTTGGCAGATTCCTGAATCCTGTACATCAACGCGATTCCCAGTCCGTGCAAGATGAGAAAAGGCGAGAGACCGGAAGTAAAAATGGTACCTGCAAGGTGCCTTTCTCCCCTTGTTCAAAGACGTAGACACAGAGAGGCGGAAGAACGGTTCCGAATATCATCGTGGCGTCTATAATCAACGCAAGGACAAAAATAAAGCCAGTGTCGCGTTGAAGAGTTCAAGTTCCGCACTCGTAAAGTGCGAATGATTGAAAAACGTTGAACAGAGGATTGGTTTGAAGACTGAAGAGGAAATCTGCAAGGGCATGCATGGGATGAGCGGTTCCGAAAACGCCTAGTTTGTCGAAGCCACGAGGTCCAATCCTGTATCGGAAAGCAACTCAGCTCCTCGGAATCAGATCCTGAAAATAACACGAAACACTGTCAAAGAGTCAAGACAAACGAAATGTCGACCAGTAGCTTGAGCTCAAAATCATAGGCGTAGAAACAGAGATTTGCGATTGACGTAAGTTTGAACGTTTGGCTGAGAAACACGACATCTGAGTCAAAATTACTGTGCAACATGAGAGAGCCAACCAGAAAGACCCTTCGCCCTCTCTTCTAGTGCCACGCAAAGCTGAAGTTATTTTTCGACCTGTAAAACTACGGTCGAAACATCCGAAGGTAAAGCCCAGAACCCAGATCCATAGCAAAGAAAATAGCAGATGTGAGTAACCCGGCAAGCTGAATAGTAATAGCTGGCGTTAGACAAGCTGTAGACCATCGTCCGAGAGCAAGAGATATGACTCGACCTCGCGGGAGTGTGTTTGGTCGACGTGCTTCAAGTGTGAAAGTTAGCAGCGCCCATAGTCCATTTCTGGGATATTGAATGCATGACTGCGTCCTTTGAGTGGAGTTAGCAAATGGAAGAGTCTCATTGGCCAGTGGTCGCCAAAGATAGATCTAATTTTTTTGAAGGATGAGCTAAATGAAACGAATGAGTACAAAATGACTCTGCAACTCACTGGTGCACATAGTGAAATAGGACACAAACTTAGAAAAAGAAATTTGTACCCTTTCTGTGTTTCTGAGCATTCTGTGTAGCATACATCATCTATTCATCATAACCCTCAAACAGTAGGACAAAAGCACACGAAATGGATAAACAAGAACACCACAAACATGACGCAAAGCACACGAGGCTAAATGTTTCATCTCGGCGTTTAAACCCGCAGCTTGAAATAGACACTCGGGATCTTATCTGTCAGTTGGAGCTCAGTGCATGCAGTGGACTGGCTTTAAACAGAAACTGAGAAACAGCTGTCAATTTCTCGTGTTTAATAATAATAGATTAGGGTGTCCGAGGGCATGGTAGCGAGAGGTTGGTGAAGCGCAGACTGTAGTATTTGGACCTGTATTGGTGTTTGCAGGTTCAAGTATTGAACTCGTTAATTAGTATTGCAGGCAGTGCTGGACGAGTCAGAAAAGAGATGAGTGAGGCCCGAAATTGACCAGAGTGCAAGGCAAGTAATTGAATAGTTCAGAGAGCAGTGCAATCGAGTCATTGTAGAGCATTAAAACAAACAGAGGACCAACAACTGCACAAGAAAACAAGATTAAGCAGTAACATTGATAGAGAACATGATGGTTCAGTTCAAGTTTTAAGAATAGGAGACGCGGCGCGACTTGTGATTTACGATATCGCGATCACGTGTTTGATGTTGAAGTCCATCCAAGTCTTGGGTTTGAAATTCTGTCCCTTGTTTCCATCAACGACGACGACGACGACGACCAGGAGTACCATTTAAGTATTTGTAGTGGTTGTTATAACAAGATAAAGGAAATGGCGGAGAATATGGCCCCGACAACGCGAACAATGAACGCGGATTTCTCCATTTTGGACCATAACAACAATAACAACGACTCCACTCTTTCGACATCATCCAACTTTTTTCCCGCCACGGATCATCGCCCAAGCAAGAGATTGGATTTAGCTGCTATTGCAAGGTCAAAGAGACAGAGCACATCGCCTATGAAAGACAGGAACCAGAATCGCCAGGAAGAACAAACCGGCCACTTTGATTTGTTATCTCTCGATAACCCCATGAAATCTCGTTTGCAACTTGTCAGTCCACCACCAGAGGAAGACCTTGCCTTTATGAGGGTTGCTGGCAACTCACATTCAGTCAGTCTTTTTTTAATACCATTTTATCTCGTTTGTTATCGATTTCTTCCTTTTTCTAACAATGGGTTCAACAGAGGTCAAACAGTACTTCGACTAGCTTCACCCCAAGTACTAAGAAGACACCTTCAAAGTCATCAACGAATCCAAAGAGAAAGCGTAACACTCAAACCTCTTCACAAGCTTTCAACGCGATAAATGGAGAGTCTTCAACTCAAATGGATCCAGTGGAGGCCACACCCAACCCCAAACCACGAAAGCAGGGTCGTCATGTTCGCATTCAATCCATTGACTCACCCACTAAGCCCGCTTCCTCTGGTGCATCAACGACCTCCAGCGGCTCTAAGAGAAGTCCTGCAGAGCCTACTACACCATCCAGGTCCAAGCCAAAGAACCTTCTTGTTCAATCACCTCATGTGAACAACCCAGAGGCCGACTATCTTCCACCTCTCCCTGCTCTCGCACTGACCTCAAACCCAGCTCGTCGCGCTGTTCTTGGCTCCCGCAGACGCAGTGCAACCCCAATACCTCACTATGAGCCTCCTACCGACGTGTTCACGCCTCCCCGTCAGGTCTTCATCAACCCACCCCCTAAAGAAGGCGCAAATAGAAGCGCGAGCAGAGCCAAATCCGCCGCGACATCCTCTCGTCGCAAGTCTCAGTCTGCCAAAAAGATCACTGCGTTGAGGATTCATACTGCCCCTCTAGCTATCAAGCTCGAAATGCCAGACATTGACCTGAGCGAGCCAATGCCGCCTCCTAGTCCAACCGACGATCCGCTTCTCCTCAGTGGACCTCCTGAGCCTCCTAAGACCTCGCCCGTCCGTCATAGGGAGGCATCTGTTCAAGTCGTCGAGATACCCCTATACAATCCTCGTCGCATTTCACCGCGCCCAACAACCATCACGAGCACTCCCTTCAGCAACTCCCCTCCCCAGCGCATCAATTTTGCAAACGACCTTCCCCCCTCAAGCCCCGAGCCTCCTCTCGACTCTGAAGATGTGCAAGCTATCAACGAACTCACTTCCCACCGCGACGTTCAAGTTCCATTTGACTCCTCGGACGACAGCATGATGCACCTCGATGATCCACTTGACGCAAACGTGTCTCCTGTTAACCTCTTCAACTTTGATGGTCCTCCGGATTCTGGGTCGTGGAGCGACAGTGACACGGAGACGACCACCAACTTTGAAACGACCGCTGAAAGCACCCAGAGGAAGCCGGCTAAGCATGCGTCTCTTCAGGATGCAGGAACACTAGAAGGTGAAGGAGAGTACACCGGACGCTGGAGGATGATGGCCATCCGCACCAAGATGGATCCGCCGAGCAGCGCCACGAGAGTTAGGATGGAGGACTGGGGAAGACCGATCAGTCCTTTCCCCTACCCCAAGGTGAAGAGGTTGAGTTTCCTTGGTGAACGAGAGGATGAAGACGACGAAACTGAGACGCAGGTTGCGGAACAGGCCCAGGATCAGAGCTTTGAAGCTGAGCAAGAAGAGGAGGAGGAGGAGGAGGAGGAGGAGAGGGAAGTAGCGAGGCTTTCTATCGAACCAGAGGAGGATGCCGCGAGCTCAGCCTCCGAGGACAGGGAGGAATTGCTGGACGATGACCACAATATGACTGAGGTTCAAGCAGAACCCGAGCACGAAGCGGACACGTCCCAAGAACAGCAAGAGGAAGAAGAGGAAGAACGTCAGGTGCGGGAATTGTCCATGAGCCTCTCAGACAACGAAGAAGATGAGGAGGAGAGGGAGGTTCGTGAGATGTCCATGGAAGTCTCTGAAGACGAGAACGAACAAGAAGACGAGCAACCTCTTGTTCTTCCTGCCCGTATACCCTCCGTACCCCGAGAGTCATCTCGTCCACCGCCACCCACTCCTGAGGCAGAAATCCAAGCTCAGGTTCAAATCCCAGCACAACAGGAGCCTGAGTCCCAACCCGAGCATCTTGACAGTCAGCCACTCCAACCTCGACAAGAGATCCCTCATATCCTCCTTGACGAGGACAGTCCTATGGGTCAGCCCCTTAACGAATCTCGTGCTCGGTTTGACGCTACTCCGGAGGATGGAGACGAAAGCACGGATACAGATGACGATCCAGGTCTCGTCAAGATTATCAGCTCAGATCCCAGAGCTGCCGCGCGTGCTGCTGCTATTCTCAAACAGGTACGCCTTCTGTGTTGACTTGTCGACCTTGATACTAAAATAACCCTTTCGATAACAGCACGACTACGAATGCTACACGAAGCTTATGAAGCGGAAGCATTTGTCCAAGAACGCCTCTCGCCATTCCTTCTCCTTCACAGATGCCAACGGCATCGCCAAAGAGTCTCGAAGACGCGATCTCTCCGCGAGCGGCATCACCAAGCAGCGCCGTCGCTCAACCATGGGTGTTGTGGGTGACAAGGTCATCATTCCTGGCTCACCTGTCAAGACCCTTCCAGAGCTCCTGCTTGAAGCAGAACATGAAATTTCGTTTGCTGAGAAGTCGTTCCACGCTCATGAGCACAGTCATATCCATATCAGCCAACCCAAGGACAGGGACCCGTTCAAGACGCCTTTGCCCTCACGGTCACACAAACGACCACGGTTATCCCACTACGACTATTCATTCAACTATGGTTCTACTGACGGTTCTCGTGAGTGGACCAAGGACGAATGGAAACTCTTGGATGCATGCTTTACCGATCAGCGGGTATTCCTCGCTGAGCATCTCGGATTAGACGAGGAGCTTGCCCCTGTCGAGATAGTCAACCTGGAAGACGTTGTCCAACGCTTTGTGGATCTCGTAGGCGGTGAGGAATTGATAACTGGATTTGGTGATAATTGGCATGGGTGGGTATATTTATTCTTGATCTGCAAATGTCGAGACTCATGCATATATATTCAAATCAGGGAAAGTTTGCTCGCCCGAACTCAAGCTCTGCAGAAGAAGCAAAGATCAGGAAAGGTTGCGCCTCCAACGACCCCCTACGTCTCACCTTCTCGACGCATTTCCCCCAGACCATCTGCTGCATCCGAGTCTCCAGCGATTGTTTCGGAGACCACAGAGACCCAGAATCCTCTTGACGGACTCCAACGCCTCGGCACGATGAAAGTTCCAGATTTCACTCCTCTCGGAAGGAGAGTAACGAAACCCTCCAAGAAAGGTCCATCTAAATTCTCCACACCTGTCCTTCCCGAACCCATCAAGGATGAGACTGCCCCTTTCTCCAGCCTCCCGCCTGAGAAGGATGAGGACAGGTCAATGAGGAGAAAGATACCAGCTGTGCTTCATGCACCTAGGTATTCTCATCTCATGGAAGAAGCTGTCGAGGTTAGCCGGGATCTGGGATCGTTCACCGCTGACGCGAGTGGCGAGGGCGACTGGAGACAGAGTGAGCAAAGTATGGAGGAAGGTGTATCTCAGTACGCCGAAGGCAACAGTTCTATCCTCTCCGGATTGAACGACAACGCTGATGACTCTCACTCCTTCTCATCACAACATGAAGAGGAAGAAGCTGCGCCCCAAGGCATGGCTAAACGCGTTACGGGGTTCATCTACTCCTACCTTAAAAGATCCAAACAACCTGAACCTGCATCCAAACCCAAGCTCACCTCTCGGCAGCGTGGATTACCCCTCCCACCTCGCTCAGTTCTTGAGAAGCCCCGTGGACCTGTCATCACGCCTGCGAAACCACCACCCGCCAAAGGCCCTGCCCCTAAGGACCTTGTCAACCTAAACCCCGCACCTCTCCCTAAACCCTCCAAACTGCCCATGCAACGCAAGCCCAAGCGTCTAGTGGACCTTCATCCTGCTCCTCCTCCTGTGGAGAGACCTAAGGATTCAGAGAAGGAAGTGTTGTTAAGGAGGCGCAGCAGCACGAGCAGTGTCAAAGATCTGATCGGCGGATTTGAGGCAATGCAGAAGAAGGCGAAGGAGGAGGAAGAATTAAGGAGAAAGACGAATCTTAAGAGGGTCACGAGTAGGGGGGCAGACAAGGAGAAGGAGAAACCCAGATGGAGGTTTTAAGTGAGAGCTCACGATCTTATGCATTCCCTTTTTTTGGTTCGTTCCCATTGTCAGGTTATTTTGACCGTGCTATGTCATGCGTTATTTTGTTACCAACGCGTTATGATTCCTTCACTTCTTTTATGCACCCCCTGTTTCTCTCTCATCCATTCACCCATTGTATGTAGTGATCACCTTTTTCTCATATTACTCATCCCAGTTGTTCTTACACATATTCGCGCGATTCTTGTATTATTCACGATGTCCATCATCCTTTTATCTTTTTCATCTTCATCCAAGATGTCTGTTTTGCATATACTCTTTCTTTCTTTCATTTATGATAGACATCCATTAAACCTAGAAACAAGCCTTGGTTTTCAATATTTTCCCCTGCACACAGCTTTTCACCTACAGTCGACTCTTATCTTACCCCTCTACTCTCTAACACTGTTTTCAACAACACGCGACTTTTCACCAAACATCTTTGGAACCCTATGTCACTCATCCATTACCATTATGCCCCCTCCCTATTTTATCACACAAATGTATATTTTGAATGAACAAGTCACAGATAGTCACAATAGATATAACTGGATTATATACAACTTTTTTTACTTCTGAATATCGCATGTGCAGGAGTGGCATTCTCCTCTGAAATCGTCTGAGGCAAGCCGCGTGACTGTTAAAAGAATCGCTCAGGATGACAGGTTCAACGATCGGCCGCGGACGGCTTTCACATAACCACAAAAAGCAGAGCCCAAAGGAATCCAACCCTCGTATGCTCCCCCCTTAGCAAGAGATGAATTTTATTAAAATAATACTATAATACATATGCATGTTGATAGACCTCCTGCTGTTCAAGGGTGGTGTACGGTCTATGGGTGTATCAGGTAAGAGTTGGCTGACCTCTCCTTTGGATATCCGGGAAGAGCGGTCAAGGTCAGCCTCTACCACGCTGGACATATAAAGTCGTCAGATCTATAGCACGTATCCCCCTCAAAATTAAATCTTCTCGTGAATTGATCGTTGACCATGTTCCCGCATATCCTCGTCCTATCGCTATTGCCCATTCTTGCCCTTGCTCAAGATGGCAGCCTTCTAGGGCCTGTCACCAGCTCCGGTGCACTAGGTTACTTCTGCGATCCTGCCAAATGTCAGCTTCCCGACTGTAATTGCGCGAGCACAAGTCCCCCTGGAGGTCTTCACCCCGTACGTACTTCCCCAACATTCACCAATGCCCGTCTCTCTGGGTTACTTCACCTGGTATTAACATCAATCATGCGTGTCCTTGCACAGTCCGAAGTACCACAGTTTATTGTCTTCACCGCAGATGATGCGATACAGTCGTACACCTTGGATGCCGTCAACCAGTTCTTGGCCCACCGTAGAAACCCCAATGGATGCTCTATTAAAATGACCTACTTCACGTCTTTGAGTTACACAAATTACACAATGGTAACTGGTGAGTTGCATCCTTACGTGTCAAATCTGCCAAGCATAGCTCATTGCCGAATAGATTGGTACGTCGCTGGAAACGAGATTGCGGATCACACGTGAGTTAGCCGACATTTGCTCACGGGCGCCTAATTTACTCACCGCCCAATAGCATGACACATGTTGGGACCCCGTCTGCCGAAGAGATTAACGGGAACCTCATCGCTCTAAACGCTCTCGCGGGCATTCCTCTATCCGCGATCAAGGGTTTTCGTGCGCCCTTTCTCAACTATTCCGCAGAGACTTTGAAGCTGCTAGTTCAGTCACAATTCACTTACGACTCTAGCGCGGTGGCATCTATACCTGTTACGGACCCCAATACTGATGCATATTGGCCATACACCCTGGATTACGGAATGGCGAACAACTGTTTGCAAGAAGGGCAATGCAAAGGAAAGCCGAAGCTGCCAGGATTCTGGGAGATCCCAATGTACGCCTTCTTCGACAAGCAAGGGGTTAGGGGCCCTCATTTAATGGATCCGTGGCTGTAAGAGGTTGATATGCTCCTTCAGGGAATTTAATTTTGACCTCATCTCGTAGCGATGCCGCCAACGGGGGGACCAAGGTCAATGACCAGGCCACCTTGGAATATATGCAAGATACGTTCACTACGCACTACAACGGTAATCGTCAACCAATTGGCCTTTACACACATCCCATACATCTTGCTGTAGGCATCTGCGTTTACCAGAAGAAATGCCTATTTTTAACTAAAACATTGATATCAGGCAAATTATCCTGGAGTAAACTCCCGTAAATCGACTATTGATATGGTCAATAAGTTTCTTGACTGGGCTCAAGAGCAACAAAATGGTGGGCGAGGTCGCTTATCCGTCGATTTCGACAATTTTCTGAAAAAAAGTCAGTTTGGATCGTGTCGAACGAACAGCTTCTCGACTGGGTGCAGCACCCAGTGCCTGTGTCTCAACTTGACCGAGTTTCATCGTTGAAGTGCATCACTCCCCAAGTCGACTCGTCTGCCAAGATCTGCAACGGCATCCCTCAAAATGAAGAGGGTCTCCTCTCGCATTGCGCGTTCTCCGATTCCCCATTTTACACCTGCGTCAGTCGTTCTGTTTAACTGACGGGGCTAAAGCATTTTCTCAATATCGTTGTTGATTTACAGTACGGTTGTCCATCCGAGCAACCGAGCCCCGCCAACCCAAACCCGCCACAGCAACCACCCACGAATGAAGGTTCACGCCACAGGTGTAAGCCTACTGACTTAATCCATTCTTCTATTCGTCGCAATTAACGTCGTATCAACAAAAGTGCCACTCAACTGCTCGACAGCATTTTGGGACCCCATCGCAGGGAATTGTATTTGCAATACTAGGACCTGCGTGTTCTATGACAACTCTCGTGCCATCGGTGTAAGCCACCGGCATCAATGACCCCCTCTACAGTCCAGAAGCTGACTGACTATCCATTTATTAAAACTAGCCAAACGGCGCGAACTTAACCGGTGGTGGCAATTACTCCTCTCCCTCGGAGCCCCCGACATACGTTCCATTTAATAATGGTGCTGCCCCAGCACTGTCACTTTCTCCAGTAGCTTTGCCGGCGCTTATCCTCGCTCTGGGAGGGTTGATCGGTGCTCGACTTGTGGGTATCCCGAGGAGGTTCTGATACGTTTATGGCATTTTGACAGGATTTATAATGAGACTCACTGAGTCATAAGCCTAGCTTAGAGTCGGGAGAGATTCGTCACTTATGTACATACGCGAGATGTTGAACCATCACTTAGACTGAGCACATATTTATCTGGTCATCGGCACGTTCCCTACTCGACATGGATAATTTTTCTACGATATCCGTAAGTATGTTACTATTTTCTTTGGAAATTATCAGTTTTTTTTCGATTGGGGTATGTAGGACTGGTTCCGATACCCATCCCGGACACGTTCCTTATGCCTTCACTGCGCCATCACAGTGTGACATGGCAACTTACTATGGAAGGCCACCAACCCACAACCATCTTGACCACCACAGACTACCACTCGGTTGGTTCCTATTTTTTTTATAGACGTAAAAAAACAAAAACCCTGTCTTTCAGCTTTTCAAGTCGAGTGTACAACAGGACCTACCGACAAGATTTTCTCTCTCCCGCATCTCGCATAACTAATACTTAGTGGTCAATCGAGTGACTTTATGTATATTCCCCGTGCCACATCTGTTGTCCATCATGTTGGTACTGCTCGCTTGCTAGAGTATTATGTCTTTGCAGGCAGGCAGTCTTCGTTGACTTTATGGAATTTGAACGTTCTAATAACTCCCATACTATATCCCCCACATGAACGCACCTAAATTTCGACATGTACACTTTTTCGGTCGAACAATTTTCCAACTTCGCGATAACATCCAGCAGACTTAAAACTGTGAAGTGCACTGAATTGGTGGACTGGTTCGAAACATGCACTTTCATCACTGCCGTTAATGGCGAAGCGCTCTCAACAGTGAAGGAGGACGATTATCCTCCACCTGTACAGTGAACACGAACTGGTGTATCAACCCGCTGTTTCAACATGTCCCATGCTTGGAGGACCTATCTGTCGAAGGTTTGTGATGGTGTTCACTCTACACTACGGTCATTCTACTGACAGCTGTTTCGCATCTTGTCAGCGAAACGTTTGATAATGGTCGACTCCCTAGATCTCCCGGGATACTTGCGCGCTGCGTCATACTCACTTAAAGCGATATCCCTCTCCTGGAACGAAAATGATGACAACGTTATAAAATTACTTCGCGATGGTCTTCGGGCGTTGACTAGCAACCTCCTAGAGCGCATCAAACTCAAAGCAGAAGTCAAAGCTGAAGGACTACCGCTACCTTCTACATACTTCCTACCATGGATTCGACGAGCTCCTGATGGAAGATCACCATGTCCATTTTCCACGCCTTCGGGAAGTGGACATTTGCTTTGTATTGACGACACCTACAGCCATGCTTCACGTCGACGAGGAAGACGGCATTGGTGCCCCAGCATTTCTGAGGACGAGATTACGGAGGTTGCTCGCTGTAGATGCGGATACACATGGGGGGTTGAAATGTAATGTTACAGTAGCCGCAGTAGCCGCAGGGGATTACTGCTACCACTCGCGTGCTATTGCTCCCTTACGGGTCTAAGGACTCATATACACCTGTTTCCATTCTTTCGAGTATGATATTCTAACAATTTGAACGAAGCAAAGCATTTGGACTCCTAAAAGACTGCAATCGAACTTGCCATCACACGAATTCGAAGTTGAGAGTCCGCAATCAAATCAACTAGGCGCCTTGTCATCTCTACGATTGATGATGAGGGTAATGATTGCGCGGGTCATACTGCGTAAATTATTTCTTACCCCCCACTCGACCACTCTGCACCATTCTCTGCAAAATGGTACCGGTTTGATGTCATTGAATACCTCAATCAGTATATTGCATTGGGAGGTACCAAGGCATTACCTGTCATTGCTATACAGCATCATCAGGCTGTTTGGTTCATGAATTATTTAGGGCTTTTCGACTGACAACATTCGAACTTGTAATGAGCACTTATCCTGGTTCGCACAAACCTTGTGGAATAAGTTATGTCCGCCGACTGATTGAATGTGTGCCTATGGCATATCCACATGAACCCCTCAAGACTCAATCTCGTGAGTCAGTCCTAGTAGCATATGACCGGCACTGGCCCTAAGGCTCCACCATAGTAACACGAAAGCAAATGCACACGATGTTCTCCTGAGTTCTC
This sequence comes from Panaeolus papilionaceus, assembly GCA_015501605.1. NCBI lineage: Eukaryota > Fungi > Basidiomycota > Agaricomycetes > Agaricales > Panaeolus > Panaeolus papilionaceus. The sequence goes on from JADNRZ010000014.1 coordinate 72,639, forward strand.
CCATCGATGAGCGCGATAGGCTGTGATTCACACTGATGGGACTCGTCGCATTTCACCGAGCCATGAACCTATCGAATCTTGGGACTTCTATGCCGACTATCTTTCCCTTTCCTGACCAGGTTCCGCGGATACTCCAGACAAGGCGCTAAATTCTGTCACCCCGATGAAAATGAGCGGTACGCTCCCCATCCTTGGCTCAGTATAGTTGATATCTCAACTGCCGAATATTTCGCCATATCGGATTCCCCGAATTAGAGCCGGAGCTTACTATCGTTTACATAGGTTGATAAGTGCTTCTCAGAAATAGAAGGATGCGTGTTCTGTTCTATATGGAGCGAGTGAACGAACGAGACAGCGGGGTTGCACGGCGTGAGTATGTAAATGGAACAAGTGAATGTACTCGGCTTCTGATATTGTAATCGATTCGATACGTTGCTGATCCATATCTATATAAAAATAAGCGATGGTTTGAGAAGATGCGCAGTGTGGGGGTGGTGTTTAGATGGTCTGAATCATGATGATACTCCTGAGGTCGCCAGATATCTTCGATAACTTGGAACAAAATACAGAAGTAGAAACAATTTTTTTGGTATATACAGGAATTAAACGACTTGTACGAAAATATTTATAACATGCATTGAGGCAATTCTGCGACGACGAAGGAAGGAAGGCAACCAATTGAAAATATTTCCAAAAATGTCGAAATGAGGTTCACGTGACCATAGCAATGGTTGGGAGTTGTCTTGGAATTCTTTCTTTACTGGTTTCCTTTCCATTTTATTCTCCATTTATTTAGCATTTTTGTCATCGTCGTCGACGGTGTCCATGATGTCTCCGGATGGCTCTGTCGACAGCAAAGCAATAATGAACGCAGTGTCTTTACCCTCTTTACAAACGACTTTCACAAATTCAAAGCCACAGTCTTCTTCGTCTCCTACACCCAGATCCACTTGGCATTCTATACGACCTTGGACACCAGCTCTTTCTTTGCTCGTACGAGAGATAACATCAGTCTCTGCTACCTTCGTACTCGGTTCAACGCTTCATATAAACGGTCAACCCAATGCTCAGATCGATCCCTCATTGGCAAGTCTAGCACTAGAGGCCGCAGCCACCGCTACCCCCGATGAGGAGGATGACCTTGAATCAGCTCACAAAGAACCCGGGAATACGGACTCAGATGACAGAATTCCTCTCGTCGTAAAACCTCAAGTCATATCGAGAGATGACAATTCATCATCATCTTCACGTACATCCGCAAAGGAATCCGCAAGAAGGAGAAGGAAGCCTACCAATTCTGTCGTCGCCGATGCTCTGTCCAAGGGTCTTTCTGTTACCGTAAATGGTGCTGCCTGGCCAAGAGCTTTCATTCGTATAAACGAGGAACTCGACGAGGCTGTGATCATCATTTATGCTCTCATGCCTGGTCGCCAGTATGACATAGAGCTCGAATTAGCACCGGGTGTTCATGCACCATCACTTCATCGTCAAGTAACCACTGCTGAAGGTGAGTTATCATATTCTCCCTCTTTTATTCAAGATCCACTAGATTTATTGCGATGTTTTGATTTAGACGACTCTGACGATGATAGTACAGAAGCCCACACAGATCCCGAATCTCCCAGCCTCGAAAATTCCACAACTTCTTCAGATCCGCTTTCAACACCCTCGACATCACCTAGCCGCACAATTCCTGGAACACCTCCTATGCCCAATGGTACTGTACCGGCAACCTCAGCGCCCCCAATCACGCTGGAAGAACGATTAGCCCAGTTACAACACACACTCTCCGTGGTCAATGCAGAACGCGAATCCCTGCTCGCATCACTCAAATCTGCACGTCGCGACTCTCAAAAGGCTGACTCCGCGCTACGGTCAGAAATTGATACCCTCAAACGGACTTCAGAGCGCAATACTGCTGCGGAACTGAGGGGAAAACAGAAGGTGTTGGCATTGCAGGAAGCGGTGAAGAGGGCACAGAACTCCGTTCGGGAGACAGAGGATATGGTTAAAGAGGTTGAGCAGGGGCTTCCGGAATTGAATCAGCGACGGGAGAAAATGGAGAGGGAATATGAAGCTACCAAAGCCGAAGCTAATCGCGTCAGGAAGGAACGAGAAGAGAAGGACGGAAAGGAAAGGAAGGAGATGGAGGGCTTGAAATCCGAACTCGGTGCTCTGACGCACAAGCTAGAGCGTTTAAATGGCAAGCGGGAGAAGTTGGAAACATCTGTTTTGCCTGACCTGGAAGAAAAACTCAAGGACGTGGAAAGGGAAATTGCAGACGAGGAACGAGACCTCCATCTATGGATCGAACGGGAGGAGCAAAGAACCAAGGTCAAGGCCACCCTCTTCGGCGAGACGACTGTTTCAAACCTGTCATCTGTCCCCGTTCAGCGACCTCGGGGCCTAGATGGGCCAGGTGCCATTGGCCGACCTGTCCCTGGTCCTATTTCCCGACCTTCCCTCCCAGATAGCGCTAGTGGATCTCAGAATGGCTCATTATGGTCCCCATTGCAACGTCAGGTACAGCAAGCTCATACGCACATCCCAGTACAGCACATGGCACGTTCCCCTTCGCATTCACTTCCCCTTCATAGCTCGTCTCCCATCCTCCTGACAAACCAACCCCAGCGGCAGTCATCATTGCGGTCCAATGGGTCTATTCCTGGGCTCAGCACCTCCCTGAACAACAGCAATTCCTCCTTCTCGTCCTCAATATCGGCCCCCGGAATCCCTCCATCTGGCATGACAAATGGGTTGACTTCTTCACCAACATCTACGTCAACTAACTCCTCACCAGTGGCCTCTCATCAAAATGCAAATGCCAGCAGTACGTCAATTTCCAGCAGCAGCGGTGCAGGATCAACGCTCTCCAGCCGCGCCCCCGTGTTTGAACCATCATCCAAATTAACTAACGGCACTTCTCATTTCCTCTTGGCTCACGGACCTAATGCTACCTTCACTCCCCAACTACACCATACCTCCCCAACAGCAACCCACTCGTTACCCGCCCCCATCCAGCGACCTCGGTCCCTTTCAACCAAAGGTTCAACAGCAGTGGCTGGGACTCCTGGCCAGCAAGTTCCCATGAGGACTCCTCATGCTCAAACGAGCAGTGCACAGGGTCAACACCAGGCTCAACATGCCGGTGTACCGGTGCATAGCCAGCGGATACACACTCATGCTGCTCACCAGCTTCAGCAGCCCCGTGAACGGTGAAGGGGTACCGATCAGTGATTCAACATGCTGACTTCAGAGATGACATACCTCCCTCTCTTACTTATTGTGACTTGTCTTGCCCCTTTTTATTATTTTGCACACCCCTCCCTCCTTTGACATACACGGTACGACCGGACCGAACGAACGAACGTGTTTGATTTTACATCCCATTTGCATTTTTATTTACGAACCAGCACAACCACAACGACCATTAAATTACTTATAGTTACAGTTACACACATCACCACACGCATTACTTTATTTATCATTCGAACTAGTACGTCCCTTTTTAAAAATCAAGCTTATTAAAGAGCCGATAACGACTGTTGTTTGTGATAACGAATCCAATTTTTATTATTTGAAGGATCGCTAGTGTGCTTCCGCAATTGGTGCAGCGCAGCTCGATATTCAAGTCGTGACGAGCGCCCAATTGAATACCCCCGGATCATCTCACGGACCTTTCACAATACTTAGGTATGAAACCCCAGGTAAGTAGAAAGCACTGCACAAGCACCAGCCGTGGATCCCCGAAGCAAACCACCAGACGATAAGTATGCCGGAGCGTTGACACCTCCACCCGCCAGAGGTCGTGAGTGCAGTCTCTGAGAAGGGTTTCGTGTGTCGAGCAAAACTTCCGTTCGACATAATCAATGGCGAGATACACGAACTTCGAAGAAGAATGAGTCTGCGCTACTCACCTTGCTTCGGAAAATGCTTCGATATCGGCCCGAGGGAAGGCTAACTATTGACGGGGCTATCAACCATCCATGATTCGAATCTGATTCGAATTTAAATTTAATCTAATCATTTGATCAATCGTCGACTGGGATTCGTAGGCGCTTGTATCTGTGATTCATCGATTGCATCGAGCTGATAAATCAAATCGTTGTGTAAATTAGAAGGCACTTTAAGGATCTGGATGCGTCGGAACGAAGAAAAGTAAGACCTGGAGTTATACATATATACTATACATGTCGCAAGTGTTAATAAAATTGTCGTATCTGATCGTCAACCTACGATGACGCGCCAGTTTGAACTACTTCCTCGGAGGGGTCGCTCGGTGCTGCATTACCACCGGACAATGACGCAACATGCCTCGCTTGGATTTCTCGTATCGCCTCTCCGTGCTCTTGCACAAAGGCTATCGTTGAATCTGGTATTCCTTGGAGGCTGAGCGCCTCCGGAGTGGATGATCCCATCTCGAGGATAGCCTGAACCTGTCGAAGGTGCAATCGCATACCGCTAAGACCAGAACTCAGAGCTTTGAACTTGTCCACCATCGGGTCCGGTTTATTCAATGGCGATTGTGAGCAGCTTGTGAGCGTCTTCCGCAGATACTCCGCCAATGCCACACCGGGGTCCGGCTCTGTCGGTGTCATGACCGCAGAGTAATCACACCAGATATGCACCAGCTCAGCAAAAACGTCGTGTGCAGAGGGGTCTGGAAGCAAATATGGGATCTCTTTTCCGTTGACTGGTACGAATTTACCAGCACAGATACTTATTGAGTACCATGCCTCAAACTGAGCAAGACCACTGGTCTTGAAAGCATTGGACAATGAGTGGCAAGTGGAAAGTGTAGGATCTGGGGTGTTCAGAGTTAAACCCAAATGTTTCGCTACTGAAGACCAACTGCCTGTCTTCTCAACCTGCACATGTCCGAGATCAGTGTTGGTCGATGAATAAACGAAGGGATTGAACCGAATCAAGTACCTGGACAAAACCTCGAAAGTTCCAGACGATATGGTGAATTGAATGGACATGCATGGGAACTGGGGCATGTTTGATTGAGAAATGGGGTTTATGGGTGCCACCTAGATATTCTGTGAATAATTTATACACTGGTTCAAAGGTTTCGAATGGCATGGGGTAGATTCCCTGGGGTGGGCCATTGACGAGAGCCCTGTTTAACTGTGGGTCATTATACTTGAGATACCACAACTTTTCACGCTCTGCCACTGGATTGTATGGAGGCATTAGAAAGCGGTAAGCAAAGTCGATGAATGAAAGGACAACTCATACAACTCCCCTATGTCATATAAATTACGTAAATAACATGATATCTGGCAAATGACCATTGTTCATTTGAACAGCCGAGATAACAGTTTTTCATCTCTTTTATCATTCAACGCTTGGGGACAGGTGCCAGCTGTGTTCTGATCTTCAATAGCTTTCATACGGGACTTTCCCCCTCTTCAACGCCCTTTCCCCTCAATCTTGGCGGCTAGAGGCGCCCATTAGCAGTAACAACCCAAGCCTTGGCATCGTGCGGACTCTTGGACGGATGGCGACCCTTGGCCTAGAACCCAGTTCTCTCCTTCATCAAAACACCTACGTTTCTCAGTACAACCCGCATGCTTCAGAACGGGGTATCGCAAGGACTCCCTATAGAGGAGAAGATTTCCCAAGTCAGAAATCATGGTTGCTCGACGGAAGAGAGCACATCATCCACACTGTTCACCTTTCTTCGCCCAACCGGCCAGATGGTGGCTCCACAATCGCATTCCTTATAGACCCAACGCTCATTCCCCTTCTTCCGTCCCCACTTCCACTCGCAGTTGAACCTTATGATGGAGAACCCAACTTTGTCGTCCGACAATCTCCTCGCATCGACGTGAATACAATGGAAAATGAAGAGATTGGTTTTGGGATATACGCAACCCGCTTCATTCCTGCGGGTACTCTGATCGTCCGTGGCCATCCTGCATTGGTTGCACCTACCGGAAAATTCCCAAATGAGGCCTATGAAGAAATGGCAAACGCACTGCCGAAGAATTGGAGGACAGAGACGCTAAGCATGGCAAATTGTTATCGGGTTAAGAACCCGAAGGACGAGAGCGATGTGATGACCGAAGTTGAGGGAATTATTCGTACCAATGCCTTCGCTCTGGATCTGAAGACACCACCCATGGATCAAGGGAAACGAAGTCGCAGCGGGGAGGAACAGAAGATTCTGTCAAAAGAGATTTATGGGGGTATTCATCCGGTAATCAACCGGGCCAATCATAGGTTTGTTCCTTGCTCTAAAAATCCAGGATATGAAGTCCTTACTTTCTTTCCCCAATATACATATATGACTATCATCGAACCTTCTAAAACCATTGAACTTGATGCACACAAAGCTGCGGACCCAATGCAGCAATCAAATGGGATCAAGAGACACTCTCCATGTCGCTTTATGCTCTTCGAGACATCCATGTGGACGAAGAGGTCCTGCACAGTTACGCCGACTGCACTCATTCCCGAGAGAAGCGAATGCAGAAGCTCTTCAACTGCTACAAGTTCTCTTGCGATTGCCCCTGGTGCGATGTCCGAGTGGAAGAAGGCGAAGACGCCTTGACACGGGAAGAAAAGATTAAGGCGTCTGACGTCTTACGCGATGCTCTGGGGTCATGGATCTTCATGCACCCGACATACAAGAAATGGAGCGACGATTTGTGCGCTCCTGACGATCTAGTCATCAAATCGCATCAAGAGGCTCTCAGTTTGCTCGGTGAAGAGAGCATGTACGACATGCAATTGTTCCTGGTTGAGGAAATCGCGCTCTGTTATGCCATGCTCGGCGATATCGCCGAGTTCAAGAAATGGGGTGAACTGACGGTACAACTATCTCAAGTTGAAAACAAGGAAACTTACAAAAAGTTTTCGAGTTGGTTGGAGGATCCCCCGAGACGAATGAGCCGATGGGGTTGGAGAAAAAAGCAGCGTGAACGTGAGTTGTATCTTCACTGATAAATAAAAATATAATAATCATAAAAATTACAGAGAAATCAAGAAAAGGAAGAAGGTCATTTGAATGTGATGAAGATACAGGGATGGGACAAGACTCGATGAGATTCTTGTTTCAGTTTGAAGACGATTCAGATTGAGGGTTTATATATGTGTGGCTGTGTCATTTAGTTTAATTTAGTGGGATTTGAATAACAAACGAACTATTCCGCGTCAAATTGAATTAAACGGTTCATTCAACCGCGATGGCTTCAATTTCTGCAAGTCGCCTCACGGCACTCACCAAACTACGATGCAGCATATTCCAGACATCATATAACCCTCATAATTTGAGGACAGGTGCTAAATATCTACGTGCACGTCTACGAGGTCCTTCAATGGTCGCGTATTACCCCACCGAGTTCAACATTCCCAAAATTATCCGACAATACCCTGAACTCGAGATGGTTAACGAGGACGAGGAAGAACGTCTCCAAGATGTCATTGATAGGAAAAAGAGAGGAAAAGGAGCACCCAAGAAGGCAAAGACCAAGAGTGCGTCTTTTCTTCGTTTGAATCCTGGTTATTTAGCACTTATGTCTTCACATTGCAGGCGACAGTCGTCGTTTACACAAGAAGCGGTGATGAACCCTATAAAAAACTCCGTACAACCCATTACTATGCCCCTAGGCCTTTTAGACCCCATTATTCGTGCTTTAATTCATCTACTTATTGTCTTCAAGGTCCACTGTTTGCGTATGAGAAAGCGTCTCCATCTGGTCCGACTCGTAGCTCTCACTTAGTATTCTATACAAACTTAACGGCCTTCGCGGCCGTTTCCCAAAGTCACCGAGAAAGAAAAAAAAAACAACCACATATCCATCAAGTTTCAGGTGGACGCTGGTAATATTTTATGTTCTTCAATGTCAGGACTGAACTACAAGCTATTAAGGAATCCTCCACATCGCGATACCACTTCTATCCGCATCTAGTTCCTTTTTGGCCTCCTTGCTATTCTTGCTCTTGATTGCACCAGCCACAAGTAGACTCAATGCATCTTTCAGTGCTTTCTTCTTGGCCGCTTCACCGGCGTCCAACGTACCCTCCTCTTCATTCAGAACGACGTCATGGACATCTTCCCCGAGCACCATTCTATCCCAATCAACGCACAAGTCCACATACTCAAACAAGACATCAACAATCCCTTCAAATTTTCCGCTCGTACTTTTCTCTCCTTCCACACTCGGCATTTCAACCTCCCAAAGCTGCTCTAGCGTGAGGCCATCCCAAGCCAGGAGAGGCGCACCCGTTTTCACCGGAACAACCACAGAAGGACATCCGTTCAGCAAAACGTAATTAATGACACTCTCCCCCGGTCGTGCACTCGATGTCCACAACTTCCGATGTGGCTTCAGTCCGACGACGAGGATCACCATCCTCCGAGGCACAGGTGGTGGCGGAACGGCTGCAAGCTCGGGCTCAGGTGACGGCGTCCTGGACCTTGAAAACATGTTGGAAATCGATGGGATCGAAAGATCTTTAAGACGATGCCCGAACTTTGTTGCTGTTCCGTTATCTTCTGATGGGGTTAGATTTGTTGGGTCCCCAGTTCCAGCACCCGTCGGTTCCGCAGACGGATCGGAGCACAGAGCGATGACCGAAGCAGACTCCTTCAATAGCGTCTCTCCGATTTGGTAGTCCCCTAAAGCGACGGGGAAAAAAGCGGTCAGCACCGCGCTAAACACAGAGAGCAGAAAATAATAATGAAATGGCTCGGAACGGAGGCGACTAAGTATTGGGGTCTGTGTCACATCTAATAATCAGATGTATCTCGGCTTACGTACCTGATAGGAATGGCCCATGACAGAACACCACATCAGGTTTCATAGTTCTGGGTATGATGGGCCGCCTTGCACTGGCGAAAAGGTATGGCGAAAACCATCCCTTTTCCACGGCCAGGTAGTCTTTGACAGCGGCAAACAACGATGTATCCCTAAACCCCAGCTTTAGTCAAAATGTTGGTCAAAATAATAGCATGTCAACACCTACTCATGGACAGAACCGCGATAAAACCCAAGAGCGGCATCCTCCATCGTGCATTTGAACTTCAGAGTTATGAGGAGGACCTTGACCCCTGTCGTTTCAAGCCTATCGGAGTGGATGGGCACAATCTTGTTGATCGCCTTGCTGAACACCAGATCATTTGCCAACTTAGTAGCTCCTTCAAATCCAGCCTTCAACCCGATCTCGACGAAAATCGTACTGCCAAAGGTGCTGACCACAACATCTGATACGGGACCCATACTGAATGCATGGTCACGCGATGTTGATTAACCCAGAAGCACAGGTGATAGTTCGATATTTGATTGTGTTTTAGAAGTTGTGTTTATGGGGGTGTTTTGTTGGTTAGCACTGTGTTCATAAGTGGTTTGATTGGAGGTAAGGGGTAATACGCACACAGGTGCTGCTATCGCCGCCATCCCACCCTAGCAAAAAGAAGGCTCAAACGGTCAGTCTCATCATCATCATCTTTTCCTGTGGTGCGATGGATAGCTGAGACATAGTCATCTAGCAACTTTGATCCTCTCTCGTCTGTATGCTATTTTAAGCTTTTGACAGAGGTTTGCAGAATGACAGTCGGAATTGAGACGAAATAAACGTGGTTGAGAGGGTAGAAAATGGACAGGGATGGCGAAAAAAAGGGAACAAGGTTGCACATACTGTTACCACAATCACCGTATGGACTGCCAAATCCCTAAATCGAATGCATGGCAAAAATAGCGGGGATGAGTCCCCCCACTGAGAAAACCCAAATGATCAAAGATGTTGACGAATGAGCAGTTGGGCAACGATTTCCGGAGTAACGATATGGGCGGCGCAGTGATACGTTTGGAACGAAAATCCACGCGAACAAGTAGTTACGCGTTCATGGGCGTTTCAAAATTAGAAAGTCCACGACCCGGCGAGTGTTGCCGCACAGATAATTGAAGCAAAAGATACCGTATCGAGGTGGACGCCCCATGGGTCAAGGACAACCGTGCCAACACCCACGCCATGATGATAGAAATTTGATGAAATAATCAAATTGGGCAATGCTAATGAGATGTGTTGTGGGTTGATCAATTCGGGAGGCATGAAACAGTTGAGTGATGCCACGAGGGAAAATAGTTGGAATATGAGAATGGACAAAGGCAGTTAGCACGACAACTAAGTAACAGATTTACATGCCCTCAGGAAAGCGACCCTGATGGATGGGATCAGGGAGGTGTACTTACGGGTGAAAGACACACAACACTGGTTCCTGCTGCTCTCAGTGATTCGTATGAGGACAGGACAATCCTTCCTGTCATAGACTAAAAAAACAAATAGAATATAGTCAGATTATGCATCGTTGTGTAGCTTTAGAAATAAAGATGAAAGTGAGATATGAATAGGGGCTTGCGGTCATCAAGCACTAGCACTCTCCTGCCAACTTGATTGGGAAAACAGGACGCTCCGGGAAGATGTTCGACAGCCTTCGTCCCTTTGGGGTGGTTTGCCATTGGTATTCGCTCCCATGACAAAAGGATGTTCGTACGGGGCATCTAACACCCTATGTGATGGGTAGATAACCCAGTATCAGAAGCATAACTACGAAAAAATCTATTCCAGTCCCAGCGTGTCTGCGGGCACAATCAGGTGCATGGAGACGGTATTGTTGGGACCATTGAAGCATCGTAGTAGCTCCGCTGTTCGATTCCTGCGAATGCCGTTGCACCAATCATGCTGCTGATCTTCCCCATCTATGAGAGCAATCGACAAGGGACCGGGACCCAGACATCATGAAAGCGGATAGTAAACTCACACCGACAAGTTTGCGCACAACCCACGGCGCTGTTTTTTCTTCTTCTTGGATACTGGGAACTGAAGACGGGTCGATGGGGCCTAAGGCTGAAGCTGTCGGTGCCATGAGGGTTTTGGTGTGAACGGTGTGCCACCCAAGAGCTTATCTGGGTTGATCATTACTTCTTTTCTCCAGGGGCTTTCAAGGGCCGACGGCTACTTACTCTCAAAAGTTTCAATCGAAGGATTTCGATACGCAGGGTTGGTCTTGTTGATGACCGACAATCAGATTCTGGGTTTGATTGCTCTCGTTGTCCTTGCTAGCAACAACACAGCCTTAAGAAAAGACTATCACCACATTTTCATGTTCAGGTTCCAATTAAAGTCCGAGGACGAAATATTTTTGGAATATGTGCATATGTTTTTACAAAAATACATCACGGTATAGATCCACACTCAAGGCGTTGAGGCCTTCTACCCACACACGCGTATAGGGTATAATCAGTCCTCGGCGCGGCGCTATCTACCCCACCATGGCTATATGAGCCGATAAGTCCTTGCCTGACCTAGAGCATTAAATAAAGACTCTGTTGAACGAATCGCTGAAACATCCACGCAACCAGGACGTTGAGATCCCATTCTCCCGTCTATTTGGCGAGGGCTCGTTGAGGCCGTCGATGAATACGGGTTGACCGTCATACGCTTAGTAGCGGTAGTGGTTCTAATAAAAAGCTATTTAGCACATGTATGATAAATTGTTAAGCAAAAGATACGAACGGGCTTGTAGGGTCCGGAAACTGGGATATCGAGGTACTTGGACTGGGTCGAGCTGAGGGTGGTCAACTTGACGTTGAGCTGAGCGAGATGGGCACGGGCGACCTCCTCGTCGAGCTCCTTGGGAAGCATGTGAACGCCGAGAGGGAACTTCTCGGGGGTGGTCCAGAGAGCAATCTGGGCGAGGACCTGGTTGGCGAAGGAGCAGGACATGACAAACGAAGGGTGACCAGTGGCACATCTATAAGAAAACTATTAGAACCTTAGTATCCTCGAGTGCTTGAGGCTGCGTACCCAAGGTTAACAAGACGTCCCTCGGCGAGGAGGATGATGTGGCGGCCGTTGGGCATGGTGAAGCGGTCGACCTGGGGCTTGACGTTGCTGACGGAAACCGCGTTGGCCTTGAGCCAAGCGACGTCGATCTCAACGTCGAAGTGTCCAATGCTAGGTGTGCAGTTTAGCGCCAGGTACTGAGAATGGATCAAGTCCGATGCTTACTTGCAAACAATGGCGTCCTCGGGCATGACAGAGAAGTGGGCACCAGTGATAATGTCACGGTTACCGGTGGTGGTAACGAAGACATTAGCACGAGCAGCAGCCTCCTCCATGGTGGTAACCTCATATCCAGCCATAGCAGCCTGAAGAGCGTTGATGGGGTCGATCTCAGTGACGATGACACGGGCACCGTAAGACCTCAGGGACTCGGCGCACTATTACCAATTTGAAGTCAGCATCTAGCAAGTAAAGCGCATAAAAGAACGTACTCCTTTGCCGACATCACCAAAACCAGCGACAACGGCAACCTTTCCGGCAAGCATGACATCGGTGGCACGCTTAATACCATCGACGAGGGATTCACGGCATCCGTAGTAGTTGTCGAACTTGGACTTGGTGACGGAGTCGTTGACGTTGATGGCGGGGACCTTGAGCTTGCCCTCACGGAAAGCCTTGTAAAGGTGGTGAACACCCGTAGTGGTCTCCTCAGAAACACCGCGGATCTCTAGAATTAATATCACATCAGATAAGATAAGGGTTGATAGGAAATGCTTTACGTACCGGAAAGGTACTGGGGGAACTTTTCGTGAACGAGGGTGGTAAGGTCACCTCCGTCGTCGAGGATCATATTAAGGGGCTTGCCACCGGCGAATCCAGCAACAGTCTGCTCAATGCACCATTGGTATTCCTCCTCGGTCTCACCCTTCCATGCGAAGACGGGGATGCCAGTAGCAGCGATGCTGAAAAAAAGTCATGTTAATATTAGAATCTAAATCGCGCCATCGAGGACTAAGAGTGTACTCACGCAGCTGCGGCATGGTCTTGAGTGGAAAAGATGTTCTATTGACACGCTGATGAGAGATTGAACCAAAAGTGATTCGAGATATCACATACGCAGGATGACCAGGTAACCTCGGCACCAAGAACAACAAGGGTCTCGATGAGGACAGCAGTTTGGATGGTCCTGCAATCAATAAAAGTTAGATCAGCGATTAGAAGTTTTATCCAGATTACTAAAACTTACATGTGGAGGCATCCAGCGATACGAGCACCACTTAGGGGCTTGGAAGCACCGTACTGATGAAACCAAAGATCAGAAGCTACAACGGCTGTGTAATGTTATCTACCGACCTTCTGACGGAGGTACATGAGACCTGGCATTTCATTCTGCAAGGTAGAAGACGATGATTAGTTTGATAAAACGCGATAACAAACTTGTTCAAGTCCAACCTCAGCGATCTCGATCTCCTTGCGACCGAAAGCAGCGAGAGAAACATCTAAACGCGTCGTGAGTGATATATATCGCGACGACGAGGACAAAGTACATACCAGCGACTTTGAAGACCATTTTTTAAGAGTGGAGATGATAGTTCGAACTCAAGAGAGGAGTGGTTGTAATATTTTACGATCGAACGTTTTTGTTTTTCATACACGTGATCCTAATCAATCCATCATGGATTAGTAAGCTGCTTAAAAGTCAAAACTGTTTAATTCAAACACTCATGAAGACGAATTCTGAATCTACTACTACTGCTAAAGATAATTGTATTATTGCTGAAATATTACAATTTACTTGTAAACCTGACAAAAAACAAAAAAACTTTCCATGCTATCCAATTCCTCGTATTTTTAAATTGTAGGTCGTTGGATTTGCCCGAGTTGAGAATTCACCTCATGTCGATCTTTTCCCCCTCAAAGGTGTCCCGGTAATCCCGCCATTGAGATTACAAAGCTGGTCGACGTCGATATAAATGGCGGAGGAGTTACAATTCCTGCAACTATGGGGTACTATTTTTATTAAACTTGTTGGTGCCTTGCCCTGAGCCATATTGACGTTCCTTTTCGCTTTATGCAGGTCTGTCGTCGGTCTTCCCTGGAGAGACATCAAGCGCTACGATGAACCACTAGACCCGCCTTAGTATCTCATTGGTCCTCCTTGTCTCGTATCGGCTTTGACGAATCCCCTCGGCGCTCAACGCCAACTTTAGTGTCTCCCCAAAAGTTATTTACATTACATTCCAGTGCTTTTCTTAAAAAATTTATGAGGCCTCATGAACCAAATTTTACTCGGATTTCTTCTCGTCTAGAACTTTTTTACCGCCTTACCAACAGCCATGGTTGAATCATTGGAACTCTCAAGTATTTTTGAGGTGCTTCCTGATCGTTGTGGGTCCTATAGGGAGGCTCATCAGGCTTTGGTCGGTCGTTGCTGATCTGGTTGGTGAGTCACTGCCACTTGACATTTTATGCCGGTAACATCACGATATCAATAAATTGGTGAAACCGAGTCCATCAATCTATAATTTCCCTAGATTTATTGTGCGATTTATAATTTCAGCCAGGTCTATTGCCATTTTGGGTTACACTAGGCGATAACATCAAATTATACAGGGTCCGCGCCCGTTCGTCTCTCCATGTACAGCCCCGGCCATCAGAGCAAACAGTGGATCCCACCCTCAGTCGTCATGTTTGGCTCTTAACGAAGAAACATGATCTTTCAGATTCGTTCTAAAAAGCCGTGTTTTACCTATGGTCGCCCAGCACCGCCCATCATGAACTTCCAGTTCACTCCTTATTTCATGCAAGGCGAGACCGATATTAAAGCAGAGGCGCTTGACCATAATTCATTGCTAGCATCTCCTCCTATTACTCCTTCTCCTCCTTCTTCCTTGTCAAGCCTTACTTCGACAAGTAGCCGACGAAGAGGTTCAACATCTTCATTAGCTGGTTCAAGATTGCAACGTCCAAGACCATACCCTTCCATCAACGAATCAATCTCAAGAAAGCCAAGGTCACTCGACGAAATGTCTTCCGGTCCAGCTTATGCAACATGGAACAATACCACGTCAAGAAGTGGTACGCACAGAACTCACTCATCAACGGCACGTAGGACTTCCAACGAAGAGTACGCGACTTCGATGCCCAATCAATTTATCGTAAGTCGATATACGTCCTTCTAGTTCAAAAATGTACTCACTTGTTATATTTTAAGAATGGTCAGTATCTAGCGAATCTTCCTGAGGGAGCCATCACCTCTGCATCCTCTACCCTTTCTAATGCCATGGGCCATACAAACATGACCAGCCAGTCACGACAGTCCCACTCCCCTGCTTCATCCAATAGTGGACATATACCTGCTTCGTCCAATACCAGCATGTATTCTGGAAACGTCTCCAACAACATGGGCTGGAATCAAGTCCCATCCGACATGGCACTTTACCCCGGCGTTGCTGGCCTTGGATTCCCTTCAGATGCCTCACCTCTTGGGGATCTGTCAGGCATAAACTTGTCGACGCGTAATGAGTCACCCGAGTCCATCTCTCCTCATTCGCCTCACTATCCTGGGGGTTTCGACTACTCATCCCATGCCATCCCTTCGCAGAGTAGTGCAATCGGCTACCCAAACATGGGATACAGTACTCACAGCTCGGAAGAACGCCTATCCGCAGATGAAGAGCTCCAGCGTCTTCGTCGCAAAGTTCGCGAGCTCGAGCTCCAGTGCAGCCATCTTAAGTCGAATCTCGCGACTGTTCGGGGAAACAACGCCGCCCACGGATCAAGGATGCCCAACCCTGCTCGCACTCCTGCTTTCCAGCAGGCATGGCAAGCTCGTACCGAGGCCCGTAAGCGCATGTTTTGCTCCCTCAATCGCGCTGGTAATGCTCTCTGCGCTTGGCACGATTCCCGTCGCGAGCGCAGGGCTTTCCCTCCCCGCAATGCCCCTCCAGGCTTCCTCAACTGTGGCTGCACTCACGACGAGGCTCTTTTCGAAGAAAGTCTCGCTCGTCACGGTGTAGGCAGCTACCTTCCTGGAGAAATGGTCCGCATGGATCCCGCCCTCCGTAATCCCCTTCTCAAGCTCCTCGAGAAGCGCTACGGTTACAAGGATGGCGACTTTGAACACGATCCATTCACCGAGGCTTGGCATGAAAACGAGTCCCCCGCCCACTGGGAGAGCAAGGCACAGTCCGGCCAAGTTGTTCGTCGACGAGCTGACCCAGACCGTCACTAAAAGGGTATTTTATTTATTCGGTTTCGCTTTTGACTTTCTCTTCCTTTGCATTGTCATTTTGCATGATTCTCGGTGTTCATGATCACATTACATTCACGGTTGTAAAGATGCTCACTTTTCTCTCTGCCTCATCACCCCCTGTAGCCCTAGTTTGCTTTTTTGTCTTGTTTATTCTCATAACTTAACACTCCACTAATTTTTCCGGACATTGCAGATGCGCTCCTGGCTCCCTTAGACCTTGCCTAGCACCCATTGCCCTTCTTGTTCGATCTTGTAGCCTTACTGTTTTTTCTTGCTGGTTTCAGCCAGCATATTCCGGCCTGCTATTTAAACTATCTCGTGTTCGATTACCATACTTCCTGTGTAGCCATATCTCGCCTGGCCCAATTGGTGCCTTTTTATATTATATAGGTCTCCAGTATTTATTATTCACAAAATAACATATCTTTTATGTTCTATTACTTCGCATACTTGTAGTCACCTCCCTTCTTACTCGCCTATGGACATGTTCAGGGGAAAGGTGGGTCAAGGTCAGTTTCATGGTCTCGCTTTACACGGATGTTACACCTGCTGATGATCACTTACCCTCTGATATGCCTCCCTGATGAAACGTAAAATGACAATCGGAATCAATCGTTAAGATCATCGCCAAAAAAATGATAGAGAGATAGCAACCCACCGCTTGTGGACCATTTCAACGTAGGCTTTCGTTTTAGGACCAACAAACTCGGGCGCCTCGACGACAACGGCTTCCAGGCAAAACGCCATCTGAAAATCAGCGGCCTTTGTCGAATTTTAGTCTCAGCGTAGATCAAAGATGGTAAAATCCAAGTCCAGAACACATACCGTGGGTGTCGACCCACCAGCAATCCACATGCTGGACCTTTTGGCGAGGTGTGATTCAACCTACAGCCAAGCAATGGGGTGTGACGCGATTAATGGGCGCTGATTCGTATCAAAAAGTGGATATACCATGGCAAAGTTCGCTTTGATCTGTGGGAGTAGCATGGCCTGAGTTATCTTGTTGAACACGAACTTGAGGATGGGTCGAAGGAAAAATGGTGACTTTTGTGGGATGATTGTGAACATCAGGTACTGGGTTAGTAGGGGCATCAAGGACCCTTCTGCATAATGCTTATCTGTTCATTAGACAATAATGCCGCTCATCAGTAAAAATATCAAGGTGAGCCTGATTCGATGCTCTTACAGTACACCTCGTCTACAAGACCTGACTCGGGTACAATAATTTTTCCATTGCCGTACTTGGAAATCAGATATTCTGAAGATATTATGAGGGCACATAAGCAGATATTTCTCCATAGGTCAACTTGTGAGCCTGCATTGCACACATACCAACAATTGCACCACTCTCCGCCAGATTCAATTCACCGTCTGTGATGACCGGTGACTTGCCAAGAGGATTGACTTTGAGCAGTTCTGGAGGCGCTTGCATTTCTGGGGTTCTTTGATAGGTTTTGATTTCGTATGGGACATCCAATTCTTCCTGCAGATTCAGAAACAACCATGAAGCCACGATCATGATGGTGGTTAAGGTTAACTATGCTGTGTCAAGAAATAGACGCACAAGTAACCATAGAATCCGTTGGGATCTGGAGTCGTTTAAGTGATGGACAATTAGCATGGCGGAGTCAGCAAAGGAATTTGAAACACTAGAGTGTTGCCAATAGCACAGAGTGGTGTGTCAAAGAACAGTATTCCGGATGACACAAGTCGCCATACACGGCTTATAACAGTCCCAAAAATGCTTGGGCTGTTGCTGATAAATCTAACCCGGGCAACTCGGCGAACTGACTAGCCGATAGACTTTCATGTTCGCATGCCGGTCATTCAGAATCATAAGTAAACAGAATCTGACAAAGAAAGTTTAGGTGGTCAATTCAACAGACAAGGAGAGTCGAGACTGAAGAGTCGGAGACCCACGACCACGACCTTGACATTTCGGCAAACCCCGAAGACACACCAACCAGCAAATATAAACGGACCGGCCCTAGATGCTTCGAGGGTGGTTGTCCTCGAGAACGGCCATGTCTTGATCCTGTCATTCATCAAAGACTTATTTTTGTCAGCTATTTTATTCTGTCCGCTTCATCATTTTACATGACAATGAACCGGCTTTGCTTAATAGCCTGTTTCATGGTTTTACCCATGGTGTCTTCTTCTGTATGGCAAGGCGCTTCCTTCGCACCTGATTCCCTTAAGACTACAGCCCATAGACAGAGAGCGTTTATGCACGGACTGCATATAACTGATGACCGCCTTCAAGATCTCAAAATCGATCTCGGTAAGCAACTTAGCTGTTCACAGTTGAAAAATATCCTGTGGTCTCCGAACTTAGCTCGGTTTCACCTTATGATGCAGCTGCGTTGGATATTCCTCCAAGCAATATCAACTGCTTTTCAAGGACCACAGCGTCGATGCATAGCAAATGTGCTGATATTGATACAAACCAAGATGCGAGAGTTGATGGTATCTTTTTATCCGTAATTCTTCCAAATTCCGGCACGGCGCTAATTCACAAGAAAGCTGCCA
Source organism: Panaeolus papilionaceus (assembly GCA_015501605.1). Classification (NCBI taxonomy): domain Eukaryota; kingdom Fungi; phylum Basidiomycota; class Agaricomycetes; order Agaricales; genus Panaeolus; species Panaeolus papilionaceus. The sequence goes on from JADNRZ010000014.1 coordinate 91,219, forward strand.
TATCCATGACCTTATGTGAAATTGCAACTGCAATGCACCACTCCGTTCCTCGGGAGTGCTTGTCTTACTCTTCCGAAAGAAAGATACTCCCTGAGATCCGTTCTCAATCTCGTGGAGAATGCGTCGAGTGAGATGCAAGTCTTGTGGTGCTTCGACAACAGTTTAACAGTAGCTCTCAGCGCGCTTGCAAGAAGCGTTCAATATTGGGCCACTTACTCTGGATATCTCAGAGAAATTCGTATGTTTCCTCGTATTCGAAGCGCATATAGTTACTATTCTCAAGCTCTCAAAGCTCAGTTATGCTACGCATATACCCGATGGAATGACATTGGTGATTTATTTGTTTCCTCTTTTTTTATGTGGTTGATATATCTCACTTTGGTTTCAGACATGGCGCGGGACCTTTATCGTAACATTACCATCGAAAAAGTCTCTTTCATCAAATTTCTGTTCGAGCATGAAACCGAACAGCGGCAACTATCGAGCCACTTTGAAGTGCACCTGCTCGTGAGGCGAGTGTGTCTTCGAATAATTTATGTATTGATGCCAGGCTCTAGGATATGCAGGAACTCGCATCAAGATTGTTCAAGAAAATGGACAATCAAGACACTAGACTCGACGACTCGATCTTCAAAGTCAATCAAGCTGTCGTCGAGGTACACAGAACGATGTGAATACATAGAATGTAACTGGAACTTCTTTCTTTTTGACAGGGTCTTTCACTCTTGGTTCGCAACGCAAAGGCTCTTCATGAGGCAGATCAAAGCCTGTTACACGAACAAGTGATGACATTGCATTTTTCTGCAGCACAACGCTGAGTACTTTCTGAACACAGATTTCAGACACGATCGCGTTTATGCATGACCAGGTACCCAAGCACCGGAAATTTCTGTCCTGCCTTGCGGTAACCTTGACATTATTTAGCTCGCGCTCGCAATCGTCAAGATTGAGAACTCTGTAGAAAGGAGTGCTCAAGCGTATAATCAAATACTTCAGACAGAACACGACTTTGCGCGCCAGCATATCCGCGAAATGATGGTCAGTTGTGACGCCCATTCCTAGTGATTTCACCCACCATTCTTCGTTTTAGTCGATCTCCGAAAGTCATTGGAATGCCGTGAACAGTCAAACAGCTCGTTTAGCGCATGTACGAGCCCTTCGTTTGGAAATCCTTACATCATCCAATGCATGCCAATCTGACTACTTGCAGAGTATCTCGACTGTCTCCGAACTTACTGAACTTCTTACGCCCAGTCTTTCCCGTGCGGACCAGAAACTTGATGATATACAGACGAAAACTGTGGACCTCAGTCGATCCACGGAATGGCTCCAAGATGTTATACTAAATATGACCGAAAGAGCTTTATCTGATATGCGGAAACTCGACGCTTCAGCGCACAAAATTCAAGAAAGCCTCCAACTGCCTTCTTTTCAGCTATTCCGTTTTTTCAACTCGTCCGGTCTTCTGGCACAGATGTCTCAAAAGGGTTACATTGCACTTCTGATTATTCTCCTTCGCTTTGTTGTCAAGTTCGCTCGCCTTCTTTTCTCCCAATCGTTGGTCAGTACTTTTATTTGTTTCAGGGGGGCGTTATTCACTTGGTTCCGACACAGAGCATTTTATTGGGAATTCTCTGGGTGATCCGCTGCTTTGTGACCTATACACGCAAATTTCAAGTAAATAATGACTCAGCGAAGCACAACCTGACTCGAGATGGACCGGCACCGACATTAAATTTCCAGAATGCCGACGTAATTCAGGCAACGCGACGGAGTCCGGTGTTTAATGGACCCCGAGTTTCTGCCATTCCTGATAGACTATGCAATAGGTCAAGGCGGCTTTGATGTTCATTTGTTTTTCAATGCTTTCAAGCTTTAATTCTTTTGTATTTTATAGTTCTAAAAGTAGTCTTTGCCCCTATCCTTTGCAGCTGGCTGGCAAAGTGATGTCACGTTTTCCAAATTGGAAGAATGGGTGTTGGGAATGGATTTCCCAATCAGGAGTCACGCGGGTGACTACCATGAGACAAGTGTCACAGTGTGGCACTCTGAATTGTCTCTCTCTCTGTGCACTGGTGCCCATACGCAGTTGAACTTGCCTTCTTTCCATGACTATTTGAACCCTTTTCTTTTTTAGCTTTTCACTTTCTCTCACCATTTGTGTCAAAATGACTACCACAGCAGCCTCAAATCAGCCGCCCGTCTCCAATACATCCTCGAGGCATTCTAAACGACGTAATCCCGCATCCCGACCTAGGGATAGCCAAACCACACCCTCAGTTCCACTTCAAAGTCGGGATCTATACAAACCTCAACAACAGCATGGAACACAGGTATACAAACCTGTCTCAAGAGTAGATTATAAACCAGTACGCACCTATCACCCGCAAACACCTACCCGCACTTCCTGAATGCTGTAATTCAATTGAACAGGAACCAGACTTTAATGTTCACGAAATCGTCCCGTCAAGCAAGTCTTCGAAAACCTTATCTCGATTAGCACAGGTAGCATCCTCGGTACAGCCTCTCCCTCGCTCTCAACTCGCGCTACACGTTCAGACACTGACCTATTGTTAGAATTCAACGCGAACGTTACCCATAGCACGGATTGATGATTGTCCCAGTCCTGGTCCGCCGGAAATGGCCTCTTCAGCGGATAAAGTGCAGGAGTCAACACCCAAGCTTCCCATTGGGGACCCTGATAGTGTGTTGTTTGTCGCGTATGGGGTTGAGGTATGTTTACGATGACCTCATCACTTCAAGTTAATTCATATCCAGGACAGGCTCACATCACTCGAGCTCTGAAGAATGAGATCTGTTGGACCTTTGTTTCTGAAGGCCGGTATTGCCGCTACGGAATGCACTGCTTACGCATTCACCCGAAAGATAAAGCCAAGTATGCCGAGAAGGCAATGGAGGAGCTGCGCCGTTATGGAGAGGAGACACACAAAGCTCGTGCTGCACTTGAGGAGTTGATGAGGAAAGCAAAACCCAATCTCAAGCCTGTTGAATCCATCGATCCAGGGCTTAAGAAGCCTGCCAAAGTCGGTCATTCTGACTCGATGGTGTCAAGTACACCCTCATCACCGTCTACGCCATCGCTGTCTCTATCTTCCATCACCACTCTCTCGTCACAAACATCTCTCGCGGACTCATCAACTGCAACTTCTGATTTTCATTCAGTCTGCTCTAGTCCTATTCGGTTGTCCCCATCAGCATCAAAGGCGAATTCTTCGGTATCTTCAGAATCATCACCACGGCTCGTCGAGTCAACGCTGGACACACCAACCATGAATGGTATGCAGATATCACCTCAAGAAACACCCCCGTCCAAGCCAACGCTGAATATACAAGGTTATGGTTCCGCAAAGGCCCCTAGATTCTATGGTGCGACAATATCCGGACAGGGCCCAGCATCTGAGTCGTGTTCACGATCTTCGGTCGGACTTTCTGGGGGTGTTTGTCTTTCTACGTCCTGTCGAAGTTCTCCTACATCTACGCTACCACCTTATGCTAAGTCGTCTAATGCTTCCACTTCATCCCTTCAACCGATATCGCCACTTTATCCTATGCTTCAGGACCGCGTCAACATTCCCCCTCATCACTCATCACAGAACCATGTTGAAATTCCATATGACGCTCTCAATCATATTGCCTCTATGCGACAGCACCAGGCGGCTCAAAAACTCACCAGTGTATCAACAGAACCTATACATGACCCACCTCATCCTAGACAACACTTTCGCGACAATCCGCTGACCATGTCACGTAATATGCCCCATGATAATTACGAATACAGACATCGCTCTCAATCAACTCCACACTCTATTGTACGCCCACCGCCTTCAAAACCTCCTCTAGCCCCTCGACACCAACAAAATTATATATCTCACCCATTGCATAATAATCAACGTCACGATATTTCAAATCCACGCTCTCTGGTATGTCTTATTAAATGATTTGGTTGCACGCAGTCTCCTCATTCCTCGACTCCCAGAACAACGCTGCTCGAGAATCACCTGTCACAGGCTGGAAGTCCAATGTGCAGTGGACTAGTGAGGTTAGTGTTGCCCATTGACATCCGTTCTTCCCTGACATATTACTCTGCAGAGCTCTCGGGACTTCGACGCCACTCAGCCGCCGCCTGCTTACACGCAGAGGGAGAACCCTTTGCAGATGCGGAGGCCATTTGATTCATCAAGCTCAAATACCCCTTTTGTTCATGTGCGTACCTCACTCAAACATTTTTGTTGCATACTCATCCTCTCATTAGCAATCTTTCACTCATAAGCCTGTCCATACCATTATGGCCGGCTTCAAACACGCAGTGCATGCCCATCTCATCCCTGACTACGACAAATCTCTTCAGCGAGTGCAAGTAGAGACTGTCAGTCATTATATCACCGATACAAAGATCCGTGCCACGTTTGGGCCAGGTTTCACTATCGTGGATGTTGTCACTGGCATGGATACATGCTGGCTCTACTTCCGTGGCTTCCCGCCTAGGTGGTCAGCCGATAGGATCCTCAGAGTTCTGGAGGAGTGCGGAGAAGTTTCCAGCATTCAAAATCTTCAATCTGGGCGGACTGGGCCTCCTCTCAAGGCCCAGTTCAAGACGGAATCCGGGGCTCTAAGGGCTATGCGACAGCTACATGGACGTGTTTTCGAAGGCCGGAAGCTCGAGATTTCCCTGGGCCTGAAGACGAGCAAAGACGAGGTTGCCATCATCCGCGATACAACTGTTCAGGTCGATGTCACCATTCCCTATGTCAATATCTGGGTTGGCTATGAAACTGAGGAGGCCTCGCTTGCAGCTATCGAAAAGGCTCGGACGACCCCCTTCAAGGACTTTTTGATAACCGCTGAACCCTTCCAAGGCATCCCTGCGGTAGGCTTCAAGACGGTGAAGTTCGTTGCTCCTGGATTCATGAAACCTGATGACATGAAGCTGTTTGGCGAGAATGAGGGCGTCGTTACCGCTCTTTCTTACAGGGATTCTCCGTACCCAACGATGGAAACTGTAGAATCGGGACTCCGCAAACTCCTGCAAAGGGTTGACAGCGACCATTTGTCATTCAAAGCAACACCTGGCCCATACCGCAATGGCTTTATTCGATTTAACATCACCTGTAGCGATGGAGACGCTGCACTTAAACTCGCACAGCAACTCGACCGCAGATGGATCATAGACGTCGCAAGAGTTTATTCGCAAAGGGTATTCTCCATGTCTCTTTCTGTGGATCGTATCAAGTACCAGAAATCCGCAGCCCAGATTATGGAACTCTACTGGACGGCGAAGAAACTTGGACCGGGCCACAGTATCTTGCCCGACGACCGTGGTTCATCATCATCGGTACAAATTCACATCACAGCTGAGAATATGAAGTCGCTGGGTTTCCTCAAGTCGCAGCTCGACAAGACCTTAAACGGGACTGTTATCACGGGTCCAGACGGACGTTGGCTCTGGGACGCCAGTTTCGAATACGGTCAAGGTGTCACACTCATCCGCGACCTCGAGCGCCGATATGCACCTGTTACCATTCGCCGAGATCTGAATCGGCGAAACATTCGGATCTTTGGACCTGAAGGGAAAGCTGACGCTGTCCGTCGCATCATCGAGACCAGGATCCTCGACGTGGCCAAGCGGGCACAGCGCTCTATCCCATTAGACAGTGCTCTTTGGACCTACTTCTGTGAAGGCCCTTTCCAAGATTTGGAGGAGCAGCTTGGGTCCGAGGCCATTCAACTCGAGTATCAGACTCGCCTCCTCCACGTCAGAGGAGACGAATCTGTGTATCTTACTGCAGCACACGCCGTCAAAGAAGCCCGACGGAAGATGCGCGTGCTTCGAAACGGGATCGACAATGAGTCTGACTGCCCTGTTTGCTTTAACAAGGTCGACCACCCCGTGAAACTCCTCTGCGGTCATGAATATTGCAGAGAGTGTTTGCAGCAGTACCTCAACACTGCTGTTGTCATGAAATTCTTCCCATTAACCTGCCATGGGAATGGAGGGACATGTAACGTAAAGATTGCATTGGAGATTGCGCGGAAAATTCTGACCCCTAGCCAGTGGGACGACGTCGTCAGAGCCGCGTTCAAGGCGCACATCCAACAGTACCCCGACGAATTCCACTATTGTCCCACTCCCGACTGTAATGAAGTCTATCGACCTGCCCCAGAAGGCATCATCTATCATTGTCCATCCTGTTTCCATCAGATTTGCCCTAACTGTGACAGTGAAGCCCATAAGGATTTGACATGTGCAGAAGTGAAGGAAGGAGTAGGCGAATACCGAATCTGGGCGGAACAACACAACGTCAAGCAATGCCCGAAATGCAAGGTGGGCATCGAAAAGGCTGCGGGTTGTAACCATATGACATGCACGATGTGCAAAACACACATTTGCTGGGTTTGCCTGCAGACATTTGCAGACGGCGGCAGCGGGATTTACGACCACATGCGCGATAAGCACGGCGGAATGGGTCTGGTACCTGATGTCGAGGAGGATCATTAATTTCACAACCCTAATCCCTCTTCCCAACACTTCTTCGGACTCAGGACTCATACTCATACCGCAATGCTTTCTCGCTCATTTGCCCGCCAAATCATCATCAGTCTTAGCATTCGTTCACATTTGCATTCACATTATCCATTGACCTCACTTATGCCTCTTTATAACTTTCAAGCAACATACCACCATCAACATAACGTATTCTTTTTTTATGCTGTGTTTCATCTTCTGTTCTGCTTCCTTTCTGGATGCTATTGCCAGCATTTGTATGTAATACTACTCTTATCTGTTCTTTTACACCTGTACACCATCATATGGGGGAGCAAGTCTTATCGCACCTAAATTCTTTGCTGTGTAGCTCCCCCTTTCGTTTGTTTAAATGTAACTCTAGTTGACTTCAATATATACAACCTTAGTTCGCAATGATCTGGTGTCCACCGGTGGTCTGAAGGCTCTTGCCATTTGCCGCACACGAAACTAGATGACATGTTCAAATTATACGGGCCGCGGAGTAGGCACCCTAACCTTTTGGTCATGACAATGACCAACATGGCTGTACCAATGTGCTTGGAAGTGTTCAGGAGGTCGATAGACGTGTGGACAATCGCTTTTTCGCTGACTACAGACGGGGGCCACAGCAATGACATGCTGCGATTGGGGAATTTTAAAGGTCCAACCAAACCGACTGCTGCGTTCCTCATATCCATTTTCCCATTTCCGTGAAGACCTCCGGAGTATACGAAGGATCAAGGTATTTGTCTCTCGAGAAACGATGCTATTTTTTTTGCTTGAAGATATGTATAGTTCTTTTATTCGAGGTGTATGGAGTCGATTCTAGAATGTCTTTGATATTTTCAAAACGAGTTACATTTGGTCGATTAGGAGCACAACATACCTCCGGGTTTTCTAGTTACACAGATTTTCAACGGATCGCTCCGCAGCTACGGGCATTTCAATATGCTTTGTCGCTAGCAACCTGGAGCGGTTTTAAAAGCCCGAAAATCTTGACGGAAATCTCGAGGCTACGCAGCTGATGGGACGTACATATAAGAATCATGAATGAATAAGAGAAAGGACTTCAACGCATCTCTGCAGCAGAATCATGGGCGCCTCAAAGTCCAAAGCAGTTTACCTTTGCCTTCTGCTTTTTACATTTGTCTCTGCGGTCGCCTCAGTGGACATACCCGTGAACCTCCCAACCGACCCCTTCGCAGACCCGAAAAATGACCTTCGCAACCCACTTCGCTACATCCCCTCAAAGACGTTGGCCGCCATTGCCATAGGTTCGTATCCCATTTCCATTCACATCACGCAAGCTCACATATCCGTCTCGTGTAGTTATCTATATGCTTGTCTTTATTTCACAATGCTGGTGCTTTAAGAAATGGGGTGGCAAGTTTATGTTGATCATGACATGTGGAATCTTCAGTGCGTTGGAACGACGCCTTAGCTGCTTTATTATACTGACCTCGAAGCATAGCATTTTGTGTTGGCCTATCTCTAAGATTTCCTTTTGGTCGTAACCCTCACAACCTCCCTCTTTATATCGTTCATGATCTCTTCATCCTTTTATCGGTATGTCTGAATTTGGCGCCCACCATCCGACACCAATCTAACACTCATCTGTCGCAAGCCATGTGCATTTATAGCAACCACCTACATGCTGTTAGGGCGAATGGCGCTTAGCTTGAACTCAGAACGGCACCTTCTCATCCGAAGGCAATGGATTACCAAAATATTCGTGACCTCCGACGTAGTTACATTCTTAATTCAGGTAACATTCATTGTCAACATGATAATATGAATCTAAATTCAGCTTCGACCCTTTTAACATTTCTCTAGGCAGTCGGGGGAAGCCTTCCTGCTATCGATGACGGTCTGCTTGACCTTGGCCATTCGGTGAGCATTTTTGTTGCAGTATTTTTGGTTCTGTGGATTGAATCGGCTTCAGATTTTCCTGATTGGAATCGTCATTCAGTTGGTCTCGTTTTTTGTATATACTATTCTCTTCGTTGTTTTTACCTGGAAATTGTACCATCTGGAGAGTGATGTATGGAGAAAAGATCGACACAAGAAGTGGTATAACAGGTGGCAGGCCTTGCCCATGGCGCTTGGGGTCAGCTGCATTGGAATTTTGGTAAGTCATTCTATTCCACTGACACAATCATAAGTTCTCATCCGGCGATGTGTGTCATATTTTAGATCAGATCCGCGTTTCGTGTTGCCGAAGGTGTAGGTGGATTCGATAGTGGCTTGCGCACCTCGGAGCCTCATTTCTATGCCTTGGACGTCTTGCCGTTGTTTTTTGCCATTTCGATCTACATCCCATTCTGGCCTGGTCGATTCATAGCGAGTCAACAGAGTCATGAGCCGGTTCACTATCCTCTCGATTGGAAAGACGATAACGATCAACCGAACGAAGGCAAAGGGTTTGAACTGTCTCGACCCAAACGAGGCTACAATCAAGTTGCCGAATAAGAGAGGCTTATTGTGAAGGGCGTTCTCGGGGGACAACAAGTCAACTTTTTGTTCAGAACAAAATATTCTAATACTAGAATCTGGTTTTTTTTTTTCGAATGATATCAACAATCTGCCAAAACGTCTAATACATACTGACTCCAGTTTTCTGATTCTCAAGTCTATGTTTGCGTGAACAAATAGTGGTGCCAAATATATCCCTACTTCTGAGCTCGGAGTTTTCCAAGAGCCTTTTGAAAGATATATACAAGAATGCTCCGATGATCGACTTGTGATCATGGATTCCTCAGGTCTGATGCATTGATGATCAGGTAGATACCTTTTATGTACATACGCGCGTTTGCTACTTATCCTTACTTACTCACAACGCTCACAATTTATGCTCACATTTCTATGGTCTTGCTCCTTTCGATGGGTCATAATGTTCGACCATCATAAGAACAAAACTCCTCTTTCAGCTGCAGTTCCAAGCAATTCCCACACAATCAATAATATCTAGCCGAACTCACATGCTTTCGTCTCGTTTTTGCTATCATGATTGATTCTTATGATTTTGGGATAGCCAACACGTTGTGGGTACCGCAGTCTGATTGTGGGCTATGGACTGGCTATGGGCGGCGTGATAAACCGTAATTAAATAGGTACAGTGGCAGTTCACCGGGATGACCCTGTCATGCCATAACTTTCGGACGTCTTGCATCTTCAGAGTCTTTCCTCTTGGTTGTTTTCCACGACGTTTCCTTGTTTTCTGCACTCTCAAGTCCTTCTTCGCTTATGGATTCACCGCAAGGCAGCTATCGACCGGCAGCTTCAGCCAGCTCTCCACTTTCACCTGTACGGAACTCTTCATCCCAGCCTTTGCTAGGGCGCGGTTCTGCCCCAAATTCACCTCCAGCAGACTATGTTGACTCCGCTGGCTACCCTCTGAAGACCTATCAATTGGTGTGCCTTTTATTGAACCTCGACTCTGAATCCCTTTGCTGACGAGAGGTAGTCGGATTCACCTAATAGTTCTGAGCCCACGGGTGAAAGGCGCGTGGGGCACGCTGAACATGTGCAGTTCGCAACCTACCGCAGCAGCGAGAATGTGCCAAAGATAGTGTTGGGTGGTACGTCGCTACTTAAAAATGCTACAATGTCATGGCGTAATACCAGCCTTGTTGTAGGACCTACTTCAGAAGAACAGCGTTCTGCAGAGCGGGAAGCGAAGACATGGATCCCCCTACCTCTCCGTCCCTACTTTTGGATACCTTTTGTTGTGCTGCTCATAGGTCTAGCGATCGGGCTAGAAGTTGCACTTGTGTTCAGCAACCGGAAACAAGGTGGGATTTGATTTTGGGCATACCCTCGGTCAGCGCGGCCGCGCCCTCGACATTTTGGCTCACTCCGCTTCTAGGCTGGCCGTCTGCACAGTCGGACAACAAAAGTAATGCCTTGCATTACGTTTATGTGCGTCCTTGTATGCTTATAGGAGTACGAGCAACTCATCGCTTTTTCAGACCCTTCCCCCAGTTATTTTGGCTTCATTTGTGAGCAAGTTATTTTGAATAATTTCTAAAACTGATCATTGGAATCTTTCTACCTGAATAAAGCTCGTTGCAATGTGGGCCTGGACGGATTATGAGATCAAGAAAATTCAAGTAAGTTTCTGATTATCTTACAGGGATAGCTGACTTATGTATGCGCACCAGCCGTATGTGGACCTGGTACACGGAGACTCGCCTCCTCATCGAAGCCTTTTGTTGGACTATACCAAAGAGAAGTAAGTTGTGCTTATTGACTGACATTATTTAATGTTGACGTTCTACTTGAAGTAACTTCATTGTCTGGACACGGGCAGCTCATAACCGGCACTATCTAGTTGCTCTCGCTTCCTTGATGGTCATTATGACTCTCAGTTTCCAACCCTTGGCTGCCGCGCTGCTTGTTGTGAAAGACATATGGCAACAAGATCCTGGTATGCCTTCGTTCTGTACACATATAGTCCGTTTGGCTCTGACACATTATTCAAGCTACCACAATGTCAAATCTCCAAGCCGTTGGTCTTAACCAAAATTTGCAGTTTACAGATTTGACATGTAAGCGCGACCCTGAGCTCTGAGCAGCCACTTCGTCAGATATAGCCTAACATTTTCCATCTGTGCAGCGTTTGTTACTGCTGCGGGTTATGCTGGTGCATCGATATTATACGATTTAGATCCACCTTCATTTGTTCAAGTTCCATACACTGTGGCACAATTTCAGGTAGGCAGTCCCATATTCACGTCACCGGGATGTTTCATCAACCTTGACACCTAGATTCCAACCGCGGTCAAGAATGGCACCGCCTTTGCTAATACCACTGTTCTCAAAAGCGAGAGCAATTGCCAAGCTGTCGTCGTATGTGTACCTTAACCCTACGTTATGCCCTTGCTGACACCTTCGTAGCCAAACATGGATCAGGGACCAACCCCTGGTAGCTGGACGAACAGTGCTACTGTAAACGGCTGTTCATTAACTTGGCAAGTCAGCAATTCCACGCGCACTTTGTTTGGTAGGTACCAAGGATGAACTTCTACGATCCTATCTTAAATTGGCATTATAGGTGCCGATATTGCTATCTGCGACAATAGCCCTCCTCCTCAATTCGCTCCAGTTGTGTTTTGGTTTTTCACGTATGTCAACATTTCCCTTGCTTCACCAAGATTTGATTATTGACTGGGATTTTTGTTAGCTACGATCCATCTCCGCAAGGAGCAATTTCCTTCTGTTTCCCATCGTTCTCACTTTGGGAAGCGAATGTTGGCGTGGATGTTAGAACAGGGAACGTGACAAAAGTTACAGAAATTCGCTCATTCTCCTCTTCCTCTCCTTTTTCAAGCCTGTCAAGCAATGTCACTGGTAACCCCCTCAACGGAAGGGCGTACAATGGTGTCATGTTTAACCTCACAAACCCAGACCAATTTGTTATTGCTCGGGCCAACTCCACTCGTTTACAATTACCTGCAGCCATGTATCAAGCTGCCCTGAAATCCCCGCAGGGCTTCCAAGGAAGCTTCCAGACTAATTTCTTCACCGACCTATCTAACGAAATCTACGTAAGTCATATCTTACTTTTATGTTATTCATATATTCACTTTTTTACAGAGCATCTATCTATCCTTAATTGCTCGAGAAGTTTATTTCCTTCCAGACAGCGAATCTATCACCGTGCTCGTCAAAACTTTCCGCAAGCGGGTCTTACTAAGGTATTTTTGTGCAATTATTATATTTGATCCTGGCGATGCTGACTTTTTACCAGTGACGTCGCGGTTCATCTCCTTGCCACAGCACTGTTCATCCTTGCCTTCTTTGGCGCCATCATCCACATTTTCCATCGTGATGATCGCCGCTCACTTCGCCTCAAACACGAACCAGGAACCATTGCCTCTGCAGTAACCCTAGGTGCTCAAACGGGTGTTGCAGATGTCCTTTCTGGACGTCAGGGGGAGAAAGATATCAAGGAAGCTTTGAAAAACAAGAAGTTCAGGATTGATCCAAACACGATGAAGATTGTTATGGAAGGCGAGTACGGATATGAATACGCGAAAAGCCCTGTCAGACGGCGATCTGTTTTCGCTATGCTTCAAGGAGGATCAAACCCAACAACTCCCAGGTCCGCAGGCCGTCACACGGCCCCCCATACTCCCCTCACTCCAAACCACCCCCCTCCGTCATGATAGTTTCGTGCTATCTTGAGCCATTGTTTGTTTGTCGTGATGTTCTATAAGATTCTCGCAGCCATCAGCCTACCGAACACTATTTATAACTGGTTATGAATGGAACTTTCTCATCGCGTCCGTCATTACATAGTTGGTTTCATATCTTTTATCTTCTATTTGCTGATAATTTACCCTGTAAAGGATGTGATCTGGATAACTGAAGTGACTATTTGGTTGCTGGATGCCTGATGCAATGGCGAGGGTAATGCTAATCCTCAAGGGGACTGACGATGAACCAAACGCTTATCGAGGCCCGCTGTAGTTCCTGACACCAACTCAATGGCGCCCGAGAGTATGTTCAAAAATAATCACAGGTTCACTGCAGGGTGAGACGCGTTCGACAAATGTGGAAGTACTCGCAAAACCTAAACTACGTCTTGGGAGTGGTAACCTTTCAATGCGTTGAATAGATTTTAGAGCGAATGAATTAGTTATAAGTGGGATGTCAAGGAGTTGGATACCTCTTGCCCTTCCCACTACGCTGCCAGTGTCGTCGCTTAAACACAAAAGCGCCAAATCTTGTTAACAGATGGAAAAGGGCGCAGACATCAGAATTACAGTCGTCATCGTTGGCGGAGGCGCAGGAGCTGTGCAAGGCGAGTCGGAGCGCTTGATCTATTCCTTGACTCGCACATTCATATTCTAATGTCTATCGGCCACAGTCGCTCATGACCTTGCTCCGAAACTAAACCCCAAACTTCATCGTTTGGTTCTGATAACCGCGTCACAGAAATACACATATCTGCCTGCAACACTGCGCCTTATGGTCTCTGAAAGTGTGCCATTCGACACAGCGCGACACCCCTATGACAAGGTGTTCGGTAGCTTCCCTGGCGAGATCAAAATTGGGTCTGTTACGTCTATCGAGCAAGGTCATGATGTAGGGAGACCTGGAGAGAAGAAAGGCATGATTGTGATTGACGGGAAGCAGAAGTTGTTCTATGATATTGCAATCCTTGCGACGGGGTCATCCTGGAAGAGCCACCTCAACTTTCCTTGCAGCGACGCGGGGTTCGAAGAACATGTTCAGACATGGAGGAAGAAAATTAAAGATGCAAACAACATCGTTATTGCTGGAGGTGGTGCTGTAGGTATCGGTGCGTTACACAGCTTGACTGCCTCCGACTCATCTAACTAAGAAACATCAACAGAATTGGCGGGCGAAATTAAGGATGTGTACGAGGTCAGTATATCGCATTCTATGCCTAAATTATATGGCATCAACTATCGGAGCAGGACAAAAGCATCACAATTGTCCAAGCAAATCCTCTTCTTCTGGGGGATATCTACCCAGACAAATTCAGGAAAGACGTTGAGGTCCGACTACGCTCTCGTGGTGTAAAACTTCACCTTAGCGATACCATTGATGGTGAACCAGATATAACAAAACCGCTAAAAACAACTTCCGGGGTGGAGTTGAATTGCGACCTTCTGGTATTCCACTCCTTGTTTCCTCTCTGGCTTCTTTCTAATAATTGTCATTCTTTACGCAGATCAGCGCTCGTGGGGGACAACCTAACACTCAATTATGCAAATTCCTTCGACCGTTGCCACTAACCGACCGAGGTTACGTCAAAGTGAAGCCAACTCTTCAGCTAGACGGTCATCCGAACATATTCGCTTTGGGAGACATCATCGAATGGCCGGAAGCAAAGCAAATGGTAAAGATTCTTTACGGGCACAACGATATCATTATTGCGAACGTTCTGCGGTTGCTGGGGAATAAGCAACCGAAGAGGACTTACAAGGGGTGCCTTGATGTCTTGAGTGTAAGCATCGGAAAGGTAATATTTCGACTAGCTTTTCAACGTCTTTATAGGATGAGCTAACATGATGCACAGGAGGGAGGGGGGACGTACTTTGGAGGGTCTCCTCTCTTCTGCCACGGCCTCTGTCTTGGAGATGCGTGGACAAGATTAATTAAGGCGAAGGACCTTGGGGTACCGATTGCGCGTAAAAGCGTTGGACTGACGGCTTAGTCGCCACACAACTCGAACTTGTATTTGTTTTTGTTGTATATTACTATGTAGTTTTTTTTGGGTTGATTTTCGAACATTAGATCAAATATACCGTCTTGGGCTCAACACTTTTAAACGTGAGACCCTTTATAAGGGCACATGGTGTAGTTGGTTATCACGCTCGCTTAGCATTGAATTTGCGAGAGGTGTTGGGTTCAATTCCCAATGTGTCCATTACTTTTTGTATGTGGCGATCTGTGAACTTTTTGGTTGGGCATCATGATGGCCTATAAATGATTGACACGAACCTCTGGCATGTATTGCAACACTTGTTCAATTACGAAGGTCACCAGAGGAAGTCCTGAGAGAGGCAATGTCCTCCTCCTCCAACGTCACGAATCAGCGAAAAGGACGCGTGGTTTATATTTGCTCGCAGGAACTTTCCAAGGTCAAATGATTTTTAATCAAGTCTAACAAATGGAATCGTTCTGAACTTTGTTGGATGTCACCTACAGATCTCCTCATTGCTGCCCTCCAACAAGCAACGTTCATCAGTCGTTCATGCGCTGGTTAAAGCGTTTGGGTTAATGTCTCCGGAGTTCTCGTCAACAAAGCACCTACAAGTGGTGACACCTAGGAGGGCAACCTATAAAGATCTGGCCACATACCACACCAAAGACTACCTCGACGCCACTCTAAACCACACATCCCAATCTGACGATGAGGAAACACTTCAGACAGAATTTGGTTTAGAAGATGTGCGTAATTCAATAAATAGAGCTGCTTGCATTTTTTATTGTTAGTCCGTTGTCAGGATTGTCCTTACTTTCCAGGCCTGCCCGAGTACATGCAGCTTGTTGGAGGTGCTACTTTGACTGCCGTAGTCGCTCTACAACGCAACTTAGCAGACGTTTCCATTTGCTGGGATGGTGGAAGGTACCTCTACGATATCAGACTGGCAAACCTTTTATCTCTGACTTCGGAGCACAGACATCACGCACGCAGGTCTCAAGCATCCGGTTTCTGCTATGTTGCTGACTGTGTCCTGGCCATTCTCGCGCTCAAGAGGAACATCCCTTCTCCATCTGACCCGCCTACCAGCCCAACTCAAAGAAAGCTCCAGATTATGTACTTAGATTTGGACCTTCACTTCTCCGACGGCGTCTCAGAGGCTTTTTATGCTCCAAGTCATTCGTCCCCTTCCCAAGTATTGGTAAGAATTCAGAGACATACTCTTGATCGTTCCTAATGTACCTTTTAGACTTTAAGCATTCATCACACTTCCCCAGGTTTCTTTCCGCCATCAAGACTCGCGAACCTCCCGGACGCGGAAGCCAATAATTTTGATCCATATACCCTTTCAATACCCCTGAAAGAAGGGGCCTCTTGCTCGACATATGCAAAGATCTGGCCAATTGTAGCTCGTGTTAGAGATACCTTTGAGCCGGACTACATCATTGTGCAATGTGGTGTTGATGCTTTAGCTGGGGACCCTTGTGCAACTTCAAATTGGTGCTTGGGAGGAGCAGAAGGGTCATTAGGGTGGTATCTGGAGAAGGTAATCAAAGAATGGCCTGGTAAAAAGCTGATACTTGGCGGAGGTAACGTTGATCTTGCCTGCGTTGGTTGTAGACAATCCGTTCATTTCAGTTTTAGGAGGTTACAATTCTCCCAACGCTGCGAGAGCCTGGGCGTACCTCACATCACTGGCTGTGCGTCTTTTTCTCCAAGATTACGTATTACCTTCTTATATCTTCTCCACAGTTGGACAATCCTTTGGACCTAGAGAGCAATATACCTGATCATGCGGGTTTTCCTTTATATGCCCCTTCGTTTACGGTGAGTTGACAAAACAACAACTGCGTCTCCAATGCTCACTTCTTGTTGTATCAGCTTGATGTGCCACAGGGCAATATGGTCGACCGCAACTCGGAAGAATATCTGGACGCCATTACCAAGCAGTACGAGTTGATTATCCCTCGGCTTGCCTCGCTCATCGCGTCTCGACCTTAAAGAAAGAAGAATCAAGATGTATCAACATATCAAACAATGTACAAATCAAGTCTGTATTTCAACACAATTTACACAATGTCAAGCCCTTTAGACATATCGATTAGAGAATCGCAACGGTGATCACACTGACGCTGAAGGGCGGAGCACTGAAGTTGAACTTGCTTCCTGTCGGGATCTTGTTGGTTGCTGGGACGAACAGAGTTGGGTCAGCCTTGGTGTTGCTTTCAGTCGGGGGACCCGTGAGCATTTGAACTGTTCCGGAGCTGGCAATTTTGACATTCCCAAAGTCGAAGGTCAGCGAATCTGCAGTACCTGCCGTATTGGACACCTTATGTAGTTTTTTCAGAGTGAGTTTTTTGAAGGTGCAAGCGGACTGTACCTTGATGATCACTTGTTTGGGAGACTTATTGCGGACGACACTCCAGAAAAGAGTCCCTTGCTCATCTGGAAGAGTGCTGGGCAAGTATTCGTCACCTCTGTTCATGCTGAAAAGCTGACGTTGGAGAACACAAAAATCAGATATGGCTTTCCCCTTTGAGTGGATGTGCGCTTACCTGTTGAACGAGGAAGCTGGTGGACTTGTAGACATTTTGAGCGCTATTCAGTCGTTGTCAGATCTGCATGTCGATCCGGAGCCATGTGACACTTACTCGAAGGCCAGGAGGTTGGGCGTCTTCAGTATGATGGCGAGTCAGCGTCTTGTCACGTCATTCTCGCAAATGGCCTCTTACCCATTGGTTGTTGGTGATATGCTGCGCGAACTGTGAGCATTTAAAACTAAATAATAATCCAAGAGCACTTACCCCGAGTAATGGAGCGTAAGACGCTGCAAAGCTAGAGCAGGCTCAGCGGTGACACTTGAATAGGCGCCTCTTCGACTTACACAATGTCACTGTTACGCTCGAGACCTGTCATGAAAGCAGCCTCTCCAGCAGCACCTGAAAAAGGGACTCAGTATAAGAGCCGCAAACATACGGATCCGATTTACTTTGCATCGTTGGGAAAGTGAGCCGACCGTCCGCAGGTGAGCCGAAGATATTGTTGGGGTTGGTGGAGATGGCTGCATATTCTCCTTCAAAGTATTTCGTGCCGTTTCTCTGTCAATTTTATGACATCAGGGACCCGTTTCACGAGTATTGCGATGCTTGGCATACCTCGAACGAATCGTAGAAGAATGAGTTCTGGGCGAACCAAGCTAAAAATAGGACATGAGCCCTGACTTAATTAGGTCTTCCACCTCAGTACACGTACTTGGGGTTTGGTAAACGTGAACGTCGTATTCGGTAGGTCCAGGAGAAAGGACTGGACTGAACGTGTTACTGGTGGCAATGAAGTCTACAGAACGTTTAACAGGCCTGAACATGTGGAATCTAGAACAGCACGCACGGATTTCGGGGAACTCGGCTTGGAGTGCAGTGACAAAATCATGCCATCGGTAAACGTAGCTGCTCAGTTGCACTTATCAGTAGATCTTATTCCCTTTTTCATTTACCAGTGCATACCTGGTAGCAGCAAAGAAGTCCTCATTTCCAACTTCGACGTAGGTTAGCTTGAAGGGTTTAGGGTGCCCTAATCTCGCTCTCCATGCAGCTGGGCATAAAAGGAATCGGTTGAGAGAACTTGAACATGACGAACGGCTTCATACCGGCTGCACTCTTGGCAGGATCACCAACGACAAAGTTGATCTAGAGAAACGAGTGCTGGTCAATCGAAGGCGACGTCCAGCATATCAAAGGTCAAGATCAACTCACCTGGTCGATGGCTTGTTGGATGTAAGGAGGCAATTGGTTTTCCGGAAGGCTTATGCCACTGACAGCAAAGCCTACGATAGGTGAGAATGCTATTCTAGATAATATGAAATCCACTTCGTACCTGCCCACACAGCCATGATAGGTTCCATGTCGAGGTCCTCGCACCAGTTCAGGTACTCCAAGAGCCCAAGGCCGCTATGAAGCATTCGATGAGTTAGCGAAGAACTTTCCACTTCAAGGGGAAACTCACTCAGTGTTGACATAGCCCCAATCTCCAAAACGTCCTATTACAATCACCTTATAAATCGATTGTAGGAAACACCAACATGAAAACTCCTACCAGGCCGATCGACAAGGTCCCCGAGCTTGAACACCATGAATATATTAGAAAGATGCAGAGATACTGACATCAACAACCTACCGTATTGTTCCATTGCCAACGACTAGCGATTGATTGACCTTCGAGGTTGTTCCCGCCAGGAAGGCGGAAGAAGGAAGGTTTCATGGATTGAAGTGCCTTTTCATCGAGTTTTAGCTTGAAATGCAGATACCTAATCAAATAAACGTAGGCTTTACCTCTGCTATATCAATTCGCATGCCGTTCTCCCTACCCTTAAAGGTTGGGGGGAACAATGAATGCATTGCGAAATGGATAACTTCCTCTCCTGTAGTAGTTGAACCCTTCGGTGGCGTGGAGTCAACGGTCACCACAAATTTATTTTCTGTGGACCCTGGGGTCGTTCTGGGCGTCAATGTCGTCTTTATTTGCTTCCAAGTACTTTGCGATCCCGAGATGGCAAATGTACGGGAGTCCAGTACTGTCCCTGCGGAGTCCTGGAGTGCCAGCGTGAGCTTTCCTTTGAAGTTGGATGGCGCCGAAGCGATTCGATAGAAGAGCGAAGCCTTATATGTGGTGTGTGCAGTTAATTTAAAACCTTCATTGATGCGTGTATCAGCAGTCATGTAGTACCAATGTTGTGAGAGTAATTACCATCGGAATATCCTGTGTTGGCGAACCCAACACCAGATACCGCACCAGGTGGGACGGTGAGTTGGATAGCATTGGGCAGAGCTGACGAAACTGGAACAGGTGCGGCTACGACAGTGATATTGCCATTATTGACTGCCGTCCACCCCGCCAGAGACGCGGGAGTTCCAGGGGTGACCATTTGTAAAGCCCGGTTTTGAAGAACTGTTCCGTGACATTGTTCAGCAGTTTCAAAAATGCTAGGGGCAGCTGATGCACGTACGTTCGGCATATAAACCCCCGTCGCCGCTCTGTTAAATTATGTTGAGCGAACTTGACTCTTTGATCCAATATCTTGATACTACTCACATGCTGAAGAGTAAAAAAAGTCAACACAACATGAAAGGAGATGAAGAATTGAGGTACTCACGCTGATGTCCTACATAGTTCGGGTTGTTCCGTCACATCAGTACGATCCCAGCGGGCGTCTACTCAAGTATGTTGCATACCTCGAACATTTGACCCCCTGAGGTGAGGAAAGCGAGAGGACGGATCAGCACGCAAGGTACGGTTGAATAATGATGCGATACCCACATAGTAACGGAGGGATTGGGTGGCTGGCTGTGGAACTCACTGTGACGACCTTCTGGGCAGCCACATGTGGAGCAACATATACCAGGAGAGTAGAGGCAAGAAATATGAAGAATGATCGAGAAGTGAGCATGACTCAAGTAGTCCTTATAGAGTCGAGGATCGAACGTCCAATACAAGGCTATTTGCTTCGAAAGAATGTTGAATGACCTAGGTGTGTAGAGCCTTTATACCTTTATTCTCCCCTTCCTTGCGCCGACAAGACTCTAGCGGCCCGTATTATGCAGTAAAATTATGGCTTCGTTCTATATTTTGAGGTTTGTTCCTACTGTTAAGCTCCGCCCTTACCATCCCAATAACACCCGGCCTCCTCTGTCTCGCAAATAAATGTGCAGAACCCACAACGACCTCTGTATTACGACACCGCTGGTTATGACGCAGCGTTAGCGACCGGCCCCACGGAGCCGTTGGCGCTTCGAACTTCGAATTCTGAACATCAGTGTGAAGAGTGAATCCCCTGTGTGAGAGTCAAAGGGTCATTTATGGCTACCTGGTCTTTTATCATAATTGTCGCAAACACCAGAAGCTTCCTCGTTAGAGACAGCTGAAAGACATATGTCGAGCATGATACCAGATATACTGAATTCGTGTGATCGACAGTCCTTTTTCGACTAAATTAACTGAGAACTATACCACCATAAACGGTTTGCTTCAACACCTAAACCTTCCATGACTGTAGAGTACGAGTCTAAGCTCCTTCATCCTAATTATAAACGCCGTGTGCATCATCTCGTCTATCTTAAAAGCCTCGGCCCCGCACTCCAACCACCTTGCTCTCTACATGTCCAAGGGTCACGCGTATATCCTCAACGCTTCCTCTAACCAACAGCATATACAGTCCACACACAACATCGAGTTGCCTTGTAACTCCCCATTCAATTGTCTCAAGGCTATGCGCTTCTGTCAAAGTTTCGATTCTACGCCACAAGAATCCTTAGCAAATTAAACATTTCCTTTACTGTTTGCATCCCCTAGTTAGTAGAAAACATCAAGGCTGGGCTTGTAGCTCTTTCGCTCAAAGGACGGTGAGTTTTGACTTTTTGCCCTCGCATCTATCTAGGTGACATTGTCACCAGCACAGCTTTGGAGCAACAACTTAACTGGTCACCACGACACTTACATGTACATACATAGAAGGACGGTGTTTTCTATGATGTTCGATATTGGTCTATTCTTTCCTGCTCTCGTGTTACATTTACGCTTCGAAGGTGACATTCGGGATAAAACTCCTACGAAGCTCGCCTTCAATCGACTCCCAGATGTCGAGACCACAGTAAAGAGCGACCAGCCAGCTTGATTACTCCCCAATCGTGTAGTAGTTCTTGTAAGCCTTCGTGACTTGGGGTGATCCATCCCAAGGATTTCTCCTGATCCTTAAAGTATTCTCCTGTCAATAGTTAGGGCCTATGCGTCAGCATCTGGTACATATCTTAATCTTGTGGACTTCGACTAGCGCTCACCATTACGAGCTTCGCTTACCCCTTCTGCGATCTCCCACCTATCAAGACGATGGTGATATAAACTTGCAAACCAGTTCTCGTCTTCGTCATTCGCTCCCCAATAGTTGTGGATGCAAAATAGTCTTGGATCGGAATTTTCATGGTTTGGAAGCCGTTCATCCCCTTCGAATTTATAGATAACCAGGTACTGAATCCAATGAAAGTCGATTAGGAGTTGATCAATCTGGGACATGATAATTGGCTCCTGGAATCCGTCATTTGTTCTTATGGATAAGTGGGTCAAGCAACGGAGATTTTCGCGCGCTTCCGAGAATACGACCAAAGAGTCCACCCCGCTAGCCATATCTAAACGCGTCAGTGTGGAAAGCTGGGGAAGCAAAAATTGTTCCTTGGTTGTGCTCCACACATTTGGCATCGACAAGTGCTGCAGCCTGACGGTCTCGTGAATCTGAGATGCTGTGCCATATAGCGTAAAAGTCACTAATCGAAGGGTTCGCAGATTGCAACACCCCTTCAACACGTCTCCTACGTGTCTGTACACCATATAATCGACCGCTGATTCATTCACATCAACGATCAGGCCTTCGACGTATAAGCACACATCCCTTGGAATCGCTGCAATGTTGATATCGTCGTGGAGGAGAAGTGTCCGATAGAGTAAAGGTTTCAGTCTGGTAAAGACTTTATATTAGAACATATCATTTTCAAAGATCCGTGCAACAGGTTCGTAGGTAAACTTACTGGTCGTGAACGCGTTTGCACACCAAGAGTAGATGTAGTGGAGGATAGCCAAGATCAGATGGGCTAATTGCTGCTAATTCAAAGATAGTATATTCCAGCTCCAGGGGGAATGGCGATACATGAGGGCGCCGCGGTACATTCAGCTTGTCATGAAGCATTGCGAACGCAGGCTCAAGAAAAGGGTAATCTGCATGCGCGTTTTTGCGGAGGATCGTTCTCGGCACTTTCCGAGAGCTGATGGGTTGGCAGCTCTGATTCGGATTGTGCGACTAATGTCGCAATCCAACACCGCGAGTAACCTGCTGTACTGACCGGAACCGTTAGCGGTACAAGCTAGATGTGTGCTTCTATAAATCTGCACATTGGAATGTTGATGCATTTCTACTTACATTCATCTAGTCCGAATCGGTATCAGGCCCTTCTGTCTCTTGAAGTTCTATATTGCTGGAACGTTGAGATGCATATACGATGGGACCCCTTACACCCTCCTTCAAGAAATCCAACCATAGCTCCGAGCTTTCAGCCAACTTGGCCAAGCCCCAGTCTTGCAGCAGTTCCTGAAGTCCTTCTCTACTTGGACAAACCCACGTTAATGCTTCGTTCTTGTTTTTGAAATATCCAGCTGAATATATAAATGAATAAAGTCCAAGTTAGTAGAGTGAAGAACATGCAGCTCGGCATATTGAAACTGACCCCTGCGCGCTTTTTGTATGCCCTCCGCGATATTCCATGTATCTAAGCGATGATGGTATATGGCTGAAATCCACTCCTCCACTACCTCGCATTCTGTCGGAAAAGCAGAGGACAAGCGAACGAGCCTCCTGTCGTCTTTTTGCGTTGCCGTCATGAAATTTAGGTCATAGCCGTTTTCCGGTTGGTGCCACTCAAAATGGTATAGGATGATGACCTTGAGCGCTGAGGGCTTGAGAAGAATTTGGTCTAGTATTGGCGCGTCCTCTGAGGAAACGTATTGCATTTGCATATGAGTGAGATAATTTAGGCTTTCTAGCGTTCGCAGGAGCATCTGCAGCATATGTGCGGTTGAGATAGAAAATGTGGAATTTAAATGAGTCAGCATAGCGAACTGTGGTCGTGACAAGACCCAATCCGCTTTAGGCGAGCTTGACCAGCTGCACGGTCCCCATAATCGTTTTAACTGTATTGACGAGGGTAGTTCGTTTAACCCATCATCGCAGGAAAGCGCATCTGGGCCGAGATCGTATGAGCGAAATGATCTTAAACTTGAGCAGCGAGACAGGAAGTCCTTCATGGGCCATCTGACTGCGTCGATGCTCAAGTTCTGGATGTAACGGCAGGCCCCTGTTGGAAATTCTGTGAGCTCTGAGTAGTCTTTCAGAACTACGGTACGGTAGATCACCGGTTTTAGTCTGTTCAAAGTTCAGCAACAGAGTCAATTGAAACCGGATACAATTATTTGGTCCTTACTCGTGATTTACTAGTTTGCACACCAGCAAGAGATGAAGATAAGGGCGGTATGGATCTTCTGGGTTGAGAGACGCAAGCTCGAAGATGTGACGTTCTAGCTCTCTTGGAAGGGAGGGATCTGGCATTCTGCTCATAACTGGTTGCCAGTGAACTACCTCAAAGCGGGTATGACCCTGACACCATTACTTATTCAGCAATTATTCCGGCCGACCCTGAACAACGATAATTAACTACACCCATCCCTATTGGTATCCCAACTTGCCATTGAGTCGCAAGGTTTTTAGCGTCGATTAACTTGAATTTCAATATAATGATCTCTACAGGGGCTCAAGGAAGACTTTAAACATTCTCGTACGAACTGAGCAAATTACAGGCCTAGAACTCTGAGAGATGTAGTTGTTCGAATTCGTTATGTCGGATGACCCAAGGATGATCTATTGGTTATTTAAAAACTGTGATATTTTTATCTTCGAATGACAACTATTGATACTACGAGAGTCGGCATTCCCATCAAGTCCGCAGAAGCACGTCAGTAAACCGCCCTCGCTCGCTCCATAACCTAGATCTCAGCGCCGACGGCGTCTCCCGGTGTGGTGACGCTGACCTCACAGAACACTTACATCTCTCCGAATCAGCTTGCTCCATTGTTGATAATTCTAGCGCCGTTGTTCCATTGTCCACCTGCGAGCTGGCCGGCAGAAAGCTCCGCGGCTGCATAAGTGCCTTCGCCGACCATCTGACTTCCTGCTTGCGCCGCGCTGCTCTGGTTGTATGAGGACGCAGAAGAACTGCTCTGCTCAGCACTAGTGGCCATTGAGGAGCTGTTACTGGCATTCCAGCCTTGTTGCACTGCTGACGCAACCTGAGCACCCCCACCAGCAGCGATTTGAGCACTAACCCCCCCATTGTAACTGCCTTGTTGGATAGCGGAATGGATTTGGCCACCCCCTCCCGCAGACCACCCCCCTGCTGCCTGATTGTCGATAGAGGCCACTTGTCCTCGGAAGTTGTTTCCGTCATAGGTTATTTGGGCACCCATACCGACGACACCGTTTGCAGCTTGGTTGATGGCCCCCTGGGTAGCTGTCACGACCCCTCCTCCAATCGCACCGTTGGCTGATACGCTACTAGAGATTTGGGCGTTTTGAGCAGCCGAATTACTGCTTGCTGTTTTGGTGGATGAAGATTGGCTAGTCGAGTTACTGCTTGAGATAGCCACTCCATTTCCTGTCGTAGTTTGTCCAGCGATGGCGACAACTCCTTTGCCGCCGACGGCACCATTGGTGGCTGCAGTGATTATCCCCTTGTTAATGTCGGTCGCGCTGATCTTGTTCAACGAAGTCATCAAATTATCGAACAAGCCGCTGCTGAGACCCTCGACAGGGGTGGCGGAAGTGTCGACGGTGACCTTCAGGACTTCGTCGAGGATCATCGATTGTACAATAGCGACGCGTGACTCGAGGTTCGTGGTCAGATCCTTGACAATGCGACTAACAGCGGTGCTGAGCTCCGAGTGTATTTGCTGTGAAACTGTTTGGATAGTGAGGCTGCTGATTCGGCCAATGAACTCCTTGAAGCGTATGTCTTGGGCGATTGCGGTGACGTCTGGTTGAGCAACAATGCTGAAGCGCATCCATGCTGCCTGGGAGAGGAAGCCAGCAAAAGCCTGACTTTGGCTATGTATCAAGGCGAATCGTCTGTCAGAACCCTTCTGGCATCAAACAGGGAGAAATGTTGTACGCACGCTGCGGCCAATGCGGCATCCATGCTGCTTGACGCTGATACATTAACAGCAGAAGAAGATTTGGTACTAGAGTATGACTCCGATTTGGACTGGCTAAAATTTTGATAAGCTGATGCATCTCACGGACATCGCCATAAAACAATCGTACCTTTCCGCAGCAGTACTAGAGTTAGAGCTGGCACTCATGGCTACGGCACCAGTAGCACCCGCTGCAGAAGCGAAGTAGCTGCACACATATAAAAAGTGGTCAGCATGTATTGCGAATGACATGGTAGACGTGATACGCACCCAGCGCTGCCATTTGCCGCTTTGGCGATAGCAACTTGACTAAAATATGACGGGTTCATCAGCTACAACACGATCGTTTTGGAGTGCCTAGGTATCCACATACCCGTTATAAGGAGATGTATTGATGTTCAACCCGTTGCCAATAACGTTGAGCGGAGTAGAGTCTACGAGTGCGGCCATTGAAAACGCAAAGAAGCGAAATGTATGCGAGAAGAGATATATGTGACTGGGGAGTCTGAGGATATCAGCTGTTTTCGAGGTGCTTAAATAGACGAGGCGACCAATATTTTTTCCATATTTATTTTTTCAAAATTAATCCTGAGGTTTTCTCTCCCATACGACAACTGCTTTGATGGGTCGAATTCACTCTCACAGGTGTTGGGCCGTGGAATTCCCGAAATACCAAACAAGCGCTGACTCGTGGTGGCATATTGCCGCATTGGGACCCAGCAGAGAGATGGTATTGTTACATAGGTGAATATGCAGACGAATTGAGATATTGACAGGTGTGATAAATTTTGTTTCCTTGCAGACAGCATGAATGATGAATCAATATCTCCTCACTGTATAATAAGACGAAATGACGAAAACCGATCTCCGAAAGAATCAACTTGTAAAAATCATGTAAAAAAATCATTATTTTTGATTACATTATTCTCTCGGGCACCTATCATAGCATATCGCCTCTTCCGCACTGCTTTAAGTCCCTCAGATCTGTTTTTACAGTATGTCGAATAAGCGAAAGGTGGGTCCTTATCCAGCTCGGACCTTACGGATCGCCTACCCCAATGGTTCAGCACGACATTTAGATAATGCAGATACGCTGAGCGATATATGCATGCTTCAATAGGCCATGTGAAACCCAGCTGACCAAAAGTTATCTGCGGGACCGGAGCGGGGTATTGAATCAATTCAATTTGCGAGAGGATGGAGCCAATCTTGAACCGTTGTCGTCCAACTGGGTGACAATTATAAACAGTTGACGCATCGAATGCATATTCTCTTCGTTTCCGTTTGATTTTCTTCACGCTTCTCCCGAAATTCCCAAAATATACCGGGATTTTTTGGTGTTTCCAGTGAATTGTGCTAATTATTACTACTTCATTGGCAACAGCGGCCTCTCATTCGGAGCTAAAATGACAATAGCTCTGGAACCTGTGCGCAAATTTCACACTTGTGTACGGGCTCAGGCGGATGCCCAGGAAGATGGACCGAAGATGAGAGGAGATATTCAGTCTTGAGTCCCGGAGTAAATTCAGCCTGAGCAAAAAGAATTGATGTCTGTCTATGGTCATGGGTTGTATTTGACACGGGGTGGGATCACTGTATTGCACGCAAGAAATCTGTTAGTTACTAGGCTTCTCCTAATAACACAACACCTCCATTTTTTGAAGAAATGATAGTTCATAGTAAAAAGTGCCACTTTTTACGGAAGGTAAGAGCTGGCAGGCATTTTGGATGATCATCATATAAGGCGCCAGGAGTCTATGGGACACGGGCAGTACCTGATTGTCCTACCAATGGCCGCTAACCTGTTGTGGTGACGTCCATTGGAAGCCTTCTTCGTGACCGCGGCTGAACCGAAACTATGAGTGCGTTTCCAAGGACTTACGCAGCAGCTGAAAGGAGCTCGTACATAAGCAATCCATGAGCAAATACCCACACAAATTCCAAGTCCTACCATTACGGCTGTCACTCCTTGACCTGCAGGGAAGAAATAGCATCGCTGATCGGCTCATGTTTTATTATCATTTCTCATACATATATGATTGTAGGAAACTTTGTTCCCTCTGAATAGTTCAAGCATCCTTTATCGATGCACCTGGTCCATTTTTACGCGTAAGTGAGAAGCGATCGAATAGGCGGAGTCCGAACACACCACTCACTGTCATTCAGCCTTGATGTCTACCTTCTCGTTTCCGAACAAACCCTACATGTCAACCAGACGACGTTGCATATTGAATATGTATAATTGAAGCATAAAAAGTAAAATAAATAAATTTCTGCGTATTACCTCCCAGTAATAGTTTTGTACTACGCATGACTCTGGTCACTCGGGCGTCTATTTAAGGTTAGTGGCCTCCTAGAGGCACAATAAAGAAGGTAAGGGTAGGAGAAACCAGAGACGTGGGTAAAACAATCCATTGTCACTCCATTGACTAGCATCTGGGAGTGGAGAATTTTCCGAGGACCCTAAATCGGTACGGTGGGCCTAAAGGTTAACACCGTGTTGGAGTTTCTCAATTGAATCCGTCAAGCAATCTCAGCGACGCGTTGATACCCAGAAGCATCGCGGGGAAATGTTGGTAATTTTGAGTCATTTTCTAGAAATCAACCCTAAAAAATGGGTCGTGATTGATTATTCTTATAAGATAAGACATAAGATAAGACTTAAATTAAACAAAGAGCATAATGACCAATGGAGGACGTTCTCGGATAGAGCATCGGGGTTTGATCAGAGGTTTCGGCAATTGCCGCCCCTTCGATAGGCTCCTTGACTGCTTGCCTTGCCGCATTCTCCTTCTTACGACGACAAATCTCGGCCCAGTCGAACCCCAAGCACTGCGCCCACAGCTCAGATCGACATGCCAACCTCTTCGGCCCCTTCCGATGCAACGTATGCGTCAACCCAATCCTATCAGGTCGGATCCATACATGTCCATTTTTCGGATTCTTGAAATATTTTCCTGGCAATAGCAATAAAATATCAACGCGTCAGCTACATCTCTCGAACGAAAACGAAAACAACAGGAAGGATGAGGTCTCACCTCTTCTCGCCTGCCTATCCCCTCTATAATCTCCCACCTGTCCAACCGATGCCCACATATCCCCGCCAACCAGTCCTGGTCATAATCAACAAACGTCATCCACGTCGTCGCCAGCCTCACAATCCTCTTATCTTTCTGCTGAACCGCCGAAGGCATGCTCGCAGGCATCGTCGGCAGGTCGTTCGAATTCAACACAAGGCTCTTAAGATGCTTATGATCAGGATTGAGCAGAATCCCATCAATAACCGTCATATCCGTGTCCCCGTCCACCACAATCGCCAAATGCGTCAACGCCTTCAGCTTCGGCACCGTCTTCGCCAACCCTACCAATCCCCCCCGCTGCAAAGTTGCCACAAATATCCAAATGCGTAAGGTGTTATAAATCAAGTTCCCTCAACAACACCTCACCACAGTCCTCATCAATATGCAAAAACGAACACACAATCCTCTCTAATTTCACATCTTTATGAAATAGGCCATACGAAATGAGCCTGTTCAGGGAGAACTCGGAGTATGGAGAGAGCATGTTTTTGAGGTTGGGGAGACAGGGGGGGAGCCAGGGCGCGGAGCGCCAAGAGTGCTTGTCAAAGTCGGGGTTGTAGTCCATGAGGATGCACCAGTTGTGGATGAGCGGAAAGAGGGTGTCGTCTTCGTCTGGGAATAGGGGAAGGTCCGGGGGGAAGATTTGACAGATGGTGAGGTACGAGACTGGATACGAACAGCTTATAAACGCGTCTTGCAGAGCAGCAAAAGATGCACAGGTGGATAAAACGCCTTCTTAGGGTCCGTCGTCGTTGCGGCTAGCTCCAATATACTCTATAATCTTGCACTTCGACAGGAATAATGGACACAATATCCGAAAAGACGCGTTTGACGCGTGCACGCTTTTGCTGTGGTTTGGTTACAATGGCATTAGGCTCCGGTTTTGGCTTGGGGGGCTTCGCAGCTATCCTTTTCAATTTTCTAGGAGGCATAGGCTACGAGGTGGGTATTTAGAACGGCTCTGGGGTAAGGTGAGGTAGAGAATGATGGTGAAAAGTGAGGGACTCAGTTGACATTGCAACGCTTGGATATTTAAACTACGCCCCGACCTGACAGGGTTCCAACTCCTTTTATTGACAACTGGCTCCGGGCTCGTCAAGGCTCGGTCATTATTCCATCGGTTGCCATCCATTTCGTTCACTAAAAATCGATTCGCGAACGAATTGACGCGTAAAATGCTCCTCTGTATCAGGCCATCAAAGCGTTAAGCGCCGACACATCACACATCCTGCCGAACACAACCACAAAGACTTGAAGGGTACCCAACTCTCCTCTACAAGTGCGAATAGGATAGCATCACGACTAGATATAAGTAACTAGGAATTAAGTATGTCGTCGGGGAATAAAATGTGTCGTGTCGTGTCTAGCTGAACTGTATATCTAAGTGAAGGTGGGGTGAGTATTTTATTCCTCTTCTCTCTTCAAGTTTTTTATCTTGTCTCATCTCTCTCCTGTACCCCAACCGCTGCAATGAACATCCTAAACAAACTCCAACCCCATTCCCACTTGCACCCCCCTCCGTCCCGCCTCACCTCTACTCATCGCAAGCGGCACTCCGAAGTTGACTTCGACTCTAATCGGGTCGAAGCGGTATATCAGCCCGAGTCCTGCGCTGATGGAAGGTTGGGTGAGGAGAGATTTGGGGGTGGGTTTCGGAGCTAGAAATAAAATATTTTGGTTAGTTGGGTGTTGAAGACAGAGGAAGAGGAAGGGGGAGGAGAATAACGCACCACCAGGACCAATTGTATCCAGTCTCCCTGCGTTCATCCATCCGTGGAGTTTAACAGGCCAGTGTTCTTTTGTGGGTATATCACCGACGACGCTGAGTCCTGCGGAGTAGTAGACTTCACCGCCTAGCGAGTCTTCTACATTATCCCAGTAATAATAATGAAAGTTGTTAGCGCGAATATGTTAAGTGAAAATGCACGCTCCTCACCTCCCGATCGCGGACCCATCCCGTTCATCTTGAACCCTCTCACACTCGTCGGACCACCCAGCTGGAATCGATCCGAGAACAACGTAGTCCCCTCATTTGCAAAACTATGCAGATACCCCGCTTTCGCAGTAACACCTAGCGCCTGCACCACAATCACATCAGCTTCAACGTCATCACAAAAAGCAATATCCCAAGAGACTCACCACACCCCTCCCAATAGACCTACTCACCGCCCCCTCCACCTCACTCTTCCAAAACCTCGCTCGCTCGTCGCCGCCCAACGGGCCAAGTCCAGCCAGTTCATTAAAGAGCTTGAAATAGACCCCACGTGTGCCTGTTATTTTGTCGTCTCGGGTGTCGTAGAGGAGGGTGTGGGAGAGGGAAGATTTGAGGGATGGGCCGGCTTGGGTGCGGATTCTGTGGATGTGGTTAGCACGGGTGAAGTATGTGAAGTGTGGGGAGAGATGACAGGGAGAATGGGATGTGTGCTCACCCGATTGATGCACCCGACGTTAACCGATGGATATGCCTCAGCACGGCGTCATAGGCCAGTTCATGGGATACACCGCCTGGTGTTGCGTTCTACACAAGAATACACGTATTGGCATTCACACAATGAAATTAGCTGAAAAGTAAGAAAACTCACCCTAATCACAGCGCGCACACCCTTGATGGCTTCATGACAACTCGCATAGGCAGTCAAATCGCGCTCTGAGCCGTATGCGGACAGTTCGCCGTATGTTTTGAGGTCGGAGGTGAGCGGGGCTGTGAGTGCGCCTCTGAAGGCGCGTCGCGTTTTTGTGCCAGTTGAGACGTTGGCTTCAAAGACTTCGGCACCGCCGAATACGTTGCGGATGCGTGCCGAGGCGCTCTATAGGTCAAGGGTGAGTATGCAAGGCAAAAGAAAGGTGTGAATGATACTCACCGCACTACCCTCGTTATTCCCTAGCTCTGTTGAGCTAGAGACGTACCAACGTCCTTTTTCTTTCGTTTTAAACACCAGGTCCACATCGGTAGGAGAAGCGAGTGCACTGCGGGGTTTGTCGATGTAGGCTTCTACTTTTGAAAAGATGTCCGTTTTGTTTAGGGCAGCAGATATCGAACGGGCAGCATGTAGAGCGTCACCGAGGGTGCTGTGTTTGTCGGAAGAGGGGTCTGAGGGAGGGGGGATGGCGGGTGTGATGATGGATGCGAGAAATGACTGTCTAGTGTTGGTTGCTCCTTCTACGCGCACTGCTGATACGTTGACTCGTGAATCCAAGTTATCATTAATCTAAGAATGAGATGGATTTAAATAAAAAGAAATCAAACAAGAAATAAATAATTACAAGTTCTGAGAGGTGCATGATATAAGATTCGTATTCTCCCTTTAACCTCCTTTGAATTCTTTCTTCGCGCCATTTCTTAAAGTCATTGAATTCTTTTGGCTCTTTATCCCTAGGAGATGAAGAATTATGAAGAGGAGGTGATAACTGAGGATGGTCGTTGTCGTTGTCCATGGTCAACCGTGGAATGGTCACATGATTGAATCGCGTAGTATAAAGAGTCTAAAAATGACTTGGCTGATATTGGCCCATCATGTCTTCGACTTATGCCCATTACCAAGGTCCAGCTTCACTCCCCCAAGACTACGCTATCTTAAACAGACTCAACAATGATAATGATAATGAAGAAGATCAACAACAACAAGAGTCATATACAAGACCAACAAAGATGACTATAGGCACACGACAAGAATTGCTCAAAGTACCCACAGAGTCAACTCCTCTATTAACTCCACCCGTACCACGCATTGAAGAGGACATCGACCGTAATGACCCAAATGATTCAGAGTCTGCTATTAGAATGTTTTGGGAAGAGTTGTTCGTTCTCGCTAAATATTCATTACCAGTCTTTGGGTGAGCTCAACGTTCTGCATTTCACCTTATCTCGCTCACTAGTATTATCATAGTACTCACCTCTTGGAATATTCTCTTGTTATCGTCTCTGTCGTGTCCATTGGCCATCTTTCGACGACAGCACTCGCTGCTATCTCACTCGGATCAATGACTGCCAGCGTTTCAGGCTTTAGCGTTATTCTTGGTTTTGCCAGTGCTCTCGATACCCTACTCCCCTCCGCATGGACATCCTCTCAGCCCCAACTCGTCGGCTTATGGGTTCAGAGAATGAGTCAGTCAATTCACCCATTTTTAGAATAATTCTCATCCCATTCTACAGCTATCGTAATGGCCGTCTCTCTCATCGTAAGCATCCGTCCAACTATCAATATCTTTCGCCTCTCTTACACCCACTCTTCGTCCTCCATATCGGACCTTCCACCCGATAAAACCCACTCCATTCTTAACAGCCCACCTTCGTCATCTGGCTCAACGCAGAGCCCATTCTGCTCTACCTTAGACAAGAAGCAGAAGTAGCTCATCTCGCTGCTGTATACCTCCGCTGGGTCTCTCTAGGTTTACCAGGTATGCAATCCACCCATCACTTATTTTCAATCACAATTCTCACTGCTTCTCTCTTCTTCACTTCTCTTCATTTTCACCGCTCACTCCACTCATCCGACATTTTAAATTTGCACCTTCATTCATTTCGCTTCCGTTGATTAAAATAACTGGCCTCAATGAACTCAACCTGACACACCAACAATTTCGGGTCCTATTTTTGTCACCGGCCATTCATCGGCATAATGGTGCAATATCCCTCATCATCACCATAATCCACCTTGCGCGTTCTAATTCGCCTTGTGTCTGTCTTCTAAACCCGTTCGCCACCACTTGGTGCGACGCGCGCCACTTTCAACTCCTTCTTGGTATAAATCGGACATGAAACTCGCACCACGCTCGGCCCCTCGGTTTTGCTCCCTTTCTTTCTTTTGATCATTCTCGACGTCTTTGAATCCATCTTCAACAACGCCAATCCCAACGACTGACGGCTGGAACTTGACCGACCATCTTCCTTTGCGCGCTTCTTCTTTCTTGGCCTTGTGACTGTGATCGGACGACCGCACCTATTCCCGACGCATCTGCAACCCGCCATCCTGTCGTTCCCTCCCTCCCCCCGTTCATGTTCCGCATTGACATCGTTTCTCATCTCTGCATCCGACATGCCATGCCGTGCACAATGAATTTCACATAATCTCTGGCGTTCATTTCATCTCCCTTGCGTTATTCTCACTTAACCTAATTGCCTACCTATCCCTGCACTTTTGACGTTAATTCGTCCCTGGATGTCGACCCTGGATTTCTGATTGGGTTTCTCGATTCTTCCTTCATGATCATGATCACTTGCCCGTTCGCTGTTGTGGTGGGTCTGTGACCGTCTGTCTTGTTTTTGGGCTTGACCTTGATTGGATTGGTATTGGTATGTATCTGCGGACCGACCGGCGTTATTACCGAAAACCCTCCAATTCCAATCGAATTCGAAATCAAAATCAAAATCAACAGCATACGCGTTTAATAGTATCATAAGGTATGTTTTTCATTCCCATCCTGTTTGGATTTTGACGCTAATGAACCAATCTCTTTACTTCCTTCTTAATTCCTGAATCCTCCATTTGGCGTCGTCTCTCCTCGTTCTTCAATCTGGACTACCAACATCTGACTGACATCGCACCCTGTGCCCTTTCGATTCTCTGTCATGTCTAAATGTCCACCGTCTCCTTGGAACCAACCAACCATTCATCTGCACTCGTTTGCCAATGCTGACACTCTAATTCCCCATGATCCGCCCTTTGCTTGTCCCTCACTCTTGCTCTCGTGATGGGTTTTCTGCTGATCCCTCTTGCATTGGGATTGGATGCATAGACGATATTTCCAATCTCAAGGTCCGCTCCGGTTTTCTTTTTTGATCTTTTCTCTTCGTTTCTTGTGGTCGTCCTTTCGATTTGGGTTCTTGCTTGTTCTTCCATGTTCTTTTTCCCTTTCTTCATTTGTTTGTTTGGTTTGATACCCGTTCCTTTCGATTTTTTCGAGGCTCTGTACCTCAATTTCGACCCTCTTCTGCTTTTCTCTTCCTCTGAGAGGGTACCAGGGCTTGCCCCGGTAGGGTAGGCTCGTACCCCACAATCCCTACCTACCTCGGGTTTCGTTCAAGTATCCGAAACACCTGAATTCTTCTTCTGTTCTCTCCGTATGGAGAACACATGACCGCACCATCTTCTCCTCTCCTTTTCGTTCGCTTCCTCGCAATGTGGAGCGTGCGGTGTGGTGCGGGGTATGTTGCTACTAGCGCAGCTGGTTATGGTCTCATTACTTCCTCTTCCTTCCTTGACTCTTCCATCTCGTTCTCACAGGCGTTTTCAATTCACTTTTCTTGCTTGTCTTGCTCGTTCTACTTGGATGACAGTGGTCGAGGCCATGTCGATGTCAATGCCACTGATCTTCCCTTGTCTCGTGATGTCTACCTGACGAGTCACCACTCTGTATTGGTTGGTGGTATGCTCCCTACTTTCGTACTCCGAAAGCCAGTCTCGCTCCGATGATGTGAGCCCATGATTATGGCCTGTGGGTTGGTTGTGTAAACCCACAGGTCACGGCATCCCATCTCAAAATTGGAATTTAGTCTGGTTTTCGGAGCGGGAAATTGGAGCCCTCTGATAGTCATCTGACTTGCATTTCGTTTCGTTCCATTTATTTGTCATTGCATTTATGCCTTTTGTTCCTCAATCCCTGCGCCGTCTCATTTTAGCTTCGCTTTTCGTGCCCAGAACTCCGTTATTTTAAATTTGGAGTTCGAAACGCAGCGCTTCGAAGCTGCGATGGATTGAGCGCACTTGGCTTCGAGCCTTATTTCGTGTTTTTGCCATTTGTGCACGGAAGGCCTATTCCGCGTTTTTTTATTCATTTGTTCCTTCCTTCCTTTTCCTGAGATGCATCAGTGCAGGGGCAGTCACTTCTTTTAATTTTATTTTTTCGACCCTTCATTTTTGCATTTCATTGCAATTCATTCGGAACAAGTCTACTCGAGCGACCCTTGGGCTTGTTACATGTTCATGTTGCTCGAGCCGCATGTCACTCATTCGAGTCGTATTCATTCGAGACCATTGAGTTTCGAATGACAGACAACCTGAACAAGATTAAAGTTTAACCTTGTTGAATGGATGCGGGTATTCAAAAAGATTGATTTGATGATTTGATGCGTTGATGTCTGATGTGATGGTATACATCGCGGGATGGTCGGAGCGAAGTTGCGCTGATTCTTTCGATGGGCTGATTGAGTTCGATAATTTTTTCTTCTTCAATAATCCTTTGATCATTATTCGAATCACCACCTCGAACCAACACTAATCACTTTTACATTTCATCAGGTCTATTCGCTGTACCCACACGCATCGTATTCATCGTTGCACCATTCAATGCAATCCTAAATTACCTCCTCGGTACGCTCCTCTCCTCCTCTCTCACCTTCCCACCTAACCTAACCTCTTCACAGTATGGGGCCCTGAACCCATCCGTCTCGGCTTCATCGGCGCCCCTCTCGCCACCGCCTTCTCCTTCAACCTCATTTCCGTTCTCTCCCTCATCTACGGCCTCTTCTTCGCCCCCACCACCGCCTGGCACCCCCTCTCGCGACGCATGTTCGAGCCCTCGGGTCTCCTCACATGTGTGAAGCTGGGTCTGAGCGGGGTAGGGCAGACGGCGAGTGAGTGGTGGGCATGGGAGCTTATTGCGCTTGCTGCGAGTTTGCTGGGGAGTGTGCAGTTGGCGTGTCAGAGTGTGTTGTTGGTTAGTTCGAGTACGACGTTCCAGGCCCCGTTTGCGCTGGGTGTTGCTACGAGTGTGAGGTGAGTGGCTGGGTAGGAGGAGCGAGGAGCGAATGCTGATGTATGCGCTTTTTTGGTGACTTGTAGAGTGGGCAATTTGCTTGGTGAAGGTAAAGCGAAGCGAGCGGGTGTGTCGGCGTATACTTCGATTGTGATGGCATTTGCTATTGCGTTCTTTACGAGGTGAGTGTGGATATCATACTTATTTTTCTCCATTTCTCTTTCTCGACGAACCTACATGGGCTACTCCACATCGCTTGTGGATTCAACTCTTATTCTTTACACGGGGCACATCTTTCCGCTATGTTAAACCCCCAATTTGTTGGGTTTGCGTTGGAGCGATTCGAGGGTTTGAATCTATTCGATAGCGGTTTAAGATATAGATGGAGATATCCTGTCATGTAAAGGATGAGTACCGTAGTCGGGCCGCGGCGATGTGAAGACACTGCCCACCTACTTCTCTGTGTTTTTGGGTCTGACTGGATTACGGGAAACGCATGCATGACCATCCTTTTCTTTCTCTTCTTATTCACGCGATGACGACTGCATATCGAACAGAAACTGACATCTTGATCATAGTATGATGTTCCTCATCTTCCGTCACCAGTGGGCATACATCTTCAACAACGACCCTGGTTCGTGTTTCGCCTTTCCTTATCTATCGAATGCTAACATTGACATTGCGCTCATCTAACAGAGGTCGCCAAGCTCGTCGCGTCCATCATACCCCTCGTGTCGCTCTTCCAAGTCTTTGATGGTACAGCAGCTGTCACGGCCGGTATCCTCCGCTCGATTGGAAAGCAGTTTATCGGGGCGATGCTCAATCTGAGCGCGTATTATATTTTCGGTGCGTATCTCCACATTCAACCTTGTCCTTTCTTCGCAACAGCAACACCCAAACTCTAAACTCGACTAACAAATCAACTCCTACGCACAGGCATCCCACTCGGCATCTGGCTCGCCTTCCGCGCCGACTTTGGACTACACGGTCTCTGGATCGGGTTGACCATCTCACTCATCTACTCAGCTGTAGGGGGGACGTGGATCTGTTTGCGCGCGGATTGGAATGCGGAAGTCCAAAAGGTTCAAGAGAGGCTTCGTCAGGAACGCGAGGGTGAGAGGAAGGCGCTGAATGGGGGAATGAGTGATGATGAGGAGAGCGTTTGAGGTGTGAACACGACATGATGATGATAACGACTTGTTTTGTTTGATGATGATGGGTTGACTGGTTTGTGTTTTCTTCTGTGTTTTATCCCCCTTTTTTGATTTCTTTGCGAAACCTTGAGTGTTATGTATTACAAGTGTTTTGTTGCTCTGGGTATTACTTTACTTTTCTTCTCGCCCAGTTGTTGTTTTATAACCTACTTATTCCCTTTGCTTTGCTTTCGCGTACCCACACACGGTTTTTGCTTCGCTGTTTTCCTTCTTACCCCACCCAGCTTTGCGCTTTCCCTTTCT
Organism: Panaeolus papilionaceus; assembly: GCA_015501605.1. Classification (NCBI taxonomy): domain Eukaryota; kingdom Fungi; phylum Basidiomycota; class Agaricomycetes; order Agaricales; genus Panaeolus; species Panaeolus papilionaceus. Next base: position 128,932 of record JADNRZ010000014.1, read on the forward strand.
TCCGTTCTTACTCCCGACACGACGAACTCTGTGACGGCTTTTACATAACGAATTTCTTGAATGACTGCATGTAGCAATGAATGAATGAAGTACCATACATACGACCTTTTTGATGTAATGTAGGGCGTAATGATATGGCTTGTGTTTGCGTTTGTGAACTGAGTTTTGGGTGAGTGGAAGACATTCTCGCATGATCAGATGCGACAAATAAATTAAGTCGGGCGAGTCGGGTGGGAAGACGGATGTTGTACTGCAGGTTCTGAATGCGCGTTTTAAGCTCGAGCAAAGCAACTTTCAGAGCTGGGATAATTATGAATTTTTTTTGGTTATTCATTATGCATTAAAGTATTAAGGTCACTGTACAAAGTGTCGCGTCAGAAAATTTCAGTTCCACGAGACAGTATTTCCTGAACTCACAAGGAAAAAGGGTAACTAGCACGCGACCTATGCTTTCTATCGTGCTCTGCAAACGGCCTCACCCGCAATCTTGAGCTGCAACGCCTCTCTCGCCTCCAACCACTCATTCTCCTTGTCCTGAGTCTTCACCATCGCCACCTCACCCATCCCCAACGGCTTAACCTGCCCGCTCCTTCTCCCCGAACAAATCATCCTAATATCCCTCAAACTCATAAACACCCTCCTACTTGGCTTGCTAATAAGCTCCATGCTGCTCATCACAGGCTGGTCGTCCCGGTACTTGAGCTCAGCCCAGATACGGCGCTCGGACTCTTTGGCGGTGGTGAAGTCGGCGGGGGAGGGCCCGGCGATGGTGCCTCTGGTGAGAGAGGAGAGGAAGCCGGCGCGTAGGAGGATGTTGAGGATGCCGAGGGTTTGAGTGTTGTGGTTTAGTGATATGCGAGCGTGTCGTGCGCGGAAGGCGTTTTGTAGCTTTGAGCAGATTTCGTGAGGAAGCATGATTCCTTTTTTTTTGTCGGTGTTGTTGGTGGTTGGTTAGTTGGTAAATTTAGGAATGAAAAGAAGGAAGTTGGAAGGCAGAGAAAAAGCGTGGCTCTGTCAAGGTTGATAGGCGTGTAGTGTCCTGGGTTATGTTTTAATTGAATGGGACACCTTCGTGGATTTCAACGTACGAGTCCGACGCGAACGGTTGGGGCTCCAATTTCTTGTTGTGCTTTATTTGGTTTACATTTTATTGGCTTTAATCCTCTTTAATCCATTCCGACGACGACAGTCACCCATCTTGCTCAATGTCTTTCAATGATTCTGTTCTCTCTGTCGGTGGTTAAAGACTGAGAACAGTTTAGGTAGTTTTCTCTGGCTGCTAATATTCTCTGGATGAACACGTATGCGCACCAAACCTGGAGGGTCTCGCAATACCGTTTTTTCCATCCCCGACTTCTTACACGCAGGCGTGGCGCTGGGAAATGTCGAAACCACTCTTGACAGTTTTCATGAAAATTACGCTTGTCGACTATCTAAATTCACCTGCCTTGCTGTGCACACTAATCCTGATACCTTTGTGAAACTTGTAACCAAACACATTCCTTTTACTGACTGTTTGTGGTCTATCATACGTCTCGAACGTCTTTCTTTGGCTCGTATCTCAGACCAAGGACACGGAACAGCACTGCGGCTGCTTAAAGTAGTTTGATTCCCTCGCCTACGATGGACGAATGAAAGTCACGCGCTTGACTATGTTGATACTGCTTTCTCGTGGACTCTCGTGGGCCCTGCTCTACCATATATCGTCCTAGGCGCATATCACGACTCTTCTCATCCACGTATTCCCTCGTGGTTTGCCAAGGCAGCCGCTGATGGAAGACCTCAAATATTCTATTCAACATAATTTCTACTGAATTCTATCCTCTAACTATCGACAACTATTTATAACTCTTGAGCTTCTCTGGCCCAGGGCATAAACACTTCATCCCACACACCCGCTTCACACTGCATGAAGGATCCTCCAGGCACACGCACACACACACTCACCACTGCACAATCGATACCCTCTGAGAGATTCCCATCTACCCATCACTCTCCCCTTCCCTAGAGCTCAGAATGGACATCAAGCGATGCCTTACTCACAGGAATAGACCACTTTCTTCCACACGCATCCTGTGTTTGCCATCGTATCACTCACCCTATACAATCCATCACAAACTCACACACCGCGGGGATGCATATCTGAAAGAACTCCCCAGTTTGGTCCGGATTTGTCATTGCATATATATTCCATCCACTACTCCACTTCGGAGGCGACTTGCTTTCTTCCCTGTCGTTCATCATGTCCTCTGACAATACCGGTAGCACAGAGAAAGTCGACGCTGAGAAGCAGGAGCGCGCGTCCAATGCTAGCCATAGCCAAGGCTCTGCTTCGGAGGTCGACCTCTACTCCCTCCATGAGTTGCACGCAGGTCGTCTCATCATCGACCCGGAGTTCGTACTAGTCCTCTACTGACACTCACATGTGCGCTGACCTTGTTCGGACAGGGAGGCCAAGATCGAATTGGGAGAGGCTGTCGCTGCCCGTTTGAAGCTAACCAAAGATGGCACCAAGGTTCTCTGGCCCCAACCTACGGATTCCGCTCTCGATCCTCAGAATTGGAGCGACCGCCGCAAGACCATTCAGCTCATCATTATCACTCTAGCAGCTATTGTGCCAGATTTTGATTCCGGTATTGGTTAGTACCGGGGTGTTGAATTATGTCTCACATAACCTTACGTTTTGACTCCCCCACATCCAGGTATCGCTGCCATCTTCGCACTAGCCGAGCAATACAACACCAACCCGGGGGTTATCAACAACATGACCTCCAAGTGCGTACCTTTCAGTCATATTGGAAAAAATTTAACCTCAGTTCCCTTTTGCTGACATTTTTTCTCTGTTTGTTTTAAGCTGGAGTATCTTTTTATTGGGTGGGTCCTCCCATCATAACAACCCTGATTCGACAGGATATTGACACGGCTGCAATGTTCTAAAAATAGGTTGGGGAGGTCTCATGTCTGTGATGTTGATTCGAAGGCTTGGACGGCTGCCGGTTCTATTTTGGTCTCAGGTATGTTTCCTCCGCGCAATTTGCCTTGTCGAAACAGAGTAAGCTGATCATCTTGACATATTCGTTTACAATTGTAGCTCTTGGCACTTGGATTCCTTGTCGGATGCACATTTGCGCCTAATCTTAGAACCTTCACAGGTAAGTAGATGACTACCAGTACAACGCTCGCCTTTTCGAGCTTGTTTCTGCCCATCCCATCCCTTCCTTGCGGCTGTGTTTCTGATGCGTCTATTTTTTATTTTCACTTCGTAGCTATGAGGTGCTTGACAGCCGTATTTGGGTGCGTCACCTTATTTTGAGCCTGATTCGATCAAGATGTCTGAACACAACTCTACCCTTTCCTAGAACTGCACCTCAGGTCACGGTGAGTGTGCTCCATCACAGGGCCTAAACAGATTTACCGAGCGGCTTCGATTAGGGTTTGTACATCGTAACGGATCTGTACCCGTTCCATCTGCAAGCTAGGAAGGTTCGAAACTATTATTGGTCTTGTACCCACAACCATGTTCTGACATGATGATCTTTTGCTGCGCTTCATAGCTCAATATCTGGACTATGGGCTTCATCATTTCACCTTTCCTGTCCCCATTCGCATTCGGCTTCTTGGTCGCACGAACAAGCTGGCGATGGGCATACGGAATTGGTTCGCTCTACGGCCTCGTCGTCGTTCTCCTCATCGTATTCTTTATGGAAGAGACGTAAGTCATACTCTCTCTTTCATCACCTACAACCCTCCCTGTGCTTCACCCCGTCCTCTCGAACGATATTAACCATCTTTCGAAACAGAATGTACGACCGAACCGTCAAACCCATCCCCGAACCCGAAACCACAGGCCTGCGCTACCGCATCGAAACCCTCCTCGGCATGACCGGCTGGAAGATGCAAAAGTACCGCGTATCATGGGCCGAGTCCATCTGGACGCCATTCAACCTCGTCTGGCGACCCCATTTGTTGATGGTCCTCCTCTTCGAGGCTATGATTTTCGGATTCGGTATTGGTATTAATGTTACGAATGCTGTGTTCCTTGGATCGCCCCCTCCTATTGGTTATGGCTTCAGTCCGTTCGGTATTGCTGGAGGATATGGAACGCCTATTGTATGTCTCGTCTCTCGTCAGTGGTAGGACTCTCCTAATCGTTTCTTAGGTCGCTGTTATTCTCGGAGAGCTGATTGGTCGATACTTGAACGACTTCATCATGAACGTCACCGTTCGACGAAACAAGGGTGTCTTCGAAGCCGAATCCCGTCTATGGTTTGTCCACCTCCATCTAACCTCGCCATCATTAGTGATACTAACCAACCAACTCACACAGGGCATGCTACGTTGCACTCCCACTCTTCATCTGCGGCTTCGTCCTCCTCGGCGCGTCATTCCAAAAGCATCTCAGCGTCGGCGCGCTCGTCATGGGCTGGGGTATTGCCGAACTCTCCATTATGATCAACACTGTCGCCATCTACGCATACTGTAACGACGCCTTCCCGAAACACCAGGGTGAAATTAGTGCCCTGGTCAATCTTGCTCGTGTCCTCGGTGGATTCAGCGTTGCTTATTTCCAGGTTCCGTGGGCGATTAAGCATGGTGCTATTCAGGTGTTTGGTGTCGAGTCTGCGTGAGTTTCCATTTCATCGTGTGGGTTTGCGTTTGTTTCTGATATTGATATTGTTGCAGCATCGTCGCGGGTCTCTTCGTCCTGTTTATCCCTTACATTCAAATATACGGCCCCTCGCTTAGGGTACGAGTTCTCGAATTCATCCATGTCAATCATGCTCTAACCTAACTCCCCTCACAGGAAAAATTCTCTCCCAAGTAATCTCCCAATCTCACCCGACCCCTCGCTCCGTTTCATTTTCACTCCACTGAACATGAACGCTTTTACTATCGAAAAAATCTTTCCTCATCGTCGTCGAATTACATACAGTATGAATATGTTATATCAAAGGTACAGGCTAGATCTTCTTTTTTTTGGCTTTTAGTGAGGCCAGACTTGTTTTTCCCTTAGTTATTTTTGTTTTTTTACAACTCGGAATATGTATACCAGTTTTTAATCTTGTTGTAATCGATTGATTATTTGTATTTGAATTGTAGCTCGATCGAGGAGGCGCTTCATCAATCTGAGTGGCGCATTATCTTTACGATGTTCTTGCGAACCGTTAGCTGACAAATGCCATATGGGCTCAATGGCGATGAAGTGCCCTCTCCATGTCAGCCATATCCGATGATCGGATTGTTCGAAACTACAATATCCCTGTCATCGCAATCATCGTCATGCAGAGGATTGACAGTCAGATAGTCATAGGCAAAGTTATAGATCGAACCATAATGGTTCTCAGGGGTGATGGATTGACGACTTCGTGCAGACATGGATAGAGATCAAAGGTTGGAAAGTCTTCATATGCGGGAGGTCAGATTGAACGACCATAAGTATGCCAATAGTCGAACCTGCTCACCGGGATTATCTTGACCACAGGGAAGCTTCTTCGACACGGTGATAAATGCTAAGTCCTGCCTTTTGGTGCTTGCATTACCATCACTGTGGTTCTTGCTCTTCTTTCTCCTCCAGCACCTCCCACCTTCCACGAGCGTCAAGCGCCGGACTTGCGAAAATGGCTAGTCCTTTCTAGCAATAAAGATAAACGAGATGGATGCGTCGGCTTTACCCAGGTCCACCCAGTCTGGGTATGTATCTTCCGATAGTCCTCGATATCATGTTGGACCATATGTCGGATGGGACGAGGCCAGCAAATCTCGTTGCTTGATTGATCTGTTGCAGGGGTTCATAGCGCGTGTTCTGGCGTTGGATGAGTGTAGGGAGTGACATGGTGCCTGGCTGGACGAGAGCCAAAATGACGCGACGAATGGCTGAGAGCACTATTGGGTGGGGCTTCTTTGAGGGGTATGATTCATAGATATGGGATTCGGACTTTTAATTTCTTTCATCGTAAAGGTCTTTGTCTAAACACCATCACTCCTTGAGTCACATCAGGCAGAAAAGAGTTTCGGCGTACGACGAAGAAAGCAGCGTTCTAAAAATCAAGCTCAGATTTCTGAGCCAGGATGGCACCACTCATGCTGTCACCCTCTACTGAAGATTCAATGTGCAGGAATTCCCCAACAAAACGGAGAATTTCTAAGTAGTGGTTCGACTTCTGTCGCAATGCGGCTGGCAGTTTGGGAAGGTAGCGGATTTCCTGAAGAGCGGGGAAAAGATCGAATTGGGGAAAGTCTATAAGCGGCCGTTAAGTCACCGCTCAGGTGCAGAAGTATCCACACCAACCTAGATTAGATCTGCCAATAGCCAATGTTTTTTCTGAAACCCAGTAGGGCAGCCACTGATTCAAATGCGCTTGATCGAGTTGAAACCGACGCGCGCATTTCTTTCTTTTCCAGGGTCCTGCACGCTCCAGCAGCGTAAGTCTCTGCACATTCCAGAATGGACAGTCGTCTCTGGAGGTAAAGACAACTGGAAGGGGTTCATCACGTTTACCCTTCATGAGCTTGAGATCGGTCGCACCGTTTATAACTGGAATAATAAATTGCATAGCATGAGTGTTGAATGGGTTGCTGCTGCAGGCAGGCTTTTGGCGGGCGATGTGGAAGCGTAAACCCGATTTGTTTGTCGAGTTGTGAATGAGAAATCGGTGGTGCCCTGACAGAATCCCAACAGCTCCTGGATCAGGGAGTGGATGAGGCCATCGGGCGAACCATCGTTGAAGACCTCTCACCAAAAGCCCATCCAGCTGTTCATCCAGAACAGGCGACACCGATAAATACAAACTACCCGCTCGCCTTGCAGAGATACAATGGAATAGCTCGCAAACACCCCCACCCATGTGTGCATCGATTAGTGACAGATCGACAAGATCTGGAAGCATGACTTGAGGTACGGTGGGTTGTGATGCTGCTACTACCATCCCTTGGATGTGAAGGTGAGTAAGGCAAGGCATGTGCTCCAAAACCGTTATCCACTCGAAGGAACTAGGGACGCTATCCCGATACTCGGCTGATTGCAACCAGAAGCTGCGTCCCGATAAGGGGTGGGGCATTTGACCGACGGATAGTCGGGTAACATTGGCAAAAAGTGGATGTGAAAAGTCATCAACATGGCAACCATGCAGGATGAGCGTTCGAAGACTTGAGTGTTTGGAATCAACGTCGCCGTGGATTGGGTGTATCGGGATGACAGGTAATGGCGCATTATAGGGCCTCGAATTTCCAATGCAGACTGTCACGCTCTTCATGTTGTCGACATCAAATCGCGTCAGGACATCCTGAGTCAGCTCTATAGCTGCCCTTCGTTCCCGTAAACCGGCTGGTATAACTTTCACTTCGACACTATGGACCATTTTTGGTGATCGATCGACAAACAAACGGCCAGCCGATATACAGTACGAGCTCCTAGACCCACAGATATGTGCAGAGGTGCAGCCTTTGATCGCGCTATTTTGAGATGTAGCCACAGTGTCGAAAAAAGAAAAGTTGATATGCCTCCAGAGTTCTGGGGTACCAATCGCAATTTCTCGCCAGGTTCGGCACACTTGGGAGACGCTTCGTAAATCTCTGTCCCCGTGTCTCTTTTGAAGCTCAAGTGCTGTATTTGCTGAGCTTTGGAGTGAGCGGCGACCAACCACATCATCGAAAATCATAACGGGCGGGTGAGTTAGAATAAAGAAGATATGTGACCAAATGTCGGATGGAATGAGACCAGCGAGTGTTGTCTCATCATTGATTAGCTTTAGTAGTTGGTATCTACGAATATTTCGTTGTTGTTCATCAGGAAGCGACATTGTTGGGCTTTGGTGAATGCTATGCGAGGTTGCCGGATGAATTGACCAGAAATTTTGACAAAGTGTGGGAACCCTTAATTCCCCAGGATCCATCATCTCGGCAGCGATACAGTCACGTCGATATTTGCAATTAAATTGTACTCGAAATTTGTCTCTACCTTTAACTTTATCTATAACTTTTCAGTAAAGAAGATCAAAAAATATCGTTCTGGCCTAAATAACTTCTTTTCGAAACAAATCTTCTAAACGATGACGCGAACCAACAAAAGGCCTGAATTCACTGGCAGATTCGAAGATGTCGGCTTATGAAATCTGACATCTTGAAAAGCAGGTTCGTGCCATTACCCAGCTCCAATGGGCTCCCGGGAAGGTAGTGTATCTCCTCAAGCGCGGGCAATGATGCAATCGACGGAAAGTCTGTCGATAATGTGTAAAAAAGCAGCACAAATTGGAGAGAAGAGAACGCTCACCTAGATTCAATCTCCCTCGTGTTATCTCTCTCGAAAAATGGACGAAGGGGAGCTTCCTTCCACGCTTTTTGTACCTTCTCCACGACAAGCCATATTCCATCAAAACGAGATTCCTGATGTTCTTCAGGGTAACGTCTGGTATTGCAGAATGATCGAAACCATGGTCCCATTTTGTCGAAATTATTTTGAGGGTGGTGGCATTAATTATGTAGGGAGACACCGTAGGTAATAGCGCATGAAGGAAGTCTCGCTTGGGCCATCGATAGACAACCTGGAAACGCAGGCCAAGAGTGCCAGTGTCAAGGTTAGACTGGCAGATATTGCTGATCATGAACCGATCCTCCATTGGCATAAGAGACACTACCCCTGGGTTGGGATGGGGATCAGGGAAGAGTGCGAACCACGCCTTGAGTCCCTTCAAAAGGTTTTCCGATTCTTCGTCATCGTAGCGCGAATCGGAGTCGGAGATGTACAAGCTGCAAGCCCTTTGGGGTGATATACCACATAGCAATTTTCCTATGCCATCTCCTATTCCGGCAATTAGAGAAAGGTCAACCAAGTGCGGTAATACAACCTTCTGCACGCTAGCTTGAGTCGAGCCTCGATTGGATGATGACTTCACAGCGCTTCGGATATGCAGTCGCATCAACTGCGGCATATTGTGCAACATGTGTAGCCACTGCTCCCAGCTCGAGTACGAGCTTCGCAGTTGTTCCGTGTTGGGAATTGACGGCCAACGATATATCTCGGCAGGGTTACTGACGAGAAGGTGGGTGACTCGCTTGAAGCAAGGTAAAGAGAAATCTGTGGAGCATCGATAGAGCAGAACCGTCCGAAGGGATTGCGGAGATTCCTGCCTTTCTGGAATGGAAATAGATAGCGGTATTTCGTTGCCTCGATGCGGAAGTGTTACCACAAAATTACGCATAGCCGCGTTGTGTATGAGCATTTTCGTCTGTTGTTGCACCTTGTCGTTCAGTGAATTGATCATAACTGACGAATTGAACTGATATTGCGGAGGGGCGATCTCCAACGTGTGGATAGACGGGACTTTAGCACCGCTGTAAAGGAAGGTGTCTTTGAAGGTAGGTCCGCATAGTAAGCGAAGTGGAGCACCTCGTGATCGATATTGCTTCAGCCGATCCCAGGTTGAGCGAAAGCCTTTCACTCGAGTCCACAATACGGGAGTTTGCAAGGTAAGCTCTCTCCACATCCGACAGACTTGGGATATTGCCCGCAAATCCTCGTCCTTGTCCTTGTCTCTCTGAAGCGCGATGGATGAGAGTTTGTCAGTTGCGTTGTAAGCAATAAGATCATCGAAGGCTATGAGGGGAGGCAGTGTCATGAAGAATATGTTGGTTAGGATATCTGCGGGTATGTGTCCGATTATGGTCGTTTCGGTGTTTATCTGGCGCATTACTTCATCTCGATGCTCCTGGATCTCTCGGAGAAGTCGTTCACGATGATCCTCGATATCCTGGAGAAGTTCACGACGATGTACATTGAGGGCCGAGGTGTTTGGAAGAGGCATCTTTTGGTTCGACGTTGAAGAGGTCCAGTCTATGAAGGTGACAGGCTGAAGGATGTAAATCGTCCGGAGAAAGCAGCAACATATTCTGGCTTAGGGCTTGCTTCTGGTATAAATACGGCGAACAGAGTACTGTGGTGTGTCTCTTTGGTCGGGTTTCCATGTATTTCGATCCCATTACACGTGTAAATCAGCGATGGTTCTCTAGGAGAAGTGCACCCATCTCTCAGCTCATTGGTCAATCATTCCTTGGATAAGCGCCCAAGGTTCCTCGTGGTCAAAAAGGGCACCACCTGACCCCCATGCCGAACTATTTGTGCTATCGCTTGGTTATCGTGCTTTAGCATCATCATCAGTTGACATTTGATGAATTGTACCCTCACAAAGGCCGTTACATTTTCCCCAGCAAGTCGGAGATAAATATGACACCAACTTGAAGTCTGGGGTTCATGTACGATTAGCACAAGGAAAGCGTGTCACCCGCCTGGGACATAACATTAGAGCACTACGGTACAACAAAGTGGATCATGGCGAGATGGGTGCATGCGGTATATTATAGGGGCCTGCTAGTACAAAGGGAAGGAGTACTACGAATCCATGGTTACGTCCCGACTCTGCAATTCCGCTAACATCGAATGTTCGATATGAGGGTTCATGCCATTGACTCCAGGATAATGTGCCTGCTGCTGTTGACGTGTCAAGCGCGTCTGAACCAGCCTGTAGTCGCAGATATAAGCGGTTAGTTAAGGGAAACTGCGTCAAGATATGACGGGAAGTATGAGACTCGCCTTTCAAAGAGGTCTAATGGTGGTTCATCCCCATGTTCGGCCACTGAGTCATTCATTTCTTCTGCGTCTCGCTTTTCCAGGGTTCTCGCTGGCACCCAGCAAGCTAGTGGACTTGTACCAGGTTCATATGAAGCAGTTGAGACATAGAGTAGCAACCCATCAGACGGGGTCTGCGCAACGGCGGTGCCCCCCTCGGTGACCTGAATCGATCCACCACCAAATACGGGCGGAGGTAACGGCGCTGATCCGTTGAATGCTTGCGGGTTCCCAAAACCAAAAGGAAACATTGGTGCGGGCGCTTCTACCTCCATAATCTCCCCCACACCGTCTCCAGCTGTTTCAACAGTAGGAACACTGACAATTGGGGGCAAAGACACGTCGATTGACCGCCAAGCTCTTGCAGCAGGGATAACTTGAGCTAAGAGGCTTTGTAGAGATGTATCGGAATGGAATGGCACAGGGACAAATGTTGTTGGGTATCGAAACTTAGGAGGAGCACTGACTTCTGTGCTGGATGACGGAACATCGGTTGAAGATAACACGTTGTGAGGTTCCTGAACGAAGGTGGTTGAAAGTGGGGCTCCCACTTGCATTTCGGTCAACCTCGTATCACGCCACCAGAACCTGATCAGAGGCGTCAGAGAGAGATGAAAGAGAAAAACGACAGTAATAATATACCTAAATGCAGCTTCGCAGTCAGAGACATCCTGCCCTTTCCATCGCACTACGTCAAGCACATGCAAAATCCCATTCTGCTTCCAATTAGAGTCAAGAATGCAATCCAACACTGTGAGGGGAGGCAGCGGCGACGGAAATCGAAGGAGCGATTTGCCCAGCAGACGAGAGCGCAATGTTGTATTGGGGACTGTTATAAGACACATTTTAGACCACAGAAGGAAAATGAATAAGGATAGCGCACCGATGCCTGCTACACCAGCAGATTGATGGGTGACAGCCAAACAGCGTTTGCCAACAGGTATAGGAGCAACCGCTACCCAACCATGTTCCAAATCAGAGGGCAGGCCATCATTCAGCGTAGAGTGAGAGCTATCTGATACATTTCCCTGAGAGTCCCATGGTAGATCGGGTCGCATCTCCAACAGTTCCGCGTACATGCACTTATCTGACCACTTTGGATTGGCCTTACTTCCATTACGCTGCTTTTTGCCCTTTCGTTTCTTCGACTTCTTGACTGGCTCAATAGGAGGTGTTGCACCAGTATTGGAGGTAGAAGCCTGAGGAATTTTGAGCTCTGGAGTGGAAATGACATTTGGAACTGGGATGGATGGCTCTGGTTGACTGAGCATGGTAGCGTAACTAGCAAGAGAGCCAGGGTGGGGTTGCGCAGACTCGAGCTCTTCGTCTTCATCCTCTGATTCTCCAAGATTAAGAGATGCAAACAAGTCTAGCTGGCGTGAACTATCGATCCGTTGTGCTCTTCGCTATTGAGCTGCATAAATTCTTTGGTCGTTGTAATGTGTTGCCAACGGTATTACGGACCTTTTTCTGGTCCTCCAACGCCTGCAAAACTTAGATGAAGCATATTATAATGGATTCAAGGATACCTTCTTTCTTCTCTCTTGCTGAGAAGCAATTGGAGGCAGCTTGTATGTCGCTTTTCTTGTGTCCATGATGGGAAGAGACGAAATCGATTAAACCCTAACCACCTTCCAGGTTCCCTCATAAAACGTTTCCGACCTCGCTATCATCACCCGAATAAAACAAATTCGTATTCTTGTTGACAACTTCACGTCGAGCATCTTGACCTTCAACCTCGACATTCTAACCATCAGAATGCACAAACCCCCTTGCTTTTTGGGCAGATTCTTGGTGATGGAATGCATGATTATAATTTATGTTTGAGCATGGGGACATATCATCTGAGTTACTACGATGGCTAGTAAAAACATCGCTGTTTAAATCTGCCTGGTGCCCTTCCTCCCTGTAAATCGTTGCCTGACCATGAAGGCAATTGCTTTGCTGCGTTACTGCACTACGTTGCACCATACGCTGGCGCTTGGAAACTCTCAACTATCTCAACTAATACTCTTGCTGGTGCTCTCTCAACAAGATTTACACCAAACCATCTCCAGCAGATGTCTCCAAGTCAATTGACGCCAATAACGAAGGAAAAATCTCTCTTGCAGAATTTCTTACTGTGTTAAACCTTGGCTGGGAGGACCATGAAGCTTCACATCATGCTCGAGACTTAGGCATATCTCACCCGTTCCAGTTTATCCAGGAATACGACTCTGACGGTATGACGTATCTGCTTTTATCTTTGTGGATAACCCATTCATGCCAATTTTTATAGCCGACGGAGAACTTTCTTTCGATGAATTTTCCTTGGCTTTTGGTGAAATGCCCTCTCAACCGTCTGAAGGAGCTGCAGACAGATGTGCTGCAATGCAATCCCACGTCGACACATGCAAAACCAGCGATATTCTACGGTGCAGCGGTACGCCCATGTCAACTGATCCTCTTTTTAGACATTTCGCTAATCTGTAACACTAGCTCACATTGATATGGCACAAAGCATCTGTCACACCGACTATCCCAATCTTGTTCAACAACGTATTATGTCGTCTCCGCGTGGATCTATCTGTAACACATATAAACTCCCTCGTTAATTGAGTTAATAGCAGAGCTAGGACCTTACCAACCACAGAGACGATTCTTTTGGATTTTCTTGGATTGGGCCGTTGTAAATGCCCACTCTCATAACCGCTGCTGCTGCCTTGATTGCCCAGAACGAAATCGCTGCAGCCATGTATCACGAAGTTAAGAATCTCGACTTCGAGGTCAGTTCAATTTTGAACATTCTCATTTTTCTCTGACATGTCGTCCTCGCACTCCTTAGGTCTGGACTACTCGCCCTCGCCCCCAATGCGCTACATAGGTTTATTAGAGTAGCAGTGTGGTACCATTGGATCTGGCTGAGCACGCGGTTGCTCAGAAGGGGGTTCTCGTCTTTATGCCAATTCTTACAAAGGTCTGTATCCTTTCGACTCCATCATGGTTTGGAGCTAAAATCATTGCAACAGACCATTTTAGGCATGGGAGTCAAGCCTGCGGCTTCTGGAATGCAGGGTGCAAAAGCTTGTGCTTTGGGTAAACCCCACGGGGTGCCTGGAGAACAACAGACGGCTGGGTTACTATCAAGGTGGATCGATGGGCCCGTTCAGTTTAGAAGGAGCCTTCATCCTTGCCACTCAACTAACGGAAATTAACTTTGCGATACTGGCAGCAAATGCCAATGCAGCACGAAGGCCGATCTTTTGGATAAATGGCATTATCCCTGACATCCCAGGGACCAGTCATTTAACAACATGCCTTGGTCACTACGCTCCAAATTACTAATTTTCAATGGATTCTAGGTTTTCTCGGAGAGCAGATTTCTCCATCAAACAGGCACGGCGACTGGGGATACCAGAGCTGGCATTTACTTTGTTGTACGTATACGTTCATTTGTATAGCACTTATGCCTAATCTTTCTCCCTAGATTGACGTTAATGGTGGACGAAATCCTGACGAGAATGATACCCGCAACGTATTTGTATTCGCTATGCATAGTGAGTCCGCAATTGGCGCGTCCTAAACCCTGTGTGTGTATCACTGATCATGTTGATTTAGCTATGGGTCCTTACTCGGGGATCAATGCCCCGAACGACGATATCCTCAATAATCCGACATTCAGTATCATAACCCCAGGAGTAGAGTCGCAGGAACCGGGTCGAGGACCAGGACCCAATGCTAGAGGGCACCAGCGTTTCCTGCCACACGCGTGTGTGTTTACCATTCAGCTTCACTATGCGTTGTCCTTATAATACAATGTTTGACAGCACGCTGCCTGGGTTCCATATAACAGCCTCAAAACCTTTATGTCACAAAGTAAGTGACGACAGTCGGTCCATTCAATACGAAGCTTATCACCCTCGTTCAGGCCCCAGTGACTCTCACAACCGTGTTGGGTTCCCTGGATATACGCAAGTTGGAAGCTTCCATTTGTAAGTGCAATACCACCTGAGTATTATTTCTGGATTGGTATTGAGCAATTGTGCAACAGGTATATTTTTTCGGGAGACACAAACAAGCGCATGACCCAGGTCGAGTTATCTCAACACCGACCAATCTGACCCTCCCAATAAACAAACGTGAAACCATTCACCAAAGTAGTCTTATACTATTATTTAAGTCCAGACGACGTATTTCAGTATATATATATATATATACCTTTATTATTTGGCTTTCTCTCGCATACGTTGAATGTTTTGAAAATCTCGAGTGCTTGAAATGTGTAAGATAAAGGATTATTGCGGACCTAACCCAAAATCAAGGTTGTCATCGATCTTTACCCGCAACCACCACCACAATGTCTTCAAAGATTGTGCAAATCGCCGACCTTCCAGGTTTACAATCTTCAAACATTTATTAAAGCTCGAATATTGATTTTTATTCAGGTCACCAAGACCGTGCCTGGCAGGTCGCATGGAATCCATCCAAGCCCCTCATAGCTTCATGCTCAGCAGATAAATCCGTCCGCATTTGGTCCTATACTCCCCGTTCCACTTCTTCTTCAACGCCCCTAAATTTTGTAGCGCATCCAGAAATACCAACAGGGCATGCTAAATCGGTGAGGACGATTGCATGGTCTCCCTCGGGGACACAGCTCGCGACAGGCTCATTCGACGCAAACATCGGAGTTTGGGAGAAGGAACAAGACTCAGACCAATGGGAATGTATCTCTACTCTCGAGGGGCATGAAACAGAATGCAAATCAGTTGCATTCTCGCCCACCGGCCCACTTTTGGCCAGCTGTAGCCGCGATAAGACAGTGTGGATATGGGAGGGTCTGTCATAATTTCCTTCACTGCTCCGAGCCTACATGTTTTCAACCTCTCACCCTCGCTTAGTTCTTCCAGACGGCGAATTTGAAACCATTTCGGTGCTTATGGAACACACTCAAGACGTCAAAGCTGTTGCCTGGCATCCGTTGGACGAGGTACCTCTTCTCCACGAACATTTGTACATTTCGATTAACCTGTTTTGGGCTGTAGGTTCTCGCATCTGCCTCCTATGACGATACCGTCAAACTCTACATCGAAGATCCAACGGACGATTGGTTCTGCTTTGCCACTCTCGAGGGACATACATCCACAGTATGGGCTATAGCATGGAGTCCAGCTTTCGGATCAGGTGCGTCATTCCACGAAATCCTGGAATCTTATCATCTTAACCTGTTGATCTTGCCATTATCTTAATTTCCCAGACCCTTATTCAGCTGGAACATATCTCGCCTCTGCATCTGACGACAGGGCAATTCGTATATGGCAGCGCGTGGCAAAACATAAATTCGAATGTGTGCTAGTAATCACAGGGGAAGAACCCACCACGCCAGGAGGCAAACGGGTTGAGAAACGCTTCCAGAGGAGCTTGTACTCCATCAGCTGGAGAGAAAAGCCTAAAGGATGGGGATCTCAATCATCAAACACGGACTCCATGCAGGTCGATGGTGAACCCGAAAAAGAACTGTCGACTGCATCGGAAAGCAGCTGGGTTTCACTTGGCTGGCTAGCATGTACGGGCGGCGATGGCGCCGTTTGGGTATTTGAATTGGAAGCACCTTCGCCTGCAGCTGCGCCTTCTACGAAACCCTCACCTCCTCGCGCAACACTCGCAGCATCCGTTGATCAAGCTCATAGCGTACACGACATCAACTCAGTAGCCTGGTGTCCGTCGGCATTGAAGCCAGTCGAGGGCAGCTCAAATTCCCCACCCCTTCCCCCACTGCTTGCGACTGCGGGGGACGATGGACATGTCCGCGTCTGGGAGATAGTCTGAGCTACTGTAGATGGGACACACTACGATTTTTACTATTGGGCAAGACCATCCCTTAACCTGGCAACATGTCAAACTATTAGGCACCGATCCATGATATCGAAGTAGAACTTCAGCGTGAAAACTGCAAGAAGATTCTGTCAAAAACCATCCCAGATATTGATTGTATTCAATTACAAACTGATGTAGAGGCCACGACTCATGATGAAGAAAAATAAATAAATAATTATAGCTCTCTGTCTGGGAGTCGAACCCAGCTTTCGCGCGATCACTATTAGATGACAGGCGCGTGTACTAACCGATATACTAACAGAGACTGGATTAGGAACCACAGATGAAGGTTTGAACTGAAACTCATTTGCGGGGAGAAAAATAGGCTTTGATGATTGTTGCATGGCATAATATGTCCCACTTACCCAAACTTGTATTTGCAAGCAGTCAAAAATATGTTCATCGTCAGAGCAATATATAATATACATTCGTTAGTAAATAACTGCACAATAAAGCTCCATACTTTATTGTATATAGAAATGTATCCGTGTTCGTGAACGTTAACTTCAACTTAAAATACATTATAGAGTCAAATCCATGACAAACGCTTCCTGCTCAGGAGCGAAGCGCGGCGCAAAGATGTAGTTCAAAATAAACGCAAGCCGAATACCACCTTGAGCAAGCAGCTTCTCCACAATCATCTGCTTAGCAATAGCGCCGGCGTATTCTGGGGTATCGAGCTGAGGGACGCCGTCCTGCAGCGCTTTAGCAATAACCTCATCGGAATCCTCAGCCAAATCAAAGTCGTGGTCGTGGTGATGGTCTGCCATTATGTCGTCAACGGAAGAACCCCGGAGGGCGAGGGATTTAGGCCACACGATGTCGCAGTTCAACTGGTGAGCTGGCTTCGACCAATGATACGGGCACACAACAGGACCATCTGGCAGGATTTCCACGCCTTTAGGAACATATCGGAAGATAGCCTCATACAGGTTGCTGAGACCAGAAATGACTTGCTGCCATACTGGAGAGCCTGAAAAAGAAGGCGAGTTCAAGACTGTGGTGGACGATGTGGGTGCGGGGCAGGTATACCAGGTCTTGACTTCTTCGGACCATGGGTTCAGAATACCTTCCCATAGGATACGACGGATATAGGGGTCATAAATGGTCCCCCGTAATGCCTTCTCGACTTGAGGATAAGGAAGGGGTCGAGAGTAATTTCCCGGAACAGTGCGTACAGACTTTGCGATAAGTAACCCGTCCCAGACGGAGTGAAGGTCTATCGGAAGAACATTTTGTCAATCAGGGCGAAGATTCAATGAGTCATGCACAGAAAGTGAAGGCTGTCGCGATGAGCGGGACCAATGAATACCAGTCGCTGTGCATAGCTGGTTGTTTGCATTGTATCATATGATAGGAACACTCCTCTTTGACGTTTGGCACATTCTAGGGTTGAACTAAATTGCGACTTACTGGTGTGTCTGCGGTCAAATAGAACTTTGGCACCATTTCCTCCGCGCAATTTGCCTGTCAAATGAAGAGGCTGATGCATGTCTCCAACAAAATGGATCAAGAACTTGAGGGCTTCGTTTGCAGTGTGGTGGTTGACCTCGTCACGTACCCAACCCTGAAGAAGGGCGGTAGTGTTCTTCACCCCGTCGAGAACATTAATGTGCTCTGTACCTGCCCAACCATCATTGCCGGGATAAGCACATGACTCGGGAGGGTTATCGTCGAGAGCTCCGACGTAATGGAGTGATGCGGACCACCTCATCCTCATGCGGTTCTGGTCTGCCCATGTCGCCACTCGGGAAAGATGGCACTCCCTCCTTGGGAGGTCCAAAATTTCACAAAGGGTAGGCAAGACGTCTGGATGCAAATGCATCTGAGCAATTGTAGCCACTATTTCGTGTCCTAAGGGTGATTCTTAGTTGAACATGTATTCCAAGAACAAACAATAAAGCAACGAACCAACTGCGCCCCATGCATTAGCTACAGGGACATATTGCAGGACACCAACAAGGGGTATGAGTGCAGTGACTAAAGGTATAGATAGGCGCATAATAGAAAGGGTATGGAAGGGATGAGCAAGAGGAAGCTCAGCCTTTTAAACGGAACAAGGCAAGGAACAAGGGTCGTGTCATACTAATTAGGTCACTCGCCATCAAGACGCGTCCCTTCCAAATATTCTCACAGCCCTCATGTGAGCAATCAGACAAAAATAGGGGTACCATGTAAATGTTCCCATGTAACCCACTGCCACGGCATAGCCTGCAATGCGTCGACGAGGTGAAATCAGCAATAACATTTCCTTCACAATTCTCGGAAATAAAGAACAAATCTTAAATTTCAAACTACATACTGAAGGAAATCTGAAGCGCATCTTCTTTAGGTTCTATTCAACTAGTACTCATTATCAAGGTGTTTCGCCCAAACCACAGACCTTCGGGCTAGATTCATCAACCCCTCAAATTTAAGCAGGTTTTTTAAAGAATTGGCAACTGGGTCGATCCACAGATTACCATCCTCTTTATTTTTGAAATATCCTTCTGAGGGCAGTAAATTAGCAGCTTGAATAGCTTGACATCTCAAGGCTTACCTCTACGCGCCTCAACGAGCCCTGTCGCTAACTCCCATTTATCGATACGATAACAATGCAACCCGGCTAGCCAATCTTCATCTGCGGCTGTACCATAACCAACCGAGTAAACGAGACGTATTAGTCTTGAATCAGCCTCCTGAGTATCAGTTACATGCGACGGTTGAGTGTCGTTGAATACATCCTCTGGATCCACGCTTTCGCGACACAGGATGACAACGGCTAATTGTTGATGGTTCAGGAGGATACGGTCGATTTCCGGCATCATTCCCTGTCCTCTGTCATACACGGCCAGATGGGTAAGGTGCTTCAGATGACCTAGCGCTTGTTCGACAACTTGGAGTTCCCTCGTTGATGGACGATGCGTGATATCAAGATGCGTCAACTGGGATAATTGTGGCATCATCATATCCCCTGGTGTGATGAAGGATATGGATCCTGCCAAACGCTGCAGGCGGACCGAAGTATTGGTAATATAAGAGAGGACGTCGTGTAACGGATCGAATATTCGGAGTGTCTTGAGGTTAGAGCATTTTGGGAGCACTTTCTCTGTTGTCTCTAAAATGGGGTCAACGAGGACAATGTTTTCGATGAGGGCGTAATTGTCCTCGTTGTGAAAGTCACAATCATAATAGAAAATGATTAGGGTGTTGTACACTTGTGGTTTCAACCTATGTGGACGAGTCTAAACACAAATCAGGACAGATATTGGCACATAAATCTTACCTTGTATACACACGCTTTGAGACTCGAAGCAAGTGGGGATACAGGCAGCGTGAATACTCTGAATTGGTTGCAGCAAGATCGAATATCAAGTCCTGTAACTCGAGAGGAAGTTCAACGAGCCCCATAACGATGATCGTCGTCAAAGTGGAAGATCATGAGGAATTGTCCCATGGGCGCTCTTCTTAAATTGATGGGGTGTATCGGCAAACAGCGACGATGATCAAAGGCCTCTGAAGCTGAATGATTTCAGACTTTGATCGTTCCGACCATACTTGTCGTTACATTTCAAGAGATATCTATTGGAAATTTTTGTGAAAAGATGCAGAAACGAGACCCGTCATAGATCTACGCTAGATACCGGCCTTATTTTATGAGTCGTAACATAGGCCCCAGTAACACTAATCCTGTGGTCCGGAGACCTTGTTATTGTTTTCCCGATCCGCTTTTAAGTGCTCTGCCCATAATTTTGAGCTGGAAGCTAGGTAATCACACCCACGGGATTGAAGTAATTCGACCACCACACCAAAACTCGGGTCGATCCAGCCACTGGCATCTTTGCTGTTTTTGAAATATCCAACTACCATTGAAGCAAAGGTAATCAGCACCTTCATGAATCGTGAGAGTAGAATTAAAATCTCGACACTTACGCTTACGAACCTCGAGCAACCCTTCAGCCAGCGTCCATTTGTCTAGTCGATAATTGAGCAGTCCCGCCAGCCAATCATTATCAGCAGCACTACCGTAACCCGTAGGACAAACTATTCGAAGCAACCTCGGATCGGCCATCTGAACAGGTGTGGCAGAAGAGGGGAGACTATTTTCGTCGTAACTATACTTTGGATCAATGGTTTCACGACAGAGGATAACGATGGTTAACTGCTGATGACTGAGAAGTATGTGATCAATCATTGACATATTTTGTTGTCCTTCTCTATCGTCCACGGCCAGATGGGTTAGATGTTGTAAATGACCGATCGCTCCATTTATGAGCTGAAGCTCTCCCGTTGATGGTCCATTAGTGAGATCGAGATGTGTCAACTCGGAAAATTGCGCCATCATCAAATCTGTGCTCGCAAACTCCAAAAGAAGCGGCGACACTGCGAGACGTTTCAGGCGCATAGAGCTGGTGCCAATGTAATGGGAAATACGCATTAGTGGTGTGAATGTGCGGATTGTTTTAAGATTGGAACATTGTGGAAGAATCCGTTGGGTCTGCTTGAGGTCGCTGTCCACAAGGACAAGATTTTCGATGAGGGCGTAGTTTTGTTCATCATCAAAATCGGGGCCAACATCAGTGACAAACACTGTCCGATAAAGCAGTGGCTTTAAACTGTGTTATATCAGCTCGTAAACAAAGGGAGGGTCAAATATCGAGCTCACATTGAATGTACTCTCCTGGACACAAGGAGCAAATGAAAGGGCAAGTCCTGGGGGTCATCCGGATTAATCGTAGCGAGTTCGAATATCAAATCTTCCACCTCTGTAGGTAGTTCTATTTGTGTCATGTTGGAGATACTGGGGAATTAAACGGGAGGTCGCAATAGGCGCTCTTCGAGAATTGATGGATGGATATCGGCAAACAGCGATTATGAGCGGATGACATTGGTGGAGGCTGTCAAGTGGCTGTGAGAATATTCATGGAGCAAGATGCTTTCCGTCTCTTCCGCTTTCCGAGCTTTCCAAGGCATCAACTTTCACTTAGGACCCCTTTTGCTGGTCGCACTCATACATAACTACCTGCAGCTTTCCAACGGATACACAAAAGCCGTTTAAGCTAATTGCACTATGTCAACTTTACTGCACCTCGTTTACGTTCACGGGTTCCAAGGTGCAGTTTGCTTGATTTGCCAATATCAGGCTGTATAATGGATTAACGAAATAGACTTTATCAGGAAACGATACAACCTTTCAGGTATATTTTTTGATACACACCTCACCGATAATACCTATCCTCTATGTTGATCGTTTCTTGTCTGTTTCCAGTCGTTTCCGAAGGATCTTCAAGAGTACCTTTCATCAAGGATACCCCCCGAACTTAACATTAGAATTCAGTCAAGCTTATATCCCACCTATAAAAGTGTCAAGCCTATATCTCATGCAACAAGGAACTTCATGGAATGGTTCGATCTACTTCATGATTATATACCCCAGCCGAGCTGATCTTACTTACATCCAGGCTTTCCACCCAACCAGAGGGCCCTGTCATTCTCATCGGACATTCCATGGGCGGCTTGCTAGTAGCAGACGCTGCCACAGACCCATCCAATAACCCACCAGCTTCCAACGGCAAGCCCCGGCACAAACGTATCGTCGGGGTCATCGCTTTCGACACTCCATACCTCGGCATGCATCCTCACGTCGTTATCAGTGGTATTGCTTCACTTCTTCCCAAAGGCGAATCAGAAAGTGAAACTGGGCCGGACGGGGAGAAGAAATTGAAGACTGAGAAATCGATGAACAAGCACCCACAGATAAATGTTGTAGACCCGGCTGTTACTGATGAGTGGGAGGCCTTCAAAGCCAAAATGCATAGTACGTCATTATCGTCTCCGACGACCCTGAGAGGGAGTATGACCCTCATGCGTTGCAGTCCATCCTTCACATTCCCCATACCATTCATCCAGCGCCGATTCCATGTCGACATTGTCGACTTCCAGTTCTTCATTCAGCGATAAACGCTCGAGATCGCCATCCCCGTCACTCATGAACCGCCTTCTAGCACACGTTCCTGCTTCCTCACAGAACGATCCTATTGTGCGATGGTTGCGGAAACACGCAGATGATCCAGTTTCTGCTGGGAAGCGTTGGATCGTAGAGCGCCTCCAGTTTGGTTCCTGCATGTTTGACCCATCTGGTCTCAAAGAACGCTACATCCGCCTCGTGGAATGGGAAAAACAAGGCGGACTGTGGGTTAATTATTGGACCTGTACGCGCCGCAAAGTGAAAGTCGAGAAAGAAGGCACAAGTGGACCAGATGACGCTGCAGACACGCAAAACGATACCGACCTTCTTCGTCCGCCTCTTAGTGCCAGGTCGGATGGATCGTCTGATACAATCAGCACTGTCAACTCTATAGACACCCTTTCGTCCGCAACCATTGCTGATTCGAATCAAGACAAGGGCGAGGGGAGCAGTAAATTGTCTTCTGCAAAGAAGGTTGCAAAATATGGCCGGCATTTTGTTGTCGTGCCAAATGGTGTGGGTGAATATCTGGGAGGTTGGCATAGATGGGAGAACGTGGTCATCGCAGGTGTAAACGACGAGGTAAATGCTCACACCGGCTTGTTTATACGGAAATGCAACTTGGAGTACCCAGCTCTTGTTGAGCGCGTTTCTGAAAGAATCCTCGGATGGTGCCATCAAATAGCAAAGGATAACCCTTCCATGAATGCCCAACACTCTTAAATATCGATCTCAAGGCGTTGTTGTGGTAATACTCCCAAATACTTAGACCTTATTAATACCCAAACCACCAGATTTATAGTAACATTATCGTACATCGACTGCGTGTATATGTATATATAGTACCTTGTTCCCCGAATACGCTCTTTTGTACACCTAAGACGACGGATAAAACTGGAAGAATTTGAAATCAGTGACCCATGTCAGAGTCTACTACTACTCAGACGGACGGCCGACGATCCAGAAATCTGGTGCGTATCCTTCGACGGTTTCCCCATTAACAATCTTCAGCGCGGTCGACACCGTATCGTACCAGGTCTTGACCAACTTGACCCGCTCTTCAAACTGCTCAGGGGTCTCACCTTCCTTCAAATCTTTCGCAACATCTTGAGACGACTCCTCCAAACACTTTGTCTGAATCTGGACGATCAGTGCAGGGACTTGGTTTTGTGTAAGCCACAGCTGCACTTTGGACTGAAGATCTTCTGAATATGCAAACGATTCTACCAAAACGACACCTTTGACGTTGTGCTGCAGAAACTTGTCAAGACACAGTATAAGCTGTCAACAAAAAAACTCACATAGAGATCTTCTGTCTGTAAAAGGTGCAAAGCATAGTCTAGCCCACCCGCATCGATTAGGGTAGGTAGACTCGGTCCACCAGCCTCCAACCACCGCCTAAGGAGGTGCGAAAAGCCCCAATTGTTTTCCTGCTCGAGGGCTTCTGGTGAACCAATATGATCCTTGATGAGCGACACAATCGTGTCACGGCAACCCGCCAAACCCGCCATATCACCAAATGTTCCGACGACGAGGTCCATGTCCCCAACAGCACCTGGGGATTCCACCGCAATCTTGAATAGCGCACCAATGAGACCTGACTCTACGGCGGCCGCTGCATTTTCGTCCGTCAACACTGGTCGCAATACCTCCAAGGCTTTGGCGAGGGGATCCAGCTCCTTTTGTACACGATTTGAAATAAGAGGGATAAAGTCGGTGATCTCAGTGCTACCCTCCACGAAAAGTGCCTGTAAGAGCACCAATGCCACTTCCCGCACATCCATTTCACTGACGTTCAGAGACTTCCTAAGATATTTACCTGGCTTGGCTTTGAGAACCGCCTCCTTGCCAGCCGACGAGGAGTCGAAAAGAACTTGCATCAAATCGATAACCTCCTTGCGATCGTGAGGAGAATCGCCCTTCATCAAGGGGGTGAGGGCTTTGGTCAACTTGTCGACGTTGGTATGAGCAAGCAGTCCAACGAGACCACCAATACGATCGAGAGCAACGTCCTCACTAGAAAATAAGCGGAGAAGGACATCATAAATGTCGGTTTTGGCAATGGAGTCCACACAAGTCTGGTTATCCCTCGTCAAGAAGTAAACGTTCCTAGCGACCTCCTGAGCATCATAGACGGCTTCCTGGTTGCGGATGTAGCGAAGGGCATGCGCCACCGCTTTGTCGTGAGCGATGAATGCCTCCTGTATTTGCTTGAGCTTGTCGGCGTCGGAAATATGTTCTGCAATGTGGGCAAGAAGCTTGATAGGTAGATGTCCAGTCTCGTCTTCATTACTGCTGATGATGATATCTACGTCATCATCGTCATCATCGTCACTGTCCTTCTCTTCATCCCCATCCTCTTCCTCAGGGCTAGCATCCTTGTCTTCCTCCTCATCAGGTGTTCCCTCCTTTCCCTCCTCAGGATTTTGACCCTCCTCTCCGGCCTTCTCTCTTTCGTCGCTTTCGTCAGGCGAGTTGTCGTAGGCTTTCAGAATGTAGTCGATGATTCCGGCCTGATAGAAAGCAGAACACATAATCGGGTTGGACGATATCCACGAGTAGTACTTGTCAAATTCTGGGGTTTGGCTGGCGGAGAGAACATCCTGTATAGATTTAACGAGAGGTTTCACGCACTCCTCGTTATCGGTAATATATATTCGCAGGAATTCCAGCAGGTCAGAGGGTTCATAGATGTCCCTTGCGACAGAGGCCTGGATAATTGGTGGAATAATATCTGAATAGAAGCCTTTGAGAATGGAACGTAGGCTCTTGAGGATTTCTGCAACGCCCGAAAGTACTCTGATGGGTGTCAAGGATAAGTCAAAAGTCGCTCATTATCAGCGTCAAGTCACTTACTCCTCGTATTCCTTGATGGCCTTCTTGCGCCTCTCAGACGTTTCTTCATCGACCTCCTCCTCTTCGCCTTCTGTGGGTCCACCAACCGCCTCCGGTCCTTTATTCGCCCACTTCATCAGGTGCTGGATTGTCTCCGACGTGAACTTCCCTTTCCAGGTGTCGAGTAATTTGGTGTCGGGATCGTCTTCAAGTGAGTAGCCGACGAGACGAATCATGAATCGAGCAACCTTGAGAGACTCTATCGTGTCATCTTGGATGAGCGTAGCAACCACCTGGGCTAAGCGGGGACTCCTCCTTCCAACACCTACGTCCGCCGAGTCTGCCGCCAGAAGCACTCTGACCGCTTCTACCGATGCTCTGCGTGCCTCTACAGTTGGGTGGTCCTCTTCGAGTAGTGTTAGCACACGTTCTAAACCACCAGCTTTAAGGGCGGCATCAGCAATGACTCTCCTCTGACGGCCGGCATGGCGATTGGTGTAATTCCCATACAACGATTCCAAAAAGAAAACGTCTGCTGTAGGAACAACGGTTTCGAACGCGGTCTTCACGAGCTCAAATCCGCGCTTGTACTCCCAAGTGAACTGGCTCAGCAGGTAGAGCGCTTCCACTGACGTGCTGGGCGATTTGAGAAGACCAATGGTTTGGTCCACCAGCTCCTTGGTGACAATGATATCCTTCATAGGACAAGGGAGCTCGGGATCGTCGTTATCGCGGAAGTAAAATCCAGGCTCTCCAGAGAGAATATCGCCAAGAAGATGAAGGCCTGCGTTGACAACTTCAACATCTGCAGATTTCAAGGTGCTGAGAAGTCTGGGGTAAACAGCGGCAGATGTCAAAAAAGTGGCAGCGTCCTTCCGCCTGGACTCCCCATCCTTATACGAGTCAAGAGTCCTCGCCAGAATTGAGCCCGCCAACTTGCGGATATCCGAAATTCCGTCATCTGCAAAGAGGTCGACAAAGTACTGCAGCGCGCCTTCCGTGTCGATGAGAACTGATCCAAACAGTTGCTCCGAGTCCATACATTTATCGAAAAGCGACTTAAAAAAAATGAGCTCAAGTGACAAGAAGAAAGTTCAACACTCTTACAAGGAGAGGAGCGGTCTGGTCAGCCTTTCGACGACATGTTTTGATAACAAAGTCACACAAGCCGCTATCGATGGCTACCTTTCTAATATCCGTGAAACTGTCGTTCAAACCGCTGATGATCTGGAGCTTCGTTTCTACAGATACCTCCTCATCGCTCCAGATATTGGTGAAGACAGTTGTAACAGCTTTCTTCGGTTCGTCGTTTCCATCTTCTTCAATCAGTCGTAGGATGGCAAACTCACAGGGCGCGCCGACAGTATTGGGACGTTTGAGGGCAATCTGCAGGACCAGGGACTTGATAGCATCGAGTTGGTCTGCAAAAACGATGCGGACAAGAGAGTTGACCTCGCCGCGGTCCTCGCCAATAAAGTTCGCGGCAACTTTGGCAATTTCCTCATCTTTGTCGGAGATAAGTTGCGCGAATGCAGAGAAAATGAAAACGATAAGGTTCCCTCTGTTGGTTTCGTCGGGAAGGTTGCTGTTGATAGTGTCAAGATGTTCCATCATCTGAGCAAAACAACTAGCAGCAGCTGCACGAATTTTGGCAGTCTTGCAAAAAGCGGAGGCGAGTATGGCATCGACAACATTGGCCTTTGTGAATATTGGAACCAGAGTCGACCTGGAAAAGATGAGACAATTTTCGAATGCCTCGATGAGCGCGACTACGCGAGCCTCGCTGGAATCAGATTCTTCTGGATTCATGGAAGCCACAGGAGCATAAATGGTGGTCAATTCCTGCAAGATGTCCTCTTCTGTGGAAGGGTGCTGTCCCGTAACTTCTTCCAGGATGCTGAGGATATGATACAAATCTGCAGAATTGCCGAGAGCGATGAGGGTGACGAGCTTTGGGATAAAGGGGATGACCTTGGGCAAGGTGTCTGAAGATAGAGAAGTGAAGGTCCCCATAGTCTCTAGGAGACTACTACGAAGTGTCTCATCATCGGTGGTGTTGGCTACTTCGAAGATCACAGGAAGGTTGATGACGTCTGGGTTTTCGATGGCGAATTCCCTTTGATTCTCGAGAAACAGGTTGAGTTTGTTCAGAGACTAGATAAAATGAGCCAACTAGCCACACACATAGCAACGTGCACGAACCTCATTCCACGTATCTGGCTCTGAAGACTTCAAAGCTTCAAATACCGCCGGGAAATCGCTGCGCTCCAGCGGAACATATGGGGTAGATTCCTCAGAAGCAACGCTAAAGCGCTCTTGAATATCTGAGCCGTATTGCTCCTAATTACCAGGCTCATCAGCAAACATACCCTGCAGCGATTGAGACAATCAACGCACCATCTTGTAAGATTTGGGGTAACAAGACGCCATTGTAGCAAAAAATTCCAGGGAAATTTAAGGCTTTGCGAAGGATACAAAGTGGTCGAAAGCGATGCGATGCGGTTTAGGGCGGTGTGATTGTACCTTGCAAGAAATGAAGGGACCTGAAGGGACCTTTCAAAAGTCGAAAGATCGATAGAACGGAGGTCGAAGCTCGAAGAAATCATATCCGCATGACATTTCTACGCCACGAGGAGATGGTAAACACGATAATCTGGTCCAAGATTGCGACCCGGAAGACACATATAGCTCCGAACATACATACTTAGATATAAGGATCTGTTGGGACATTCCGAAGTCAATACATTCCAACTGACGGTGACAGCGCTCAGGAGTCAGCGTGATCACTTGGCGTGACCAATAATGAATGTGACTCATGTTGCATAATCAGTGTAACATGTCACGTCCATTATCGGTGGCGATGCAATTTTTATTTTATCAACCATGTTCAAATTCAACTTCGACATCGACCACGACCACGACCACGACCACGAGCTCGATGAATCAATTTTTGGTTCTTCAGTAGAGCAAAGCACAGTAGTAAAGGAAAGGGACAATATACCGTCGTTGAATCCTTGTGCAGAACATGCTCTCAATGAACTTGTCTGTCGTTCTTACAACTGCACTCATTAGCCCCTTTCTGATTCTTCTGTCAACAAGCTGGAACTAGTACCGCCTTTAATCTCGTACTCTCCTATCAAACTCACAACAAAGTCCGGGTCGACTTTGACTCTTTTACGACGCGATCTATTTGATGCACGTTTCCAACTCATCGCCGAAGGCGCGAACGATGAATCGAGTGCTGGTGACGATCGAGAGGCACAGCCGCGCGTAAATGAAGAACTTAAATTTGTGGATGCACCATCTGACCTAGTTCCTGGAGTTTATGAAGGAGGACTCAAAACTTGGGAATGCAGCCTCGATCTCGTTGGTTATTTGGACTCGATACGAGATGAAGAGAATCCCTCAAGATTCAATGGACGAACTATTTTGGAGGTTGGTCTCAATCTTCTTTTTAAAGTCGTCCTTGACTTTTTAATACTCTTCCAGTTAGGCTGTGGGACTGCTGTCCCATCACTCTATATTTTTAGAGAGGTTCTGGCTGCGCTGAAAGAAACCAGTACAACCAAAACGGAATTCCATCTACAGGACTACAACACCCTCGTTTTGCAACTTGTCACCCTGCCCAATCTTATCCTAACGTGGTGTAAGACCTTTCTCGTCCTTGCTTCTGCTCAAGTTAATCTCTGCGTCTAGATACATCAAGTTTAGCTGATACGTACCGCTCGACAATAGATGACGCTGAAATTGCCCCATCCCTCGATCTAAGCACTCCAGGAGAGTTATCTATTACACCTGATCTCAAGACAGCCTTTACGGAGTCTCTAACGTCCAACAACATCTCTCTACGATTCTTTTCTGGATCCTGGGACTCGTTTGACCCGGTTAAATTTCCAGGACCCACAGGATACGATGTCTTGCTGACATCGGAAACGATTTATAGTCCCCAAAGTCTAGGTCCACTTCTTAATCTTCTGGAGATTGTCCGTGCACCTACTCCGGATAAGCAAGCGACATCGTTGGCGGCACTAAGCCTTGACAATCATAAAGCAAGCACTCGAACGTCATGTCTTTGCCTTATTGCTGCTAAAGTCATCTATTTTGGAGTTGGTGGAGGTGTCGAAGAATTTGTCAAGGAAGTAAAAAATAGGCGGGGCCGTGTAGAGACAGTTTTGGAGTCCAACATTGGCGTGGGCAGGAGGGTTATGCGCCTGATATGGTACTGAAAGGCTGCTAGCGCTTATGCACGTAAAGTTTTGCACTGCGTTTGGGCGGGTCTCCAGAGGTCCATAATCGCCATTGAATACACACATACTTATTCACGAAGTCGTGACTTGGCCGCAATACCCGAAGTCATAAATATACACCCAGGCTTATGGAAGCCGCAACCGGTCATTTACAGTTTGCACAGCCCACGGATGACTGGTTATCGCAGCGCTATTAACCCTGTGTTGATTATCAATATATCCCCACAATCACTCTGCCTTGTGCTCTTCTCTCTTCCCATCAAGTCATGCATGTCTTACAGCAACAGAATCTACCGACTAGATCCGATGAGCATATCCAACAACAGTAAGAATTGGGTGTACTGCTGCTTTATTTTAGATGACCAAACCCTACTCTTTGAAACAGCGATGGGAATGACATCTACCATATCAGTGAGTGCTTTGTCATTTCACTGGCTTGATCTTTGAGTGACATCCAACCACAGTCAGACTATTGCACGAAGTACGCATATCTGACGCTCAACCCTCCACAATCGAGAGAGCAGGGCCCTCTATCTACCATCCACCCCTTCCCCGATCCTATCCTGACTTCATACTAGAAACTGCCCATCTTTCGCCAGCAACAACCGTGATAAATGGCGGACTATCTTCTCCTCTGTGGCGACAAATTCTCACTTACTGGTTCCCTCCCAGCGAGGGCTTTATCATCATTGATGACTGGAGATGTGGCAATAACCACCAACCACCAAACATGTCTGTCCTGTATCAGGACCAAGCTGTCCTCCTCTTGCAGCTGCATGGCGAAATTAACCTCGACCTCGACATAAGCCAGCAGATTCTGCGGAATAATGCCGATCAGCTATTTGACGCTGTTGCGGTGTGGTCAGGACACCCTGCCCTTTGCGTTGTTTCGGCCATAGGCGCACGGTGGAACACCTTCATCAGATCGACGGACATGACAAGCGAGATTGCAAAGCAAATTTTAGGGTATGATTGGTACGGGGAGTGGTCTGAGGACGTCGCCTCAGATCGGTCTCATGAACTTCTTGGGAGGTATTTTGGTATTCTGAAAACATCTTGTATGTGCACTTTCCATCTAAATTCTCCAGCGCTAATAATACTAACGCCCACACAATTTTTTAGTGCGAATATGATCGCTAAATCTGCCGCAACGCTCCATTGACTAGCATTAACCACTGCACCTTTGTTTTTATTTCATGGACGAGTCTTCTTTTCTGTGTTGACCCCCCATTACGTATCAGAGCACTAACATGTCATTCACGGTTTACCCCCACATTGTGCCAATCATAACGACGAGGATTGCATAACGAAATTCAACAATGCATTCTCTTAAGTTGTCAATTCACCTTGGCCCAACCAGGCGTAATTTCGTTGTTATCATCCTCCCCACCCATACGACCAGACACCATCTTCCTCCACTCCGCCCTGTACCCTTAATTTAAACAGTCCTCCGTATACCGTCCGACATGCGAGTCCCTATGGAAGTTTTGTTTGTTCAGGTCCACAAAGTCAACCCACACAGAAGGTCCCAAACGGAGAGTTCCTGTGGCAACAGGCTCTCGTCTGACCTCAGGTTCAAGAGTTCCGTTGCAAAAATCCGGTGCGAGACCCGGGCCATGAGATATCGGCGGAAAAGGGTCCTCGTAGATTTTAACCGAAACTTCGAAACCAGGCTTAAAGAATGATGGTGGATTGTCGTTGTCGAAAGGTTGCATTGCACGCTCGTAGAGGTCCATGTAGAGCAGCAACGACCCGTTTGCCAACTGCTCTTCCGGTAGCGCATTGTTGAGGTCCAGCGATATCTTTTCTGCAGTCAGCTGGGCATTTGGCGCTTTGAGTAGCATGTGGTCGATGTGGGGGTCCTGAGATGTTCCATAAAGATAAAATGGACAATATGGATGCGGGTAATCAGGATCCCTCCAGCGCGAAAGCAGTGACCTTTGCTTGATGATTTCCACCTCAACTAAGCAACAGCATGTCAGATTTGTGCCTCTAATTTGGACAGGGTTAAGTATGCTGTCTCGTCGAAAGGTCTGACTAAGACGTTTACCTGTGGTAAATGTATCCCGTTAGTTGCTTTGACTCCATGATGTTTTCCAAAGTTTGCTTCTCCACGAAAAATGTGAACACTTCCTCGGGGAACAACATTTTGGCATTCAGATAAAGATTCCATGCGTTGTTAGAGTTGATCGAAGGTTTGACCCTGAGGATTAGCTGTTGTCGTCCGTTCGCTTTGTAGAATAGAGGGCAATAGACGAGGTAGACTGGCTCGGTTCCATGCAAGATAAACATGTGTCCCTGCGGGGTGATTGAATTTCGAGCTACAACTTGCTGATTATTTTTTTTCGTTTTGTAAACCACAACAGTACATAACGAGCGGAAAACATACCTTCATTTCCTGTTCCAAGGTTTGGCGGAATATTTCAGTGACCTGCCCAGTTAAGTCTGCGGCTGCCTGGAAGGGTGACATGACGACGTTTCTGAGCACAAATAAGTCTTGGGACGAGTCAATTTCGAGACCCAAACGCTTCTTGAACGAGGCCAGGCATCGGCCATACTCCTTATGCGAAAACACAGTAGAGGTGATAAAGATGGGTATATCATGGGGCCGTTTACCCACACCAGTGACGGAAAGCCTGTCAAAGATGCACTTGTTCAAGTAATTTGCCTCTTCCACGTCGGTGTTGAGTGTAAAATCCTGGCCATTGTCACCTCCAAGGCGGAAGCTGCATGCAAAGGTGTTTATGTTCAGGTCGGATCCTAAAGCCAGTAACTCGTCCAGCGCGTTTGGATCGGCGTCCTCGATGATGTCTTTGTTGCTTCGTCCTAATATTTTCTGGCGGATGAAAAGTTTCTCTTTTTCTACCTCTTTTTGATCTGGTTCGGATAGGAGCTTGTTTAGTGGAACAACGATGTATGGGGTAGTTGCATCGGATATAGTGGCCCAATGAGCTGATATCTGGCGGAGTTTCGGCGTAAGTTCATTCATCACTACACCAAATTAAGAGCATTTACTCGAGCGCAACTAAATCGGACTTCGCCCAGCAAGCTTCCGTGACCGAGTTTGTGCAGTCCGACGACTGAATGATGAAGATACACGGCTGCCGCTGCTGCTCCTGGTTTACTGTGGTTAAAGGGTGAATAAGTTGTGCGAGGGGAAGCATCGCAATTTTCATACCTTCCCTCGACGCCGTATACGCCAATACTCTCCCCATTCTGGCCTTGGTTGATATAAGGAGCTGTCCAGGTGAGCAGATATCGCAAACGACCATCTTTATAGCACTACAGAATAAAACCTCAATTTCCTTCAACGCCACGAAGAAGGGGGACTCAAACCAATCCACCCGCAGGATAGGGGCAGT
The DNA here is from genome assembly GCA_015501605.1 of Panaeolus papilionaceus. Classification (NCBI taxonomy): domain Eukaryota; kingdom Fungi; phylum Basidiomycota; class Agaricomycetes; order Agaricales; genus Panaeolus; species Panaeolus papilionaceus. Next base: position 161,797 of record JADNRZ010000014.1, read on the forward strand.
AACCGCTTTTGTGGGGATCAATGGTGATAGAGTCGGCCTGTGAAAGTAGCTTGATTTGTTTCAAGGTGTGATTCTTGAGTGAGAGAGAAGGAGCGTAGAGGTGCGATGGGAACCTCGGATGGAGGGGTAAAGGGGGTGTCTGTGGAGCTTGCCGATGAGGTTCTTCGCGAATCATGGAGGCAAAGTACCCTCCCCAAGCAGCATCTGAACACCAAGGACAGTCAGCTTCTTGTCCAAGGATTAGAACAGCAGGAAATTCATGCCAGCATGGATAAGGAACGTCATTCCTTTCTGCTCATATTCCATTCGCAGCGCCACAATTTCGTCCAAGGGGTCAACCGCACCTTCTTCAGTAGAGCCAATGATCGCGACTATAGCGTAAATTGCCTGCTGATTTTGGTATCGCTCCTCAATGAATGACCGTAGAGCTGCTTTATCCATCCTGGCATCTTCATCGACGGGTACATCTACAACGTTTGAAGCGCCAATTCCTGCTAGGGCTATAACGCAGGTAAAATTCCCTAAGAAAACGGCAAGTTAGGACTTAATAGCAACTCACCTGCCCCCTTCAGCCAAGAATAATGCTTGGTACTGGTTATTAAATATTGCGTAGGTTTCTCAATTCCCCATCGCTGCTCCACTACATCCTTTCCAGTCGTTTGGATAATGTACGGTCTTACGGAGTCCTCCAGAAATTTAGAGCTGATGCCAAAGTCCTTGTTCAACCGGTCGGGGATATCAAGGATGTCGACAGACCGCAGATTCAGGAGCTCCCAAGTACTGAGTTCGCTGAACAGGTAGTCTTCCACGGTACTGCACTTTCGGATCCGAAATCTATCGGAAAGGAAAGACAGCTCCTTTTCGTCCATCATTGCCTCACGAAGGGCGAGAGGGTAGAATTTGAGATTACGGGCTGTTGGCCCCAGTAAAGCTCCGTCTTATTGAGGTCGGCATAACTGCTTACCTGCCCTGTTGATAAATGTGAATTGTCAGATAAAATGCGAGGAGTGCTAAATAAAACATACCAAATCGATTCAAGGTTTGCCACAGTCCCGTCGCAAGTTAGATGACCCCAGGGCTTCACGGAATTGCTGAGGGGATAACCCAGCATCTCGCACATTTGGAACCCCACATCTAATTCCAATAGGGTCGTGATGGGACTTGCCTCGAAAGCGACGTTGTTAGGGTTAAACAACATTGCAGAGAGCCAGCCCAAGATTGAGGGTAGGCTGCTTTCGAAGGACATATGACCAGCATATCGGGTAGAATAGATTGGGATCGAGTTCTCATTTAACATATCGGAGAGACGGGTGAATTCACGACGAAGGTGATCAACTGCTCTCTTATAAGTCGGCGACTCTTTGATTTCGTTGGTAATGAATATCTAAAAAGCCAATAGGTTTTTAAGCAAACGGTGTTCTTCAACGGCAGTTGGATCACAACCTACCCCATCCTCTGGGTGGTATGCCTTGCGTGCTTCTGCGTGGCTATTGACGATATAAGCGAAGAGGTCCTTCAGCAATGTCGCATTTCCTGCCTGTGACCCAAGAAACCATGAGGACACGGCTTCGTGAAGGACGGGAGACAAATTGAAGTCGTTAGAGGACGATCGATCTTCCATGATATTGGTCATTCAGAACTCGGGGAGAAAAGTAGTGCTTTTATACCTGCCGATAAGTTTTCAAATCGTCAGATAGAAGTCTCGGATTTATATGTAAGCTGGAACGTACTTGTGAGACTGATATATTGGGTGAGCCCCTGGCCATCTTCCGCTGAAACTGGCTTGAGTCTTGAGATACAAAAATTAGAGGCCCGTGGAGCAGGGTGTTTTCCCGGGTTCTGTCTGGCCTCTTGAGGCTTGCCAGTCGACATACATCGCTTGAACCTTCAGTTCAATGTCTTGTTTGAAAAAATAATGTGGTTCATATACCCAGATTCGAGTTCGGAGAGTCAACACGCGTCGTCGGAGTAGATAATGATCGTCATCAACCGAGACAGTCCGGTGAAAGATACTTCCGGAAGGCAGTTCAGTACGTCTAGTTGTGAGTACAATTAATATCCTTACTTTGGATTATTACCGAGTCCCTTTTGGAGTTAAGAAGGGGTCAACATACCTCGGTTGATCGATGGAGACATATGTCGTCTATACACGGTGACTGAACATTGAAAAGCTTCCCAGATGTTCGCACTGGACAAATCACAGAATGCAAAACGTGAGTTTTAGTGAGAAAAATGGCAGAGAAGAAAACGCCGTCCATTTCAAACGTCCTCGTATTAGTGGTATTAGTGTAAGATGTCGATGGTTAACTTGTAATGATATGCTTGAAATCAAAAAAGGTTGGACGCATTGGGAATTGAACCCAACACCTCTCGCAAACCAAGTTCAATGCTAAGCGAGCGTGATAACCAACTACACCATGCGCCCTGTAACGGTTTTTAGGGAACGTGGAATTGTGGGCCCTAATAGGTTTTCTCCGTCCACAGTATGCATCATCGTAGTTACTTAGCATGGCGCAATTCAACATTCGTTCTAATCATGAGTGGTGGTTATTATTAACTATAGTGAACTAATCGTAATAACGTAAGTAGTCTGTCTAAAAGCGGATTAAGATAGCAAGCATTAGGGCATGGTATGTGCCATGGGCTCGTCGGCAGACGCATGGTGGTACAGATAGCAAGCCAAACCACCATATAGATAGGTGCATTTTAGGATACCCAATCACCTCCTCGTAAAATCACCTCCGACTCAACGTGATAACGAGTCATAAGCGGTTAGAAGCCGCCCATTCCTCCCATTCCGCCCATACCACCCATGCCTCCCATACCACCAGCGGGCTTGTCCTCCTCGGGAGCGTCAACAATGCATGCCTCACTTGTGGTCAACAAGCTGGCAACACCGCTGGCATCGACGAGGGCAGTTCTGACAACCTTGAGAGGGTCGACGATTCCAGCCTTGATCATGTCGACGTATTCGCCCTTCGAGGCGTCATAACCCCATGAGAATTGTTCGGGGCTGCCGTACTGCTTGAGGAGAGTACCGACGATGACAGAGGCTTCCTCACCAGCGTTGGAGAGAATGGCGCGGGATGGTGCGGTTAAAGCACGGCGGATGATGGCAACACCGAGCTCCTGGTCAAAGTTGGAAGTAGAAATGGGCTTGACATCAGGTGCAACGGGTGATGAGGAAGAGCCACTTCCAGGGGACGTGGTAGCAAGCTGAAGAGAAGCCTTAAGCAGGGCGATACCACCACCGGGAAGGATACCCTCCTCGACGGCCGCGCGGGTGGCGTTCAAAGCATCGTCGTAACGGTCCTTCTTCTCTCCAACCTCAACCTCGGAGCTACCTCCAACCTTGATAACGGCAACACCTCCGCTGAGCTTGGCAAGACGTTCGTGGAGCTTGGTCTTGTCGAACTCCGAGGTGGTGGGGTCGCTGAGAACAGCGCGAATCTGCTCGCAACGGGCTTGGATGGCATCCTTGGAGCCATCACCGTTCAAAACAATAGTGTCGTCCTTGGTAATGGTAATTGAGCCGGTGGAGCCGAGCATGTCAGCGGTGGCACGCTCGAGCTTGATGTCGAGCTCATCAGTGAAGACGGTTCCACCAGTAAGGATGGCAAGGTCACCAAGGATGGACTTGCGGTTGTCACCGAAGCCAGGAGCCTTGACAGCAGCGACCTGGAGCTGACCACGGAGCTTGTTGAGAATGCAGGCAGCGAGAGCCTCACCGTCAATATCCTCAGCAATGATGACAAGAGGACGACGGGCTTGGGCAGCAGCCTCAAGTGAAGGGAGAATATCCTGCAGAGCTGAAATCTTCTTCTCACTGAGCAGAACGTATGGCTTCTCGAATTCGACCTTCTGAGTCTTGACGTCGGTGATGAAATAGGGTGAAATATAACCACGGTCAAAACGCATTCCTTCCGTAATTTCAATCTCGTCCTCGATGGTACGACCCTCCTTCACGGTGATAACACCCTCCTTGCCAACCTTCTCCATAGCTTGAGCAATAAGGTTACCAACGTGCGTGTCGCCGTTGGCTGATATGGTGGCTACTTGGGCGATCTCAGCAGTGGTGGTAATGGTCTTTGTATTGGCGGAAAGGAACTCGACGACCCTGTCAACAGCTGCTTGAGATCCCCGACGAAGGTCCATGGGGTTGCAACCAGCGGCGACGTTCTTGACACCTTCCGAGTAGATAGCACGAGTGAGAACGGTAGCGGTTGTTGTACCGTCACCGGCAATTTCGTTGGTCTTGGAAGCAACATCCTGTACGAGACTAATGCCAGACAGGTTAGGGTGCGAACTTACCCGAGACGCGTTGCAAAAACTTACCGAGCACCAAGGTTTTCGAACTTATCCTTCAATGTGATGGACTTGGCAACGGTAACACCATCTTGTAATCCATTAGACTAATTTCCGGAAGAGAGTCAAGTAACGTAGACATACCTTTTGTAATTTTAGGTCCACCGAAGGACTGCTCAATGATGACGTTGCGACCTAAACGCGTGACAAATACGTGAATATGAATACATTCACTTCTAATAGTCCCTCTACATACCTTTAGGGCCTAGCGTTACACTAACGGCGTTGGCAAGAATGTCAACACCCTTGAGAATGCCTGCTCTTCCCTCATTCGAGAACTTAATCTCCTTGTGGGCACCGCGCGCGAGGATTGGCTTGGCCGACTTTGTGGCAGCGCGACGAATTGAAGAGGAAGATGTTGAGGACAAACGATGCATCGTTGGGCTTTTGAGGAGGAGTTGGAGGTATGAGAGAAACAGAAAGAAGAAAAAAGAGAGCAGAGGTAAACTTTTGAAATTTCGTGTGAAACCTTTTATAGCCCAACTCTGCGAAATCCTACGAAACCTCTAGAACTTGGTGGCACGTGGCTGCCCAAAACTCACACGTGACTGCCGTCCCCAGGTTCCGATCCGAATTCAACCCCAAGATTCTTATTTCTCGGCTTTGATGAGCTTCGATGTCGAAATAAAGACGTTGGCAAAAGTCTAAATTATTCTTGACTTCTCCGTCATCGGAAAGGGATAAGTATAACATCTCTCGGATCCGAGTCTCAGGGAAAATGGATTGCAGTGAGAGAGGTATTAAAATGTATGTAAATTAAGTGAAATACTATTTTCTCGTGATTTTGTGCATTGCGGCACCGTAACCAAAGTATAAAAGCGGTACCTGAGTAAGATACAGCCAACTTGACAAAACCACACCTATAAAGTCATCAAGTATTCCTTAAGCGCTGGTATGACCTTCGTCGGAAGTGAGGGGAAATAGCCAAAATCGACCAAATCGCGCGAGGAAGCGACTTGCTGTGAAGCACAATCGGATGAGATTCCAACACACGTGAAAGCGCTAAGCGCGACACGTGAACGACGATGGCAGAAGACTAAACTTCGCGCTGCCATCGTGTTGGGAACCTGAGCGTTGGGGGCAACGAGAGTCTGAAAAGCAGACCCTCGAGCCAATGCCAACACTAGAAGGGAGTAGGTGGGAGGGTCGCAAAAAACACAGAGAGCGCGACGCCGAACGGTAGCAGCAAGACTGATAGGATGCCCACTGCAGAGATGGCAGTGGTTTGAGAGAGAGAGATGAAAAAACCCAAAGAGAATTCGCGAGCCATCGATAAGAAAGAAGGCTCGACGAGACGTGATAAATTGCGAAGCTAACTAGGATGAAGGATTTCCCAAATCGCGCGCCTTTTTTATCCTCTGATGAGCGGGCCTTGCGGCCCGTCTCATCGTCAAACGTTAGCTCGCTCTGATTATATATAGCTCCATACACTAGGAGCGACCACCCTCTGTGAGCTCTCCTCTCTCTCTGGTTTCCCCACAGCCGACTCGTAACTCTTATACAAAGATTCTCTCTCAGGCTAGTGTGCTGCACCCCAGATAAGCGTACCTTACGGTCCGGCCCATCGTCAAATCACTTCGGTCAGTTTGAAAAAAGTTCATAATTTCGGCTTCAAGTTGAAAGGATGTCAAAATGACAAGTGGACACATTGGGAATTAAACCCAACACTTCTTGCAAATTCTGGATGCTAAGCGAGCGTGATAACCAGTTCCCCTTATAGCTTAAGCGCCGGCGATCACACATGTCTCAGTCACTGTTTGGGCGCCAGAAATGCGAGTTACGGGTGCGCTCAAAGAGAGGAAGGTGGGGGGAAAGAGTGCACTATTGCCCTTAGACGCTGGGAGACGTCAGGTTGAGGAGGCATTGGTACCCGGTCGCGACGATAAACCCAAAATCCAATAATAACGAGCCACCGGTAGGACAAGTTGTGTCTCGCGTTCTCTAAAACCTGGCAAGTGTGAATCAAGCCAAAGAAACGACGGAGGGTCGAAGAAGAAGCTTCCAACACAAAGCCGGGAGATACGTGCCAAGCCCTTTTGGTAGGAGGAAGACCATTGGATTGTAGTTATTGTTGAATACAAAGAGTCGATATCAGCACCAGAGAAGGGAGTAGGAGGGAGGGTTGTTGAACATTCGACTTGAGGGCATATAAGATTATATAAGAAGGCTTACAACCGGCAGTAGTGAAAACATGAGGGGAGAGCAACTGGCGAACCCATCGATGGGGTGGAAGACTCTAATATAGTGGATGTATTGCGTCTCGACCAAGAGACAGAAGAGGCTGGGGGGATTGTCAAGTACCTATTTCTGGCGGTCCGGGCGGTCCGGCTCAGTGTCAAACGTTCCCATTTAACTTCTCAAGCTGGTGTGGTTTTCTCATTGCGGAGTGCCCCTGTCCATAGAATTTCTTGGAGCTATCTTTCACAGCTAACGATGGAGCAACAGACCCAGTTTAACCAAAATACTGCTTTGGATTTTTGTTTAGAACCAAATAGGATCACCACTGCTCCATAGCTTTTGAAAGCGGCATGCCAATCCCTGAGCAACAAGGTATAGGGAATTACTGTTTGGCCGCTCATGATTCCTCCAAAAATAAACGAAAATCAAAAGCATCACGTTGGGCAAACTGGGTCTATCGTTTCGTCGTTAGCTGTAACCCATGACTGTTTGTAAAATTAGATCAATAACTATTTATCCCAATGGTTCAATTTGCGACTATCATGGATAGATTCTACCGGGATTCCAGCTCGCTTAGCTCCAACACAGCATATTTCAATTGTTGGGACTGTTATAATACAGGTTGAGCTGGGTATGCGTACTAGATGCGCAGCAGCAGGCAACATGGGAGTTAGCTCACATGACAGGCAGTAGGCTGTGTTCGAGGAATGGCACTACATCTACCTGTGTAGTATGCGTCCCCATTGAGCAACATCGATCGAAGCAGCGGAGCATTCATCAATGCGGCAAGTTTGTAAACTCCTGGCATGTGTGTAAATTTATATTTAGATGCGCCAGATTACCAGAGCAGCTTCGAATGCAGTAAATAATCTCATAATAGTCAAAATACGGAGAATATCCGGAATCCCTCGCTGTCATTCAAGCTATATAAACGATATCTCGAATGCTATATGTACACCTATCATTCTATACCCTGATATTCGATGGCAATTAAATCCGCTTCCAGCTTTGTCGTCGCCGCCGTGCTATCCTATGTGGTCATCACAAGTACTAAATACCTCCAGATCAACGCAACCGTTGGCCAGATCACTAATTAATCCCCTTTACCCCCTTCAGACGCTGCAGTGGTTACTGTTAACTGGGTGCAACCCCCCTTGGGAATGGACCTCCTTCGACGACCTCACCCCCAAGGACGACGCCAAGTGGATATAGTTTTGACCGTCAGGGAACAACCATCGTTTCCGCCATTGGCCCTGCTGAATCAGGACTTACCAAGTATGAGATCAAGTTTATTCAAAGCCGTGCTGTCGCCTATGGACCTGAGACAACTCAAACATTCATCTCCGAGCCGGTCACTGCAATCTGCACGTCATTGCCATTTTCTGTACACTAAAGTCTGATACTCATACTCGTTCCGTCTAGACACCGTCGAACAAGGTTCAGGAAGTATTCTCCGGGAATACGGTGATCCGTATCACACCACTTTCGCAGGAGGAAGTTTCGACGTAATTGGGAGCAATTTTGATTGTACAGTCGACGACGAGAAAAAGATGGGCGTGTGCAAGGGAGCAAACTTGTACGCCGATGTGGCCGAGGTGGTCAGTGGGACTCAAACCGTCCTATCCACACGCACAGAGACTATGTCTACGACGTTCACAGGGACGGTATACCCAATGGCAACACTCGGAACCCCCAGCGGAGCAAATAAGCGCTCGGTTCCTGCTGCATCTTTTATCATAACGATGGCTGCTGTGGTTTGTGGCGTTTGTATTGTTATTTGAGCCAACCAAGCGTGCTTGTTCGCGTAATTTGTGACCCATTACATACCTATGCTACCCTGAAACTGCACCAGTTAATCGAGCCTTATCGTCACTTTGACACTCGAATGGAACGCACAGTGTTTAAACAAGCCGTGAACGATACGAAGCATCTATACGGAGTGACACCTCTGGGCCAGCAAATTGACTAAAACGGTAGTTATCTCCAAATGCAGGACCCTGGTGGAAAGTTTGAGTGTCGGGACTTTTGCGGTTGCTTCTGTAAACTATGCAGCTCTTGATAACATTATCATGGTTCTGAGCTTATGCGACTCACGAGCATGGAGGCACTATGCCTGGCTAAATATAGTTCAAGTCCTTCCAAGCAAACCCGCCGCGATTAGATGCATGGCGCCACTCAATGGTCACACAGTTGCTGTCCCCGATGGTGACATGTTGATTCTCGAATGAATTGTATGTAACATTTCTTCTACTGTAGCTATTAAATAAAAATGTCCACTGGTCAACCACTAAATGAAAATGAATAAATAAAAGGGCATAAAACATCCATTTCGTGAGAACACGTAATCATTGCAAAGATTTAGTCGTAAAAGCAAGCCAAAGATGAGTGCAGAGTGATGAAATTAAAACCGATCATCCTTGGTAAGATGGTGGAGCTTCTTCGTACTCGTTCACGGTTTTAAATCCTCCCTTCTTCTCGTTTGAGCTTGGCGCCTTCCTGGAGCCTGACGATCCATCCTGTGTTGATCCCGATGCGTTGGCCCTTGACGGAGGAAGCGCAGAGGCGTATAACTGGGCAGCCGGCGTCACCGCTGGACCTGCTTTTCTTGGTACAGGGGGTGGAATTGTTGCTCCAGAAGAGGCACTTTTCTGGGTAATGTTACTAAGCGTCGACAGTGTAGCAGCATATGCAGATTGTGGAGGGTTGAATCGATTCGGTGCTCGGGTCTCTGGGTTTGTTGGAGCACCTGATATGTACCCGCCAGGCATATGAGGTGCTCGTCCTGAACCCAATGTGTCCTGTGAACCAATGCCCCGTAATGACGGTCCGTCTGTATATGAAAGGTTCAAATCGCTTCCTGCCTGTGACGTTGGAACAGGAGCATATGAGTTGCGTGTGACAGTACTATGTCGATATCCGGCCGGGTCGTAGAAAGTACCTCCAGGTGGTGTTTCAGTCCCGTTTTTAGAGCTATAAAGCGTCGATGAGTCGAATAGGGGACCAGTTGGGCTATCGTGAGATGTCCATCCAGCGGGGTCATAGACCGTACCTCCACGGGGCGCCATACCTGCAGTCGGGCCCATTCCCATGCGTCCACTGTAGGCAGAATTGGGAGTCGTGTCATCGTAGAATGATGGAAGATTAGATCTGGATAGCTTCTCCTCCTGCCTCGTTTCTCTTCTTCTTTTTTGTCGTCGATACAACAGAATCAAGACAAGACCGATTAATGCTACGAGCCCAAGGAGACCCCCGACTGCTATCCCAGCAATAGCGCCTGATGACAGCTCCTTGCTCGCAGCAGCAGCAGCAGCAGATGTTTGCGATGGCGAAGATTTCGTAGATGAAGAAGCTGCGGTGGTGGACGACGTGGTGGATGAGGAAGTGGATGGCAATTCCGTAAGGCTGTAAAACAAATAAGAAAGAAGTTCTAAAATAAACACCGCAACACGCACATGATTCCATCCACAATTGCATATGGCTGTCCAGCACCCACTGATATTACGAGCGTATGCTGAGTGTTAGGTAGGTTCGTTCTCGACCAGACCACAGCAGAGGCAACTGTTTCCTTCCCACTCCCGTCATCACTGCCTGTATGGTCTTGAAGATCAACTAACGTTGGTGGTGCCCCATCAAGTGAGAGTGCTGTGTTGACAACATAGGGCCAAAGAGGCGACATGAAGTATATACCCGTTCCTATGAAAAGGTTGGTTTAGTTTTGTGATGCAACAAACACAATCGGGAGTTGTCCAGATGTACCATTAAATGTCAGCTCTGCGCGAGCCGACGGATTCTCAGCAAGCTTGTGATCACCTCCATAGTTAAGTGGTGTCGGCGCGGAGGTGTTCCATGCTGTTGGGAAGTAGGAAATCCTCGGATCGTTATCGTCAAGTGTTACATTTTGCAGATTTTGTCCGTTCACCGAAGAAGAACAAAAGATTAGAAGTAAAAGAGTTGTGGTCAGAAGACTCTTCAACGTCGATTGCCCATGGTCCGTAAATCCAGTCATGTTGGTCTTTACAGTGCAGCCGGGTAATGGACCTGTTTTCAGTTTCTTGAAGCGTTTGAACCCCCGGCAGTAGAAATGAAGCCAGTGTTCCTTGAACGGAAGCCGCAAAAGTAACTGATGTTACAGATGTCGAGGAAAGGATAAAGATGGGTTGACTACAGCCATGCACACTGCATGTTTACCCAATTTCAACATGTTTGCGGTCGTGGGTGTGCCTGTTGATGGAAGGATGGCATGACGTGAGATCCGGCCTTTGCCGCTGCAATGAATTTAGACTTTGTGGGCATCTAATCAGAAACGTGCTCAAAGTTTCTTTATGATAAGTAGACAGAATATACATTTCGATGTATGTGGACATCCAAGCAAAGGGGACTCTACGAAGCAACAATACTACATGCCCTTATTATGAAATATTGTGGGATTCCGTTTTTGTTGATGCCTTTGCCAGCCTGAGGCGACCAACAAGGGATGTAATACAATCTTTTTTTAGAACATATAAATACCTCAGATGAAACGACGTCCTGTCGTCACAGTGTGTAGGAAGCAAAAGTCGCTGAAGGAAGCGCGGCGCAAATCTTCTCCGGGCCTGGCGCCTATCATCATCAACGCTTGGCCACTCCGAACCGATGCGCTCTGGGCCTGCAGATCGGCACAAACATTGAAACACGAGACTATCAATAGCACCATACTACATTATGTAAACAACCTACCAACATATGTCCCATCAACCAGGTATCCTATATACAATACTAAATAGAGACAGACAGTTAATGTGACAAAAACAAAGTGCAAAATAAACAATGCAAATGAAGCCTAAGTCCATCTATTCGGTTGTTGTGATGGATATTCTGAGGAAGGCGGGTAGTGGTAATGAGGAGATTGCGGTGATGAACTCGCTAATGGTGACTGAACTGGGTATAAGTTCTGATTTGGAGACGCATAAGGGTCATACCCCTGTTCATGATAGCTGGAGTGCATTGAATATGTGTCATCCTTGTAGCGCCCAGAAGGGAGGGCCGGAGAACTCGCGTTCCAATCTTGTCCACCATGATCCTTGGAGTAGGGTACGAATGCAACCTGCGACGAGTTCTCGTGATAATCCCACGGTCTCGAGTCTGGTGTTGGAAGTACAACATGCGAAGCTTGTGCTCTGCGTCCTTTCGCGGCGCGCTTGCGTCGCAAAACCACAACGACCACAACAGCAATCAGGCCTAAAGCAGCGGCTCCTCCAGCGGCAGATATGATGAGCACCATGTTATTCGACTTTTCCCCGTTTTTATCAGTCTTAGTTTTTGATCCAGCATTTGTACCATCTCCACCACCTTGCACGTTATCGAGGCGAACACTGGAAGGAAGGTTACTCGGAGCAGAGGTGGGTTGCTTTTCAACGCGACCAGTACCAACGATCACATAGGTACCGTTACTGGGTATATCGTGGATGTTGACATACAGGAAGGCGGGACCTGGTTGGAAGAGGTTAGGATTGGGTGGCAGCTGGGATACGTGCAAAGTAATGGAACCGTTCTTGTTCACGGTGAAGCTGTTGTCGAGTTGCAAGAATCTCTGTCCCATTTGCATGGCATGCGTACTGAATCCAGTGCGGATTAGCACGACCTTGGCCGACTCCGCTGCGTCATTGGCGGAACCTTTGTATGACGATGCAGGAATGGTAATTTCGAAGTAACTGCCCCCATAAGATAGCCTACTGGCGACATTAACTGGCGATGGGCGAACCTCGGCGGAGAAGTATGAAGGATAAAATATATTTGCGCGATACTCTGTTGGGAAAGCACCATCGAGAACCACATCGGCGTTAGGGTTAGAACCTGCCACAAGCACGGACGCGTCTGGAAGGAGAAGTGCAGTGGAATGGTACATGCGAGGAATTGTGGAATCAAGTAGGCCATCTTGTGACCAACGCTTCCCTCGTGGTGCATCAGGATCGTAGATAGCAGGCTTCAGAACCGGATTACCTGCAAGCGATTGACCGAAGGGCATCTGGGGAAACGGTGTATTGGGGGTGCCAGTTGTTGTGTATCCAGCAGTCCCGAACTCCGCACCGTTGAGAAGCAGGTATTTACCATTGGGTAAGGCGATGAATTGGGTCATGGACCGGCCTACAGGCATATCGTCGTCTTGTTCATACACAACTGCTTGCGACTTGTCGAGGGGCTCGGGGGTGATGCGCTGGCAATCTTTTGAGGCAGGGTGTGTCCAGGTGTCAATGGCTGGCCCTCCAAAGGTCCCCCACATTGAATCATCCATGTCAGATCCACCACAAAATACCATAGTTGGGGTATAATTATTCTTGGGTGTGAGGGGGAGCATGGCAGTGGCACCCGAGGCAGGATAGACGCGCACAACTCCCTTGGGCATTGCGGGGAGTGGCGTTTCAACGTTGCTGTTGTAATCCCAGAGCGCTGTAAATGGAGAATGAGAAAGCGCAACTGCAGTAATTATGAAAACATACTTGTCGAGAGGTTGGCCTGCATGAACATCTTTCCCGATGGCATGAGATAGGTATGAGCATATGCATTCAAGCCAGATGTTGTCAGCATAAATTGCATGACTTTCGGTTCCTCTGGACGTGGTGGATAGAACTCATAGGTAGGTTCCGATAAACCGTTAGAGTAGGCAGGATCTGTGTTCGGCCACCACCGATTGATGTAACCACCTGATACGAATCCACCGATGATCACAATTTCACCTGTTCCAGTAGCCTCTGCGGCAGAATACCACCTTTCCCTTTTCATGATTAGGTCGTTTTCGTCGTACCATTTGCAAGGCATCATGTCGAGATTGTCCGACGTTGTGCAAGGATTTACGATACGAATCGCTTTTCGTCCATCGAAATCCTTGTATGTCACGTCCCACATCCCTGTGTTGGCACCGGGATTCTTTTGGCTTCCAGCCTTTCCTCCTGGACCAACCGCGTCGTTTCCCCCAAAGGCAGCGTATGAGCCATTTGGAAGATGCATACCGGAGGCGCAGAAGACATTGCTTCTGACATCTTGAGTCTTAGCTTCTCTTTGTTCAATGTCCCTGCAAAGAGAAAATAATTGAAGCCGCTGCTTCCAAAAAGGACACGACACGACCCACCAAACAGATGCCCAAGCAACATGACCAGCTACCTGAGCAGCGTTGTTCTCGGCCTTGTCCAAGATATAGACGCTGCGTTGATTTCCAAGGAACATCTAAGCCTTTTTGGTCAAGAAAAAGCGGGTGACCTTATACAAAAATTCTACACACCATCAATGCACTAACTTTTGTATGACCACCATCCTCAAAACCGTTTGGCGTGATGCCTCTGGAAGCGGATATAAGGAAACCCAGAGTCAAAGCCCGAATAGATAGCCACGATACTGGCATGGAGCCACCTAGAAGAAGAGAAATAACAGAAAAAGAGCGTTGAAAACGAAGGGATAGGTGATGGAACAATAATGGACGGGAATAAGTCGAGATTCGAGAATCTGAAAGAGAAAAAACATCTCTGCCATCACCGCAACCCACTGTATCGACTCAGACACCGTGATGACATTGTCAGTTTGATATTCAGGACGGTTGCATGGGGACTCGAAACCTGCCCTGAAATCTAGCGACGAATTCTCCGATATCGGATACGCACACGCGTGTGCAAACCTGGGGAAATGCTGTGACTTTTGCCGCTCTTTGCCCAAGAACACCATCAGGAAACAGCTGTGAAGAGAAGAGAACAGGTGGCTGATAACGTTGCGAGTCATGGGTAGCAATGTGAGGATGCGAGATAATAATTATGTGAATAACCATGGAACTTGAGGATGTATAAGCGCAAAATATATATATCGAGACTGATTTGCTCGCTTCAGAACTTTGACCGTGGATTGCCTTTGCAGGTCTCATCGTGAGATAAGCAGTATATTTCATGAAATCACGAAATCATTGTTTTGAATGTTGCGTCCACTTACAACGGATTCAGCGGACTTTCGTGTGTGCGAGAATGAATTCTTCAAGTGAAATCAGGCGTTAGAGGAATCTGTCACTGTTTTTGTTTTAATTTAACTAGGTAATTAATTAATCGTGATAATGGTAAACACATACCTACGTTTACCTTGAAATTGTAGGCAGTGGATGTGGGGTGAGTGTCAAGTCAAGCGAACATATCAGTCGCGTCTATCATAAACCTTTCAAGCTCCGATTTACAGTCAGCCATTCATGCACGTCAGTTCAGGTGTTCATGTCAGTCCTAGTCTCAGTCCTTTCATAGCTTGACTCCTTCAAGTTGTACCAACAATGTTAATCGGATGATTCACCCTAGGCGTTCTCTTGCTTTTCATCGACACCACCGACGCTTCTGTGACCTGAAGTATGTCGGGCTGCCCATTCAATGAGGTGCGCGCGCTTGGTCAGTCTCCCACCAGAGTTACCATATCGGGCGCATGGTGTAGTTGGTTATCACGCTCGCTTAGCATCGTATTTGCGAGAGGTGTTGGGTTCAATTCCCAATGCGTCCATTGTTTTTGACTTTTGTCAGTTACACCAAGAAGATTCAGAGTCATGAGCCGGTGATCCTCCTCATACACATATAAGAGTTACGAGTGTGCTACCGTAACGGGAACCAGAAATGAACGCTCGCAGGAGAGCTCGCTTCTCGAAATGAGGAATATCAATATATTAGAGATTTTACTAACATCATCGGGTTACGAATGTGTTAGGTTGCGGAGGCTTTGGCCGGTCGCGACGAGAAACTCAAATTGTGAGAGAGTCGAGTCGCGACCGCACGCACCTGTGGTTACCGTATCAGCCTTGTGATTCTAGGCGTCGGATCACCCGATCACCCCTCTGGAATTGTAGGGAAAATTCCCTTCCAGATAGACTCTTCAGAAACCCTCCAAAATACGAGGGACTTGGAGAAAAAAAAGTAGATACCTAGGGTAGGGTAGGGGTAGGGGTATACCGGCAACCTCCGGGACACCATCAGGAGGTGTTACCGGTCCGTCGCTCACCATCAATCCCGACCCCACGCTGTCACCGACATCACGCGCTTCGTCAGCGCCATCAAACATGTTGAGCTCGTCGTTGCGCACAATGAGCTCGAGTATTTCACTCAATATTCACTCAAAAAATACAGAAAAAATTGTAGATTAATTAATTTAATTAAATAAACATATTTAAATATAATAAACGATTAAAGAGCACTTCAATGACTATCAAGAGACATTTCCATCAAAAGAAAGGCCTCCTCCTCTGCTTGTTGTTCCTGTTCCTCCTCCTCTTGTTCAGCTGCCTCTTCTGATGATTCCGCAACGGATCCGCGTGTGGTGAGAGATATGGGGGAAGAAGGCACCGTGGTGGGGATTTGGGAACCCTCAATGCTAACACCTTCATCCAGGGTTCCCGAGAATCCCGGGAGCTTGAGCAGGCCCTTCATGCGCGTGATGTGAACGTCATTCTTCAGTTTGAGAGAGATAAGGCGTAGGTGGATTTGGTGGGCAAGAAGGGGTTGTGTTTCAGAGAGGGTGTCGACGTGGTGAGCGAGGAAAGCCTCCTCGTCGCGAATGTAGGTGGTAAGTCGGCGGATTTCAATGTTGAGCCTCTTGATTTCGTCGCGCGCACCCTTGATCTTGAAGAACTGGTCCACAAGGGTTCGCGACCCTGCCTTTGCCCAGTCTCGCTGACGAACGTCCTCGCGCGTGTCGGAAAGCAAGTCAAAGTCTGCGAGCTGGGTGTACTGCACGACTTGATCCCACGTGAGCACACCCCGCCCAACAGACTTTGCTGCAGCGTTGTAGTCCTCCACGGCGCTACGAATGGCTTGAGAACGGGCCTTGAGCGCTTTCCCAATTTGCTGTCGCATTTTGTAGCCTGTAGCGTTGTAAAACAATAGGAAAGATCAGATAAAAAGAAAAAATACTCACCAGTTTGCGACATGTTCATTTTCGTCAACTCAAATAACCGCGCCACAACTAGACCCTCCAAACGGTCGACGGCAGCGCGATACCGGCGTAGATACACCAGCTGCTGCGTCTCCTCCCACTCCTTGTCACCGGGTATCCAGCGATCTTCGGGCTTGATGTCCAGCTTGACCTCTAATCCATGAATCATATCCATCTCGCGCCGATGACGTTCTTGAAGCTGTCGGCGTTTGGTTTCATTGCGGCGGGTTTCGTCAGGTGTGGTGTTGATGGTGGATGGGGTCAGTGAAATCCATTGGGATTCAGCGGCCGTCAGCAGGACTCTAGGAGGATATATTCAATGTAATATATCAATAGGTGGATACAAGATAGACGTACTGGGTCTTATAGAAGCTCTGCAGCTTCTGATAATACTCCATCTTAAGGGTCTCCTCTTCAGGCTCGCGCGAGAGATTTGTGAGGTAATTACTTTCCTCTGTTAGCCACCGTTGAAATAGAGCCGTGTCCTTGCCGAGGCCTTGTTGGTGCATTTGCTGGAAGAGAGCGCCTTCACGAGCGATGATGTCGAGGGCTCGTTTGTAACTATTTACAATGAATGAACCTGAATAAAATATATGTGGTCAGCGGCAAATGATAAAGGTATAGCAGTATGGTACTTAATGAAAGGTATGTATCTTCTGAGTCTGTGTGCTTAACAAATCCGTTGATAGTCTGGCGGCGATGGAAAATACTTGAGGAGCGCGTTGATGGTGCGAGGCCGTTTGAAAGCGAGAAATAAGGTTCGCATCCCTCAAAGGGATCGAGGCCTGTACCGTCGATGTACGCTGCGAGGTTCTTCAGTTGGCATTTGCGGTTGTGGGCATGGCCGTGGAAGTTGCCAACGAGGAAACGTGTGCGCAGTTCTTCTGCCCGTGGTCCTAAAGCGCTATTCTTCAGCGTCGTCCCGAACTTGCAACCAATGTCGTAGCCTATAGCGAGGTCGCTGCCGAAGGCATCCAGAAGGCGTTCAACGGCGGCGAGGGGGTATTTGGATCTAGACGTGAGGGAGGTGATGACGGTGAAGAGGAAGAGGTAGATGTGGGAATTTACTCACTGTTCTCCGCTTCTCACCATGTCCATCACCAGCAGGACATGGGAATGGCGGCATAGGACGAGGAATATACCTGTCTCATCAAATATTCCCCACATCCTCGCTGTCTTCTCGTTTGCCATGTTCTTCCAGCGGTCATCACATCCATTGGGATCTGTCTGTTAATTCTGGTAAGTAATGGTTATTATGATAATGAAAATGTGCTTACCACTTCTGTTTTCTGGGGAATGAGAGCCACAGAACCCTTACCCCACCTGTCAACCTCTTCCCGTGAGAGGTAATAGTCACCTCGGACAACGCGTGGGTCGTGGCGTTCGTGATTCTCACCCAGCTCTCTTCCTCCCTCCACCTCCTCTGTTTTGTCTCGTCGTGCCAGTCTCTTCAACGAATCGTTTCCGTCCATGGTCAGTAACATGGAGAACTTCAAGTCTGGTTCTCCTTGAAGTTTGTAAGTGCACGGCACACATGCGTGTCTCAGTCTCCACCCTTTCTGGTCTCTGCCTAATGCAGTGTTGATCCTCTCATCAACAATGCCCAATATATCAAGGTAAGTGTCATATGCAACCGAGAATTGCTTACTGATGTATGATTGGTAGGGGCTACGATGCAAGTCGCACAGCGTCCTTGTGAATGCCTGGATTGAGAGACGAGGACAACGAAGGGATGCTGCGCGAAAGAGCTCCAAAGTCCGGATTGTGAAACCAACAGTCGGCGCTTCTGGCGCACATGGTATCATTCCGTGACGAACAAATGAGGCTGCTAGGGATGGCAAGTCGGTGTACAAGGGTACGGCCACTCGGGAAACACCTGGTGTCGAGGTAAGTTCACATTTATTCCATCCCAAGTCCCAACATACCATAGGTATCAATTCTTCGGACAGGGAAATCCCCTTCCCTTTCAGCCTGGTATTCTGGATATTCCGGTGGGTTCTCGTTTACAAACGTTTTATCTCCCTGTCGGTGACTCCACACTAGATACGCCTCCAGCATTTCAGGCATCTGGGAGGCAAACGCCAGAACCCGCTTTTCAATTGCATCGCGACGCGTTCGCGTGTCCCGCTTTCTTCGTTTTCTATTTTTAATATGATTATCAGTAAATGTTTTAATATGAATGAGGCTCAAGTAGCTTACCTAGGTGCATGATCTTGCAATAGGGACTCAACAATCTCCTCAAACTCGCCTCCGTGGTTGCTGATATCCAAGACCTCCCGTCCCTCCATTACAGCCAACAGCCTTGCCTGTACCTCGCCGTTTGTTTGCGCGTCCCCCATATCCACGTCCATCCAGCCACCTACATCGTCATCGTTGTCGCCCAGCTCGTCACTGTGATCCATATTCAAACCCATGCGACTGAGGAACGCCTTTCTTCGTCGCTCGCGCATCTCCCTGTGCTGCTTTCGTGCACTCAACTGATAATCTCCAAGCTGTTTTCGAGACAATGCCTTCCCTGAATGTGCCTTTCCGTTGATGTCAGTGCCCATGATTCGGGCGACCTTTATGGTTGGCATGTTGTATGTTTTAGATGTGACAGTCGTCAAACCAGGCCACGGGGTAGTAAGAATATGGTATGTTTCGTGTCTAAACTTGATGTTTTTCTTGCTTGAATTCATCACGTGAAACAGGTTAAACCATACCCCTATCTGCCCTATCTCCTCAAAAACATACTTCGGTGAGTACATACAGCACATATGAGTAACTTTTGGATATAATGACATATCGGACATTTCAAGGAACCATTGTCTGCTACTTACAACGTGCCAGATACGTTCGAATGGCTTCGTTTGCATTCACTCAAGGCTGAACATATTCTCAAGGTCAGTAAGCCCTCCCTTTGCTTGCTTTACAATGCCACACGACACCTAATGTACCATGTTTGCTTCGGTAGGGTGTAATGGCAGTATATACACCATATTCCTCGTCACCGGGCCTTGCAGGCTTTTCGCCCGCGCCAGAATTAGCATAGATGTAATGTTAGAGCACCAGGCTGGTTACCCTATGTACATTCAGCGTTTTATATAGCATAATTTCGATATTTCTATATTTTAAGATCATGTGTCTATCGATTGAGAATGTTTTTGACGAAATCCGAAGAGATATTGGTGCCCCACATTGGGCGAACAGGAAAGTGGTCGAAATACTCGTTAGGCGCCCTATTGATGTATTGATCATTTCGAGAGCATCGAACGTTCACAACATCAAAAACCAGCACTTATTCTTTTATATCTTCATCAATTCTTACTCAAATCTGGAGATGCTACCCTCGTTTTAATCGCGCGTTTAAGCGCTTTCATATGCCGTCCTTTATATGGTAAACGAATAAAAACTCGCATTGCAAAATACGTATTAGTGTAAAAACAGTCGATTTTTGGCAAAATTCGGAGTCTGATATTTCACTCTTTTGTTTCGGAATTTATGACTAAATACATCTGAGAGTATTATAACGACTTTAAAATATGAATCCGATGCATCTACCATCCACTGTGAACATGCCGAGAAAAAACATAAATAAATCTCTGAATTAATACAAACAGTAACTCTGCGTATTTTTATACAGAACAACTTTGATTATTATACAATGTGAGATATATTTCAATTAAAAATACTCGAAAGGCGTCCAAGCTGAAAGAACTAATAGATTTAACACAATGGTACATCACAATGTTCAGACTCATATTTCCCTACTCGTATGCGTTATGTTTGATTTTTTGACATAATCTAATACTATTAACCTATTAAAAGTCTTTGAACACTATCCGATAGTGGTGGACAGTCTAATACATGTGCAGCGATATTGTTTTGTCGTACTGCATCCCGGTACTGAGTCCCGGATTTAGTTCCAAATAAGGTAATTCTGCACATTGGACATGAAGTTGTGTTGTGCTCGCCTTCACACTTTCGAGAGTAACAAATCAATCCAGCCATTTAAAAAGAAGAAAAAAATATGAGAATGATTCCATACATATACTGCAGCTCTACATATAAAAATGTAGCAAAAAAATAAATTATAACGCCTCAATTTTGCCCGACATGTACATTTGCCCAAATACCTTCCATGCCTCAGCTTCACTACCTGATTTCATCCTTCTGGCTCGAGAATGCGGTCCTGCAGCATTCCATGCTGCTACACTGGCATAATAGCACGCTTATTAGCCACAATAAACAATAGAAAAAGAAATTCAAAAGCACTTACTTGCCATGATAAACACCAGGTCTGGCACCTCTAACAACAACATAAAAGGCAGTGTCCTCCTCCACAAATGGCTGGGAATGACAAGGAGAGATCAGAATAGATGATGAGGGACGAGATCCAGAGCGCTGAGGTGTCGAAGGCGGAGAGAGCGCTGAAAAACTCTGTGCAAGCGATGTGATGTCGCCATTACTTCCTTGTTGTACCTGCCTGCGGGCGCATTCAGCTAAATCGGGCTTGCGGGCGACTTTGCTGTTCCAGGCCTGGATTGCATCGTCTACGGTTGCAAAGCCTAACCATGCGGCACCTGGCACATTATCGGTTGACCGCACAACCTCAGGCCTGTTCACAGCTTTGATAAGTTATTAATAGATTAGCAAAATAACATTGTTAACGCACCAGCTATGAAAAATGCCAACCTTGCGCCCATTCCAGACACAGTAGGCATCAAAATTCTGACCTGGAGAGCGCTGACCCTGGTTGTGAATGAATTTGGTATAGTGGGGAATGGGTGGGGATGGGTTAACGAGCTCAGGGTGTCCCACATCTGATTCGTGATCTGTCGCCGGCTCATCCGAGTCGTCTAAGACCACGGTGAATCGGGCTGTGCGTTTGCTCTTCCTAAGTTCTGCTTGCTGTGAGATGAGAAGCCCTGTCAAGGACCGTGTCACTTACCTGGCATACTCATTATCAGTGTTAGTCAATGAGAAATGATTGATCGTTGAATTGCCTTATCGGTGAAATTGAACATCATCACGTGCTTGACACGACCCTGTGACTTTCGTGGTGTGTACGCGTTGTG
Organism: Panaeolus papilionaceus; assembly: GCA_015501605.1. NCBI lineage: Eukaryota > Fungi > Basidiomycota > Agaricomycetes > Agaricales > Panaeolus > Panaeolus papilionaceus. Next base: position 183,315 of record JADNRZ010000014.1, read on the forward strand.
TTGAGAATTAAACAAACTCTGTTGATTTGGTATTCGCTACAATGGTCGGGTATGTCTACTTTCTCTATCTTCCTCTAACCCCACGACTCATTGCCCTATTCACCATGGACTTGAGTCGAATTTTGAACAATCAAGCCACCCCCGTTATCTCAAACCCCACGGCACCTGCGGAAGGACATGTTGACAGCTCCCACACGCTGTCAAACGTTGACAGGTCTTCGGCTCCACTCCGAGGCCGGGAACCCTTAGCTCCCATCTCCATCAACACAACCTCCCACCTTCCCTCACCAGTTCCTTCCTCTCCACCACCTGTTCCCTCGTCTCCCCCTCCTCAAACTAGCTCATGGTCTGAACGCAACCCCTCGTATCCAACACAACCCAAAGTTTCTCGCCCGGCGCCCAAGACCACCGCTGCAGGCAAGGCAGCAAAAAAACAACGCAAAGAAGAAAACCGTGCGAAGAAGGCATTGTTCGATGAAGCCGTGCAGGTTCTCATTGAACAACTCGAAGACGATATTCAGGAACTCGCCGAGCAGTTCAACAAGCCTGTTGCCGACATCAAGGCTATTGTCCTCAGCACAGCCAGCAAGCCAAAACGCAAACTAAGCGATGCCAACGTTTTGCTGATGCTAGAGGCTCATCTAGCTAACATCAGTAAGTGTCAACTCATATATTGTTTTTATTTTATTTTTTTAATGATTTGTGCTAATATAGATAACGAGCCTGCTCAGCACGCGCTCAAGCAGCGCCTCCCCCGCATCCGTGTTGATCTTGCCAACAAAAAGTACTCCACCGCCGAGATCAAAGCGGCGCACAAGTTCGCGGAGGAGCACAAAAAGTTCAAGGCCCAGGGAATACGGTCGAGCGAGAAGGCGGCGCAAACAGACGCGCTGCACACCATGAACGACGTTAAGACTCAGGTGAGTAAGATCTACATCGTTCATGGCCATTACTTACATCTTTGTCCACTTGTTAGCTCACCGACCTGTTCTGGCGCTGCGGCATTGTGTCGTTGCTTCTCCTGAGCAGGTCCAGTGTCATGCAGACGTTCACGCCGGTCCTATTCGAGGTTGTTGGGTCTGGAGGGTTCTTCAAAGCCTGCCTGGGTAAGGAGGGCACGGAGTCCGTCCTCCTTTATGACCAGTTCAACTGCATTCGTGACATTGGTAAGTTTCATTGTTCCCTCTGACTACATGAATACTAGCTAATCATACCTACCATGAAACCTCTCAGCACTCCCCCCGCTCATTGCTACTAGTACCAAGAAGACTAAGAAGTCTACAGTGAAGCAGAAACAGAAGGAGGTGGTGCAACTTATCACCAAGCTTCTGGGTGAGTGTCCATCCCTGTACTATTATTAGAATGATGCTAACTACTACATGAAGCCGAAGCGACAAATCAGGCGTGTACTCAAATGAACTACACGTCCTACGACAAGTCCATCCGCTATCAACATCACGTCGAAATCGTTGGCTGGCCCCCTGCCGTCCCTTTCAAACGCCCTAGCACCATCACGAATGGCACCCACCTCAAGCTCCTTGTGGATGCGATCGCCGACGAGACGCTCCATTTCGCTCCCGTCTCGGCTCCGGACCTTGTGGCCCTGACGTCGAAATTCTCATCGACTATGAGCGCTGGCAAGGGTAAACGGAAACGGACCGAGAACGACGACGACGACGACGAGGAGGAAGATGAGAACAACGATGAGGAGGAGGATGAGGAAGACGAGGACAAAGACGACGATGAGGAGGAAGAGGAGGACAAAGATGAAGAGGAGGAGGAGGAGGAGGAGGACAGGATCAACGATGACGTGGATGTGCACGAGGGTGATAACGAGAGGGGTCGTCCGAACAAGAGGCGCCGTGTTTCGTCACAGTCTCAGGCCCGTAGTCGCTCCGTCCTCACCAACACTGATACTGAGGATTAATATATTTAGTTTCAATGTTTTTATCATTATTTTAAATGTTAACATGTATTAATCCCTCTAAATGTTTTTATTTAATCAAATTAATTAATATACAATTTTTTCTGTATTTTTTGAGTGAATATTGAGTGAAATACTCGAGCTCATTGTGCGCAACGACGAGCTCAACATGTTTGATGGCGCTGACGAAGCGCGTGATGTCGGTGACAGCGTGGGGTCGGGATTGATGGTGAGCGACGGACCGGTAACACCTCCTGATGGTGTCCCGGAGGTTGCCGGTATACCCCTACCCCTACCCTACCCTAGGTATCTACTTTTTTTTCTCCAAGTCCCTCGTATTTTGGAGGGTTTCTGAAGAGTCTATCTGGAAGGGAATTTTCCCTACAATTCCAGAGGGGTGATCGGGTGATCCGACGCCTAGAATCACAAGGCTGATACGGTAACCACAGGTGACCGCACGAGACGACTACCAAGGGGTAGGTCGAATCGAGGGTTCCCAGAGACCTGACACGTGAAACTCACGCGAAAGAGACACCGGAAGGTCGAGGAAGAACCTCAGACCTCAGTGCGAAGGCGGGAACAACGCGCCAAAACCTGAGCGCTGGGGGCAAACGTTGGACTGTCAGAGCCAATCCAACGAGCCAATGCCAACGCTAGAGAAGGGAGTAGGTGGGAGGGACGCAAAAAACGAGTCGAGAGTGTGAACGAGCACGAGTAAGCTAACACCACTGCAGGATAGTGGCAGTGGTAAAAGATGAAGAGAGAAAAACTCGCGAGCCCATCGATAAAGATGAGAGGCTCGACGAGAAAGGATATATTATCATTAAGCTAAATACAGGAGAGGTTGAGTGGTTCCAGGACCCGGGAAGCTCTCGGGTACTTTTGTCCAGTTTTCGCGTTTTTCTGGGGCGATTTTAGACGTTTTCGTGTCCGCTTTATCGCGTTTTTCAGGCCCAAATCATGGTTAGCTGTCCGGTTTTCGCGTATTTGAGGCAAGGGGTCTAGGCCAAAAATAAAATAAAATAGCTGATGGCACATCAGTCTCACCTAGATATGGATCGGTATTGCACTCGCTTAGACTTGGCCATCTTACAATCCACGAGGTTACATCTGAAATTAGCATTTCTCAGTGAAACATGGACACAAAAGTCATAAATAAAATTTAGCGAGCATAACAGTATTTCACTGACCCTATATATCATATTTGCGTCCTTCCTGTGATCTCGAATAATTCATTCAATATGTATATACCCTATTACAAAAGTCTATATTTTGAAGTGCTCTTTGTGTTGGTGAGAATGGAAGCTAGATATAACTAGCCCTGTCATACAGTCATGTGCTCAGCATTGCTAAGAAATAGTTTACAAGAAGTACGAAGGTCCTAGGTAGTGCAGACAAATGGGGGCCCCTTTGTACGAGGTGTACGCAGGTCGCGCGCAGTGCGCGCGCAAAAATTTCCTTTTATGGACGATTACAAATCAATCTTGTCCGATTTCGCGTATTTTAGACCCCAATCCATCGCGTATTTCAGGCCAGAACTCTGGACAATACCTAGGGGGAGCTTCCCGGGTCCTGTGGTTCCCTGTCACCCTGTGTGCTACCTCGTTTCTTATCCTTAGATGAGCGGACCTTACGGTCCGCCCCATCGTCAAGCCAGGGATAGTGTTGATAGTGACAGGTTAAAGTTGCCTTTTGATGATTCACGTCACAATTCTGATTCCATCTGGCTCACAAGTCCCTTTTCCTTCCATTCCCTCTCGACACATTTGAATCTTTGTCTAAAAAGCCTCCGCAGAATTGCCACATTCATCAGTTCAACGAATTCTCTCTTTTGAACTTGGAATTTTGCGGTGGCCGGGCAAGGTTGAAGTACGTCGGTAAAATGAGGTAGCGACCCGTGAAGCCATTTCGAAAGGGCACATGGTGTAGTTGGTTATCACGCTCGCTTAGCATTCCTTGGTTTGCGAGAGGTGTTGGGTTCAATTCCCAATGTGTCCATGTTTTTTTCTCTCTCTCGTGCTCAGTGTTGTTGCTGTCTGCACTTCGCATGTCCAACATGTTCATAATCGACCACGAGGAGGTGTGTAGCACGAAACATTGGGCAATGATCCTGTGTTAGGTCGGCATATTATACTTTGTGCATTGAACAGACGAAAAAAGAGGTAACTATCGAAAGCAGAGTAAGACAGCAAATGAGGCAGGTTAATTATATGTGTGATTAGTGGTAAAGTGCGCAGTGTTCACAGGGATGCGATGACAGATGTTAGCCAGGCGTTGCTTTCGATCTGGGGTTTGAATGCGTCGAGCGAGCTCTTCAGCTGTGCCAAGTCTGATTCGGAAGGGTCGTCCAAATCCATAGCGTCCTCATTGTCTGACTTGGAGGCCCAAGTTCGGAAGAATTCTTCCATTATCTTGACTCCTTCTTCGACTGAGGCATCAGGAGCCCGAGGTGTACTTTCAGCTGTTTGAATCGTTAGTAATGTATTGATAGAATGCCTTAATTTTTTTCTTACCACCTGCGAAGTCTTCGAGTTCTTCCGTGTTCTTTTGCGCAAGCTGGTGACCTCATTAGGTATCATCAACTCCAGACCAACGAGACAACATACCTTGATGACATCCTCAGGGAAATTTGCCAGTCTGGCGACATGAATACCAAAGCTTTGGTCAGAGACGCCTGATATGACCTGATGAGAACTAAATCCTTAGAGTAAAAAATGTATCGTAACGTACCTGGCTTCACCTGGTACAGCAAGGTGATATCCTGATCACGGGCTGAATCTTCTCGTTCACCGACACTAGCGACAACATGAAGATTGGTGACATGAGGTATTTGGTGGTGAAGGTTGGTCAATTCGTGGAAATGAGTTGCGAAGAGACAGAACGCTCTGATTTCGGAAGCAATGTGCCTATCGAGACACCGTCAGCTTTTGACACGATGCCAAAAATATGATTCATACTCTGAGATTGCCCATGCGAGTCCAAATCCATCGTACGTAGACGTGCCTGAAATGATGAATGAGCTCTGAACTCAATGCGAAAGCAGACATAGGTAACACACCTCGTCCTAGCTCGTCAATGATGACAAGGGAGTCGGTTGTAGCAGACTGTAAAGTTCAATGAGGTCCGAGCTGATGCATAGAAGAACTGACAAGCCCTTACTCTTAGAATTGTGGCGGTCTCGAGCATCTCCGCCATAAATGTCGAAACGCCTTTCAGTTGGCTATCACCTGCTCCTACTCGGCATAAAATCGAGTCAAAGATAGGGAGTTCTGCACTGGCACATGGAACAAAGCACCCAATTTGCGCCATAAGGGATATCACACCGACCTATGGGCAAGTTAGCTAGAATCAGGAAGCGTGTAAAATGCCGGCTTACTTGACGGATGTAGGTCGATTTGCCACCCATATTTGGCCCCGCTAGAGTCGATCATGAGCAAGGCCACAAAATCCCTCCGAAAAACTCACTGATAATCTGGAATTCGCTTTTATCTGCCATCTGATTAGACCAAAAACAAAACAATGCATTGTGAGCATACCTTTGATCATTTCAACGTCATTGGCAATGAAGTCGACCCCATCCTGAATCTCAAGACATGGGTGACGAGCTTCTGATAGGACCAGATTGCCCGAGTCTAAATAGGGTTCAATTGCCTCAGATATTGGGTTAAGATTTGGAGAAAATCCACCTTTAGGTAAAATCTTGGGTTTGACATACGGGATAGGTGCATTGACGGACGCATGTGCGAAACTGTAGAGGAGTTAAAATTAGCCAAAATAGCTCGACAAATGGCGTACCTAAGGATAACGTCAAGATGGGCAATGACACCGTTCAGTTTCTCGAGGACAGGAGTGTAGGTCGCTGGTTAGGGATAAGCACTTGAAGGAGAGGTTGTACTTTGACGACATACAAGCAATGTTCACGACCTCCTTCACAATTCCACTTTGCGTGCGTGAATAGGCAGTAGACGTTTCTTTAAAGTCTTCCGCGAGCTGTTTAAGAGTTTTTGTTGCAAAATATACACCAGTTTTACTGGTTCCCAACTCGACATATTTTTTCGAAACCTTCTTCGCGTCCTGTCCCCACAGTTCAGCATGATGTGAAGCAAAAACAATGCGTCACCTACATTCTTAGTCACCCTGAAACAATAACCGTAGACTTGATGGTTCTCAAGATGGAGCTTTTTATCCAATTCAAGGTCCATATCACCACCTACATCTTGGTGCTCCTCATCCAGGCTATCTCGAATCTGAACGCCTGTCAAACATGTGTTTTAAGGAGGTTCAAGGCAATAATTACCTTTGCCAGTTTATCTGCCAACTCCTGGAGTCTGGGGTCGTATTCGGGCTTGATCACGTAGTTGTTGTTATCGAGTTCATCTAAATCTAGCGTTTGTTCGACCATGTCTTCATATTTGGTCAAGTTGGAGTGAGCCTCCTAAGAAATAGGGAACTACTCATTAGCCAATACCCCAGTGAGTTTAATTTGAGATATCGACCTTGAGAGCATCCAGAAACGTTTCCTGAACTAAGTTTGAATCCCCGCCTGAATCGTAAGTCATGTCACCTAAAGCCTCAATCATTCCAGGTAGCTGATCGCATTATTCAGGTTGCATAGACGGAATTCGACAGTGTAGTAAAACTTACTTTGAGCACCACTTGATATACCCGCACAACATCTTCAAGGGACGCGACTGACTTGCGGAAGCGTTTGCTTATGCGGTTAAGGTCAGGCATAATTTTCAAATATTCATCCTATGCAAAGCTATGGACCAGGAAGGATGAAGGACTCTGAGGACTTACTTGCAGAGTCCGTCTAGTATTGGTGTCGTCAACAAAAATCTCCACGAGGTCCAGCCTCTTCTCTGAAAAAAACAGTCGGCGATAGTCACTTTAGATACCAACTTACGCACCTATCTGATGTCTGTTGATAAGAGGTTGCTTTAGCCACGTCCCTAGCAGACGCGATCCCTGAGCCGTCTTGCATTTGTTCAAGATACCAAATAGTGTAGTATTTTGCGCCTGAAAATGGGTAAGATAGCGTGGCTTTGCGATAGAACTGGGGACTTACTGTGTGCGCAGACGTATCGACCAGGTTCAGTGCCTTTAGAGCACTGGCATCCAATTTCATGTACTGCGACAAGTCGTGTGATTGAAGGGTATATGCACCAAAGTTTTCTGAATTTCCCATGAGGCCTAGATACAATATTAAAGCCGACAGAGCAGCTGGTGCAGTGGGTAGCGAGAGCTCGGCTGTAAGAAGCATTATTGATTTTAAAAGATTTGCAAAAACGTTTCTAGGCTTACGGATGATGACAGTAGCATCAGCGGAGGATTCTTGTGCTGGTGCTGCTTTAAGCAAGCGAGGGAGATCCTGAGCTAGATTTTTTACTGTAAATTCGCCTGGATAAAGTTGGTAAGCGCTTGATCTGAATAAGCAAGGATGATGTAGACATACTAGGCTTGCGCTCCGAGATGACGACTCCACAACGATCAAGAACAGCCTTTAACTTGTTCAAGTCAATGTCTCTGTCGGTGGTCCCAGAAGCCGTCCCAGTAGGTATGATCGCCTCTTTTACTGATAATTGAATAATCAGGGACTTAACATCGCAGGTAAGGCTCGTGCATATCGAGAGAACATGGAGAATAATACCTCAAGATTGGAGAAGAGGTCGTTGTCCGTAAAGTCAGCGACACCCAAGTCCCGAGCTGACGTATCTGCAAATGCTACACCGACAGATCTCAACTTAGTGGTGGACGAAAGTGTGTCTTGTGATGTGTGCGCTAATTTAATCGCCATAACCATAGGAATAGCAGATACATCTGCATTAGCAAAAAGTAATTCTTCAACCTCCTGAAAGTTTCCGGGAGTCGCCTTTATTTGAGGTTTCAGCATGCGCAGGCGTAATGTAGGAGTGAATTCAACATACAGATTTGTCCAACCGGAATTTACTGCACTTTTTTCCCTGTCCTTGTTCAGGTACCCAAATTTCAATGCGAAGTTGTAAGCTTGTCAAAGCATCGCGCAACAGTACATGTGCCACTGAGTTTTTCAAACTAACGCTGGGAAGGCCTGCTGACTTTCCACCTAGCCCTAAATACTTGATAACTGAGTTGGTGTGGAAGACATGCTGAGCGACGAATGTCGCGTCAGGACCATACGCAGAGTAAAAGGAATCTGTTCCCGGACGAAAAAAGAGGCGAAGGGTCCCCGTTTCTGGAGACTTCTTTTCCAGTGAGTTGAAAAATGAAATGAATCCGGGGTCGGTCGTTGTGTCTTCGAATACGAGAATGCAATGTCAGTTTCAAGTTGCACAAAGGAAAGTGAGAACCTTACCGGCATCGGTTTTCTCTGAATCTTTGGACTTGCCATACATTTGCTCCATGTTGATATATTTATAAGAAAAAGGCAATTGAGAAAAAGGGTAACGATGGAGGTTGAAAAGGAACGAAAGTTAGAACAGCTGAGGCTGAACCACCCCATGCAACGCGTTATGTCACGGCACGTGTCCCCTAATTAGCGCGATGGCACTTCTAGATTCGCTGATGCCGATTGGGTGCTCGATGTCAAGGGCGAGTGGTCTTGGAGTGGTCAATTGTCAAGTCAGGCCGATGAAATATTAAAAGTTATTCCCTGCTTTTCTCGTAGAGAGCTCCAAGACTACAAATGCCAGTATCAACGAATTCACCGTGTTGTTATCATGAATCTCCTTTCAACACACACCATACTAAGGGCGTTCCCTGAATCCGACTCTGCACACCTTTCTAAAATACATATATAGTGGGATAATTCTTAAGCCTTACCTTGGCATTTTCTGTGAGCGGTAATCTAACGTCCCAGAACCAGCGACAAACAATTCCTAAGACAGAATGGACTTTGAATTCGGAGGCCTTGAAGGGGGATCTGGAGGTGACAACACAGAGGAAATGCACCGCACCCTGAATGATGCGCTCGAGCTCATACTCTTAGTAAGTAAGAATGTCACACAGTATACCTACAGCGCATTTATCCAGACGATGACTATGCATAAAAATCGAGAGTGAATGTGAAATGCATGACGATTCTTCTCGAGTCAGCATTCGATAACTTCTGACCAATAGGATTGGCGCTATGGGGATTGTCACTCGATTCTCAGAGCTATTTGCTCAATAGACTCTATTGAGCAAATATATTGAAGGCGTCAACGAATACCTGCTGAAAGCTTTTAGTTTCAAACACGACATCGACGAACCCAGATACCACCGAGTCATCATAAACACGCCATCAGGAGCCTCCGTTTATCGTTCATAGTTGCACAACTTGATGCATAAATTAAATCACAAGAAAAGGCTAAAGAAGGGTACACGATTATATGAATACAGGAGGTGGGCTATTGTTCGAACAATTAGAACTATTGAGAGCACACGGCCAGTAAAACTACAGGAGTCCATACACACAGCATTCCCCGAGGCTTGAAAGCTCACATATTCGTCAAGGAGACAACGAATAGTCGATACAGCAGGTCTTTTGGTAGAGACTGGACCCATGGCGCGAGCTCGATCCTATTCCAAGGAGTAAGGACCTCTCTTCCTTTCAAGAGTCCGATCCGCATCCTCCGTGGCCCAAAGAAGTGCTACAAGGTTGTTGAAATCAGCATTAGTAAAAGAATTCGGGCCTTGTACTCACCCGATTCCACATTTCGATAGTACCAATCACTTTCTTTTCCTTTTGCCCTCGAATGAAATACTGTGCTCCGTACGCCGTCATGGGGCCTAAGAGTCGTAGGTAATTAGCTTCACAATAGGAGACGAAAAACCTATTTATTTAACACACCAACGACCGGGACAACGGAAAGTAGCATTGGCTGCAACCGTTTTACGTCTTGATCATTGAAACTTGCGGTAGCTTGTATTGAATGAACGAACAAAATCCAATCGGCCTCTGTAACATCATGGGAGACGAACGGGTGAACGTCTAGAGAGTGATTAGCATGCGACTCTAATGGGGGTGCTGCCAGTGGAAACCCCTTGTCGAGATGCTTTCCCCTGGATATAAGGTAAATCGAGTCAAATGCGGGGTATTCAAGATGGGATGGTGGGCCACGAGAAAAGCACGAGGGTGTGTCAGAATCCCAGTTCGCTGACGGATTGGATACGGGATACGGTGCAGCATAGAGTGCTGTCTCGCTGGAAGGCTCTCTGGCTTCATTTGGGAGTGATGGTCTTTGTTGGCTACTCTCAGGGAAGAGGGGGTTGGATGTCCGTATTTTCGATGTCTTTGGACCAGGCAACACAGGCGAAACGCTATATGAAGGAGGGTTCGGACTACCCGTAGTCTCAACGGTAGCAGGGCTAATCACATCATCCCTTCTCGGACTTGATGTTGTTGAGGTTGATTCGCAGTCTTCAGGATCGATGGTAAGGTTGCTGGGTGCATATCGATCTGACGGGGAAGTTGTAGTAGCCATGTCAAAGGTTGAAGCTGGAGATATTACTTACACCCAAATTGAAAGCGATGACTTTATGGCGTATTGGAACAACATTGCAGGGTCACGCCTTTCCCATCTTTCAGCCAACACTGCCTGAGCTAACCGCAGCAGTGTGGTACTTACCGTCATAATCGGGCTTACATACACATATCGGGGATATTTCCCCATGAGAGTTATCTAACCGGGCATTGAAATCGAATGCTGTCCATTCACTTACTTATCTTTGTACTTTGTTCAAGCCACGGGTAAGTAATCACTTTGGCTGTGAGACGAAGGAGGTAAGTACGCCATGATAAATGGTGTCATTTGAGAGAGACTCGGCCAAACGAAGACACATTGTGATCTCACGCACATTTCATCCTTTCTCTAGATTTCGTCTTCTCTTTCCGACTGTCCAGGGGTTACCCCAACAGGATGGACGATCTATCAATTCAACTCACTCAGGCTGAGTTAGTCAACGCCAAAGCTCCGTGGAATGCTGATGTGAAGGATGTAGGGTGGAACACTATGCCTACTTGCATCGCTAATACTATTTAACGCAACTTGCTCGTCTAGGTTATCGTGGACTTCCCGGATTACATTGCTCAACTGCTACTCTGCAATTCACCGCCAACTGATGGAGAACTTCCACTTGTTGCAGCATATCTGCAAGAAGCGATCGAGACCCTGCTCGAGGTTCAAGAGAATTTGCGACCCCTTGAACAACGCAGACTCGACAGGGACTCGACAGATATTCTAATCGAATCACCCCAATCCTCCCCCTTTTACCGGTTTCCAAAAAGATTGACGCTGCACGCATCATACTTTCCCCCGTCCGTCGTATTCCTCTCGAAATCATCGTGGAGATAGCGCTGTTCTGCTATTCTGAGCCCCAGAACCTGGATACGCCCTTAGCTGCGCGTGTTCCGATGCGCCTATGTCAAGTCTCTTCAGTCTGGCGAAGGTCAATTGAATCATACACACGACTGTGGGCGCATATACAGTTTAATCCAGGTGAAGGGCCCAACACACAATTCTTCGAATCAACGCTCCAAAGGTACACAGAACTAGCGGCAATGGCGCCCATCTACTTGGACCTCGTATTGACACCAACACGGCAGCATTCCCGCTACAAAACCGACCGTTTCGCTTCAAGGACGATATTTTTGTTGATAACATGGCCAGGGAGACTCAAAATGACATCTCTTTCCATCAACTTTGGCTTAGGTGGTATCAATCCCTTCACGAAGATAGCAGGCCAGATGCGCTTTGGATCTCTCCCGAACTTGCGCAGCCTTTCATTTTATGCCCCACACCAGTCCTCTTCCGTTACTGTCTTCAAACAGATATTCATGAACACGCCTAATCTCAGCCATCTGCACCTAGAAAGTGATCAGTCTCCGTCTAATTTTGACATCATACCACAATCAATGATGCAATCATTAGTGCAGGTTAACATAAAGGGGAGATATTTTGCTGCCGCTCAGTGGACCCTCCTCATGGTAGGCTGCTCGAAGCTACAGTTTGCGTCCTTCGACCTGGACGGGTCTCGCCCTGTGTTCGAGCAAACAGTTCGGATCACAGAGTCGCGAGACTTAACAACTCTAAGCTTGAACTTTCGATCTACTTGTCTCTACAACCCATACCTCCCATTCCGGTGGATGTCATTTCCTCGTTTGACAATATTGAACGTTTATCTCAACACCCCTTCACTACCTCAACTTCAAATACTACATGATACTTACAGACCAAAACTTCCAAGCCTAACACATCTCTCCATTATCGCCAATATCTCCTGCGGCTTGTGGAGCGTTGAGGATGACGGACAGTCGAGCCTTAATCTGTCCACCAACAGTTCGTTAGAGGGCATTGAAGAGACTGTGCGTCGGCTGCTAAGTTTGGCTCGAAAAGACTTCGACGTCCTTCAGCTGTCATTATCAGCGCCACCAAAAATCTGGAATAATATATTTAGCATATGGACTAGCGTACATGATACCGGACTCAACACCAAAGACCTTCCTGCCATGAAGTCCCTTCATGTGGGAATACCTGCGGAAGGGATCCTTCAAGGGTGCGGACAACATCTATTGCAGTTCGTCGTGAGACAGTTGCATCACCCGAGATGCAGGCTGGAGCATTTAAAGGTGACCATAGGCGTGGAGAAGTACGAAGGTCAAGAGAAGGTGGATCAGGCAATCGACACATTGTGGAAAGGGTTGGAGGTGTATGTTGATTCGAACGAGTTTAGCTGGGAACATGATGTTCTCAGATATCAACCAGCTATTGCTCGAAACGCCAATCGGAACGCCATGCGCTAGAATATCGCTTCGTATTTACCAAGAACATTCTTCCAATATTTACTTGATGGTATCAGAGTGTATAGATTCTGAGGGTGTATATTACGGACTTTTATTGAAGCCCCTGTCTATGGTGCCGATACCCACGATGGCCAAGGCCACACGCACTTTGTGACGACAACATCGTGTTCATCATCACCACATCACACCATGCACAACCCTCGCTTTATCCACCCCATTCAGCAATATTCTTGTATTCTCTTGCATTTCATGTTTTTCAAATCCTAACCATCGCCCAGACTCCGCTTATCCTAATCCAACCACCTTCTCCAACAGAAGGTGATATACAGATACACGAATGAATTTTTTACTTTCTCCGAGAACATCTTCTTCCAATTCAGGTTCACCCTCGCTTAGCTCCTCTACTGTAGGCAACAGTCCCGGGGCGACAGGCATTACCGGACTTACGAGCCGTCGGGACCACTCAGTCAGCTCTCAGTCAACTTTGAGAGGAGAAGGGGAAAATGGGGAGTTGTTGAGTGACGAAACTGCCAGGGGATCGAGGGAGGAGCGGGATAGGAAGGGAAAGAGACGAGAGCAGCCTCCACCATATGATCAGGACTTTGAACACGTTCAGCAAAGTATGGCATCCGACATAGAGACTATCACCGCAATTCCAGGAGCCTTCCGCGCTCCTTTCAACGAACCTATTGGCCCAACACCGCTCACGCAGACAACACGGTTAGACCAGGACACAACATTTGGTGTTGACATTCCCCGACCGGACACCACCTTCGACTTGTCATTAGACTTGGATATCCTACGGTCACCTGGTGCTCGCACTGTTTTGAGCACAGAAGTGAGCTCTGGTTTCGGCTCGAGTTCTGGCTTTTCGAGTGCGTCAACACCGGTGGTGGAGGAGTCGAGAGGAGCTACAGCTGGTGACACTACAGGCCCAAGAAGCTTGCCAGAACCTCAACCCCCTAAGAGTGTCTTGAAGAGACGGCCAGACGATGTTCAGTCTGACTGGAATGGAAACGCGACCCCTGGCCCCTCGACAAGACCTGACATGAGGACCACTCACGACACACACTCACCAACCAGCCGCCGCATTTCCTCGAGCCATCATCGAAGAAGCTCACGGTCAGAGTCCAGACGCCACAGAAGAGACAAATCGCAGGAACGAGGCTTATGTGAGTTGTTTAAATTAATACCAATTGTAACAACACCTGATTTGCAAACCCTAGCTCGCGATTTTCTGTTGATCATCGCTCTCTGCATCGGTCTGGCCAGTGCATCTATCCTCATCGTGCGTCCAGCGTTGTCAAAATTTTACGGCTGGGACGAGCTATATGGTTCTTACGACTCGGATTGGGAATGGGCCGCAGAAGTCGAGCTCTGATTATGGGAACTGTTTTTTCACACATATGCAGGCTTGACTTGGGCTTGACTTTGCCTCGTTTCTGTTTTTAGCTCTCGCATAGGAATATCGAATTCGTGTATTTTTATAAACCACGGACCGGGAATTAATGGATTTTTAGAGGACCAGACATTGGGAGAGATGGTGTTACAATCTGCTAATTTGGATGTTTAGTTATTACAATTTACAATAAAGTCCAGCTTTTGCGACATCTTCAAGAAAGCAAGTACAGTCCAGAGTTTTTGCCCAGCTATCTATCTCCCTTCAAGCTTCAAGGTTTTCCAAAAGTTTTCTACCGAGCATAATTGTAGTCCTTGCATTCGATAACCAAACTCCACCTGAGCAACCTTTGCGTGAGGCACTGGATTATAACCAGCTCTTGCTCCCGTGATAGCTCGAGAATTATTTTCTAGAAGAAACGGCAAAGACGTTTTTTGAGGTCTAGGAGTTGTATTAAGCGCGTCCGAGCATCGGCGATGTCTATAGCAGAAGTAGCAAGGCTTGCCGGCATCAAGGTCTCTAAAGACTCGTCCAAGAATTGCCAGTCCACAAGACCTTTCGCTTTATGAATAGAACCAGTCCAGCATGGATCAGCTATCTCTATCCACTCTTGTTCAGTGGGTGAATCATCACTATTCGCAGACGTGGTATCGTCAAAGTCAGCTCCGAAAACAGGAAGGGGCCCAACAGAATAGGGGTTAAGACTCCAGGCTTCCATCTCTGGCTTAGGGAAGTAGATCCACTGGTAGTAGTCCCAAATCTTCAACTCGATGGTCCGCAAGGCAGGCATGCATCCAGAACATTCGATCACAGACATAAGGTCTGCAAAATCCTGTTCGCTGTCCTTCAATTCAAAGAATGGAATGCCCTCCACTTTTGGTACCCCCCATGATGCGTCACTGTTCCTAAGCTTGAGTTCCAAGGTCTCCAGCCCGAAAAGTAAGTCGTGCAACAAAATTTTGCCAATGCTAGACATAATATCAAAAGAAAAGGTGTATTTAAGCAGGATTTCTTATGATCGGAGGTGAATTCGCACATACCAGGCACATAAGTCGTTCCCGAACTCAATGTCATTAACCGCGTATTAGTCCTGGTAATGAGGAAGTAGATTTCACGTCATGTGAGTGACATGTGTGGATTTACGGCAATGCGCAAGTTTTCGACAGAAATTTCAAGCATAATGCGTTCATCTGACATCCAGCCCAAGGTTAGATGATAGATGATAGTGATCCCTGAGGTTCAGCACTTCGAGATGCACCTCATAGTCCAAGCGATATGAGTTAAGCTCTAAGTGGTCTGTTGCTGCAAGCGCTTTGGAGAATCCAGCTTCCGCCATACGAAGTCATACCAGATTAGGGAGACTGTTCCGAGACAAGTACCTCGCGAGATCCAGCGGTAAACATTCAATTCTCACTTCATCCACAAGTGAAAGCGACTTGAGATTGTTGGAGAACCCTACGCTGCGGTTAGTAAGGACATCCAGGAAATTGCTCGAAGTATCGCAGCCTGCCACCTGCAAGGATACATCCTTAGCATTGCTATTGGAGAAGAGAGAACAGATCTGGCGAAGGATTTAAACAGCTGACTGTCTGAACCGTTCATTTGGACCATCATATTGCCCGAACGCCGAAGTCGCAGCAGAAATATCACCACTGCTTATCGTCAACAATAGACAACGGATATGTCCGGATAATGTCGTTTTTGTAAGGAAACGCTGTGTAGGACGGCTGAGCGGGCGCTCAATGCGCCCCGTCTGACCCGCATTCATCGCAAGAGGTCGAAGATCGTGCGCTCCTGGTTCTTGTTAGCGGGAAGTGAAAGCTCGATCGAGCCGCCTGGTATATTTTCTGCCAAGTAGCTCAAATATGCGAGGTCTGATACATTCATCCTGTGTCTGCTAAATGTGTGCCGGCGCGAGATCGCGAGCCAGTCCCGACAGACCAGTGCGCGTGACGACAAAGCGCATTTAGCCACATAAAAGATGGATCCGAAGCCCAGAGCACCAGCTCTCCAATTCTACGCCTTCGGAATAGGAAAGCTGCCGACGAAATTCTTGATAAAAATGCCAAGAATGAGCTTCCTCTGCTATGAAGCCGTCGATGGCTTGGAAAAAAGCGGGATACGGAGCCTGATTCCCTAAATAGATGAAGCTACCTGAGGTTTTTTTTTTTGTTTTTATAAACAGACATACCAAGGGGAAACGATGCGCATATAAACAATATGCTAGATAGAAATTGAGGAATGAACGTGTTAGTCTTGAGTAAAGCCTAGGCGGTGTTGGCGTTGGAGTGGATCCCTAAGTTTCAAATGCACAGCCACCAGCTTATCGTGAGAAAGAATCTGTAATCAAATCATGATCTCGTCATGACTAACAAGCATTGAAGCAAGCGCCGGACTATCGCTCCACCTCGACTCTGATACACTCCAGGAATTTCCAGAAGAATGCGGGCCGATTGCCAGGTCGTGCATTCCCTCAGGTAGGCATCACAGTGTACAAGGAGTTGCTTATCGGATTAGCTTCCCATACTTGTAGTCTTCGTCCTCAGCTGAACCCACCAATCATTTGCAAGTTTCCGATGGGAATTGAATTGCTGTACCATGGCACACGACAAAAATATGTAACCCCGAAACGAACTGAATAGGTGTCATTCAGAGTCTCCTTCCAGATATTCAGGCTGCCACGCTTTTCAGAAATCCGTCATTTCTTCGGGGAATGAATACATGGGGAAGATTCACACGTCATTCACATTCAATTGGTGAGTACATTAGGGTGCAGTAAAACAGGACCTCATAAAACTGTATGCTCGATGACACAAGAAAGCTAACGGGATGATCCTTGGTGGACATCAGCTTCTCGATGTCACTTGGAGTGGCGAGGCATATGGATATAGGGTCCACATGACACAAATTTGAGGCGATACCCTCGCACATGCGTCGCGAAATGCAATTTTTGAGCAGACGAAGTAGTGATGATCCATGACGGCGTATCAGCATTAGGGCACCTTTGACTATTACGATGGCCCCCAATTAATGTTTTGAATTCACGAACTGGCCTATGTAAAAAAGATTCATGTCAGTGGCTGTCAGTGGACCTGGTCAGATCGCTCTTGTGACCTCTTGGAGTTGTTCCGGATCGACTGACCTCGTTCTCACACCTGTGGTTACCGTATCAGCCTTGTGATTCTAGGCGTCGGATCACCCGATCACCCCTCTGGAATTGTAGGGAAAATTCCCTTCCAGATAGACTCTTCAGAAACCCTCCAAAATACGAGGGACTTGGAGAAAAAAAAGTAGATACCTAGGGTAGGGTAGGGGTAGGGGTATACCGGCAACCTCCGGGACACCATCAGGAGGTGTTACCGGTCCGTCGCTCACCATCAATCCCGACCCCACGCTGTCACCGACATCACGCGCTTCGTCAGCGCCATCAAACATGTTGAGCTCGTCGTTGCGCACAATGAGCTCGAGTATTTCACTCAATATTCACTCAAAAAATACAGAAAAAATTGTATATTAATTAATTTGATTAAATAAAAACATTTAGAGGGATTAATACATGTTAACATTTAAAATAATGATAAAAACATTGAAACTAAATATATTAATCCTCAGTATCAGTGTTGGTGAGGACGGAGCGACTACGGGCCTGAGACTGTGACGAAACACGGCGCCTCTTGTTCGGACGACCCCTCTCGTTATCACCCTCGTGCACATCCACGTCATCGTTGATCCTGTCCTCCTCCTCCTCCTCCTCCTCTTCATCTTTGTCCTCCTCTTCCTCCTCATCGTCGTCTTTGTCCTCGTCTTCCTCATCCTCCTCCTCATCGTTGTTCTCATCTTCCTCCTCGTCGTCGTCGTCGTCGTTCTCGGTCCGTTTCCGTTTACCCTTGCCAGCGCTCATAGTCGATGAGAATTTCGACGTCAGGGCCACAAGGTCCGGAGCCGAGACGGGAGCGAAATGGAGCGTCTCGTCGGCGATCGCATCCACAAGGAGCTTGAGGTGGGTGCCATTCGTGATGGTGCTAGGGCGTTTGAAAGGGACGGCAGGGGGCCAGCCAACGATTTCGACGTGATGTTGATAGCGGATGGACTTGTCGTAGGACGTGTAGTTCATTTGAGTACACGCCTGATTTGTCGCTTCGGCTTCATGTAGTAGTTAGCATCATTCTAATAATAGTACAGGGATGGACACTCACCCAGAAGCTTGGTGATAAGTTGCACCACCTCCTTCTGTTTCTGCTTCACTGTAGACTTCTTAGTCTTCTTGGTACTAGTAGCAATGAGCGGGGGGAGTGCTGAGAGGTTTCATGGTAGGTATGATTAGCTAGTATTCATGTAGTCAGAGGGAACAATGAAACTTACCAATGTCACGAATGCAGTTGAACTGGTCATAAAGGAGGACGGACTCCGTGCCCTCCTTACCCAGGCAGGCTTTGAAGAACCCTCCAGACCCAACAACCTCGAATAGGACCGGCGTGAACGTCTGCATGACACTGGACCTGCTCAGGAGAAGCAACGACACAATGCCGCAGCGCCAGAACAGGTCGGTGAGCTAACAAGTGGACAAAGATGTAAGTAATGGCCATGAACGATGTAGATCTTACTCACCTGAGTCTTAACGTCGTTCATGGTGTGCAGCGCGTCTGTTTGCGCCGCCTTCTCGCTCGACCGTATTCCCTGGGCCTTGAACTTTTTGTGCTCCTCCGCGAACTTGTGCGCCGCTTTGATCTCGGCGGTGGAGTACTTTTTGTTGGCAAGATCAACACGGATGCGGGGGAGGCGCTGCTTGAGCGCGTGCTGAGCAGGCTCGTTATCTATATTAGCACAAATCATTAAAAAAATAAAATAAAAACAATATATGAGTTGACACTTACTGATGTTAGCTAGATGAGCCTCTAGCATCAGCAAAACGTTGGCATCGCTTAGTTTGCGTTTTGGCTTGCTGGCTGTGCTGAGGACAATAGCCTTGATGTCGGCAACAGGCTTGTTGAACTGCTCGGCGAGTTCCTGAATATCGTCTTCGAGTTGTTCAATGAGAACCTGCACGGCTTCATCGAACAATGCCTTCTTCGCACGGTTTTCTTCTTTGCGTTGTTTTTTTGCTGCCTTGCCTGCAGCGGTGGTCTTGGGCGCCGGGCGAGAAACTTTGGGTTGTGTTGGATACGAGGGGTTGCGTTCAGACCATGAGCTAGTTTGAGGAGGGGGAGACGAGGGAACAGGTGGTGGAGAGGAAGGAACTGGTGAGGGAAGGTGGGAGGTTGTGTTGATGGAGATGGGAGCTAAGGGTTCCCGGCCTCGGAGTGGAGCCGAAGACCTGTCAACGTTTGACAGCGTGTGGGAGCTGTCAACATGTCCTTCCGCAGGTGCCGTGGGGTTTGAGATAACGGGGGTGGCTTGATTGTTCAAAATTCGACTCAAGTCCATGGTGAATAGGGCAATGAGTCGTGGGGTTAGAGGAAGATAGAGAAAGTAGACATACCCGACCATTGTAGCGAATACCAAATCAACAGAGTTTGTTTAATTCTCAACACAACGCGTACACACCACGAAAGTCACAGGGTCGTGTCAAGCACGTGATGATGTTCAATTTCACCGATAAGGCAATTCAACGATCAATCATTTCTCATTGACTAACACTGATAATGAGTATGCCAGGTAAGTGACACGGTCCTTGACAGGGCTTCTCATCTCACAGCAAGCAGAACTTAGGAAGAGCAAACGCACAGCCCGATTCACCGTGGTCTTAGACGACTCGGATGAGCCGGCGACAGATCACGAATCAGATGTGGGACACCCTGAGCTCGTTAACCCATCCCCACCCATTCCCCACTATACCAAATTCATTCACAACCAGGGTCAGCGCTCTCCAGGTCAGAATTTTGATGCCTACTGTGTCTGGAATGGGCGCAAGGTTGGCATTTTTCATAGCTGGTGCGTTAACAATGTTATTTTGCTAATCTATTAATAACTTATCAAAGCTGTGAACAGGCCTGAGGTTGTGCGGTCAACCGATAATGTGCCAGGTGCCGCATGGTTAGGCTTTGCAACCGTAGACGATGCAATCCAGGCCTGGAACAGCAAAGTCGCCCGCAAGCCCGATTTAGCTGAATGCGCCCGCAGGCAGGTACAACAAGGAAGTAATGGCGACATCACATCGCTTGCACAGAGTTTTTCAGCGCTCTCTCCGCCTTCGACACCTCAGCGCTCTGGATCTCGTCCCTCATCATCTATTCTGATCTCTCCTTGTCATTCCCAGCCATTTGTGGAGGAGGACACTGCCTTTTATGTTGTTGTTAGAGGTGCCAGACCTGGTGTTTATCATGGCAAGTAAGTGCTTTTGAATTTCTTTTTCTATTGTTTATTGTGGCTAATAAGCGTGCTATTATGCCAGTGTAGCAGCATGGAATGCTGCAGGACCGCATTCTCGAGCCAGAAGGATGAAATCAGGTAGTGAAGCTGAGGCATGGAAGGTATTTGGGCAAATGTACATGTCGGGCAAAATTGAGGCGTTATAATTTATTTTTTTGCTACATTTTTATATGTAGAGCTGCAGTATATGTATGGAATCATTCTCATATTTTTTTCTTCTTTTTAAATGGCTGGATTGATTTGTTACTCTCGAAAGTGTGAAGGCGAGCACAACACAACTTCATGTCCAATGTGCAGAATTACCTTATTTGGAACTAAATCCGGGACTCAGTACCGGGATGCAGTACGACAAAACAATATCGCTGCACATGTATTAGACTGTCCACCACTATCGGATAGTGTTCAAAGACTTTTAATAGGTTAATAGTATTAGATTATGTCAAAAAATCAAACATAACGCATACGAGTAGGGAAATATGAGTCTGAACATTGTGATGTACCATTGTGTTAAATCTATTAGTTCTTTCAGCTTGGACGCCTTTCGAGTATTTTTAATTGAAATATATCTCACATTGTATAATAATCAAAGTTGTTCTGTATAAAAATACGCAGAGTTACTGTTTGTATTAATTCAGAGATTTATTTATGTTTTTTCTCGGCATGTTCACAGTGGATGGTAGATGCATCGGATTCATATTTTAAAGTCGTTATAATACTCTCAGATGTATTTAGTCATAAATTCCGAAACAAAAGAGTGAAATATCAGACTCCGAATTTTGCCAAAAATCGACTGTTTTTACACTAATACGTATTTTGCAATGCGAGTTTTTATTCGTTTACCATATAAAGGACGGCATATGAAAGCGCTTAAACGCGCGATTAAAACGAGGGTAGCATCTCCAGATTTGAGTAAGAATTGATGAAGATATAAAAGAATAAGTGCTGGTTTTTGATGTTGTGAACGTTCGATGCTCTCGAAATGATCAATACATCAATAGGGCGCCTAACGAGTATTTCGACCACTTTCCTGTTCGCCCAATGTGGGGCACCAATATCTCTTCGGATTTCGTCAAAAACATTCTCAATCGATAGACACATGATCTTAAAATATAGAAATATCGAAATTATGCTATATAAAACGCTGAATGTACATAGGGTAACCAGCCTGGTGCTCTAACATTACATCTATGCTAATTCTGGCGCGGGCGAAAAGCCTGCAAGGCCCGGTGACGAGGAATATGGTGTATATACTGCCATTACACCCTACCGAAGCAAACATGGTACATTAGGTGTCGTGTGGCATTGTAAAGCAAGCAAAGGGAGGGGCTTACTGACCTTGAGAATATGTTCAGCCTTGAGTGAATGCAAACGAAGCCATTCGAACGTATCTGGCACGTTGTAAGTAGCAGACAATGGTTCCTTGAAATGTCCGATATGTCATTATATCCAAAAGTTACTCATATGTGCTGTATGTACTCACCGAAGTATGTTTTTGAGGAGATAGGGCAGATAGGGGTATGGTTTAACCTGTTTCACGTGATGAATTCAAGCAAGAAAAACATCAAGTTTAGACACGAAACATACCATATTCTTACTACCCCGTGGCCTGGTTTGACGACTGTCACATCTAAAACATACAACATGCCAACCATAAAGGTCGCCCGAATCATGGGCACTGACATCAACGGAAAGGCACATTCAGGGAAGGCATTGTCTCGAAAACAGCTTGGAGATTATCAGTTGAGTGCACGAAAGCAGCACAGGGAGATGCGCGAGCGACGAAGAAAGGCGTTCCTCAGTCGCATGGGTTTGAATATGGATCACAGTGACGAGCTGGGCGACAACGATGACGATGTAGGTGGCTGGATGGACGTGGATATGGGGGACGCGCAAACAAACGGCGAGGTACAGGCAAGGCTGTTGGCTGTAATGGAGGGACGGGAGGTCTTGGATATCAGCAACCACGGAGGCGAGTTTGAGGAGATTGTTGAGTCCCTATTGCAAGATCATGCACCTAGGTAAGCTACTTGAGCCTCATTCATATTAAAACATTTACTGATAATCATATTAAAAATAGAAAACGAAGAAAGCGGGACACGCGAACGCGTCGCGATGCAATTGAAAAGCGGGTTCTGGCGTTTGCCTCCCAGATGCCTGAAATGCTGGAGGCGTATCTAGTGTGGAGTCACCGACAGGGAGATAAAACGTTTGTAAACGAGAACCCACCGGAATATCCAGAATACCAGGCTGAAAGGGAAGGGGATTTCCCTGTCCGAAGAATTGATACCTATGGTATGTTGGGACTTGGGATGGAATAAATGTGAACTTACCTCGACACCAGGTGTTTCCCGAGTGGCCGTACCCTTGTACACCGACTTGCCATCCCTAGCAGCCTCATTTGTTCGTCACGGAATGATACCATGTGCGCCAGAAGCGCCGACTGTTGGTTTCACAATCCGGACTTTGGAGCTCTTTCGCGCAGCATCCCTTCGTTGTCCTCGTCTCTCAATCCAGGCATTCACAAGGACGCTGTGCGACTTGCATCGTAGCCCCTACCAATCATACATCAGTAAGCAATTCTCGGTTGCATATGACACTTACCTTGATATATTGGGCATTGTTGATGAGAGGATCAACACTGCATTAGGCAGAGACCAGAAAGGGTGGAGACTGAGACACGCATGTGTGCCGTGCACTTACAAACTTCAAGGAGAACCAGACTTGAAGTTCTCCATGTTACTGACCATGGACGGAAACGATTCGTTGAAGAGACTGGCACGACGAGACAAAACAGAGGAGGTGGAGGGAGGAAGAGAGCTGGGTGAGAATCACGAACGCCACGACCCACGCGTTGTCCGAGGTGACTATTACCTCTCACGGGAAGAGGTTGACAGGTGGGGTAAGGGTTCTGTGGCTCTCATTCCCCAGAAAACAGAAGTGGTAAGCACATTTTCATTATCATAATAACCATTACTTACCAGAATTAACAGACAGATCCCAATGGATGTGATGACCGCTGGAAGAACATGGCAAACGAGAAGACAGCGAGGATGTGGGGAATATTTGATGAGACAGGTATATTCCTCGTCCTATGCCGCCATTCCCATGTCCTGCTGGTGATGGACATGGTGAGAAGCGGAGAACAGTGAGTAAATTCCCACATCTACCTCTTCCTCTTCACCGTCATCACCTCCCTCACGTCTAGATCCAAATACCCCCTCGCCGCCGTTGAACGCCTTCTGGATGCCTTCGGCAGCGACCTCGCTATAGGCTACGACATTGGTTGCAAGTTCGGGACGACGCTGAAGAATAGCGCTTTAGGACCACGGGCAGAAGAACTGCGCACACGTTTCCTCGTTGGCAACTTCCACGGCCATGCCCACAACCGCAAATGCCAACTGAAGAACCTCGCAGCGTACATCGACGGTACAGGCCTCGATCCCTTTGAGGGATGCGAACCTTATTTCTCGCTTTCAAACGGCCTCGCACCATCAACGCGCTCCTCAAGTATTTTCCATCGCCGCCAGACTATCAACGGATTTGTTAAGCACACAGACTCAGAAGATACATACCTTTCATTAAGTACCATACTGCTATACCTTTATCATTTGCCGCTGACCACATATATTTTATTCAGGTTCATTCATTGTAAATAGTTACAAACGAGCCCTCGACATCATCGCTCGTGAAGGCGCTCTCTTCCAGCAAATGCACCAACAAGGCCTCGGCAAGGACACGGCTCTATTTCAACGGTGGCTAACAGAGGAAAGTAATTACCTCACAAATCTCTCGCGCGAGCCTGAAGAGGAGACCCTTAAGATGGAGTATTATCAGAAGCTGCAGAGCTTCTATAAGACCCAGTACGTCTATCTTGTATCCACCTATTGATATATTACATTGAATATATCCTCCTAGAGTCCTGCTGACGGCCGCTGAATCCCAATGGATTTCACTGACCCCATCCACCATCAACACCACACCTGACGAAACCCGCCGCAATGAAACCAAACGCCGACAGCTTCAAGAACGTCATCGGCGCGAGATGGATATGATTCATGGATTAGAGGTCAAGCTGGACATCAAGCCCGAAGATCGCTGGATACCCGGTGACAAGGAGTGGGAGGAGACGCAGCAGCTGGTGTATCTACGCCGGTATCGCGCTGCCGTCGACCGTTTGGAGGGTCTAGTTGTGGCGCGGTTATTTGAGTTGACGAAAATGAACATGTCGCAAACTGGTGAGTATTTTTTCTTTTTATCTGATCTTTCCTATTGTTTTACAACGCTACAGGCTACAAAATGCGACAGCAAATTGGGAAAGCGCTCAAGGCCCGTTCTCAAGCCATTCGTAGCGCCGTGGAGGACTACAACGCTGCAGCAAAGTCTGTTGGGCGGGGTGTGCTCACGTGGGATCAAGTCGTGCAGTACACCCAGCTCGCAGACTTTGACTTGCTTTCCGACACGCGCGAGGACGTTCGTCAGCGAGACTGGGCAAAGGCAGGGTCGCGAACCCTTGTGGACCAGTTCTTCAAGATCAAGGGTGCGCGCGACGAAATCAAGAGGCTCAACATTGAAATCCGCCGACTTACCACCTACATTCGCGACGAGGAGGCTTTCCTCGCTCACCACGTCGACACCCTCTCTGAAACACAACCCCTTCTTGCCCACCAAATCCACCTACGCCTTATCTCTCTCAAACTGAAGAATGACGTTCACATCACGCGCATGAAGGGCCTGCTCAAGCTCCCGGGATTCTCGGGAACCCTGGATGAAGGTGTTAGCATTGAGGGTTCCCAAATCCCCACCACGGTGCCTTCTTCCCCCATATCTCTCACCACACGCGGATCCGTTGCGGAATCATCAGAAGAGGCAGCTGAACAAGAGGAGGAGGAACAGGAACAACAAGCAGAGGAGGAGGCCTTTCTTTTGATGGAAATGTCTCTTGATAGTCATTGAAGTGCTCTTTAATCGTTTATTATATTTAAATATGTTTATTTAATTAAATTAATTAATCTACAATTTTTTCTGTATTTTTTGAGTGAATATTGAGTGAAATACTCGAGCTCATTGTGCGCAACGACGAGCTCAACATGTTTGATGGCGCTGACGAAGCGCGTGATGTCGGTGACAGCGTGGGGTCGGGATTGATGGTGAGCGACGGACCGGTAACACCTCCTGATGGTGTCCCGGAGGTTGCCGGTATACCCCTACCCCTACCCTACCCTAGGTATCTACTTTTTTTTCTCCAAGTCCCTCGTATTTTGGAGGGTTTCTGAAGAGTCTATCTGGAAGGGAATTTTCCCTACAATTCCAGAGGGGTGATCGGGTGATCCGACGCCTAGAATCACAAGGCTGATACGGTAACCACAGGTGCGTTCTCAATAGAATTTGATCAAGGGGGGAGAAGTATAAGGCACCACTCCGGACTTGTTTGTTTTGTTTTGCCCGAAAAGTACAGGAAGCAATTTTGTAGGTGCACGTTTGTTAAATGGTGGGTCTGCATCAAACTTCTGTCGTTGTGTTACTTGATACCTTTCCTCATTCTGGGTTGTGGATAAGCACCCCTCTAGGACGCCACAAGGTTCCACAACGCACGTATCTTCTTCACATCCACTAATAGTGCTTGCAAACACTGCAAACACCGTTGGTGTCAACGAGGGTTGACACCTGATTCCTTGGTTTGCCTTTACTTGGACAATGGAGTTCAAAGTTGGCCTGGCCTGCTTTATGGCTTATCCTATGGTTCCTCGTCGACTGTGGCGCACGGTCGGTTTGAGGCACAGACGGTGGTGATACATGTACCGGTACCGCTTCGAGAGAAG
The DNA here is from genome assembly GCA_015501605.1 of Panaeolus papilionaceus. Lineage (NCBI taxonomy): Eukaryota > Fungi > Basidiomycota > Agaricomycetes > Agaricales > Panaeolus > Panaeolus papilionaceus. The sequence continues at coordinate 209,588 of JADNRZ010000014.1, forward strand.
GATATTGGCTGTTACTCCCCACGTTTTCAAGACCGCAATAAATATTCATGGCGTCTTTTACTGAATCAAATGTCCCTAAGCAAGTTTACCTGGTAGAATAAGGTCGGTCTTGCGACTTGAAAACATTTTTCGTCGTGCGTGCATTTGGTGTATAATTAACTCACACTCGCGGTCAATAATTCATGGATCTCATGACCAGCCTTATAATCTACACTTTTTTAACTGAGCACACGACCTATTTTTTTTAGCACAATCAGGTACGATAGAATTACGGTATCAGAGTCATTTTACTTTTGTTCGATAAGGAGGTGTGTCAACCATCAAGGGGCTTTTGAACAAAAGGAGCAAGAAACCCGTTACGGTTGAGCTAATATCTTGGCGCTTGGATCAGTTCCAAGCCTCCCCACTTTCCGTTTGCCACCAACACGCCAAGTCAGAATCATGGAAAGCTTGGACGAACGTTCGATGGAGTTGAGACGTTCAAACGTTCGCGATTCCTCATCGTCCATTTTGAAAAAAAATTCTTGTGTAATTTATTTTCAGTCGAGCCCCGACCACCATCCACTCTATAAAACACAACTCGATGCCATCATGGAATTTCGCCCTACGCCACTCACCTAAATCCAACCCACCTCTCCCTTCCTCCAGCTTCGTTCTTTACGATGCCGACCCTCCACCAATGGGACTACCTCTTCGCCATTGGTCTTATCTTCTCTGCCCTCGATGCCTTCATGATCGGGGCTAACGATGTGGCCAACAGTTTCGCAAGTGAGTCCCAAAATACACCATCATCAAGATCCAAAATTTTAACAATACTTCAGCGTCTGTATCGTCAAAATCATTGACGTTGCGACAGGCCATCCTGGCTGCAGCTGTGATGGAGTTCGCTGTAAGTCAAAAATTATTCTATTTTTGTTCTTTTTCTAATCTTGCCGTTCCGCTTAGGGAGCTGTTTTGGTTGGTGCTCGTGTGACCAGCACAATCAAGGATGGTATCGTCTCTGGATCCGTCTTCCAGGGCAATGCAGGTGTTCAACTTCTTGGATTCACTGTCGCAATCGTTTCTTCATCTAGTATGTATCATGATGCTATGTTTAACTACATCTTATCTCATCGTCGAATCTAGTCTGGCTCAGCATTGCGACTCGCATGTCATGGCCCGTCTCCACCACCTACTCCTTGGTCTCCGCCGTTGCTGGTATCGGTATCGCCACTGGCGGATTTGACGCTCCTAACTGGGGTTGGAACAAAGGAAAGGGTTTGGCCACTATCTTCGCTGGCTTCGGTATCGGTATGTTTTATTTACTTTTTTGTGCCATCAGCTGTATAACTAACGACTCATGTAGCTCCCGGTATCTCTGCTGGCTTCGGTATCGTGGTCTACTCCTTCATCAAATATGCTGTTCTCCTCCGTGAAAACCCTACCAAGTGGGGTCTCCTCACTGCTCCTGTCATCTTCTTCCTCGTTGGTGCCGTCCTCACCATGGCCATTATCTTCAAGGGTTCTCCCAGCTTGGGTCTCAAGTCTCTCGACTCTGCCAGCCTCGCTGCGGCCATCTGCGGCACTGCTGCTGTCGTCGCTGTTCTCTCAGTCTTATTCTGGATGCCATACGTCCACGCCAAAGTTGTGAAGAAGGACTACAGTAAGTTTCATTTTGTGAGTTTTTGGGAGTTGAAACTGAGTTCTGCCTCAAGCTCTCCGCTGGTACCACTTCTTCCTTGGTCCTCTCCTCTGGAGGCGTCAAGCTCCCCTTGATGCTGAAGAGAAGGATTCTGCCATTCCTGACTACCGCATGCACCACAATGAACCTGAACCCGCCGCCGAAAAGAATGCTTCAGAGAGCGACTCCGAAAAGGGTGACAAGTTCTCCGACTCACCCAAAGTTGTGCCCGCCACACCTAAGAAGAGCGAACTGTCCGAGGTTGAACAGCATCCTATTGAAGGCCCTTGGATCCTTCCCAGGAACCTCTGGATTATCGTCCGCTACCGTGCTTTCCCCTTCATCAAAAAAGCCCTCCTTCATGGTTCCTCCGTCGATATCGCAGCCATGCAAGCCAATCACAAGTCTGTCGGCGACATTCACTCTCGCGCCAAGCAGTATGTTATATGTTTTTCACACCAACCACATTTACTAACTCGACCCCAGATATCCTAACAGCACTGAGCATCTTTATTCCTTCATGCAAGTTATGACCGCCTGTGTTGCCTCCTTCGCTCATGGTGCCAACGACGTTTCCAATGCCATTGGTCCCTTCTCCGTCATCTACCACACCTGGTCCACCGGTACTGTCTCTGGTTCCAGCACCAAGGTTCACATCTGGGCTCTCGCTTTCGGTGGTGGTATGCTCGTCCTTGGTCTCGCTACCTACGGTTACAACATCATGGCAGTCCTCGGTAACCGCATCACCCTCCACTCGCCATCCCGTGGTTTCTGCATGGAACTGTCCGCTGCCATCACCGTCATTCTCGCCTCTCAATACGGCCTCCCCGTCTCAACAACGATGTGCATTACCGGTGCCACCGTTGGTGTCTCCCTTTGCAACGGCGACTGGAGGGCAACCAACTGGCGCGCTATTGGTTGGATTTTCCTTGGATGGGTTATGACCGTGCCCATCGTCTGCACATTTAGTGCTTGCCTCATGGGTATCCTCCTCAACGCCCCTCATCTATAAACCTATAGAGTTACGATTTGAGTTTTTCTACGTTTATATACTTCCTTCGCCTCTTTACCTCTTTTGTAATGGGTTTCTTGGGTGTTCGCCTACTGAATGACCGGGTAGCCTATGGTCCGCCACTAGCTACTACAGCTGGTGTAATGTACTTCCATTGTCTTGTACAAAAGCTATAAACTATTTATACCATCGGAAATTTGGTCCCATACATATCTTTGAAGATATCATGAACAATTAGAAGAAGTCAAGATCAAGATACAAGATAAGTTTGCCTATTGATTGAGATGTAAACAAGCGCCGGTTTGAAGGGTGATTCAGAACGCCACAGGATCGTCCCTTTACTTCGTCCGTTGTCGAGTCTATTCGATCGTCTCTTGAGGGTTTTTCGCTGCTTGTTCTGTGTCGGACGGTGTGGCAATACTCGAGCTATTTTTGCTCTGTTCCTGGGTACGAGCCTGTACACGATATGTGATATACTCCATGCTCGCTGTTCCTTGATGGAGGTAAGAATCGCAGAAATTATGTACAACGCATTGTGCTATGGCCATTGCATGCAATATGGATAATGGAATAACTGGAAACATTGTGGGGTGGCGTTACTGATTCACTTTGACAACTGTTCGGTCTATCGTGAACACTGCAGGTCTGGTTATGAGGCATACGGAGCGTTCAAGTAAATTTATGTGCCGTCCGTGTGTGCGTTGTTTCTGTTGGTGATGGCTGTTGAGTTCAGAATCACACAGCAAATTCTCAGCCTGTGCCCTACCATAAATCACGTGAGTGAAGACTTATCTGATAAGATGGAAGCAGCTTTAATTGTTTCTGGCTTCCTTTCCCTGATCTCTACTGCCTGCTGATTCTGCTGCTCCGCCTAACCCCACATACTTCTTACTTACTCACAGCCACCCTTAACGGTACACATTCCTTTATTAAACACACAGAAGCGAGATTATTGATATTTGCTCACGGCACCAGCAGCCACGACGATTACGTGTCTTGCGTTGAACCATTATCACATCATCCTACAACGGAAAGGCGTGAGCTGGTAGCCAGTATCCTGACTTTCGGGAACCTTCATACGAACGGCACCACAGACGTCTGACTCAAAGCCGGAATATACGGTACTCTCACCTAGGTGCATCATAGAACACGTTCCCGGGCTGTTATCCCTATATCCGCAGCCCTACTGCTATCTCTTTATCCGGAAGGTTGAGATCTGTCAGCTTAACGTTCAGGAGAAAGGGTTTCGAACTTGGGAGATCGATCTAGAGCAACCTTCTACTCGCTGCTATAAGCTAGCATTGCACCCTCATCTGGTTTTGCTTCTCTGGACCACGAAGCCACCATGGACATTACACCGACTAGGAGGAAACAGGAAGACGACGGGCAGGATGGTGAAGGGGACGGTTCATCCGTAAGCACCAGTGCTCCCAGTGAAAGTACGCTGCATCAGAGCGTGAGCTCGACATGGACACAAGCACGTTTCAGTGAAGGCCCAGATCCCGAGGTTAATCCCGTTCCAACAGTCGGGCAGAGAGATGGGCACGAACTGAAACGACGTCCATTGGACCCCCACAAGGAATCTCGCACAGACACGACACATCAACATTCGCGCCCACCACTTCCTTCAATGGCTAATCAACGCTCCTTGGCCATTGGTGGACCATCACACACCCTCCCGGATGATTCTGACCATGAGTCAACCAAGAACGGTCCCAAACTCGGAACAGCCGCACCCAACTCATCACCGTGCCCAACCTCACATCTTGCTATGCCAGATATCATGAGCAGTCACGACCAAGCTCAGCATGAACCCTCGGATAGTCGACCTCGCGACCCTCCCGTTGGCCCCAACACCGGTTCTTCTCTCATTTCTCCCTCGTCGCAATCATCGGCTCGCACTCGTCTTCCAGCTTATCTCGTTTCAGACAGTCATGACATAGAAGTTAATGCTGACGGCGAACAAACTCGTGTTTATTCGCTCCCACAATCATCATATGTCGCAGGTTGGACACCACCCTCAAGTCCATCATTCCCCGACTCAGATTCAGAGTCGGTCTCGTCTTTCCCGTCTGTTAATTCTTCGTTTTTCTTCAGTTCTGCAGGGGCCAGTCCCCATCTCCTGCCTATATACGATGCCAACCAACCCCTTGACGATCGACATGCCAGCGGGAGTGGCGCGCCGACCAGGCGGAGAAGTCGGCAAGCACTGCAACCAGGCGGTCATCCGCGAACTTCTAGCCGGGCACATGCTAGACGAGGGTCAGGTCCTACAGGCAGGGTTGGCCATGCTTCGCAGTCATCGTTGGAGAACTTGCCGCACAGCCAGAAACCAATTCCGTTGGCTGATCGCAAGGGTGGCGCACATGCTAGAGCACCAACTGCAACTACGAAAGAACCAACCATGGACCTTGCCATCCCGACTCTTTCACTTCCTTCCGCCTTACCGCGACCTACTCAATTTGGTCAAACGCTGGGTAGGATTAAGGTTGTCCTTCTTTCAGATCCTTCACAGAAGCCTAAATCAGACGCTACCTCAGAAGAGATAATTGAGAAGGTCATGCAAACTTTGATTTGGGATAACGAAGACATCGTGGATGCTGGAGAGTGGGAGATGATCGAAGCAGGATCTTCAGGTGCTTTCCAGCTACAATCCTTGCACGCTTCAACAGATTGGCTGCAACCTAAGCAATCCACAACCCATTCTCAGCCTTCATTTTATTCTGATGATAGGTCGGAGAGATTCGAGGGGAATGAGAACATCGAGATTGTCAGGGTATTAAGCATTCCTTCTTCTTCGTCATTGGGTAGTCTCACTGCTCGCTTGAAACGCCTTCTGGTCGGGCCATTTCATCAACTTTCATCACTCCTTTTACCTTCCTTATCTCTTTCTATTGACAACCAAGACGACGACGACACCTTTGATATAACTTCGGCGCTTGCCAGGCTCTTGGCTTCTTCTGATTCTACGCCACTGTTTACGGCTCTGGTAGTAGTGGTAGACCCAGCAGGTATGTTTGTCAATCCGCTTCCCTCAGGCGATCAGGCAGCTAACATGCGTTATAGGGCCAAGTGACTTACTTAAACCCCTTCTTCGAGAACTTTCTTCCTTGGTCCCAATCGTCATCCTTCCCCATGCTCCCTCAGCTCAGTCCTCTTCACGCTCTCGCCGAAGCTTCAGCTCTGCAGTTCCCAGAGCTAAACTCTCAGCATTTTCTCCAAATTCACTGCAATCCCTTCTTGTAGGGCTGTTCCGCGCCCCTGAGACGCTGAAGACGCTCAGGATGGAAGCGGTTGAACGTTTTTTGAAGTGGAGAGAGGTGGAAGGCGAGGTCGCTCGTTCTTTGGCAGCGTCATCTGGTATTCCACTATCGTCTTCGAATCTCAACGATTCTGTCTCTTCCGAAACTCAGCATCCGTTGGAGATCATCCAGTCCTCTGGTGGGAGACGTGTTGGGATGGGCGTGCGGTTGAACACGGGTAAACCGCAGCCCAAGTGGCAAGAGTGGAAGCAGCAGTGGGAGACGGAGTGGATGGAGAGCTTTTCAGTTGACGTTGCTAGTCGGCTGAAGGAGGAACGGGGCAATGAACAAACGCCGACGTATTCACGACCATCTTTTAAAGTACCCGGGGCAAGGAAGCATCTTAGGTTGACTGAGAGGAAGGATACTGATTTACATGGGCGAGAAGCAGGGGGTGATGAGGACAGGCCCTCAAGTCCATCTGCACTCATACCGACTTCACCTTTAGCACAATCGACAACTCTCCCTACTGACCCGCTCCACCTCCCATCTCTAATCTTCCTCTCCCTTTCCCTTCTCGGCCCTCTGAAACAGCGGTTGAGAGAGCGGATTAAGAACGTCTTCGCCATTTTCTGGGACACCAGTGTTCCTTTACCAGGGGCAATTTCAACACGAGAGTCGCATTCATGCAAGAATTGCGGCTTTGCCCTCCCACCAGTAACTAGACGAGAACACGAGATTGCCTCTCGTTCAATTAATCACGGAAATCGCAGGCTTGTGCTGGTTGGAATCGGTGGTTTGGTGATTGGTGTTGGAATTGGGCTCTGCGCGAGGTAGATTTTTATGTACGATCTTCTACAAACCATACATGCTTTACGACCTTTTTGATTTTTTTTTGTTATGTGCTGTAGCATTGTCATGTTTTTAGCATCACCCAAACATTTCACGACACTTCATTTGTACATGCTCCATGTACCATGTATTATTATTATGATATTCTCGAATTTTATGTTTACGACTTTCACGACCTTGTATTTTATATACCTACGCTGTGGATATGGGACTTCGAATTTCTTTACAGTACAAGAACAATATTTATTGGTTGGAAAAAAAAGTTCCAATGCAAGTAACCCAAAAAAGAATGCATTAAGAGGGAATCGAACCCCCGGCGGGTCGAGCTTTTCAAATCGCTCGAATGGCAACGACCCAGGTTACCACTACCCCATTAATGCTTATGACTGATACCTGAATTGTCGCCCCACAACGCTCTGGCAATTCAGCCTGCTTGTAGGCAAGTCCACACGAGCCTCAATCACCTCTACGTACTTTTTAGGACATGTTCTTAGAATATCGCTACGATGCAGCAGCCGAAATGTCTGGTATTGTACATTAATTGTGAAATCGAAAATAATAACTATCCTACAAGATGACAAAACGTTGAACGAAGAACAGGTTTCAGAACCATGAAGCAAGGAGCACAAGAAGGAAGAACGAAAGACACGATCTAAGCACGAGACACAAAGAAACACTATATCTCCGGCTCGTCACCAAATGGATCCCAATCGTCATCTTCGACATTATGAGGCTTATAACCCTCGTCCAGCTGATCCACCTCCTCTTCCGCAGCTTCCCTCTCTCTCTTCTTCTTCCCATAAATCATCTTCTCGTTCCAGGTGGCTTTGCTTAAATCCCCCTTCTCCAGTTCCTGTATCTCGAGGTCCCTTTCCTTCATGTACCCATGCTTTTTCATCCCATCTATCCGTTTCTCCACTCTGTCCATTTTGAGGAGCTGAGCTCGTGCCGCCGCACGTAGGTTTTCGCGAGATTTCGAGTTGAGCGTCGACGCGGAGAGAAGAGGGGCAATAGGTGCCGATGTCAAGCTAACACTTTGACCTACATTGGATTTGGACATAGCGTACGCCGCCTGAGGGAATGGTGTCTCTGCAGGTAGCTTGGAGGGGTCGTAACCGATGTGATGTGTTCGTATATGGGCATGGTATGATGAAAGAGAGCGTGGGGAGAGAGGATGCGAGGAAGGGAATATCAATGACTTTGACGACGTCGGCATAGATTCAGAGATGGTTTCCGTGCACTCATCATCAGAGACAAGACAAGGTAGAGTTGCTGAGGATACATTTCCCAAGTCGTTTTCGTCTTCTTCCCAAGTATCATCCAGATCCTCCTCGTTGGCGTTTTCTTCTTCACTCTGTTCTTCTGCGGCTTCTTCGTCCTCTTCCTCCGCTTCGTCCTCCTCCTCCTCATCCCTCTGCTCTTCGATGTCCTCCTCGTCTCCTTCCTGGTACTCCTCGCCTTCCGCATCGTCTTCATTGTCGGCATCATCCCCTTCAGACTCAATGGTTTGGAATTTCGGGTGGCCGGGCGAGGACTTTGGAGGGGATGAAGGAGGGAGGGGTGAACTCTTCCCCTCTTTGGATCCCTTCACTACTGGGCTAGACTTCCGTTTCTTCTTCTTCTTTGTTGACTCGTCATCGTCGGCATCATCATTTGCGAAAGGGTCGTACGTCTCCTTTTCTGAAAAGAAAGACCCATCCAAAATGTCCTCTTCATCGACCTCTTCGGCATTGTCGACGTTGTGGGTAGAGTGCACTGAAGGGCCATCTTCACTTTGTCTCGAGCTCTCATACATGCTATGCAAGCTCATGTTAGACCCACTAGGACGGATGCGTAGCGAAGGTGGTAAGCCCAAACGGGACACCAAGTAGATACCAAAAGCGTGAGGTGGGTCGTTCCATGACTCGATGTTCAACGCTGCGGAGGGGTCATCGATTTCCTGGGTAGCAGAAGGGAGCTCTTCATCAGACGACTCCTCCGCGTCAGAATCAGGTGCAAGAACGACAGGTGCTGGTTGAACCTCCAATGCTTGCGAACCCTCGCGTTTTGCCCTTTTCCTTGGGGATGGAGAGCCAGGAGGGGATGCGGATCCCCGAAGTGCCCGTTTCTTTCCAGTGCTTTTCAGAGGGGAGGAAAACCACCCAGCCTTTCCTGGACGAGGGGGCGAACTTCCCAGTACACTTGAAGAGAAACGCGGTCGTGGCAATGGCCTCGTACGAGGTGATAGACATAATCGTCCTCGAGCTGTAAAAATGTAAGGCGTATTTCCGTGACCTCGACGCTTGGGCAATGGCGTGTTGTTGACGGTTATGTGGACTTGCGTCCTATGGTCGTGATTCTAAAACAAATAGATGAGAATACGGAGCACAAAATAAAACAAGAGACATACATAGACAATGCCTGTCTCCAGAGAAAGACCTTTTGACCATACGTGCGAAAGAGTATAGTCTTGTTCATCCTCCCATCTCCAATCCCCCTCTTCCTTGGGAGGATCCAATCGTTCGTTGTCGTCCGCCAACTCGTCCTCGTTATCGCTCTCTTCCTCCATTTGCCAGCCAAATCTTGCTTTCCAGCTACCAGGATCACGCACATTGGATAGCTTGACTACAGTCTTGCCCTGCTTAATTTCCCCTGGCTTGTAAAGTTGACTGAACATAATCGCGTCGGATTTCACCTCGAAAAGATAGTCTTCATCCTGCCATGGCGTTATATTACCCCGCTCATCAACAGCAGTTGGCGGGATGTTGTGTCGCTTCCAGGTTTGACTTGACGTAAGGGCGAGATTTCCCAGTGAGGGTTCGAACAACCAATGGATGAGACAACGAAGATGAGAGAAAGTATAGTTGAGGGGAACCTGAGCGATACGATGCACCCCACCCATCTTAGGGCTGAGTGAAGGTCTTCCTGTGCGAACGACTTGGAAGCGCAGGGGTACATGCTTGCCAAAAGAGGTTACGGCAGGGAGGGTATGTAACAGTCGTTCTGTACGTTTTCTCCCAAATGGATTTGTGGGTGAGTCAGAAGGTTGGGAGGGATATGGTGTGTAAGGAGTACTGCATGTACTTTCTCCAGGTGCAGGCCACATATCACTGTTGGTATGCGATGTTGAGGTCCATGGGCAGGGTGAAGATGCGATTGAAGAAGATTGTGTCCTTTTGCCTGGTGTTCGCGTTGGCATATGTGTTGGGACCTTAAAAGGACTATGTGACGCGTTGACGGTCATTTTAATGGCTTTTCTAGCAAAATATACGGGTTTCGCGAAGGATAACGCGTTGTGCACCTGGTTTCGTCAGAGTTCCTTGGGCAAGTCGCGTATCGTTGCCCTGCTCGCTAAATGGCGGACTAGAGTAAACAACCTGGAAATTTTTATAAGTGCGATGATTTACCAGCGTAAATTCTAGTTACCAGTGGTCCTTGGATGTTGAAGATGGTAGAGTCCAGTATCGATTTTCTGTTGTTGAGCAGAAACAAAACCCAGTGCGTCCAATTTCATCCATATGGGCACATGAACGCGATCACGTGCATCGTGTTCAATGTGGGAATTTCCACTAATCACTATGTTTAGGGGCTTGCTTTCTTGTTTCAAGAAACCTCAGCAACGGTCATGTAGTTGCTATATACATGGGAATACCACCCGCTCAGATTTTTTAAGACAACAAAGTTCGGTTCCAATGTTATCCAGCTGACCGCTGGTAGAATAGCAACGGAGAATCATCGGATATTTTACTGGGTATATATCCAGTCCCTTTCTTTCTCATCTAATTGTAGCTTGTTTCCTTTGGCATCAGAAGGACATTCTCATTATAACATCAGATCATATTTCACTCGTTATTCATCATGTCTATTCTCCAAACGCGAGATGGGCTTCCCGCTGACTTCCCCTTTGGCTTTGCGACAGGTGCTGTATTGTGCTTCATATTGACGCTCGTCGTCATGAATTTGAATGTATATCGCTCATCACAAAAATAGCTGCCTATCAGATTGAAGGCTCTCCAACGGCAGACAATCGTGCTCCATCCATTTGGGACACTTTCACCCACTCCGGGAAGCAGGTCATCGCGGATAACTCCTCAGGCGATTTCGCAACGGATTCTTATAACCGGTGGAAGGAAGATATTACCCTCATCAAGAGCTATGGAGCCAACTCTTACCGTTTTTCTTTATCCTGGTCCCGTATCATTGACTTTAATGCAAGAGAGGGAGAGACAGCCACTGTTCCGAACCAAGCTGGAATAGCTCATTACCGAAAGATCATTGAAGAATTAATAAAAGCAGGGATCACGCCGTGTATTGTATGCAACTCTATCAGAGGCACGCTTTTACTTCTGACACCTTCGCGTATAGACTCTTTATCATTGGGACCTTCCTCAAGCTCTTCACGATCGTTATGGAGGGTGGCTTGATCGAAACATTGTAGATGACTTTGTTAAGTATGCAGATGTACGCACACGGCCATCCCTTGCCGAGTGCAGAGCGCTCATTCGATTAATATTGACGTTTCCCTTAGGTATGTTTCGAGGCATTTGGAGATCTCGTCAAGAACTGGTAATGTAGCCCACTCTTCATTAAAGTCAGACCTTGTATCGAGACTGCTAATCAGGATCACCATCAACGAGCCTTGGGTTGTTTCAACACTTGGATATGGCTACGGAGTATTTGCGCCTGGAAGGTCTAGTGACCGATCCAAATGTGCCGAAGGCGATTCGTCTACCGAGCCTTGGATGTAAATCGTTTTATCAATCCGAGAAAGCAGACAAGCTTATTCTCGATGCCCGCAGCGTCACCCATAACCTCATTTTGGCTCATGCATACACGGTCAAGGCCTTTCGAGAAAAGTTTCAACCCAGATATGGCGGGCAAATCGGTATTACTCTTGATACTCCCGCTTACCTGCCGTGGGACGAATCTCCAGAGAGTAAGTCATGGAGTGCTGTTGTTTCAAGTTTTTTTAATACCTTAAAACATGATCTGGCTGTAGATATAAAAGCTACCCAGGATGCATACGACATCCGTCTGGGACGGTTTGCAGATCCTATTTTCAAGGGTCACTATCCCGAATCTTTGGGTCAGCGACTCGGAAGTCGCCTTCCTGTCTTTTCAGCCGACGACATAGCCGTTGTTAAAGGGTCATCGGACTTCTTTGGGTTGAATACTTACACAACAAATCTCGTCAGTGAGTAATACATGGCACAGCTTGTCTTATGTAGGAGTTGTTAAAAATATTCTGGGCAGAACCTCAGAAGAGTCTACTCAATGAGGACGGACCGGCACACAAACGTGCTATGCACGATCTTACAGCTGCCGAAACGACCTTCATTCGACCTGATGGATCGCAATTGGGGACACAAGGTACTTTCTTATAACGAATATAATATTTTAAGCCTGCTAGGTTAATGTCTTATTTATAGCCAAGGTCGCTTGGCTTCAGGATTGTAAGTTACCCCACCTGATGTAAAGCTAGGGTAAATCCTAATATCTCCTTCCGTAGATCCTGAAGGGTTCAGAGCTGTGAGTACATGACATGCTGATACGCATTGAGTTATTCGAGGAAATATCTGACAAACTTGAAGCTCTTAAACTATCTCTGGAAGGTAAGAATGGCACCATGATGAGGTTTTTATGCTACTCATGATGTTCATCTTCTGCCGCTTCAATTGTAGACCTACAAAACCCCCATTTTGTAAGCCCTGTATTCACTCAGAAGGGCCTTCGACATAGATTCTAAATATTTATTTAGCGTCACAGAAAATGGCTTTGCCGCCAAGTCTGACAGCCTCCCTGTAGAACAAGCGCTCAAAGACACCGACCGGGTTAACTACTACCGCGGATATACGCGAGCGCTTGTTGATGCCGTCAAAGAGGATGGTGTAGTTGTCAAATCGTACTTCGCCTGGAGTGCGTTCCGCATCACTTCATCAATATGTCGTCGTGGTTATGCTAATAATCAATAACACAATCTAGGTTTACTGGACAATTTTGAATGGGCAGATGGTTATGCAACTCGTTTCGGTGTCACTTACGTCGATTACGAGACGCAGAAAAGATATCCAAAGGAGAGTGCAGAATTCTTACGAGATGTCAGTCGTTCTATTTCCGAATTAAATGATTAGGCTAACGTGACTAATTATTACTAGTGGTATAAAGCACAACAAGGAAAAGTGTGAGACGAGAGTCTGACGGGAATAGATCGCTCAAAGCTTGTACTTGTACATTGTAATTCGCTTAAATCAGGGCTTGGTAACCCATTATGTTAGGAGTACGATGTGGATCGCCAAAACATGTTATTCAATTGAAGGAATGTAGGAATGGCGTCAGATGGGGCATTCATTATCCGAATAGTCAGGGATGCATTCATATCAGACAATGTGCAGCACTTCGGCGCCATTGAATGATGATTAACAATTATTGTATATGGGACATTATTAGATATGCGCAGTCATCGCAGTGCGTTCATAGGATTAAGGAGGAAGAATACAGTCTGTTCATAGGTGACAGTTCAAGAGAGAGACGTGGTCATTGAGAGCAAACTGATGTCAACAAATAAAGCAGCGCCGCGCAGCCAAGCGTAGTTTCAATTTCTGTCTTTACCTTGCCCGCAGTTACCACCGCAATATCTAGACGTAGGTATTAGATTTATAGCTCTCAGAGCTAGGTTTTATTGTCTTTCGACATATCTACTGTGCGACTCATCCCCGTCGTAAGAAGTTCAGAGACCAAATATTGCTCTAGCACTTCCTTGACCACACAACCAAGGGCGCCGAGCGTTGACCCAGCCCAAGTCACCATCTTATTAAACCGATCTCTGACGTTAATAGGCGCTTTTAATTCCAATGGCAAAATCCAAAGCACCAACACCACAGGAAATATACAAGCAGCGTAAGCGGAGAGAGGAGCTCGAAAGAACGGCCTATTTACCACCAGGCTTGATCAACCATGGCAATACGTGTTTCATGAACTCTGTTTTGCAAGGGGTATGTCCATTTCTTTGTATATTATTCTCCTTTGAATTATTTTTTCATCTCGCAACGATTTCGTCCTAGCATAAAACAATCCTTGCTTACACCTTTCATCAATAGCTTATTGCGACTCGACTTCTTTCCGATCTTGTTCACTTCAAGCCAATATCGGACGATATTCAATCCACAGCTCCTACCCCAATCCTACCCCAGCGCTCACCACAGTTGACCAATGGTCATAACATTGCGGGGAAATACGAACAACCTTGGGTCAACATGATGCCCATCGGGGACGTCTTCCTAACCATCATGTATAAAGCTTGGGACATGCAGGATGCTCGGAGAAGGGATTATTTGAGCCCAAAGTAAGTCGTGTGTTTCTGTTATGAATATCCACACTACGTTCAACGTTTGGTCATATCCGATCACGTACAAGCGGCCATCGTTCTTCGTTTTCCTTTGCCACACATGCTTACTGAACATTTATTTTCAGGAATGTCCTCTCTACCCTTGGGCAGAAATATGACCAATACCTGGACTTCGCTCAACAGGATGCTCATGAGTTTCTGAGAATTCTACTCGACGCAATGAGAATGGAGGAGCAAGATGTAAGTTTGCTCCACTACGTTAGTCTTTATCGTGCTTTAAACGAGCCCTTCCGCACTCAGGTTATCAAGAAGCGACAGCCGCCCCTACCACCTGCCCCCAAGAAGAGACGGCGAACGACAATAACTCCGGGAATGGCCTCCAATTCAACCCAAGCCGGTCCTTCGTCAGGTGGACACTCCGACAACCCCGCTGATCCATCATCAGACATTTCAGCAGAACCCTCTTTACTCTCTTTTGCAGATCTAATATTTGGTGGCCAACTCACGTCGATCCTCGTGTGTCAGAAATGCAAACACATATCACAGACATATGAAGATTTCAACGATATCAGTCTCAGCATAAAGCCAGAAGATTACATCACCCAGAGAAATGGCGGTAAACGGGAGCGGTTTAAGAGGATGGTAGGAAAGTTAGGGTTTGGGGCGGCAGCTGGAGCGACACCGGTTATCGGTATTAGCGGGATAAGTGCGGCTGCTGCTCTTCTGAAAGCCAATCCTCCCCAACAACCCAGTACGTCGCCAACAGCGACAGACGTGGCGTCCCCGAACACACCTGAGCAGCAACCCAATTCAGATATACCCAAACCTCCCGAACTACCCTCATCTACATCCGATGTCCTACCTACCGAAGCACCGACAAATGTAAGCATCGAAGATTCCGAAATCACGGTTTCCCCACAACCTCGACCCAGCAAACCTCTATCTATCCCTTATCTCCAAGCCTTCGATATACAACGGTCGTCTTCAGTACCCCCGAGCCCTAGTACCGTAGAACGTGCAGCAAAAGATTTGGACGGCATTGAAGTTCAGTTGCTTTCTGGTGTCGGCGCGGCATCGCTAGCCCACCGGAGAAGAAGACGTAGCTTGGATCTAACAGACGTTCCTGTTGGAGCGCTGTCAACATCGTCTGTTGGGGTTCATCTGGAAAGTAGTGATACCGAAACAGGTCCATCACCCGCAGGGTCCATGCAGGGTAGTGGCCCGGACGTGGCCGTCGTCGACAAAGATTATGACGACGAGACGCCCAAGCCGAAAGAGGACGAAACCCCTACCTTGGAATCTCAGGATTTGGATAGTGATAGCTCGCATATAATTGTGAATGTCACGGGTCCTGACGAGAAGCATGTTGAGTTTATCGAGCCTATCGAGAAGCTGAAGAAGGAGAGTACGTTCGATTCTGCCAAGAGCATTACTATTGGGAAAGAGAAGGAGAAGGAGAAGCGAGAGAAGGAGAAAGACAAGGATGAAGGTATGATGAGCTCCGCAGGTTGGGTTAAGCTGGGACGGCGGATTAGTATGACGGTTGGAGGACTAGGTCGGTCCAAGGACAAAGACAAAGAGAAGAAGGACGAGAAGGAGCGGGAGAAGAAATCTCGGTCTATGGAACGTAATCCTCGTACTTTCTTGACTAGCGTTGGTTCCATCAAAGAAGATGCTGATGTTGAAACTGCGTCAGTCAGCACAGTCGCCGGTGTTTCGATACAAAATTCTGCTTCCGCAGGTCCTGGAACCAGCTCTACTACCCAAATTCCTCCAAGTGACGCTGGAAGGACTCGCATGGCTTCCGCGGAAGCTAGTTTGGGCGCCAATACGAAGGACAAGCTAGCTGACTCAAAGGTCCAGACGTCGAATAGTGTTCAACCTGATGGCTCTGTCGATTCCAAACCCCTCCCTTCTCCGCCTAACCAATCTTCAGCAGCCGTCCCTCCCATAACAATATCTGCACCTCGACCGCAGAGAGGTCTCTCCTGGTCAATAGGAGCCTCGGCGGAGTCTTTTGGCACCTCTGCACAATCGCCACCGGCTATATCTACTGCCAGCATTTCCTCGCCGTCGCAGCCTTCAGTGACTGAAACCGCATCCATATCCGCCGCCTCTAATGCTACGAGCACAACTGCAGCGACGACAGCAGCAACCCAACCTTCATCCACGTCACTGCCTATCCCTCGTTTTCCCAATGTCTCTGTTCAACGGTCAAAGTCACCCAAACCTCCCAAACCCTCTGCAGCTGAAACCGAATATCTCCGCAAGATCCTGGCGGACATTTCATCCTCATCGTCAACCGGAAATCCTTTCTCAATATTCAAACCCCCTTTGCTCGGCGGTCATGCCGCATCTGGCGGGACAGGGGTTGAAAATACTACCCGTGCTTCAGGATCTCATGGGGCAAGTAGTGTGTGGCTCGGAATGGGACATCACTTCTCTGGACTTGAGGAGTGTCTACGGTTATTTACGGCTGTCGAAGTTCTCGATGGTGAGAATATGGTTGGTTGCCGCAGATGTTGGAAGATACAGAATGGGGTACTGGGTTCTGGGAAGAAGAAGGACAAGGATGATGAAGATTCAGATGCGGAAGAGGAGAAGGAAGGGGACGATGACAGAGAGGAAGAGGACACCAAAGTGGAGGCGATCCCAGCTCCACAAAGTACAAATCCCAGCGCCAATGGCCCAACACCAAGTAAACTTCCCTCACGCCCATCTCTCAAACCTCTCATTTCTGCTCCTGCGATAGTGCACATTCCGACATCTATGTCCAGTCCTACTGTTGGCTACTATACACCCGAGACGTTATCTCACTCCTACTCATACTCGGACAACCCCAGCGATAAGTCAGCTGTCGATCGACGTTCCATATCCTCTCTGCCCACGGTATCTATTTCAGAGTCAGAATCCAACTACAGCCAAAATACGGATGGGGAGCGCTATGAATCGGATAATCTGACCGATCATTCACCAAGCTCTGACTCCCTGTCTGGTTCAAGAGCATCCTCCGTAGGCCCAGAGTCCAGAGCCCCTATTCCAGTAATTTCAACAACAGATACTGATGCTGGGAACAGGGAACATTCTGTTCAGTCTCAACGGGAATCAGCATACGCCAAGCTTGTCGGTACCGTCAAGTTGTCAACCAATTCAGACTCTGGGAAAGCCCTTACTGCCAATAGCACGCCAGCTGGTTCCAGGGACTCCCTTTTGGTTCCTGGAAGGAGCATTAACGGCAGTGGGGCTGACAGACGGAAATCTGGCTCCGATCTAACCAACTATTCCAGAGCCGCGACGACAGGACCAAGTACAGACGAATACAGCACTGAGGACGAAAGTGATACCTCCATCGACACCTCAATTAGCGCTGATTCATCTCGTGGAGATGTCAAAGCACCCGTTCAGCGACTACCGGGTCGACGAGCAACGATGCCTCAGCAGCCTCTCGCTTCGTCAGCGCCCCCGATGCCATCTACCCCACAACAAGCTAGAATCTCAGCACCTCCACCAGTGACTGCGTCTGCGAGTCAGGAGCCTCAGAAAGCACCAGTTGTCTCGGCACTGGTAAAAAAGTCTTCAAAGCCAAAACCCACAATCATGCGGCCAGCCTTCAAACGTTACCTTATCGCTACTCCCCCACCAGTCTTGGTCGTACATCTCAAAAGATTCCAGCAAACGTCCCGAACAGCGTTTTCCTTTTCCCATGGATTCAAAAAGTTGGATGATTATGTCTCTTTCCCGGAGTATCTTGATCTTAGTCCGTTCCTCGCGCCAAAGAAAGAGGACTATGGCCTGGGTAAGAAGAAGCTCAAGGAGCGAGCGAAGGACAAGGAGAAAGCAAAGGACGAAAAGTACAAGAAGTGCATGTACAGGCTATATGCCGTGGTGGTGCATATCGGGAATATGGTGCGCCAGTAGGATGCCTAAACTGGGAATAGCTATTCTGATCATGATACTTTTTTACAGCTCGGTGGACATTATATTGCTTACACTGCTCTGCCAAATGAACCCTCGAACCGAGGGTCAGGGACGCCCACAACCACTGTTCCTCACGAAAAACTATCATCCCCTGATGGCAGCCCAAAGATGACTGACGATAAATCGGGGGCTACATCTACACAACAACCCAAGGAGCGACAATGGGCGTATATCAGCGATACGGTCGTGCGGTTAACGACTCTAGAGGAGGTCCTGCATGCGAAGGCCTATATGTGTTGGTACGAGAGATGCTGATGTGGTACTCGGGAAATAATTTAAAATGTATTCGGGATTGGATTGGACATTTTTGTGATGGCAGGACAATGCGATCTACAAGGGTAGGGACATTTACGTACTGATTCATTCGGGATGCTTTTCATACTTCTTTCTTGGTGTTTTTATATTTGTAATGGTACCTGGTAGAAAATGTCTTTGTATATTTTAGATGTATCAAGAAATATATTGTCGAAAGTGCTTGAAGAGCACACTATTATCCTTGCGCTAGTTCCCACGAATCCTTTTCAGTTTTGGAGGCGGGCAATGAAGGATCAATATGGGTTGGCTTCGACCACTCAACGACATGGTCAGCCATCGCTGATCATGAGGTTTCAGGCATGTTCCTCGTCGAGGAAAAGTTATTGGAGCAGTGAAATGTGACACCTACCACAATCTCCGCCGCCTGTTAAATCAGTGAGCCTTGGTGATCTCTCTGCACCTTTACTTCAAGGCTCCTATTGCTTTTGACAGGACTACATAACCTGTCTGGCCCTTCAAGTCGTTTTTGTCGTTAGTCTCCGGTTGTTTCCTCGTCGCGATGATGTACAACAGGCCTTTGTGACATTGGTGGAAGCGATGTTGCGGTCTACTCCGAACGTCTAGACGTCGCCTGTGTAACCTGGGAATTCAAGAAAATGCATATTCTATTCGCGGGACTTATTTAGGCCATTTCCTTGAGGGTTTGACCTTCATCAGGGCTCATCTAACTGTATTCATAACGGTTAATCAATTTCACCTTAAATTCCATTCCTCCTATCGCACCGCTCTGAATACGTACCCTCTAAGTAACTGGATCCATTTTCCTTCATTCTCCTCGTGGTGTGGTGGCCTTTACCCTTGAAACAGGTTTCTTCAGATTCCATGACATTCAGCTGCTGATTATCTGCCCATTCGCTGACAATGCGTGGGCGCACTTAAACCAATCGCAATAACCCTGTGGGGGCCCTGAATCTATTCCAAGTTTGGCGTACTCGCTTGCGGCCCCCGAATTCAATATGACCTCATCACCTATTCCCTTTCTTGCTTATACTTATGTACAAGGACATACAACTTTTTTCTTTTTTCTACATATGTAAGGTTTTTTTGAAACCTTGGACACTCAGGGCATCAATCGCGTGTGATCGCTTCCCCAACTATTGAAAAGGGCGGGGCAAGTCTATTCATCCATTGGACATCCCCCTCATTATCTTAACATCGTCCAGCTGTGCCCACTATGCTTGTGAGTTGAGCTTTGCCTCCGTTCTACGCGTTACTGATCACCACACCCGGATTTTTAGGTAGTCAACAAACGACGACTCTACATCGCCTTCTACATCCGCAATAACCACAAGGAGGATCAAACCGATGTTAAATACTGCACAGCACTCCACATATCCCCCAAGAATCCAGTCCCAGAGGATATCGCAACATTTCGCTATCATATCATGGATGTGATTGATCCCGAATCTGAAAACGAGGGGCTTGTGTGGGTGTACAGACCAGAGAAAATTCAGACACGCCTTCCTATCCTAGTTGGCCTACAATTGCTCGGTAAAGTTGCGCACGAGTTCGAGGAGGCGCAAATCGAGGACATGTTACGAGGGATACCTATCAATCCAGATGTGAACGATAAATCATGGAGATGGCACCACTGGGTCTGGGAGGCTATCACGGTTCGTTTTTTTTCGCTTGATAAAAAGTTTTGGCTGATTTTCCTGCCAGGGGCTTGCTGAGCAAAATGTGATTTCACTCCCGCAAGGAGAAACGCCGAAATCTATCTGGAAGAAAGGCTACGTCTTCTGCGAACAGCATGAATTTGACCCAAGAAAGCCGGTTCCAACATGCGATATGTTTGGCAAGGAGATTCCGAGCGAGGTTGGACCGTTTAATTTGGACAACGCCAGCACAAGTACTGGCAAGAAAGGATTCAGAAATCCTTTCCGTTAAACGAGTAGTTTTTTTTATTGTGCTAATATTTTTTATGTGGAGGATGTATCTGTAATATGTTGCCGTTATTGTACTGACCGCTAAGCTAATGCCTGCGCACTGTTGAAATTTTATGAACGCCTTTGGAATACTCAGTCAAACCGAACAAGCTAGTCTATCAAAGCCTTTCATTGTAGGAAGCCATAGTCGAAATGATCTCTTAAACCATTGTACCAACGCACCCTGAAGGTGTAAATTTTAAGAAGTCAGATACTTAGAATGATATTTACTGGTGCCTCGCCTCGAAGTGATCTCCGAGGAAGCATCCGATTCGAGGTAATTTTTACTTGATTTAGCCTTTCAGAGGATGTGAAGAGAGTACCTTGGGAATAGGGGTCTAGAACGAGCATATGTAGGAGTGAAATCGCTTCGCGGATCGGTGTCTTTAAACTTTTGATTTAGCAGCTATCAGTGCGGCTATAGTAACTAGGATGTTATATCATGTAGTCAACCTTGCTTGCTTGAGAGTAAACGAAGCATGGTACAATGATACATACAATGTTCTGAGCTTCCTTGTTGAAACAAATGCTCCATAATCGGAACTAAAATTAATGTAACCAGATTCCCGCAAACTATCGAGCTACTGTATTGCATTCTTCTCGTAGATTTGACTAGGGAGCTCAGCTGATCGTGCCCCGTGTGAACGGGGTCTCTATTTGAAGCCCAAAGCCTGTGCTCAACTTGGAGAAGAGCAAACTTCCTCATCGTAAGTCGTACAACAAGACACCCCTCTCTCATGAACACTACAACGAAAGACAAACTCCCCTCTGGTTTTTTCTTCGGGTTTGCTACAGGTACAGCTCCCAATTTCCATCTGCATTGAAGACTAACTTCTCGGTAATCCATGTTATTGACCGTAAACCATCAATCACAATAGCCGCCTATCAAATTGAAGGGTCGCCAAATGCCCTTGGTAAAACCCCCTCCATTTGGGATACATTCACTCACCAGCGCGCTCCGAACGGAAGGCCCCACACCAAGGATGGGAGCAATGGTGATATTGCCACTGATTCGTTTAATCGATGGAGGCAAGATATTGCCTTGCTGAAATCGTATGGCGCAAATTCGTACCGTTTTTCTTTGTCATGGGCCCGGGTGGTTGATTTTAGGCCGGGTGCGAAGAAATTGGATAGACGTGACCCACCAAATCCTGAAGGAATAGCACACTACAGAGCATTTATCGAGGAGTTGGTGAAAGAGAACATTACCCCCTTCGTCGTCCGTTTTCCCCTTTCCCGTATACCCTTTCGGCCGTCCATTGATACTTACCCCCCCGAAAACTAGACCCTTTACCACTGGGACTTACCGCAGGCCCTGCAAGATCGTTATGGAGGATGGCTCGATCGACAAATAGTCGACGACTTCGTCCACTACGCCAAAGTACGATGATTTTTTCCACATTTTTGAATCTAACGGAGAAGCTCTTCCGTTTAGATTTGTTTTGGAGCTTTTGGAGATTTGGTTAAGCACTGGTATGACCACCATTACTTATCCTGACAGGTTTGCTTCTATGAGTTTAACCTCACCGTCAAGGATTACGCTGAACGAACCCTGGTGTGTTGCGACACATGGTTACGCTCATGGTATTTCAGCGCCAGGGAGATCAAGTGATCGAGAGAAATCAAAGGAAGGAAACACGCTTGTGGAACCCTGGATGTAGGTCCATCAGGGCGTGAAGTGATTTATCAACACTCAAGAAAAAATATCACACCCCAGTGTCGGCCACAACCTTATCCTTTCCCATGCTTATGCCGCAAAAGCTTACCAGCAGCAGTTTGCATCGGCACAAAAAGGGGCAATCGGGATCACTTTGAACTCGGGCTGGTATATTCCTTGGGATGAAAGTCCAGATTGTGAGAGATTTTTCAGTCCACTTTCGCTATTCCGTACCGAATGTTGACGAGATTGGATCTTTCACCATAGGTGTCGAAGCTGCAAACAGGGCACTTGATACCTGCCTAGGGTGGTTTGCTGATCCAATATTTAAAGGAGATTACCCAGCATCCATGAAGGCGATGCTTGGTGATCGACTTCCTCGATTCTCTGCTGAGGATGTGGGGGTTGTAAAAGGTTCATCCGAATTTTTTGGTCTCAATGCATATTCTGCTAGCCTCTGTCGTAAGTAAAGGTAGAAGTCAACATTACTGCATATCATGATTCGCCTTCCTCCTCTTTGGTACCTTAATTTTAGAATTGGGCGGGGATGATGAAACCAATGGGAAGGTAAAGATGGGGTATGTTCGACCTGATGGAACAGAGTTGGGAAATGAAGGTACGCTCCGCGCAACGTCTTATACGAAGATACCCGAATATTTCATACTTTAATTCGTATATCCAGCCAGCGTCCCATGGATACAAGACTGTAAGTGCAGAAACACGACGAGTTATTGCGTTGGGTTTGCCCTTTCGAGCTTGCTTCTGTCACTGATGTATGATCGCGGCTTCTTTGCAGATCCCCCCGGATTCCGATCTGTGAGTCCTCACAAACGTTCTTCTTGGTGTGAAGTCAATGATACCTACACTTAAATATAGTTATTGACCCATATTTGGAAGGTGAGTAGCACTATAAGTTACTGTTATTGTGAGGGGGACTGACGATAGTGCTCGTAAAAAATAGACTTATGGGAAGCCCATCTAGTACAGTGTTTTATCTCGTTTCTTCGACCACAAACGTGTACACTAACTCGTTCATTGCAGCATCACTGAAAATGGATTTGCGGCGAAGAGCGACGCGCTTCCGAGAGAACAGGCACTGCACGACATTGACCGCATCAATTACTTCCGCGGATATACCCGAGCGCTCACTGAGGCCGTCTTAGAAGATGGTGCGGACGTTCGATCCTACCTTGCCTGGAGTAAGTATTTCCTTTCTTTCCTTCTCCTGTATGTTGGCCGTGTGTCCTCTCCTTCGGTTAAAGATAGCGACTAAATGACCAAAATTAGGCCTTATCGACAACTTCGAATGGGCCGACGGATTTACGACGCGATTCGGGGTCACTTATGTGGACTATGAAACACAGAAAAGATACCCGAAGGACTCCGCAGATTTTATACGTCAGGTGAGATTTTCTCACAGAACGTTGATACTTCCATTTCCTTTTTATAAGAGTCGCTGATACAACTCTGGGCGAAGTGGTTCAAGGAACAACAATCATGATCTGCAAATCCGGCTATTCCGGTACTAAATACATGTCCGAAGATTTATTGAGGCTTGGATGTTTACATGGAATCTATATGTTGTAATTCAAGTAAAAGATTACGTATATACAGACGACAAGAGTATTGTAGAACCCGATGATTGGCAACGCGCAGACGCTCGGGTCTGATCATGCATCGATTGACCGAAGAACCTCTTCTAACTTTGCCATGGGACACCCTAAAGCAATGAATTACTTGTTACAGCTCTAAAAACTTCCAATATTATTATTGCACGCATATGCGTGCGTGTAATGGGAAGATGCACTCATGAATACACAGTTTGTGCTGCCAGTTGGTCTGATCTCACCGATATCGTTTGTGGGTCACATATACATCGGGACTAGATGCAATTTTTTACAATCAATGCTATGTCAATACTCGCTTTGATACCTGTGGGTTTGGGGCAAAGAACCAAGAGAACTGTCTACGCACTGCTTGATCACTGCTGAAGTACCCCATATTAGCGCACGTTCGTGCTTTATTGACATCTGATGGGTTCCCATCCACCACTTATGCTATTTTTGGCGCTGATGTCACTGCTGGCCACTCGTTTATTGGTTCTTCGCGATGTGCAGCGCCTTTATACGAACTTCGATCCATAGTTCATTCTGTCGAGAGGGGTATGAAATCACAGTGCTCTGTAATGAGACTTGAAGAGCAAGGATAGATTCGATCATTTTGTCGATTTGCTCGGGGTTCCACTCTAGAATCAATGCAAGATAACGACGAGATCCTCTTGGAATTTTCTCTCGACAGACGCACGTTCGCCTTTCGGTGAAGTGAGCCGAAAAAACTGAGACTATAGAGCCTGGGTTCTTATGATTCTGCATAGTGTTTATCTGATGCACTGATATTTTCAGGCCTCGAGGGGGTGATGTATCATAATCAAACTCTATCTCCGAAACAAAAGGCATCCGTTGCCAACGGGCTGTACCCGTGTACTTGAAGGTCCGAGTCTGAATCCTATATGCAAGTACCAACTGCAGCCTGCAGTAAGGTACAAAACCTTCCTCCTGCGGTGCCATTTACACTTAGGCACTAGTCCCTTCCCCTTCTTCTTACCCCACCGTTTCTTCCCCACCGTTTCTTCCTTCTCGTGGACCATCCATTCCTTCCTTCCCTTGACAGTTTTATATCTCTACCCGCACCATCCATTGACACACGCGTCATGTCGAACATAACATGTCAGAGTCAGGCCAATCCTTTCACCATCCTTGATCCACACGAACTGTAAGTCGTAGAGTATTCCGATGTAACGCGCGATGCTCACCAACTGTGTCAATCCAATGTTGTATCGTCAGAGCCGGGAGTTTGGTGAGTAACCTTCTTTAAAATGGCGCGACCACATTGCATGTTGACCCTCACGAAAATTTTAGCTCGTCGCCTCATATCTGAACTGGGCACTAATGGGTGTATTTGGTCTCCAAGTGTGTGAGTCAATGTCGTGAATGGCGGACGTGTTCAAGCCCTGAAGATCCATCACGAAGAGTCTGACACGCCTTTGCATCTGCAGATACGTATTACCTTTCATTTCCCAAGGACCCCAAGCGTATCAAAGCATTGGTATTCGGTGTGGTTTTAATTGAAATCATCCAAACGGCCATGGTTTCGTGGGATGTACATGCAAGTCTAGCAGCGGGATATGGGTGCTTAGAGCTGTTGAATAACACAATGCTATACTGGTTTTCCATACCTATGGCCGGTGGAATCGGTGAGTCATATTCCATAATCAAAGAGCTGGACGCGTTCGCTTACAGGTGTTACAGTGGGAGGGATAGGCCAATTGTATTTCGCAGTGAGAATGTGGAAGATGTCGTCAAACGGTTCCAAGGCAGCCCCTGTGATAATAAGCATAGTGAGTGAAGCGTTGAATGAAGTGACGGCAACTGATGCAGCCCTGCAAGTTGGCCGTCTGCTCCATGGTGGCATCACTAGTGGGCGCTGCTTTCTTTGCGCAGGATACTTCGTTCCAGGTCTTGGTCACACATACAAGCACCTCAAAATCGTTGCCAGCAATTGGGGTAGGTTACTTTTTGGCCCGCCTCGTTCGAAGCCCATTTTGACGCGTATCGAACCCAACAGGTGTGGAACGGAATAGGTGCAATTTGCGACATTGTGATAGCCTTGTCAATGCCCTATTATGTGAGTATCGGTTTCTGCAGAAATAATCGGATAGCTCAAATACCGTCCAGCTGATGCGCCATGGAACTGGGTTCCGCTCCACGCACATCATGATCGTGAAGTTGGTAGGCTTGATTATTGAAACCGGAATACTGACAGGTGAGCTCCTCCATATCTTGCCTTTCAAGCTTGTCTAATACTTACTGCAAACAAGCCATCATTGCGATTTTGCATCTCTGCTTGTATTTCTCTGGCCTTCCTGAGTTCTTGATTCCGGGTATCATCGTGTCCAAGGTGTATGCCAATACGATGTTGGTCCTACTCAACAGACGAAAACAGTTGCGAGACGACCTTGCGTCCGACAACACCGATATAAACATAAGCCTCTCATCTCCTGGGACTGGTTCACGCCTTGAAACCTCCGTCGGGAGGTCAATGCGACGCAACACTGCAGGAAACATTGTAATGGGAAAGCGCACAATGTTAATCCGGATGGATAACTATTCCAGGGATTCTGAACCCATACAGTTTTGCCCGAATGTCGACGGCGAAAAAATAGTCCAGGATATTGAAGCTGTGAGTGCGCAGAAAACTTGAGAAGCTTGATGGCCCAGCTAACTTGAAGCAGGATCTCAGAGACGATAGCGATAGCAGAGCGAGTGTGCGGACAAAACCTGGTCAAGTCTATGACGCAGTTTAAGGGTTTAGCGAGGCTGTGGACTTGGACTTCGAATGTTCTTCTGATCTTTTTAGGTATATCTGCTGATAGTCTGGCATCTTAGTTATAATGTAATATTAGTATTATACGAATCGCTGGGAACAAAATAGTATATCATGATAGAAGAACTTCCTGCTGCTGCTGTGCACGGAATTCCTTCATCCTATTCACTGAGCGGGTGATATCCTCTACTCGGGCACGCTGTCTTCGTTTGTTCAAGTGTGAGATATCGAGACCAACTCCAACCTCGCGTCCAACAACCTCCTTCACTACCGGAGGACGAGGACGAGGTATGATGGATGGGTCCGACAATTTCCACACGAATTCCGTCGGCGTCGATGTTGTTTTCTTCTTTGGGGCAGTAGCGTCTACAGGTGGTAGACCAGTTCGTGGTTGTTTGACCATTTTGATTTCATGGCGCCCATCAAAATAGGGAAGAATTTCCGTTTTCAAGAATCTAGGAAACAAACGGGTGTGAAGGAGTTGTTCTTTGACAACAAATGACTTTTCAAAATACCTTATTGAACGTAATGGATGGTCGGGACGTGAAGGGAAAGGTTCGGGAACAGCTTTGACATTTTTGGGCGTTGGTAGCCTTTTCTGTGGTTTGAAAGGGTATGGTTCATATCCTTGTGGCACTGGCTCCTTGACTGCAAACTGGTATAACTGCTTCGTAGTAAATCCCTCCGGGAAAGCCTGTTTGAACGCGTCTTGCTTCAAGACATTTCTGACGATGTTGACACCTGCGGACACAGCAGAAGCCTTGTGCTTCAGAAGTGGTGAAAAGACGGACATGGATGATAGAACTAAGAGCTAGTCGCTGTTGGACGCGACGAGAAGGAATAATTTTGTTTGGATAACCAAATACAGTCAAGCCGGGGATTGCCGATTTTGTGTGGGACTGAGAAACAGCAGGTCAGGGCTTCACCGCCTAAATGGGACCAGGACCAACAACAACGACTACAACGACGACGCCCTCAACGCCTCTCCCTTCATCATCATCATCAATGCCATCGATAAATAACAATTCCCATCCACCACCACCACCACAAACGCAACCTTCATCCTCGTCAAGACCAACAATGTCGTCAGCCGCAAGATATGCCTTCAATCTTAGAGCAATTCGTAAACGAGATCCAACTATCATCTCCATCTTTGACACCCTTCCGCATGTTTGTGTATATCACTACGAGGATAAGAAATGGTCGAAACATGGTTTTGAGGGTAGCATGTTCTTGTTTGAGAGGTACTTCATCATAAATACTTCAATTTTCCACGCCGCCAAAATAATATTTTATATGCAGAACAGTATATCCACCATATGGTTTATATATCATGAACCGTATGGGAATGGAGGACTATGTACATGCTCTTTGTCCAGAAGACGATGTTATTTGCAGTGGCCAGTACCTCATCATCCGATCTTATCCCAATTTTTACCAGTCAAGGATGAGTAAAATCCGTCCCGAAGCCAGCAACGATTGTTTTTCCCCCGCATATTTAATTCCTAACATCGACCAACTCGACATCAAGCAGAAAGGCCCTTTTAACATTATTGGGTTATGGACTCACCAGGAATTTGTGGAAAGAATGGCGGACGTAATGACAAGGTGAGTCGCGGCTCGATAATCATGGGTCATCGACTCATAGAAGCGCCCAAAAGATTGCACTCCTACGTCAAACGCAATTTGCCTTATCCCAATGAATATCGAAGTTTTCCTGCCGCTCCTCGTACGTTCAACAGCGACTCCCAATGTCCTTGTTCTAATCTAGTGATCACAGCACCAGATCCGGATGCAAACGGCATACTAACCAGTTTGACAAACGGCCAAGAAACAGACAATGAGCAGGATTTCTCAGACGCCCCTTCAGCTCACAGTGGCGAAATGTCTGACATTGATAAACTCTTCTCTCGTATCAAGCCTGCAGCCACTCCAGCCAGCCCAGCGCCAGCGCCAGCAAAACCGAACATGCAAAACGTGACTCTGGAAACCCTTTTCGCGTCCGCTGGTACATCCTCCCTTCCTGCCCCTGCACCTCCTGCCCCTCCCACCACTGGAATAAAAATGCTCGACTCTATCTTCCAGTCTGCCCGAGTTGAGGATCAGAGACCCCAAATATTCGCACCTCAACCCTCCACCAATCCACCCCAAGTTTTGAACCAGGACGTCATATCGGGTTTATTGGGCTTGCCTCCGAGCCGCGCTCCTTCGGCGGCTTCCACAACCCTTAGCGTTGGAGGGGTGTCACACCACAGCTCTAGGGAGGGCGACAATGAGGACTCTAGCGATGACTACGACGAAGGATCTGCGGCTCGACAGCAAATGATAAACTCATTTGGTGGTCTCCCTATTCGAACCACTTTTAATACAAGAATCATGGGAGATGTCACACCTAGACCACCATTACCAGCCAATCCTTCGAGCAAAGTTCCTCAGTTAGAACTCCCGTCCTCTATCGAAGCTGCTTCATCGGTTTCTACAGTCCGTGGTGCACAAGTAGCGACGCAGCCACTACGCCCCAATCGGGATCTTGTGCCGTTCGCACCCGATTCTGAGTTATGGCCTTACTCTAAGCAGACTCCTCGCCAGAGGGCCGCCAGCGATGACGACGAGGAAATAGTGGAGCTCAATTTTGAGGAAACCAGCGTTCTCAGCAACCCTGTGGCTTTCCATCAAGCTTTGCAGAGGAAGAAGAGTGCTATTAGTCTTGCAGACGCAAATATGGGACCTGCTCCATCTAAGGAAAAGGGTAAACGGGCGAAGAAGACCAAGAAGGAGCGTAACGCAAAAGCCCAGGAGGAAATAGAAAAGGGCTGGGATATTCCTCCACCATCTCCAGCTTCTTCAGGTGCCCCTCACGACTTTTATAGCAGACGTTCATCGCCCTCTCCTCCACCAGGCCAACCGGAACACTCCAACCACATCCCTCCATCCTCAGAGATGAAAACGCCCACTTTAACGGCTAAGGCCTCCTTGTCTACTAATGGCATCCACCACTTCTCCCCACCCCAGTTGAAACTTGTCAACGGGAAAAATAAGGCACGAGCAAACGGCCATAGGGGCGAACAAGAGATCGCGAAAGAAGCTCTTCTTTCCATCACTCCATCTCACCCAGCGTTGCAAGGTGTAACAAGTCAGGTAGACTTCAGCCAGGGACTACTGAATCTTATCACCGTAAGGACTTTGAGTTATCTTTACCTACATGGACCCCTAACTTTTTCTATCAGAACGACCCTGCATTCGTCGACTCACTCTGGAAAGATTTTGTCGCTCGCCGTGGCTTCTAAACCTGGCCTATCTCGACACCCCCCAATCGACGACATCCATCTGTTTGCCATGATCCTCTTCAACAGCATCAGCTTGAATGCTCGATCAAGCTCAAGACTTATAAATCCATCTGACCCCCATACCTGGCCCTTGCTCCACCAGAAGGCTCTAGGTCTTCGACTAAATCCTGCTATCTTCGCTTTGAACTCAATCCGACGGTCCTTACAGCTCCAGCATCATCTGTTTATTCCATTTAATCAGCAAGTCAATATTAATCGCACAAGCTCGGTCAGCTTCATTCCAAATCAACGCATGCAGTGTATTCCTAGCATCTCCCAAGGTTTCTTTATTCTTGTTATCCTTGTTTTCTGTTCCTATATTTTTTCCTCCACATCTTTCATTTGTCCTTTGGCTTTTTCACATCGGCAAAGTTATCTGCTTCGTTGTTTGTTTTTCTCTTCTCCTGTTCCTTTCTGTCGATTGTATAACTCATTTTATCGCCTTTCAACTGCCAACAACACCATGTAGCAGAGTTATTACCCACGCAATTTTTATTGGTGGTCATCGATCCACAGTCATTAGCGCCTCTCTTTTTTCTTTCCATATTTACTTGATTTGTACTTTGACGATGACGATTCGCACATCCTTATACCGCGATCTTTCCTCTCTTTCCCCCTTTCTGCTGGCGTCTATTCTCACCACTCTTCTTTTCCTTTCACATCCTGCCTTCTCCTACATACCACCCCGTTTCCTTGTCAACACTCTCATACCTCGCTCCACATCTTCCAACGTGAGCCGTTTCACACCACGGTTGTTTTCAACTACATCTATCATCCTCTCTCGTTGACTTACCATAACGGACTCTACCTTGCCACTGTCCAATCATCAACACATTACCTGTCAGCGACCATCCCAACTCCCTACCAACCCCCTTGTAGTACACTTGTGCCATTACACTATACACTACATTAACTATTCCAATCCGCACTACTAGCGTACATACAGTCTTTACAACCCCATTCTAACTGGTGCTTTCCCTTCTGTTGTAGTATAGAGTCTAGCAGATCAGATCAGAACTCGACCTTATTGCTCCTCCCCGGAAAGCCCCTTTGTAGATATCCGTGCAAAGAGGCTTGTTCATGTGGACACTCTTGATGCGCGTACAATGTATGTGCTTCGACTTGACACCCAGACAAGGACACGTCGGCTTGTTAAAAGAGCCATGTCGGTGATCCAACGGTATCGGCTTTTGCGTCATGACGCTAGTGACTGATAATGAAACCAAGCCTCCCATGATTGGATCAAACCTGATCTAATCTTCTTCATTTTACAAAACATCTTTTCTTTCCCACCAGGGATAAACGTCAAGAGACAAGCCGTCAAGACAAAGGCTTGCCATGATTGGTCCGTTCATCACGCATGAATGACCCTCTCCTCAGCCCCTCGAGCCCTGGATGCCCCCCTGCATCCCACTCTCTAGCTAATTCCATGAAAAGCACAGGTCAAACGCTAGTACACCTACATATTAGAGCCATATCGCGACTTCAATGTTGTGAAGGCCCAACTCACGAGGTCTAACTGTCAAACACCTCCATTTTGTATTTTCCATCAGAGGCAGCGTTCAGGCGAGGTAAAAATGTCCTGGACGGTGTCGAAACATTTTGCACCCCAACATTTCTTGAACGCTCTCGCCGAAGGGTTGAAAATCAACTGCCGTCCCTTGTATTTGCCACACGACAGAAAATGCCCTAGCCTAAAGCTTTTTGAGAGCACAATATTCATAGTGTGATCCTGAACCCTCGTATCAGTGTTCACTTTATCAGGCTGTCATTGTCAGACAAATTTTGATATCCACAGGTGCGTGGCCGCCTGTGGCCGCCTTATTTTCGACCAATTGCAGCTTTTCATTTCTTCTGATTGCTGATGCTCTACAGTAGTGCAGCGTCTACTGATGATCACCTACATGGTTTACTATTTTTACCCATCTTGGGACCTGAAATTATTTTGCAACGGCTATACTTCATTTATACGACGACAACTGCACTGCACACTTACACTTGGGGTCTTGAAAACTACGAAGATCAGACAAAATATACCTCGAATGCAGTAATTGGCACATCGGATGATATGATGTTTCCGACGCCCACTCGGTGGCAGTTTCTTCGACTGATGCATTTATCCATTCGAGCTCAACAAGAGGCGTCGAAGCGAAGGATCAGTGTCGTTATCGGTGTGGAAAGCAGACCGCCTCGGAATAGGGCTGTGGCAAGAACAAATGGTCGTCCATCTTCACCTACATTCCACCTTCTTCTCTCCCAAGTTCATCTCCGATGCCGACTTTGTAGCCATCGCGAAAGTCTTCGAGTCCCACAAACTATTATCGTAGGAACATCAAGTGTCTTTTGGACAACGTTCCGAGCTGTCTTTCTTACGATATGAAGTATAAATGAAGCGCAACGACACAGTCAACACCCCATGGGATACAGCTGGCTTGAATTCAAGCCGTACCCCACATTGGGTTCTTCGATTAATCCTCAATTGGTAGGTGTCTCGTGCGGCATCATCCCTTTACAGCACAGGGCAGTCTTGTTCGTGAAATGGCTTTTCTCTCAGCTGATCTGTACTGATAAAAAACCCGGCTCAATTCCTCTTTTGGGCAACTAATTTTTCCATTCATGGTGGAGGGTCCTTGGATTGCCGTACAATTCACATACGACAAACATGAAACAGCTCTTGGAAGCTTTCAAGCTCTGAGTTGGTGTTGAACGTTGAGGGACAGCACGAACCTGTGAGCACGTCGCCATGTCTCCGTCTCCCCATACTGCTATCTCTTGTCCTTCAATGACATCCGCAATGTTGACACGCTCTCACTGTCAAGCAGTATGAATTTCTTCGATGTGATTGAACATCCCCTATTGGAGAGCTTTCGTAATCTTGACTGTTACCTTTTTTTAACAGATTGATAGAAAATCAGTCACAGAGTCTGGTAGTATGTGTCCACTTTTCGGAGTGAGTGGTAGACTTCAGCAGTATCAACAATATTTTTATAAACCCAAATTCTTTCCAGAAGGGTCCCAGCCAGAAGAAATGGCATTCATTGTATTTGCCATTGCGTCATCACGACTTCTATCTTTCCTGGCCAAGGGATCTCATCGCATTCATGTTTTACGCTCGTTCCCACGCGGGCAATACCCCTCTTACGAGTTCGAGGTCATACATTTTTGGAGACTTATTGGATAAATTGTTCTAAGGGCGTACATCTGCGGCTTCATCGGCTTCGATAGTGCCGCCTCGATTTAGATTTGACCATACCAAATGCTTTAACATCAACTATTTTCACCCGAAAGCCCTCACTGACTTGTACTATTTTTGGTCCGCTCACAATCGGGGATCTGGAATTTGACGGCGTCTTCAATATTGTTATCGAATGCCCCGCTTACAGTCGTTTGCATATTGTTTTGCACAACAGTATTTTTAAAATCTTGCTTGGTCGTGTTTTGAATGATGCCGAATGTCACATCTCCTCGATAGGGGCATTTGTCTCTCGCCTTCTGTTCACCAGAATCATTTAACTGCCTCACTTTTTGTCGTTTGTAGCCCGTGTAGGTTACTATCCTACCTTTTTGTGAAGTATATTAGGCATTTACTGACCTGAGTCTCTCGAGGATTGAGTTGGATGAAGCATTTCATCAGGGCTCTGCTGACGACGACCCTGGATAGGTGTCAATCAATATCCAAATAAACAAGATTTTAGAAATTGTTGTGTGCAAAACAATATGCAAACGACTGTAGACAGAACGACGGATTTGAGGCGTGGATTTGTTCTTGAATCCTATGTGGAGTGACCAACATACTTCTCTTCCTTGCTTTGGGAATGCCAGTTAAGCTCGCATGGCTGGCATATATAACAGCACCTCAAAATGGTGTCAATGATCCTTGGACTGCACTTCCCTTCCCTCTTCCCTACTCCCTTCCCCCTCAGCCCTCGGTCCTAGTCAATCATGGATGCTGCAGCAATGCGCGATGCTTTTGTAAACCTGGTGCTTCCATAGTAAGTCGCCTGTTATGCATTCGTACAAGCTTCGAAACTAATCGAGTGACCAGTCTTTCGGCACTAGTGAGTACTCCCAGGATGTGTTCGAGGTGACGGGCGCTTCATCGATGTTTCAATTAGTTCATCGGGACGCTGGTTACTTGGGGGCTGCAAGGCATTTTATGTGTCCAAGTCTGTGAGTCAGGCAGGCCCCTTCGCTATTTGAATACGCTCATAAATTCTCCAAACGCAGATAACTACCATCTTGCATTTCCGAACGATCCGCTACATATGAAGGCCTTGGTCTACTTTTCTCTATGTTTGGAGCTTGCCCAAACATTTATGGTGACCACCGATGGTTATGACGTCTACGCAATTGGGTTTGGCGACATTGTCAATCTGGACGACCTCCACTTGCTTTGGATGACCTTGCCAATCCTTGGAGGAATCGGTACGAATGCCTTTCTGCTGCCCTTCAATTTTTCGATGGTTGACCCATGACATGATTACTCGAATGGGTTCTGTCTAACAGTCGGTCTGCTATGCCACTTAACATTTGCTTATCGCCTGGTCATCCTCTCACGATCGAGGATAGTCGGCGCCACGATAACAGCAGTGAGTGACTGATCCTGTCAAGGTGTGGCGCATCACGCGCCATTCGAACAATTTCGAGTTCTGATTTCCGCCCTTCTTCCCTTCTCTCCTCTCCCATTACTCGTTTTCGTGAATTGCTCTACCTAGCTGTCGCTGTGCGCCTCCATCACTGCCTTCATCTTCGGCGCCAAGCTTTTCAAAGCCAAAGTCCTGTCGACACTCATCAACGTCAAGCATATCTACCTCGTCTGCGGTGTACGTGCATAATTCATCTTCATTTCTATATTTGTGTTCATTCGAGATTCGTTTATCAACAGTTATGGAATGGATTTGGGGCAGCATGTGATGCCTTGATCGCTGCATGCATGACGTTCTATGTAAGTCATTGATTGATGTACGAATGACCCGTAACCCACTGACTCTTGGCGGGTGATGTGCAGCTTTCTCGCAGTCAGACGGGCTTCCGAAGTACCGACCTGCTGATCACACGCATCATACGGTTGACGATCGAAACGGGAATCGCTACAGGTGGGTCGAATAGCGTCTCGCGCTGGGTAGAACGATTAAATAATTCTGACGATTTCGTCTTTAGCCACGGCATCCATCGCGAGCGCCATCCTATTCGTCGGATTCCGAGACAAACTAAACATTTGTGTCTATTTCATCGTTCCAGCTATCATGATTAACAAGCTTTATGCCATCACGATCCTCGCCACATTCAATAACCGCCCACATAACATGCATGGAGGAACACCCGTGATCGCAGATATCGAAACCACCTTCGAGTCCGACCAAAAGACATTCCCTCGTCACGGAGATCGCATGCCGGGCAAGGAGATTAGAATTGGAAGGACTGTCGTTCAACAAGTGTGGACGGACGGGCTACCGGTGGAGCATATTGAGGTAAGTGTCGCGAATGTGTTGTCCAAGGTACGAGACGTGATTTATTGAATCTTTGATTCTCCTCTAGATGTACGCCGAAGAGACGGCATCCAACAGCAGCAATACTAATGATGACCTTCCATCCAAGAAAAGATCACAAAGCTTGTCATCGCCTTTGGAGAGCGATATGAGCACCAAGAAACATTAAAATTTAAGAAAATTGTACATTTTTATTAGAATATCTATCAATACAATAACTCTACAGCTACACGTTGGGTGCTGGCCAGACAGGGTTTGAAGGTGAAGGCATCAATGACCTGTCCAAAAAATAAATGCGATATCACAAAGCCAAATATGAAGGGAAAAAAAGTTGCATCAGGGATAAGTAATGCATGAT
The DNA here is from genome assembly GCA_015501605.1 of Panaeolus papilionaceus. Classification (NCBI taxonomy): domain Eukaryota; kingdom Fungi; phylum Basidiomycota; class Agaricomycetes; order Agaricales; genus Panaeolus; species Panaeolus papilionaceus. The sequence goes on from JADNRZ010000014.1 coordinate 245,109, forward strand.
AAAAAGGGAATTAGTTAGGATGGGTGGGCGTGATGACAGTTTGTATGGGCATCACGAGTCAAGAGAGTTAAATTGGAGGTATGCTGCCAGATCTAGACGAATCAAGGCAAGGCAGGGGTCATATGTGATGGCCACTACATTCATATATTAAGAACGCCGGTGACAGACCCATCTGCACCTCCGTTCAACCTGACTAATTGTCATCGAATTTCCAATCTTTCAATCATGAGACGTCAAGTAACCGTAGAACATTGGCCAGTCGTTCTTTGCGCATGGGGATCCAGAGAATCTCCCCACTCCCAGCCGTACTCTGTGCAGATACAATGAGACTGTGATCCCTGAACTCGCCCAACAGAGAGCGGAGTGCAGTGTCGCTGGTGGCAATGAAGTTGTCCCTCGCGCTACTAAATAGGACGTCATACGCCATCCCGTACTGCTGAAGGTCATTTAATGACGCATCTTCAGTCCCTTCAATTGCATCCAGCTGCCTTTGCCCTAGAAGGGCGAAGAGTTTCTTTGCCTTTTGGGTGACGGATGCCAGAATATGCGAGGCAGCGGTTTCGCTCATCGCAGTAGCGTTCTGGGCGGCGAGTGTGTCAACCTTTTTGCGCGCCCCGCCTGTATGGGCGCCAGAGAGGGATGTCCGATCCACAAATGCGAGTTCGAAGTCGTATGATGCCAGAGTGGTCAAATCGTGCCATAGCCACGCGAAGCCTTTGGAGGATGAGGAAGAGCCCTCTGGTGGTTTTCGGGCAAATATTTCAGAGGAGGTCCAGAGCATCGGTGCGTTGGTGTGATCTATTGAGGCAATGAGGTGAATCTTAGGGTTATGGGCCAATAGTGAAAGGATGGATTTGGCCTTGGAGTTACGCAAAGGAGCAGCATCTACGTTGTGGATGATAATAAAAAGGTGCGCTTTTTGTGTCGATCTTGAAAAGAAGTCGTTGATGCGGCTTGCTTGCTTTTCGACAGTTGTGGATGATAAATCGAGTTTTTGAAGCGCAGGGATGGATTCGATCGAATTGAGGAGATCTTTGAGATGGAAGTCTGGTTGAAAGCCATTACCCACAACGACGTGGCCCCGTTTCGAGCAGAAGTCCCTCGCAAATCGATTTAGTAGCTGGCGCTTTGACCCAAGTCCGTAGCAAAGGATATTGAAGCCTGCTTGAATCTCACATAGCATGCGAGAAAAGACTTGTTTGGAATGTTGCTCGGTTGTAACACTTGCTTTAATAGGCTTTAATCCTTGAGACAATGATTTCATGGCTTCTCCGTATTCCTCTGCACTCAGTGGTAGTACAAGATCTGAGTAGACGTTGGACGAGGTCTGAACGCGTCCTGCCTTGTTCGCCGTGAAGTACGCGTCAAACGCGGTCTGAACAATGATTTTACTCTCCTGGTTGTCAGCTGCCTTCCTCTTCCCCTTCCCTTTTGATTTCAGCGAGGGTAATGCATCGTCTTCGGAGCTGCCAGATGCATCATCCTCGGATACTGCCTCTAGTTCTTCTTCGACCTCATCCTCTTCTTCTTCGTCTTCCTCGTCTGATGCAACGATATCGTGCTGGTGAAAGTGATTTGTAGAGAGATGTGCCATAGTAGAAGAGAGTCAAGACTCGTTCGACTGATAAATCCAAATTGAGATCACTGCAGGTAAGCGCACAAGCGACAACAACGCGTTGATTGTCCTTGTTTGCCAACCCCTTCCGTTCATGATCAAGCTGGGCAAATCCATCAACCGGCTTGACTTTTAACCAACGACCAAGGACATTACAAAGTGTCTTGCCATTGCTATTCAATCTATAACCTGGAGAAACAGGCTGCTTCAGTCTCTTCCAATCGCGGAGAAATTAGTCTTACTGCCATTCGTTGAGTATTTTTCGCGATTCAAATCCCTAGTTTGTCCGGACGGGTTCTGCGAAGTACGACGAAATCTGTGTCTTCATTTGCTGCTCAACATCGGGAATTATATCAAGCAATGCGTCCCTATACTAAGACTCGCGGTAAATTCTCGTCACCCTTGCATCGCACCCCTCAGAGACCATTGGACAGTATCTATTTTTATTTTACTGCATCAATACTGCATTCTATCTGCGCATATAATCCCTCCTCGATACCGATGTTGCGGCGAATAACGACCGCATTAGCTGCTGTCGCACTCTACTTTTCGCTGAACTGAGGGGGTAGGTATGGTGTCTCTCTCTCTACAGCCTGTGTTCGCGCTTTCTTTAGACCAGTACAATACACTTGTGCAACCACGCCCCTTGGATTCAACTCCGGAGAATAAGGGATGAGCACATCTAGAATGCTTAAAAGGCCAGGGTCTGAATTCTGGACTGCATCGAATAATCAGGATGATTTTCTCTCTTGGACTTGTGCTGGCTCTTCCGTCGCTCCTGGCTCTGGCAAAGCCCACACCACCACCACCACCACCACCGAGGACATGCCCCACCGAATTGAAGCCTCCAAGGTCTGCCGGAAAGCTTTCCTACGTCGGCGTCAACATTGCTGGCTTCGACTTTGGATGTGGTATTGATGGTGTAAGTTGTGTTTTAGCATTTTGAGACAAGGTATTTACAGCTTTGTGTTTTAGACGTGCACAGCAGCGGGAGCATGGCCCCCTCTCCTCGACTACTACGGTAAGCGTTGGAATCCTTATCCTTGGTTTGCTTTTAAAAGTTGATTTTTATTCAGGTCACGACGGTGCTGGGCAGATGAAGCACTTCCGCCAGGACGATGGATTCAACACCTTCCGTCTGCCCGTCGGTTGGCAATTCCTCACTGGCGACGTTATGGGTGGAACCTTGAACGCAACCAATTTTGCCAAATATGACACATTAATGAAGGTATGTTGACGACTACAGCCTTGTAATCCTTGACGTATCTTATAAAAAAAAATTCAACTGGGTACAGGAATGCCTAAAGACTGGCGCAACCTGTATTATTGATATTCATAACTATGCACGATACAATGGGCAGGTGGGTTTGACCAATGTCAGAACTAAGAAATCTACTTACTGATGGACTTTGGCAGATTATTGGTCAAGGAGGGCCAGTAGACGAGGACTTTGCCAAGCTTTGGGGCAACATCGCGTCCCACTACAAGCACGAAGAAAAGATCATGTTTGGAATGTCAGTGACTGCTTTTTTTAACCGTCATACATTCCAACTATATTACAGTATGAACGAACCCCATGATGTTCCCGACATCAAAATCTGGGCACACACAGCTCAAAAGGCTGTCACCGCCATTCGCAAGGCTGGGTAAGATATCATCTTAGAAGGCTTTAGAACAATATTCTCATTAATTTTCGCAGTGCCACACGCCAAAAGATTCTTCTTCCAGGTAACGGATGGGCGTCTGCTGGTGAATTCATCTCAAGCGGTTCAGCCGATGCGCTGAGCAAAGTTACAAACCTTGATGGAAGTACCACCAACCTGATCTTTGATGTGCACAAATACCTCGATTTCGACAACTCCGGAACACACGAGTGGGTAGTCTTCTCCGCCATCCGTAGCGTGTTCCTCATGATCATTCTAGCGAGTGTGTCACGAACAACATCGAGACGGCATGGGCTCCTCTTGCACAGTGGCTGCGATGCAACAAGCGCCAGGCTATCAATACCGAGACCGGTGGAGGAAACACTGATTCTTGTGTGAAGTACATGTGTGAACAGATCGCATTCCAAGCTCGTAACTCAGATGGTGGGTTTACTCGTATCACCTGTCCCCAGCTTATTGAGAGATGCTCACAATTGCCCTTCACTTCAGTCTTCCTTGGTTATGTTGGCTGGTCTGCAGGAAACTTCGATACTTGTATGTTTTTGGTTCCTCAAACACTTTTTTCATCTCCCTGACTTCCGCCCGTTTCTTCACAGCCTACATCTTGAGTAAGATTCTTATGATGCTTGTGATATGATATTCGCTAACATCAGTTTCAGGCGAAGTCCCAACTCTCAATGGCACAGTTTGGGTCGACACTCTGCTCACCCAGAAGTGTATGTCGCCGAAGTCAGGATCTCAGAAGGGCCCCGTAGCATAGACGATACAATGTACACAGGTTATACAACTAGAACAAGCACAAATTCTGTTCATCAGGCTTCAGCTGCCCCGCGTCGAGTGAGGTTGAAAGCTTCTTCCTGCGTTCCCTATGTGTTTGTCAGGCTCTGCGACACCTATCTCTCTCTTAAAACCCTTCCTTCTCGTTCGGCATCCCTATTGAGATTGACAATCTCATCCTTTTCTTGATCTCCACTCTCTGGAAGCACTTTTCGGGTTGGTCAGTATAACACGCTCTAGCACGTCAACGCTAATCTTGGTTCTGGCTATCTTATAGCATTCAACCACCTTGCGCAGTACGCTCTTTACAACCATCTCAAACAGCCAACCAAGTCCTCTCAAAGCCATTCCGCACAATGCGTACAGCGCCACGCGTCCCGGCTTTTCATAACTTGGGATATGCTTTACAATGGTCAACTCAGCTTCTGATGTCTCTTCCTGCTGCAATCGTTGCAACCAGATTCAGCCCGGGACATGAATCCACATTCGACGACCTACAAAATAGTGCTGAAGCTAACATCGCACAGGGTCAACGTATTCTTTTTTTTAAAAATAAAATAAAAAACATGTTATTTCTACAGAGTATAACAGATTACATACAACAATGGATAGCAATTACACAGCGTTATAAGAGGAAAGGCCCCCTAACGAGTAATGTAATGACAAAACTTCGACACCGCGTCATGGAATGGGAGATAACTAGATAGTGATGGTCGTGAACAGGACATTTTGATGACTGGGATGACAGAGGTCGTGCTTAGGTGACAGTGTCTTTTGCTTTCTCTTGCTTTCTAACGGGACACCTGCCTAGTGTCGACTTCTGCGGTGGACGATTGGTCTTGAAGCGTTTCTTCTTGCGACACCCGTGTCTCAAGAGCTTTGTTCATTTTGACGACAGCAGCCAACCATTCGTCTTGAGTCCTCGCAACTCTCACTTCTGCCACAGCAGCAGCTTCATCTGGGTTAAGAACGGATTCCAGCTCTGGGTTACTAACGCTAGATATATCTCAGTCAGTTCATTACTAATTCGTGAATAATTAAAAGTAGATTTACGCCATATGATACGCCTTCAACACGTTCTTGGTTTTCTGTGTTGGCTCTTCAAGTTGGACAGGAAGTTCTGAAGACATTTTTTGGTTGTGGTGGCGGGGTGGTGCAGGTTAGAATGGATGAAGATTGATCTAAAGCATTGAGACCCTTTTATGGCTGACTGCTGGGGTTGACCCTGTTTTTCAGTAGGACAATGCGCTTTTCCCGCGAGAAGTTATTCCGCCCCCATTGTTCGAGGGAGCCAAACACTGTTAAGCGAGACAAATCGGGTAACCGGGTTGCTGTTTTCGGCATCAACGTGGGAGAATATAAATTGGTTTCTTGCGTTCGAAATCTTAAAAGGCCTGAAGCTTGAGGTCTGCAAGAGAGAAAGTCGAGATACTTGTGCTATGTTGACTGGAGTAACAAGGAACATCCAGAGCGTCATAATATAGTTGACGATGAGGGGGAAAAGCGACCTTTTGCATCTCGTTCTGAAGCTCAAATGCGTTCTATTTAACATGTCTTTGTTAGTATATCGGTTAGTACACGCGCCTGTCATTAATCAAATGTCCGCGCGAAAGCTGGGTTCGACTCCCAGACAGAGAGATTTTTTTTGTTGATTTTACTGAATGTACTGCACATTTGAAGCCAACATTCAAATTGCACAAATGATATATGCATTGTGTATAGCCTCAGAGTCATATAGAGCTCGTTTTTCGATTTATCTACTACATCAACAAAAAGATGACTTTTGCTTTTTATTGTACAACTCGGCCAAATGAAAAGGTGCATGTATTTTAATTGCGATTTTTTTAAAAAAAATGCCAATGAGAGCAGACCCTGCGACCACCTGGGTTCTTGTGCTCGTTTGCACATGCCTTTCTAGAACGTGATTGTCTCTGATGTATTTCTGAAAATCGTTTCATACGTTTTGTTTAGAAAGCGAAAGCCCTGCGGTGTCCAGATACTCTCTGACAGAAATGGGATACATATGGACCCACAACGTCGTCATCGGTGGAGCACCATGTCAGCTTTGGGAATAGGGTGCCTGTTAGTTATATTTAGGTGACTTTGTCCTTCTCCAAACTTCCCTTATTCCCTTGGAGCTGAAGCCTCGACAGTGACAGTGATGATATGTATTATGGCCTGGTGACGGTTTGGGATCAAGTGCCTCGTGATCAGAAGATTCAGAACCATGACGCCGACAGTGATCGAATTTCAGTTCCTTCACACTCAAGCTTTCTCCTGTTTCCTTCACTACCCATACACCAATGGACTGTCTGTCCTTCTGCTTTGGAAAACACAGGGAGCGCGAAGATCCCGAGCGTGAACCCTTGATACCTAAAAGTCGGCGTCATTACCCGTCTCACGAGACCAATGGCAGTGTCCAAGGGAATGGATCGGCTCCACCGTCATCATCGTCCTCGTTGGACAAAGTCATCAATGTGATTACAGCCATCAAGGCTGGAAAGCTCCCCTCGCAGAGTCAAATTGAGGATGGTTTCAAGGCTTTACTTGCTTCTGAGTTTCTACAGGATGAAGGGGGTCCCACGATGGGAGGCAATGGTCCCTTCAGCAAGCAAGGAAGGAGGGTTTTGGCCGATGTCAGAGAAATGGTGCAAGCGTTGTTGGAATTTGGTCTCGAAAAGAATGGTGTGTAACATGCATGTTTCACTAACGACACATGCTCATAAACGGTAGCCGATGACAAGATACAGGATACCTATTTTCAACTTCTTCACCTGTCCTCAGAACCCCGAAAGGATATAGTTATCGATAACTCCGACTGCAAAGTAGGACTTCAAGAAGACAGTACGCCACACTATTGCATACCTCATTACTCACTATTTATCCGTTATCACAGCTCCACTTGACGAACAAATCGCCTTCGATGCCCAAACGTTTATTTTCGCAGTCAGAACTCTGCTTGGGACGATACTTAGCTCTTCAGCCTTCCGTGTTCTGATGCTGGACTTCCTCGCCATTATCAATGAACTCATGGAAACTGCCGCCAAAGATGTTAAACGCGCCGCAAATCAAGTACAAAAAGTAGCAGAGGATCTGGAGAACAAGGCGAAAAGTGGCCATGACGTCATTGATGATACCCTCTCTAAAGGGGAAACATCCACCAAAGACGTAAAGGAAAAGGGGAAGGCTATTGTCGATACAGCCCAGACGGCCACGAAAGACCTCAAAAACGAGTTAGGAGCACAAGCGCATGATGCTGCTGATGATGCAAAGGAACGACTACTTTCAAGGATCCGACAGGTATGTGGTCAGCTTGGTGGGGCGTCGGACGAAAAAGACATTAACATGCACCTGCAACTTTTCAGCTCCTTTCACGACTTCAGAAGGACCCATCTTCGCGTGCAGCAATGCGATCATTGATAACCCTATTCCAAAAATACTCTGCGACTCTCAGTACATTCGCGGACGAATCCAAGTCTTCAACGAAGGGGATGTCTTCGGAGGTCACCAACACTCTCGAGGATGCAACACAGTCGACATACCCGCCAGACCCATACGGTCAGCGTTCCCGACGAAAAACCCCTGCGTTCACACCATCTGAAACATTGCTTGCAAACCTCAAACAACTCCTGGAGCGTTTGGGAAGGAGGCACTCTCTAGATCCTTTGCTCACGGCTTTGCGACGTGTTCTCGTCGATTTGCACGATGACGTCCCGAAAGCAATAAGGACAGAGTTGAAAGAGGCGATAGAACAACATGTCGAGGAAGCCAACCCGGAAAGGTTTGGAAATACCCCTACTTTAACACCAATCCAAACCCAGCCACCATTCAGTGAACAAGTCAAGGGAAAGGGCAAAAGTAGGAAGGCTGCAAGGAAGGCTAGGAAGAGAAGCCAGAAGCTTGAACGCTCTGAACCAGTGACCCCCATCTCGCCCTCCGATTCGCAAAACGGCGTCACACCAGCCGAGTCTCAAAATTTCTCATCATCCACTGGGGATTCGTCTCGGGAGCCAAATGTCGTTAATCTGTATTTCGTCCGCGTTGGCGAGTATTTCAACAAGGCGTTGGAAGAACCTGATTGGGCGACATCGCGGGAAGGTTCAAGGACGCTCGAAGCCCTATTCGACGATGGGGTATTTCTGATCAACGTCGTTGGAGAATCAATTGTGGATGTTGGGGACAAAGTTGCGACAACTGCACCTTCCAGCGACGACGAACAGAGTCGAGGGACGTCAGAAGCAGACGACGACGACGAGGGACGCCAAACGACAGACAAGGAAAACGACAGAATCCGTCACCAGTTCAAAGCAGATTTGCAAACCCTTGCCCTGGAAGCAGAGGAATTCATATCAGCACTGCAGTCAGACAAGACAACGATGAAGGTCTGGAACGCCTGGCAAACCTTGGGAGAGGATGGTCAGAAACTCGTTGCTGTTGGGGGAAGAAGAGCGTATAGTTATATGCACAGCTTGAGCCCATGGACCGAGTGGGTTGGATGGGCAGTCCCGCGCCTGCTGAAAATGCTCCCGCTCAGCGCCATCCCTATTCCAACTGTGGAGTTCAAGGCCCCTTATCTGGAGGGCGCACTGCATGCGCTCTTCGTCCAAGGGCTGGCTAGAGGCCAGGATAACGTTGCCCAAGGCAGCTTGATCCCAGATGAGGTGATCGTGAAAGAGTTCACGGAATTTAAACTGAACATGGTGGATCGTCCGTTGCATTCCTCAATGCCCATGCTGGAGGTTCCTCCTGGTACTTTGCACAAACCAAACTTGGACGCCACAGCCCGTCTACAACTCCACGCGAATGGCATCAGGGCCAAGATCGAGAGAGTTGGGTATTACTTCAAGTACACCGGCACTCTTTGCGGGTATGAAGACCAGGGTATCTTGACTGCAGACCTCGCCATCGAATCGCCACACGAAGGCTTTGGAATTGACATTGAACTCGAGATGGATGGCTCTAGGATCGTTCAAGCCCCATCATCACCTGTCCCAGAAATCATCGTGGAGGGCGAGTCCAGAGATGGTACAGAACGCAGCACACCTATCGCCCTTGAGGCTGACGCTTTGATGCAAGGCCCTCCAAAGCCTTTATTCAACGTCCTCGATGTTCACGTCATGATGCGGGGTCTCAAGGTTTCAATAGACCAGAGCAAACATTGGATCCTCAACAAGGTCTTCTTCCAACCCGTAGCTGGACCAGCTATTGCTACAGGTCTTCAAGGGGTCTTGGAACAGCAGATCCACGCAAAACTGCAATCTCTGTCGGTTTCCCTGGGCAAAATCGTGCAGGAAGCGTCCAAAAGGAGCGAAATCCGGAGACTAAGGCGTCATGGTCGGGAAAATGAGAGTCAGGATAGCTTTGTAAACGTGCTAGGGGACTTCTGGGGTGCTGTTGTAGAGGTGGGACCACACGCATTCGGGTATGATGACAACCAGAAGGATCAGCAGACTCAGACAGAGTCGACAGTGGATACAACTTCTCGGGGACTTGTGTACACCTCGAAGCAGCTTGTGACAGAACAACCAACAGGGACAACATCAATGACGGCGGGTCCTACTGTGGAGGCCGAAGAAACCGTTGTTGCAGTTGGTTTGGGAGGGCAACTTTTCCCCGATAAAGTGGATGCGACTGCGTCCTACGGAGCGACAGATGACAGTGGTAGGGATCCGCTAGGGAGGAGGATAGATGAAGGCGTGAGCGAAGCACAGAACGCGGTTGGACATGTAGGTGATCAATGGGTGCAGTCGAGCCAGCGCGAAAACGATACGAAGATGAAGACATGGCGTAGCAATGCGTTTGATTTGGACTAATAGCAAGGACTCCTGTAATTTAAAAGTATTCCGTAGCGCATAATCAGTAAAATGTATTAAGCTGATTCTTAACTTATATCGGTGTAGTGTTCAGCTCCAGCGAGAAGTTGACGACGAAAGAGTAAATAAGTGTCATCACATATTGTGGCATGCATGCTATTGATGTCCAGAAGTAATCGCGGTCATACAGTGACAAAAAATCCGACCTTTCTCGCATATGATCGAAAATATCAAGTTAATAAAGCTCCTCGTCCTCTGGCTTCCAATTCTTGGCCACGTCCCAGTAACCTCTCAGCTTCTCTCCCAAAAGGTCCTTCGCATCCCGGTCAGTGGGACAACTCCTGGCTTTGAAGTTGTTGTATTCACGGTCCCGCAGAGCACCTTCCCAGATGAGGAAGCATTTATTATCCTCCAGTGATTGTGAAGCACCCTCTACTTTGTCTTTCTCGTTGTCGACTTTGATAGCTGTGGAGTCTTCGGCATCGGAATCGGGATTTTCGAGTTCGACTTCCTCGCCTCCTCGGGGTCGGGCCGCTTCTGTCCATGCGATACGATTCAGCATCAGTCGTCGGTAGTTCTTCATGAATTTGGCCGCGCCCTCAACGTAGACCAGGTTGAATTGGGGGTTGAAAATGCAAACGCCTGTAAGGCTGAGCTGCTCAGCGTTCTTGCGCACTTTGAACTGGTGTGCGGGATCGCTGAGGTTCAGAACCCTGTAAGGGAAGGAAAAGAAAATTGCCATGTCAGCCGAGTTACGGATATGCAGGAAACAATTAACTAACTTGTACACCGCCCCAAATATACCCTTCTTGTCCTCGTCGTGTTTCTTGTTCTCAATCTTCTCTCTGCGCTGCTCATCCGTAAGTTTGCGCTCCGCGTTCATTTTCTCGTGTGTATGCTTTCTCATCGCAACTTCTCTGCGAACCCTAGCCTCCACTCGCGTGGGGTCCTGGATAGCATCTGAAGTAAGGACCTTCATCAAGTTTGCCAGTCGGACTAGAGAACGAAGAATTTAATCAAGTTATTTTAGGACCGATTTTGACTATACACCAACCTTTCGGTGGATCCGGGGGCAAGAGACCCATTCGAATCCTATCTCGTTTATCTTGCAATTCTTGTTTCCTTCTCAGTTTACGCATCTTCTTTTGCTCCTGTTGGGACATGAGCAGATATCATTTGTGAGCCCGTTAGGGAATTCATACCTTCTTTGTAAGCATGAGGGGTTTGAGTGCAACTTCATTCTTGTCTCCTGGGGCAGGGATAGGGATGGGGTGTTGAATGTACAGCGTGACTGGTGAATCAGGTGTCCTGATTTTCAGGTTTTCTACACCAAGAGTTTGAATGTCGTCGTATTTTTTGTTGGGCAGCAATGCCACATCCCACCATTCTACTTCAGGTGGAGGTACACGCTGGAAAATCAATTCAGTGAGGAAACAGGGCAATATAAATTTGTAATTTACTCACTTTGATGCCTCTTTCAATGCTCAAGTCGCCATCCATCCCTGCTCTCCTCGAGCTCTCCGCAATTCTCTGCTTCAAAGCTTCCAGCTGAGCATCCTTCCGCATTTGGTCAGCTAATGCAACATATTTGCCTTTCGTGTTGAAGTTGAATTTCCGGCCAGATCTCTCCCGAGGGGCTCCTTCAAAGCCTGTAGGTTCTTTAGCAGCGGCGCTATATGGATTCGCCGCAGGGCTGGCCACAGCAACTGGTGTGGGAACAGGACTAGGGGAGGGTTGATTACGAGCGTTCGCTTTGATAGAGGCGAATTTGGGTTGCATAGGTTTGTATCGATCCTTCTTAGATTGATTTAATGTAGGTGTTGTGTCCAGAAGCAGGGGATGTGCGGCCATCTTCAAGCCGGCGCCTTGTTGAGGAGCTTCAACAGGTGTACCTTTTTTCTTGCTGGCTTGTGCAAGAGCCTAGTGAGAGTAAGCGTTAATTAACAAGACTTCAGGAATACGATATGACGCGACGAACCATGTACGGGTTGTCTTTCACAGCAAGTTTGCTTTGAGCATCGGCTACGCGACGCTTGGCCTCTGCTACTCGACGAAGGAGGTCATCTGATAGTGCAGGCGTGCCTCCTCCTGAGGTAGGTACTGAGGGTGTAGGTCCACTGGAGCTTGTTGGTGAAGGTGTGGCTGCGTAGACCACTTTAGAGGGCACAGACGCGGGCACGATTGGAACTTTGGGAACTGGAGCAGCAAGACTGGAGCCGGCACCTAGTTTAGAGGCCCCTGCAAGAGCTGGATTGTTTTTCAGAAATGCTGCATGTTTTGCTGCGATTTCTGCACGCTTCTGTGCAATCAACTCTGCTGCAGATAGCTAGTTCTGTAAATCAGCACGTTTCCTTGGATTATTGTGATTGGATAGACGTACCCCACCAGGTGCTGTTGAATTGCCATTACTTTGATGATTCTGGGTGTGGAGAAAGGGTTGGAGACACAAGTCAGGACTGGTGTAAGTAGAAGGAGATTCACCTTTACAAGGGTGCATGAGCGAAATAATACTCACATCGCTGCAAATGAAAAAATGAAAAAAATCAGATTAATATGAATTGTCTCTCAAGCTATTGATAACTAACCTTTTCAACTTCTTATTACTGCCAATATCGGCGCTTGAACCCTCGAATGTCCTTTTCTTGTCGCTCATTAAATATTAAAGGGAAGGCGTAGTGTAAATAAACTACTTTGTGTCAAGAAATGAGGTACTAAAAGGTAGAAATGTCCGAATTGAGGCTCGTCGTCGTCGGCGGCGTTGATGGACGGGGTGTGAGTCGCACTCAGTGATGCAGAGTCGACGTGACCCACAAGACTGTGACACACTTCAAGCTCCTACCAAATGTTTATGTAAGCACCAATGTTTTCTCTCTCCTCCCTCTGTCGGCGCACTGTGGGCTCAAGTCTCGGAAGAGTCCAGGGGCCCTCTACACAACACAATGTACCAACAGCACTCTCACCACTGAGTTTATTTACTCGTGGTCGTGCTCAACTGGCCCCAAAACAGGTGCAACACATCAAGAGGCATAAGGGTCGCGTTCCGATTCCAGTAGGAGGGTCCATAAAGGGCACAACACTTGCTTATGGCGACTGGGGAATTCGTATCATCGGAAATGGCGCTAGACTAAGCGCAAAACAACTCACAACTGCCCAGGAGGTCATCATGAAGAAGCTAAGGGCTATGAAGGGAAGCAAGTGCTACCTCAGAGTATTCCCGGATATTCCGGTTTGCGTGAAAGTGCGTTGAACCTCCGTTCAGCCTCCGATTTAATGCATGGTGCTCAGGCGAAATATTTTGCAGGGAAACGAAACGCGTATGGGTAAAGGAAAAGGAACTTTCGAGTTCTGGGCAACACGGTGCGTTGAGGTTCAGTTTGTCGGAACCACTACCTGATACGCTCGGACAGGGTGCCTACTGGCAGGGTTATTTTCGAAATTGGAGGTGTACCCATCCGCGAGGAACTGGCGAGAGATAGTATGTTCCATTGTTTTGTCTGTCACAGTGCATACTCTAATTATTCTCGATACCCAACAGTTCTGCGTCGAGCAGCTGATAAACTCCCAACAAAAATGGAGTTCATCAATAAATTAACTCCTCCACGCCTTGGGAACTTAGTTCTGCAGCTACCTAAAGAAAACGTCGTCGATCCCGTCATTACTGTTGCAGAACCTGCGTCAAACGCGTCAACAGCCCAACCTTCGCCTTGACGTAGTCGTTTAGTGTATATTTAGAGCCTAATATTCATCATCCGTTGTTCTGACCGCGTATACCATTGCAACATATTCTCATCGCTATTTTCATGACTTATAAATTACACCTAGTGAATGTTTCGTTGGGGAAATAAAAAATTAATTCTCTCTGTCGGGGAGTCGAACCCCGCTTTCGCGCGGCCATTAGCCACAGAGACTATGACAGGCGCGTGTACTAACCGATATACTAACAGAGACATATTTGTGGATAACCATACCAAAATACAGCCACCTATGTAGACACATCAGAGCTAAATGTAGGTTGTTCAGCTCAAGCCGTGATATTCTACTTTTAAACTTCGAATTCGAAGCCATTTTGCTTATATTTTATACCAAATGCGTATGTCATAACCTCACAAATACCATCATTATCGGATCTTGTTTCACCGTTATCATGCAGGAGTTTGGGCCCAGCCACAGTGACCACCAAAGGGTACCATGGCCCGAGAAATGGCAGTCGGTATGTGCTTGCTCTCCAGTATCGAGTATAGGTGATTCGACTATTGCTGACAGGGCTTCTAACCTGTAGGAGCCTTCCATGCTGTTACCATCCTGGGCCATACGCAGCCTTTCGAATAACCTTCCTCTGTCCTCTGATGACCGTATTCGTGTGGACGAGTTGCGGCAGTTCATTTCCCGACAGATTAAGGAGAAAGAAGCGGCCATAAAGCAATTACACAACGATATCGAGCGCTTGAAAAAAGAGTCTTTTGCCTGCGACGTCATAACGACCCCTTTTCGATCACTTCCTCACGATATTCTCCATCATGTTGCCACTGTATGCCCTCTCATTCACCCAGCGAGTGCTCAATACAGTAGCCCGAAGTCACATATCCCATCTGTTCTGACGCAGGTGTCGAAGTCATGGCGCACATCGGTCGAAGGAAATTGCAGCGCCTGGCAAAACATGCGATTCGATTGCAGGATCTGGAATGGGAAGGCCTTAGATCTGCCTTTAGCACGTATCGAACGGTTCGGTCGCTTATCAGGCACGTTGCCGATCGCGCTTCAGTTAGACGAGAAAGATCCCGACGAAGACGATGACTACCAGGATGGTTTTCCTCGAATCTTGAGATGGGTTCTGTCCCAATGGGATTATCGAAGCCGTTTGAATAACCTGACCATCTTCTCTCCATCACCCTACTTACTCTCCAACAATCTAGATCATCAGACAAACACAACAACCTCCCTCCCTCCCATCGAATCTCTCCGGCTTCTGACCTGGGAGGGCGAATACGAGACAGGATGGCTGTCTGGTGGGAAGGATTTAACACGGTATCTGGAAGCATGGCCCACCTTGCGACGATTGTGGGTCGGTGGTCATTTTGGGGGCAACACTTTCGCTCGCCGAAGCACAGCTCATAACCCTTGGAGACAAGTAAAGGCACTTTATATCAGAGCCGAACTCGAGCGTGACGAGTGGTTGGCATGCTTTCAAAATTGCCCTGAGCTCGAGATCGCGTGGTTACACATAGGCGGTCTCGGTTCGAAGCTATTCCCCTCCAGCACGCCGACTTCCTTACCTTCGAAGACGATCATTCACCAACAACTAACGGAGTTGCATTTTGGCCTATCCGATTACGGTGACCACATTTTAGAGTTCTTCGTTGGCCTACGGTTTCCTGTTCTGGAAAATTTGCACCTTCATTTCTATTTCGCCGATCCATCCACCGGGCCTGGGTATCAAGCCAAGGACTTTGTCGATGTGTTCCCTGCTCTAAAGCATCTCGCTATACACGAAACTGGTACATGTCGACTTTCGGAAACCATTGGGGGCCTGTTCCCATTACTCATGGCGGTTCCTTCGACTACCTCTCTGTGGACATCCATTTCTCACAAACACATCCTTGAGTTTTTGGAGTTTTTCCGGGGCAAACGCTTTCCTCTTCCGAATCTTCAGTCTTACACCCTCCAGTTTGTTGTAGAACAGGACATAGCATGGCTTAGCCCACAACAGGAGCGAAATCTGACTGACGCGTTGATCTTGACACGACAAAAGAGACCCGCAGTCCTTCCATCGTCCAGTTTGGAATCAACGGCTTCAGGCTCCGCTAAAAAGAAGACGATCCACGCCGGTCTTGCAGTTATGAATATCATATTCCTTCAGTTCCACCAAGGAGAGGAGACAGAGGAGGACTTTGGCGCATATATGGTGATGGACGACTACTTCACCAACCTCCAGGAGAAATTCGTCAAGCAAAACATTGACATCAAGGTCGAGTTGGACTGGGTAGACGACTCCGAATCACTGATGTGGCATGAGGATCGAGCAGAGAGGGAGTTTATGAAACGCTTCGGCCTCTAAAAAGCTTGTCTGGGGGATTTTCTAAATATGTTGTATTTTGTAGTTCGGGTTTATAACTGGGTTTTAATTTACCACTGGTTTCAATACCTTTCTCTGAGCCTTGTAGTAGGACTCGCAAGGATACAGAGCTAGATGGAGCTTTGGATTATCGAGCCAGCTTGATGTTTATCCTTCCTATAGCATGACATCTACATCCATGATCTTTTCACGCTCCCGTATGGGTAGGAAGGTTTTGGAGATGTCGTGCGCAATAATTCTGGCCACTTGATGATGATGTGACCTTTCGGTCCCGCGAAGTGTGAAAAGCACCTTCCAACTTCGCTCTCCCACTCGGAGTCAACCTCAAGCTTTCAGCTTGACATTCGCATCCAGACCTCGCCCTTGCTTGCCATTTCAGCGAAACGTAATAACTATCAAGGATCAGGCCATGCGCACTGACCCCCACTTCACGACCCCCATCATCATCTATGCAGATATCATTGAAATAATTATTGGCCTTTTGGCTTCAGAGGCACACCCTTCATGGCGCCCTTATACGGGTACTATGAGATTGTTGCACGACGTCAGTCCCATACCTCACGATGCACCAGATCTTTCCAAAGAAGCCAGATCTGCATTGCTAAAGTGCGCTTTAATATGTCGAGAATGGCTCAGAATTGCACGACACCACACCTTTCGACACTGGACACTCTCAATCCAAACATATACCGGGTTATCCACCATCAAATTTCCCTGTTTATCATGCTGAGACCGAGCACAGCCATAGTTCCGTAGGCAGCCAGCAGGTGCTGAAACACACAACTTTCAGTAGCCACATTCGCCACTTGCTAGTCGAGCTTGATGAACTGCACCTTCGACACGAACCGAATACACATCGTGGACCGAATAAGCGGCATCGACTGACCATATGCCTTCGCAGTGTCCATATCAACGACAAACCTACCGAGTCTCAAAAGGTTGAGGATAGAGGAAAGTGGTTGGTTGGAACGGGAAGACGTGCAGTATGGCTGCGAATCTTGCGAAGAAGTGGAAGAGGAGGAGCTCGACACATTGGCACCACAGGCTAATTCAAGGATTGGCACACAAGAGAAGTTCGCTCTACACCTACACCGCCTCCTCGTCGATGATGGTTTGGGCCTTGCAGATATCGGCTGGTTGTCCCATCCGGACATTTTAGCGGACCTTCATATTAAGCACCTTCAGTTTTATGTTAATGTGGTCCTAACATCACTGTGGACGGGTTTCTTCGACTTAATTGGGCGGATAAGTAGCACTCTGGTAACACTGGAACTCGGCACCGTTCGAATGGATAGTAAGTCAATTCAACGTTTATTTAATTTGTTGGAACATCGTGCTTAGGCTTGCTACAGAGCTAACCAAGCAAATCTCTACGATCGTTCTGCCCAATCTGCAGACTTTTGGAGTCACGATCAGGCGCAAGCGCCAGGGTCTCACTGGAAAAGGTTACACGCTCTATGACGACGAACATGGATTTTCGAAGCTCCTGCTCACCATAAAGGAGTCTTTAGCCATGCCTCGCCTTCACACTATAATATTAAACATTAGCGACGCTCGTAACTGGATTCTCTTTTCTAGCGATCTCGGGCACTCACGTTTTCCTCCCGGTCTTGGGACTCTCCCGTGGCTTTAAGCTTAGGGATCGGGCTCCCATCGATCAGACAAATTCCGATGGGGTAACAAAGGAAGAGTTGAGCGCCAGAATAAACACTGCCTATGATAGATGGACAAGCAAGAATGTTGTCAAATGGGAAATACTAGATGATGCCCTCCAGCAATTGATTTGGACAACCACCCCCCATCAGTCGGCTAATCTGATGCCTGATGGTTTGAAGGGGCTCATCATCCCGATCTGCGCTGGCACATCTTCACTCTCATCTGAGCAAAAACAAGTCATAGACGAGTTTCTGAATCGAAAATTTCCCAAATGCGTTTCGAGAGGCGTTTCCACCGTGTCTCGAGACAGGTCCATTTGAGGATGCATATGGAATACATGGGGGAGCGAGTACTGATGGGTTTCGGTCAAATCAGCACACTCCCGACATCCTAAAGGATATGAAGTAAAAGGGTTATAGTATATGCTATGTGTATATCAACCGATTCGTTTTCACGTTTTTGCCAATGTGAGCTCAAGCCACATGAACGTGTGATTTGTTCACGGATGCAGCCTTGAGTCCCGACTGAAGGATATTTTGGGATGACTCCCACTTGTCTTGACTACCACATTGGCTCTGCGATCTTCGGTCCATAGGACATACATACGAACACACGGTATCAATGGATATGTCGATACGGAGTGATGGGGACCCTGATCGCCAACGATTCGCGCTCGACATTTGGGAAATCATCATCAGCTTCATTCTGGATGAACACCGCACCACTCTTATCAGTCTATCATACGTCTCTCGAGACCTCTGCATTACCCTTCGTCGTCGGTTATTCGCAAAGGTTACATTTTTACTGTCACACAAGCCAAGTCATCCCCCACAATTTCAGTTGGCAGAGCCATTTAGGTCACCCGCTGCGAAGCTGCTTCCCATCCTCAAATCAAATCCCGGTTTATCGGAGTATATACGACATCTTGAAATTCAAACCATTCCCAATCTTTCCGGTGATATACCACATGTCAAAGAAGTCGGATATTATGAGGACTTTTCGCTCCCAAAGCTGGTTCCATATCTCATCAATCTTGATTCCCTCTCTTTTACCACCCAGCCGTCGACCACTACTGTTCGTTGGAGCACGCTCCCGGAGCTGATAAGGGAAACAACCCTCCGATTACTCAGCATTGTATCCAATCTGATGGCACCCGACTTGTATGATTTACCTTCGAGCGCTATATTCGATTCCAGGAGCACAGCACTTCGCACACTCTCCGTCGGGATGTATGGTCTCTTTATCGACGGCAAGAGATTTTCTGCAGATGTTTTAAGGAGTACATCTCCAGGACTCATAGACGACATTTATTCGACGCGACAAACAAGAATCCGTTCATTGACGGTTGACAGTAGATGCGACTACCATCATTGGAATCCATTTCCTCACTGGTTGATGTTTGATAATCCTCTGTTCCCAATATCCATAAACTATTTGGAGGACCTATCATTTGTCCAGAGACAGCACATAATAGGCCCCAAACACGGGTTTCAAAGGATACTGCGGCGGTGTGCCAATACATTACGAAGCCTACGACTGCCTCCAGGCTACAGCATCGAAGGTATGTAATCTGATGCAGAACAAGGAAACCGCTACTGTAGATTCCCCTAACTATCCTGACAGAAGCTATGCGGGGAAAGCTTACATGGAAAGCTAGCCAGCGAATGCATTACAAAGGAGAGGTGCCAAATCTTTCTGTATTGACAAACCTCCAATCCTGTCGCATGGCAGTGTTCATACGCTTCTCTGGCGAAGACTACTTCACCACCACATTACCTTGCGCTATCAAGACGCTAAAGACGCTCCCTAATCACAATACTAAGACTTCTCTGGAGGAATTGTGGATCGACTTGTATTTAGAGAGTTTTGAAGACCACCTTGTTAAACAACTAGATTGGAGTCAATTTGTCGACTTTGTCCTCCACAGTGGGCAATTTTCTCAGTTGGAAAGGGTCATCCTGGAGGTGGTCTGCCTATCCAGTGGTGGAAGTGCGAGGAGGTCCCCTTTGGCTGGAAGAATGGAACCATCGGCAAGTATCATGGATGCTTTACGAGGGAACACGTCGTTGAGAAGACTGGTAGACCGGGAATTACTGCACGTTATACCAGGTTAGCATAGCCTTATACCAATAGGATTATGTACAATAGCTATAGGATTGTCGTTACATGTTATCATTACGTCGTCAACTCATCAGGGCGAAATTACAGAGAACTGGTCGTTACGAGCACGCATAATGCGTTTCAGGCTTCCACCTATATAATTCCAAGGTCGACGTCAATCATTTGTAGAGATTTCTCGATTTCAGGCGAACGTGGCCGAATTTTGCATTTGAATGGCTTTGGCACACTGAAGAGGTTGTTCATAAAAATTCTCCCACATAAGTACAGAAACCATAACATACCGGAGACCACCTGGCATATAAGGATGGTTCAAGTCAGGGCTTCCATCCTCAAACTGCGCAAAATCGAAAGCGGCGAGTAGGGTCGCAACTGCCATCCAAACAGCGGAGCTAGCCATGTACCTTCCGGGACATATACTAGAAAAGAGAACACACGAATCAATGAGGTTATCCTGTGGCTTTACTTGTTGATAGGGGCTTACCGTCGCCCGAATCCCCATATCGCAAAACTTGGATCCTTGACAGAGTTATCCAGCTCGTATCGCATCCCACTCTCTGTATCAATTCGTTTCAAGAATCTCTCCGGTTTGAATGAAAGAGGGTCCGCGTAGATATTCTCATCGTGCAACATAGCCCTGTTACGATCAAATTTAAGGCCTGTGTTGAGAGTTAAATCAGAGTGAACTCCACCCACCAAGCATTTGGAATGATAATGGAGCCTTTGGGGATGAAGTAACCTTTGTAGACGTCCTCCACTTGGTTGACGTGCGGCAAACCTAGTTTCTGGTCACTTTAAGCACATATCCAGAATAAAAAACTATCGTACCAAGCGGAGCCGCATCTCTCCAACGCATGCTTTCCTTGACAATAGCGGTGATATATGGGAGGTTTTCCATGTCTTCGAAGTCAGGTAAAGCACCCTTTTTCAGAACACGGTCGAGTTCATTGTGGGCCTTGCGTAGGACCTCGGGGTGGTTAAGCAGTGCCAATATACAAGTTCCAACCGTGGCCATCGTCTGTTGTTAACTTTAGCAATAGTTAAAAGAGGGGGGATACGAAGACGTACGGAATCAGCGCCAGCTGTCAATTGAACAGTTATTCACGATGCAGTGAATTTGGAGATGCAATTCATTATTACATACCTCCATACAGTGTCCCAGCTACATTCTTGATCAACTCTTCTCGTTCATGCATTTCCTCAGGTTCCAAAGTGCGTGCCATTTCCAGGCTGGTTCTGCAAAACGAAAGTTTCGCTACGCCAGTCACCTGTGGCGTTTCGATGGATGAGACTTCTCCTGGGCACAGCAGGTGTCGGAGTACGTACAATTTCATTCTTTGTATCCGCGAAAGGTACCTCTCGAACTTTCAGTGCCATTTTCTTAGCCTCCCTTGCGATGCACTTGAACTTTGCTCCAGGAAACCATCCGGGCACATACTTCAAGGCTGGTATCATATCAACTAAGTATGCTCCTGGGACAAGAGCTGGAACGACAGGGTCGATCGCCTCTCGAGATAGATTGATGTACTTTGACGACTTTGAGGAGACTGATAATCCGTACGTTGACGACATTATGATTTCACCCGAGAATCTGCGAGAAATATTATGGGCATCCTCAAAACGCATCAAAGGGTGAAGTACGCACATCCGTAAAGCCTCAAGTAAATCATGCGGTTCGTCGTAAATGCGCTTAGCAAGAACACGGGAGGCTTCGAGTTCATGCGGTCTGAACCTCAGCGCCGCTACTGGATGGAAAGACTGATGCATAAGTCGACGGTGTGCACGCCTTCAAATTGTCTGATTATTAGTTCTTGATTCTTGAACTGGAGGCAAGACATTACCAGCGGTCGCCTGAAGCACATTGCACCAATTAGCTCAACATGCTATTCCTCCGAGGGGTGAGCAGATGTCAGATCATACCGTAATCCATAAAACCAAAGTTGAAGTCCCAACCCATCAGCTCCACAACCATTGGCAAACGCGGCCTGTAGTTGAGCGTTGAGTACCAGTAAACGAGGTTAACGATCAAGCATCTCGCATACCTTCCAGAATAGATTGTTGAGCGCCTTTCCAGAAGGTCCACGGCCGCTTCGTATGTGTCTAGGACAATTATATGTGTTCCTGCGACACTCAGGTGTAGGATATCAGTGCCTGTCAGTATTGGGATTTGATGTTAGCTGGCTACTCCAAGCTTATAATATACTGTAACAGATACCCAAGTCCTTGCACATTTGATGGTATGCTTCCCATTCCAGCTTTGTTGGCATATCTAGAACGTTCCCTACGATAGGAAGGCCTTTCGGGCCTGGTGGATACGGAACGCGCCGCGTCCGTCGCTTCACATAAACATAAGATGTATACGCGAATCCAACCAGTGCCAGCGCGTCGAGTACCACGAAGCGATCCTGCCCATGAAGCCAGTCAAGAATCGAGGAGAAGTGAATCATCTTGTGGTTCTGGTGATAGGCCGCCTTTTACAACGCTAATGGTTGCCTGAACGACGTTCTTGCTGATGGACGTTTGAAGAACAGCGTAGAGCGGGGCAAAACTTGTCGGGATTGAATGATGTCTTAATTTATACTTATAAATCTAAGGATCTGCTCGTCCCTGCGTCATCGGGATTGAACAGTGCATAAAAAGTCCGTCAGGTCATGGGTCCAATCATGAGTCGTTCCATCCTCCCGAATTGACTTCTTCATCCAACGGGATCAAGGCTAATGTTCGAAAAGGTATAAGCCATAAGAATTTGAATTGAGTTTGAAAGGTGTCTGTCAAATGCCCTGCCTCGTGGTCGGGGTTCAGAAAAAATACAAAAGAAAGGGGTATTGGAAAGACTTGAAAAGAAAACCACCTGACAGATGCTCCTCACTCTCTCTGTGGTTTAACCTACATTTAGGCTAAATTTAGGCACCAAAATACTGCAGATTTCGACATCGGTTCAACAAAAGAAGATAAAAAAACAGGCAGCCTCAGAAGATGGTGCATCCTCTTCAGAGTTTCAATAATCAAACTGGGTACCTATCAAGGGTCGTGTGGAATCAGCATTGTGTCAATTCAGGCGTGTGGATGAATGTGGACAAAGGAAAGTTCAAGGACATCATAACATCGACAAACTCACTCTCGATGGTACCCATCCACCTCCGTACCTTGTTCTCGTCCTCAGCCACTTCCATCCTACAAGAAATAACAGCACTTTCATCAAAATATGGGAACAAGGGACATACAATCTTATTTAGTCTCTCCACAAATTTTCGAAAGTCAGAAGACCTTGAGGCAGTTTTCGGAAAACTCGTAACCTTTAATACTCCCCGTCCAAACACTTCGGCGACAGCACCCCAGGTACAAGGATATACCCTAGGATGCCTTGTGGAACCACCTACAGGAATATATCACTCGCAAGCTCTGGCGGCATATCGTCGTAAACAGGATTATATCTCATGTTCAATTGGTGTTTTTGACTCCGCGAATGTCATCGCATTCAGATCAGACTTGCCGAGCGAGGAGCAACCCCAAGTTGGTAGATGGCATTCTTTCAGGAAGACGTCAACTGCTGGAAGTGATATGCGCTTAGACCAAGGAGGTGCACCGTCTCCGAATGGGCCCGTAGACTGGGATAATATTTGGGCCCGATCATCGCTTCAAAGCAATTCTTCGCCTGAGCTGCCTCATGAACTGCAAACAACAAGGTGAGCCATGTCGTGCTTCAACTGGTGATCAGGACTTTGATCTTTGATTTCGACTCCAGCAAATTTTCAGACGTCATTTACTTCACAGCACCTCATCCAACGCAACTAACAACTGTACTTTCGTCCCGACTTCCCGACACAACATGTCTCGGCCTTATTGCAGCCCCAACGCATTTTATCACTGGAAGAGCAGTTACACTGGTTATGAACGGGAAAATATATGACTCCGGGGCCATCGGTCTTGCTTTCAAAGATCCTACTGGCAAACAAAATGGGGAAGAATGCAAGACAACATTTGCCGGTTTCCACCGGCTTTCTGAGCCAGTCGTTGTTGCAGAGTAAATACGTCCCCATCTGAGGAGATATTTTCCTACTAACCGTGTTTAGAACCGAAGGGAACATGCTGAACGCTGTCAAGCCTCTATCTTCTGCTAGTGAATCCTTGGAATCACTCAATCCGACCTCTTTGCTCCTTCACGCAATTCAGAAAGCAAATCTGACAGCCCCTACTTTCAAAGAAAGCGAAGACTTCGCCCTTGCTGTTCTATCCCCGTCCGCTGAAGGTGATAAAACCACCCTACCCATAGAACGAACTTATACCATCACCGCTGGAGACCCACGCAACCGCGGCGGTGCTCTCTCTCTGGCAGGACATCGTGCTCCAAAACCAGGATCCGTTGTTCAATTCATTCACAGAGCCCGCGATACACCTATCACATTGCCTTCAATTCCCTCGGATGGCACGAATATAACATTTGTTACCGTTCCTGAAGCACCATCCACCAACTCCGCTCTTGAGACTTCAACCGACGAACTTTTGGATGCAGGGCACCCGCCTTTGGCACTGGATTCGACCTTCCTTGCATCATCATCACGCGGGTTTCTTCTTTCTCGGCCACTAAAAAGTATCTCTTTGGATTCTCACTCAGACACAACATGGAATGCTGCTTTGCCAGGTACAATGGCTACATTGGCATCAACTAGCTCATGATGCGAGTGTTGGGGCAGGAATTCCAGTTGCACCACCCATAGATATTTTGGGTAAAACACGTATTATGGTTTTTGGTAATAATATAATGCTCTCTTCACCTTCGCGCCTGTTAGGACGATATGAAATCCCTGCCGAGTATGGTCGTTAGTCCCGAGCGTCAGCCACCACTGGCACCCTTGCCGTGCGCAATGTCAGCCATCTGGTCAGGCTTGTTTCGCCGTGTGTGTCAGCCGCTGGTAAACGGCGTATAAATGGCTGCTCATAGGGCTTTTGACAGCATCGAAGCAGTGTGCTATCATCCCTCTTACACTCACTTCGATCAAAGATCTTTGAATGCTTGACGTCCAGCAATCGTATCACCTTATTTTCTCAACAACACCTGGCGACTTTGCATGCACTCAAACTCGCAGATTCATTCCAGTCCACACCCACTCTTTGCCACTTCCGCCTACCTGACCATTCGTTACCTCCACTATGCGGTGCTAGAATGCCATCTCCGAATCATTTCCGCAATCTTCAACCGCCGTACTCAAGAAACATTGACACACTTTGTGTAAGATCATTTCGCTTTTGGATGGAAGCCATGAACTGATCCCCTCCAAGTATTCGTGATTCAATATTATCCTCGCCGAATGGCAATTATGATTATGCAAACTGGGCTCCTTCAACAATTTGGTATTTGCTTTGACTGTTTTCCCTCATCGTGTTCAGCTCAACTTACACCTTCAAGGTGTTCATCATCACCACGATTATCACTTGAACATTGTTCATTCCTCCCAAATTAAACGAAACAGGCCACTAACCCATCATTCCGTAAGGCATACCAGGTCACCACCGACTCTCCACATACACATGATGCGCGCACGGATATCCCCATAGCGCCTTGGACGAGTTCCTTGTGTTCTGTGGTCGTGACCCTCCGAGGTCGGGGTCGGGGCGGGTCTCAGTCACC
Source organism: Panaeolus papilionaceus (assembly GCA_015501605.1). NCBI lineage: Eukaryota > Fungi > Basidiomycota > Agaricomycetes > Agaricales > Panaeolus > Panaeolus papilionaceus. The sequence goes on from JADNRZ010000014.1 coordinate 270,454, forward strand.
CCTGGGAGGTGCCTCCCTCCCTGCGTTAATGTAATCTTTAGCGCTGGGGCAGGGTTAGGTTAAATGTCAGACGGCAACAAAGGTCGCACTGTTAGACTTCCGTCCCGAACAGGGAAGACGAAGCACATCGGCCAGTCGTATTCTGACAGCCTTTTGGGCTGCGGCTGTTATCGGTTCTTACCTGGATGTGCCACTCCCATTATCAACACTGTGACTGCGTTATGCGGTATCGTGGTGCGGAAACCTGGGAGTGGAGGCGATCAGTGTGGGTGTGCGATTGTGGGTGAGGACTTGGTCGCGAGTGATGTTGGGCGTGAGGTATGTCTTTGATTTTATTTGACTCTTATGATATCTGATCATGGAGCTGGGTCTAGCATATCAGCTGGTCTTCCAGGAATAGCCGCTAAGCTGTTGATCTGCCACCTTCATACCCTATTCTCGTGCTGACCGTGACTTTAGATGCCATCGTCAACACATACATCCAGCGGCCCAGGCGACTCTGACACTCCGTCTCTTTTTATTTTTCCCCATCATATATCTTTATTTACATACTTACTACGTCTTTCTTATTCTCCCAATTTCTTTCCATTTTTCACACATCGCATTTGTTGCCGTTTGTATAGAAGCAACGCTTCCATAATAGTTACACAGACCTACCACGTTTGAACATATCACTGCTTATTGCTGTATGTGTACAAAATTTAGCGATAATCGCAAATGATATCGCCATTATTATTTCTAGACTTGCTCTCTAGAGGCGCCGACTTGACCGTATCGACGCTTACGATAATTTGATGAATATTTAACTCGAAGCCACACCCAACTTCACTTTTCCGGATTAACGTTTATATGGTCGAAAGGCGTTCGACGGAACCCAAGAGGGTTCTCAAAATGATGACATCTGTAGCCTCTATTCGTTTAGCCGATGCAAAAACATGATAACCCTGACATTCGAATAGATTCAATTCAATCGAAGGGAGGAAGGGGCTTGTGTGCCGTGAGAATAGCCTGGGAAGTCGTCCAGTTAAGTCCGAGTAGCGATTGACGCTGACATCTCAGCAGATTTTCCTCAGAGACATTTGTTGTATTTTTGCAGTATTTCGTCCTTGGGTGTGTAGGTTACTGGTGATGCATAGTATGCTCGATTTTCCTCCCTTAATAGAGAGTGAAACTTGGGATCTGTCGGCCTGGAATCTCTGTAATTTTTGGTGGTTAGTCACAGTTAGTGCGTCTCCGATATGACACATTTTCTATCTCCTCCTAATTTTTTAGAACATAATATATGATGTTATGCGTGATTAACTTTATGTCGCATGTCTGCTTGGATAGCCCTGAAATTGGAGATTCATAACCCCAAGTGATCACCGTTCAGATGAGTCGGGCACGCGGAGCTATGGGTTCGATAGGGTTTAATAAGTAAGTACTCCGAACCGTCCATGTCCTCTGAATTGAAGATAGGGGCTATTGAGATTCGCCAAGATCTCGCGAACCTGAATGTCATGAACGGAATGTAGCGGACCGGATAGCATCACGTGATGCCGACAAATGATCGACGCACAGACCGCATTCTTGTTGTGTTTTCCTCTCATCCACTCCGGTCATCCTTCGAGCGCCTCGTTAAACTCGCTCGTTATCGTTTAGAATTGCTAACAATGGACTCGGAAAGAATACCTGTCGACCCCCCTACCCGTTCGGAAGTGGTAGAGCATGCTGGCATTCACCCGGACCTTCACACTCGGAAGGCCATAGCGACACCGCGGCCAGAGGCACAGGAACCCTTGGCCATCTCAGAGGAGCGAGGACGAATTATTGACGATGTCCGTGAAAGAAGGTCGTCTCCCCGAATTGCAATGTCTGGCGCAGGACACCGATTAGAGCAAGGCGGTATGCACATACCCCACGCCGCGTCCTCCCCAGGGGCTGGTCCTTCAACGCGTTCCAGAAGGGGTTCTCCAATGGATACACAAAATCAAAACTCCTCATCTCGTCCTCTAAATGTAACTGATGCTCTAAGTTACTTGGATGCAGTGAAGGGACAATTTCAGCATCAGTCTGACGTATACAACAAGTTTTTGGATATCATGAAGGAATTCAAAAACGAGCAGTATGTCTTGTCACCGCATTCTCACCATACGTTCACTGAGCTTGCTTCTTTTGATCCAGAATTGATACCCCAGGTGTCATCCAAAGAGTTTCGGAACTTTTCAACGGCCATCCAAACCTTATTCAGGGATTCAACACGTTCCTCCCTGCTGGTTATCGGATAGAGTGTTCTTCTGATTCGTACTCTTCAAGCATTATCACTGTGTTTACGCCTACTGGTGCGAGAATGCATGGTAGGAACTCCCCCGGTTCTACCCTCCAATGGATATCTGAGCCAGCGGACAGTATCCCCACTCCCTACCGTGAGTATACCTGCACTCCCGCTTCCAATTCTCTGATTTACGCCATCCATAGCTCCTCCACATATCCCACCAGCGCAATCCCCCGAACCACGACATTTTGCAGCGTCTGATGGACAGGCAATTGAGCCTGCCGTTCAATATGTCCAGAAAATCAAACAAAGATGCGACCCTGACACGTATCGACAGTTTTTAGACATTCTTTCACGATATCATCACTCACCTGAAAGCATCGATGAGGTATGTCCTCTCTCTTTCAAGATTGCTTTCAGTATGCTCACAGCATCATAGGATGACGTCTCAAAACAAATTGCGGCACTATTTAAGGATGCCCCCGATTTGCGCGCTGATTTTCGAGTTTTCATGCCTGATCGGCACCAGCCACTCATGGACGATGTTCCTTCTTCGGCTCGAGACAAAGACAAGAATCGAAGAAAATTAGATGTTGTTGCAAATTCTGTCGGCAACGCTAACACTTCTTTACCCCTCAAGCGCAAACGGAGACCCGCTGAGAAGGAGAGAGAACGTGAGAAGGAACTGCCTCCCTCTAAAATCGCACCACCACCAGCCAAGGTATGTGGCTTTTCCCTTGAACTTGAGTGGTTGATTGATTAATCTGTCTAGAAACCTAAGCATTCCACTCCCCAAGACTTCCCCCCTCCCCAACAGTATTCATCCAAACAACCTATAGCAGGCCCCTCCTCCCCTCGTCGAGTAGCTCATCAGCTTCCCCCTCAACACCCTCATCAGCCACAGCACGTTCCTCCACCACCCCCTCGCATGACTCTTTCAAACGACGAAACTCAATTTTTCGACCGTGTGAAACGAGTGTTGGACAACCGGGATCTTTACAACGAATTCCTCAAGCTTGTAAATCTCTTTGCGCAGGATTTCATCGACACGGCACGCCTCGTGAAAGAAAGTCGACATTTTCTGGGTAACACGGAGTTGTACAAGCAGTTCTGTGATATTCTTGGTTGGGATGAGAAGAAGGAACGGGAGTACTTTTTGGCTGAGCAGTACAATCAGACCAACTGGACAAAACCTGCAATCGCTAGGCTTTCTGAGCGGCCTGGCAGGATTGACCTCAGCGAGAAGTATGGTAGCTATAGGAAGGTCTCGTTTAACGTATGGTTTTCCCATTTTTTCATTTGGTTCATATCTGACATTATTCTTGTTGCAGGAGGCGAATGTCCCTTGCTCCGGGCGTGATGAGATGTGTCGTTCCGTGCTTAATGATGAATGGGTGTCACATCCGACATGGACTTCGGAAGACTCTGGTTTTATCTCACACAAGAAGAACATCTTTGAGGAGGCGCTCCATCGCTCAGAAGAAGAAAGACATGAATATGATTTCCACATCGACGCTATCGTCCGCACCATTGCTATGCTTGAGCCTATCAACAACAAAATCCAAATGCTACCTCCCGACGAACGGCCCAATTACAAATTGAAACCCAACCTTAGTGGCTCATGGAAGCCCATCCATTCTCGGATCGTGAAGAAGATATATGGACGTGAAGCGGGCTTGGAAGTGATTCAGTCGATGCAGGATACTCCCGCTGCGGCTATCCCGGTCGTTCTGTCGAGAATGAAGCAAAAGGAGGAAGAATGGAAGCGTGGTCAACGGGCGTGGAACAAAACATGGCGTGAGGTCGATGCTGCGAATTTCGCGAAGAGTTTGGACCATCAAGCCATCACCTTCAAGGCAACCGATAAGAAGTCGCTGACAATGAAGGCACTTGTGGGGCAGATTGAGACGGCGAGGGAGGAGCAGAGAGTTAAGAGGGCCGCGTTAATTGACCCCTTATTGTCAAGGACGAGGGCAAGACATCAGCTCGAGTTTTCAGTGGGCAATGAGAGGGTCTTGCAAGACTCGATCAAGCTCATCTTCTCGTTCCTTGATCGTACGCAAGGTCAACTGAATGCCACGGACAGGAGGCGGATAGAGGTCTTTTTGCGCACATTCATCCCACTTTTCTTCACACTGGACCCAGTCGCTTTCAATTCGGTCTTCATCGTTCATGACACAATCGAGGGTGAAATGAGCGATATTGATATCAACAACGCTGGCTTGCTTGGTCCTGATAGTGATGACCACACATCGTCCGCGCCCTCTCGTGGCCGCAACGGCCGCAAACACCACCCTAACGTGTCGTCAGGAGGTGATCTTCGGAAGAAGCTCCTGAAAAGTGAACAGGCCAAGTCGACAAGTAGGAAGACCCGTGCACAGGAAGCTGCAGCTGCATCTCCTGCTGTGTCTCGATTCGCATCTCCTGCACTTGCCGAAGATGATGCGGCAAACAAGGCCGAAGGTAGCTCAGCTGCTGCAACTGGTTCGCTACATAGTGTGATGGTCGGTGCGCACAAGAGGTCTTCGAAGATCAATAATGCGTTCTACACCAACACGACTTTCTATGTGCTTCTCCGTCTCCTTGAGGTCAGTTCTAAAACATCCCACCTGTCTATGTTACTCATCCCTTCCTCAGGTTCTCTATTCTCGTCTGGAGCTTTTCTACAACCTTGGGCAGAAACTGGCAGCCAACAGGCCTTCTCAGCGCAAGCCCACCAAGAATGCCAAGGAGGCTGCTCTCATCGCGAATCATGGTGTTGATTTAACCCATCAGAACGGGAACTATTATGAAATGCTTCTCGTTTCTTGTGAGAGGTTGTTCGAGAATGACATTGAGCAGGTCGTATTTGAGGACCTTATGAGAAGTGTGTTTGGGATTAAGGTTCGTTTCGCAATTCATGCCTGTATGGTCGCAAAATTTAGAAGTCGTTATCTTACTAGGACGCGTATAACATCTTTACCATTGACAAGGTTATCGGTACCATCATCAAACAGGTCCAGGCAGTTATCGTTGACCCCAAAAGCCAAGAGCTATTGGAACACTTGAAGCGGGAACGCTCCCTTGCCGCTCCAACCACTCAGGATCGCATCAACCACAGACGGAATGTGGAGAAGGTATTGGGACCTGATGAGAACGCGTTCAGGATCGATTGGGTACGTAACTTGAAACATTATGTTGAGGACGTTTATTAATATCATAATCCACAGCTTTCAGACTCGAAAACGATGACCATTCAGCTCATTGGAAAGGATGATTCAAATTACGATGACTCCGAAGTGTTGACTGGAAGGTGGCAGTCGTACATTGATGCCTATGTTTCGGTAAGTCTCTTGTAAGCAATTTCACGTCTCTGAGTTCTAACAGTTACTCTTAATAGGGAGAGAACACTGATGGCGTACCACAAATCCGAGTGCGCAGGCCATTCTTACGCAAGTAAGTCGAATTAGACTGGTCAACGAGATCTACTTCTAAATGATATCCTTTCAGGAATCTTCCTCCCTCTGTTCGCGAGACCGTGCCCGATACTGCGTCGCAGGATGGGCTTGAGATTAAAGTCTGCTTACGCACATACCGACTCTTTTACGTGTCCCGCACAGAAGACTTCATGTGGAGATACCGGACGAAGGACGAGGTGGACTCGATTTCCAAGCAGCTCAAGGCACGAAATGAATTGCGAAGGAAATGGTTAGAAACGGCGAAGGCGTCTGCTCCATAGTGCTTTCTGCGTAAGCTGAGCGGCAGGTGTCTTGACGGTTTGGTTTCAATTGGAATTATTTTTTGCCTCTCGATTTTGGAGCTTTATCTACGGTTTTTTTTCTCTACATTCTCTTTATTCTCGCTGTATCATTATGTATTGCCTTAGTACACGGTAGCATGACACAATTACATTCACGACTAATTTACGCTTTCAATTTCACTTTCGCCTGAGGATTAATCACAAGGAGACGATAAGATGAAGGTCGCAGCAAATCAAATAAAGACTCCATTTGGGTATTAGTCATACACCCCCACACATATACTTACTTACAGCGGCCAAGGCTGTAGTCGTGCGACGTCTTTGTTTTTCATTTTTTCCATTCACTGGTCATTGGTCTAATGTCACTGATAAGTGATACAGAGTGCGTATATTTTATGTTTATCATGAAATAGAATTAAATAAAATCGTTATAGTTTCCTGATACACAACCTACGTCTCTCGTATTTACGCGAAGTCGACGACCCATATGGACCCCGTGTCATCTCTCTTGATCCATCCTACCACTCCAACCCATATATTCTTGCGGCTTCGCTAGCAGATTCAGAAAGATGGCCTCAGTTAATGTTTCCGAATAGCCCTAATCTCAGTGAAGATGAACAGGAACGGCCGAGTGGATTCCCTGGTGCGAGACTGAAACATACGCAAACGATTATGGGAGGTAAATCTGGCGCGCTGGGCCTACGTGTCAACGCTAGGGTAGCGTCTTCTTCAAAACGGATGTCCTCGACTCCAAAACAGGAGGACGTAAAGAACTTTATTTCGGGGCGTGCACCGGTTCAAGAGGCGTTAGAGTCGGACACGGAGGGACGGATCGATGTGTCGAAGAGTGTTGCGCAATCGGCCCCAGATCGTAGCTGGATTCAGGTGGACGACAATTTGGACAAAGCAGGGTCACCAGAGCCGAGTGTTATGGTACAGCAGGCTACGGCGCCTGAAGAAGTACCAGTAGCGAAGGTTGTGCAGTTTATACCCAAGTTTAAAGGCGCAGCGGAAATGGAGCGAAGGCGAAGGATGAGAATGGCTGCAAGGAGAGGTCCTGGGGGCGTGCCCGCACAACCTGCAAAGCCCCTAAGCTTTGATACTTCATCTGAAGAAGAGGATGAGGTCGTCACCCCTGCTGCTAACGATTCATGGGATGACTCCTACGAAGATGTTGGTGCCCAGGGGCAAGACATGGATGAAGGGGATGAATTCGACCCGTACGCAACCTTCTGTGATGCCCAAAATATTTCATCGTTAACCTTCTTATTCATAGTGTCTTCGCGGCAAGCCGACCTGCTGGTAATTCAGATAGCGCATCAGATATCAATTCCGTCTTCTCAGGAAACAACTCAATACCCAGCTCCTCTGTCGCTGCATCATCATCCTTCATCCATAAAGCGAGACCCCGTCTCAGCCCTGTCTCCGAGCACAAAGCACGGGCGCTCAGACAGAATCCCAGTCAAAAGGGCGACGAGAAGTCTGATGCGAAGCGCTCTGGTGCAGTTGGAGTTCTTGGTCCCAGGACCAGGGGGGATAGCACATCAACCTCACACTCTGTCGACAACATGTTCACCAAGAAAAAGGTTGCACCGGTAAAACAGGTCAAATCGAGTTTGTCTGCCATGCTAGCTTCCTCTGGATCATCCAACAACCCATTTGCGGAGATGTACGCAGCTATATCCGGTCGTGGAGAGTCTGCCTCGACAAATGTCCAGATATACTTTCCACATGCGAGACAACCTGCTGGTAAACCTATGGATCTGAACGTACGGAAGGACGCAACAGTGGAAGAGGTTATTGGGTTTGCACTCTGGAATTATTGGGAGGAAGGGTGGCTACCAAAGCTGGACGAAGGTATCAACGGGTCCGATGACCCTAAATGGGCGATCAAGATATCGGCTGTCGGGTGGATTCTGAGAATTGCAGAGGATGACGGAGAAGTGGACGATGATTTCCCTCGTAAATCTGCATTCCACTGCTTTATATTTATCTACTGATCTTATTTTGCAATCCACAGCACCTGACAGGATGGGTCGCATCACCAAATTCCAGTCAGACGCTTACGCCATCTTGGAAGCCACTGCGTCGCAAGTAACACAGAACCAAATCCTGGAAACCAAGATCCAACGACGCCCTTCGAGGACCACCAAAGCTCCCAGGAAAGCTACAACAGTTCCTACACCCGACAAACTGGGCATATCGCACCTTGCTGCTATGATGCCTGGTACAAGTGCAACATCCCTAATATCAGGATCTTTGACATCGATGGCTACATCTCATCACGGGCCACAGATATTTCTCCGGATTCGTGTTGAGGACCGTGACGATGCAGTGCATATCAGCACAACGATACCTGTGTATGTGTCTAGGTACTTTTACTTCAGCAGCCCAGTTTAATCCACTTGTGTAGATCTGCGGGGATGTATATGCAAGAAGCTCTCGAACTTGTTTGCCGCCGTCGTAAACTTGCCAACCCTGCAGACTGGGCTCTTCTCCTCATCGACAATACTAGGACTAACAAACGAAAAATCCTCATCCCACTGGATAGGACGGTGGCAAGTTTGCAAGGAAAGAGGGAGTTGTTGCTGGTTTCTAGAGCAATGATTCCATTTATGGATGTCGAAATGCTCAAGGGCTCTAGCCGGACGACAGACCCCAATGGTGAGGACGTTACATTTTATTCTTCTGCTCTTTATTAACGCCTCGTCCCTTTAGCGTCCATTTTTACAAAGAGCATCGCAGACGACCAGGACCTCCAAACCTCGTCCGTCTTGGATTACAGATCAGCATACAAGGTTTGTGGCAGCATAGTCGTCGAATGTCGTTTGGACCATCTAACCATATCAACCAGAAATATACCATCTATCGTAAAATGCCCATGTTGGTCGCTCGACAAGAACGGACACTTGCTATTGATGGCGTCTATATCCATGTAAGTCATCTCAAAAACGCATTAATCAATTTGCTTATGCATCTATTGCGGTAGATCATGCCTGTTGCGAACAAGGCTAAGGCTGTCTTCGATAGCGGCAAGACATCATCATATCACATCAAGAGTATCGCAGACTGTCAACAATCCACCAAAGCCTCCTCCATTTTCAAGCTCGTGCTAAACAGGGGAGCGGGTAATAAACGTTACGACTTTGAAGCAGAAAGTCCCAAGCTTGCTGGTATGCGTTTGCTGCTCAGATTAAAGTATTCAGTGCTCAAGGAATTTTATGTCCCCAGCTGAAATCGTTCAGACAATAATGAACATGAAAGCCGCCCTGGAACGATCAGGTACCCTCAACAAATCTAGAAGGAGCCGGCAAGTCGTCTAGAAGTCCCTCGTGTTTGGCATCATGAAGAAGATGGCCGCCCTTTCTGTCAAACCCTTTCATCGGGAACATCCCCTTTCCTGTATCTGCGACGTGCTATGATCGACTCTGGAGATCTTTCGCGTCTTCTACCCATTTTCAAGCCTCCATTTGTATCTCTATGCTTGCATTACTATTCTGGTCCCTGTATTCTGCATTCCTCTTCTGTAATATCTACTGTGCTATACACATTCTACCCCTTTTTACATCAACATCGCTATCATTATCATTGTTTCAAATATCTCTTAGACACAGGCTATCGGCGAAACAAAGGCCAAGTAAGGAAATTGTTGCTACATTGGGGTTTTTAGCCCAGGTTCAACTGGAGGCGGAGCTACATGTTGCATTTCATTTCCTAGTTTTTGACTTTTTGATTTCATATGTATGATCAGCATCTGATCACATTTTCTGACGTGGTAATCACGCGGCTCGGCTTTGCGAAATGGAATCCTGTCTGGCCGACGGGCCCAATTTAGCACTCATCAACCCCACATACGTTGCACAGATTGCGAAAGAAGCGTATACGAGGCGGTGCGAACAAAATCGCTCAGATAACAAGGTTGACATTAGAGCCTTAAGATAGACACAACGGGGTATAGAGAAATTAAGAGCTATTATGGGAAAGTATTCTGTAATAGACAGTAGATGTAGTATTGATTCCATCGTTCGGGGTATCAAAACCTGAAGCTTGAGAAGTCCTAATTCAATCCGCCATCATGGCGTCGTCCTCAATGGCCTGAGAAGCAGACTCTCCAGATCCGTGGAAGAAATTAATGCTATACGCAGGCAATTTCGGCGGCACGATTTCGTATCCAGGCGGCAAGAATATGTTAAATGCACTAAGCAGAGCAGGATAAAGGCCAAAGAGATCCGTGATTCGTTGGACAACAGTGGAGGTATCGATCCTAAGTAAAGATAATTCAATAATGAGCGACGGTTTGTTTAAGAGTTGACGAACTCTCGAACTAACGAGGTTCGAAAAAGAACAATAAGTGGCGCACCTTTCCTCTCGGTATTCCTTCATTATGTCGAAGAATGTGATGCTGACACTGGGTTGCTCCTCGAACTGTGTTTTGACGAAGTCGTAGTAGCGAAGCTTCGCATCGACGCCGACATTTTGAGACAGTGCTAGTGCCATTGCATTCGGAGAACCTGGATGAATCGCCGGAGGCAAGGGTTCGTTGATTGGGACGATGACGTTGACGGCCTTGTGGTTTGGATCGCGAGAGCATTCAATCCTATATCCTTCTGGGAGCAGCATCTTGAACTCTTCAATAAGGTCAGGATGTCCATCGAGGAGTTGTGCGACACGAAGGACGATGTGTGAGATATCAAGACTGGCAAGACGAATATCAAGTCAGGGCTGCAATGAACCAAATGTGATGAAGCAGCTCACGTTTCCAGTCTGTATTGCGCAATGGCCTCCAAAAGCTTGTTGTGAACGTCGCCAGTCTGATACCTAAAACGTTTTCTGACGAGGCTGAGATAGTCTAACGTTTGTTCCATTTCGACGTCCGAGTCCATGGTAGGCGAAACGAGACGAAGATGTTCAATGGGTGATTAGTTTGGATGGATCTAAGATCAGATAAAAAGTTTCTATGCGCAGTGGCAGCCTCCATTCGAGGTAGACAATGGCTCGAATGGGGTTTATGTGCTGCCACGCCTTGTACACGCTGCAACGGCGAGGCCATCATGTGCCATCGGAGCTTTAATCTTCTCGACGACATAATGGCAATATATCAGATGAAATCCATTGTAGATAGACTGTAAACGAAATTTAGTTCAGCAGGCGTGAGAGGGAAACTGGGAACACACCAAAAACGATAAAATGACTCAATGTGGGCGATGGGTTACTTGTAAACCCTCTTCCCAAGTCAATATGAATAATGCAAAGTAGATAATTGTTTACCTAGGTCTATAGGGATCTTATTGTTTTAACTGAAGGACTAGTAATGTTTGCTGTTATAAATTTTACAACGTCAATCTGACCAGACGATGGTTGAGTAGAAAAGTTGGCAGCCCTGAGCCGGCGGCAAGTGGAAGGTTCAAGGTTCTCGCGTGACTGTTCTGTCACGTGAAATAGGTAACATAACTTTGACACAAGACGTGACATCGTATCTGGCGCTCGTTCTTGTACTGAACCTGAACTCTCCACACGACGAGCTGACTTAGTTTTGCTCAACATTCCGGGATTGAAGGAAAACTCATTCTATCACTTAAATTTCTCTCAGTTATCATCCATCACCAGACATGCAAATGGAAGAATTTGGCCCTCAAGAATCGAACCATCGACGTGTGCCTTGGCAAGAGGGATGGGAATTTGTGCGTTGAGACACAGTATGGGGATAAAAGATACGCGCTGAATGCCCTGACAGATCCCTATAGCATTGCCATCTGACTTGTTGGGACCTCTTCTCCGAAATTACCCCCCTTCCTCCTCCGAAATATCACAAGTTCAGCAGTTTCGAGACTCGTTAGCCCATGCAACGAAAGTCAATCAAGATAAAATTCGTCTGCTTCACGAGGAACTTGATTGCCTCAAGCAAATCGAAACCCAGCTTCATAAGCAGGCGCATGTTTGCGATGTAATTATGTCTCCCTTTCGGCACCTTCCAGACGATATCATATACAAGATTGTAACATCAGAACCACTTTTACCAAACGAAAATGCCTACACAGATCCACATGTCCACGCGCCATCCATTCTTTCCCAGGTTTCGAAGTCATGGAGGAGTGTGGTCCACTCGATTCCCAGCTTGTGGAACCACATTCGTTGTGACTGTATGGTCTGGAACTATCTACCTGCAGAGGTGCTTTTCGAACGAATCAACCATTTCTCTCGTCTATCGCGACCTCTTCCATTTTCCATACGTCTTGACGAGACAGTTTACGAGTTGGATGATGCAAATGAAGCAATACGTGCAATACCTTTCCTTTTTGACCCAGAGAATGCCGGAGATCTGGTATTAGATCTTGGCCTTCCTCGCATACTAAAATGGGTGCTCGCCTCCTGGGCGGAGCCTCAGCATCGTCTAATTAGTCTTACCCTCGATATTCCACTGCTAGGAAGGATCCTAGGCATTTTTCTGGACGCTATAGCTGATCGGCCTTGTCTTCCAGCTTTCGACGCGTTGCGCATGATAGAATGGCGGGGCAAAGACTGGGATGACTTAGACGAAGATGTCTGGGGTTTTCATACGTTGTTGGAACACTTACCCCAGCTTCGCCGTTTGTGGATCTCTGGATATGATCAACACTACTCCCATCTTTTCAATATGGTTGTGCCAGAGGCCATTCCCATATACAATAATCTCAAGTTTCTTTATCTCGAGGCTCACCTCACCTTCCAAGAGTGGACGCGCGCAATACGGACATTGCCTCGACTCGAAGGGGCCTGGTTCAGTGTAGAGGCACCTCTTCAATCATCTATCAACGTTTCTGCCGCCTCTCGTATACAGCATGACCACATAAAAGTGCTGAACCTACACGTGTGCAGAACTGGCATGGTTGGGTACGCCTCTCCAGTTTTCCCTCTTTTCAATATACATATATCCTCTTTGGATATTTTAAATGTCTATTTCGACGATATTCCGGGACTCGACTTCGTACACACGGATTTCGGGAAAGCATTCCCGCTGTTGACCACTGTTCATGCACAGCTAACGTGGACACCTCGTTGGCCTTTAGATGATTTTGCTTCCCTACTTCTTTCTCTCCCCGTCTCAACCTCACTTGTTATACGGGTATCGACCCAGCGCATCCCAGAATTTACAGATATCCTTCAACGATGCCTCAATTCCGTCTTCGTTCATCCCCATCACCTTGCCCTTGATTTTATTTTCAGGCGTTACTCAGGGTGGAGGGTACATCGACCCGAAAGTCGTCTTACCAAATCCATTTCCGAACTTCGACATGCGCGGAGTGACCAATCCACCTCTATCAGCTTCAGGCATTTCCATGGCACGCAGAAACCGCGCAAACTTGAAAGCGCTACAGTCACAAGTGAATCTAGCGACGACTCCAGTTCGACGGATTCATCCGATTCGTCATCCAATTCTTCTGGGGATACCGATTCGAGTTATGACTCGTACAAAACATTGTACAACGAGTCAAAGGCGCTTCTGGCATATTTTAAAGGCCTTCGATTGGAGCTTGGGGGGGAGGTTGAGATTACGAGCAGGCCGTGGAGCGAACAAATGAGTGACCCGTACGCTGCGCCCCTGGAGGCGTTTAGGCAACGTTATTTTACATAGATATCTGTGCTGGCCTAACTGTATGGACTATGTACTGGTTCTGGAATATTTTCCTCTTGCTTACTTATCTACAGTTTGTGCGGTGTCTGAACGGTCACCAGCGTTATCTCGTGCTCTCATCTATGTCAACAGAGAAGATGAAAAATGGTCGGCATCTAGGTATTATATTAAGCTTCAACCTGAGAGTGTCTGTATTATGGTGTTAAAATCGCACATTATTTCTGTTATCTTGACTCATTGACCAAATCGACCTCAGCGTGATATTAGTGTTAGCGCCGAACAAAAAGACTTGGCAGTCGCTTTGATCCATGATTCCGTGAAATACTTTGACAAATAAAAAATACATGCTCTTCACGAAACACTCATTTTGAAAGTAATTCGACTACTAGGGGGACAAATCATTATCCAGAAGCTCCGAACTCTGTCGAACTTCAAGGAAGCAGGTTTTTTGGTGACACACGTGAGTTGAGCTTGACGTGACGTACGTGACTGAGAAGCGAGCGCCTTTTTTTTTTGCTTTCCTTGCAATCGACTGAATTCCACCATCGTTAAACTCGCTGAAAGAGGTATTTTTCTGTATTTTACTGTCTAATCACTCTTCAATAACTTACATCTATACTCATCCAGAATTCGAGTGATAATGTCAGACTTTAAGTCTGGTTCACAGGGACCGAACCATTTATATGGGGTTAAAGGGAATGAGTCAGTTAAAGTGACTGTATGCGCTATAAATTCAGTTTTAAGCTTTACTTGACATAAAATCCTCATCACAGGTCCCGTATATTCCCCATGATATTATCCATCAGATTGTCACCTCGGGGCCGCTCCTCCCAGAGCCTGAATTTGCTACGGACCCTAGCACGCACATCCCTTCCATACTTGCTCAAGTATCGCAGTCCTGGCGCATCGTCGTTGAATCTATCCCAAGTCTATGGAAAGATATTCGTTTCGACGCGATGGTCTGGAATGATAAAGCATTCGACCCCTTATCCAATCGAATCATGCGCTTCTCGGCTTTATCGCAATCTCTCCAGCTCACACTTCATATCGACGAGTCCCTTTATTGTCCAAATGACAATGAGTACAACTGTCTGGACAATCATCAGCCTGGTGCAGATCCCGTTCTATTCATTCCAGACTCTGGACTGGGGGCCAAACAAGGACTCGCATTTCCTCGAATCCTTCGTTGGCTTCTTAGTGAATGGGCACATCGATATAATGCGTTCAATTTGAATCTCAGCGTTGCACATCCGGAAATTCTGCTTGTCGTTCTTAAAGAAGCCGCGGCGCAGAGCTTAGAGATGCCACGAGTAACTTCCCTTACTGTCCTCAAGTGGCGGTGGCAAAACGGTGGGCGCCGCCCCAACCAAGACCTATTGGACGTTTATGGAGTCCCTAGAATGCTAACCGAGCTTTATGGCTTGTGGTTGTTTGACCGATATGGCGCATATACCTGCCTTGCCCGGATACCTGACTTAGGACAAGCGCCAATTCTTCCGAGCGACCTCAAGTGCTTCTATCTCCAGCCCAGTATTGATACGTACGAATGGACCAAGACACTCAAACATTGGCCCAGTTTACAAGCAGCTTGGTACAACGTTCGGGCGCCCCGTCTTCGCGGATCTGCGCTACCCCAATCCAGGATCGTTCACCAACATATCAAAGAATTGAACTTGACAGTGAGCGCGCCAAGCTACAGCCTTGAAACCCTTTCTATTCCCCCAGTTTTCCCTCTTTTCAACGTGCATTTTCCCTCGTTAGAGGTTTTGAACTTGTATTTGAAAGATCACAGCCTTCACGACCTTCGGTTTCTGTCTACAGACTTCGGCAAGGCATTCCCCTCCCTTACTCGCCTCCATATCGGCATTGAATGGGGACACACTTGCTCCTTGCAAGAACTCGAAAAACATTGCCTGTCTCTCCCCATCCCGACGACTCTTACGATTCTCATATCAACCTATGACGCTCCCCAGCTAGTAAACGCGATCCTAATGAACTCGAAAATCCTTCGTCTACCTAGTCACCTCTTCCTCGACTTTTACTTTCAACCTGGCACAACCTGGACCTCGGACTTGGACCTAATGCTTTCGGAATCAATTCTTGGACTCTATCGTGAACGCGAGCCTAAAACAACAAAAATTCGATACATGTACGACCTTTCGAAACCCGAGATTTATGAGTTTACCGACGAAGAGGATGGATTGGGTAGGGATGACTGGCCTGACTCCGACTCTGACGAACCCGAGTCAGGGTCCCGGGGAGATTCACGCTATCTCTCGTTCTTTGACTTACTTCTGGGAACTTGTGATGAAGGTGACATTGAATACGACGATGACGAAGGTAGCGATGACGAAGACAAGGACCCAATTGACGAGGAACGCCGCAGTCAGATGAACCGCGAAAACGAGGCTAGGGTTCGCAAGCATTTGAAAAGAACGCTCGCATGTTTTAAAAACCTTCAAAGCCAGTTGGGTGAAAGAGCGGTAGAGATTGATGGCATCAAAGACTGCAGCGAAGAAACACACGCAGAACAAGAAAAGAACCCATTGAAATTGGTGGGTCCCTTGAAAGAGTTCAGGGAACGCTATTTTGCCTAGTACGTGCGTCTTGTCATTTCGATGAGGTTGTATGCAGTGCACTCACACATTTACTGTTCAGGTCAGATCAGCAACCCACGCCCCAAGACATCAAAACAATCACACTTCACTTCGAGCACAAAAATTGCACTTGAAAAGTATCATGGATGTCATTCTAAATTACGACGTACACAGGAAAAAAAATTGGGTAGATGCAGGAGACGAAAAACGTTGCGTTGAAATGAAGTATGTAAAAAGGGCATTAAAACAATTTGCTTGAAATAGAATCAAATGATTTCAAATGAGAAAATGGGAGATGATGATGTGGAATGTGAAACAACGTCCATACAGCGTTACAGAAAAAAGAAACAAGCAAAACAATCAAAACATTACACACTACTAACGACAAAAGATCAGCAAGACAGCGGGCAATGCATTTAAAATGCAGGTATGGAGAGGTGGGCCTGGGGTAGGAGGGGGTTGAAGGTGATGAAGTTGAAGGTGTATAGAGGATGTGGTAAAAGAGGTTGAACGGTAAACAAAACAGGTGGCGCCTCGGTCAAAGTGGGCCTAGTGCTGAAAAAAGGCGCTATCCACAAATAAGTGGATGACCCACTGCTAGACCTGCATTTGAAATGCATATGGACAACAGACGTAAAATGCCGTCAATCCGATAGGAGCTTTTGGCGTCGCATAATATTGAAATAGATCGATTCGTCGGGTCGACCATGAGTCAAATAGTCGATGTCGTGAACATGCGTTCAAATAATGATAGGAGTTCAACCCCAATGAGGGGTCCGAGGAGCGGTTTTTTCAGTCACAAAGTACGATATCGGGTGGTGTGTATCACTTTGTTTTATGGGTGCCTTGTCAACCATTTTACAATTTCTGCTTCGTCTTCTCATTCCCATTCATAGTTCCCTGCTCGCTCCCCTCTGCACTACCTCTAGCGGCAAAGCTCATGATGGGGATCGGGACGGGAGCCCACCTCTTGTAGAGGGGTTTGCGGGCCATCTTCCATAGCTCGCACCAAACAAGGAAAACAATGGACATGCCAACGACAATGCCCCACTCCCAACCAATGCCACGCTGGTAAAAGACGCGGTTGTTGAAGCCAGGAATATAGATTGCTATAATATAATTCGTAAGTATCACGGGAAAAAAGACCGCAAAACAAGACATAGACACGTACGAAGAACAACGCTGACCATACCGCCAATAGCGGACCAGAAAAGAACAGGGTTGGCCAGAAGATCCTTGACGAAGAAGACGCCAGGAGTCAATGAAAATAAGGAGCGGTCAACTAAACGAAGGATTAGCACCCAGATAACATATCCAAGAAAAAACACTTACATGACTTGAGCTCCAGGCCATATATGGAGATGGTGAAAATAAGGGTGGCAAATGTCGCAGAACGTGCCCGGAATACCGTGGCGCAGACATCAGTAGCGTGGTGGTTGCAATCGATACCGAGGTTACCATTGCCTTTGCCGTAAACGACAATGACGAAGCTCATCAAGCAAACACCACCCATGACGATTCCGTAGGCCATACAGTCAATGATCACAGGCCACGAGAAGACACCATCCTTGATGTTATGGGGAGGTCTCCTCATCAAATCGAGACTGGCTTTCTCAAGACCCAAACCGAAAGCAGGAGGGGAGCTCGTCAACTATAGGAGGATACTTTTCAGTATTCATGAGATCGATAATAACCGAAGCAAACTTACCATGTTAACCCAGAGGACACCGATAGGGCTGAGTGGGAACACGCTCATGCCGTTTTCATCGATGAAGCATAGACCGACAATCAAAAGGACGACTTCAGCGACGTTAGTAGTGAGAAGGTGTAAAATGAAACGTTGGATGTTGGTGAAAAGCCTGCGTCCCTCGCTGACAGCGGTCACAATAGAATTGAAATTGCTACACAGACGATGATCAGCTAAGTCGATGCAAGAACAAAAAAAGAAAACTCACTCATCGGTCAAAACCAAATCCGAAGCATCCTTAGCGACATCAGAGCCAGCCATACCCATAGCAATGCCGACAGGGGCAAGTTTAAGCGCGGGTGAGTCATTGACACCATCTCCGGACATTGACAGATGCTTTCCACGGCGCTTGCCAGCGTGAATCATGCGGACTGAAGTGGATATGTCTCAGAATAGGTCAAAAATCAGGGTACTGGGAAACGAACCTTTGGTCTCAGGGGCACATCGAGCAATGACGAGGGGAAGTTCAGGGAGTGCGTCGATTTCGGCATCAGTGAGTTTATCGAATTCAGTGGCCTAGAAAACATTTCAATTCAACGTTACAGATAAAGATCATAAACAAAACGTACAGTCATGACAGCACTCGCAGGAGCATCAGGTGAGATAATCTCAACAGCCTCAGCAATAGCCTTTGCGGTTGTAACATGGTCACCAGTCAACCTATGTACAAATTTATCGTTAGTCCTCAATCAATGAATAAAAAAGGGAGCGACGCACATATGAACGACGATGCCAGCCTGTTTGCAACTCCTGACAGCACCGAGGGTCTCGGGGCGAGGAGGGTCAAAGATACCAGCCAATCCCTGGAAAACAAAGTCCTTCTCTGCGTCGTCGCGGCTGATGCCCTCGACGTTAGCGACGGGGATCTGGCGGGATGCAAGACCAATAACGCGGAGACCTTGAGATGCGAGTTCCTCAGCCTTGGACATAATGACGTTGCGCATAGCTTCAGTTAAAGGAGCAGTTGTGTCGGGGTCTTGCTCGGGGTCAGGAATGTATGAGATAGAAGCAGCCAAAATACGTTCAGTCTGGAATATATGCGCATTTAATCAGTGATCCTGCCCAAAAGACGAGAGGTGGGATAAACTTACAGCTCCCTTGATCAAAACCAATGCTTGCTCAGTGTTCTCCTTATCGAAGTAAATAGTGGTCATCCTCTTCAAATCACTCGAGAAGGGGAATTCAGCCTTGAGCTCAAAGCGCTTAGGTGCCGTCTTGGTGTGCTGTTCCAAAAACCTGCGGCTGGTCGACTTCTCGCCATTGGGGGACTCGATGATAGCACCAAGAGCAGGGCGTCCGACACGTTCCTCAGCTTCAACAGCGGTTTCAATCAGGCTGGTGCGTCCGAGACCGAGCTTGGTAGCAAAGACCTGAAGAGCGACTTCGGTGGGGTCTCCGGTGGATTTCCATTCACCCTTCAAGTTCTTGTGGATACTATGAACGCATAATGTGTCAGCTAGAGTGTAAAAAAATGCGCATACATGGACAACTTACGTAGCGACGTTGCAAAGGGATGCGATCCTGACAGTCCTAGCCAGACCCTCAGTAAGATTAGCAGGGTCCAAGATCGAGTTATTCGAGTCCCTGCGAACGTTTCCGGCGGGATTGACAGCATCCTGAGTTACCTCGGCAGTAAACTCTTGAGCGTTACTTGGCTCAGCGGCAAGCCAAAGCTTGTTCACCGACATTTTACCTATTCCGGCGGAGGTATTAGAACGCTGAGGAGAAAAATAGAACATTAAGGTGTGATGACATACCAAGAGTAAGCGTTCCGGTTTTATCACTGCAAATATCGGTAACACCACCCAAATTCTCCAAGGCATCAAGCTTGCGTACAATTACGTTCTCGCGTGCCATCTTGCGAGTTCCGACAGCCATGGTAAGGGTCAAAACGGCGATGAGGGATTCTGGAATGATGGCGATGGCTACAGCGATAGCGTAGAGTGCGACCTCGTTGGTGACGTTCCATTTGGCGACGGAGAATACGATGATAGCCAAGATAATTGCACAACCAAGGAGCACAAAGGCGAGTCTGTTAAGTTTGATCTGCAATGGGGTTCCATGACGAAGACCACTGTTGAAATGTTGAGTACAAATGAAATGAATGATTGTAGTGATAACTTACAG
Organism: Panaeolus papilionaceus; assembly: GCA_015501605.1. Taxonomy (NCBI): domain Eukaryota; kingdom Fungi; phylum Basidiomycota; class Agaricomycetes; order Agaricales; genus Panaeolus; species Panaeolus papilionaceus. The sequence continues at coordinate 290,530 of JADNRZ010000014.1, forward strand.
GAAGGTCATGACAGCCCCGGCAGTTTTCTTGTACCATGGCCTAGTGTCTTGGATGGCTTCACCAGAAGCGTCAGTCTTTCCACTGATAACGGTGGCAATACGACCAATCTACGACAAAAATGTTGAACACCCCAATGACGTACATGTTTATATCTCTTACCTGAGTGTTCATGGCTGTAGCAATGACGACACCAGTTCCACGTCCTTTGGTGACCACAGTAGACGCATAAGCCAAGTTGGTACGATCACCAATTGGGATGTCGCGTTCATCATGTCCAAAGGCAGTGGTAATCTTGGAAACTGCGAAAAAGCAAGTCAGTACCAAGTCGCAGTTAAGCAGCACACCATGACCCTTCTTTTCTTCGGATCATGCCATTCAATGAAAGCAAAACTTACCAGGTACAGATTCACCAGTCAAAAGTTGTTCAGAGACATCAAGGTTGGAGACTTGAATGAGTCTCAACTGTAAAGGATCAACGATGTTAGATACAAAGGGGAAAGCGTGAGTAACGTCAAATAAAAGGCGCTTACGTCTGCTGGTACAACATCACCCGTCTTGATCAACACTAGATCACCTATAAAATAAAACATGCATCAGTAAATCTAGCCTAAAATGCCCACCACCCTACAATCGGACCCTTCCTCCGAACACGAGGAGTAATCGAAGGCGGACGCAGTGCAACAGCAACAGGGGTGGAACTCATAACTTGGCCAAGGGGAAAAAAATACGCACCAGGAACGACGTTCTTTGCCGGAATGGGAATACTCTCTCCGTTTCGAATCACAAATGCCGTCGGCGACGATAGCTGCCTCAACGAGTCCATCGTCTTTTCCGCGCGGTACTCTTGGAAAAATCCGACCCTGTACAAATCAAATCACAAAATGAAGGCACGAGGGCGTCATCGTTAGCAAATCTATTATCCCTGATAGCTTCGACACATAAAAACAAGACATTTGCGACCAGTACCAAGAAGTACCAAGCAACATGAGGCTGTCGCGCAAAAAGATACAAGAACAAGAAATGAAAAAAGTTTGGGGTGGAGGGGAAAACGTACGTTGTGTTCAAAACGATAACAGCCGCAATAACTGCACCCTCGATGAAATCCTGCACACCAAAACTAAGCGCAAGCGCTGCGAGAAGCACAAGTGTCAAAGCATTTGCTAGAGAGAGAACATCAAACAATCATCAGTACCCAAGAAAAAGCCGCGCTAAGACAAGTCGATTCTATTACTCACAAAGTTGCCCTATGAGCACTCTCCACGCGCTCACTCCTCCTTTTCCTTGGAGCAAATTCTCACCGCAAGACTCCAATCGTCTCGCTGCCTCATTCTTGGACAAACCATTGTTTGGACTCGTTCCAAAGTCATCTACGGTCTCCTGTGGTGTAAGTGTATGCGCGATAGGGGCGGTCGACGAAAAATCTGGGTTATCGGGAGGAACAGTGACGGAAATGGTGGTATCCGTCCTACTCCCTAATCTGAGGTCTCTTTTTCCACTAAAGATACCCATGTAGCAATGGTAAAAAATGCGTGTTGTTGTGTTTCTAACGCAAGTTGTGAGATATGACGATGTTTCAGATATACGTGACGATGATTGTTTATGTTGTTCTGCGCGTCGTTATATTGTGGAGTGCTGAGATAGGATACACGAAATGGAAACAAATAAGAAAAAGAAAGACCCTAGCAATGGGATAAAGTGGGAAGGGGGGTCGAATACAAGTTGACCTTTCGTGACAGGGATTGGTTTTAAACAAGCAAAGGAAGCTTGGTATGATTAGGTGGGGTACGCACCACGGCTTTATATAAGACGCAGCGAGACCCTCGATTGCATACGCCAAGGCCAAGCAGTCCATAGCTCTCGGCGTTCTCAGTTGTGTCTGTGCCTCCATGCCAAGGCCGAGTGAAGCGCAAAGGTAAACGTGAGTGCTAATATTAATAAAAGCAAGGGACATTCTCAACAACACTCCGACAGTCATCATCCGGGCATCATCACTCACCGCCACCCAACGACGCAAATCAGACATAGTCAGTAGACGCTCATGAGGCTTAATGGCCATAGTCATGCTGATAATCTAATCACAAGAGGGTCGGCAAGCGCTCGCACGTTCGCATACGCCATCTAATCTTTAAAAAATCACGTGGCTCCATAAAGGCTAAGCCCCATCGTGGGCCTTGTGTTACTGCCCAGCCCAGATGTTTTCTCAAGTCTTGGACTGTTGGGTCCTTGACGCGCTCTCAAAATCCAACTTCACGTTCGATCTGTATCGCATTTGCCGTTCAGAATCGTAGTTGTAATACCAAAGGCCTCGAACGTTTATCCTATGACGTAGTAATTAAATACGAACCTCATCGCCTATTTCCGACGAAATCGCAATACGCATCAAAACCCGCATTCCCGCCTTTCCAAGACTTTACGAGGACGACATCCTTCCTCCCTGTACTATTTTTACATACACTTAGACTACATAGATGCCACTACATGCTGTGTTACATATACCTGCACAGGTTCACCGCTTCATCAAATCATCCATTATACACAACTGAAAAAACCTGCAGAATCCTGCGAGCCAAACGGGTAGACACAACGCCGAGACTTGTTCTAAACTTGCCCGGTCAGTCAGGGTACGACAATACACAGATTACATGCCTGCCTCACCTCATGACTGTCAGAACAGCGATAAGCTCTACAAAGTGGCAATTTCAATAACACCAAAATGTCAATGATATTTCTTCTTTCATGGTCCAAAGATAATACGTATCAACCCACCCCTCTGCCCACTAAACGCGTTCAAAGCACGCGTTTTCATTATCACCCTTAGACTTGTCATCACAATGCGTCGATGCACAAGCCTCAGGATCTATAATACCGCCGCCGTGTACATCAGGTATCCTCGTACCTTCTCCTCCTTCTCTCTCTTTCCTTCTTTCTTCCAAGTTCCAAGCTTCCTAACCATTCCTCATCATCGTGTGATATGACGCATCAACGCCAACGCCAACGCCAATGTGACTTTACCGTCTGGGCCGTTCCACGCCCCCCTGCGCCCCACACCACAACACCCCACATATTGTGATATGATATTTCTGCACCTATGTCATCGACATCGGATTACCTCCGCCTTCGCTTTCTTTTACTTACCGAATGCGCTTCTCTCGCCCCCTCCTGTTTCCATTCTCAGAACTTCGACGAAGAGTCCAAAAATAAACCTATGCAGACCGGGTATTCATTCTCAATGGAAGTGAAGTATGACATAGGACATACATGCATCGTAAATATAATCTTGTCATCATCGCACCTTTCTAAATGGCATCTCATATACTAATTTCTAATCAAAAACGTCGTCACTGCCAAGAATCATCGCATTCAACTCCCAATACCGACGGCGACGTCTAAGAGCTCTCGGGGCACGTTCATATAAGCCAAGAGACACAAGTAAAAAGGCATCGAACATGAAGGAATCATAAAGAACGAAATACCAAACGTCCCATGGGAAGTACACTTGGGGCGATAACGCGGTGGTTGGCATTTTGGGGTGAACTCTATTCATTCAAAAGACACCTGAAATTCACTCCAAAGCTATGCAAATTGATTCTGTTAATTGGGGAGATGAACATGCTATGTAATAAGGGATATCATAATCGACCAAAAGAGAAAAATAATGTATGTAGACAACAACCGTTGTTTTTGATCTAGTGTCGCGAGTCCGTTCAACCGAGGATACCCTCTCCATCAGAGTACGCTGTGCTGCTGTTGTAGGGTGAGCTCAATTCGTTATATCGTGCAATCTTGAGTCGTTGAGAAGGTGGGATGGCCTTATCGTCGACTCCAGAAGCTGTTCCACCGTGAAGAACACCAACACGCTTCATGGCGAGGAGCTAAAAAAATAAAATGAGGTAAGCATAAGTGGGATCACACGAACAATAAAAATACGAACATTGTGAGCAGCGTTGGAATGGTCGTAGACACCACCAAAGAAAGCGGTTGTCGCGTCTTTGCCGATCATCTTAATGAGGAGATGGGGACCACCAGGGTGCTCATCAACGAATGACGAAACATCATGAATAAATCCGGAAATGAGGATGAGGGGTCTCTTCTTCGCTTGTTCCTGGACTGTATAAGCGAGCAAAATAGGCTCAGTATATATACAACGACGTCATTACTTAAGTACTTACAGCTCTCCCAGCTAATAACGGGCAGGTCGTTGCTGTCGGATGGCCAGGCGAGTCTCTCTTGAGTTTCCTTGAGCTTCTTCAATTCCATAGTCAGCTGACCCTTGCGAACTTCGTTCTCAGGGAAAACCTGTCGAAAAACGGTAAGGAAAAAATTGGAACAATGTGATAAAAATAAGCGCGGACCTTGAGGTGGCTTGCGAGACCAATTTTCTGCATGACCCAAATGAACCACTTGGTAGGGTCATATTGGTACCATTTAATGGCGTTGCGGTAGTCCATGGGGAATTGATGATGGAAGTTGTGGTAGCCTTCACCAATGGTGACGAGAGCGGTGGCGAAATGGTCGCGAGGAGTGTGCTTGTCATCAAAGGGAGTCTCTCCGAGCCAGTGAGCAAGTGAGTTGACACAGAAGGTAGACTAGTAAAAGGAAACATGTCAGCGTTCATATTCGTAAAATGAAAGAAGTGAGAAAACGCACGTGGTGAACGAAGCACAACCTCAAAACACCAGCATAAATGTAACCACCTCTCGCGTCGTTCCAGAAGTACCAGGGGACGAGGGTAGGAATAACGAAGCTGACGATGAGAATCATGGGGATGTACCATTTGTGCTGCCACCTGACAACTGGGTTCTTGCTAAGGTCGGAAACGTCTGCGACACCAGGCCTACGGCGGGGCTTCATAAGCATCCAACCAATGTGGGAATAGAAGAAACCCTTGTGGGCGTTGTACGGGTCGAGGTCGGTGTCGGTGTATCTGTGATGAGCGCGGTGACCTCTCGACCACCACTTGATGGAACCTTCGACTGCACCAGCACCCGCCACGGCGAGGAAGTACTGCAAAGGCAGGGAAGCGTTATAGGATCTGTGAGCCCACAACCTATGGTAACCAGCAGTAATGCCTAGACCGGTGAAGTAGTAGTAGAAAACGGCGAAAACAAAGGTCTTCCAATTGAGTGGTGTGAAGCAAGCTCCAATGATACCAATGAGTGGGGTAACGCAAAGGATGACAACGTTAAGCCAGTTGAGGTCCTTGCGAAAGTTTTTCCATGAGAAGGGAGGAAGAGGTTTCGAAGTCTTCAAGGTATGCTGAACGTAGTTGTCCGGGATGTTGAGGTCGGACGGGACATCGCCCTTCGTGTCAGCCATTGTTGTTGGCAATGGAGGAGAGAGGAGAGAGATGGGAGAAGGTGGAAGAGAGAGGTGAAGAAGAAAGGGGTGACTTGGACGCGAGTAAAAAAAAGAGGCGGATATTCAGGGTTGAGTATTTATGCAAGCATCATTTCTTTGGGGTGCGGGGTTTACTCTAACAAATCACATTTTATTTATTACGTCCAATTATTTTATTCATTTCCTTTTCTTTTTATTTTATTCAATCTTAATATTACCATCCACTCCAGTCCTCTGTCTTCCTTTAAAATAATTCAAAGAATAAAGGGGATTTTATTGGCAACAACGAGAAGACTTTACCTTGCACCCATCCACAGCACGGTCACGTGGTGCTAATTCCATAACTTTGGGGAGTCCATTTATAGCAAAGCACAGTAGTCAATCAACCCGTCTCTCGTCCAGCGACTTACTCTGCACCGCTCTCTCTCGTCTTTTTCAATTCTCACTCACAGCCTGGAGCTACGAAACAATGTTCCAGAGGTTGTCGTTGTTGGGGTATTACAAACCCCAAAACACACCTTTTGATCTGCTAGCCATCTAATCTTAATTATAATTAACTGTCGAGACCCAGTTCTTCAATAAACACGTGAAATTCCTTAGTACTCTCCCCCCATTTCCCATAATTACTCCGCGATCGATGAAGCCTGGAAACTCCAATTCACCAACATCTCTTTGCTTTTGAATTCCGGCCAACGACGAACCAGCACCACTCGGACACACGACTGCGGATACAGGTCAGAATTAAAAATCACGCATGCTATTCAAAATACACACCGTTAATGACAATCCATATGTACGTCTCCTCCCGTTCCCCAAAAACTTTTAAGCAATTCCATGGCATTCCGTCTCCATCGCTTTTGGAATTTGCTTCCTTTCATCTCGTCCATCCCCAACCAGTCCATCGAATCAAAAGCATATGATCACCTATCACCATCGATGACCGCATCGTGCGCTAATCACTCCAGGTGCTTTCGTGGTTTGTTCTCTTTTGACGTCTCTCATCTGAATTGCAATACTATTACATCGACATTTGAAAAAATGATTCACAATACGCTATTTTTATTCCCATACCTCGACTATCCTGTGATTCAAATCCTGTGAGTGGCAGTGTACCACCCGGTGTAGGCGCCCCAACCCCAACTCCAATGTCAGTAAACATCAAAATGCCGCGGAGTGCGAACTTACTTGCCTACAATGCGTAAAAATGCTACATACCCAGGCGTTGACACCCGGCTCCTTAAATCCTTCTTTCCCCTTCTTTTACCGAGTCTCTTGTCAAAGTAATGCAGCGCACCCTATTCACCACGGTGTATTTTGCCAGCACCCCATACTTATCGCATCGACGTTGGGAGCTTCTATTCCCCCAGCCGCCGGCTTACCCCTCCTCGCTGTCCATTTCATTTCTTAGCGCAGAGATTGGAAATAACCTTTCGATTGCCTTGCATTACAATTATACATGTTGTGTAGAGATAATAAATAGACAATAGACCGTTATAATGAATTGAGAGTCTAAGCGATTTGAACATGATGAAAACTTGACAATAGCATGTAGGTTTGACGCTATCGAGGATTCTGAGTCTATTCTTTCGGGTGTACAAGTACTTGTGCTTCGAACTCGATTGTCGCACATGGATATCTATCAATATCCTAGCCCCATCTGGCACCGAGCTCGACTCTCGAGTCCAGGTGATACCCATCATTCGAGCCATCGAGGCTCGATGCTCCCATCATTCGACTCAAGCCTATTGTCAAGCCCCATCATTGGGGAATGAGGTCAGCGATGGGTATGAAACGTTGACGGTTGACGGCGAACACCGCGACGGGGGTCGGGGCCGTTGGACCTGCATACATAAGTAACGTGAATCAGAACGGAGACGAGCAATGGTGGCGTCCGAATAAGTAATCAATGGTTTTTTTTTTGTTCGATGTGCCGTATGATCTCGTTATGGTTGAGGGCGTTCTAGTGTTTTTCTACGTGTCCTTAGGAATTTCTTAGAAAAGTAAATGACTTCTCGACCCCAGCTTACGGCTCAAAGCGCACGTTGATTCTTGGGGTCGTCAAACGTGCATTTGTGCTGCTTTCGTCAGCTGCTTCTGGTCCCAGGCTTGTATTTGAGAGCCAGCCGCCATACAAATCATAGCTCAAACAATGCCAACGAAACGAAGGTTTGAAGCGTCTTTCGAATCTTTACACCACAGCTGTGATTGTAGTAAGCGAACCATGGCCCTTGAAAGGGCAATCATGGTGAATTGACATCGTGATAGTCGGATGACGATCTAAAATTAGCTCAATAGGGGTATTTAATGATAAACAAAACAGATTTCCTCCTCGAGGCAATTAACAACCTATATATACAGTAACGCGTGACTCGAAAGCAGCAAGCCGTTTCAAATTTCAGTATGACATGACGCGTAAGCACTTCCGTCGTCCTTACTTCCCATCTCTACATAACTATGCCGCATTCTGAACATTCGCCGGATGAGTCGAGTCCTGAAGAGCCCTCGACCGTGACGGAGTGTGAGCCAACTAACATCGCAGCATCGGAGACTATCCAGCGTCATCCGTTGTTTTTTATCGAGCCTATATTCATCAAAGTAAGAATATAGAACCTCATATACGGTTACTTCTGTACAAAAACCCATATTATGCATGCGCGATTCACATTGACAGGTTCAAAACACTCTCTTTCAAGTCCCGCGTCTGGCATTTGAAGGACGCGAGGGGAGTCCATTCGCCGATGCTGCGTCTCTTCAAGCGGAACAAGAAGACCACGAATTCGTGCCTGAGGGCAGAAGTATCGATAAACCTGTTGTTCTACATGTCGAGGTCAGGGACTTTGAAAACCTGTTGTCTGTGATGGCTGCATCTGCTTTGATGTGAGTGGAGCTTCCACATCCTATGTGCATCGCGTCTGCCTGGACGGGATGAGTTAAATAATGCATTCTCATAAGAATAACCACAATAATTCTTCCTAATGCAGGTTTCCGACCCATTCGAGCAACATATCCAACGAGCAGTGGAAAAGTGCGCTGCGCCTTTCCAACATGTGGAACTTCGTCGACGTGAGAACTCTCCTTCCGCTCCCTAGACACCATTTTTTCTCTTGCCCATTCATCCAAAACCCTTTATCAGATACGTGCCATAGCCATCGAAAAACTGGACGATAGCCTCATCGACCCTATCGAGCGCATCGTTGCCGCTCGCGAGTTTAGGGTTCGACGGTGGCTTTTCTCGAGCTTGGAAGAGCTAATTACTGGTGGAGTAGCAGCTATTGACCCAGCCCGATGCGCAAACACGCTGGGTTGGGAGACAGTTGCACTGTTATACTACGCAAGGAGCGAATATAGGACAGCTGATCCAACTGATCCAACTGATCCAACTCGGCTTGTGCAGGCCATGCAGAGTGGCAGATCTCGGGTCACATACAGTTGCCCGTTCTGCCATCAATGGCACAAATTTGGACATCACTGTACGGTCTCTAACGAGGTTATGCGCCTTCAAGTAGAGATCTCCTCTGATGCGAATCAAGTTCAACCTCCAGTTACTAATCCCGAACTCCAAGCACTCATCGAACGGATATTCGCGGACGAATTGAATGGGATGCACGACTGATATCCAACACATTTTTCGAGTTTTTTTTGGTTGTTCATGAATATTATCTCTTGTAAACTACAACGCTCAATTGTGTAATGAGGGTATCTTACTAGTAATGCGACGATATTTTTTGTTTTTCCGATATCCAATAGAACCACGCATTGCGTTAAATTCCCTGGCTCAACTATCTATCCTGATCACTCGATGCTCGCAGTAAATTATTAAATTATTAGTAGGGTGGAGGTATCCATGATTCTTAAATAGGTGCCAAATGCTAACATATAAATTAGACAAAATACCGCTCTTTAAATTGCCCCACCGAAACATCAAGAGGCGCCAAAAACGGCATCATTTGTGCATCAACCGGATATCCAAGCCCAGGTAAGCTTCGAACAAACGTCGTCCTCGCCTCAAGCTCCTCCGCACTTGAATCATCTGAAGTATCCTCTGAATCCCACTCACTAGAATCATCTCTCGGCTTGATCGAAAACTTGATGAACGTCGACCCCGGCTTTCGCGCTGCCAAAAGCTTAGAAATCGCACTCTTGATCCGTTTCTCCCATTCTGATCTCCATAGATGATCAAACTTGAACTTGAAATCCAGAAACAGAAGATTAGGTCGTGCAAAAACGGTGGCAGAGTAGGTCTCGATGGCAGTGGCGAATTTCCCGAATGAAGGCTGAGAGATGGATATGGAGAATGTGATCGAGGTTGTGCTGGTAGGGAACGCGAAGAGATAGGTGCAGAGGTCTTCGAGAGGCCAGCGTCTACTCGTCCAGGTGAGCTGAACGCTGAGGTGCGTCAGTGAAGGGAACGCTTTCAAATAGTCGCCTTGTGTGAATTTGAGTCCGATGCTGCTAGCAGGAAAATACAGGCATAGCGTCGTCACAGTGGGGAACCGCATCAATGCGAGCGGAAAAGCAGCTGGTTCCGAATCGAGCCAGGATATGGATGAGACTTGCAGATTGAGCTCCTTTATGTGATGATGATTAATGGGAGGGATAGCATCATCCTCGTCGATAGCAGCTCGTCGCGGTATTTGCACCGTGTACCATGCTGCTTCGAGATTCGGCAAGAGCTCCAAAGACTTCTCCCAATGAGGAAGCTTGATCTTGGATTCGAGGTATATAAATCTGAGATTGAGAAACGGTGTTGGAGAGAGCGGAAGAGCGCCGTCGAAAAAGGAGCAGCAGTTTATACTACGGGTCGAGAACCAAAATCGAGAGAGGTTGGGAAGGAGGTCTAGTAGCTTGTGCACGTCGAGTCGCAGCTCTTTTTGCCCGCTGTTTTCAACCCAAGGGCCGGGGTACATGAGTAGAGTGTTCAAAGTAGGGGTGATTAGACCCTGTTCCGCTCCGCTTATGAGAGCATTGTAAAGCCTTGAAGGAAACGACACATGGGTGCTCAGCTGCACGAGACGATTGCGGAAGGCCCAGTTGCCGAAAAGCCACTCTGTAACACGTGGAAACGCGCGCTTCTGTGCCACCTTTCTAGCGATATCCTCATTGTCGAGGATAAGACTGTGAGGTCCGGGTTCATCTGGGTCGTTCTCGGCCTCCTCCAAATGTATCGACACAGGAAGTGAGCCAGATAGTTGCCCAAAGCGATTGATTCGATCGAAAAGAATATCGGTGGGCCCAAAGTCCCAAGGCGCACAGTCGAAGCACATACGGTTCCATAGGCTAGGGATAGAGTGGACTACATTGCGCCATGAGATGCAAACTTGCGCGAGGGTAGAAGGCACATGTATCGCTGGATCGGTGTAGTCGTCTCCATCAGGCAAAAGCGGGTCCGACGTGACGATCTTGTAGATGATATCGTCCGGAAGGTTTCGAATGGGAGACATAATCACGTCGCAGGCGTATCTCTGTTTCTGAAATTGGCTTTCGATTTCCTTCAGTCTGGAAATCTCTTCATAAAGCAGCTGAATTTTCTCGTGATTGATCCTCATTGCCTCCTGGATGTGCTCTCGAAATTCGCCAACTTGCGAAATCTCGGCGGCTGATGGGGTGTCGTTGTGCATTAGAGCACCCATCAGATCGATTGGGATCATGATGGATGTCTACAACCTTGGTAAGTATGTAGGTTCAACTGGTGATACAATGAAGCGCATACCAACTCCCACTGCTTTTTCCATGGCACGCGACGGTGGATGGGGTTCTCTGGCCCGAATGCTTGCATGATGACTTCTCTCCCGATGAGGCAATTGAATGATAATGAGCTCCGAGTCGAGTATCGAATGTATGGCCTCCCACAACCCAAAAACAAAATAAATCCTGGAGGCTAGTGACGAGCCTCGTGAACGTCGAAAGGCAAGAACGATGCCCGCAGGCATTAGCCAGATTTACATCACAGATCGTAGATCCACGTGGTGCTATAAGTCTATCCAGAATCCGACAACCTGAACCACCCTGACTTCGTTGCGCATGTCGCTTACTCAACTCTTGAATCATTCTCGGCCCCTGAACAAACAGCCTAAGATAAATGGTTTATTATCTTTCGTATACTACGAGTTCATGATTTATAAGATGGCCTCATAAGTTGTATCTACCCAACTATCACTTTCTCGACTCGGGCTGATATTTTGTGTCCTTTGTATGATACCGTAGAGAATTATCTGTCCAGACAACTATGCTGCGGCTTTTGAACAATAGTGTGCAATCATGCGCATTCTAGCATCGAACCGGGTCATATATACGCGTTGTGGTTGCTCGGTATGAGTGCGGTTGGGCGGGGAGTTGACCGTCCATTTACCACTTTCGCCATGGCTACGAAAGGGAAAAACCAAGGTTGTGGATACACAAAATCAAGAAGATTGTGCTTCGGATCTGCTCAGTGCTGGCATGTTATGCTGGATAATAAGGGGATGCCTTGGTGCACATGCAGATGCCTATAACTTGAAGTCAGCCAAAAAGAAAAAAGGACATGATGAGGAAATAACAACAACTTGGCGAAATCTCCCCCGAACTGCTCAGCCGTGCTACAATGCCGCAAAGCATATCACTGAACCTTAGGCCGAACACCACTCGCCAACTCAGTTATCGCCAACAGCTAGTCACACACATACCCGACGCTCCCACCCCCCAGGTTTCTGCGCCCCATAGGCGTTACTAATGGGTAGTGGCACATCCAGCCAAGGGCTGTCTTCAGGCGCGTTGTGAGCGTGGTTCGACCACCGCAGCGGATAGACGTCTCATTTCGATCACAGCCATCAGACGCATCGCCCAGCGCTTATGCCTGAAGACGATTGGCTCCCAGGGGTGACTGAAACCCGCGCGAGCATTGGTGAATGCCCTAACCTCGACCTCGAAGGGTCACGACCTCAGAACACAAGGAACTTGTCAAGGCGCGGAGAGGATATCCGTGTGCATCATGTATGGACGAGAGCAGTTATAACCTCGTATATCTTGCGGGATGGTCGGTCAGTGGCTCCAAGTTCAATGCCCAACGGCGGTGTAGTGTTTCCGTGATGCTTGGACATGTGAGACAAAGCGAGAAGACAGCATAAAATTAGATACCATTGCAAATAACAACTGCTTAATTGAGTGGTTGGTGACTGGGCGAGGCGAACTCCAAGTGATGTAAATTAGTTAAACAGGTGGTCGGCTCGAGGTGGGTTAGGCTTACTGGGATGCACCATGTCAGCTGCACAGGGAGTTGGAGTTTTTCCTTCCTGTCGAGTCTAAAATCTAAAATTTAAGCTGCAATTCAGACACAGAACTGGGTGATCGTCCTCAAGATAGCAAATATGCATCGAGGAAATCGTTGTCGATGCCGGTAGTTGATAACGACGAGGCGATAGGGAATCAGGGACAGGATAAGGAATTTTGCATAAGTACAGAACGCGCCTGGATCTTTTGTTTGGACCGATCACGAATTGTGAAAGGGGGAGGTCTGGCTTTGAAGAAAGGGCAACGCCCCGTGAACAATTGTAGACGCATTCGACCATCCACCTTCAGTGATCAGACTTGCTACATGCATGAAAGGGGGTCCCATGGTAATCAGGTTGCACAATACAAACAGAAGGAGAAAGAACTGAGATAATTGTGGAACAAGTCCACTGACGAGGTTTGGAAGCGAAATAATTTTGTTATCCTGCATTGGAGAAATTCTCAATAACATAGAGCATATAAGATACACATATCAAACCCGATAACATGTAGACAATTAGAAAGGTCTATTTCCTGCCTTTGCGTCGCTGCGATTTGCCTGTTGACGCTGTACCACTGGCACGCGTCAGGTTCTCTGGAAGCCAGTCGTCCTCGACTTTTGCCTTCTCCTTGCCCTTTCCGTTCGGGCTGGCTGTAGTTGTTTCAGATGAAGCCGAGGAAATTCGAGCACCTCCGCTCGTGTACCCATTCATGCCACCACTCGATCTGTCGTCTCTTTCGATGATGCCTGCACTCTGCTGTCGCGGTCTGTCGTCCCTTTCCTCGACTACTCCTCGGCCTAAAGGTCCTGAGGAGCCTTTTGCTTTTTGAGTTGATTTCTCGCGAGATTGGCGCTCTTCTGCCTCCCTGGATGCCTTCTCAATTTCCTCTGGGGATACCCTCTCCCCCCTTTTGAGACGTGCAGCGATTTCAGGTGTAATGGCAATCCGTTTTACGTTAGTCTGAAAGCCCGGGGCTAAAAGGGATTGGTGTAAGCAAACAAAACAAGGCCCTTCTTTCAGGCAAATTCAATCGCACGAACCTCCCTTTCCAATTCCATGCAATCTCAGTCTGCGAGCAAGGTACCATTTCCGCACAAAATAAGCTGAAACAAGAACAGCAGACGGAATCCTGTAACAAATATTTCAGTCACAATAAAGTGATCTAGAAAGCATCACTTACGCGACCCATAGCAAAGTTGGGTAGTCTTCCACCTGAACTGGAATAGCAGATGAAAAGGACATGGTAAAATGACAGACGATGACAATGAGACGGTGGGCGTTTAGATCAGAATCAATAAAGATTCCTCAGTAGGCTATGTTATCCTTTATATAGGTGAGTGTTGCATGCGACTTTAAAGCAACCCGGAGTGCAGCAAACAGGATGGTACGAAACTCAAAAACCTAAGCGCAGAAACCTTGGACACCGCGCCTCAAACCATGAAAATCACGTGTATAACACACCTCCTCCACACATCTGCCACTGCCAGTCCTTCGAACCTATGGAGCATATACTGACTACGAAACATTGAAATATGTTTAAATGCGACGGTATCTTGAGACGCAGGTAAAGTAAGGTGGAGTCTGTTATTTCTGTGGATATACCTGGTTAACTTGATATCTCAAAGGTCGCCTCATGCCCTCCATTCATAACTCGGAGTTTGCGCTGAACTTTGCTCAAAGTCATTGCACCCCAATTTTACACCAATGCTGTGTGCATGTTACAGTTAATTTCGATATTTGTAACACATAACACATGCTACACATCTATACATCGTGCATCTAAAACGTCGAATCGACGACTGTTCTACGAGCACGCAGAGCGAGAATTCTGCTCCATGAAATATACCGTCGATGACCTTTGCATACGCCTTCCTCTCGTCCATGAGCTCTAGTCTTTGAGCCTTGGCTTCCTCCATATCTATTGGAAACTCGTCCACATCCTCGAATATGTGCATTTGTAGTTCTACAGGAAGCTGGCCCAGTAAACCAGCCAATTGATCTGGGCCCTGAGAGCTCTGTTTGAGGACCTTTTCTTTACATCAGCCCTTTCGTTGACACGGTACATGAGCTGTGCCGATAACCTTGATATTAGGATCGACGAGGAAGAGGGCCAGAATCTTCCGATGGCCTGGCTTGGTCGGATCAGCCAGCGTCAAGAACCGACCTTCTCAAGTATCGATGCTCCCAATGTCCTGAACACCCGGATCACCTTGTTCACGACCATACACAGATTCCAGCCAATCAAAATGTTCCTGACGATAGACCTGCTCGTTCGCGTGCGTGTGAAGATCTGTTGTCTGAAGGCAAGAGACGAGGGCGTGATGTTCTGCGAATCGTAATAAAGCACGGTAGCTACGATGCGTTCGTTCTGACAAATTACAGTGCGTCAATCGTCTGCAACAGGATCAAATGCGTCCCGCAACTTACCAGTTGTCCTTCGACGTGCCAAGTACCCCTTTCGTATTTAGGTTTCTCCGGTATCAAGACAAGATTCGCCGATTTTACTATTACTTGAAGTCCAGGTCGCCGTACATTTCTTGCAGGTTCAATACTGGGGCAGGTGTTCTCGAAAATGAACTGCTGTTGTTCTGGAAGAACCACCCGACGCGTCTCTGCAAACCATTGCTATCTTCGCTCGTAATAGTAACCTTCATCTTCGCAGAATCAAGCTGAGGTCCTTCAGTCTCGCGCCACCTTTCCAGATCGGGGTCATATACGACGTTGTTGTATTCGAAGAGTAGGGGAGGGAGGCGGATCTCCCTATCTTGAAGCGGTCCCAATGACATCTCCCAGAGAGGAATTACCGCTGTAATGACCTTTGAACTAAACGGTAAATGTTCTCTTCTGAGGGTGGAGATTGTTGATGTAACTAGTAATCCTGAGAAATGTATCGTTCAATACCAACTCGAAACTGGCATGTAGTGAAATTGCGCACCTAGCCTTATCTGCTGATATGTCAACTTCTGCAGGCAGCCATTTAATTTTCGAACTGTAGGCCTTCTTCAAGGCCGAAGGGTGCAGATCTGAGTAAATGTGCCATGCATTTCTCGGCTCTAGCGTTTCCTCGAGTCTTGGCACTGAGCCACCTTGCCTTCACCATACCGTCTTTCAGAGTAGTTTTCCCCCTCTCTAAGACGCGCGTCTTTCCATAAACGAGAGGAAAAAGAGATGGGTGAACAAGGTCCCGAACTTTCTGATTAGAAAACGGTGGTTTTGAGGTGATATGTTGGCTTTAAAATGATTCATTGCACTAGATAACTCAGCTCTGAGTTCTGGGGTGACAGCAAAATCGGATTTAACAACATTGCTGTCGAAAACGATGATCAGTGGTGGATCACCAGGTGGCTCTGGAATGCTCAACGCATTGTGACGAAGCTCCTGAGTGCACCAAGCAAACATTTTTTCAGTGAAATCTTCTCCTGACCCAAAGACTTCCATCTTCCACTTTCCGACAATGACTTCCTTGTGAACCCGATGCGATTCTGGGTGGGAGTTGAGTATATCCCGGATCTCAACCCACTTGCCTTGATGTGCCACTCAGGTTTGTCGGTGACTGAAAACTCGCGCAGCGTTGTTAAATTAAGCCTAAAAGAAAATAAAATGACGAATTATATCTGATAACCTTGACACCCACAACGACGCGCATATTCGCATTCTTCGTTGTGAAGGGATTGGCTGCGAAGGGCGTTAGGGTACAGAGGTCCAACATAGTCAGGATGTTGCTCCTTTGGTTCATAATTAACAGGAAGCCCGAAACCGGGGAGTCGATTACTGTCGTTTTCCATTGTCTAGAGACGACAAGTAGATGTGGTATCGCTGTCGTGTGGGGTGAAATCCAAAAGTCAATTGAATTTCCTGATTATTATCGCATCGTGTTCGATGGCCAATTTCGGAAAACACCGACACCCACAATCCCTGTACAACGACCGAAATCTAGTTCCCCGAGGAAACATGTCATTGAAGGGTCACTACGTGGTAGAGGTCGATGTAAGTATCAATAATCAGTTTCAATTCCAGGGTCAGCCACTTGTTACAACCTCTTACAACAGACAGTGTCTATGTACGGCTTCATCGGAGCTGTTCTCCGTTCTGATGTCACGACAGGAAGGGACCAATTAGTGGAGAACACGATTTATTGTAGATCGCAGTTGATAGAGTTAAAGGGTTGAGGATGTATGAATCATGGACGTCCAGCAGGTGAACATTCCACATCCCACTCCGTTGGGATCAACTCCTTGACTCGGGTCTTGAAAGCCTCAAAAGTACAAAATTCAGGATGTCCTTCTAGATGTTTGCCCTGTTCGGCGCAAATGGGAAGAGCCATATCCTTATTTTGATATCGCATCCTGACAACTGTAGATTTATGTTCAATGACGAGCTTTTCCTTCATCATAAACATGTTGGAAACTTACAATGTTCCGACTGAGAACCGGTACCTAACCGGGAAAGTATCGATTGTGCCTGTTGTGCATTGTTATCGAATTTGGGTTTCTCGAACAGTTCGAAGGTTATCGATGCGGTAAATGCTGGCCATCTGTAACGTCAAGGTGAAAATAGGGGTTGGACATATGGATGATGTCATATTGAGGCAATACTCACTGTTCGTCAAAGACGTCAAGTGTTGAACACAGCGCTGCAATGGCGGTGTCATGGGTACTATGGACGAGGATTTTCAGTGGGTCGCTGTCTCCTTTCTGCACCTTCTTTTCCATTTTTTTGGATATATCTGCCAGTAGGCGGCCCATTCCCAGTCGGCGGACCTCTTCTGTTTTGTCTAAAGAAGAGGGGGATTTTAGAACAAGCCGTCTGACCAGAAAGGGAGTCTTACATCCTATCAAGATATGTTAGCACCTATGATGAACGGCGAAACCAGGGGAACGAACCTGAAAACCACTCTGTGACGACTGCCTTTTCCTGGCATACATCATTCAACTTACATTCAGCGACTAGTGTGGTGTTCCAGAAAAACTTACAATAGTATCAACAATGTGTTTATCTTCAAATTCGGGAGGAACTTTAATTCCATGGGCGACAGCAGCCCTAATCTTTAGCGTGGAATGAGCAATACATCATTGACAAATGACAAACGATGACTGACTGTGTCCATGATGCCAGATGCACGAGGTTTCCCGTCGACGCGAATGGGATTTCCATCTATATATTTGGACAGTTTGTTATCTAGCCTCTCTAGTGTATGGTTGTATGCCTCCGCCGCGGCTACAAACACGGCGTCGTGGACAACGTGAGCAATTGATACCGATGACACACACATTTGCAGAGTACGAACCTTTAGCGAAGCTAACCTGTAGGATTTCAAGACGCTTGCATGTATAGGTGTTGCCTATAAGATTTTCATCTTTTCCATTTCTATTTCTGGTTAGCAAGATTTCAGAAGAGGTGCGATTTCACAAACAGACCTTACGAGGAGGGGGGGTATACATTTTCATGGCACTTTTCATCCGGATACAGACCACGAACAATTTGCTGCAATGATTGAGTCGTCCGCGGTATGTTGGTAGTCCTGGAAAGCGGAAATTACTTTGAGGATTGGACATTACTTTGTAAAGCACACTCTAAACCTAAAGTAAACCTGGCTGGTGTCCGAAAGTTTATCGGGGATAAATCCTAACCTGAATGCACTTGGATGAGGCAAACTGAATTTCAATACCGACATGAGCCTCACTCACCGTTCGACATATAGTTTCCTCAAATTTTGACCAAAATTGAGCGTCGTCTGCGGAGATGATGAGAGAAATCACAAAATCAGATACGTGGTGTATGTACCTGGCGACCCAGATCAGTAAGCTCCCCAAGCAAACTATTGCGTTTCAGATTAGCGACAAAAATTGATGGACGAGTGGAGAGATAGGCCGTACCATTCCCCTTCAACGACATTCCCATCTCCCCTTTCTACAGCTATCCTGGTGGGCATCGCCTCGTCGGAAGCCATCAAATCCGCCTGATTTGTATTGCTGCTCGAAAACGTGGTGTGGACAGCAGATCTGAACCTACTTGCTGTCTTGCACATATTCCAGTGCTCAGGTATATTTGCGGGTGCGTTGGTCATTCGCACTCCAACTGGTGTTCGTTCACCTGCAAGACAAAATATGGATCTATATGAAAAGGATTTAGGAGTTATTAAGAAATTGACACATACCGTGTCGTACATAGACATGAACTTGCTTGAGTTTTAGCCCCTCAGGTGGAATCTGGTATCCCTCGACGTCTACCTGAGGAGGTCGATAGCCATAAGCTCCCAGGTTGGCAGCTCCATCCTTTGACAATATAGGCATCGCTTCTTGACAAACGCTCAAGTCTAGTCCAATGTGGTTGCTGGGGGAGTATGTCTCTAAGTTCTCGAGCGCAAAGATATTAACCGGTAGTAAAATAGGGAGCAGAGTCAAAATAAAATAGTGTCGTATAGTCGTCGGCATGTGGACAGATGCTGTCAAGCTGATAATATTCCACTAGAGCCCCAAAGGGTATATGTGTGTAGCGAGTTGCAGTAGCGCCCGCAGAATCAGTTAAAGGTTAATCCAATCTCCGAAATGCCAAAGAAGACAAGGTGTGGAGGAAGAACGAAGGTCGGCCGGTGGCTGTGCGGTAACTCTTCACAGTGAAGATTACACATCATTGATGACGCGGTATATCAATTCTATTACCCCTAAGTAACTCTGAAGCCATCCTTTATACTTATATTCAGTAACCAGAGTCTCCAATACATATCTCCGCATGATAAATGGGTAAAAGTAAGAGTACAGTAATTCAAAAGAGGGTATACAAGCTAAGACATGTGTCGAAAGAGACTGACTCAGGGCGGCTGATGACAGTCACGGGTTACCATCAAGATAAACTCTAATGAAGAGAGGTACGAGAAGAAGAGGAGGAGGAGGAAGAGGAAGGGAAAGATGAATCAGATGAGTCCTCCAATATTTGCTTGAGATGGGTATTCGAGTTTCTTATCTACACAGCGCACCAAAGTTAGCCGAAAGTGACATGAGTCATTCACGTTTGAACTCTGACCTTTGCAGTATCCATCATGGTCGGTCCATCCGTGATCGTCTCTGTAACGACATAGACATCAAGCTGAGTGGGAGTCTTTAACATGAATAATTAGCATGACTTCGACGGGTGTCATAGCTGTATTTTCACCTTCTCTGGATCAGACTTGTTCAACAAGGATATCTTCGACCTCTTTCGATATTTGCGAGGTATTGCGTTAATTGGCGATTTATCTTCGTCATTTACAAGAATTTGTCTTGAATTGAGACTTCATACGGGCCGTTAGAATCAGGTCGGTCTGCATTAAAAAAATCATACTCACGAACAAAGGAATGTGTTTGCGTAGACTAAGATGTGATCAGCGTGCATGGTCAGAGGCATAAAAAAAGGTATTTACGTCGGCTAATCAAGAAGCACAATGCAGTGTAGACCCATAACCTGGGAACAACAATATACTGGAAATTGTGTTGTTCAGTACACTCACAGTGCACGCCCGACTGTGCAAGACCTACCGTAATCAAGGATGCAATAGAAATCATACTGTACATTCATTTCAGCGACGTATAACTTGAGGGGTTAGCTAATAATTACCTAGTCATGAGACCCGAATTAATTGAAAAAAGAATCAGGTAGTTGATGATTTCGTCGTTCCTAAAGGAAGGTCAACGAGAAGAACATGGGACATAATAAAATACCACGAACCTCTTGAAACCGGTACGCTTCTTGTTCAAGAAAAATGAAAGAGAGAGGGCAATGGCAGTATCACAGACTGCAGCACTTCCAAGACGCAAGATGCTTGGGACCTTGACGCTGGCAAATCTCGCGAAATCCTTGAGGAGCAAGAACTTGATTGCGGCAACTAATAAAATCGATCAGGCGATGATGTCGAGGACAAGAGGACGATTTACCTTCTCCGCTTCCTATGGTGCAAGTAGCCCATGAAACCTTGCTTTTTGGGTGAGATACTTGGTAACTTACCAAAATGAAGAACAGCAAGGGAGAACTGCGATATAAAAAAAAGCATGAGTAAACATGACCCGTGTAAGTCAGGGAATTGTCCACGCACTAAAATTATCGTTAGCCAATAATTACGCCCGCTGACTGGAAAAGAGGTGAGAATGGTTTCCAAGATCGGTCGCCATATGTGTAGCAGGACGCACACTGGTAAACTCTGTATGTCAAAAAGCTACTCTCCTATGTTTAGCAAGAATAATTTATCGAATCAA
The DNA here is from genome assembly GCA_015501605.1 of Panaeolus papilionaceus. Lineage (NCBI taxonomy): Eukaryota > Fungi > Basidiomycota > Agaricomycetes > Agaricales > Panaeolus > Panaeolus papilionaceus. The sequence goes on from JADNRZ010000014.1 coordinate 311,343, forward strand.
AACGTGCTTACAGTTCTGATATTGCAGACATTATCATCTTGTCTAGTGTCAGTAAAACGGTTTAATAGAGGGCTTTTAGTAGTAGTACCGATAAAGCCAGCTCCACATTTAAGCTCCTACATAAGGATGAGCACGGCCACATTTCACTGCCAGAAACCCGGTCTCTACCATATTGCCACAGCATGAACTCCATTTGTAACAAGGTAGTACCAAGAGGCGTGGCCCACAAAAAACATAGAGATGGTGTTCAGGATTCTGTAAAGCATTTAAATCTCTGTCCAAAGTGGGAATTACATCTCAACTTACAGCACGGCGAGAACCTAGAAAAAAAAGCGATGTTTATCCTAGACACCATGTGCATGAATGGACCTATACCTACCAAAGCTTTTACGACTGGCGGATCTTTACGAAAGCGCTGAAAGTACTTGTGTGTCTGAGTTAACATGATACCATAGAGTCTGTATGAATGGTTAGGAAATAGGCACGGAAGGAAAAATCCAGAGCGTCTGCGAATTACATAGATGAAAAGGTGATACCAAGAAGGACCATTCCAAGGGAAACCTCCTGAGTCCGAGTCCTATGCGTCTGAGGCATTGGAGTGGGTGTTGGTTGAGCCATGTCCTGCCCAATCCACCACTTGATCGAAATCGAGGTCTAAAATCACGGAGAGGAAGGAACGCGGAGGGAAGGGGGGTGTCAAAAGGGAGAAAGCTGTCTTTTTATTCGAAAATTTCTAACACAAAAAGGCAAGGGTTCCCAAAATGTTGTGGGCAAGTGGGGCTTCACCTGCGAAGATATTTGCGAACTTGGAATCAAAGCTCGAGGTGTGAGAACGGTCGACGACATTAATCAGAACTTGAACACGAAAATAGCGTTCATATGAACAAGACTGACTCATGGGGCGCTTTTCGACAAGGCTGGAAAAACACGTAATGGGGGCATGACCGTCGAAATACTGCTGCATGGAAGCGTCTGTAGCACAGTGGTTTTTCAAGAACGAGAACTGGTGCGTGAAGGCCACCGTCATAGAAGAACAAACTTCATCTGAATGAGAAGAGAAGGTGTCTTCATTCTCCACATTACGAGAAAGCCTATTTTCAACCGGCTCAAATCGCTCCCGATGTGCACTGTGTGAGATATGAGGCTGATCGCAGCACTGACTGGCACAACGGCGTCGCCGTTAGGAGCTAGCCAGTATTTTTAACAAGCCATGATACTGCCGAGGCAAGCAAGCTTTCTGGCAGATAACAAGTAGATTTCAAGTTGGGTTTGTTGCCTAGACCCTCTGCCAGTTACATATCGTATATTTGCGAGTGACATGAATGTTGGGAGTTAGAACCGGGGTTCAACAAAGATAGAATCCAGCTCCTATCAGACAATATAGATCACAAAAGATGAAAGAAAGCCATTAAACCCCTTCACAGAGTTTGAGGACAGCAACGATCTCAAAGTCTGCGTGGTTGTATGCTTGATGCAGGATTAGGCGGCCAACCTGGTGGAAGTAATGAGATTGCTGACAAACCCAACCAGCCAAACACTGGTCCATAAATCAAAACTCTTTCTTCGACCCTCACCATCCTGGTCAGAGATGGCGACACGACCCTTTTTTATGCATTAGGCCTACACACATTTTAATGCGTAGACTTGACGGATTTTAAGTAAAAAGTTAAAGGTCTGATTTCCTCAAGGGTTTATCTCCAGAACCACTATTACTGAATGACAAGAAGTGCCGATTTTATCAGCCTGAGACTGCCACATGACCTCATAAGCTCGCGTAGCCAGCTCGGGCACGTTAAACGTCAATTGAACCGGTTGACATCCTCTGGAGTGATCTTCTTGTAACCAATCCACCATCAATCTACCCATATTTCATTGCTGCCAATGTGGAAGAGGCCAACAGGACTGAAGTCTGCGTTTACCCGTTCTTCCAGAGTCGCCACGTTTAAAAGATCCTTGACAAAATCGTCGGTTCAAGGGCCCCTGGAACCACCACTTTCATACAAGACTTTACCGCAGTATTTCACAGAAGATGTATTGTCTAAACACAGCTCAAGGCCTGCACTAATATGTCGCAACGAAGACCCACGGGCTCATGGAGGCCCATTGTCAGCGAATCTGGGGGTTTCAACTCACCTTGCTTGGGATTATGAAGAATTTGATAGGCACATCATGGCACTTGCTAGAGGCCTTCTTGGTATGGGCGTCCAGAAGGGAGACCGTGTGGGTGTCATTATGGGAAATAACAGGTATGTCAATCCGTGTCCATCGTGAATCATGCTCACATTGTACTGTACAGTGCCTACGCAATGCTTCAATGGGCATGCGCTAGTATCGGTGCAATTCTAGTTACCATTAATCCGGCTTATCGGCTCGTTGAATTGGTGAGGACCTTTGAGCCGCCACGTCCATTGGTTATTATTTACCGGCTTAATTTCGTCACAGGTCTCAACTCTCAAACTCTCTGGAGTCAAGCACCTCTTCGTCGTGCCTAGCATTCGAAGCTCTCAGTATGTGCGAATGCTTTCGCAGGCATTCGTCGAAATTCGCAGTCAATCTCCGGGAAACCTTCAGGTAGAAGACCTTCCAGAATGGCGAAACCTCGTGGTAGTGGATAATAGAGAAGAAGCCAGACGCGATCTGGAAAAGCTTCACATCAAGGGCATGGTGGACTGGAGAGAAATTTTAATCTGGAGAAACAATGGGAAAGAGGCAGCCGAGCAGAAACAAATCGGTGCTGGCCTGGAGAGAGACGAAGTCATTAATCTGCAGTTTACCAGTGGTACGACCGGGCTACCAAAGGCTGTTTCTGTGGGTCAATTCGTCTTCATTCCGAGTCATCTTAGGTATCTAAACCTAATCTTGCATAGCTGACCCATCACAATCTGCTAAACAACGGAATTTCCATATCTCGCTGCATGAGATTGACAGAGAAGGATATTCTTTGTGAGTCGGTTATATGCTTGCCATTGACATAAATGCTAAATTAAACGTACGACAGGCAATGTGCCTCCTCTGTTTCACTGTTTTGATGAGTTTCCCATTCTTTTCATGCTGCGGTTTGTCTGTCCTTACCTCGGGTTATACGCCTCGTCCTAGGAAATCTGGCTGCTTGGTCTCAAGGAGCCTGCATTGTTTACCCAACAGAAATATTCAACCCTGTCGCAATTGTCGACGCGGTGCAAGAGGAGAAGTGCACAGCTCTCCATGGTGTTCCTACTCACTTCTTAGGCGTACTCGCAGAGGTTGAGCAGAGGCAAAAACAAGGGATACCTGTGGACATGGGTTCCTTGAGGTATATTTCAAAAACATGACATGTCATCCCAACAGGTGCACTAAACGCATATCACACAGAACTGGCATTGCCGCAGGATCACCCATCCCAATCGATCTCATGAAGCGGCTAATCTCTGATATGAATCTCACTGAACTGACGAACGCTTACGGAATGAGTTGGGTCGCCCTTCCATTGAGTTTTGGGTGTTTACGATTAACCTTGACTTATTTTTGTCTGCAGCGGAGACAAGCCCAGTATCCTTCCAGACAACCCCTGCCGATCCCATCCTCAAGCGAGTGGAGACTGTAGGCAAAGTCCAGCCACACGTCAAAGCTAAAATCGTGGATCCTGAAGGAAACGTTGTCGATGTCAACAAACCAGGAGAGATCTGGGTTGCAGGCTATCTTCTCCAGAAAGGGTACGATGCACATCTTGTGTAGTCAATTTACCTTTGCTCACGTTATGATACCCGAAGATACTGGGCCGCACAGGAACAGACTGACTTGGTCATGGAGAAGGACGAACATGGGACTCTTTGGATGCACACGGGCGATGAAGGCATCATGGATGACGAGGGATACCTTCGGAGTACGTTTACTTACTATCTGTCTCGTCAAATCAACAACCTCTCAATGGTCATTTTACATCGTCATTCACCACGTCTGGTATGTAATACGCCTTTTATTCCGCCGGTTTGACGCGTGCTCTTGAAAATCGCAGTTGTCGGCAGGATCAAAGTATGCCCTACTCCACTGACAGCAGTTAATTATCGTTGATCTATTTTAAACTTCAGGATATAATCATTCGTGGTGGCGAGGTATTCTCCTGCACGCGTTACAAACGTCATGCTATAAATATTAATATTAACCTCCTTTCACAGAATCTCTTTCCAGTTCAGATTGAGAATGCGATAACATTGCACCCGGCGGTAAGAGAAGCAGCTGCGGTTGCTGTGCCGGATAAAAAGTACGGAGAAGTTGTAGGAGCATGGATCGTCAGAGAATCGACTACTACGAATTGTCCACCCATCAGTCGCGAGCAACTTCGGGAATTGGTGTCGAGAAACATGAATCCACAGGTATATTCTGGTTCTTTCATAATATTCTTTTTTTACGCGGTGCTTCATCGTCTTCCTTCCTTCTCGAAACTTGTTATTACTTACTGATGGGCTTTTCCCGTCGTTATAGAACGCACCTGCTTGGGTTTGGTTCATTGGAGAAGATGGAAATCCGGAGGAACTACCCAAAACTGCAAGCGGGAAAGTTATGAAGCACGTCTTGAGGAGTTGGAGTAAGGACTTGGCAGAGAAGGGTATTGGCCGTGTGCAATAATACTTTGCCGATCCTCGATTATTTTTCTTGGGCTTTTCAACGTGAGGACGGGTTGGTTTAATTCTATGTGTAATTCTCAACCATACAATCTCGAATTCATCCATTCCTCCTCCTGGTGACCATGCGAGTTTTTGTCACTCTTGTATACCTAAGGTGTCTAGACAAAGCTCAGACGTCTAGCTTTTTATTCTAGACGCTAAACCTGAAATGTTATAGACAGTCTAGAATCAAAGACTTGAAATTTTTGTGGAGGACATGTGATCGTGACACTGCCTTTTTCAGTGAGAATTGCCTGAAAAGTCGTGAGAGGTTTAGACAGTTGCAAAGTAATTTATTTCAACTTTACAACAGACGTCCATCCTCTTGTTCCCCTGTCATGTCCAAACGAGTTCGAATCTATACCGCAGAGGACGTTGCCACCCATACGAAAACTTCAAGTTGTTGGGTATCTCGAGGCACAAAAGTCTATGATGTCTCGTCATTTCTGTCAGACCACCCTGGTGGTGACGACCTAATACTTCAATACGCCGGTAAAGATATTGACAAGGTTATGCACGACAAGGACGAACATGATCATTCGGACTCGGCATATGCCATGTTGGAAGAATACCTTATTGGCAGACTTGGGACCGGAGAATCTGTGGTTCGAGATGGTTCGTATTTTTTGATGTCTAGTCATATGAACGTCTCTGTAACTTTCCAAAACGTTTATGTGCAGATTGGGAAGCCACGGACGATTTCCATCCTGATGCGACGGATTCCGCTAAGGATTTCGAAAAAAATGAATTCCTTGACCTTCGCAAACCCCTGATAAGACAGGTATGGGAAGCAAACTTCAGGTGCGTTTCATCCACCTCTTTCGCGCCGTTCAGTCGTTCACATTCGGTCCCTTTTATTTGCCTCGCCACCACCAATACACATGTAGTAAATCCTACTACCTCAAGCAGGTTCATCAACCCCGTCACTTGAAAGAGTCTGCTCGGCTATTTGGTCCAAGTTATCTCGAAGTACGTCCATCACCGCGTTTTGCCACGCCATTGGGGTGGCGTTCGGTCCTTCACTGACTCATCGATTTTTTTTGACGTACTTTTTCTACAGATGTTCACGAGGACCGAGTGGTATGTAGTGCCCGTGTTTTGGCTACCAATAGCCCTGTACTTGGGCCTACGTTCAGCCTTCCAGTTTACTGGACCATTACCCAACTTCCTGGACAATCCTGCCCTACCCCTCTCTCACTTTTCCTCCATACCCGCGGCTTCATTCATCAAAACCGGTACTTGCTTCCTCCTCGGTAACATTATATGGACGTTTTTGGAATATCTTCTCCATCGCTTCCTTTTCCATATCGATGAGGTGTTGCCAGATCATCCTGTCTTCATTCTGCTACACTTTTTGATGCATGGAATCCATCATTATCTTCCCATGGACCGGTAAGCCTTCTTTCTTTCAATTGTCGTTTATTGTTTCCTTGGATTTCAAGGCTAATGTTGCTCTAGATTGAGGCTAGTGATGCCGCCCTTGCTTTTCACGGTATTGCAATTCCCATTCACGCAACTCGGATACGCTATTTTCCCTGTATCGATCGCTAATGGAATTATCTCTGGTGCATTTTTCATGTGTAAGCTTTTATTCTTGCTTGTATGATCCTTTCTAACGGTGGGTGTTTAGATGTTGGCTATGACTGCATGCATTATGCGTAAGGCTCTTCGTCATATGTTCCATCATTTCCCTTTTTAACCTGACCCTTTTTAGATTGCATCACTCGAGACTTCCCCAGTACATGAGGGAGATGAAGAAGTATCATTTGGCACACCACTACAAAAATTTCGAACTTGGGTATGGAGTCACAAGTAAGTACCGGCAGTATATGGGTCCCAGTATATTAAGGCCTTATTGACACTTGATGTAGGCAAGTTCTGGGATGTTGTCTTTAACACCATACTCCCCGTCTAATTCACGACTATCACGTATTAACGGACTTATGTTATTTTTATATTTGGATTCTTGGGACACCACCCACACGAACCCCCCAAACTTCGGAGTTGGATATATACTAAACTTATAATTTTGACCGGTGACCGACGAGGCTGTTCTCTAGACGTACATACTTATAACACACTTTAATGGTTCCATCTGTTGTGAAATTTGAGTCTGTAGGATATTTATAAAGCTCGTGAACATTAGAGTTGTTCCAGCGAGCTCAACAACAATGGTAAACAATATGTGCTTAGCGAAAGCTGTTACAGGTTTCAACGACTACAGCGTTAATCTTGGCAAATGCCACCTTATCAAGAAACATTCCTATAACCATTCATCACCCTCATTTCATAGATCTGCATACAGCGGCTGATCCGCTGGCCTGAAGATTACCTGACCATCCACATCTTGTCCCGAAACTGACCGTATCTCTGTTGAACTGGAACTGACAGGAGTGCTACGCAATGCCTAAGCTCAACCTCGAAGTAGACGAAGCCGCGATCCTCAATGCTTATAGAATCGGAACACTGGGACCGACGTAGGTTTAATCAATGACAGGTGACGTCTAGAGTTTAATATTTAGCATATTAGCAAGTGGGAAGAAGTCGATCACGATCTCGAGGATTCATTAGCTGGTGCCTTACTCAGTCCAACAACTGGCGCGGATGCTGAGGGGGACACATTGGGACTTGGAAATGCAGTCAAGTATAGTGCTTTCATGCCCAGGAGTAGCAGTATACTCATGCACCAATCTTCCCATGGCAGTACGAAGGAAATGGATATGGAACTCAGTATGCGTCAATGAATCTCCCATCTAGCTTTCGTTGTTCGCTCACCGCAGCGGGCACACAGAGGCTGCCTGTCTCATCACTTCCAAGTCATTTGATCCCAAGATTTTTCTTTCAGCCGTACATCCCAACGCAACTTATCAGGACCTCGCCCATGGGATCGCACACCTGCAAAACTCTATTGAAGCGCGTTCGGAAGCTTTACGCATTCTTGTAGAAGACAACTTTGATCGGTTTGTCGCGGTAAAGTCCTCCACCGACGGTAAGCATTTCATTCTTGCCCCATTTCTACTCTATCTCTTCGATACGGAGCTTCTTCCAATTGAAATGGTTGTTTGTGGGTTTCGAAACTCAATCCTCTATTCGCTTATGGCGTAATTATAGCTCTTTACTCTGAGATGCAGGAGGGAATCCTGGCTCCTGAGACAGAGTCGGCATCCCGTCCTTTACGCGATCACCTCAAGAGTGAGTGACAAACTAGCCTATTTCTTTCAAGTACCTTCACAATCACGGTTTTCTCAAACCATTCTTTAATTTAGACGGCGTTCAGAAAGCGAATCAAGTATTTCTGCCAGTCCTTGAGAACGCCTCCAAGGCACAAAAGCTCCGTACTACTCTCGGTGTTTTTGAGAGATCCAGGTTCTTCTTTAACCTTCCCAGCTTCATCATGGAATCTATTGAAGCGGTAAGATACGCTTTGTACCCCTTTATTCTGCGACCTACTTCCAGATGTGCTAATTTTGAGTGTGTCCGTTCTGCAGGGGCGCTATGAGGTGGCACTTCGTGATTACAAGAAGGGAAAGTATCTCTTGGAAAACCGCCCCGGGCAGTTGCTGCCCATTGGTGCGACTAAAGATGCAGTGGAGTCAAAGAATGCCGAGAAGCAGCAACGGCGAGTCCTCAATAAAGTTTGGAGCACTGTTGAGAGAGCCATGGGAGAGATGAGAAATGTTTTGATTTCACAGCTACAAGATTCAAGTCGGACCGTGGAAGAACAGGAGAAAACCTTGGAGTATGTGTTAAATGTCCATCTGCTTGTCTCTTGGCTAATCGCCCTTAACAAAAATTACTTTTTATTTTTTTTGGTTGGCGCAATAAACAGGGTGCTTTTAGAACTTCAGTCCACGGAGGAGCCAATTTGGATCTATTTCGATACTCATCACAAGCACATTCTTGAGACGATGGACAAATGCTACCGATCTGGAAAAAATGCCATCGAGGGTAAGTCTCAAAATACCCTCTGGCTAAATTTACGTTGGACATATCGGTTAACATTAAGCACAGCATGTCTACGTGAGGGACATACTGACTCCGGTTCCGACACTTTGGCTGCTACTTTACATGCGCAGCTTCAGGAGGCCATTGCTAATTTCGAGGCAAAAAAAGCAGATACAGTTTTAGGTCAGTGAGATGAGATGTCCTTGGCTGACTAGTCTGGCTGAAGTTATTTCGTCGTCCAGCTAAATCTACAGCGGAACCAGTATGGCAAGCCATTCACGCAATGATCAAGTCTCTTTTGGAAACCGTACTCTCGTCACTGCCAAACTTTTGGAAAATATCGAAGAACTTTATGGAAGGGAAATTCAAAAAGGTTGGGTATTTCTAGCCAGCGGCACAAAAACCCTGCTGATGGTGGTTTGCGCGATAGATCTCCAATTCGAGTTCAATTTCACGCCGAAGTCCATCCCAATGTCAAACGATGGCACTTGACATTATCAAACTGTTCATTTCCTGTATATCAGAGGCGTTTAATCTGTCGGATGTGGCCGTATCGGCACCAAATCCTTCGCAGCAAACATTGCCTCCCCTCATCCCGCGCAATTCCCACTCTTTCTCGACCGGCCACTATCTACTCGTAATCTTCAATGATATACAAGACGCCGTTAATGAAATAAATACTCTCAATATAGGACAAGACACGGGTACAAAAAACTTCATGGAAAGTCTCAAATGGGGGTTCGAGGACATTTTTATTCGTTCCTGGCTTACAGGTATTCAATCATTACTCATACCTCCCAATACGCTCTCACACCCCTGCTACAGATGCGAGCAACTTTTATTGCATCGAGGCTTGGGTTACAGATAGTACAACTGAACGTTGCACTACACATTACATCAATCAGATTGAGAGGTATCAGAAGCACATGTCCATTATCGCTTTTAAATTGGCCGGCGGAGCGGACCCCTCGACCTCCTTGGTGAAATCTTTGGGAGCGAATGTTATTACCCCGCCATTCGTCGCAAAAATCACCAAGGCATTTTTGGATGCCATATATGCATTTCTAGATGGGCTTGTCCTGTTGGCATCCGACCAATCCCCAATTGCACTTGGAAAGCGATTCGACACTACCAACACTATCTTTGGTAGTATGGACCATCTCGATCTCCTTGATCTCAAGGATGATGTACGTATGATGAATGTTCATTCCTGTGATACTGATCTCATGTTTCTCGACCTGCAGGACACTCGATTACTACTGGTTATTTCTAATCTAAATCATCTACACAAGGCCGTCATCCCTAATATGCTCTCACAACTGGAAAATGCCTTCGGTGTTTCTATGAGCGATGACAGAAAGGTAAAATAGTCCCGATCATGGGGCTGTAGACCGTCGACCCTAATCATGGACATCTATCTTTGCTTCTGAGCAGACCTTGATGACTGTTGTTGCTGAATTGGATACAACCTTGTTTGAAGGCTACGTGAAGCCAAAGAGCAACGCTCTAACATCGCTCATTCGGAATGGCATCTTGGACCCTCAGATGGATTGGTTTGATACTCCACAACCAACAGGTGAGCCTCCCCACTGTCCCAGCTTTACTCCTGTGAATGGTTCAGTGATCTGTGCATCACTTGCTTCTTTTAGAAATTCGGTCCTGCATGTACGAGACTTTGATGGCCCTTGTCGTGGTCCATGCCCAAGTCTGTAGCGTAGCGGAATCCCTCCTGGACCGAACGTTAAACATCTTAGTGGAGGATCTCGCTGGTGAGGCTCTCCGATGCATCCGACAGGTTAAACGTTTCGGGATGGGTGGGATGCTAAGGGTAGGTGGTTTTTTTGCCCACTTCACACTGCATCAGTAGTTCTTATGAACAATGTTCAGGCGACCCTCGAGATAGAATTCATGCACCAAACCCTGGGTCGATATGTGACGACAACAGCGGCGAATACACTTTCCGATCTATATAACAAGATCTCTCAGGCATATACACGGCGACCAGGTGATGAAAACCTGCAGGCAAAGTTAGACGGCGTTAAGAAAATCCTGGCAGATACACGACGGGCCACGGGGATTGAATTCCTCTGCTTTAGGCAGACAAAAGTGACCTCAAATAGTCGGAGCCACCCCTCAGCGGCCCGAATCCGAGATAAAGAGGTTGTCCCCTCCGCGCAGCAAAAGACGTAAGCAAGCCGCCAAATCCTCAAGTCATCTAATCCAGCCAAATCTCCTACCTGGAATTTATATCTATTATTCGGATACCCATACTTGTGAGGCTGGTAAAAGTCCTCGATATATTTGCTTTATGTCCGCCGATGTTGTTTTACATAATGTGCTCTCTTGTATTGCTTACAATACGATTATTTGTTGTATTTAACACACATATATATGTACTGATGGACTAGATAAAATGTCACAAATCCATGTCTAGAGATTGAGGGCAGAAAAGCGATGGGAGCGTGCGACATTACGCAGGTTGAATATCGGGTGTTTCAGTCTATGAAATTCCCTGCTTAAGAGCTAAACCGCCATCAGATCGACGAGGATGGTGATGATGCCTAACACTATACAAAAGTGCGTCAGTCAGCGATCATTGCTCAAGCGAGGTTGGACAGTTACCAATTTCTACGCCAATCAAAAAGATGACGATTTGTTCGAGCCATTCAGCGTGCTTGCTTGACACTGATTCCTTGAGTAGCTGGAGCATATCCTGTAGAACCTGCCAGCCACGGAAATATTACAATCAGCCGACGACCATGTATGTAAGTAATATTTCGATACCTCCACACGAGTGTTGAGGAGGTTGATCCTCTGCGGAATTTCCAGGTAACTCCGAGCGGCGTCATATAGGGGCTGCAGGTCCGGATAACTCTGTCAAAACAGTACAGCTGTCAGGACGCAGTACCAGGTATGCACGATAAAAGGCGCACCCAAAATACTTCCTATGATAAAGATTTAGTCCTTTTATTCCTTGTCACCGAGAGGCATGTCCCAAAATGTACATACTGGTGAGTCAAGAACAGAACCAACTGAGTTGATGTTAGTTCGCAGGAGGAACAGTTGCCCGATTTTCTGCATGATCTCTGCAAGGGAAATATATATATATGAGAAACAAGGCCGCATGGCTGCTGTGGAACTGACCTTTGTGAGGTATGCCTATCTTGCCCGTTTCAATGATAATTTCAGGAATATCTTTCGTTTCTTCGATTTTAGAAGAAATGAGATCTTCAAACTGGTATTCAGGGAAGCATGAGCATCTTTACTGTGACTTAAGGAATACATTTACCAAGGATATCTTAACGGACTGTGAAAGAGCATGGGACAGGGAAAGTTTTGTCCTAGCCGATGAACGCATGAAAAAGAGATTTGAATACGGCAGTCTCCCACATACATGTAACTTGAGCCCTTGCGCAAAGTAATCACATCGTTGTATATCCTGATGTGTGGTTTAGAACCAGAGCCATAGGTAGGGTGGCAATCTCACCTGCTGTAATTCGCGTAGTAGTAATTTAGATCTTCCATCTCTACGTCCTCTGGGGCTGCAGCACGAGTTATTCTCCGAACAGTTTGTACGCAATGCAAAACGAGGACAACATACCAAGCTTTTCAATCTCAAAACGTTTTCTGAGCAAAAAATAATAATCAGGGGACGATTTAACGATTTAACGAACGACACACATGGATGATAGAAATCTCCTTTCCTGGGCTTCGGTCATTCCCCAAATGACGACTGTTCCATAGTCAAACATGAAGATTTCGGCTTCTGTCGCTGTCGTGTCAAATTTAGTTGACTTGCGCTTTGCCGGTGGCAGAGCTTGAAGATCTCCCGCATCCTCGTTAAGTTCGGGAATACCCAGGAGGTCGCCTGTGGGAGCGACGGACGCAGATTGACGAGGTTCGTTGGGGTTAGACGGAGGGTCGTATCGATATGGGGTATAAATCACGTCGTCTATGAGTTTAGGATCTGTGTGATATGCCGTTCTTCTTGCATTAAAAAATTTCATGAGATCGTTCATTCGGTAAGAACTGTAAAACAGTGGCCCCTTCACATCAGTGTTTCCATGCTATAGATATGTCGTGAAGTTCAGACCTTGCGGTGGCGTATGCTGTAACTCGTGGTAGTGACTTTGCCTTTTTTTTCGTCAGCCTTAAAGCATCTCTCCTAGCAGTACCCTCAGGTATCAGGGAAATTTGGTTGTAGACCTAGGGAGGTATCAGCAGGGAGCGTCAGCGACAAAACATATTATTCACCTCAACTTCTGGTTCATCCGACTCTTCGTTCTCTTCGACGTCCCCCTCATCACTGTCTCCTGTTGTACCTGTGCTTATATCTTCCGCACGGGGCTTTCTTTCACCGAGAATGGGTAGGTCTTCAGGTTGCTCGGGTAAAACCTTTAGCTTGCCCGCGACTTTTGTAGACCTATTTGCGCCACGAGGTTTCGTTTCTAATGGTGTAGTAAGACCAGTGCGGCTTTGTTCAGCCATCTAAAGTGACCGTTAATAATAATTTGGAACTGCAATCTTGAACCTTGTAACAGACCTTTCAGAGTTTGAGAAATCGAGGTCAACGCGAGTTCTTAGTATGAAGTCACCGGTTCAGGCCCCTGTAGGAAATCTGGACAAACCGTGAGAATATTTAACTTAAATATTATATAATTATTTTGATGTTTTGATATCCAACGCGCTCAATCCAAAATTAGCACAATGTCAGCGTCTAACTAACGTGTTGCTGAAGTCCAGTCTTGACAGGGGTCATGATCGAGCCGTGATTGCGAAAATCGAAGTTTGGCAGCGCCCATATCACAATCGGGGCTTCGTTGGAGCTGTCGCCAAACAAGCGAGTCTAGAGGCGATTGAACAATTTGGAATTTCGAGTCACGGCACCTCTCTTCCTAAAACTTGATGGTGTGAGAACAAAGATATTTATGCGTTGTCAATTCCGCCAAGAGGGAAAATGCACTCGAAGGGAAATGAAATATTGTACTCTCAAATTTGGGGATTCAAATACTAACCAATGTTCTAGAATTCTCCGTGAGTTTTGTGGCGGTCGTATGTGAATCATGAGGCGGAATGATTCCTCGACAACTCCTAATGGGATACAAAGCATCCGACGTAAACAGATCCTGGATGAAGAAAATATCTGAAGTAATATTTCATGGGAACTCATTCGGGGAGCCATAGCGCGTGGAATATAGTAACATTCACTATTAACGGAGATTGTTGTCCTTGCCAAAGGTACACGGGAACATGGCATTTTCCAGGACATGAGAATCAGGCTGTCGTCAAGACGTGAACACTCAAGGCCACGCGCCTGCGACAACGTTGAACGTCGGTGAGAACAAGCGATCACGTTACCTCCTTACGAAGCTACATTACCACCGATTGAAAGAAGTGTCGACGCAATCACTGAGATATATCCCACGAGAAATCTTGCGGTCCCCGAGATAGCGGGCTTCACCGCATCCCAACTAAGCATCGGCTTTCTTGAGTCTTGAGATCGTCGTATGAGAACCTTCCAAATGTGACCAATTCCCTAAAATGGACCTCACTTCGGATATCTCCCTCTTTTGTTGGAAGCCAGTTATTGCAAGCGATGAATGACTCTTAGTCCTGTGGAACGGATGAAGTGCCATTATAGCTCACTCTGAGATAACGTACTTGTCTGTAGAAATGCTATTTATCCTCCCCCTGTTCTTTTAGCTGACTCAGATAACGCTCTCGTGATAGTGCCCGTGCTGCTACCTTGCTGTTTATCTGTCGCAAAAAGGTGCATACACTTACTCTGGAGTTTGTAGGTCTCTAATATTGACTTACATCTGAAGAGTCTGTATATATAGCCACGGTAGCAGTATTATGATATTAATTTCTGCCATCCGTTCAAGTTGGGACTTCATTTTACTATTTCGGCATTCAGACGGCACTCGCCGACACGACACACGGAGTGAGAGGATGCGATAGATAGCACCATCATGGAACGCTGCCGTACCCAGTGCCGAAATTTATTTAAACCTCCCGGTCAGCTTCGAAAGCTATGAGGAGCAAGTCGTGGGGTGGATTAGTTGACACGCACACGGTCCCTGGCCTCGAGATTACGGGTATGGGAACTCAAGACGCACAACATTGCGATGCCTTCATTTCCAGTAGGGGCAGACCAAATAGGTATTTCGTTCATTGCGGCAAATATTCAATGATGCACCGAACATCAGTAAATCCAAACTATCGGTTGCCTACATTTACAAGGGGCGTGCACATCAGTTCACGCGGCAAGAGTGTGTATCGTATTACTTTGAAGCCACTCTGAGTCGCTACAGAATAGTTGTAGGTAACTGAGAGCGAGGAAAAATATGGCGACCCCCGATTATTCAACGTGAAGCCAACCTGACGCTATCGACAGACCGATCCAAGCCTTTTTGACAGAAGGACCCAGGTTGGCACCACTAGAGCCAGAACAGCAAGATCAGCCATAAGAGGTTATGACTCGAAGGCACCGGTGTGGCTGATATAGAAGGGAAATGAACTTCTACCTTGATGCATTCGAGTGTATTCAGGTTTCCCAAGGCTCACCGGCGGACAATGGCGCTCTCATAATCATTCAAACTGAGCTATCAAGTGTAGATAGAAGGTTCTATGGAGGTTGAGGCTATTAAAAGCTCGAGATCGGCGTTGAAACTTCTGCAGCATGTAGGCTATCCTTGAGCATACTATGTCCTCGACAAATCATATTGCCGAGGGCTTCGTGGATGTATGTTTGCTACAAGCCAACTTTAGCACTCTATAGAAACCAATATCTAGAGATGTAACAGTGTGAGCATATTGGTTTTATGCATTATAATATGTTGCGAGGTCGGGCAGTGCATCGGAGTCTGTAAGTCTATAACTTATTTTGCGCAATTTATATAAAGTTACACTTGCGATGCTGAAGAGTATGTAAATAAGAGTAAAAAGGCTTGAAATACGAGAGCTAGTCGTAAGAGTGTCCATATGATGATGAAGTTAAAGAATACAATCAATGCGAAAGCGTTGCAAAGTGTCATCTAGGATTTGGGACATGTTTTTGGTTGGTCCTCGTCCAGAAGAAAGTTACCAGTGGTAGGCGATGAAAGAAAGCGGTTCAAGAAGCGAACCTACGCAACAGCTGCTCGTCAGCGGGATCGCGCCGCGGTCCAGAAGTTCGAACGAGAACTTCGAGCGGCACTAATAATTGACTTAGTGGCTGATGAGAGGATTCCTGGTGAGATGCCTGTGAAATGGGCGATGAAGAAGTGGTGCGGTAGCCTGAGCTCGACGAAGGAGAGCCCTGAGGATGCGGGACTTGTCGGTGGTGTTGTTGGTAGCTGGATGAACTTGGGGTTGGGGACTGGCTGGGGCCGTCGTTGGAGAGACTAGGCACATGAGTGCGACTATCGCGGCGGCTTCTCCCAATTCGGGCGCTTTTGAACCAATTTTCAGGGACTTGGGCATCTCCCACTCCCCGCATGTTGTCGATGGTATCTAGTTCATCAAGTTTCGAAGGGCTGAAGTATGCGGCTACACTATCATCAGCTCCAGGCTTCAATCAAAATAAAACAGTAACCTACTCAAATGCCATTTTCTTGTGACACCTGGTCGGTCTGTGGGGAGACTAACGTGGACGCTGTACGTTTGTTTGATAAGTCGCTCAGCCTCGACAATTGCACGACCATCAGAAGTGAAAGAACGAGGGTTGTTCGGTCGGGCTGATGGACGTCTGCAGGTTCGAGAAGACATTAGTAAAACGAGATACAACGAAGGTTTCATAATCGGCTATGGTGGGAATATCGTACACCACCAAATAACTTGTTTCGAAAATGACTGACCTCATCATCTGGGCCCAAGGAGTTACAGGATTGACGAGATCGTCTGTGAGGTCTGCATCCTTCTGATGATAAAATAAGAATTCCTATGGAAGTAAGTCAGATAAAATTTCATTTTGAAAGAACTACCATCGAAAGGATGAACTCACATCTCGAACCCCTAAAAGATGTGATCTCGTCATTCCAAATGTTTCATCCAGACAGTGAGCAATACGCACGACTAGGACCCCAACCCATGCCATCAGTCCTACAGAGGGGGTCAGTCATTCGAATGCCTATCAACAAGGGGTGGCGTACCATCTCTCCATACCAAGGCCCGTAGGTTCGGTGTTAGCGCCGCGCTCCTCCCTGATGTCGATGCATTGGATTCGCAGCAGTTAAAATAAATAATGACCTTGTTCACTCACCAAACGTAAACATTTCCTGGCATAATATTTCTCCTTTCTTCTGCGTCGAGGCGTCTCGTGATTAGCGGAAGGCGACGAGTAGCTACACCATAGAAAACTTGGAGGGCATCTCGAGTCGAGCGGATGCGCACGTTTTGAAGAGTAGGGTGCTGCATTTTGAGGTACTCTGACGATGTCTAGATGAGAATATACAAGCAAGAGCGAAGGGGGAGTTGTTTGAGGATCATCTTTATCGAATGAACGGTACCGTTTAAATAAAAGAATCGGCAGGGTCAACCGAAGTCCACAACGGTTGTGAAATCTAACGTAGATTATTTTGAGTGACACAGGGTTACCCATATGAAGATATGATCCAGGATTTCAACGTAAGAGTATCCTGTGGTGTTCCCACGGATTGACCTCGAATCTGATTGAGAGGGGTGGACTTAGTATCGCTTGCAGGACGGAGCGGCCAGGTTAGTTCCTGTGAGCCTCGACGCGTGTATCGAGATATACTCTCTGATTTAGCTTCCTTGACAGCCAAAATCTTAGATTCGACATTTATGACTTCCGTGAAAATGACCCAGCCCTTCACTTCTCTGAAAACCACGTCGACGATAACGTTTGGGGCAACACATATACATGACTTCGAGATCAACAAGGAGCATTTGACTTCTGATCATCACTGTAACGGACTAGAGTATACATGACTGAACTTGAGGATGAAGACATCAAGCATCGGCCGGCGCCAACAATGACCTTCGATCCACATGGGCGGAACGTTTTAAGAGTTACAAGTTTATTCGATCATGATCCTGGTATCTGTAAAAGGTATGTTTATCAGGGGGCAGAGGTGTCATAGGACATAGCCGGAGAGTTTAACGAGTCCCGAGATGGTCTTCCCATTTTACGGTCTCATTGAGTCCTTCAGCCTAATCGTCCCATATGATCTTCCGCCACTTTTCCGGAGTTTAAAATTCAGGCAAAAACTCCCTCAGATTGCCTACACCACTTTATATCACAGCTTGCTGTTCTCCGACAGACTTCATGATCCTGTGTCCCTGTTCCAGGAAAGACTTGTCAGTTTCTGATCTCACATTACTACGATCTTCGATCAACACGCCGTAGAAATCATAAGCGTGGCACCGCTACGGCGGGATTTACCTCTCTGCACGTGCATTGGGTGCTTTCGGGTCTACTGGTTAGCATCATGATATTGTCCACCTACATGTGCTCTGGATAGAGTCAGTATGACGGAAATGAATCGTGGCTCGAGGACTGCCCATTCCATCAAATTTATGATACAAGCCTTTTGTCTTCACACCGTTTCTTATATCGGTAACCGGCCCATAAACGTTCCTGTATCAAAATAGAGTATTTCCCAGCGCTTCAACATGTGTTCGAGAGATCATGTTAGATACGGTCCTTGAAACAACATAGGATGTATGTAGCTCATCATTCTTACCAACGCAGAGACGAAGACATGCCGCAGACATAACCACAGATGGCATATAATGGCTCCGAGAGATTTTAGAACTCCCACGACTTGTTGCTTGCACAAACTCAAAGACAACCTCACATGTACCTCCCCGTCTTAAAATGGCTCCAGGATTAAGGAGGTCTTAACTCTTGGTTATCGACACGTGAATTAAGTTTTAATATCAACGAGCACGCGACATCATTCTGTCCCTCAACATTGAGCAGGGGATTGTCAAGGTTGATTTTTCGAAGCTAAATCCGAATGATTGTGAATTGGTGTCATGCCATCAGCCTCAGGCCCCGAACACAGGCCGCCTGCCTGAATTCGGATGTTGCTTGACGGGTCTCGTTTGTTTATAGCCTTCTTCTTTCAAAGCTTTAGGGCGGCACGTCAAGCCGATGCTCTGACAGGATAAAATGATGAGTCGTGATAACCTCTGACAGTGTAAAACGGAAAAAAGAAAACATACCGGCTAAAGGCAGAACTACGGCCGAGGCATCTGGTATCTCTGCATAATGTGCTGTGTCTAAGAATGTATATCGAATGCGAAGGACTTTCGATGCAAACGGTGCTGGGTCTATGAAACCCTGTAATGCAGCCTACGGTTGTGACATGATAATCATCAGCCTGATATGTATTAGATTTAAACAGCATGTTCAGAATAGTACCTTGGAGGTGCCACCCGCGATGTGGAGCTGGGAGTTCCTGACTAACGCTTGCAACGGCCCTTTGACATCAATGGCGAGTTTGTTTGCGGCTTCGTCAGTCCCTTCGATGCCGTACGTGGCTTCCTGTATAATCAAGCCTTCAAGATGTTTGTGTAGGTGTGTTAGTGAAGCGAAGTCTAGCAATGAAGCATCGTAAGTCATCACCTTGCTTCTCCGACTCTGTCTTTACAATTCTCCGGACACGCTCCTTCAAAAGGGCGTCAACAGAGGCACGTTCCTTCTGTAAGTCGGAATCATCGTCTAACATTTGTCGTGCTTGACGAAGGGATCTGGTCAAGGAGAGTCAGATCCGAAACCTCCCGATGATTCGTATGGTCGACTTACTCTGAACGTCGCCACCTCCGACTGGGGAGAAGTACAAATCGATACCCCACAACGATTAGGATTGAGGGGATAACGGCGGCGCCTAGTGCCAGGCGGGGTGATGATTCCGTCGACAGCATGATTGGGAGTGAAATGCGTTGGTCTAAGTAAGTCAAACTTTTGACGTGTCAGGTATGTTGCGTATTGTTAAGGACAGATGGAGGACACACTTAAACTCCAGCACGACGGCAGTTGCGCTCAGAGCGAGAGTAGACGCAACTTCAAGACTCTCGTTGAACCACTCTACCCCTGCGCTGACTACAGGACCAGTGAGTGAGAACTGGAAATTGCCTTTAATTCGTGCGGACAGTTCAAGAAAAGTGATAGCCGCCTCCGCGACCAATTTAGGTAGAAAGGCGTCAAAAGCTAACCCCACACTGTGACCGATAGCAATTCTTTCCAAACCATATTCAGACCGCAGGCGAGGTCCTTTATTTCGAGACGAAGCTTCCTCGGGTGATATGTTTGAAATTGCAGGTCGAATGAAATGGAAAGCCATCGATGGTTGAGGTCCAGCATGAATGTCAAGCTTACCCCGATAATGCTTGCTCTTGAAAAGCTTTCTTGTCCACGATATGGTCGTTGGTGGGAACGACCGTTGAACAAGTGGTATCCAGACCATGTTGAGCTGTAGTGCATTTTCCGGGTCTTCGTAGTTGAAATTACTTTTTATGACATGGGGAAATAGGAGACCGACAGAAGCCTGGAGCATGTGTGTTTGAACAGGACTTGTAAAGAGGAGTTAAACCATGTCAGTTACCTGACTTGTGAACCTCGGAGAGAACTGATGTCTAACTGTCCCGTTGATACCAAAGGCGCCTTGGCCATTTAGACCGGCCTTGGAACGAATACCAGCGACCCCACTATGTCCTTCGAAAGCTAGGGTTGTTTTCTTGCCGAGGGACATCTGATGGCCTCACGTTGATTCGTCAGGTGCTCTCAAAGCAGATGTATTGAAGTCATACCTGGCTGGTTTCAAAATGAATATTGCGAGAAATAATTTGCACCTGGCTCATCCTCTGAACCATATTCCCTGAGCCCGCTGATGTAAACAAAGATGAAGCGTTTATTGTACATGAAGTGGCTGTCTTCGTTTTGTTGGGGTTTGCACGCGCTTTGTGCTTTTCATAATTGATGTAGGCATTTTGAATCGCCTCCGTTATCTGAATGTGTGTTAGCAATTGACAAAAAAAAACAAAACAAAAACAACAGAATATTCGAACGAACATCTTCT
Organism: Panaeolus papilionaceus; assembly: GCA_015501605.1. Classification (NCBI taxonomy): domain Eukaryota; kingdom Fungi; phylum Basidiomycota; class Agaricomycetes; order Agaricales; genus Panaeolus; species Panaeolus papilionaceus. The sequence goes on from JADNRZ010000014.1 coordinate 331,957, forward strand.
TTTGATTTAAACCGTAGATCAGGAGGCCAAGCCCAGTTAACTGCTTCAGGTCCTTCAAGAGCGTCAGTACACTAAAGCTGACCACATTTCGGTATGTGGCCCTACCTAGTTCGTCATAGACCTGACTGAATGTTGATTAGGAGTGAAGGAGCATGCAATAAAGATCGAGATCAACCTACCGCGAGAAAGGGTCGGACAAAACTGAAGGTGCATATTCATTTTTACCCATCGAGAATGATAGTTAACATGACACACCTTGGTATGCCTTCTGAATCTCCAGAAACTCCTTGGTGGCAACTTCTTTCTTCAACGGGTCATCGTGCTGCTTGTCAGGATGAAATATCAGCGACAATGACCTATATCTCTCGTTTACTTCAGCCAAGGATGCTCCTTTGTTGAGGTTGAGGACGGCGCTTAATACAAAAACCTCAGCATTCATGTGGAATTGAAAAAGGCAACACTACCCACTAATAATGGTCTTGGCCTTTGCCCGCGTTGCGATCCATTGCTATAAGTGGAAGCGGTTGATGGTATTTCCAAATCAAATGCAGACGCCCAAACTACGCCTGTAGAGTAGATTTAAACGTCGTTGAACATAAGGTCGGAATATAGGACACCGTCAATGGATGGTGGAAAATGACATTGCTCAACAATACACGTAAAGGGTGTCCCACGATGCGTCAACATGAACTGGGTCCTTGATTAACTAATCCTTACGTTAATCTTCCTTGCATCAAGATTGATCGATATACTTGCGATAAAAGTGTGTATCATATTTTGAGTACTGCGCCAGGTAAAGCTGGTTCATGACCTCGAGGAACTGAAAGCGCGAGGAAATATGCTAATGGGAGATAACACGCTTGAATATCGAAGTACACACATTACGTTGGCGGGTTGTAACCACGGAGGCCGCAAGAATGTTACCGCCGGCCCGTTCAGCTGAAAACGCCTTGTAGGTATGTAAAACGATGGTTGCACAATGTTACACACACTCATCGATTACCAGTGAGCTTGATGGGCTTAACTTCAAGCCGATATACATTTGACACATTTCATATGGATCAATCAATATCAGTGAGTAGAATAAGAGAAAATAAAATCAACACATGAGCGCATCCCAACATACAGGTCAAATTCTTGATCGATCATGGGCAGATAGGAAACACCGTCAAATTAATGGTCTACCTCCTCCCACAATTTTCGCGTTAGGTTCCACACTTTGACAACACCTGTTCCCATGCTGTGTATTGTCTGGTGGTTAGGAGCCCATTTCGGAGATTCTAGGTGAAGAACTCACTTGGTCTCCATGACTTCATCGAGCGGTACCCACATCGCCGCGTCTTGGTTGCGCCCAGTTTGGGAAAGCTCCGTGGACTGAGTTTTTCCATCAGAGGCACCACGTCGAGCTTTCTTCTTGACAGGAGCAACTACCGAGTTATTCTCAACCAGTTGGGGTGGGTTTGTACCCCCGACGAGAACGACCCATTGTGCTCTATAGGTTTTTTTAATATGTGAGAAGACATGGGTCACATCGCCAGCGGGCTCTATTCGTGCAACGGACACCGAATCACTCTCACTGACGTCGCCGTTTTGCTTGTTTTCCTTTGGAAACTTAAGTCCCAAAACTGCACCATCTTGCAGGATTGATGACAGCATCTCCAGTGAAACTTTCTTCTGTACAGTGGGAGAGATGTTTATCTCAACGTCCGTCGAGGTGGGAAACTCATATAGACCTGCCAGAAGGCCTGGGATGGGGTAAACATACTGGGTAAGGCACACAAAACTAAGGATTGCTCACCACCTTCCGGTCGCCTCACCAGCAGGAACTGACGATCGTCAGATGACAAATTGGCTCGCCATTCGACGACGTTCACGATATCGAGCTCCTCTCTTGCCTTTTTACGCTCTACCTTCATTGGATAAGAAGTCACATCTGCAGGCTCGCTCAGGGGTAAGCAAACGTTACAAATATCCTCGATGTCTACTTCAGGTGACCCCGGGACCTGACCCCAAAATTAATACCTTTCGACAAATGATAACCCCGTCTTACCGTGGCCTTGCCTGCTTTCGATGGACCCGCATAAGCGGAACACCACTTCCGTAAAGGACACGAACCACACTCGGGATCTCGCGGCCTACACACGGTACTACCAAGTTCAATGAGAGCTTGATTTATATCTCCGGGGTGTTGGGTTGTTGATAATTTTGGATCTACGACGTCGAGGTGGCAATGAGAGGGGCCAGGAAAGAAACCCTATTGGAACCATGATTATGCGAAGAAATGTTTAACCACTCACCATCTATTTCTACCATGGCACTGGCTCCCATCCATAGAATATCCAAAGTAGGCTTGGCTTTCGGTGGTGCGTGGAGTGCGAGGAACCGGCTTAGCAGACGATGGACATTTCCATCCAACTACAATTTAATATGAGTTCATGAATGGCTTAATTGCAAAGACTCTGGAAAATAATAGACACGAACCACGGGGACCTGCTCACCATAGGCTATGGAACATATGGCTCCCGCGCTATATCGACCAATGCCGGGAATGTGGGCTTCCATATCTTTGGCATTATCGGGTAATTTACCGTCGAAATCTTTCACTGCTTTCTGTGCACCAGCAAGGAGTCGACTAGCTCTGCTGTAGTACCCTAAGCCCTTCCATAGAGAGTTTACTTCGTCTATCGATGCGGCCGCCTTTGTAAAGCTGAGTCAAGAACCATCAGGAGGAGAATGAGGATCTCACCAAGCTATGGATATTCGGAAACCTGAGAAGAAGTCTCAAGCCACTAGACGGGAAATTAAATCGCGCTGACGTACCTCTGCATCCAACGGTGGTAATAGGGAATTACAGTGGCCACTTGGGTCTGCTGAAGCATAATTTCGGATATCCAAACCTTGAAAAAATAAGAGGACCTCATCAATTAGTCAAGGAAGTCCATAAATACCTCGTATGCCCTCTGAGCCCGTTCTTGAGGAGTGAGATTGGGATTGTAAGGCTTTCGCCACGGCATGCCTCGAGTTTCGTGCACAGCCGTGTACCAATTCAACAATGCTTCGCGAATTGGCTGTGGCGAACTAATGACATGAGTAGATTTTGGATGCGGTCTATATTCGCAGCTGGATTCTGGTTGAGAAGACTCTCCTGACGCGTCGGCAACGGTCCTCGGTGCCTGTTTTCGAGGTTTCCTCGAGCTTGGATTGCTTGTGGACCGTGGCTTCTTTGGGAGAACATCAGTTGAAGCGTCAGAAAGATATTCTGACAAGGATTCCGCACGGTCATCCTGCCACTCGGTCTCCGAGTCACTTTTTAGTCGCCGTCGTTTAGCCATTGGTGATGGTAGGGATTCAGTTGGAATTATGTATTGAACACAAATAAACGCGTCTCGTTCATCTTGGCTGCCTGTGTGACCTTACTATAACTACCGATCAAATCACGTGATACTAATATCGGCTGAGAGTTCAAACCAGGAAAGTTACCTAAAATGGCAAAAAGTAAACATAGTCATTGTTCTCCTTTCTCTCTGTTGTAAACGTTTGGCGTACCGCAGGCCACAGGGCTTCCTTGTTCTCATTACCGGCAACTGAATTACTGACGTGGCATGGTCTCGTTATTAACTGCACCATTAGCAAAGACCCACCCAATGGACCTGATCATGAGGCTGAAGGGTGTTGTCCATCGCTAGTCCTAATCGCGAGAAGTACAATGCGCTTTGGGACCCGCACAAATTCTTGGGGCAAATATAAGGCCCACAGAAGAGTTTCTTATATAGGTTTGGTTTGATCCCATATTACTTGACCTAATGTCCCTCTCTTTCACCATGACCAGCACGCAGGCGCCCAGAGAAATCCGTCTTCCACTTGAAGTACAGCATCGCATCCTGGACAATCTTTGGAATCAAAGGCGGCCTCTTTCGGAGTGCAGCGTGGTCTGTAGAGCATGGCTACCAATATGTCTCAGACTACTCTTTGCGCAGATCGTGCTTCGCTCCGATTTGGCTCAATTTCTGCGAAAATCCTCCCGCGAGGAGGCATCTATCGCTCATTGCATTCGCAAAGTTATCTTCAGCGGCATCGTCTACTGGCCAGATATGGTTCACATTAGCTTCTCAATGCTAGAGTTCCCTAACCTTCGCGAGCTGAATATCGATCGCTCGAAATTTCAATTTCAGCAGTCGGAGCAACCCCCCTTGTCAACCCACACAACTCGCCTTCCATCTGGATTTTCGTTTATCACCAAAATAAAACTGAAGAATACAAGCTTTCCATCATTTTACTTGTTCACGAAATACATTGAACACTTTACCAATCTAGAAGAGCTCAAGCTGGATAATCTATCATGGGACCACCTGCATGGTGAATCTCCCGACCATGGCCCCGACTTTAAACCCCTCTCCATTCAGAAATTAGGTTTAGAATTTTGCGACAACTATCGCGTTATATTGAACTGGCTTCGATATGGAACCATTTCGGATGCATCACTCAACGGCGCCACTCAGCGTCGAAGGCCACTCGACCGTCTCTCTTGTCTCTCATTCCCCGACGTTCTTCCACTCGACTCCGCCCAAATTGTATCATTCGTAACAACTTTCAGCGACTCTTTAGACAATTTAGAATTGGGTTTCCTCTTGAGCGGCTTTGATCGAAACGCGACTGACGGTAATTATCATTTTTTGTCCTGCGATTCGCACATGCTGAAAACCTGCTGCTAGCTATACAGAAAGCAATCGAGCACATCTCCGGCTTGCATGTCGAGTCCCTCATTCTTTCGCGAATCGATCTTTTTCAGTTTCCCTTCCTTTCTCCCCCGGCGCTCTCATCGTCTCCTTCTAATTCCTCCGTTAGTTCGGCGTCACATTCGCCATATGCATGGGTACCTTCTTTACTTGAGGCCGCTCTATCGAACGAGTTGACCCATTTGACAATAAAAGTTTGGCTCAGCAGTGAAATCCAGATGGATGTGCTGCATTGGTCTCTGATTGACAAAATTATCTCTGCATCAGGGCTCTCGACCCTCAGTTTCCAGGTGTCTGGTGTCGGCAGAAACTTTAGTGCTGTCGAAGCTTGGTTCAAGAGCCGCCTCACGTTGGTCAATGCTTCTTCAGTTGTCATAGAATTTGATTTTTGCCACGATTTACATGGTGATAGACTTTGACTTAGAATTATGTATTATAATTAGTATCTTCCGCTCCTTGTCTTTTACTGCATAGACTGCTTTCTTCCCCTGGGTTAAAACTGCTTCCGATTTTGTAATATTTTAGCCCTGTCTCTTCTCTGTTTTTCTCCATTACTACTGGAGTCAGGACTAGTGTATTCTACTACCGATTTGCGCATATGATGTCTGCCCACCATGTCCGATATATGCGAAATTTCGACAGCTGTGAGATGAGTACAACAAGTATGAGAAGCTTCTCTGGGATGAGACTCTGCTTCACTGGATAAGCGGTCCGGTTTCCATTGCCGCTCACTGTCCCAAGGTTTATCCCAAAAGACCATTACCCTTCACGAAAGATTGGCCGTTAATTGATCCCTGCCATATGGCTTCTTCAAACGACGAGAAATTCTAACACCAGCCGCTACGCCACTTCTCAAGATATTTTATTGATGCCCGACGTCCTCAAGGGTATGTTCATCACACAAATACATAGGGTAGCCGCGCCTCCAACTAGGATTTCGTATGAATCCGGGAACGCGAGCATTTACTTCTCTCATCGAAGTGACCGACAAAGCACATTGCCGCGCTTTTCTTGGTGGTGGCTTCATCCAATCCTGTACCGGTTAATTCTTCGTGTTTAAATCGTCGAAAGATATCCCCATTCTAGGGTAAAGCTGAATCTTATCTTGTTTTTTTTGCCGATTGAAGATGTGCGATTCACAAGAAATACTCAGACCTCGGTTCTAGACGGCGACAATTCCTATTCAATTTCAGGTGTCGAGGCCTTGTTGATCTCCCGCTGTCATTTTTTGACATATTTCAACCTATATTTTATATCTACCGCGCCCATCCATGCAGGGTTAGGCGTCGAAGAGTCGTTTTCCCACATGTCCGCCACAGGTGTAAGAATGCGAAGGAGCAATCGGATGCAGAAGGATAGGACGCTATCACTGGGTCGAGTCCCTGCCAAAGACCGAGAGTAAAACTCTAACGATGTTGCACCTTTAACGTCAGAATCTTTATCACTGTGGGCATGATTTTGGACAGATCGAGAGAATGAACCCTCAAGAGATCGCACGATAGCTTCGTCACACCTGCATCATCGAGCAACCTCGATGACCCTCTATGTCCTTAGCCGTTTACAACCTTGCCGCGTGGAGTTATTGCGTCGGACGCTGTAGGAATAATGAGAAGTTGAAAGCCGAGAAACATATAATTATATACCGCGGTTTTGGGATTTTGTAAGGGTCTTTTGTAAAGGTCTAGTAGTACATCCGGATGGCTTGGAGCACGACAGCGAAAATACCTGCCTGGAGCTGTGCACGGCAAGACCTCCATCAATACTGGAACGTTCGATGCAACCAGGTAAGCAGTTCCACATGTTACGACTCGAGGAAACTCTCGTGGGACTTCCGTGTCATTGTGGAGACATCGATCTATGACGCCCACACTGCTGGAGAGGAGTCTTGGGTTCGAAAGGCCAAGTTTTTGAAATTCAAGTCGTTCAGGTCCCATGATCATAAATTTACACTAGTATGAACACCTAACGCTCGGGGGCTGTTACATACGACTGGACGAAGGCACAGAAGATAAGAACATGAACAAACGCTATCGATTCCTTAAAGTTTAAACCGAGTTCCCGGGATGGTGAGTTTGTTCGCCAAACCTTCCAAGTTCAGCCGACGGAAGTACTAAATGGATCATTAGAGCCGTAGAAACAGCGATTGAAAACTCTGTATTTATTTTTATCTGATCCATGCTTAAAAACGAAATCAAGGTCGCCGTCATGATCTCGGCATTGGCTTGACATGAGGCCAAATCCAGAATACCTATGTACAATGCATAGCGGTGGATGGTTCTGATCAGATGCCCAGCATCGAAAATGAAGGCAGAGATGCTCGATGGAGTTTTGAATCTTAAAACTTCTTCCTTTGTTCTGTGATATTGTGATTTTTTCAAATAAGCGTAGGTTTTACAGGATTCAAATGGCTTCGGCATTCTCATTTCTCATATACAACCCAGAAATGGATGCAATTTTTTTCACGGTATGTTGTTGCATCATATCGCGCGGTGTTATATATTCTAAAAAATGTTCTTCAAGACGATTCATTCAGTTGTCGATTAACGTCAGCGTGGTTTGTCGGAGAGAGATTCTCACAAGCCAGGGAAATGCAGTGGATTGGTTACTGCTGCCACGTTGACCGACACGCAGCTCGTGATTAACGTAGAAGGTTTGTTGAACTTGGAGACAGTTTTTATTTCCTGGCGCTTTCAATTACACCGTCCATTTCGTAAGTTGAAACACCATTAAAGATTGCAAAGTTATAAATGATGATCATGAAGATGGCTATGTTCTCGACAGCTTTGATGATTTTTTTGATGTAAGGAGACCTGAGCTCAAACAAGTAAGGTCGGACTGAGGAGGCTGACATAAGCCAAAGTGGAAAGACGCCACGTCGTGACCGACTGACACGTTAGAGTTCTTCAACAACTACTTGTTCAACAACAAAACTTGCTTTTGTCCTCCTCTCCCTCACTCCATAACCACCAACAATGGCGTCGAGAATCAGCATAGCTCGTCCGCAATCCAACTACAGCGACCCACACGGCCTGTCCAATTCACGCCCATCCTCGGGTTACAGAGCGGCTGACCCAAATGACCCTATTGAGAAAATTAAAGCTTTCAGCAAGAACGTCGAGGACCAGGTTGAGATTGCTACCCAACCTTTGAAACCCCATTTGCCGGCAATTGGTCGTTTCTTGATTGTAGTAACCTTTTTGGAGGACGCTCTACGAATTGTTACTCAGTGGGGGGATCAAATTTGGTATTTGCAACAGTACGTCGACTCGCGTCAACCTCGTCAAGCTCCTCAATTCATAACATACTTCCTAGACACCGCAAATTCCCATGGGGTCTCTCTCATTTGTTCCTCATTTTCAACGTTATTGTAAGTGCTTTGTAGTCGCGTTGAAGTCTTGTTGCTAATTCAACTGCAGACTATGCTTGTCGGTTCTGGGGCTGTCATCACCAAGAAGCACACTGAATACGCTGTTGGTGGTCTTTTGGGTGTTGTTGTTATTCAAGGATTCGGTTATGGCCTCATCTTTGACCTTAACTTCTTCCTCCGTAACTTGAGTGTTATTGGAGGCCTCTTCATGGTTTTCAGTGATTCCATGGTGTCACGGAAGTCGGTCTTCGCAGGTCTTCCTTCTATTAGCGAGACCGACCGCAAGAAATAGTGCGTCGAATGTTTGATGAATGAGAATATGTAACTGACCTGCTTACAGCTTCCTCCTTGCTGGTCGCGTTCTTCTCATCTTCCTTTTCCTCGGCTTCATTATTCAGGGAGAATGGTCCCTTATGCGTCTCTTTGTCTCCATTGTTGGTCTTGCCGCTTGTGTCATGGTTGCCGTTGGCTTCAAGGCAAAGTGGTCTGCCGCCTTCCTTGTCGTCGTTCTGAGTATCTTCAACGTGTTTGCTAACAACTGGTGGAGCGTTCACTCTGCTCACCCTCAACGTGACTTCTTGAAGTAAGTCGCCATCTACATAGTATTACCTCGCAATAACTGATTATACTTCTTAGATATGACTTCTTCCAAACTCTGTGTATGTGGCCTTTAGGGTGATTAAGGCTTGAATGAAAACTGACATTTCCTTTAGCCATTGTTGGTGGGCTTATTCTCCTTGTTAACATGGGACCTGGTACGTTACGTCCGCAATGTCATTTGAAGCGACTATTTTTCTCATTCGCTTCTTTAGGTGGTCTCTCGGTTGACGAGAAGAAGAAAACATATTAATTACGCTATAATGTTATTCGTACACGGTTTGATACATTGTAGACTGCACAACATAATATGTCTCGTAGCTACCCACGAGGCGACGTGGAGGGTTCCATTTTCGATTCATTGCATGCGCTTGGTAGCACACGCCTTCTTATCGTCTCAAACCAAAATTCTACTTATTATTATGGATGGAGTGTCCATGTTACCCTTTCACTATGAAGATATCCTAATTGCCGTTCACTAAGCGTTCATAATTGGTTTATGATGTCAACTGGGGAACACGGCTAGCGTCTGCCTGCATCAATGTGATCGCTTGATTCCCAAATAGCTTTCCAATACAGCTACAATTTAGCGGTGTTAATCTGGTTATAATTAAGGGTGCTAGCAATGGATTTGGTCGCAGTCTACGTTTATGAAGTTATCGAGCCTGAAAGCACTGGAATCGACGTAGAAATGACAATGATTGATGCTCATTAAAGTGAGTACAAGTCATGTGACCAGATTAAAAAAGTTGCCCTCGAGTTGAGCTAAAGACGCCCTTGATATTAAAACTCTGAGTCTCCTTTCTCATTTCCTCTGCTCGCAACGAGATTTTACATTGTTATCATAGAATATAGGCTGCGCAATACCTTGGTCTGGAAATACTGTCCAAATGGTCGCAGATCCCAACGATGTCAAAGTCTACACTGTTAACGGCGCAGTTGCTGGGTCATCGTCGTCACTGCCAGACTGGTTAACCAGAAAACGAGTTGCAAAGGGCAAAGGGAAGCGGGCCATTACGGAGCACATTGAAGGAACAATTGAACTCATCCAGGGCTTCGAATTTCCTGAGGCCAGCAACAAAGTCAAGACGACAAGAGACGGGCATCATGTTTTAGCTACTGGCACATATAAACCCCAGCTGAGGGTGTGGGACTTGGACCAACTCTCGCAAAAATTTGAGAGGCACTCTGATGCAGAAAATGTCGACTTTGTTGTACGTGAGTTAATTCTTGGCTTCGTGGTCCCCTTTGCAGTCTGCCGTATGTCAGACTCTTGAACTGACTTTATTTTATTTTTCATTTGTGCTTCTAGATCCTTTCTGATGACTGGACAAAGTCAATACATCTACAAAATGACCGCACTGTGGAGTTGCATACTCAAGGAGGTCTTCATTACAAAACGAGAATACCTCGATTCGGTCGTTCACTGGCGTACCACTTCCAATCTTGTGACGCATATCTCACCGCCTCTGGGAATGAAGTCTATCGTTTAAACCTCGATCAAGGTCGCTTTATGAACCCCCTGGTGCTGGAAGATGAAACAGACGGTGAAATCCTTGGGGTTAACGTCGTTGACATAAACCCAGTTCACCAGCTGTTAGCTTTTGGGATCGATGGAAACGGCACGGTGCAACTCTGGGACCCCCGGTCTCGGTCAAGTGTTGGTATCCTGCGACTACCACATGGAAGGTTAATGCCAATAAACTTCTCCCTTCCCGAACGCCAACACCTCAGCGTGACTGCAATTGGATCTCGAAAGGATGGCCTGTCATACGCCATTGGTTCATCGACAGGCTATACTTTGCTTTACGACATTCGTGCTGCGAAACCCTTTGCTATCAAGGATCAAGGTTATGGGCTGCCAATCAAAAACGTATCGTGGATCGAAGGAGGTAGTAGGATGGCTGGAGATAGTCTAGTTATCAGTGCCGACAAGAAGGTTATCAAGATTTGGGATAAAAATACAGTGAGTTAAACCTCTTTTTCTATTAATGAGTGCTTAAGGAATCTTATCCTTTTTTATCTTTAGCCCACTGCAAACTTTGCCTCCATCACACCTGCAAACGATATTAATGACGTCCATCATATACCTGGTAGTGGATTAATTTTAACTGCCAACGAAGGTATCCAAATGTCGACGTATTATATTCCTCAACTGGGCCCTGCACCACGATGGGCAAGCTTCCTCGAAAATATCACCGAAGAGATGGAAGACCAGACAACTCGCTCAGTATACGAAGACTATAAGTTTGTTGAGCGAAATGAGCTCAAGAGGTCAGTGTTGTTTCTCTTCCGACTTCCCCATCGTGGAAGAAAGCTTTTTAGCTTATCGCTTTTTTCTTCCCCCGCTAGTCTCGGCCTCGACCACCTCATTGGCACCCCCGCACTCAAACCCTACATGCATGGTTACTTCCTGTCACTCAAGCTTTACGATACTGCCCGTGTCATCGCCAATCCCTTCGCATACGAAGAACATCACGAGAAGATGGTGCGAGACAAGATGGACAAGATGGCTGAGACCCGGATTCGCACTAAGAAGGATCCTGGCGTCAAGGTTAACAAGGCATTGGCCGAGAAGATCCTCCGTGAAGAAGAAAAGGCAAAGAAGCGAGCCGAGAGAAAAGCAAAAAGCAAGAAAGGAGCAGAATCCGAGGCTATGGACGTGGACGATGCCGCAGGAGAAGATGTTGCTGGGAACGGGGCTGATCAGATGTTTGAGACAAGCATTTTGTCGGATCCTCGTTTCTCCAAGGTGTTCGAGAGCGAAGAGTTTGCAATTGATGAAGAATCGCGCGAATATGCTCTTCTCAATCCTTCTAGTGTGGCTCAAAAGTCTACTGGAGGAAGGACTAAAACTGCTGTTGAGGAAGAAGAAGAAGAGTCCGATCATCCTTCGTCTGCACTTGGGAGCAATAGTGAGGAGGAGGAGGGATCAGAAAGTGATGATTACTCAAGCGATAGCAGTGTTGACGGAGGTAGGTCATCATTTTGGTTTTATTTGTGAAGAAGCGTTCTAACGGTTGTTATTTAAATTTTTAGAGCTTACTAAGTACGACAAGACGAAGAAACGCGCTATTCAGCATTTCGAAGACGCAAGAAAAGACGCAAACAAACGCGAATGGGCACAAAAACGCGCGGCCAAAGTCAACATGGTCCCTTTGCGTGCTGCGTCTGGTGCCAACTCCTCGAGGCTTGGAGAAAAAGAGGCGACCTTTGGTCAACGTCGCACACAGAGCTCCGGTGACTTTTCTGCAGGTTCCAAATCGTCACATTCCCGCAAGGGACGGGCAGACACCTACGATTCACCTACGGAAATCAGTTGGGTGCCATCGTCCTCAAGTGGCAGGGACAGCGGAGATAGAAGCGAGACCAGGAGGGGAGGGAAAGAAAAGGGACAGAAGAAGGGTGCTGGGACATTTGGGGCTGGTTTGGAGCGCGGTGTGGAGGAAAAAATCGACCTTTCCGAATCTGAGCGACAAGGACGGACGCAGAGAAGGAAGGGCATTCGTAGTGGTAGTAAAAATGCCTTCCGCCGCATGGATGCATAAAAGCCCTTACGAAGGGTGTAGGTTGGAAAACCCAGTTTTGGGGTCTGTTTACCGGAGATGTGATTACAGTGTGTCTGTTTCTAGGCACCCCTCTTTTTAACTCGAGTATTTCTCTCATGCACACCTTTGTTTGACCGCTCTAAATCAAATCCGCATAAACCAGTGGTGGACGATGATCACCCACTATCTGGATTTCTGGCGTGTATGATCCTGAAGTATTTACGTGGATCAAGCATTCCGGGCCCAATCTATATTGTATCTGAACCGATACCACCATGCACATGCGTCCAGTCTAGATAGACACGATGGAGAACTAATCATACATGCGTTGACACCGTTTTCCGGGGTGACTATGGAGAATATTGGCTACTTGTAAACGTAAACATTTAGCCATGGTTCCCTTGTCAATACACCTATTCAGCACCCTTTGATGTTACCTTGTTTGTTCCCGCGAAGGGGGCCAAGTTATGAAAGGGTTTCGCAGGGTGTTCCAGGGAACTGAGCCATTTGAGTCTTGCTTCGTCTTACCTATGGAAAGGCAGAGGGGTCTGCGACAAACCGTAATTAATTTGGGATGTTCCATTGAATATCTAATTACCCCTCAGTCAACCCTGCGCTGCGGCATGTCCAGGGCACCCAGGGGCTGGCTCCATTGTAATCATTTAAATGGTGGCGTATGAATAGTCGTTACTCGCAACTGCTACATAGAAAGCGAGCTACTTATCTCTTATGTATAATTAGTAGAGCTGCGATCACACAATACCTATGAATATCTATTTTTGTTTTAGCGGGGCTTATATGGGAACAGTGAGCTGCGTAACTTTGTTAAACTTTAAATACTTAACCTATGTATCATGCCCTTCATACCAAAGGAATGGACGAGCCATATTCAAATTATATGGTAATCCCCTTGGTAAAATGAAACAAAGGAAATCCCGATAACCCTGTATAGCTCCTCGTTCAGGATTAGATCGTATTGGCTTGCAATCGTAAAAACACAATCCTCGAAACCTGGAGATAACCGGACACAACCTGAGTGCTATATGACCTTTTCAAATCTTAGAAGACGAGCTTTATGTACAGAATCTGCAGTAAATCCGTTGGTTAGAGCTGCGGCTTCAATGCGATTTTACATGCTGTCTTGCTCTTCATCTTCTCAAGGGCCTTCTCGAAATCCTTTATGGCATATACGTCCGTGACCTGTTTTGGGATGTCGACGAGCATGAGACAGCCAAGACTTTAGTTGATCTAGATTCCAAAGTTCACGAAAGTAGAGCACTGACCATCCCTTTGACCTTGATTTTACCACTGTCCAAGTACGCCACCGCCCGGGGGAAGCAATGGGTTTGAGCAAAAGATCCGATAATCTGAAAGGGTGGTCAGTACGAGCGGTTGCTCGAATTCCGATGGGAAAGGGGCAAACTTTAATCTCGTCCTGGAAAATCCTTGCAGGAGACCAAATGACCTTGTCTGCCTTGGCATAAACACCGTAGATCATGAGACTTCCACCGCGTCTCACGAAATCCATGGCCTGGTTGGCTACGTACTCTGCACCCGTGGCCTCGACCTAATTCGACAAGGAGGATTAACAGATATAAAGCGCGGTTATTTACCCCTTTTGCGACCGAATAAGCGACGACGTACCACAACATCAAAGCGCCCCGCGTATCGTTCTCGCAATTTTACCCATTGGTCTGTTGCTCCAGACCCTCGCTGAAATTCGATGTATTCATCACCTGCATCAAGCTCCCTTGCGATGCGCATTTTGATGCCTTCGTTAGCCGCAATAACTACCTTTGACGCGCCATTGAGCTTGAGTAGCTGGGCGAGGATCAAGCCGGTCGGACCGGCGCCAAAGATGAGCGCCTCGACGCCGACAGGCGGATCAAGCTTATCGAGGCCGTGAATTGCACAAGAAGCTGGCTCAACGAGAGTTGCTTCTTCGTCAGTGAGGTTATTAATTTTGTAGATTTTTTTGCTTTGTCTGTGGGGAAAGGTTAGTGTTGTTTTAATTATAGAGACTAAGCATGGCATCAAACACAAGAGCCGGAGCGTCTGAGTTTCTTCGAGGCTCTGCCGTAACTTACACGGCCACATAACCCGCGAACCCACCCGCCATGGTGACACCAAGACTATCGAAGTTCTCGCATAGAACATACTGGCAACGCCGACAATAGTCGCATGAATCGCACTGAACGAAAGATTTTTCGAAGCATTAGAAATTTCATCGACACAGGGTTTCGAAGCTCATCGGACATCAATGCGACGGCCGAGACGAGTATGAGGTCATGAAGCCGTTTTTGAACTTCAACGTTCAACAAAGCATGGAACTCACCAGGATGGTGTTGTCGGCTACACACCTATCGCCCACAGAGAAACCTCGCACGTCGGAGCCAATCTGCGAGATTACGCCGACGATCTCGTGCCCTGGGATCAACTTGAAGTGTCGAACACGTTCAGAATTGTGTCTACGTCAAGTTTGTGATCATCGAGGACTCACAGGAAATTTACCGATGAATTCTCCCTATAATTGGATGACGCAACAGATCGAAGGTCAAGTAATTTTCATGACAGGTAAATGAATGAAGTTGGAGGATTTCGACCAAAGGAGATAGGGAAATTGTTGGAACAGAAAACAAAGAAACCTACTTCGGCGAGATGCTGATCTGTACCACAGATTCCACAGCACGTCACTGTGAATCCGAAGAGGTAAAAATCAGCTTGACTCCGCCGGTCCAAACTTGCAATAGCTTCCTAGGAGCCAGATGGGTACTTGCCTTTGATGAGGACTTGGTCAGGATTAATCTTAGGGATAGGAACAGAAACTATCTCCAGCTGATGGGGCTGAGGTTGTCAAAGTCAAGTAGATAAAGTATTAAACAATAGACGCGCGGGGTACATTCAGGAACATGGGCCTCACAGCATGGTAGCACACAGCGTCCATGGTATCCATGTTTGATTCTCGCTAGACCAGTGTCTTCCTCGAGGATCTTATGTTTAGCCGAAGAGGTTCGAGTTACAGTGGTGCAGGTCGATCTGCACAAGATCGGGGTTTAAGGAAAGAAGATGTGCGACCTCCCAGCCTGTGCGACGCTTTTTAAAAGTATGTGGAGTAGCCAATCCCAGGGTGACACCGGCCCCAAGTTATATAGGATCCGTATCTTTCATTTTAGGAAGACGAGTACTTGCGAATCTACTTCTGCCTGATTATTGTTTGTGAGAAATTGTGAGATTGCTTGCAACTCATGCAGGGTTGGGGGTGGATCAATCAATAAAAGAAAAAGTGGAAATATATATGATGGGCATCTAAATAATGGTGAAACAAAATCGCAAAAATTTCAACGACAGGTACTCAAAACTTCCTTCTAGCCGACTCGAACGACTGACCTCGTCATTACTAGTGACGCGCTCTACCAACTGAGCTAAGAAGGATATGTTAATGAAGTGAGTTTGATAATGAGAATGATCAGTTTAATTATCCACGTGACTTTAGGAGATAAGGAAAATAGGACCGATATGACTGGAGCGATGTTTTTGTCCGAAATTTCGAGTTTAACGATTAACTATGACCGACGAACGATTAAGTCGAGTCATTGGTCGACTGCAAAACTTACCGTCGATGTCGCTTCCTACTGATTATCCTCGACAGACAGGTTCCAACAAGGTCATCGAGGCTGCACATCTTGCTCAGCTTTCGGATCAGACATCTCTCAGCCTTCTCAAACTAGTCTTATACACTGAAGACGAAGATGTCGTAGAGGATGAAGCAGATTCATCATCAGACAGGCCATCTGCTTTCCATCTACTACTAGCGGCCTTTACTGTTCTTCTTCATCGTTATACTGGAGATACCGACATTGTTATTGGTTCATCTTCAGCGTCTGCACGAGAACCCTTGATCCTCCGACTTGGTCTCGACCCAACAGACCCTTTCTGGGCTATCGTACGACGAGTACAACAAGTCGAAAAGGAAGCAGAAACAGATGCTTTGCCTTACGATGTAGTTACGCAGGCGTTGAATCGAGGTAAAGAAGAAAGTCTCGACGGACCCCTGTTCCGAGTTCGTTTCTTCGATGAAACAGATGAACCGACCGAGAATTTCATCAGGACTACAAGTGTCACATCGGACATCACCATCTTCGTTACACGGCCCCCGGCGTCTACGAGGGCGGCTCTTGCCCCTCAAATCTCTCTCCGAATCATCTACAACTCCCTCCTATTTACCTCTTCTCGCATTTCTACTATCGTCGATCAGTTGTCCGTTCTCCTTCGCAAGGTCGCCTCTAATCCTCTAGTTGCCATCGGCTCGATACCTCTAATCACTCCAAGCCAAAAGGCAAAACTCCCTGATCCGACCGCCGACCTCGATTGGTGCGGCTGGAAGGGTGCCATCACCGACGTTTTCACCCGAAATGCCCGTGAACATCCTGATCATGCTTGTGTCGTCCAAAGTGTCGCATCTGCTACCCCTGGTGCACCGCAAGAAAGGGTCACCTTCAACTACGGGACCATCCTTCGAGCAGCAAACATTCTCGCCCATCATCTTATCAAAAATGGGATTCAACGAGAGGACGTAGTCATGGTTTACGCTCATCGAAGCGTCGATCTTGTTGTTGCTGTGATGGCAGTCCTCAAAGCGGGTGCCACATTCTCTGTCATTGGTGCGTATTTGTATTCCCGAATCGGCCACAACCTCTTTCTCAACCGCCATCATACATATAGATCCTGCATATCCTCCTTCTCGCCAGATCATCTACCTGCGAGTCGCTCAACCACGTGGTTTGGTTGTCCTCAAAGGTGCTGGAGTCATCAGTCCTTCCGTTCGCGAATTCTTGTCAGAGGAGTTGAAGATCAAGGTCGAGGTCCCAGCTCTTGAAGTTTTCGCAGATGGCGGTATTCTCGGTGGTCTTGGTGCCAACTCGGAGGATGTCTTGAAGGAACACCATGAATTGGGAGATACAGATCCTAACGTTGCATCGGGCCCTGACAGCGTTGGTACCCTTTCGTTCACCAGTGGAAGTACAGGAATTCCCAAGGGTGTCAGAGGCAGGCACTTTAGCTTGACTCACTTCTTCCCTTGGATGGGCGAAAGATTCGGGTTGGATTCCAACGCCAAATTCACGATGCTTAGTGGAATTGCCCATGACCCTATTCAACGTGACAGTGAGCTCCCTTCTTTTGAAGTTTCCTGACGATATCTGACTCGCTTCAAGTGTTCACCCCTCTGTTCCTTGGTGCTCAGCTTCACGTTCCAACAGCAGAGGATATTGGCACGCCAGGCCGTCTTGCAGAGTGGATGGCAGAGAGTGGTGTAACTGTTACTCATCTTACTCCTGCTATGGGTCAGCTCTTGTCTGCCCAAGCCACCCGCCAAATCCCCACTCTTCGCAACGCATTCTTTGTCGGAGATGTCCTCACCAAACGTGACTGTCTCCGTCTCCAAGCTCTCGCAGCCAACGTCAGGATCATTAACATGTATGGCACGACTGAGACCCAGCGCGCTGTCTCCTATTTTGCCATTCCTCCCGTCTCAGAGGACTCTACATTCTTGCAGACTCAGAAAGACATCATGCCCGCTGGTGAAGGTATGATCGATGTCCAGCTCCTTGTCGTAAACAGGAACGACCGCAACCTCTCTTGTGCCATTGGAGAAGTTGGAGAAATCTATGTGCGCTCAGGAGGACTTGCAGAAGGATACCTTGATCAAGCTGCCTCTGCCGAGAAGTTTGTGGAGAATTGGTTCGCTGTCAACTCTTCTCCAAGGAAGGATACCATCTTGCACCCTCCCCATGGATTTGCAGGCCCCGAGGCACGTTACTGGAAGGGCATCCGCGATCGCATGTATCGATCTGGAGATCTTGGGCGTTACTTACCTGATGGAACTGTCGAGTGCACTGGCCGAGCAGATGATCAAGTCAAGATTCGTGGATTCCGCATTGAGTTGGGTGAGATCGACACCCATCTCAGCCAACACCCTTTGATTAGGGAGAATGTTACGCTTGTGAGGAGAGATAAGGATGAGGAAAAGATCTTGGTCAGCTACTTCGTTCCTCTTGAAGCAGCTTCGTTGGCCGACTATGCTAGCGATATTCCTGACGAAGAGGATGACAAGGGCCTCGTCAAGGGAATCAAGAAATACAGGAGGTTGATCAAGGATATCAGGGAGTATTTGAAGAAAAAGCTGCCCAGCTACAGTGTCCCAACACGTATGTTTTTATTTCATTTTCATTCATTTTTTTTTTTCAGATAATTAATATCCCTCTTAGTCTTCGTCCCTCTCGTCCGCATGCCCCTCAATCCCAACGGCAAAATCGACAAACCTGCTCTCCCTTTCCCCGATACCGCTCAAGCAACATTCTCTGCTCCATCAGCATCGACAGCAGCCGCTGCTACGCTTTCCCCTACCACAGTTACCATGCAAAACATCTGGTCAAACATCCTACCAAGTGCCCCTTCACCCATCCCATTGGAAGAGTCCTTCTTCGATATCGGAGGACATTCCATCCTCGCTACCCGCCTCATCTTCGAGATCAGAAAGGTCTTTGTTATTGACGCTCCTCTGGGCCTTATTTTTGAGGAACCCACATTGGGGGGCCTTGTCCGGGCTGTGGATCAACTTCGTAACGCCGATCTCGGAATGGACTACAAAGATGAGGCAGCCAGAGCTGCCAACAATCTTACCGTCCCTGGCGCTCAGCCGAAGAAGGCTGCTGCTCCTGCTTTGGAATACGGAAAGGATTACGAAGACCTGGTGCAAAAGCTCGCAGACAGTTACCCTTCAATCCCAGCAGATTTCAACGAGCGTCCCATTACAGTTTTCTTGACTGGCGCCACTGGATTCCTTGGCGCTTTTGTTTTGCGTGATTTGTTGGAGAGGCAAGAAAGGGTTAAGAAGGTTATCTGCCTCGTCCGCGCAAAGAGCGTAGAGCAGGGACTTGAGAGGTTGAAGGAGCTGTCAACCGACAGAGAAGTATGGAATGACGAATGGGTCCAAAATGCCAGACTTGAAGTTGTAATTGGTGACCTTGGCCTTGAGAAGTTTGGCCTTGCGAACGACTGGGTCAGAATTGCCAGCGAAGTGGATGTTGTTTTGCACAATGGTGCTTTGGTAAGTGTTTTGGCATTTATATAATTTTGATTATATTTTGATGTGTTTCCTCATGTAGGTCCACTGGGTCTTCCCTTACGAGAAACTTCGCGCCGCAAATGTCCTCGCAACTCTTACTGCAATCGACCTCGCCGCTACTGGGAAGCCCAAGTCCCTCGTTTTCGTATCGTCAACCTCGGCCATTGACACGGAGTACTACGTCCAGCTTTCTGAAACCTTGTCCCGTGAAGCCGCCAACCTTCGCGGTGTCCCAGAAAGCGACGATCTCGAGGGTGCTAAATCAGCGCTTAAGACGGGTTATGGCCAGACAAAGTGGGTTTCAGAGAAACTGCTCTTCGAAGCCGGCAAGCGCGGACTGAGGGGTCATATTGTTCGTCCTGGCTACGTTGTCGGAGATTCTACCACTGCAGGTACGCTTTTATTCAAATCTAATTTGAGCATGACAGATACTCACCATATTTTCATTTGTTAATTTTTTTTTCTAGTCACCAACACGGACGATTTCATCTGGCGTCTTGTCAAGGGCTGTGTCCAACTTGGACTCGTTCCAGATATCAACAACACCATCAATATGGTTCCGGTTGACCATGTTGCACGCTGTACAACTCTTGCCGCAGTTGCGCCTCTACCCGCAGCTCATCAATCCGTATTACACGTCACTGCGCGCCCTACCCCCACATTCAACGGAATGTTGTCATCACTTGTGCAATATGGCTTCCCTACAACACCATGCGAGTACCTTGTCTGGAGAAGGAAGCTCGAGCAGCATGTTATGGAGGTGCAAGATAACGCACTATTCCCATTGCTCCACTTCGTTCTGGATGATCTGCCCACGAGTACCAAGGCACCAGAGCTTGATGATTCGAACGCTGTTGCTTTGTTGAAGCAGAGTGGCAACAAGGAGTCTGCGACAGTAAACGACGAAACTATGGGGTTGTACTTGGCTTGGTTAATTGGTGCTGGATTCCTCCCAGCACCATCTGCTGAGGCGCCGGCTAAGGCTCTGCCTGAACTCAAGAACTCGGGTGTTATCAAAGCTGCTGGCCGTACTGGCCTGTAATCGAGTCGAAAACAATAAGAGTGCTTCTCTCCTGCGTCCTGATCGTTTACCAAACACATCATCTTGCTGTATTTTTAATTTATATAAATTTCTTTCGTATACATAATGCACTTGGTATTTTTAGTACATGGGATATCAAAAGAACAAACGTATACGTGTACAATTTTGTGAAATGTTTTTACACATGTGCAAGTACAACTGGGGTTAGTGTGCCATAGGGAAGTACGTGTACATCTGCGGTTACAACGAAAGCAAAGCGACGAGAGTGTCCATTAGTGAATTTTTTGGATGAAATGCGAATCTTGCAGGCAGTAGACGACGAAAGCACAGAGAGAACAAATTAGAACAAAAGGGAATGAAAATTCCAAGGAATATGGCATAAGAGTGGAGGGCGACACAACATCCATTTTAGCCCCTGTTATTGTGATTGATGAAGCTCATATCACTAGCACTGCTCATATAGCCGTCTGTGTCACTGAAATGACTCGACCCAGGCGAAGAGGGTAAGGAAAAGCGAGCAAGCGATGATACAATGGACCAATCACTGTCAAATCCTGTATCACTCACATAACCCGTGCTGGGAGAACGAGAGCTTGAAGAGGTGAAGCTGAATGCGCTGGAGCGGGAGCCACCTCTGCGACGGAGGCGAGTATCCTGAACAAGTTTGCGACGTTTGCTGGGGTTGTTGGTGGTTTCTGCCTCGAGAAGGTCTTCTGCAGCAGCCGTGAATGATGTGGGCTCGCGGATGGTTTCCATACTGTGAGTTCTTTTCAGGCAGCGGTCTTCCATCCTGAGGACTTCCTCTTGTTCCCATCGATGGCGGCTGAGTACTTCATCCCACAGGGACTGGGGTCTGATGCGAGTTGATGAATTTGTGTCGAAGGACCATTCCATCGCGAGCATGGCGAAGTAGTGAACATCTTTGTATTCATTGCCAAAGGGACTGAAAAATGCGCGTCTTCGCATACCCTCTTGAGTAAATCCACTGCAAAATGGAGCATATCAGCACACGAGTAGGGAGACAAAAGAAAATCAATATACGTACGCGCTGGCTAAGGTCTGTAAGGAATAAAACTTTTCTGGGTTGTCGACAATGATAGACTGGAGTCGGTGGCAGGTATGGTCGCGGAAGGCCACAGCGGCCACGGCGTCCAAGGCCGTCGACAGATTTGGGCGGTGCCTATGGGCAGGATCCACATAAAACCCGAGGGTACATTCTCCAAGGTGTAGTGGATCGTCATAGTTCTGTGAGGTCGAGAGATAGATCAAGCCAATTGGATTGTAGCGCGCTCTGTTGGATTTGACCATGAACGGCTCTGGTGAAGGTATCCTGGGACCGGGAGCAGGAGGTGCAACATGGGCTTTTGATTTTAATTTTGGTTTGAATTTGATTGCTGGCCGAGGCTCAGCTTGATCCAGTCCCGCCCTAATTCTTAGCTTTTTCTGATACTGGATCACGCGCTCAAGGCGCAGCTCGTCTCTAATGCGATCTGCATTCCTTTGGCGCTCTTCAATAACCAAGGGATCCTCCTCCAGAACGAAATCATGAGTTGGCCTTCTTCTCGGTGCCCTCTGTCGGTGCTCTCGTCCAATTGGGCGCAGATCGAGATAGTGTCGCGGTGTTTGATGCTGTTGTGCGGTGTGGCCCGCTTGTGGTCGCTCTATCTCTTGAGAGTGTTCGTATGCCTCTACCAGATCAAACAACTCGGCATATTCGTCATCAGAAGGCAGAGGTTCTGGTGTTTCTGGAGGAGGTTGTGGGATGTAGAAGTCGTATTCACTGCTAGGTGGAAGAGCAGTCATAGGTGGACTCTCAAGAATGTGTAGGTCCTCTGGATCAGGCGTATCCCGACCGATGATAGCGCGAACGTTGCCAGTTACAAACTTCTCGTCTCTAATCTCATTCTCTTCCATCTGCTCCATGAAAGCCTCCTCCCAGTATTCGTCAATTTCCTCTTTGCTCAAAGATGATATATCTTTCTCTAGCAGAGGATGATGGAATGGCTTTTCGATGAAGGATGGTTAGCGTCTGCTTCATCGAAACGATGGAAGATATTCTACGTACCTCGGGATCAGAGCTCGCAGAAGCGCCGGAGCTACTGACAGCATTTCCTTCCTGCTCAGCTTCAAGCACCTCATCACAGTCATCTTCACCATGTATCGCAATGACTCCAAACCATAGAGTGCATGCCGCAAAGGTGTAAAGATCCAAATCTCCACAGGCGGGCTCTACGGTCACTCGTTTCATCTCGTTGAAGTACTTCTCGAGCGTGTCGACCTGCCCATCCTGTCCTTCCAGACCTTTCGTGACGAAAACTTCTTTAGGTTTTTTAACTTTGACTGGCTCAATGGGAGGATCCATGCTGGGCAGAATGTATAAAGTGAAAAGATGAAAGAGCAGGGAAGGAAGAGTATCCTGGGCGTCTTTCTTGACAGTGAGAATACTTATATGCCTTGAGGCCCAAAGCGTGACTCAAGAAAGAGTCAGATGGTTGGCGCCATTGCGTCGTGTACACCAATAGGATACTGGGTGGAATTTACAGCACCGTGCAATGTCATATGCGGCATAAGGTTATGTAAATCGGATTGATGGAGGCTAATGTATTGCATCTTTGTCTTCTGGCGATGTTGTCGGCCTGATGGGTGTGCTGCGGACAAATGGGTGCTGTGAATTGACTATGAACGTCCTCTGGCTTTTCTCTGAATTGCGTTGTATCACTCGTCGCACACTGTGTAGATTGTACTCTGAAATGGACATAGATGTACAACTCGACATGACGTTGCCCAAAGGTCGTTCAACTATCAGTCGCTTCCATGTTTAGAAAGCGTAACGGTCGTGGATATTAGATATTCTTAGCTTCGAGTGTTCCGCGTTAACATTGGTTGCTCATACTCAGACAAACAGGGTGTGCTCAACAGGTGGTGCATAGCATATGGGCATATCAATTTTTTTATAAAATGATGCGAGAGGGAATGGGATGTCATGAAAACACATAAGTGTACATTTACTGTGAAGAGGATTAGCGTAAACCGACAACTGCGTGCAACAAAACGTACGAAAGTAAGAGCGGCACCCTTGGTCTTCTTCTCTCCTCCAAGCTCGAAGCTGCATAAATTGTATAAGAATTGCAGTGTACAGATGGATGGATCAGCACAACGTACTGCTTGCAACGCTTGAGGGCGAGTTGCATTTTGTACTTGCACACAGTGCATTCCAGTCTCAGCACAACCTTCTTGGTGGTCTTAGCCTAAAAATGTGTATGTTGGTGAGCACTCAGGGATCCAGTGCGGAATACAAGCGAACGCACCTTCTTGTGGAAGACGGGCTTAGTCTGACCACCATATCCTGACTGCTTCCTGTCGTAACGGCGCTTTCCTTGAGCGAAAAGGGAATCCTTGCCCTTCTTGTATTGGGTCACCTTGTGGGGGCTACAACACATATCTTTTGTCAAAACTCCTTGCAACGCAAAATCCAACTTGGTCCGTACGTGTGCTTTTTGCAGGTCTTGCCCTTGCAGTCTGCAAATCAAATCCTACTGAATTTCCGAGCGATCTAACGCGGGTGTCATTACTCACAGGTCCTTCGAGTCCTATCGTCCGCGATAAGCGCATTAAGTCTATATTCATCGAAAATATGGGCATGACGACTCACTTGGGAATGTTGACCATGTTGGCGGATGGCGGCGACGTCGACTGGCTCACCTACTTGATTTGTGTTGATGGTGAGGGAAAACCGGAAATCACCGAACGGAGGCGAGCTGTACAGTTGCAACATTTAGAGTTTGTCGGAGTTTCAAACGGCACGGACTGGCATCTCATCTTCCCTGGTCGGTTGACAACGTTGAAAGTTGACGACCATCATTGCTTGTCGTTTCCATCTCGCAATGATTTTCTTTTTTTGACAATATTTCGCGTATTTAAGTGCGACAACACAATACAGGCTGTCGAGCACCCACTCTTCGCCACAATTGCAAGCTCTGTGTCCATCTCAACTACCCCATATCACGAGACTCTCAAGGCAATACCAGTAGGAAGTGCTCAAACATCCCAGCATCAAAAGTTCGAATTATTGATAGATTAGTGAGTGCAAAGGATGGAGCATGTTGGGTGTTGTCAAAGACCTCGTCTGCTTTTAGGGACACACCGTGAAGGTCCAATTTCTCTAAAGCGGGGAAGTACTGTAGGATTGTCAAGGGAGAGTATAATACCAATTCCGAAAGCACGTTCTTAACGTATTGGAAGCTAACTGCTTCACCTGAGAAAGGGGCTGATAGAGGGTAGGAAGAGAGCAGTCAGAGAGGTTCAGACTCCGGAGGGAAGGTGCTGCAAATATCTTGTTGAATGGCAGTGAACCTGGCATGCCTTCTACAGTCAATGACTTGAGTGTGCTATGCTCAGAGTATGTCTCGACGAGGCGATATCTAAACGAATCAAGGCAATTCGGAAGCGGTATTCCGCTAAACCGGCATGTTGAGGGATTCAATGGCAGGTATTTTTAAGAGGAGTTCGATGCAGGTCTAGAGTCCTTCTTCTGATGGGGAGGTGCCCTTGTAATCCCATAAGACGACACTAAATTGTCAAAAGAATCGGAACCGCATTCGAATGCAGGGAGTATGCATTTCAGTGTAGCTTCGTTATTATGGTGCGCCGTTTGCACTTTTATTATTAGGCCCAAACATTTTAAATAATTTTGTAAACTAATCTAAATTTTTGTAATTACTTGGTGAATCTAAACATTTCTTGGGCACTTTTAATATTGCGTTTAAAGTGTTCTTCAAACATTTTATGAGCGCTTATGACAAAGTATCAAATATATTCGCCTAATTTGATGGCTCTTCAAACATTTTCTGAGTGCTTAGAAGGCAACATGTCATCTACACTAACAAATGAGAGCGCTTAAAGACTAAATTTCTGAATTCATGTGAATGATTTCATTAGAGTCTACATAATAAAAACTACATCAAAATTTATTATCTTCCTAAAAGCTTAAGCGCTCAAAATGTTCTGCACATTTGTGTAAGCGCACAAGAAATGTCGAGGAAAATGGACAAGTTTTGAAAGATGTGATGTAAGCGCCCAAAAGATGTTTGGAGATTGTTCAGAAATAACTTACATTTCTCAATAGACGCACAAAATGTTTGGGAAAACAATGAAAGCGCCCAAAAGATGTTTACATTTAACAGGTAATTACAAAAGTTCAGTTTAAGTTTTAAAATTACTTGAAATGTTTAGGACTAATAATAAATGTGCAAATGGCGCACCATATTCGTTATAAGAGTGAAACCCGACCCGAATGAGACGAAACAAGTGCTTTCTGACTATGGGCACAAAAGACCTTCGTGCGAGAGCACGGGTGCAAGGATGTCACTCGTTCTTCCTGTAACCGTTGCGATTCGAGATAGCTGATGCTATCTTCGTCATAATATTCGGCCACCATGTCAATGATATGGCCAAACATCTCCAAAGGAAATATGGGCTCATACTTCTCGAGCGCTGCCATGCCTTCAGTTATTACAAACGGGTAGTGTCGGGTGTGTTGAGTCTGGGTGGAACTGGCCCCATACTACTTCGGCAACCGCCGTTATCCAATTCAAAATAGGGCCATTTAGCCACGACATGTGGAAGTTGAAGAAGGGCCATATCGATATAATGATGCTTCGCGCATACAAGAATCTTAGGTTCTATTTCATTTACATACCCATACAATTGGCAAAGGTACTGCACGCACGTATGCAGTCATTTCATGAGCAAACAAGGCCGATTTCGAAGCATTGTAGTTCATCGTGAAATGATGCTGTCCGGCGCTATTCGAATTTGGCAATATCATAGAATCGAATCATTCCATCGCCCTCTTAGTAAAGGATGTTAATTTTGGAATGCGCAGCTTTCGGAATACCCAGTACCCTATTATCGCACAATGACATTCGAATTGATGTCCATACTCTCTGGTAAGAATCCATCGGACATTAATAACACAATTTTTTGTATCGCATTTGCTCCCCCCATATGTGAATGGAGATCTTTACACTTCTGCAAGCTACGAGATATTGCCAAGGTGATGGAGTTTTTCGTGCTGTCCATTGATTCTGATAACTTAGCGCACAAGGGTGTGGGAGTCACAGCATCAAGGAACGTATGGCCCATACATTTGTGGTTCCCTTCCGTTTTCGTCTTTCGTGCACACGCAAGGTATAAAGGTACCTAAAAACTGAGCCCAATCCTACATAAACCAATTGTACATAATGCGACTGTCTTCCCTCATCCCTCAACTATTCCTTCTCGTCGCCATGTTGCCTGCGACGATGGCTGCCCCGGGCGCTAATATGAACGACGAGCATGCCCCCCGTGCCTTGGTGGGCTTACCATCATCTACGTGTGAGCTTATTCGTACTATCTCTCTCGCTCCTTCGAAGCGCTCAAATAAATATATTCTGCGTATCTGGACACAGGCGGGTCTCACAAATGTGAGTTACATTGTAGTAGTGTAGCTGGATTGAACCTATAATCAAAACCCATCATAGGCACTGAAGCACAGGGTTTATATTGCTGTCCAACGAATACTGGGGACGGGAAATATTAGTAAGCGCCTCTACTACAACGACCATAGGAAGGTACATGACAGATACTGAATCATACTCCCTATTCACCTGCAGCTGCTATAATTCATTGCCTTGCCCCGACATGCTGGGGGCTTGAAAAGCGTCGAGCTCGATGTTTGGACAAGTGAGAGTACAATAAATGCAACATATATCAACTCCGTCGATGGAGCCGTAGTACAAATAAGAAGCTAGCTTGGTTTGTGAGTAGGTGCTACATGTATGAATGTTAACTGTGAGACTTGGAATTGGAGTGATGGTGTTTGTGTGGTAGTACGGTACGGTGAATATAATGAGAGAAGGGACCATTAAGGCTCTAAAGATAAAATATTTCTCTTTTAAGCTTGGGAAGCATCTTAGTAACGTCGAAGGTTCAAAGATCCCAGTAGTCCCTCATAATCAAACATGTCAGCCGAGGAAGAGCCATTGAATAACAGGAGAGAGCAGAGAACTATGTGCAAGTTCTGTAATACTCTGCATACTAAATCGTTTCTTTGAGGAACATCACCCATATGCCTAAGAGAGAGAATGTATGCTTCAATTTCTCTAAGGCCACATGCGTGCGTATCGAGGATCCGATCAAGGACTCGTGTGCATAAGCTCGGAGGTGTTTTCCTGGTGGAATGTTCGAAGGCGGAAGGAAATTTGCTTGTGGGCCGTGGATTTCGGCAGTTTATGCTGATCTTGCAGATATTATGCAGACCGCTGAGCATCTCCTCGCTTTGAATACAGCGGGTTATGGCCGAAAATATGGTCCTTGGGAAACCTCGGAAGGGCGGGAGATGGTGGCAGTCTCGAAATGTAACTTGTAGATATAATAAGCAAGTGGCGGCTCTTCTACAACAACCCGCATAAGCCAATCGAATTGTACGCTTCGTGTGCACGTCTTGCGTCTATACATGTCCCATCTACATAAACCTTCGAAGCGCGGTCGCCCTTCGTGAAATGTTGTCCCCAAGCGCAGCGCTATTCCAATTTAGCAACGGCATAGAATTAGTTCAAACTGAATACTGACGTACCAGTGCGTCGTTTCACAAACACTAAGTTGAAAATTCGAGATACAAATTGGATGCATAGAGGATGATCCAACCTTTTGCCACAACTATATTCTTCGACAATGTCCACATGCTGGTAATGATCCGCCCAACGTCAATAGCACAAACTAGTGATACTCATCATTACACTCTGCGAGCTACGAGGCATAGCATTAGCCAAATAAACGAATTCTAACGAGCTCTCCATTGAATCATCTCGGTGCAAGGGGATCGCAGCGTCTGCACTCCAACGGGTGATGGGGACTATTATTGAGTGCTGATGTTATGTGTTACAGAGGAGAAATAAAATAGTTTTTCTGATGCCTTGCAGATGCGCCAGGCTTCCAGCTGTTCTTTCTGACCCCGCTTAGCAGGGCAGAACAGCGCTGATCTAGCACCGCTTTCATTAGGTACAAATAGGAAATCGACTGTGTTTTTTGTAAATGGGTGCTATGGATATATGTATGTTAAGTGTAAGAATTGGAGTTACGATGATGCGCTAGTACGGTACGGTGAATTGAGAGGAGAAAATTCCATGGTTCGAACAATAAAGGAATTATAGTAATATATATAAATAAAGAGAAATAAATAAAAAGCCTTGCAGGGAGGGAACTGCGTCGATGTGTGTTGGTAAGAGGGATTGGTCCCCCGTCAGTGGTGTATCGATATCGCGCTATCAAGGAGTCAGAAAATTGGCAACAGGACATAAATAAATTGAACAACGGCTTAGCGCCACCTCCACAGCGGGTCGGTTGGGCAGAGCTGCAGAGAGTCATCAGCACGATGTAAGTACGAAAGAGAAAGAAGGTTCGACTCACATCACGCCGATCACCACTCGCGGAACCGAGCCATCACCGAGCATTTTGCACAACACACGCTAGTGCGCTCCCACCCCCCGGGTTTCTGCGCCCGTAGACGTTACTAATGGGTGGTGGCACATCCAGGTAAAGCCGATAACAGCCGCAGCCCAAAAGGCTGTCTTCAGGCGCGTCGTGAGCGTCGTGCGACCACCGCAGCGGATAGACGTCTCATTTCGATCACAGCCATCAGACGCATCGCCCAGCGCTTAAGCCTGAAGACGATTGGCCCCCCAGGGGTGACTGAGACCCGCCCGAGCATTAATAAATGCTCTAACCTCGACCTGTCAGGGTCACGACCTCAGAACACAAGGAACTTGTCAAGGCGCGGAGGGGATATCCGTGTGCGACCATGTGTGTGCAAAAGCGAAGTGATGGCCTAGTATGCCTTGTGGGATGAAAGGTTAGTGGCTCGCCTTTGTAAAAATGTCTTGTTGGCCAATGGCGGGTTGATGAATAAATGTAACGTTATATGGCCTAAAAAGTTAAGTCGATTATAAAGTCCATAAGTAGTAGAAGGTAGTTACCATCAACCATAAACATGGCCGATGAACGACGCCATACATATATCCACGCGCTGCACTGTAGGGGGCGCTAGCACAGATGCTACGGAGAACACAGGCCGGGGATTTAATTTTGTTGTCGTCGTGAGGGTAGAGCCACTCAAAGCGGGTTTGGTGCTTAAGGCTGAGGGCCATACATCATTCCATAAGGCATCGACTTGCTTTCCCTTGGCCAGCGATTTGAATCGAAACTAGGCACTCGCTTGGGCGCTTCAACCGTGGGAACATTATATCAGTGTGGTAGTACAGAAACACCTGAGCGATTCATCGAATTCATAAAGGGGACCTTGAGGAAAAGGTAAGGGATGACGTACTCGTTCCCGTACAACGAACTCTTGAGCTCGTATCTAGCAGTGAAAGATAAATGAAGAAGGGCGAGAGGATAGAGCGATATTGTTAAGTGGGTACATGTATTTCGCTGAGAATGCTTGAGATGGCAGTGGTTGTGGTCAAGAAACGATGAGGTGCTTCAAAGGAGGTGGGTGGGACTTTATACCCTACTGAGTTGTTTGTTCTGAGGCTGACACAGAACTATACAGCTCCTATCTTGTTTGTCCCGATCATTGGGATGACGCGTATGGGTGGCAACCTGGTGTATGTGTAGTCTTTGAAAGAGTTTTGTATTTGCTCGACACCGCATGTCTGGCAGGTAACTATGCTTCGAGTATCCCATCAGGTAAACGGGGTACTCTTGTATGCTGCAAATTGAGAACGATTCCTGGGCGATAAATTCGAAGTTGCAGTGCGAGTCGAACATCAGGCTCTCGAGCACACACCGACGCATTATGATCTCACCAATGTCATTAAATCATTCTCTAACGATGTATAACACTTACAATACAAACAGGAAACGCAAACAATGATACGAAAAATACCGAGAAAAAAAAAGAGAGAATAATATAACTACGTAAAAAGAGAGTCAGATAATAACCTTACTACTTGAGCATCTGAAGATCAGGAGGTGTAACACAGAGATATAAACGTAAAGGCGGGAAGAGTGGGAAGAGATCAAGATGTGAACCAATGTGTGTTGATACAATGCATGGAGGGTATTTGCAAGGCAAAGGGATGAAAAAACAAAGCAACGAGGAAGCGATACATGCAGAAAGCACGGAAAATCATGAGGAAAGCAAAAAGCAAAAAGCGAGGAAAAGAAAGAACCAGAAGACGCATCAGAAGAAATCAGGGGCTATCTGGTTCACTCTTCGTCTTCGTCTTCTTCGTCGTCCTCGCCTTCGTTTTTCTTCGTTGTTTTCTCCTAATCAAATTTGAGTGGTGTTCATCAAAGGCGAGAAACAAACAATCACTCACTTTCGCCTTTAAGCGGGCATTTAAACGCTCCTCTCTTGACTGCTTACTAGGCTTTGCTTGCGTTGTACCGTCCTCCATCTCCACATCGCTTCCCGCGTCTGAAGTAGCAGGAGGTTCGTCTGCTTCACTATCATCCGAGTCGGCTCGTTTCTTACGAGGACGCCTAAACAAATCATAAGTCTAATGTTGAACTGTTGTTGGGAATCAACATACTTTGCGGATCCGTTCGTCTTTGTCGGTGCAGCCTTACGCTTCGTTGGCACCCGCTCCTTCTTCTCCTTCTTCTCCTTCTCTTTCTTTTCCTTCTCCTATAGAAAAGACATGAACGACAGCACCACAACAGAACATGAATTTCATACCTTCGTTCCACCATACTTCTCTGTCAGCCAACCACTAGCTTCGTCCGTCAGATAGACTGTCTTCAGAATCTGATTGACAGCTTCGGCACTGGGCAAGGGTTTAAGGATATCACTTGGCAATTTAATTTTGCCAGGATACGCAGGCAGGAGCCACGAGTTGGCTTGTGCTCGGGTGCGAATGAGAAGCTGCGCGATTTCACACATGACGTAGAATTTCTATCGTCCAAGTATTATCAGATTCTAATGACCACAGAAAGGACGGCAATAATGTAATCATACCTCGCTCCTTGAGTGTGATTCAGGGTCACGCACAGATTTGCCCTTCTGGGCGAGATGATAGAGGAGTGAAACATTGTCTTGAGTGGCGACTTGTTCAAGATAGAAGTTAACGTATCTGCGGAATCGTCGTCAGTCCATACCTGAATCCCTGAAAATAGCAATTAGATGCCCTCTTACCCAGCCATGTCAACCAATTCTTCTTGAGTCGTGGCGAAATCGGGGTGGTGCGCCAGGAGGTGAAGGAGGCGGATGAAGATGATCTCAAATTGTTCGAGGAAAATTGCTATAATTATTGTCAGAAAGCGAATCAACAAAAGCATGCAATGTCGGCTTACCTGATGGTACCCGTTTCTTCTGACCGTCAACATACGACATAGCCTTCACAGAGGGATATGAGTTTACTTTGAACAGAAATGTTGAATCGTCGTGCCCATACCAGTGACCTTATGTCCTGCTCTGGGTCCAACATGGTCAAAAATGGGATTATGTTATAGCTCGCTGGCAGCTTGCGGGGCTGTAGCAAGACAATCAACTTAGTCAAGAAGGTTTGTCTGACATCGAAGCATGAATCCTGTAGTTGCTGTTAGATCGCGACGCTTTTTTAAGAGGACTGAAAACAGAGCAAACCTGGATGGTGCATGCCAGCCTAACAAACTTCTGTTGGATGGCGGAAGCAAATGTGGGAACGGTAGCCAAATGCAGTAGAGATATAGACGCCTGTAATCTCATCCTCGTCTTTGTCTTAGGACTGTGAATTGATATTAGAAACTTGTTCCTTCTGGAAAAAGGAAAAAATCAGGATGCCTACTCTTCTTCTACATCAGAGTTGAGAGAACCATCATGATCCAAAATGGTAGCTAGCAGCTTGAGAACAGGTGCAGCCATTTTAAGAGCATCATCCGCTGATGCATGAGACAATGTGCGATATCGGCACACTTTCAATGCCTGAACCTTCGCGCGAATCTCGTCCGGTAGGTCCTCATTTTCTATCCATTCCTCTTCGTTATCATCCTCAGCCTTTGAGAAGTCAAGTTCAGAGTTAAGTAACTACCACAAGAGGCTCACTCACGGGTATGGGAGTCATGATCACTCGTTTGACGAGGTGGGTCATAACAGTCTCGCTCTCTGCTTCAAATGCTTGTGGGGCAAACCGCACAAGCTGGACGAGTGAAGCGATGTAAGATAGCGGTATATGCTCCGTTCGGTTCTGGTCATTGATCTTCGCGCATATCTTTTGCACAAGCTGCGCGCAGACCTCATCCTTATTCATCGACAATGTAAGATACCGGGTAGCAAATTTAGCTTGTCTCCAGTCAGAATCGAGCGCAAGCTTCAGGATCCTCTGGTTTATCCTCCTAAAAAGAGGGGGATTAGAACATCCCAAAAAAGCTTCATAAATTCATACTTTTCAGCGGCGCCAGCGAGTCCGGTTCCCTCCTTCGTCTTGGCCAAGTTTGCGAGAGCCATGAGTGCAACCTCCACGCTCGACCCAGCATTGACTGAGCCGAAAGACTCACGGCGGTCCTCTCCTCCACCATCCGCCAAAATCTTCGTCAATTCGCCAAGATGCGGCCTAAGAATCGCGGGGTTATTTTTTGCTATTGTTGCCAAGAGTGTCAGGGAGTTTATGGCAGCATGTTGACCGCGTGTGCCCAGAGTACTTCTTCTTTTCTTGCTGGCTTCATCCTCATTTGCTGGGGCAATAGCGTCGGAAAGGTATTGGAGAAGAAAAGGAATAGCGGATTGGTTGACGATGCGATAGCTACACCTACGAAGAAGGATTGTCATTGTAGGGACTAGGGATGAGGAAAGTTGTTCGGTTCGCTTGAGGAAGTCATTCTAGAAAGCCAATACAAGTTATCAAATCATATCTCTTGTTTCACGGCATATAGACTCACTGTGGCACGGACAAGGCCCTTGAGGTCAGTTTGGGGATCCATGACAGTTTTGAGGAGCTTATACAGCCTGCTTTCGTTCAATTTCGCAAACGAGTTCAGGTCGTCCGCGGCCTTGACCCTGTCAGGGAAAGCGCCAGATAAGTGTTGAATGATGAGTTTCAACTTTCTCTCGATAGCATCCCTGTCGTTGTCGATGATACCTCCCTGTAAATCTGTTAGTCTATGAAAAGAAATGCACTCAACTGAAAACCTACATTGTTCTTCACGCAAGCATCCACAAAAACTTCGAAGCCGGTAGGTCGACTGAACGAGAGAATGAGTCTCACGCGTGTACAGTAGAAAAGAAGACGCACATTGCTTTTACATTGGAGAGGGCTACCAAC
Organism: Panaeolus papilionaceus; assembly: GCA_015501605.1. Classification (NCBI taxonomy): domain Eukaryota; kingdom Fungi; phylum Basidiomycota; class Agaricomycetes; order Agaricales; genus Panaeolus; species Panaeolus papilionaceus. The sequence goes on from JADNRZ010000014.1 coordinate 365,653, forward strand.
AGCGATATAGACTTTGGAATGAGGTACCTCATTACAGTTAACAGGCGATCTGTCCAGGCAGCCTCGTCGATATCTTTTTCTGAGGGTAGAGGTAGGATGTAGTCAGCAATAACACCTTCAACCAGAGCTCTACAAGACGCTATTAATGATGGTAAAATGGGAGTAATTGAAATGGTCCATACCTCAACTCAAAACTGGTTGACGCCATTTGCAAGATTTCATGAGGGATCCAAGCGAATTGCTGAGCAGCCGCATGATCATTGTTGACTCTACCAAAAATAAGGAATTAAAGTGGGAGACGGAGAGAAGAAGACTCACATTTCGGGGTAAGCCAGACCGTATATCTTCCCAGCACTGCTCAATGCCTCTTTCCGGACCGACGGCTTCTTGTCCATCCCTCTTCCTACCAACATCTCCAGAAGGTCCTTCTTCATGTGTAGGGCTGTCTCGTAGTCTAGTTGAGAGAAAAGTTTGCATGTCGCGGCTCTGACGCGTTCATCGGGATCAAAGAACTTGGTTCTCAGTAGCTCTAGAGGAAGAGATCTGCATGAGTCATATAAACGTCAAATGGAGGGGTGGACGCACCATCCAACAGTTGCAACTGCTCAGGTAGTGAGAGGAAGAGTGGTGGTATAGCTTCCAAGCACTTCAGTCGCACGGGGACAGCAACGTCTGCCTTCCTGTTCAACCATGCGGTCCATGTTGTGGGGTACTTGCGAACCAAATCCTGGCCCCCTTTGTCTCCATACATATCCCCCAACGTCTGTGTTGCAATGATACGCGGATTTAAACTCTCGGACCGTAGTTCAGCTTCGAGTATAGGAATGACGCTGTGTAGAACTGCGGGGCACGCGCGTTGAAGTTGCTTAATGAGGTCATGAGCTGTGCGCAATGTGTCGATGTCTTCCTCCTGCTCTTCGTCTTCGGCCGAGGTGGATGTGAGTAGGTCACCAAAGTATTGGCATACGTGTCGTTGGAGCTTGTCGGCAGCACCATTGCATACTTGAACTGCTAACCGGTAAGAAGGATTGTCGTTTTTCTGAACAATGGGTAAGTAGAGACATGGAATGTAAATGTAATGATAAATACCGCGTTTTTATCCTTGAATTGGGCCATCAGGATATCCAAAGCCTCACTAGGCAATGAATTTGATTCGTCTATCAGTGCTACCAAGATATCCGCCATGAACAACTCTACTTTCTTCGTCAAGTCGCGCTTTACGACTGTGAAGAGGTCTCGGAATATCTCTTGAAGAATCTCGTCGGCTGAAGGAAAGTCGCATACGAGGACTACGCTCTTAACCGTTGAAAGAGATTCCAAAAGGTGGTAATATTCATTGTAGTATAACTCGTCTTGTCCCTTGAGACCTGCGCTGAGTTGTCGGAAGAAGAATTGGAAGATATCGCGAAGCTCTGCCTGGGTATAAGGTGCTTCTGGCGCGTATAAACGTAGGATATCTGCTAGACAGCATGCTGTATATGCTTTGACGCCTCGATCTTTGTGTAAAAGTAGTGAATTGTGGATGAGTTCGGCGCGAGCTGTGTTTAATGAGGAAGTGTCCACGGTGTCCTGGTCGAGTGAAGCTAATTGCGTATGAAGTGTTTTCAATTTCTTGAGTAAACCGTCAGTATTTATGCCCTTTGGTAGCAATTTCTCGTGGAATGTAAGTCTTTTCTTTGAGGGACCACCGTGACGAGTCTGAGCCACCATGATGACTCTGAGGATGGTGGTTGGTTGGTGGTGGTAGTAAGAGGACAAGGAAGGGTTGATGTAAATTGTTTGTTCACTTCCAACCACGATGTCAAAGGCCTCGCTCGCAAAAAAGAATGCCCTCCCTTTGAAAGAAGCGGGCCTCTTCAAAGAACTATTATCACAATACGAGAACCGTCTGCTCAAAAAAGGCCTTAAAACTGCCGAACAAATCCTCAAGAAATTTCCAGAGCATGGAGGTCGGTTCAGCGTAACAAAACAAACTCCGCAGAAAGCTCATTCACCTATCATTGACCATCACCAGAGACATTATGCATGAAGGGTCTTTTGCTCACTCATATGGGCAGAAGAGATGAGGGAATAGATCTCGTAAAAAAAGGAATCCGATTTGACCTTACATCTCACATTTGCTGGCATGTCTTCGGTCTCATCCAAAAGGCTGATAAGAATTATGAAGAGGCACTTAGATCTTATACTCAGGCACTACGATTCGACTCGGTACATCCATATTTTATTTTATTTTATTTCTATTTTATTCTAATATCTTGAATTCAGGACAACATTAACCTTCTTCGAGACTCTGCTCAACTTCAGACTCAGTTGCGCTTATTTGACAACCTCGTAGAGACACGGCATCACCTTCTTCGCCTCCGGCCCAACCTACGTCAGAATTGGGTCGCATTGGCTGTGGCTTATCACCTGAACGGAAATCTGGAAGAAGCCAAAAAAGTCGTCGAGCATTACCTCGTCTCCTTAAAGGTCCGTCAACTAAAAGTTTTGGCTGTCACTGTTCCTCTGCAACTTTAACATTTCCTCAGAACATACCGAACTATGATGTGGAACACTCAGAGACTCTCCTATACTACGTCAATGTCCTGGAACAATCCGGTGACCTATCTGGCGCACTTTCCGAGCTGGATTCCAAGTCCAAGTCGCGTGCGATTGTAGATCGGACTGCCGTTCTCACCACCCGAGGTCCGTATCGCGTCTTCTGAACATAGATTTGAATGCCGATGGGTTACACACTCTATAGCACGCCTGCTAACCAAGTTGCAGTCCCCTGAGGCGGGAGACTCGTGGAAGGCACTGATCGATCACAACTCGGACAACCTGGAGTCTTACCGTGGATATCTCGCCGACCAAGGCATCTCCCTCGGTAAGTTTCATTCCGGTTTGTTGCAACCTCTTTGTCAATTATCCAAACATCATGCAGATGACCCCCAATCTGCTCTTGACGCCATCCCACATTTGCAGGCATTCGCCAAAACCTACCCTAAAGCCTCTGTCCCTGTCCGTCTACAACTCACTATCCTCCCCGCTTCCAACCCCGAATTCTCGACGCTCCTTACGAGCTATCTCGAACGTGCTCTCAGAAAAGGTGTTCCGTCCATTTTCGCAGACCTCAAGTCTCTTTACAACAACCTCGAGAGGCGTAAAGCCATAGAAACTGTGGCAGAGGATATTAAACAGCGATACTATGCCCCAGTCGAAGAAAAGGCCTCGCAGGTCGACGAAGAAAAAGAACCTTCTACATATCTCTGGACACTTTATTTCCTCGCACAACACTATTCATACGTGCCACCCTCCTCGTCCGTTGTCCCAAACCAAAAGCTCGCGCTGGAATACGTCAACGCCGCTCTATCACATACACCCACACTTCCCGAGCTATATCTTCTCAAGGGCCGAATCCTGAAACGTTGTGGCGACTTCTTGGGTGCAGCCAGTGCTATGAACGACGCACGGATATTGGATGGGCAGGACCGCTTCTTGAACACAAAGGCTGGGAAGTATCTTCTCCGTGCAGGGATGGTGGAGGAAGCCTCCAGGCTGTTTGGCATGTTTACCAAGGTAGGTAGATCGACAAACGAGCGAAAATGGTCTGCTGAACATTCCTTCAGAAAGACGCCGAATCCCCCGCACACGATCTGGAGGATATGCAGTCTCTTCTTTTCCTGCTGGAAGAGGGTGACGCCTTCAAGCGAACAGGAAAGCCCAATATGGCTCTGAAGAGGTACATGGCTGTGAAAAAGGTATGTTATACTTGCGACGTTTTATTAGTCCAGACTTAATGTGTTGCAGACTTTTGACACAATTGAAGACGACCAGTTCGATTTCCATGGATATAACCTGCGGAAGTTTACGCTCAACGTTTATATGACGTGCGTGTATACGCTGCCTTTCTGTGCTTCCACTAAAATCCAAGTTCAGCCTCCTTACATGGGAAGATACATTGCGGTCACATCCTGGGTACATCAATGCCGCGATCAAGGCCTCCAACGTATGCCTCTCTTCTCCCATTAAATCTGTGTCCCTACATAACCACATTTCTGTCCAGATTTTTGTCGAGGTTTCAGACGATCCTTCGATTGTGAAGGCCTTGACTGCTACTGGTAGGCCAACCAACACCTTCGAGTGGAAGTACAAATTATCTCATGATGCTTAGACCAACTCTCGGATGCTGAGAAGAAGGCGCGAAAGAAGGCCAAGAAGGCTGCGCAAAAGGCCCAGGAAGACAAGAAATGTGAGACCTTAGACACCCTTTTAGCGTGCTTGGTACTCATCGCAATCCCCAGTGACACAAACTGCAAACGCTGACAAGGAGCTAGAAGCACCTCCAAGCAAGGATGATGATCCCGATGGGCTCAAGCTCATCGCTTCGCAGGATGGATTGGAGCAAGCCGCCAAGTTGCTGCAACCACTCACGAAGCTTGCACCAAAAAACGTTGACGTGTGGCTGGCGATTTACGACGTTGCTATTCGAAGGAGTAAGCGCCTCATTTAACATACTTAGGTCGCAGAATGCTCAAATTTGTTACCAGAAAAACTTTTGCAGGCCGTCGGTGCTCTCGGTAAAGCTGCTGCATTGGATGCCGAGCACCCAGACCTTCACATTAGACTTGTTGAGTTGAAACAGAGAGGTAAATAGCTGCCGAACGGGGATTTCACGTCAAGCATCAAGCTGATATATTGTTCATTCAGCCAACGCCTTCTCAGAGTCCCCGGTCAACTCGGTCTTTACTGAGGAGCTCGGAAAGCTTGTCCCAGAGTCCGCTTCCCAATCACTGGAAAACTACAATGCTCAATACCTGCAGCGTCACTCAACAAAGTCCAAGGCCATTCTGGCAGCCGCCAAAGTTACCAAGTCGCTGAATGCACCCAAGGAGGACGTTGAAAATACCATCTTTGGAGTCTTCGGACCTGAGGTGTCGTTGGACATTAAGGTGTGTTGAGTTTTTTTATTTGCTGCATTGCGGGGGTTCAGATCAAGTATTGATGTACGACAATCTCTCCAGACTGCCCTTTCCGCCCTTGCCTTGCTCGTCTCCCTCAACTCTGAGCGGGCGGCCGAATTCCGCATAGCAGCTCAGAAGCACTTTGAGTTCTCAACAGCCTTCAAAACCCCCTCCGAGCTCGTTGATATGCACAATTTTGTTCTGGCCGAGTCAGCAGCTGATGGCAAGCCTGTTGAAGCTCCAGCTACCCCAGATAAAAAGTAGGATGTCAGATGGAGCGCTGACAATACGCGAGGGCTATCCTGGTGGGTGGACGCTAGGTTACAAACGCACTATATGGAATTTTGTTTTCACGACGCACTACGACAAGAAAATTTACCCTTTAAATTGGTTGACTATGTGTCATAATACGAATAGGCGCTTTAACGTCAGTTTTGAGATCCAATTGGTGGTGATTTTCCGATCCCAACTATCGTTGAAATTTCAATGGGGGTGCTACAGAGGCCTGCCTATAAAATGGACCTAAGGTATAGGAGTTGGTTGCTACAAGTATGTGTTCGATATGCTCTGACTGAGCATTGGGAAATCACAATGCATGTAGTACTGAGCGGTCACTACACGGAATTTGCCGATGTTTACCAAAGCTGTTCACAAGCGCTCATTGACAGCCAAGGCATGAGGTTGCGCATTCTTTCTCAACTTTCTTGTCTTCCTCCCACCACCATCAAAACAAAACGAAATCAAAGAGACATGCAATGACCATCATCACTACTCCTTCCGGTCGGAACCTGACTCTTCCAGCAGAAATATGTGGGCTCATCATTCAATACGTTGAACCATTATCTAAAAGCGACCTCCGTAACTTTTGTCGTATTTCCCGAGGCTTCCGGACTGAGGCTGAGCGTCATCTCTATATTCACATCTTACTGAATGGTGTACGCTCAGTCAAACTCTGGGCACGATCAGTACACAAGCGACCGTATCTGAGCGCAAAAACAAAGCGGGTGGTGATGTATCTGCCGAGGCAAACGGGGTTGGAAGCGGATGACTTGGGATGGGTGGTGAAGGGCTTGAGGACGTGTTCAGAGTTGGAGGATTTGCGAGTACTAGAAGAACTGGACAGCCGTTCTCCTGATGGCAAACGGGACCACTACGGTAACAGTGTTCACCGATGGATACTTAATGGCCACCCATTCAAACTCAAATCTTTCACCAATGAATACTTTCAAAACCATCTTTTGAACGAATTTCTGGGATCACAACCTGATATCGAATTTCTCTGCCTTAAGGGAGACGATGACGCCGTTATCGAGCTCGATGATATTCCTTTGACGAGTGTTCACTCGATGGATGGGACAAGTAGCGCCATATGTGCGTTTACAAGGAACGATAACCATCACAAACGCCAGCTGCAGCACCTTCAGTTTGAGTTCCGGGTTTTCAGTCGCAGTGATCTCGCAGTTTGGCGGCACCTCCGACCACATGCCAACACCCTCCAAAGTTTGAGCATTCTGGAGACGGGGAACAGCAAATGGGGACATTCATTCCATATGTTACCCATTCAGGTTTATGAGCAGCTCCCTGATCTACGCCACCTTCGTATCCTCAGTACCAGGGTCCATGTATGTGATACTTCTGCTCACTTTCTCTATCTTGACCCACATACTTAAGTGACCCCTGCCCCACAGAAAACGAGTGCGTACTTGACCTTGGGTTGGGAATTTATGATACCAAGCGTCTTCCATCACTTAGAGGTTCTTGTATTGCGACCACCATCTCTAGAACCTACTGATGAGGAAGCCGCACAAGAACTTTCGGGACAGTGTGCGTACAACACCTTCCGCAGCCCCGGTGCCAGGAGAGTGGCCGCCACAGAAGCCATGAAGGTTATCACCACTCTTAAACGTATCGATTTTGGGATTCAGTCGGAGATTCATCGCTTCCTGAGGGAAGAACATAGGATCGAAGAATCATCGGTACCCGTTGAAGAGGGGTATGATCGACATGACTTTGATTGGATATGTATATGAATGCTTTCACGAAGGTGTATAATACAACATGTAGCTAACGTCATATACTTGGTTAATGAAGCATAGTGCCAACCTAGAGTGCATTGTCTGTTCCACATGAGAGGGCGTTTTCCGACCGTCTATTGAGTTTCCCTGTGATTCTGAAGGCATGAGGTGGCAAGGTACGATTTTACTCCTTGCCTTCCTCCCAGCATCATCAACCGCAATCATTGAATTACTTATGACCTTACAACTTCTTCGGATCAGACCAGGCCTATTCCAACAGAAATATGCGGTCTCATAATTTAGCTAGTTCAACCACCCATTCAAACTCAACTCGTTCACCAATGGATACATCCAAAGCCAATTTTTGGGCACCTTTCTTCAGTCGCAGCCTGATCTTGAATCACTTTGTCTCATGGGGGGTGAAAATAATGGCTTGATCGAACTCGATGATGTCCCTCTGAAGAAGCTTCGTTCTATGGCTGGGACGCTTAATGCTGCACGTTCAGTTATACTACACAAGGCCGAACTTAGAAACTCATTACATCACCTTCAGCTCGAGTTTCATGATTTCAACAGCCATTGGGATATCGCATTTTGGGAACACCTCTCATGGGAGTTTATTATTCCAACTTGCTTCCAGCGCTTAGATCTTAGAAGTCATTGCCCTGAAACCAGGGACCTTCAAGCCAACCGATGAGGAAGCTGGTCAAGGGCTTCAAGGGCAATGTGAGTACGAAGTTCTTCGTACGGTACGCCTTCAGCTAGAAGGACCACTGCACGGGGCGCTATGGCTGCTATGAACTCCCTCAAACGCATCGACATAGTTATTCATTCGGAGGTTCATCGATTCTTGAAGAATGATGAACACGGCATTCATGACTCAATTATCCCTCTTGGCGAAGAGTTTGACCGACACGATTATGATTGGAGAAATATATAGCATAACTCTCAATCAAGTGTTCCAGCAAGAAACCCTTGAAGTGAGATTGGTTATCAGGCAGGCTTGAACAACGCAATCTACGAGTCTACGACCAATGTAATTGCAATGACTTCATCTGTATCCCCATCCGATTGCTGCTCAAGACGACACGACATTGCACACATGTCACCAAGTTCAAGCATCGCTAATTTATGCTGCATGGTTTCTCTGCATACTTCCTTCTGCTCCTTTGTCAACTTCGGCCATCTAAAATCCTGGAAGCGGAAAATAAACTCTGATGTGAGTTGCGGGAATCTAGAGCAACATTGCAGGATCGCCTCGAATTCTCTCCAAAGCTGGGGGACAACTGGGGTCGAACAGCTTGGGCTGTGCTGCACCATTTCGAGATCAAGTTGAAGCCGAAATGTCTTGATGTTGTTGCATGAAGATATCGACGCTAGAAGGGCTGACATTTCATTGATTCCACGATTGTATGTGCCGTGTGTGTCCTCTGCGTCCATTTGGTCGCAATACATGCTGAAGGACAAGTGGTGTAAGGAAGGCAGGAATGTTGTAATACAGTTCCGTAAATCCATGTCAGCGATATATCCTGGTCGAGATCTGACTACGGGCAAAACAGTAAATTATAATGTTTAAATTATGCGGATATACAATCGAGACTTACGATCCAATGAGAGGGAGCGTAGGTCCGACAAGCCACTATGAAGCAGATCCTTGAGTGTCCATGCGTCTTCAGGCTCCTGTGGAGATATCCTGAGATCCGTAAGCCCTTTGAGCGATGTGAAATGGGTGCCGTTGGGCGAGTCCCGCAACAAGTTAAAAAACCTGACCATATCCTCATAGGCGTCTACGTCGACAATAAGACGTGTAAGCTGGAAGTTTGGCTTTAAGGTGTGTTCATATGCATCATCTTCGTCACTTTCCGAAAGAGCCATCTGGGCGTGAAATTCAAGCTCTTTTAGGCTTGGGAAACATTGTAGTAACGTCGAAGGGTCAAGACCCCAGCAGTTCCTCAGGACTAAACGAGTCAGCCGGGGAAAGAGCTCCTTGAATGACAGGAGAGGGCAGAGAAGTATGTGCAAGCTCTGTAATGCTCTGCATAGATCGTTGCTTTGAGGAATATCACTCATACGCCTAAGAGTGAGTGAATGTAAGCTTTCTCCTGGGGCACATGCATGCCTATCAAGGATCCGATATAGGAATGTTCGAAGGCGGAGCGGAAATTTGCTTGTAGGTCGTGGTTTTTCGGAAATTATGCTGATCTTGCAGATATTAGGCAGACCGCTGAGCCCCTCCTCATAACGGTCCAGTTCCGATAGCAGCTCCGTCGATATACGAAGATTGCCACCAACATCGAAATCTAACTCGTAGACGTAATATGCAAGTGATGGCTCTTCTGCAACAACTCGCATCAGCCAATCGAGTTGTTCTTTGTATTTCCCTACAAAACCAATCCTGATGTGATCAAACAGCTGCTTGTAGGCTGAATGTTTGAACGACTTGCAAACGAGAGCGCATGCCACAAGGTGTTGAAGCCTCCCGTGTGAATGACCTGGAGCAGATCCCCGTACTATGAAACTGAGAACTAGGTCAAATATTTCGATGGGAAATGCTGGGATAGACGACTGGTTAATAATGGGTTCCATCCAAGATGTAGATGAGAAGGAATGAAATCGTGTTCTGCAAGTCGGTGATAGCCCCCAGCTTTCAGAGTGTGATTTTCACACTCCGCTGAATCGATTTGATGGGACCCACTTTATGTGCCAGGCTCAAACAGAGTGCCCGCGCAAGCCAAAGTTTCAAGTGCGCGTCCAGCGTCTGTGCACGCCCCATTTACAGAAACTTCGAAGCGCTATTGCCTTTCGTGAAATGATGATACCCTGCACATTGTCATTCGAAGTTAGCAATGGCATCGAATTCACAATCGAATTGAATACTCACGGGTACATCGCTTTAAAGTTGAAAATTCGAGATATGAATTGGATTCATTGAGGATGATCCAACCTTTTGCCACAACTGTACTCTAATCGGTGCTCACATGCTGGTAATCATCCGTCCGACGTCAGTGTTAGAAACTTTAGTTATAATTACTATTCCATTCTGCGAGCTACGAGGCACAGTCAAATGATCGAATTTCACCGAGCTCTCTATTGAGCCCTATTCGTCGTGCAAAGGGGTCGTAGCGTCGACAAACAGCTGACTTTAACCTGTCCATTTGGTCGTGCCTAGCCATATCATTGAGATCCATCTCCCATAGGCATTCGAATTGATATAAAGGCGCACACAAGCTGAACCCATCCCCATGCAAAGCAATTGTACACAATGCAGCTTTCTTCTCTCTTCTCTCAGCTCTTCCTTCTCGCCGTCATGTCGCCTTCGACGATGTCCGCTCCAGGCTCCTTGAACAGCCGAAGTGAAATCGGTGGTGGTGGCTGGGTTCCCACCCCAAGCATAAAATGTGCGCGCAATTTTTCTAATAATTCTGGAAGTACTAAATGACCTGGAAATACCTCTTACCCATTCGCATATACACACAGGCCCAGCAAATGCAGATGGCACATACATTCACTGTCAGTTTCAAAAGTGGCGCCTCAAAATCAGCTTGTTTGGATTGCTCATCCCAAATCCCTTCTAGGTCCCGAAAGCCGTCCCTGCAAATCAACGGGCGACGGGAAATATTAGTGGGTGCTGATATTATGTGCTACAGAAGAAATCAAATGAATTTCTGATTCTTTGCAGCTGCGGCGAGCCACTTACTTTTCCTGGATAGTGATAACAGGACAGAACAGCGCAGGTCTAGTACCGCTTTCATGACAACATTGGTACAACAGTAGCAAACTAATTGTTTGTTCAGTTATCCAGGATAACAAATGCAGCCTTGTATGATGAAATAGTAGGTACAAATAGGAAATCGACTGTGTTTTTTGTAAATGGGTGCTATGGATATATGTATGTTAAGTGTAAGAATTGGAGTTATGATGATTCAGATGCGCTAGTACGGTACGGTGAATTGAGAGGAGAAAATTTCATGGTTCGAAAGATAAAGGAATTATAGTAATATATATAAATAAAGAGAAATAAATAAAAAGTCATGCAGGGAGGGAACTGCGTCGATGTGTGTTGGTAAGAGGGATTGGTCCCCCGTCAGTGGTGTATCGATATCGCGCTATCAAGGAGTCAGAAAATTGGCAACAGGACATAAATAAATTGAACAACGGCTTAGCGCCACCTCCACAGCGGGTCGGTTGGGCAGAGCTGCAGAGAGTCATCAGCACGATGTAAGTACGAAAGAGAAAGAAGGTTCGACTCACATCACGCCGATCACCACTCGCGGAACCGAGCCATCACCGAGCATTTTGCACAACACACGCTAGTGCGCTCCCACCCCCCGGGTTTCTGCGCCCGTAGACGTTACTAATGGGTGGTGGCACATCCAGGTAAAGCCGATAACAGCCGCAGCCCAAAAGGCTGTCTTCAGGCGCGTCGTGAGCGTCGTGCGACCACCGCAGCGGATAGACGTCTCATTTCGATCACAGCCATCAGACGCATCGCCCAGCGCTTAAGCCTGAAGACGATTGGCCCCCCAGGGGTGACTGAGACCCGCCCGAGCATTAATAAATGCTCTAACCTCGACCTGTCAGGGTCACGACCTCAGAACACAAGGAACTTGTCAAGGCGCGGAGGGGATATCCGTGTGCGACCATGTGTGTGCAAAAGCGAAGTGATGGCCTAGTATACATTACGGGTGAAAGGTTAGTGGCTCGCCTTTTGTACAAAATGAACTGGGTCAATGGCGAGTTGATGATTGAGGGTAAAGGTGAGTTGCCTAAGCATATTAGTTAAAGCAAATGTTGGATGGTATGAGGTGACTACCATTGACCCAGACCTCGGTGTAGAAACGCTCAAGCGACGATGACGTCAAATGACAGTGGATCGTCTGACGAGCTTCGCAAAAGTTGTTGTCGTCATTGCCCGATAAAAGCTCGCTAGCTGAGTTGACATAGGTCACCATGCGTAGGTGCTAGGAGGTTGTTGGTACCTAAAGGGTATCAGCGGAGTGGACTGGTGGTGTCCTGGTGCAAGGTATTAGACGATACTCCACAGCGGGCGCTTGGGTCAATCAAGGGAGTGTTGATGTTGTAGAATAGGACTAGGCGATGAAGTGGATGCAATATCGCTTGGCGAGATGACTAGTTACGCTGATGAAATGAGCGTTGTGTCTTGAGAGAGTAATTGAATGAAGTCTTACAATCGCGCCTCCAAGTCATTGGGCGCTTCAATTCACGTAGTATGTTGTGCGAATAGCTGGGGGACTTCTATGCAGAGCGAGATTGATTAACATGTGGGCGGGGTGTTAAGGGCGGGGTAACTTACAGATCCCCTGCAACATAGACGTGTCTAGATGAGAGCTCAAGAAATTGAAGTGAGCTATAAGTGTGGTAGTAGATGACCCTGAAAGGGCGAGCATCTTCAGCTAAAGTTGGAAGAAGGTAGTGGTTGAGGAATAAGAAAGGATAAGGTCTCAGCAAGAGGTCGGGCGTGGTTTTATACCCTGCAAAGTTGTTTGTCCTCAGGCTGACATAGAACTGTACATCTCCTATCTTGTTTGTCCCGATCGCTGTGAATGCCCAACGAGTGCGCTAGTGGTCTGATCAACCAACCGTAGATAAGGGATTGTGTGTGAGCGTGTTAGACAATGTAAAAACTTGGCGGGGCTTGTGCACACACAACGCGCGTGAAACATACCTATGCAAACGATTTACTTGACGGAGGCAGCATGAATAAGGCGTGATGACTCGAAGTGAAGGGACCAAGACCAGAAACACAGTGCTAAACACAGGGCTCGACACGCCGTGGTTCCGCGTTGGTTGCTTGCAAAAATACCGCAATCTTGAAATCCATAAGGGAGCAATGAAATAATTATACACTTTGTGTGTGTATCAAGAGAACGTACGATGATAACTGTCTCGAATTATAGTGACTAGAATGGTCAGAATGACGCATGGATGTAGAGAAAACATACACATAAAAATACAACACACAATACATCAGAATACATCCAGAAATGATAAATAGGGGAGATACATAGATATCCGTTAGCAGGCCTCACGAGGTCATCTGTTTATCCAACTGTCCAAAGAGCATGAGGAGATGTTATCCTTGAGGGAAATACAACACTCACTATCTGCTGATAGGCAGCTCGAACATCCTTTATAAACACGTAAATATCCATAGAATCGTTCAGTCTTGAAACCAAAGCTGCCATGGTGGGTAGCACAGGAGAAGCTGTCAGAACTGAGTAACCGAGTCATCAGCATTACAACTCCGACGCGATGGAAGTGTGGATGTGGGTGACCACGGACCTTTATACGTCGACGTAGATAAATCCAAGACAAAAGACGCCTCCCTATGAGGGTCTGATGGATCCAGATTGGAGAATATAATCATAAGTTTGGACATGTCCACACCCTCGATGGCACATCCGAGATAATTTTCGCAAGCTCTCAACTCCAAAGGGGCTTTAGACGCATGTGTACTGAGCAAGGAACGCTCCTTGTCTTTCTCTGTAATGTTTGTTGGTATGAGAATGGAGGCGATACTGAACCCACACTTACCTCGTCTCCAATTCTGGGTCAGTGCCACATACTGCTGGATGTCTGCTTCCACAGCGTCACATTTCTCCTCTAATGTCGCTTTCTGTCTCGTAAACGCTGCAACCTTCAATTCTGCTTCCTTCCTTTCCTCCTTCTCATTCTCCAATTCTATGGACATCTCATTCAACATCAAAGATAACCCTTAGACAACCATAACTCACGAGCAACAAGGTCAATCTCTCTCAACCTACACTCCGTCGTCTCCGCCTCTACATTCTGCCTCTTTTCCAAGATCTTCTTCTTCTCCATCGTTTGATGCTTCCTTCTCTCCGAAATCGTGGCAATTGCACGATTTTTGTAGGAAGTCACAGCTTTGAGGAAATTTCTCGTTGAGTTCTCATATGGCTGCAAACGCAAGTCGATAGTAGGATTCTGTTGCTGAAGGATAGCCTCGAGGTCTATCTGCGGAATTCGTAGGGTTTGTGCCATCTTGGGCCCTTTGAGGACGGATGGAGGAGGTGATGAAGTTGAGATCAACCAATTTCGGCGCGACGTCGCGTCTGGTCACAACGTTTTCACGTGACCATAATACGCGTCGCGACGCGAACGCGCTCTTCCGAGACTTCGTCCTCCAATTCCTCACAATCGGGCCTGTTCTGCATCTTAAATAGGATACTTGTATAAGCGAAAATGCACTTTAATATTTTCTCTGTGAATAAATGCTGATGGTTTCATACATATGGAATAAAAATAGCTACAAATGCGAGGATGAATATGCGTGCAAAAGACAATGACAAAAGTGCGAGCAAAACGAAAATATAAAGGAACATGCAAAGTAAAATCACTCTTCGTATACTCTTACAGCACCTTTCCCCCAGTCCATCATAACAGCCTGACCCATACCCGTAGGTTGAGAAAAGGCAGCTTGGCCCTTTAGAGGGTCAAGTGGACATCCATGAATAAATGTCTTTGCGGCAGCGTCAAGGAGATGGCGCGCAATGCCTTGACGGCGGAATGATGATGAAACAAAAATACGAGGGATCCCCATGGGCGTTGGCAACGGGGTCGGGTCGCAGTAGAGGTTGGTGTTACTGTCTACGATAATAGGTGCCTGTGCCGAGTCTGATAACTCAGATTTGCTGGATTGCGACTCCGATGGCGACGCGTCGGAGGGTGGTGAGACAACGGCCATGGCCGTTGATATCCGCTGTGCAATGACACATCCAGCGATGCGTTCGCGGTGTGACAATGTGTCGTGTGGTACTAAGAATAGATACGCCTTAGATGCTTGTAGGACGGATGGCGGTATTTCTGGAGCAGAAAGCGAAAGGTTGATGGTATTGAGGAGAGTCGAGATCTGGGGTAAGATGTCAGTTGAGTAAAAGTTAGTAGCTCGACAAAGTCGTACCTTTGTTCCAAGTTTCCCAGTGGCATCTGCAGGAAATGACACAATCCTCCCTCGCTTCTTGCCCGACTTGAGCTTAATGCCAGTCTCAACCTCCGTGATGCTACTACCCTTATCCTCATCTTTCCCCCACTCCATACCCTGACGTACTCGATTACAATGCGAGCGATGAAGTGCCTCGTCATCTGGGGCACCTTTTGTGTAGGAAAGACCACACAAAGAACAGGTTCGAAGGATGGTCTGATCAGTATTAAAATGTAGTTGCGTCAAAGTTTTCTGCGCTTTTGGCGCCGACTTGGTGGAAGCCTTTGATTTTGATTTTGCCAGTGGTTTAAGCTCTGTTTTTAGGCGTTTCGCAGGAGGAAACAGAGGAGCCACATCATTCTCTGATAGCTGTCGCTTTGTAGGACGCGAGATAGCTGGTATCGCTGCTGGTGATGAGGACAACGTTGAAGGTGGCGACGATGGCACTGGTGGTCTAAAATTCTGTTTGTTTCGTGAAGAATAGGTGCGCTGGACTTTAGGGGTGCTCATGGTGGTAGGATGAAAGGGTGAAACGCTGACTCGAAGGCGACATCACAGTGACCTAACCCGAATGCTGACTCATCGCTTCGCAAGGAATCAACGCGACGCGCTTATTTGGCGTTGTAGACGTAGCACAAGATTCTCATTTAAATCACATGACAACGCCTCAATTACATAATCCACTGTCAATGACCCAGGTCAAATTTCAGTTGAGCTGGTTTGTATGGTTCCTGAACTTCCACAATTGTGAGATTAGCCCCCGCTCAAACGACGCATTAAGCAGAGTATCTATTGTCCATACCTTGGCCAAAGCTTGGTCTACCCTGTTCCCTCGGTTCCTAACCTCTTGGATTCTTGGTATCCTACCCCACAGGGTCGATAAGAAATTGTTTTCCTTGATGAGCGCCTATCTGTACGTTATATGTCAACTTGTGGGTAGATGATTTGGGTTTTTCGCTTTACTTTGTGGAGATAGAGATGTCCAGAGTAAGCATAGTTGGTGTGTGATAAGCTCATTAGCCTTCTATGACGAGAAAATCTGCTAATCAATATTATTTGCCTCGTGAATACTTACCCAGGCACTGCCCATCGAAGTCGCGCCAAAATAACTCGAAGGTGTCGAAGTCGTTGATTGAAGGTGAAAGTCACTCCACTCTTGGCACTTTTAACTGGAAATGACGGTGTTTATCTGCAACATGACATCATTACACGGTAGCAGTTGTACTTGAAAACACCAGTTCAAAGAGTTTCAAAGTGGACTTGCGAAATATTTGTCAATGTAAAAGGAAACGGCGACTACCAATACCGGACGGGTGTGAGTCACTGTGAAAAGTGAATGTGATTGCATTACATCTGTAAATAAAATTTAAAATTGTAATGCTTCATGAGGCACATGAAATAAACCCAGCGGTATGTTCTAGACTGCTTCTGTCAACGTGTTATCGGCACATGTCCGGTCAAGATACATGTACAATGCAGAAGTTTTATATCACCCCATACAGTCTCTATTGGCCATTTTAGAAATTGGAGTGAATTGAATTCATTCATAACACCATGTTCAAGGTATAATAAGATACAATGCATGAAGTGTCTATGTACAAGAAGTGATAGCATTTTGAGATCTAGGGTTGTCATGCTCTGCCGTGTCTAAATGATGGCGAGAAAGGGCACATTATGAAAGTAGAAAATTCTACGTTTATAGGACTCGTAAGAGCGTAGTTCACGTGCTGTGTGTGAAGTTGGTTAGAGGGGATGTCGTGGGGAATATACACTGCGCTTTGAGGATTCCGGTGGCGCAGAACGATGCCATGACAGATTTAGGGACGGACAGGTTTGTTGGGAACAAAGATCCAAGAAAGGGCGATGAGTATCCTCAGACCGACGGAAATGCCCATGGTCGCTGCTGCTCCGATTTGTGCGACAATGGCCCGCCCAACGAATGCACCCAAGAATAGTGAACCTGCTGCGAGGAATCTGTGGTCGCGGGTTGTAACCCGCTTGCTAATTTTGAAAAGACCAGGATCGGTGAAAAGCTCCACCCAAACGGTGGTCAACACGACTATAAAAAAATTTCACGATAATCAATACGTAATGTATGATGGCAGAGACAAAAATAAACGCACTGGTAGTTCCGAACTGTGTATTGAGACGCTTGCCTTGGATACCCTGGAGACCTAGACTGGCACTCATGAAAGCAAGACCGACGAAAGTGAGGGCGTTGGTCCAAGACGGAAGATCACGTTCTCCAGCGACAGAGGGTTGATCGCTCTTCCAGAAGGCGATTGCAGCAGCCATACTGAATAGAGCTTGTACGAAAGTTCCAGCCATGAGCCAACTACGCTTTTGGGCACCGACGCGATCACCAATACGACCGAGGAAAGCACCGAGTTGGAACGCGATCATTGAGCATAGTGCTTGCTGATCAGCCCTGTGGAACTGTTGGTCACGGAAACCAGGAGGACCTTCGAAGAGACGAGCAAGAGCGATGGCTAACTATACGAAATGAACTGGGGTTGATAGAGTGCATGATGTCATGACGAGCACTAATACTTACCTGGGCAAAGTTACCGGTTTGGAAACCGCACCAAACGAAAATGGCTGAGAATGAGACAACATCCCTTTAAGAAAGAAAAAAAGAGATAAGAAAACACGAGGTAAGTTCGCGGCCCTGAACGATAAAATTTTAACGACGTACATGTAACCGGTCATGAAACAGTAGAAAGCCATTGGCCATGTTGTATCAGGTGGATTAACATCGGTATTGAGGAATTGCCATAGAGTCATAGTCTGCGTTGGCTCCGCTCGTTCAACATCCTGGGTTTTTACTAGGCCAGCCGAGGATGTCGACTCTGCTTCTCTTGAAGTCGTTTGAGAAGCTACGACCATTGTGGAGCTGCTTGGGGACATGTCGAGAGCGCTAAGGAAAGTTGACTCTGAGAGAAAATGAAGGGCGCTAGCACTTGAACGGAGCTGCTAGTGGTTCTAGGTCGTTGTCGGGGGGGAACGAAGTAATGAAAAGCAGAGTGCAGGGATTTATGTACGGCGGAATACTGACCCACAAAATCCAGTCTTGGCAATTTTTTAAGCTGCCACGGATATCCGCTCGGTCTCCGGACCCTAGGATTGTCAAAGCATCCACCAAATCCCTCTCTAACACCGAGAGAGAAAAATTAGAAGAAAAAATATTAATAACGATTTGTATTAAGGAGCGGGTAATTGAAGAAGTTGCCAGTGAGTCGTTGTTGGAGTGACAGTCATAGGCCTATTATTATTTATCAATTCAAAGAGCCATGTTATTTCTGGAAGACATTCCTTGTTTGGTTTGGTTTGCTTATGTCATCATTGCGATCCAATTCAATCCGGTTCATTATTCAAAACAGCTCGGTTAATACCTGTCCCACTCATAGGGGTTTTTCTCATTGCACCACGATCATCTCAACTGGCACCATTTCTTTTCAAAAGGGCAACGTTATGCCAGGACCAGGACGTGGAAAGGCCAAGTCAAAAAAATCAAAAAGCGGCGTATCAAGGAATGAATCTATAGCTATCTATGACAATGATGCGTTTTTAGCGGATATTGATAACGCTGAAGGGTGGGGTATGGTTGTGGACATTCTCTGTTCCATTTGTGATTTGCCAGGTAAACTATCGTTTATCTATCTCGGCAGTTTTAAATAAATCCTGACATTGTCGAAAAAGATCTAACCACTCGTAGTGGTCTTAAAAGAGTTCATGCCAACTTTCCTGCAATCTACAATAAAATCGACACGGTCTATCAAAGAAACATCGATCATGATAGGATCCGTGCTGGCGTCGTTGGAATCTTCGCCAAGATGTGTGCAGACTCCCTTTTGAGGAATAAACTTTTTGAAAAAGGTTCGTTGAACTGCCTCGCGGTTTTCTTACGAACGTTTCTTAAGGGTTAGGGATATAGGCATCTTGGGCAAAATCTTTCCTCTTCTGGACCTTGACGATACACGCCATCTGGCGTTGCGTGCACTCAACACAATCACCCATCATGGTGGTGCTGAGATTCGAGTCGAAATAGCAAAAAGCGCAGCAATTCTCACTCAGTTGCTTCGTCAGTTCCCAGACGACGACAAACTCTGCGAACTCGCAGTGTCAGTCATCTCCCACTCCGTATCAGTTGCGTATGAAGGGGATCCGAAACCGAAACACCCCACCATCATCCGTAATCTAGACCTCGCGGATATTTTGAAAGTCGTACTCGAAACGACCAAAAGGCCTTTCCCCAAGCGCCGTAGCATTATCGATCACGCCGTTGGCCTCGTTTCTGCAACCACCTTCCATGGCACATCTGCTTTCAAGAAGTATCCTCATGCTGTCAAGTTCCTCGTGGCTGGCCTTCGAAGCAAGGACTGGGTAACCCGGAGCACTTGTCTAGCCGGTATTATACGCCTTCATCGTAATGAGCACGAGGAAGACCAGAAAACGCTCGACCCCAACCATTTTGTCATGGCCATTTCTCGAGGTATCCCTGCTAATTTGAACGACGTTCTCATGAACTATGGCCCCACCAAGAGCGAAATGCTCTTAACCCTCCAGACGACCCGTGACTTTACGAAAGCCATGATGCAATGCGCTCAGGATCATAATTTGTACTCCCTGGGGATGAAGCTCGCGCCTTTAATCTTGCTTACCGAATTTTCTGTTTCGGATGGGAGGTTTGAAACGCAGGACCCAGTAACGGGCCTGCGAACTTTCGATAGTTGTGGGCTTCCCTTTGATCTCTGGGGCGATGCTCTCAAGCACTGCGCTCAAGCGATTCGAGCGAAGCGTAACCCAAACGAAGCGGACTGGGCTGACATCCTAGAAATCAAGTGGTGCATAATGAGGAGGAAGCTGCGCGAAGCGGCTGAGCTCGCGAAGAAGGGAATCGAACGCAACCCGGAGCAAGCGTATTTTTATTATGCGCTCACGCTCATGGCCGACAACGTGCAGGGGCTGAAGTCGGCGAAGAAAGGCTTAAAATGCAAGCAGACCTCTCCATTCGTGAAGTACCAGATGATGCAGCGCGCTGTCGAGCAAGCAGGCGACATGGGTCTCACGACTCTGCAGGAGATGCCAGAGGTTGGCGACCCGAAGTGGGAAGAGGGTGTCGCCTTTTTGATGAGCGCCTTGGAGGACTCGAAGAGCTATATCGAAGGCGCTCCACCCGACAACCGTCACATGAAGAATATCAGTTACTGGTATATTGTACTGACGATCCTGACGAAGGACAATTTGAGTCCTGATCTTCGCGAGCTCAACGTGAGTGGCCGACTTTGGTTCGTTTTATCAAATATGCTGATTACACAAATTTTCCAGGATGTACGCCGAGTATTGGGTATCGCTGATGACTTCAGCCGGTTCATAGGCATCGAGCCTCCCAAAACGCTCATGCGCCTTACTCAGCAAGCTGTTATGCAGCACTACGCTTCCGCTATTAAGGAATTCTCGAGCGTGTTTACCGAACTGGATCGATCCAAGGAAGTCAACACGCAGACAGTCAGTCCGGAAAAATTGGAGGACGATCTCGCCGCTTGGCTGAACGACATGAAGCTCGACGATGGGACACAGGAACACGATCACGACTGCGAAAATCGCCCAGCACAAATGGAAGCCAACATGACCCGCGTAAGGCTGTATAGATGTTCTTGGTGCGGGAATCCGTCGGCTGCGTTGCGGAAATGTAAGGTTTCTTTAACGCCCTGGTACCCCAGTTTTGCTCACGCACGATAACAGGCAGTGGATGTGCCAAGACGCGGTATTTAGCAGACATTGCTTATCCCCCTCGACGTCATACTAACCGCTGGCTTTTCCTAGATATTGCGACCACTCTTGTCAGAAACAACATTGGACTGACCATAAAAAGGCTTGTAAAGCCGAAACGAGCGCTACCGCCTCGTAAATCTTATCGCTCCACGATTTGCTCTACTTCGTCATTTTCTTGACTCAGCTTCGAATATTTGCATTGTAATTGTATCATTGATCCGACCCGTACATTGCCATATGCATACGACGGTGCATATGGCTTCCATCACCAACCTTTTGTATCACATTGCCAGCTGCCCGTTCATACTTGGTTCAACTCAAGTCGGGGTGCTTATTTATATACCCTTGTACATATTTATGTAAAAGATGCTTAAACCATGAACCCCAATCGATGAAGACACCCTTTTAGCCAATTTTATACTGTCTTTGGTTTCTTGGTGAGGAGTGACTTACAAGTAAACCTTTTACCCGAAATCGAGGTTCAAATGCGTGGCTTTATAGGCGGTCGTGAGAGTAACGGTTGTGACCCAATCAGTGTGAGTGGAAGCTTTCGTTACTAATCTTTTGATCTCTCAGCCCGACCCTATCAATTACTTATAGTTGACTCCATTACTTATGAACACCACTGTCAATGAATGGCCAACACCCTACACTGCTCTAAGAGGTTCTTGTCGGTTTATGCCTCCGTTCTGACTGGTCATATGGTGATTACGGGATGCTATCAACGACTCTGCTGCTCAGATTCTGTCACAGAGAGCCAAGCAATGGAGTCGTCAATTCAGAAGTTGAGGTCACCAGACCCACTCATCGAGCCCATATCTACCATCGCCATCGACCTCGGCGCCCGTGTGGCCTTGTCAAGCACTTCCTCCTTTTCCGCCGTCCCGGTGTAAGAGGGTCCATGATCTAGGATGCCTAAACTAGTTTCCGACAACAAGCAGAAGGCACTGGAATTGCAACCGTCTTCAAGTGTTGTTCAGCTTGTCACGACGGTTACAAGCCACAAGACCCTTGGAAAATCCTCGCAGCACGACCCGGATCGGATTAGGAGGATAAAAAGCCTACGCGAGTGCAAGATGTGCTTTATTTACATACCTCGGATTTTCCCTACTGCAGGCGGAAACTTCTCTTTCGCTCCGTGTCTTGCTGCAGCTTGGAGAAGAATTGACACCTGCGACTCCTGTCTATTCTACACCGTCATTCTGTCAAAACGTCGCTGGCTGAACAATTCACAGACCCCTCACGCTCTTTTCTTCGGGGAATACTTGGATTTAGAACTCTCATAAAAAGACACACTTTATTTTCTCGCTTAATTGTCTTTAGACGCAACTAAAACCAATTTACAACCATGCTGTGGAAGTCGCTGGCAATTGCTTCGGTCTACGCAGGCTTTTTAACCACATCCGCCCTCGGATTCGGATTCACGATCTCGGGTACCAATATTAATGTTGAAACCGATGCTGGTTTAACCTTCACCGGTTTGTTTTACCTGCCTGTTCACTTGTCTACAACACTAAATGGATGATAATAGTTGCCAGCAACAGCGGTGATATCACCTCTATGAAGTTTAATGGCATTGAGGTGGGACATATAGACCGTTTTAAGTGATTTCTTCTTATACCAGAGATTCAGGCCCAGGACCAAGGAAGCAAGAAGAGTCATATTTCTTCTGGCATTGGTGCCAGCTGCAGCGCCGTGAGGACAGGCAATAACAACAACTATGTCAAAATCACTTGCACGACGTCAACCCTCACCCAGTAAGCTCTCTGCACCCAGTTCGTAGTCAAAGCCCTCATATCGTTTTAGATACTACGTGGCCAGATACAAGGACCCTGCTATTCACATGGCTACTTAGTAGGTGTACCCTGGTACATATCTGTGCAAATCAACCCCTAACTTGGTTTCAGTATCACTGCTGAGCCATCCGTTGGAGAGCTCCGCTTCATTGCTCGCCTGAGAAAGGCCGCGCTCCCAAATGGCTACAGAGTCTCTGAAATCGCAGGAGGAACTGCCATTGAAGGCAGCGATGTCTTCAGGGTTGGCTCTGAAACTCGCTCCAAGTTCTACTCCTCCAGGCAATTTATCGACGACCAAGTCCACGGTGTTACTGGAAATGGTATTGGTGCCTGGATGATTATTCCTGGTACGGGCTACGAGAGTGCCTCTGGAGGTCCTTTCTTCAGAGATATTAACAATCAGGGTGGTATGTTGGCTATTTTTGTGCTACACGGAGTGATGATGTTAATCCCTCGTTTGTTGAAATTGACAGGTGACCAACAAGAACTTTACTTCTGTAAGGCTTCTAATTATTCCGTTGACGGCTTCTTGACCCATTGATACTCCCCACAGACATGGTAAGACATCGTTATGAATTCCTCTCTTTTATCCGATATTGATTCGTGCATATAGAACTCTGGCCACACCCAGACCGAAAGTAGGTGAATGACAATGATGAAGTTGTCAAAGACTCATCATGATAACATAGGCAACCGTATGGGCTTGCACGGTCCATAGTAAGCGGCCTTAATAAGCGGGTCTATTCCGTGTCACTCACTTTTGTGCCACAGTGCTCTTTGGTTCACTTCTGGCGGACAACCCGGTACCTACGGTAAACCTCATATACCCACAAGACCATCTTCTACGATGTTCTGACACGCAATCCATTGCACTGCTTACTAGACACCGCCTTCTGGGAAGGTTTGGGCATCAATGGTCTCGTTCCCAAGTCCAACCGAGGACGCGTTACTGGCCGTGCCTCTGGTATCCCCTCAAACTTTGCTAACCTCCAATCTGTCGGTTTCTCGAATGGGAACGCTCAATACTGGTAAGGGCCATTGTTTTGCGTGTGTTGTTGGACCAGCTGACTGATTCGTTCAGGGCCCGCACCGATTCCTCTGGTCAATTCACCACCCCATACATGAAGCCTGGCACTTACACCATGAAATGTACGTCTGGACGCTGTAAGGCTATCCAATAAACTCACTCGTTGTTCGCCTCTAGTGTACAAGGTCGAACTCGCTGTCGCTTCACAACAAGTTACAGTCAACGGTGGCCAAACCGTGACTTCCAATATCAACTCTGCTGAAGCTGTAGGCTCAATGGATCGTTTGTACATAACCCTCAACTGACAAGGTCCAATAGAACCCTTCAGCCATCTGGCAAATCGGTGACTTCGATGGCACACCCCGTGGATTCTTGAACGCAGAGTAAGCCTTCCGGACCTTGGCAGTGGTGTATTACCTACTAATGTGTATTCTCACAGCAAAATTGAGAGTATGCAGTACGTTTTTCCTCATGGTGCGCGCTTTTTGTGACGTTCACCAAAATTTCCGAACAGTCCCAGCGATTCGCGCATGTCTAAATGGGGTCCCAGTATGTCTATTTTACTCCTTCAACATTCTGTTACTAAAATCAACATGAAGTTACCTTCAACGTTGGCTCGTCTGTCAATCAGTTCCCGATGGCTTTGTTCAAGGTAAGTGCCTGATGATCAGCGTCTTACCTTTTAAACAGAAAAGGCTAATTGGACGCTCCATCCCGTTAGGCTGTTGGACCTGTCACGCTTCGCTTCACCTTGAACTCTAGCCAAGGAGGCGCCCGTACTCTGCAGATCGCTACCACTCTTGCCTTCGCTGGTAAGTCGGACAAAACAGGGTCCCCGTGGATGATATATTGACGCACCCGGTAGGTGGGCGACCCCAAGTTGTTGTTAACAACTGGACTGGCCCTGCGCCAGCGGCTCCTTCGCAGCCCGACTCCCGCGGTAAGCCTCAACATCTCGTCCTACCTATTCATAACGCTGATCACGGCTTTCAGGTGTTACCCGTGGTACTTGGAGAGGAAATGTAAGTGGACACTGAGATCTAGAGCCGCCGTTCATCCACTAACCCGTGTGTGTAGAACAACTTGTACACCGTTAACATCCGTGAGTAACTGTCTATTTGTATTCTCAATGTAATTCCTGACTCTCGTCTTGTGCAGCGAGCGGGGTGCTCCTCACCAACGGTGCTACCAATACCATTACCATCAATGTCATCTCGGGTTCATCAGGCGACGCCTTCTTGTAAGTTTTTGCACTGCTTGGAGAGTGGTCGATATTAATACAAATTTGCAGGTCTCCTAACTTCGTCTTCGACGCCCTGCGACTTTATTAGAAGGATCTCGTCGCTAGAGCGAATACTTACTCATATTTCAGAGTCGCACATGACATATGTACTGTTGTACCAAAACTCGCAATATGATTCGTTCCGCACAGGAGTTACCTCCAAAGCACAACAGCTTCTTGACACCATCAACCGTCTCTGTGCATCAAGTTGATGAGTTTGATGAGTAGTTTTGTGTTCTGAAATGAATAGAAATTTTGAAGGGTAAGTGTAACATAGGAGCCAAGTGGTTGCTGCTGACCGCGGGCAGATGGCAGCACGCGTCGTTAGGGGGGAATACCCATAACCTACAGCGCGGGCCCCACTCCACTCTATGAGAAATTCGAAGACGCACGCGTTTTTCGTCCTGAAATCACCATGCAGGGAGATGGATTAATATGACTCTGGTCCGTTTAGGTGGTATTGGTAACTGGTTGGTGACGATTTGTGCGTTGAGCTCGTTTTAGAAATGCAAAATCTTTGAACTTTTCAATAATACAGTAAATGGTGTCGCGCTCATTGACGCCAATTTATCCGAGTGATGCAAGAAAATGGGAGTCTGGTACACACGGGCCCAGCCACAACCCATCAATTCAGTGAATGTCCTGGGAACACCAATTGCATCTTTCCTTTTGATCTTGGGCTCCAGGTTACTTCACCATCCATGTCCTATGACCCCTTCTGACCTTAACATGTGTCAAGGATACGTCAAGAATCCAAATACCAGGATCATTTTCATCAGAATAGTTATGGGCGACGCTGTGGATGTACAACCCATGCAGGCAAGATAGCAGACACAACGCGGATTGAAATTTGAATTACATGATGTGTGCGGAGTTCTCTGACTCCTGTGTGCCTTTTTGCCAGGTCCTTGTACTTATCCCCATTTCTCGGGGGCCTCTGATGAAAAACCAAAATGAAATAAATGATGGGTGGATGGATATTGATTCAGCCCTGAGAGCGATCCATCATCCCTGCCTGTATTCCATGCTGTTCTTTTGAGCTTGGTGAGAAAGCTCGAGTTGGCTCTCCTTTCTCACTCCCCTCTTCGACATAAGCGTTTCCTTCGAAGTACAAGAATAGCTGGCGACAAAGCGTATCCAAACACCCCGAGGGATTCATTGGCACAGGAGGAAAGAGAGGCGCTGAACTTGCTATCTGCCACACACATAGGCCACCCGACAGGTTGCCTGACGGCCACACAAATCTGTACTGCAACGCTTGGAGACCCGTTCACTCTCTCAGATGATTTCCTTTGCCGTCAAGCTTGTGTGGTTTGTCCTATCTCTTACTGGTGAGTCATTGTGCCTCTCGAAGCTATGTCTCGCCCTTGGAATGCCGTAAACCAAGGGTTATCTGGCTTCTGAACTGCATCATATCTCAACTGACGCTCTTTGAATCGAAAGGCTTGATAGGATGCTGGACGGTACTCATAACATTTTCCAAAGCGGTGGGGACATGGTGGGGGCCGTTGTCCTATTGCATTGCGAACACTCTACTGCAGGGTGTCTTCTGCCTGGGTAAGGTTTCATCCCCTGCTTGACCCTATCTCCGCGCACGACGCTCATCGGTCTTCAGGTATGATTTACCGAATGGACCCTTTTCGAATGCCTAAATCATTCTGCTTCGGTATGACTTTGAAGTCGAATCTCGCATGACTGTGCTAAACCCCTAATGATATACACAGCTCAAACGGTCCTTATTTCGTACTCTGCCTTTCTGCTGACGGGTGTTACCATGGCTTTTTCTGTGGCGACAAGCTTGACGGTCCTGAAGCCCAAATCATGGTCAGATGGTAAAAAGTGAGCTCTTCATCTTGCCATATGTGAATTCCCGAGCCTGTTTGCTAATGATTTGAATAGGGCTCTGAGATGGAAGCGTATGTACGCCCTGCCCATCGTAGTCATGCCTATCATCGCACTCGCTGTCTTTATTGGTATCATTATCAGGTTTGACCCATTAGTGCCTGTTGATGATATCCACTGCGACGCTAATAATCCAGAGTGGTGAGTGATACGCCTTGGAGGCCACAAGCAACTGAAAGAAACCCTCATTCTTAGGGTTCGATTCTTCGGATACGCGGGTCTACCCTTTCTGCTATCGCTTCCGTCCCTTTTCTTGTCAGTCAGATCGATCATGCGGGTGTATAAGACGAACCTCCACCTTCATAGAGCAAATCCAGAGTCCACGTCGGGCCCAGAAGCATTGTCATCATTTCCTCGCAGCCCAAGGACGATGAACTTTATGTTAACAGGAAGAGCGGCAGCACCAACACCGACGGCCATGCCAAAACGTTACTCGGCTGCATCACGGAAATTCCTGCTACCATTTGGACACACCACCAAGACGTCCCCTCCTGCACCTATCACGGTTACCACTTCATCTGATCATCGAAGTTCGACTATTTTCCCCCACCAAGATCTCAATCTCAGCCAAGACGACGCAAATAGCTCGCAAGTATCAATATCTTTCCCCACATTTGCCAATCCAGGTAGCCAACCTGGCTCAACGGAAGATGAAGTAAGAGAACGGCCGAGGTCGACGATGACGAATCCGACAAGCCAGCTTCCATCGGTTCATGAGGAGACCAACGATGCAGCTACGATCATGAATGAAAAGGATAATGTCAAAGAGGTATTTGTGACGCCAAGAGGGAGCGATGCGACTGTTGAGCAGGGCTGGAGGGACGACAAATTTGACCAAAAGAGTAACGCGGAATTTACGAAGGATATATTTTTGGTGGAGGACACAGATGACAGTTTCACAGCTAGACCGATTTCGGGGACTGCGGGTAGGTTTCTTATTTTATCTCATCAACGCATGGCGCCGAATGTGTTACTCCTTATTAGGTTTCCCTTATAGAAAACCCCGACGGACAATACCTAACCTCTCCCCCGCTGTTTGGCGGATAATATTATTTCAAATGTATGTCCTACTCTTTCGTCTGACTCGTACAAAAAGCTCATCATGTGGTTTAGTGCATTTATTGTAGTCCAATTTTTGGCATGTTTATCCACTATTGTCGATGTAGCTAAAAGGCGCCCAACGCCATCACCCGTGGGCACCCAACACTTTGCCCTGCTGCTGGCAGCCTGGGGTCCTGTCATTGTTTTCGGACATCTTCCTGTTGTCCGAAAGAATCTCTGGCCCTGGAGGCGGTCTTCTTCTATTTAAATCTCATTTTTATTTAAACGGACTTGTTTGTCCCCCCATCCCTTCGTTCTATAGGACCATCCACAACTCTACCCACAATCCTAAGCTTAGCATGTATCAATTAGTTACTTAGTTAACATCTGCATAACCAAACCCCCATGAATCACCAGTGCATTCAATAATTATCAATTTATCTCCAAATTGTTTGATGACTGCAATGAGTACATATGTATAACCTATAAACACAGATGACTCGCTGGACTGGGAAGACAGCTACGTGCCGCAAAACGAAAATAGAACCTGAAGCTAGAAGCGTGGAGCTGAGTCTTGAGATCAAAGGCCCCGTCGAGTGACGAAACTCTCAAGGTCCTGCGAAGTAGCAACGGCTAACACAAATTTACGACTTTGGTCTGTCACTGTTAGGGAGTTTTGATGAGAATTGGGGATAGATGGGATAGCATTGCTATGCGGGGAGCCGCTCACCCAAAGCAAAAATATTATGCTTGAGAAATTCTTCCAGATCCGATAACGGTGACATTGGTGTAATTATAGTATATGGTTCCGTTGGACTGCGCTTGAATTTAGTCATGTATTGACTGACTTTGTCATCCTGGTTCCCCCGAAGAATTTGGTTGGTAGTTCAAAAGTAAAAGATAAATAATTGAACGTACGGGATTTGCTTTGCCGGCTTCCCATGTCTCTTTCAGCTTTGCTACATCAACATAACCCAGTGGCTTTCTATCACGATTCAAGACCCTGAGAGCATGAAGCGCTCGTGATTGAGAACCAGCGATTTAATCATGAAACTGTCAAAAGAACACACGGTATATGGGAGAAATCTCGCTCGTATGCCATTTCAATTGCTCGGGAGATGGATTCATTTGAAAAAGCCGAGAATGCGGGAGGTAATTGCAAGTCCTGTTGAAATGTTAGTCCAACCACCGAGCTTGTTAAGGTAAATAGACTTTGCTGACACATACCTCTACTACGGCACCCCTGTATTTGTCTACTGGAAATTGAAGGGGTTGAAATGTGGAAGTTGAACTTGTAGACGCAGTTGCGGTGGTGGCCATGATGGAGGTTGAAGATGAACAAGGAAGAAATAGAGCCAATGCTTATTATTATGATGCTCAGTCTGAAATAAGACGATAAGATCATATAAAATGGCGGATCAGTATTAACTAGGGCTAGGGTTACACCTAATTAGTCCTTCGCGTCAGGGACGCGACTGGAGCAACACTTGTTTACATACCATCATCATCCACGACCTTTAATGACTGCCTCAATACCAACCGAACCGCGTCCTATTCAACGGCTTAAAGAGTCATTGATTAATAAAATTGCTGCTGGAGAGGTTTGTTCTAGCCTTGCTGCCATTCGTTGAGTCTTATATCCATGAAAGATTATTCATAGGCCAGCTTCAGCTCTTAAAGAGCTGCTTGAAAACAGTCTGGATGCAGGTGCTACTTCAATACGTGTCGCAGTCAAAGAAGGTGGCATGAAAGTTCTGCAAATTCAAGATAACGGGTGTGGAATTCGTGTATGTTTCAAACTCCACGCGGAAAGCTTGACTCACCGGAATCCATTCTTTAGAAAGACGACTTGCCTATTCTCGCGGAGAGGTTTACAACGTCGAAGCTCTCCACGTTTTCTGACCTGCAGAAACTTACAACGTATGGGTTCAGAGGAGAGGCTCTAGCATCCATGTCACACGTCGCCCATCTGACTGTCGTAACGAAAACTAAGAAGGATACATGTGCATGGAAGTAAGCAGCCAATGCGTTATGAAAGTCATGTAGACGCTGACACGAATATTTAGAGCATCATACATTGATGGTGTTTTGTCTGACCTGAAAACGCGACAGAAAGCCGAACCACGTCCTTGCGCAGGAAACGATGGCACTACAATTACCGTAAGATACTCCTGCGGGTCTTGCTGCTAATCTCATGAGGAATTTTGATACACAGATTGAAAACCTGTTTTACAATGTGCCCACGCGTCTCTCAGCTTTGAGAAGTCCTTCAGAAGAATACTCCAAAATTCTAGACGTAATGACCAAATATGCTGTTCATAACCCGAAAATTGCGTTTGTTTGCAAGAAGGTAGAGCTTACTGTATCTCTAATCGTCGACTTGCTCAATAATTCTAGGAAGGATCTTCTGCTCCAGAGCTGACGACTCCATCTTGTGCCGATAGTGCTATGTCTATTCGTTTACTCTATGGTCATAGCCTGGCAAAAGAACTCATCCATGCGAAGCTTGGGTCGTCAAAGTCAGCACCGCAACCTGAGGGCGACGACGACAGAATGGATGAAGATGAACCAGAAAAAAACAAGAAGGAAACTTCTTGGTCTGCAGAGACCTATTTCTCCAACGCCAATTATCAAGCGAAGAAGACCGTTTTTCTCTTATTCATCAACCGTGCGTATCTGACTTACAGCTTAACAATGGATTTTCTGACCTTGACATTACCCATAGACCGTTTGGTTGAATCCTCCAGGATGAAACGCGCTTTTGAGGCTGCGTATCAAAGCATCCTTCCAAAGGGGGCGTGCCCCTTTATTTATCTTAGGTTTGCTTCTTTTTGTCTACATGGCAGACATTTTTTGACATTGGTCAAATCTCTACCCAGCCTTGAAATTGACCCCCGGTCTGTTGATGTCAATGTACATCCAACTAAAAAGGAGGTTCACTTTTTAGATGAAGAGCATATCACCGAGCGAATAGCAGACACCATTCAGCAGAATTTGTCCAAACAGAACCATTCAAGGACTTTTGAATACCAGGTATGCTTTCTAACATGCTTTATATCTCACATATTAATCACTAAATTGCAGACCTTACTCACCGGCGGTATATTGGGCGATAAATCGACGTTGTCCAAGAAACGTTCCAGAGCAGAACGAGACGATGAGCCAGAAGAAATCGAAGACGAAGAGGGCGAGGAAGAAATTGACAAGGAGCCCACTCAGACGCAGGGTAAGGCAATTATCACATCCTCTGCCACTTCGGATGTCATTCAATCTCTCTCATTAGGCAAGGAAGGGCCCAAGAAAGTATATTCGCATTATAAAGTGCGAACAAATGTCCAGGACAGGACACTGGACTCCATGTTTCCTGTGGCCAGCCAGTCTACTCAGAGGCCCTCCAAGACGGATGCACCGGCTACGACTTCGTCTCCCAGCGTGGCAGCGAAGCCTAAAGAAATAGCTGAATCCCAATGCTTTTTGACATCCGTCAAAAACCTCAGACAGCAGATTGTTAAAGGGAAACATCGTCGTAAGTTTTGCCATCGTCACTAAAATTGACTTGATAATTTATATTCGTCAGAGCTGACGGAAATCCTGGAAAAGCACACATTTGTGGGCATCGCAGATATGATGCGGTGCTTGTCGTTAATCCAGTACTCAACAAAACTTTACTTGGTCAATCACGATACTCTTGCGTTCGTTATGTTTTTCGAAGTTGGGTTTATATAGTGCACTAACCCTCGTGTCGGTGTAGTGAGGAACTATTTTATCAGCTCGGCGTGAGGCAATTTGGCAACTTCAGCAGGATTAAACTAGAGCCATCACCTAGTCTGCGGGAATTATTGGAGATCGGCGTTGCAGCTGAAGACTCCACTAGTCAAAGCGAACTTTCAAAACCCGAAATTGTCGAGGTGGGTTTCTTTTTCCTTCTTCCAGAAGTTTTCTCATCTGATTCCTTCCAGCAAATATTCAAAATATTACTCGACCGACGCGAGATGCTATTAGAATATTTTTCTTTAGACATCACAGAAGAAGGGGACATCAAAAGCCTTCCACTCCTCCTCCAGGGCTACATCCCCAATCTCGACAACCTCCCAAACTTCCTGATGCGCCTGGGACCTCAAGTCGACTGGTCCTCAGAAATAGATTGCTTTGATACCTTTTTACGAGAACTTGCCTACTTCTATACCCCTATACCATCACCTCCTGAGGACGCTTCCGTGGATCCAAACGACAGAAACAGCTACGCGGCTGAACGATGGCAGATCCAGCATATCCTCTTCCCAGCCATGAGACGATACCTTGTGGCCCCAAAATCGTTGCTCGACCGCGATGTAATTCAGATAGCAGACCTTCCCGACCTTTACAAGGTCTTTGAACGATGCTAACTGCTCAAGCTTGGCTCACTACATTCTATTGCATAGACAAATCAACAATATATATCCCAAAAAAAATGCTACGTGATAATTAGTACAAAACCGGAGGACTATAGACAATACTTATATGTAAAATATCCTTAGTATACAACACAGTACGTGGAAATTTCATGATACACGATATACTTCTAACGTGTCGAAATCGTGGGCAATAAGGAGAGAAAAAACCGAACAACGAAAGGGGGGAAATATGATCATGTTTATAGAGCGAAACAGGAGCAGAAAGAAATACGATGGGGAAAGGTGTTGTATAGGTAAGCAGGTCAGTTGATGTGATGTGTGTGGTGATGAGATGTGATGTGATCCAGTAATCAAAGGATAGAAAAAACAACAAACAAACAAGGTCGACAAAATAAAATACCCAAAGAGTATGAAATCAAAAGTGAGAAAAATGAGCAAAATCATTGATAATGGAATCCATTCGGAGAGCTGCGTAAAGGAGTTCTGGAATCAAAAACGAAAGCATCGTCATCTGAATCGCTGTCCGAGTAGTCGTCAGAATTTTCAGCATCATCGATGCCGTTGACTTTGAAGACGTCTAAGAAGGGTGTTTGGGGCGTGTCAACGGCTGTATCTATAGCCGACGATTTCGCAAGAATGGCAGCAACGCGAGCTTCAAGCCTGCGTGTAGGGATGCCGTTGGAACGTTTGGGAGTATCGTTAAAGTAGTTGGTCAGCTCGTGCAGGTTCTTGACGAGTCCTCCAAGATCGTCTGCGAGGGGTGTCTTGACTGAGGCTAATGAAGCCAGTGCTTCTCCTTCAGGCTCAAAGTCGATGCGCGAAGGGCGAGTTGGCACTGAGCATGTGTCAAAGACGGCCATGACGTTGGCACGACATATCTCGCGGAGATTGTCAGCTTGTGCGATACACCAACCTGTCTCCTGAGGCACGCCAAAGACCTTGGGCATGGAGTCGGGATCCGAGAGCTTGGGGGTTGGGCCAAAATGCATGCTCATGCGGAGAACGTGCTTAGCTGTTGGACCTCCTGCAGACATCACCATAGGTTCTTCGAGAACGTCGAGGGCTTGAGGAGCGAGGTCTGTCTCCAGAAGTCTGAGAAGGGGCATCAGAAGCTCCGAGCCTAAGAGCTCCACTGGGTTACGCGTCTCGCGATGCATAAATAACACTTTCAGCACCTGCATAGCATGTATTCGTAACCAGCGTTCTTGGTTGAGCACGAGGCCAAGGAGGAGGGTGACGACTTCAGTCCAATATCGTGAACCATAGTGTTCTCGAAGACTCGAGACAGACTGGCGAAGGAAGTCGTCTCGTGTCCTGAAGTGGCCCTTGGCAAATGAATTCATGATCCTCTGGATGCTATTGCGCTTCTCTAAGCTAGCAAGATGTGCTATATCCTCAGCGAAGGCCTTGATATGAACATCTGGCTTGTCCATGGCATGAAGACACCAGGGTAGAGAGATTGTGTAAAGATCCCGCAGACGTCCATCAGTTTCGTCGATAAGCCGATTATCTTGGATTTGCGCAAGGGTTTGAAGGACTTTGAAGGTTGCAGTGGAAGTGACCGAAGATCTGAGACCGTTGAGCAAGGCCGGTTGAAGATAGGAACATTCTTCCCAGTCCTTTGGCTTATGGAACAGAAGAGTTTCAACTGTTGCTTCGTCATCCAAATTGAGTCGGGTTAATAGCGCATCCAAAAGAAGTGCTGTTTGAAGAAACTCCTCTTCCACGGTAGTCGACAGGGATGCACACACACACCAGAAGATCTGAGGGACAAGAGACAGGTCCAAATCCGGAGCCATGGACACGGCTTTGAGTGTCAAGAAGATTTCCGAAGTAAAGGACTGGAGATTTTCCTCCGGTGCGGCCACAGTGTTGGAGAGCCGTCCAAGAAGCAGAGCGAGATCTGCCGTTTTGACTCTGGGCATGAGGGCGCGGAAAACCTGCAGTGATCGGAAAGCTGTTGCTCTGATAGAGCAAGCAGTACCCCATGTGAGTGCCAGAGATCCCCATTGACTAACAACGCTGGGAGCAAGTGGTTCCAGGTAAGAAACCACCCTTGCGCAAAGGGCCTTCATCTTGGGCACGGCCACTGCACTGTCATCATCTTCTGACCAGTACATAGACTCCACCTCTTTTTCAAAGCTGGCGAGCGACTCCTTCATCGGTGTATGGGCACGGCGGTCAGGAAGCTCATCGTAACCGGGCATCCACGAGCGCAGGAGCTGGAAGAGCATGGTACAGGCTCGTTCGCGGACGAAAGGAATTCGATGATCAAGGTGGGTGAAGATGGTGTGAAGCAACACCGGCAACTGATCTCTTATCTCCCATGGGCGCTGAATGGCTACATCTGAAAGGAAGAGCCATGCAAACTGTGCCGATCCTAGTGCCAACCTAGGTGAGTCAGGGAACAACGCCGAAAGATCGTTGCGCAGCTTCAGATCCTGGGGGTCGGGGAGTGTCATCCTGTTGTCCATGCTGGGAAGCATGTGGAGGGGTTCAATGATGCTGCACAACTCCTCGAAAACGGTACGGCCAATTTGTGTCTGACAAAGAGACGAAACAATGTTGGAGGCGCAGACAACGAACAAATTGTTGCCAACTTTATGCGCCTGCTCCAAGAGGAATCGAACTGTGGCATGTCCGTTAGCCTGGTGCGGAGCATCAACCAACTTCGACCAAAGCACGAGAATCTGCTCTGCATGACTCCGTCCACATCGTAAGGTGATGTACATTAGGTGGTATAGGCAGGATACTCCTTCCCTTGAAACCGCCGACTTGTCCTCTGTCATCAAGTTGATGTTGGGTATCCAAAACTCCAAGCTTTGCAAAAGCAGAAGGATAACATTGGTATCATATGCCTCAGCTGGTAGTTGTGGCAGCCAGTTGCCCAGCTGTGCCAATATGCTGATGGCCTGTTGGGGGTGTTCACCAGCAAGAGACTCCGATATCAACCGATGGGCATGGATATAGGTCGCTGACGCTTGACTAGACACCGCCGCTTCGAACATAGTCATCGACATGAGTCCAGAGTGCTTGTGATGGATGGCTTCGAGAATGTTAAAGGCTAGGTGACGGATTTCCATGGATGGGTGGCGTAGGTTAGTCAAGCCAAGGCATGCAACCTGGGCGAATGTAAAGTGGTGCGATCCACTGCATATAACCTGGGCAACAGCTTCAAAGATCCGATGTGAGCTCGACTCCAATCTTTCGGTCACTACAATAGCTCTTGGTAGAGCTTCTTGCAGTAAATCCAGGCTGGCTTCCCGGTTAGGATGGGTCAGGAGAGATTGTAATGCGTTCCTGGGACAGATTCAGCCACGCGTATCGTAAAAAAAGTAAATTGTGACTAACTTGACCTTGCCTACATTGGGGCCCTGAGAGGCTGCCAAAACCGCTGACAAACGGTCTAGAAGTGCAGATGAAGATAGGGGACGAGTAAATTCGGGACCAGACCGTTCCGTAGGCGAGTGGGTGGCCGGAGCAGGTGAGAA
The DNA here is from genome assembly GCA_015501605.1 of Panaeolus papilionaceus. Lineage (NCBI taxonomy): Eukaryota > Fungi > Basidiomycota > Agaricomycetes > Agaricales > Panaeolus > Panaeolus papilionaceus. The sequence goes on from JADNRZ010000014.1 coordinate 401,282, forward strand.
ATACGCTGCAGCCTAAAATAAATCATGAGTTTCGAAATACAATGAAGAGATTGCCAGTACTTACGCATAAAGAAGCCAGTGCTCCTACAGCAGCTTGAGATAAAGCTGCAACTTCATGTCGGAAACGCTGAAGGGCTTCCTGATTATCCCCTGCTGATACCTCGACGGACCTCTGCATAGCTGCAAGCCGTTTCTTCGCAGCCTCAGACTGAGGGCCCACCTGACACCATTCTTCACATAGACGATAAAGGGTGAGGTGCATATGCGCAGGTATAAACCTATCCGAGCTCTTCAAGACAGCCAATCCCTCCGCAAGTTTCTCCACGATCCCGCAAAAGTATCGTCTGAGACGATGAAAAGAGTGATTGTCCCTAACATCCCCCGTACTCAAGAAACTTTGCGTGTTCCGGACGAACTTGAGAATATTGGGGAGGGTGACTTGATGAGCAGTTGCTCTCTGCTGCTCTAGAAGATGAGCTGTAATGCAGTATATCCTAGCGACTGCAGAATGCAGTCGTTCTTGCCGACGATTGCGTTCAGATATAATGGCCGAGTTACCTGCCCTCGGCCGACTGTCGTCGTATATCTAGAAACAAATGGTTAGAACATATCAATCCCTGCCAACAACGAACACATACTGATCGTCCTGCGAGCAAACTAAGGTCCTCGAGCAGATGAGGATACGCATTGGTTGGGAATGAACTGATGCAAAGTACAGCTGCATCGCGGAATGGGGTATACTCGGAATCCAAAAAAGGGGTAAGATAACGGAACAGACCACGCGTCGTCGTATATCGTTCTCGTTCAAAGCTCGCATCAGAAGGCGCACGAGAATGGTCCTTCCCAATCTGCGTCAACGCCGGTCGCGAGTCGGGGAGGACTGCCGTTGAGCAGAGTATTCGGACCCAGATGTGCCATTGGTCGATGATGGTCTTGTTGTCTTGGACGAGTCGTAGACCATCCTTATCCGCCGGGTTGCGGGCTGAAGTACCGGTTGGTAGCTCGTTCTTGCGTAAACCAGCGAGGTAAGAGATAGTTGGATGGAATCTGGCAACTGCGACGATGATGCCTTCCCGTAAAAGGCTAAGCGAAGATGAGGTATTGTGTTTCGCTGCGTCACCGAGAATAGCAGGAAGAACATATCGCCAGATCTTGCGGTCTTTGTCGTTGCTGCTATCAGCAATCCTCAAGGCAACCTCTTCGCCAGTAAATTTCTTCCATTGATCCAAACGAGATTGTTCAGATTTGTCAAGGAGATCTTCGAACCCTTTGAGGTAGGGGTCATCCGTGCGCTTTCCTTGAAGGACTTCCACAATGTGAAACACGTCAGAATGAACGACTCCTGACGGTGACTCGGTGAAGTGGGCAGCAAGTCGACCTAGCAACCGAACAATCTTCACAGCGGAAGTGTACACTGGGACGCTGACATGAGCAAGGAGGAACAACGAAGCGGCCTCGATTTCGACGAACTTCCGAAGAACCTGGTCAACTTGACTCATACTGTCAACGTCACGGCGAATAATAGACTGGATCCACTGTTCTACAATGTCAAGCCACAACTGAAGTAGCGGTGAATAGTCAATATGCAGCTTGGGCCCCGATGATTGACATATTCGTTTAGGGCTGAACAAGAAGTTGTTGAACTGCGTAACGAGGTGAATGGCATTTGTCTCGTCGTCCATAAACCTTTTCAGAGCAGCTTTGGCAGCGTCCCCAACAGCAGTTTCAACATGCACCACACCCAGGAGGAGCATATCCACAACATCAGCGATTGGCAGGGATGAATGCAGCATTCGCGGCCATGCCTGGAAGCATGTTTGAAGGAGGGTGATTTGTGGGATGAGTTGCACCGAGTAAGCAGTCATGATGTTGTCTGCATGTCGACGGACGACGAAGGTGTTCGTCTCTTCGTACGCAGGATTGACCCGCGCATACGACAAGCTCTCTTCAAAGACCGTCATGAAGCCAACGCTCTTGCTACATGAGATGGCAATAGTGACAAGGCTGGACGTCATGCGATTGAAGAAGTCTTGCATTCCTGGTTTCAAGAGGGTCGGCGGAAGATAGGCAGAAGAGGTGGGGTAATCCTCTTTTACCGGCGAGGCGAAGAAATCATGACTACTTGGCCATGTTGGTGTTGGACATTCTCTCTCCAGGTTATGGATCGATAGCAGTACAGCATTCACCGCAATGGCCGTTCGTTCAGGAGCGACGACAAGACTAGTTCCGGGCTTACTTAGCGTTGATTCCTGAATCAGCTCCAAGCACAATTCCCTGCCGTATTCTGGATGTCGAGACAGAATGAAGTGGGTCATGTATACGAGAATGTCCAGGTTATCATCGGTCGGGAACACAGAAGTCCTGTTCGGCGGGAAAATGTGTTTCATGAGTGCTTCCAGTTTGGTGACCGTGGTGGACGCTGATTCTTGACACCTATACAGATACGTCCAGACCAGTCTCATAAGGGCATTCGTGATCGCGATCCGGGGTTTATCCTGTTAGAGCTTTAATAAATGTTCGAGAGAGATGGTTTAAAATTGGATGTACCTTGTTCTTCAGCACTGCTAAGAAGGTTGCGTGCCAATGCTCCAAAAAGTACGTCTGTGGGGCTAGACAAAGACTTGTAATAGCCAGAGGGAAAGCAGCATTCCAATAACGTGGTTTCTGCGCTGCTTCCCTAGCTTTCGGGCATATGTCTTCGATAGCCTTTGCCCACTCCGGGTTGTTGGTTTCGGCTTGAGCAGTCTTGATACCCAGTTAACGACCATGCCTATGTATGGACAAATGCTGAAATTTACCTTGCCGATGGAATGCAACAATATTGACAAGTTCTCTGCAAATGCGATCTTGAGCGTAGGACCATGCGTGTTCTTGTAGTATTTCGCCAATGACTCCATAAACTCGGCGCCCTCTTCGAAGGCTTCTGGTGGCCAGACCTAGGTCAAGGTTAGGTGGTGTAAGTCGAGCTGAATATGTTTAACACACCTTGATCTTGATGTGACTAATACCCTTCACAAGATTCTCGTATTTTGGTCCCAAATCTTTCGTTACTCCAGAATTCATGATAGGTTGTAGCTCGTTGACGAAACGGTACGTGACACTCGTAAACCTGGAATCTGTAAGACAGCGTTCATTATCAAGTAATGCATCCTCAAACTCACCGGATATTCGCTAGATGACCCAACAACGCCGCCGACAGATCCAGATTGATCTTGTGGTTTGGTGAGAGTGGAAGCTTACTGTCTGGCCTTCTAAACTGTTCAAACACAATCTGTTCTAGCGTTAGTCCCAGGGCGTCTCCAAGAACGTCCTTTGCCATGAGCTTTAGAACACTGATGAGGGCGCGCCACATGATGTATATCGATGCTAGTGACTTGCGTCCCTTCAGGCGATCTGATATATCCTGAACAGAACTTTGGGACGCGTGACCCCTAATCATATCCTGAGGCACGGTCTCGCTCTGTTGACTGTTCCCCCATCTCATAATTGACCCAATAACCTTTTTGGCATGCTTTTGACCTATGATACCGAGGGAGTTCAGAGTTTCGTCGAACTTCGGATCCTGGTCGGGGGCCATGAATGTGGTAAGAAGGCTGTCGGAACCCTAATAACTCCAAATAAGCATGTAATAAACAAGAGGGCGCCTAATCACCTACCAATGGTTGTCTAAGAAATAGGTCGATTTTCTCTTCGGCAATAGCGGCGAATCTAATGAAAACAGCGTGAAGGGCGAAATCTGCTGGTGTCTTTGGATCAATAACCACTTTGTCGTCCTCTAAATCCATCTGGGATGGTTCGTCGTGATACACGTTTCCATAAGCGCTTGGAACTCGAGGAACAGGTGGAGGAGATGGCATGTATGGAAATGCATAATCGCTGCCACCATCGGATACGTGATGTATCGAACCACTTTGAGAGTGCTGTGATTTAGAGTAACCGTGTCCTTTGCCCTTGAGGGTTTGCAGTGTACGACCAAAGCGTGTTTCTGTTGACCCTGGTGTCGGAGGTCGGGGAAATGAGGTTCCGGTGGTACTGGAAGGTGTGGGTGTAACGCCGCGACTTGTACTGCCGACGTAAGTTAGGGATGAAGTTGAACGGTTGAATGGATTTTTCAAGACTGGGTAGGGAGTGTGGTCTATAGTGGGTACCGGAGGTGGATCGCTACTTTTACCACTCTTGAAGGCGTTTCGTATTGAAGCGAACGAGGGTTTCTTGGTAAAAGCAGTGCTTGTCGTCGCGATTGACGGCTGTGCGGAATGAGAAAACGGCGTGCTTTTGGCGTAACGGGTTGTAGCTGATCCTGCAGAGTCTATGGAAGCTGAAGAGTCTCCTCTTGAATGTGAAAAGTAACTCTTCTCTGGTGGATGGAAAGCTGTAATTGGAGTTGTGTTACCGCCTGGTGAGTCTAAACCCGAACCAAAGCCAGAACCGAAACCTCCCCCGCCACCGCCAAAACCGAAACCTGAACGACCGAAAGGATTAGGTGCAGATCTCACATCATCATCATCAAAGTCTAGTCATTGAAAGTTCTTAGCCAAGATGTAAACCAAGAATTGTATAAACCCACCAGGGATAGTAATTTGAATGCCTTCACTCATCCCTTGTAATATCAAATCGTGAAATTCTCCGAATTAAATGGAGACCTGCCAAAAGAAAGAAGAAAAAGACAGAACCAGAGCTTTGCCCAGTTGCCCCAGTAAAGAATTAAAAGATAGAACTTGACGGTCGTCAAAGGCAAAAAGGGACGAGCTCTTAGAAACTCAACAACAGACTTGACCATATGAGCAAGGGTAAATAAGCACGTGGGTATTAATTGTATTCGACATGTGACTTAATTCTGACATCTAATCTTATCTTGTCAGTTTGGCTTATAGGGTAAGGTTACAAACAAGTCGTCCAGGACGCGCGTCGCGTTCAAAGTGCTTTACAATTCAATCTTCGCAGTTTATCTGCTACAACCATCATGTCTAAACCACAGGAATTTACGATCAAGGTACAATCAGAAGATGCAAAGAAGAAGGAAAAACCAAACGACAAACCTGATTTCGAGGGTTCTTCAAAGCTCTTGAAGGACGACAAGGACGTCGAGGAGCTCGTATGTATCGATCGCGATATTTAGGAATTATATTTCTAACACTTTATTAGTCGGAGGAGGATCAGCAACTTAAAGACCAGCTAGAGATGCTTGTTGAGCGGCTAAAGGCAAGTCAATGCTAGCACAAGATCCAACGAGCGCTATATTAATTACTATGTCAATGCCTCATAGGAATCTAACACAGGACTCTACCGCCCAGCTCTAGAAACGCTACGAACCCTCATCCGAACATCTACATCTTCAATGACATCTGTTCCTAAACCTTTGAAATTCCTTCGACCTCACTATCCCGATCTTCAAGCACTCTACGAGAAGTGGTCACCTTCTGAAGACAAGGTAATTTGTCACTGGAACGTCATTAGAGCACCATCTAACTCTATGGTAGAGTCTCTTTGCGGATATTCTTTCAGTCCTCGCCATGACGTACTCCGACACACAACCCAGAGGAACACTGAGATATCGTCTACTTTCAGCGGAGCTTCGCCCTTCAGATTCCCCGCTCGCAGATCCAGGAAACTGGGGTCACGAGTACATTCGCCATTTGGCCGCCGAACTTGGAGAAGAGTTTGCTGCACGAACGCAAGCTGAACTTCTACCTGAAGATGCAGCGGCGGAGGAGCCAAAAGTTGAATTACCCGGAACGCTTGAAGATCTCCAGAAATTAGCGAAGCAGTGCGCAGTATTCCTTCTAGGACACAACGCTGAACCCGATGCTGTCGACCTCATGGAAGAGCTCGAAATTATCGATGAGATCCCACAACTTGTGGACGAAAACACGTACAATCGGGTTTGCCAATATATGATTCGGTATGGATGACGCGTTCTATTTGTATTCTATCAGACCCCTAATCGGGAACTTTACAGTTGCGTCAACCTTCTCCCTCCGCCAGACGATGTTCTCTTCCTTCGCACCGCTCACACCATCTACGTTCAACACCACAAATTCCCCGAAGCCATTTCCCTTGCTATCCGACTAAATGACTCGGAGCTGATTAAAGAGGATTTCAATGCCCCAGCCAACCCGTACGCCCACGCCTACGTTGGTCTCGCTATGTGCTAACTATTTCGCCTAGATTGATGAAGAGACAGCTCGCATTCATCATCGCTCGCGCGCAGGTGCCCGTTGAATGGCTACAACTCCCAACAGACGAGGACGAAGAGGAAGAGGAGGTCCCTTCAGACTTGCTCGATTGTTTGTACAACTCCAAGCTCAGCCACCACTTCAGAGAATTCGGAAAGGAACTCGGCGTGCTGGACCCCAAGAGTTTGGAGGATGTATACAAATCGCATCTCGAAAACACTCGTATGTGGTTGGAAGTAACGCTGGCGCTTCCTTGGCTAACATTTCTTTTCAGGGCCTGGTATCTCCTCAAACGTCGATTCCGCTCGCGGAAATCTTGCCGGAACATTTGTCAACGCATTTGTTAACGCGGGTTATGGTAACGACAAGTTGATGGTCATGGCCGATGAGGGTAACAGCTGGATCTACAAGAACAAGGACCATGGTATGATGAGCGCGGCAGCATCGCTTGGTCTGAGTTTACTGTGGGATATCGATGTTGGTTTGAGCCATATCGACAAGTACACCTACTCTTCTGAGGAGCACATTAAGGTTAGTATTTTTTTTAACTCTACGCTGCGCATTTTACTGAACAACACCCAGGCTGGTGCCTTGTTTGCAACTGGAATGCTGAATGCTGGTGTTCGATCTGACGCGGATTACGCTCTCAGTTTGCTCACCGATTACACCGACAACAAGTCGGTGCCCTTGAGGACAGCATCTTTCATGGGACTGGGTCTCGCATATGCTGGTACCCACAGAGAGGATATTCTCAGCCTCCTCTTACCCTTTGTGGCAGACGATGGTTCGTCGATGGAGATTGCCAGTTTGGCAGCGCTCTCTCTCGGATTCATCTTTGTTGGAGCCAAGAACGGTGACATCTCAGAAACCATCCTGCAGACATTGATGGAGAAGTTTGAGCGAGGTGACAAGTCGCTGAACGAGAAGTGGGCGAGATTTATGGCTTTGGCTCTTGGGTTGAACTACCTAGGTTTGTCATTCATTACTTCTGTACTGTCAGAAATACTCATCGCATTTGTTGTACAGGTCACCAGGATGCCTCAGATGCTACCATTGAGACTCTCAAAGCCATTGACCACCCCATCTCCAAGACTGCCCAAATTTTGGTTGAGGCATGCTCGTTCGCCGGTACCGGAAATGTCCTGAAGATCCAAGCCATGCTTCATCATTGCGACGAGCATATCAACGCTCCAAAGGATGACAAGGAGAAGGATAAGAAGGACCCCAAGGAACCAAAAGAGGAGAAGAAGGACGATACCTTCCAAGCATTTGCAGTTATTGCCATTGCCCTTATCGCTATGGGTGAGGAGATTGGTGCTGAGATGTCTCTTCGTCAGTTCAACCACCTGGTACGTATCAACTCACAAATGCATTGCGTTTTTATGCCAAACTTCCTTTTAGATGCATTACGGTGAACCCGTCATCCGTAAAGCCGTTCCCCTTGCCATAGGTCTCGTCTCCACCTCAAATCCTCAACTCCCTATCCTCGACACCCTCTCTAAATACAGTCACGACAACGACCTCCAGGTGGCCATCAACGCTATCTTTGCCATGGGTCTCGTCGGCGCTGGAACCAACAACGCCCGTCTAGCTCAGATGCTGAGACAACTGGCTGGTTACTACCAGAAGGAGCCTGACACATTGTTCATGGTCCGCATCGCACAGGGTATGGTGCACATGGGCAAGGGAACCATCTCCCTCAACCCCTTCTTTGCCGATCGCAGCATCATGAGCAGAACAGCTGTTGCTGGTCTGCTAGCAACCCTGACGGCGTTTACTGAGTCGAAATCATGTAAGTGACTCTAGCTTTCTTTATCTTGCTTTGGTGTTGATCACCTGCTGGATCCTACAGTTGTCCTCGACAAGTACCACTGGATGTTGTACTTCCTCGCCCCTGCCATGTACCCCCGCTTCCTCATTACTCTGGACGAAAATCTGGAGAGCACCCCCGTCACTGTCCGCGTTGGTCAGGCCATCGATGTCGTCGGCCAGGCAGGCAAACCAAGAACGATATCTGGTTTCCAGACACATCAAGCACCTGTGCGTCTTGGTACAACGGAGCGTGCAGAGCTTGCTACGGAGGAGTATATTCCATTCAGCCCCATCCTAGAGGGCTTCGTTATCCTACAAAAGAACCCTGGTTATGAGAAGGAGGATAAGATGGAGTTGTAGGATAATTGTCGTGTGGGTTTGTCGTATATAATTTGAAAGTTTTTCTGTTCTCCCCCCTTCTGGTTGTATTCTTGTAGATCAAAAATTCTCAATCTAATAATTCCTGTCATGAAGTTTATGTTCAGCATTTGTTGAGGCACGATTCGAGGAGAAAGATGTTTGAGTTAAGACTTGACAGGACTTGACTGACCCTGAGCTTGGTCGGAGAATCTTGGCGGATTGTACACGTGATGCAGGTTTTCAATTTCTCGGCTTTCCAACTTTTGGCGTTCAGTGTTCACCACAGCTAAGGCAGTATCGACGGTGTCCCCGTTAGTATTCTACAATGTTCAGAACGTGTATCTCAGCCAGTAAGTAGAAACTATTAGCAAACGATACCAAAATTTCTGACATTTCGAGCAGCTTCGAGGACGCTCGCCTCAACCTCGAGCCATACTTCCTTCTTCCACACCTCCACCTCCGCCTTTGCACAAGCCACAAGACGCAAAGGCAGCGCGCAAATTAAGAAAGCCAACATTGCCAAAATCGAAAAGAGGGAACAACAAGCACTCCTCGACCGACCCAGCGTCGTGCTCGGCACCCGACCAAACGAAGAGGCGACGAAATGGGCCAACTGTGACCTCGCGAAAGTGCTTGTCGACGAGGCCGAGCTACGAGCGACGACCAACGCACCCGTGCGTGAGGAGCACCTCGCTGGGTCTATCGACGTGCCTACGCAGCTTGGGTTTGGCGTCGGCGAAGAAGAGAAGAAGCTGTTGTTCGATGAGCTTCCGCTTGCGAGTGCGCATATGAGTGTTGCGGGGAGACCGAAGAGGGAGCAACGGGATGCGACGCAGCTTGGGAGGATTTTGGCAGAAGAGCAGGATGCGGAGCTGAGGAAGGCGAATTTGTTGGCAAAGGCTTTGGATTTGCGTAATGCGAACGCGGCAGGTATCGCTTTTGAGAATCGGAGGAGGATAATCAAGGCTTTCTCGACGTCTGAGAATCCTTTTAACCCTGGTAGGACAGAGGTGCAAGGTGTGTTTTTGTAGACCTTTGTCTTCCGGAATGCTGCTGACGGGTTCTATTTTCTTTGCGTCATAGCTGCTCTCTTGACATATAAAATCCGTAACCTGTGGACACATCTAACCACCTTCAAACGGGACGTCGGAAATCGTCGTGCACTACGTCAACTAGTGCACCAACGCGCCAAAATACTCCGTTACCTCAAAGGAGTGGACCAGGACCGATACGATATCATTTTGGAGCGTCTAGCCCTAGAACCAGAGGCGGTGGAGGGGGAACTCGTCGTCTAAGGAACTCCCTTTTGTTCCCACTCTGACTAACCACCCTGCTACTTTTGCGTAGCATTAATGCATGTTGATAGTATAATAATTTATGAGGATTATTCTGCTCATTTGTTTGTCTTCCTTCCTCCAGGGGATACAAGGTCAACAGCTCATTATTAATAAATATAATATTACAACTATCCTATCCTAACCTAACTGTTTCCAACTGCTTGAGACAGGCGTATCAAATGGGAAAGAAAGAATAGATATATGGATGAGAGAGAGCGGGAGCGAGGAAAATGGACAATGCATAGGTTTGAACAAAGATGAGGAAAGAAAGATCAAAAAATATAGAAAACAATTTATTTATTTTTGGTTTGAATGGGGATTAATAACGATTTAATGTGAGATGAGCCACAGGCAGGCCGTCAAACTGTGAGATACGAAGAAAAAGGTAGTAGTAGAGCTAAAGCTTTGACAGCACTACGAAAACATGAAAACAAACAGGAAAAAGGCGGAAAGATAAGAGTTGCTATCACGGTACTGTGCTCGGTTTCCAGACATTGTACATGTCCCAAAGTCCATAATGAAAACAGTATTGAGGAAGCAGCCCAAACCAGTCTATCTATAATCTAGAAAATCTTCTAGATGAAGAAACAGTAACAATAAAAATAAAACACAAGCTGAAGAAAAACCAAAAACAGCAAGACGGTCTGAAACGCTCTAGTTCAAGTTGAGAAGAGCCTTCAGTGAGGAGGAACATGTTGGGCGAAGAGCGGCTGTAATGAGAGTGCAAGCGACCATGAACCACAGCCAAGAGGTCAAGAAGCAATTATCAGAGCTGATATCATATGCCGAGAGGACTGCAAGTGTTGAATGTCAAAGTCGAACCGAGAATATCCCAATCAAAATATCAAAGCGAGTATGCGTCCTTCGTTGAGAAGCTGATCGTCTTCTGTTGCTTGATGCGTTGCTTTGGAGTTGTCTGCTTGATAGTGACCCCAGTCTCTCCCTTCTCTCATTCATCTCCACTCCTGCCGCTCGTCGAAAATTCACGTAACCAGGCGCACCGAATGACTGGATGCTGAGGATATCGTTCCATTGCGGAAAAAACAGGAGATAACATATCATGACGAAGAGCTAGAAAACACTAAAAAGATTTAAAAAAACAATGAAGAAAGAAACAGAACACAGAGACGATATTGATTGATATATGAGTGGATAGTAATGTCATGTTGGTCGTCGATGCAAATGGATGATGGTTGGAGATGATGGATGTCGGCGGAGAAAGGAAGGAGAGGATAGAACGAAGAGAAGAAAGGAAGAACGAGGGATGTAGGAATCTAGTCCTCATAGCTCTTCCTCCTCCTCGCCGAGATGGGCAACAGCAGCTTGATGGACTTGTTCCTCAGCCTCGCGAATCAGCTTGATTTCTGCTTTGAGCCTGAAAAGCTCCTTCTCGAGGTCGACTTGCTGGCCCTCAGACCATCGCTCAAGAGCCCACTCGCGCATGAAGATGCTCGACTATGGAATTCGTTAGAATAAAATCTGATGACAGCTGAACAAAGCGACGAACCTTGAAGTAACGTTTGCCTGCATACTTCTTGTAAAAAGCCTCGTGTCGGATAGGCTTCAAGATGTAGTTCAACATCAGCTTCGCTGTGCCGAGGAGCTCGCTTTCTCTGTAGGAAGAATAGTGAGCCAAGTTGGGAGTCTATTTCAAGAATACATCATTAGTAGAAGAAAGAGCGAAACATTAATAAAAGTCTTACCCATTGTTCCATCCCGAGAGCCATCCTAGCAAGCCAAACAGCAGCAGCTGCGATTAATGACGGGGGAGCAGCCAGAAGGCGCCACTCGAGGCAACCAATTTCGAGAAGATACTTGGCCAACGTTCTGACTTTGACGTTGTACTCATCGGCCTTGCTGATCCTCCTCAGGAAGTGGAAAGGGTTGGGGTAGCTGAGATTCCAGTCGAGGGTCTTGAGAACATACTTCTCGGCCTGGAGGATCTCAGCCTCGGTGTAGGACGAGTCGGCACACATGAGGAAATGTGTTACTGAAGGCGACACCACTTCCTCGAACTTCGCAGCGATGAACATACACGTGATACCGACAAGCTGGAGTTTCGCCAGCGAAACTACTCTTGCCGATAGGAAACGATCAATCAGGTTGACGCAAAGGAAAAGCGTCTCGGGAAGGAGCCTGAAGCGAACATGGACTTGGATTAACCAGTCAGTGAGAATTCCGCGCATCTTCCATGCAAGTTCGCCTTGGTTTTGCATATAGTTAGGGTTTGGCATGGTTGTGAGCTAAAATGACGTGTAAACATTAAGGATATGGGACAGTGAAGTGAAGAATACTAACCTCGACTTGTTTGAGATATTGGAAGATTTCTTGCACGTATTCGCTGACCATAACAGGGTCCTCATTGTCATCAAAGTCAAGGTCATCCCAAGCGGATGTCTCAGGATCGGCCTCCTCCTCCTCCGCGAATGCACGCATTTCAGCTTCTAGACGTGCCTGGTGAGCATCAGCTTCTTGATGTAGTCGGACCTCCTCCAAAGCGCGCGGGTCCTCTTCTGGGGGCACAGATGACGTTCGGCGCTTCTTCTGCACAGGTTGTTCATCCTCCAAATCTTCTTCCTTGACGTGGCGAGTGGCTATTGACCGCGAAGCAGTCCGGGAGTGGGCGGTTACAACCTTGCTCTCCTTGACGAGATTTGACCGACGCGTGGTGAGGCTTGGTATGGTAGCTTGGGGGGCGTGATCGATGAGCATCGCCATCTCGTCCTGTGCCACAGTGGTTTCCTTCTTTGGCTCCTTCTTGACCTCGACCTCAACAGATGTCTTCTTCACTGGTGGAACGCGAGTTGCAATCGTTCTTAAAGGCTGGCGTACGACGCTACCCTTAGCCTTCATAACAACACCATCAAAGACTTCCTTCTCCTTGCCCTTGGCTCCTGCCATCCCCGCGCCGATGGGTCTGTTTCCCGCTACTGCGACCTCACCCAAAGCCTCGCGCTTTCGCTTGCCAGCTTGAGGATCAGCTTTTACGTCCGATGCAGCAGCTGCTGCTAGTGCCTTGGCCCGCGAGGCAACAGTGGTGCGAGAGACACCAGTTCCAGCTGTCAAGCCCGCTGTGGTGGCATTGGACGAACCGCCTAAGAGCGTTTTTGTACGTTGTGATGGACGAAGTGAGCGGCCAATAGCGTTCTCATTCTCTTTAATGGCTCCTAGTCGCGTAGGTCGGGTTGCAAGACGTGTCTTTGATACAACGTAGGCAGATAAAAGCGATTAGCGCCCTTGAATGAAATTCGATGAATATTACAACTTACAGGGATATTTGAGGACATTCTGGTCCTTTAGATGGAAGAGGTTGCTCGGAGAGATGATGAAGAGAAGAGTCGTAGTGGAGTGGATTGGAATTGACCAACACTTTTGTTTCCACACATTCCATCCTTGTATTGAACGATCACGTGTGGAACAAACATAAGGACAAACAAAACAGACGCGTAAAGTCACATGAACAACTGCTTACGTACTCGTGTTTAATTGAATTCACGCGTTGCTTGCCTTTGATTGTGAACGACTTCGACGGCCCGTCTTACACTCAAGCCACCAGCTCTATCTTCGTACTTTATTTACCCAGGAGAACAATGACATCCCAGCAAGTTTCTTTATTCCATGTCTTCATCGATATTAGGCAGATTGGCTCATGTAGTCTCTCATACTTCTAACAGGAAACCAAAGGTCGTTGTCACCAGAGATCTTGGTCCAGAGATAATGCCATTGTTACAAAATCGTCCGGATATTGAGGTATCTACAGTTATGTTCGAAATATTTGGTATGACTCAGGAAAATCTTCGTCAGATGGTACTTTGGACTCAGGATACTGCCTGCTCTCGGGATTGGCTTTTGCTCAATGCAAAAGGCGCAACAGCTTTGATTATTCTTGTTACAGATAAGGCTGGTAGTTTCCCATTGTTGTCGGGCTAAGCTTGACCTTTTACACAGGCAGATGCAGAGCTCTTTGATACAGGTAACAATATGTCAATCTTGTAAAGGCGTGCTTGACATGAAAATACGAAAGTTGGACCACAGCTGAAAGTCGTCTCGACCATGTCTGTTGGTTATGGTAAGCTCACCAGCTAGCGTATTAGGTGCCAGTTATTTCATCCTGCTTTATACAGAGCACGTTGACATCAAAGAGGCTGCTAAACGCAACATCCGGGTGGGCTACACCCCCGATGTCCTGACAGACGCTGGTATTGCATTCTTCTTCAGTTCAAAGTGATAGTCCCAGGCTCATGAATATTTTGACAGTTGCTGATATTGCTGTAATGTTGGCGCTTATGGCTGGTCGTTTGGCACGAGAAACGACCGCCATAGTGAACGAAGGCAGAGTAAGAGTTACAGCCCCTATCTTTAGTATTGAGGACTAATGTAATACTCAGTGGCCGTCTTATAGCTGGGGACCTTTCCTCTTTTGTGGTCGTCAACTCAGCGCTCCAACCACCAAAACCAAACGAACTGCAGGTTTCATTGGGTTTGGTCGCATAGCCCATGCAACTCTTGCGCGTCTCGTTCCCTTCGGATTTACCGACTGCCTCTATTACTCCAACCCATCATCAGCGCCTAATCCCTCCCGGGATGAGGAACTTTCCCGCACGCTTTCTAACCCCAGCTCCCCTAATGGCAAGATTGTTATTCAGCGCACAGATGATCTTTCGACCCTTGCAGCGCAGAGTGACGTCGTCTTCGTTCTCGCACCAGGAGGCGCTTCTACCCAAAATATTGTCTCGACCAATTTCCTGCGTGCCATGAAGCCTACTGCAGTTCTCGTCAACGCCAGTCGCGGAACTCTGGTTGATTCGGATGCACTAGCACTCGCTCTTCGTGAGGGATGGATCTGGGGTGCTGGATTGGACGTTGTGGCCGGTGAACCCCATATTGGGACTGGCCATCCCTTGGTCAAAGAACCGCGCTGTGTCGTTCTTCCTCACATTGGAAGCGCAACTTTCGAAACAAGGTTAGGGATGGCGAGGTTGGCTGTTGTTAATGCATTGGCTGTCGTTGACGGCGTTGACATGGAGTACGAATTAAATCTCTGACACTCGAATACTTATGTATTGCCATGTTGTCCCGAGTTGAATTATTCTTTCCCGTAATGGCCGTTGCACTCCCTAACCCTGCCCGAAGGCGCCAGGAACCGTCCGGCGTTTTCTCATCTAGGTTCACGCGGTTAATGACCCTCCATCAAACAAAAAGAAGAAAGAAAGAAAAAATAGAGAGAAAAAGAAAACTCAATCGACAGCATTTTCCAAATAGCAAAAAATGTTGTCGGTGTGCACACTCCTGTCCAGATGGCACCTCCATAACACTTCCATCCTATCGAACTGGATCAGACGTTGTGAGATACACCGACCTGGTTGCAACATCACAACCTCGCTGTGTGTACACTTCGAATGAGCATTGATTCTCACAAGCCCCAAGCTGTACTTTTATCATTGATTCTCTGCTGCGTTGCCGATCGATCAATCTTGTCTCCATGAAGGGAAAGCTCGTCTGATGCATGGCATGAAATTTCGGAAAGAACTTATCCGTCCCCTGATATCGAACAAAACTGCGGATGTTCACCTGTTGCAGATTGTTGGGACTGACTGCTCCCGCGAATATTTTGCATACCGTACTTACACAACCTGGACTTGACCTCTCGCGTCCCTTCGTCTCGCAATGACGAGAACGGGCATGGGCGTCGATGCAGTCGTAAAATAGATGTACATCCACTGTTTTTCCGCATCTCCATCTCTTCGCCTTCTGATATAAGATACTGGTTTCGAATATTTTCACTCGCCGCCTTTTGACCCTTTTCTTGCCGCTGTCAGCTCCTACTTAAACCGAGGCCATGGTTGAATGAATTGGTTTCTATGCTCCAGGTCGTATACAGTCTTTTCGAACATTGATTTTCGCGCCCGCGTTGCTTCAAGCTCAGGTCTGATGAATTTCCTTGATGCGTGTTGTGGTTGCAATTTGGCTATTTTCCAAATGAACTATGTGATGATGCGACAAAATGTGTTCCAAGATGAATCTGTAGAAACTGAATGAAGAATAGTGAATAGCGAAGGAAAATGCGTCGTCTAATTGTGAGAGTGAACATGATGGCGATATAGCGTGCACGAGTGTTCGAAAAAATGAGGAGTTATCTCGAGATGATATGTAGGCTTCTAAGGACCGAATAAAGTCGTGGCAGTGCGATTCGGGTCATCAGATGAGTTGTGATCTCGTCTTAGGGTGCTCCGGCGAGAAGAAGACGTCCCAGAGCTCTCACCCCTACTGCTTCCATCCTGCTCCATTTCCATAATGAAAGGCTCATAATATGCATCGCGGAGGTTGAGAATTAGGCGGGGACCAAGGAGACAAACAACACCTATCGCCTGGTGTGAGAAAAATTCCCCGAGTGGCTTTTCCTGGGAGACAGAGGTCAACCTAATTGCGATGTCAGAGATGAAAACTCACATTGAGGGAACTGTATGACAGGGAGCAAAAAATGCAGACAATGATGGTGCTACACAGCTTGAGCGTCAGCGCTGAACGAAGAAACATTAACATACGAATATCGCAAACATACATGATTGGGAACAAAAGGCTATCGCGGAAGATGGTTCTAATGAGCCTGGCGTTAACGGAGCCGAAGTGACCCCGAGGAGTCCCTTGGTTGTATCGATATGCTTCGAGCCCAACTAGGACTATGATGAGTAGTTCGAAGCCAATGAAGGGGAACATATTCAGGAAGGCTAGGCGAAAGGTGCCCTTGTAGAATGTTGTGCAGACATATCGCATATCTGTGAGAATGGATCAGGACGTTTGCATGGATGAGATGACGGATTTCACCACAACATACATTTAACACCTTCGATAGAGTTCTTTACCGCGTAAATTACGACCATCAACACTGTTTCGAGGATCAACGCTGAAACCAACAAAATAACGATTCTTCGTCGATGGTCGTAGAGACTCGAGACGCGGAGCGCCATTATATCTGTGTACAGAGAAAGGGGGCTGTGAGCCTCTGGTTGCAAAAGAATGGCAACAATAATAGGAATTACATTGCATACTGTTCAGCACTACCATTCCTAGCATGCCCGGCACTATTCCTTGCCACATACACCTAAAACAAATAATATTAAACCCTCCAAGCTTCGACAATGAACAAAATTGTGAAGGCCTTACTTTATGACGATAAAGGAAGTAAAATGCTTATTAGCTGGAGTAAGGAATGGCAACATGACACGTACCTCCTTCCCTTGACTGGTATGTCGTAGCAGCACCGCTATCCCAAGGATCAAAACCCGTCCATCATTGTCAAACTGTGAGAAGGTACGCACTAACTGAAAGGTATCTAACGATGTGCGGTAAGACAATGAAGCTGACAGTGATAAGAGGGTAGAATATTCACATCATATAGACATCGGCCATGTAGCGGTTCTAAAGCCCAGAGCAATGATCAACAACAATGTGTCCGGGATGCAAAGGATGAGCAACGCACGACCATGAACAGGTACTGGACTATGGACCATTTCTTCCGTTTCTAAAATAGATTCGATGAGTTATAAATTAACATGAACGACACGAAGCCTATTTCCATACCCAAACGATATCCACCTAGCAAGGGAACAAGCGAGGGCAGGCGCCCAGCCATCAGCACGAACCCCCCACTATGGTCCATTTTCTCACCTCCAAATCAAATGTTGTGACTGTCGCATAGATCAAAAACCCTTCAGCTCCAATGGTAAGAAAGTAGCGACTTGTTGGCTCACTGTGGTCATACAGAACGAAGGTGGTTGCGGATACTAAAAACGCCCAGAGTGAGTCGAGTTTCAATGATGTCCAAAATTAAACCACGCACATGTCCCGTACACAGGCAACAGAGATTGAGACAGCTCTGTCACTGTCATTCCATTCAGATCACCAACTGACAAGCTTTCAACTATGAATAACTGCAATGGAGTAGGGTACTACAAGTCATGCACACAGAAACCACTGAATTTATGGAGACGAAGATGGTGAGTGGGAAGGAAGAAAATATGTGCTCAATTCAAACATCTTGTATTCACCAAGTGCCGGACAAAATCGTGCATCTGTTCAATTGTTTCATAATCCCCACCGTCCCTGATATCGATACCAATACATTACTTACATGCTGCAGACAAACATAACCATTTTGAAGCGTCCCTGGTTTTCACCTTCTTGTTCGGTCCGATTCCATTCTCAATCGTCTGACATCAAGTCAAAATCATATCGCAAGGGCCTAATTGCTGATACATATACATATGTACCATTTTGCATCACACAAGCTTTGTCATCGTCATCGATTCGAGCCTCCATTTCAAAGCTCACGCACCACCTCGAATCAATTAAAATGTACATTTAGAGTCGAAGTCATGTTGAAAAGCAAAGTAGCGTCTCTACGGAACTCCTCTAACTTGATTTAGCATTGGCGGTTAGGAGGTGCTTCGAGAAGATGATGAACCGAACTGCACAATGTGGGGTGGTCAAAGTTTGGTGAGAAAGAATTGAGAATCGAGATCAAGTTGACGACTTTCGGATCTTTTTGCATGCTTGATTCAATGATTGTTATCATGTTACAACTTAAATTCATCATACAAACGTGATCGACTGACTGCTATTTTCCAATAGGCAAAACATCGACTTGGACATGGTACATAAGACCCAACAATATACCGTATACACCAAGAAGGAAGGAATAATCTAATCGAGGTATCCCGATGTTTGGCCATAAGTAGAAACAAGTAGCGCGCAGTACGTACAGGACCAAGGGGGTGTGACTGGGAGGGTGAGGAAACGAACAAATATCAAAATATTTAAATGTCGTGAGCGCTGGGGATCGAAATGAACCCTCGAGAGTGAGTCGAAACCCCAGGTTCTCATCTCATTTGAATAAAATCCTGTCTCGTATTGCGGCCACTTGGAAGAACTTCCAAGACCCCAGAGGGCTTGACCTCATGATGAACCACAGTCTGCTCCATTTCCATGTTAAATGGGGCGTAGTAAGCATCTCGGAGGTTGAGAATGAGGCGGGGACCAAGAAGGCATAGCACGCCTATGCCCTGGTGCGAGAGGAACTCTCCTAATGGTTTTTCCTGATGGGTAGAGGTCAACCCAATGGCGATGATAAATCAACGACAGCTCACATTGAGGGAACTGTATGACAAGGAGCAAAAAATGCAGACAATGATGGTGCTAAATAACTCAAGTGTCAGCGACAAGTCGTAGAGTGTGCATTCAACTTCAACGGGGTCCCGAGACGTACATGACTGGGAAGACGATACTATCCCGGAAAATGATTTTAAGGAGGTTGGCGTTGGTAGACCCGACACCACCATGACGAGTCCCTTTGCTGTATCGGTATGCTTCGCGTCCAACCAGAATTACCACGAGCAGTTCGAAGCAAATAAAAGGGAGAATGTTCAAGAAGGCCACCTTGATAAACGCTTCACTCGCATAGAAGGTTGTACAGACATAGCGGATGTCTGTAAAAATGAATCAGAAAGTTGGGACGAATGAGATGGCGAACTTCACCGCAACGTACTCGCCACGCCTTCGATCGAGTTTTTTACTGCATAAATCACGATCATCAGCACAGCTTCGAGGATGAGTGCTGATACTATTAAAATGATGATTTTACGACTGCGGTTGTAGAGGCATATGACGGGGAGTGCCATGATATCTGTATATGTGTATAGAAGGAATGAGGTCATGAGCGACCAAAAGTATGGTGAGACCGACAAAGCTCTGGGCTCACATTGCATGCTGCTCAGCAAGACCATCCCAGTCATGCCTGGTACTAATCCTTGCCATGTGCCTGATAGCAGAAAAATCAAGTTTCAGTGCGACAGTCGCCAGTATTTTCGGTGCTTGAAACTTACACCTAAAGGAATCCATGTAAGACCGGGTCGTCAGAAAATCAACGAAGCCAAATACTTACTTCAAGGCCACAGAATCAAATAAAAATCGTCATTAGGTATTAGAGTACAACAAGGAGCGTCATGATGGCACACACCTCCTTCCCCTGGCTATGATGTCGTTGCAGCATCGCTGTAACCGAAGGTCAAAGTTTGTTCCACACATCCGAACTGGCTAGCGCGTGGGTACCCACCAACTGCAAGGTATCTAAAAAAGAGCGATCAGACAATGGATCTCAGGTCGATAAAGGGAAGAGTATTCACATCATATAAATATCGCCAGTGTAGCGGTTCTACGACCCAGAGCAATCGATAAGAAGGTAGAGGAAGTGTTTATGGAAATGCAACATACGACCATGAAGAGGTATTGCACAATGGACCACTTGGTTCGTTTCTATAATAAAGTCAATGAGTTTCAAATTAATTTGGAGTTCCATTAATTTGTTTCGCATACCCAGATAATATCCACCTGGTGAGCGACAATCAAGGACAGGCGCCCATTCCATTAGCCCAACTCCCCACACCGTAGCCTGTTTTCTCACCTCTAAATCATATGTCGTCACTGGTGCATAAAATTACAAATTTTCATTTCGGTTACGAGAGAGTAGTGACAGGTGACCATCGAAAACTTACTATGGTCGTAAAGAACAAAGGTCATTGCAGGGACTGAAAACACCCAAATCGAGTTTAGCTCCACTATTTTCAACTTGCAAGCACGCTTGAAACCACTTACGTGTTCCATACACAGGCAACAGAGATTGCGGTAGTTCCGTCATTCCATCCAGATCGCCGATCCACTAGAAGTGAACTGTTAATGACCACTCTAGCGCTGAAAGCTCGGAGTCATACGCACAGAAGTCACAGATATTGTTTCGACAAAGAATGAGTGGGAAGGAAGAATGGACATGGGTATTCCATTCATTCAATTTGTATTCATCGAGGTCCAGGTACCAAAGGAAATCTTACATCTGCCATCGTTCTGTCGCTGGGTCCAACCCTGATATTCACACCAACAACACATTTACACCGCCAGACAAACCTGACCCGTCGTCGAGCCCAAATTTGTTCCCGCTTCATTTCGCATCAGAGCCAAGGCGTATTTTTTGGGGGTGATATTCCGTCCGATCGAGATGTTCACTCGAGTCGCAATTTGGCCCTCAACTGGCCCTCGCGAGCCATCGTTCGCTGCGATGTCGGTTTACATATCGTGTCATCCTTGACGGCATCCCCAGTTCCCGACATCAACAGCCCCCTCACTATCTCGAATGAATGAAAGTGGTACCAATCTGAAGGCCGGTTGCCATTCACAACATAAGTAGCGGCATTCTCTTTGTTAATATTTTATTTTTGTGTGTGTATATGTATTATTGTTGCATAAAGTTACATCGAGATGATGAGGCGCCGAGCTTGATGCACGATGATGCGAAGGACTCAGACTCAGTGTGTGAATTCGAGTCCACGGTTCTCAGCCACATGACCAACACCGCTGTAGGCATCATTGATAGGCAAGTGCTCTCCCCATGTACCATACAGCATGTCATCACTTGCCTGCCAGCACCCTGTGTCTCTCCAAGTTGTTATCTCTCAATTCTCGGCCATGATTGTCTTGGACCGAGACGACATCATTAACCCATGGCAAGATTTGTGTTGAACCTCACAAGGGAAGGATTCCTGTTGACAGCATAAAACTGTTGATATTTGATGTTGTAGGCTGTGAATGTTGGGGTCCTGTAAAAGCATTGTACGTTCAATTTCGGCCACATGTAGAAGGATATACCCTGTGCGACGAAATATCCCTACCAAGACACTTTCCAGAGGAGCATTGACAGCGCCTACAGGCTCCAACAGTCTCTACACACTAAACAGAAAACTTTGTGTAGTTGTTCGTGACGTTCGGTGGTCCTCCAAGGGCATAAAGTGCGTTAATTGTAAATCTCACCACTTCATCCCAAACTCTCCTCGGCAATATTTACCTTCTTGCTCATTGGCACAGGGCACGACATAGCTGTATACAGTTCCGATTGGCGCCCAATGATCAATGATTGATGATCGGGTCCCGTTCAGAGGACATTGCCGCTTGGGGCGATGTACCAATCTACTAACTAGTACTAAGGACCGTGCCCTCAACAGAATCAACAATCAGGTGTCATTCATGAAAACTTGTGCATAATGTTCTAAACCGCCGCGCAGCTTGATCGTTTGTCCTCCTGGTCGTAGGGGTAGTTCGACTAATTATAATGTACTTGAATACTTATTGGGATACAACAAAATTCTAACTTTTGATAAACGATCAATATCTGAGACCTCGACAATAAACAAAATCGAAACCCGACACAAGGGGAGTATACCGAGGACTTGCCGAGTGACTGATGACATGGGCGATGTACAAATTAACGTTCCCGGGCTACTGTACTTCTATATTCTTCGAGAGGGTATGTGATTCCATTGCTGAGGCATAGTTATCAACGTTTTCCATAACAGTCTGGCTAGTGTCTTCGAATCTCTGCACGTACTCCATCACCAATACGAACCTCTCTGGAAGCAAGAAAAGGAACATGGAAATATTCGAGGTGGAGAATTTGGTCACCGACAACTATCCGAGTCGCGGAAGCCATTCAGCTCATAAATATCACTGCGATAAACTCTGTGACATGTATGTGGGATACTTTGTGCCACGGGAGGGTCTTCGAGCGCGCAGAAGCCAACTGCAAACAGCTTGCAGACAAAGTCTGGAAGTTTTGGGTCTTCTCCCTCTGGGTTTTCGGATACAATACTTCCGTGAAATACGCTGACGATAATGATGCCCAATTTTACCCAAAAAACTCCTCCCCGTCGACATATGCTTGGAAATATGGAAGTATATTTCGCTGAGCTTCGTCATCCACTGCAAGAACACTGGCATTCACAGTCTTTGATTGGCGGCTCCGCCTACACCGTAACATTGCCCGGAGCCTTGCCAGATTGAATTCGCCTTCTCAAAGACTATAGTATACTCTGAATCAAATTTATTAATCGAAGTTAGCAGTTGTAGTGTCACCCAGTGACTGATTCAATGGTAGGTTTATCGTGGCCTCAACCTCAACGTCCGTCAATATTGACCAACTTAAATGACCCGCAATCAGACCACTGGCACCTGTGACCGAAGCTGGAATTCTTGATGTGGACCCAGCATTCCAACTTCGTCTAGGTTTCAGTTGGGTGCGCTTTCGACGCTGCATCAGACGCTGAGCTTGTGGTACGAGGATTTTTGAGGGTCACTCGAAGAACGCTGAACGTTTACGACATTCTGTCGGGGTGGCTGTGCTTGGCGGCAATCAAACACGATCACGAGGTTTCGATACGCGACGCGTTTGCTGTGCCTGACAAACTTCCCCTATCTTTCATATAATTTGCATCTCCTTTTCTTATATATGTAGCTAACGAGGTTGTGAAACCTGGGTTACTTATGTAACGTAGTTGGCTAAAATCGATTCCAATTCCAATTCCTGACAGTGTGCACAACGAGGTGGTTCACCAGTCGCAGGGACGACAAAAATGAATTTATAGTTTGAATCCTTTTAACGGGCAGTCCGTGCGATCGCATCATCAGAGAAGAAAAAAACGAAATTCAAATGTCAATGTCATCTCGCGCGCGTGGTCAACTTGTCGTCTGACAACTCCGGGATTATCGATGCTGGATTTCTGTCGCATTGTCAAAAAGTACACTAGCGGCTACACTAGTAGTTTGCGTGTGAGAAGTACATACTGAGGTGTATAATCATGACAATGGGTTAATTGAACAGTTGGGGAATGAAATAAAACAAAATTGTCAAGAAGGAAAAGAAAATTTAACTTAATGAGGGGATCAGAGTGAGGAGAAGCGAGTCACGGCCAGAATCGAAGTGAGAAATGAAACAAGTAAAGTGCCAAGGAGTGGATTATTGATCACACAATCCATGAATCGAGGTCAACAGTATACAAAGTAAGTAATTAAGAGATGGGGGAGAGACGGGATAGGAGGAACTTGGTTTAGATATATAAATGTATGGGGTTTATGCACCGTGTATTTCGACCTAAACGCCGTCCTCACTGCCGCCAATAATTCAGAGTAGAAAGGAGAGAGGACTGTTAGCTATGGTCAGCTGCTTAGCAACCCAACCGCTGCATCAGATATCACTTTTAAAAGTATTTATGATGCGGCCGCCTCCGCTGCTGCGAAGGCGGCTTGCTCTTCCTCCCAGATTCGTCGGGCCCTGCGGATTTCTTCCTTGATGAGAGGGACGTCTTGCTCCAAGTTGACATCAGCATTCTCGGGCCAACGTTCAAGGGCCCATTGCTGCAAATAGAGGCTGCACTGTAATGATAGAAGCGAGCAGGCACGTCAGCGGTGACAGATGACAGGAAGGAGGAGCACTAACCTTGTAGTAACGCTTGGTCATGTACTTTTTGAACAAGGACTCGTGTTGAATCGGGTCAGTGAGAATATACTCCAGCATAATCCTGGCGACTGGAATGAGTTCCTCTTCGGAGTACATGCAATAGTGTCGCAAAGTGGGGGTCTACAATAAACTCAGCGAAAGTACATGAGGGATTGAGAATACAACTTACCCATTCCTCGCGTCCTAAAGTCAAGCGCGCAAGCCATAATCCAGCGGCAGCAACCTTAGAGGGAAGGATGCCAACCATCCTATGTTCAACACAGCCAATCTCGATGAGATATTTAGCAATAGTCCTCGCTTTTGTTTCGCAGTCATCGGCCTTGCTGCCGCGTCGCAGCCAGTTCATGGGACCAGGGGTGCGCAAGTCCCAATTCAAAGTCTTGAGGATATACTTCTCGGCAGTCAGAATCTCCTCAGGAGGGAAGACATTTTCGGCCAATTGGGCAATCTCCCTGACCGAAGGCGCATAGGTTTCTTCGTACTTGGTGGCAATGAAGAAAGCAGCGACGCCGACAAGTTGAAGCTTGGATGTGTTGACGGCGCGCTTGCTCAAGAACCGGTCAATAATGTTGACAGTGAGGAAGAGGGACTCAGCAAGAAGACCGAAACGGCCATGGACTTGTAAGATCCAGTCGACGAGGAGGCCTCGGTGTTCCCATGTAAGATCCTCTTGATCGTTCATGTAGTCGGCTCGGGGCATGGTTGAAAGCTATGACATGATAACGTCAGTGGGTGGAATATGCAGCGAAATGATGATGGTGATACCTCAGCCTCCTTCAAGTATTCAACAATTTCGTTGACATACTCATTGACACTAGCAGGGTCATCCCAGTCGTCAGCATCAATGTCAATCCAATCTTGGACGGTGGAGGGTTCCACTTGGGCAAGTTCCTCGGCAACCTTATCTGCGTCCTCCTGAGATACATCCTGCTCTTCAACCTTCGGGGCCTCAACAACCTCCTGCTTCTTAAAGACAGGCTCAGGCTCAACAAATTCGGGGACCTTCTTCAAAGTTTGGATAGACTCATCCACCTCCATCTTTGCAGGAACATTCTCAACCTTGACATCGGAGCTGTCCCGAATCTCTACCCTCGTCGCAGTTGTGGTTGTAGTGGTCGAACGGATAACACGACGAGTTGCAACAGTCTGAAGAGCATTTACACGGGGTTTCTTCGTGACGGGTTTCGGGATAGCTTTCGCCTTGGCAATAAGATCAGCCTGCGCCTTGTCCTTATCCTTCGATCCGGCAGTCTTATCCAAATTGGCGACATTTGCAGTAACCTCAGTGAGGGCCCCACGCTTCCTCTTTGCTCCTACACTCTCTGCTTGACCTTCTGGATTGATCGATTTCGCCTTGGATGCGACAGTTTGGGCAGTGAGACGACTGGTGGCCCCGGTGGCTGTGGCTCCATTGGCCGTCTTTGCGCGTGTCGCTATACGACTAGGACGAGCATTGGCATTTTCTGCATCCTTAGCTGAGCGTAATACTCGTGTAGTCCTCCTGACCTAATATTGAAAAATGTTTAGATAAATGATATAAGAAATGAACCAGAGGCATCATACTGGAATGGAGGACATCTAAACTTCCAACGTCGTCGCTCTTGAATCCCCAAAAAATTTACGGAAATGTATAGTATAAGATAAAAAGAATATTAAGATATCGCAGCGGAAGGAGAATATGAGAATAACGAGCCTTAAGGAGGTCGTTGGATGAGTAGTGGTAGAACAAGAGGTGAATTCGGATCACCCTTCCCTCGCGGTACATAAAACAAACACGAACAACTAGACGCGACCAAACATGGCACGTGGTCGTTCAGGTGTCATTGTCAGATTTCGCCTGTAACTACATATTCTCATTATTACGAGCCTTGTAAAATTTAAAATGGTTTTAATACGATGTCTTCTTTGTTATATGTTTCAAAAGACTCTTGAGGGCAGAGACTTGTAGATGACAACGGACCCTAGATTACTATGCCCATCAATTATACATGTCTTTGTTAGTATATCGGTTAGTACACGCGCCTGTCATTAAAACCGACCGCGCGAAAGCTGGGTTCGACTCCCAGACAGAGAGAATTTACTTTTTTGGCATTTTTCTGCCGACACCTGCCTTCATCCTGCCATCATCGTCATCATGATGGCAAATGCAACACACGGAAATTATCATGGGTGGTCTGGATTGCACATTCTCAAATTTACGTTTACTTACTCTGAAATTCATACAGATACTATGCCAAGCGACCAGTCGCGACAGATGAACGTCTTGCTGTGCTGCCATCCAACATCTTTCAAAACGCCAGAGTTCTAGACGTAGGTTGCAATGAAGGTTGGATAACTTGCGACATCGGTATGTGCATGATACTGTTTATCTCTGTTGCATCCTGCCAACTTAATGTGTAAAGCTCAGAACCATGGTGCAGCCTTTGTTGTAGGCGTCGATATTGATGATAGTCTCATTCAAGGCGCATGGAGAAGGAGAAGGTCGGTCTGGTCAATGCAGGGTCCAAGTGACAATGCGCATCCTGAGGAGTCAGATACTCTTCCACCGGCCAAAAAGAGAAAGACAAAACCAATCGAAGACAAAGAGAAAGCTTCTGTCGTCTCGACGACGTCTTTATCAGGTTACTTTCCTGCTTCATGT
Source organism: Panaeolus papilionaceus (assembly GCA_015501605.1). Lineage (NCBI taxonomy): Eukaryota > Fungi > Basidiomycota > Agaricomycetes > Agaricales > Panaeolus > Panaeolus papilionaceus. Next base: position 427,943 of record JADNRZ010000014.1, read on the forward strand.
GAACACGAGCTAGGACCGCTGCCAATACCTCCTTCGATAAAGAGGGGGAAGACTTCTTTCCCTCACAACATCGCTTTCAGGACTGCGGATTGGGTCAAGACGCCTATCATCGATGATATCGAGGGATACAACGTCGTCCTTGCGTACGCTCTTACTTTGTGATGGCTTCTCAAAAGACTCAACGACCTGGTTCAGGTTCTCGGTTTCGAAGTGGGTTCACTTGAACGATGGCGACGATGGAATAAAATCTTTCTTCCATCGAGTTTACGAGGTGCTGCGACAAGGAGGGAGATTTGTTTTGGAACCTCAACCATGGGACTCGTACGCGAAGGCGAGAAGGATGGATGTTGTGCGTAATATTTCAAGAAATTCGGCTTCACGTTATGCTCATGCTATTCTCAGAGACTGAAAGAAAACGCGTCTAAACTACTACTCCGCCCTGTTGACTTTGGACGGTTGCTGCAGGAGATGGGCTTTACTCTGGAGAAGCACTACGACGCTGTTGGGGAAGGAGGTAGTCTTAAATCACTCCTCTGATCGTGGTTATGTGCTCATAATATCTCAGGGTTCAAGCGTGCCATCGACATATATCTCAAGCCTTGACAATCTGCGTCGAGGAATTTGGGGTTACACTATAAAGGTAATGCGTCCAAAATGTCTGGGTAGGCGGATGGCTGGTGGATGCGGGTGGTATGGCGTATATGTTAAAGTAACCATCGTGGAATGGACAAGATTTGCAGCTGAACTCCTAATGCAAAACGTTGCTCTTCCCTATGTTGTAAAACTGCCTCTTGACCAGCCCATTCACGGATCGCCTTTACTCGCCTTTGCACGTTTTGTGTCTGCAGTGCCCGCCATGACTAAAAGGCCGACTACGCCCTTTCAATGTTGTATGCATATGTTAGTGGATTATCGGCATCCTACCTGCACGCGTCATCGACGACAATCGGTACAAACAATATAGGAGATGTACAGTTGTGTGTCAGCCTCGAGACAAACAAGTCTGGTAGGTATATAAACCCGCCTACCTGTATTGAAACTCTCCATCTTTTCTTAACCACCAACCGCTACCTTCTCTGGCACTTTCAAGCCAACAACGCTCGCTCATCTTGGGCCTTCCTTCACTTGACTTGATCAGGTACCACCTTTGCTATACATTTCTTTCAAACCATCGTCCACCCCTCCAATGATTCTCGATAGAAGCGCCCAGTAATGGGTAGCGGGTAGGTGTCCAGTTAGTATCAGTCTTCGATCCATCTCACTGATGCTCTATTAGCACCACGGCGCACCAGTAACACTACGATTAATATCGCCCTTGAAGTATACCAACATTACGCAAATCGCCTTGTGTAGTTTAACTCTGGCATCGACGACGACAACTTTCGAGAACCTCGCTATCAACTACCTTCCGCTGGGTTGTCGATCCACGGTTACTTTGACGGCCAATGGTAACTCATTTGAACATCAATCTCTTCTTAGACTAACGCGCCAAGGCAATGCACATTGACATCCATGCATCAACCTGCCATTGATTAACAAGACATTTTTACAAAGGCGAGCCACTAACCTTTCACCCCACAAGGCATACTGGGCCATCACTTCGCTTTTGCACACACATGGTCGCACACGGATATCCCCTCCGCGCCTTGACAAGTTCCTTGTGTTCTGAGGTCGTGACCCTGACAGGTCGAGGTTAGAGCATTTATTAATGCTCGGGCGGGTCTCAGTCACCCCTGGGGGGCCAATCGTCTTCAGGCTTAAGCGCTGGGCGATGCGTCTGATGGCTGTGATCGAAATGAGACGTCTATCCGCTGCGGTGGTCGCACGACGACGCTCACGACGCGCCTGAAGACAGCCTTTTGGGCTGCGGCTGTTATCGGCTTTACCTGGATGTGCCACCACCCATTGGTAACGTCTACGGGCGCAGAAACGTGGGGGTTGGGAGCGCATTAACGTGTGTTGTGCAAATAGTACGGTGATGGCTTGGTCCCGCGAGTGGTGATTGGCGTGATGTGAGTCAAGCTTTGTTTCTCTTTTCTTACAGCGTGCTCATGATTTTCTGCAGCTCTGCCAACTGCTAGCGCTGTCGATCTACCAACTCAGGCCCGGGGGACCAATCACGTCCATTCAAACTGGACCACAGACCACAGACAAAGAAGCATCCTCCCTTTTGCGATTCGTTAATTATTACCTTACATATACCATTCAACCTTTTATTTCATATACCAATAGTTCATTATATTACCTTTTTTCTGCCACTGGCGCAATCAACTTTTACATTCAAGATCTGGGTGGAAACCTGCAGGCAACGCAGGAAACACTGTAGCGAATGCACAGATGAATGAACAGGCAAACGCTATATTCTATAAACGCGTGAACACGGCGAGTAGTGAATACAAGATGATAGCGACAATGTAAGACTAAGGAAAGGAAGACATGCGCTCGTGCGCATATAAGAGCGTTGTAATCACATGATAGGATTACACTGGGCCAAGCCCTATCCACTCGTCGTTACTACTTCTATGCCTTTTCTACCCAACCTATTTATCAAGCATACCATACCATACACACATATATAGATTCTTTTCAAACGTCATTGCCACCAATATCTCTTCCTAAAATTCGTAATATGATTTGTTCGCTTTATGTGTTGGGTACGAACTCTGTTTACATTATACACCAGGTTCACACAAATATCTATTTGGGTTTCTGAAACATAATTGTGGCATGTCGTAGATAATTTGAAATCTTATCAACGCGCATCTTGCAATCACTGAGTATACAGTCTGCGGGAATGGGCGTTTTAACAATAGCCTTATGCAGACCAGTTAAGCGTTCAACGATAGCGCGATCCTCCAGGGTCATCCACCTGTCGGCCACATTCATCTCCACCGTCCCGCTGTCATTCAAATGGTTTTGGGAGGTCAATTCCTCTCGTCCTTTGTCTCTCCTATGTCTAGGATAATAAGGTATCTCCAACGTAAGTTTTCGCAGCCTCGGAAACTTGATACAATTGCGGATGAACTTTGGGAGGTTGGACCAAAACAACGTTGATTGAGCTTCAGGTCTGATACCTCCGACGAAAAATGATTCGGGGAACCCTTCTTCTTCAGGATGTGGAGCAAGGTCTGGCGTATGAAATCTGACATTCAGATGGCTAAGCTGGTTGTCGGGTGCAATGGACTCGAAAAGGAGGGTTGAATCTAGGTTGAACCTTTGACCTTGAAGGTTAAGGAATCGAAGCGACGGGAGGGTCCTCAAGTTGGGCATTGGCAATCCGTATATGCTAACACGAAGTGAGAGCGATTCGAGGTGAGGAAAGGGCACTTCATCATGATTTTGAGCATAGTGTTGCAAATGAGTCGCCAATTTCGTGAGCTCGTCAGAGCCCGTATACGTGTTGATTGTGAGTGTTTCCAACGCAAATGATGCTCGGGGCAGCAGCTGACAAGTGTCTCGGCTTTCCTGGGTGACATTCAAGCGATTTACATCCTCAAATTCGGCTTCATCCATGATGAGGTTCTTCAGGTTCGGCAGGTATAATAAGCTGGCAAATCGAATGGGGTCACAGATCTTTCTGAGTTTGAGTGTCCTGAGCTGGGGAACCGGTATCTTCAGCTCCGGCCATTCACATCTATCCAGGCTGAGTGTGTGTAGTACTGCACACCCATAAATGGAGGAGAAGGGAAGTTTTCTGATCTTCTTTGCGTGCAAAGAACGGAGTCTAGACTTTGAGCCCGTATATGTCTCCATTACCCGTTCACAAAGCTTTGTCACTTCGGACGTGGAGAGATAATCCTCCCTATGATCTGTTGTATCCGAGTACAACAAGGAAATTGATTCGAGGTTGGGAATGTCAAGTAGGAAATTGGTGCATCGTGTGAGGTCTTCGGGACTTCGATGGGGCATTAATGGACCAGGTGGTGTGGACTGAAGATCCAGCCGCAGATCGTGGATATGACGCAGGAGATCTGGCTTCAAGTCCACCATATCGAGGAGAGATAAGAGTCTTTTCTCGCAATAGAAACCCTCGTTAAACCCAACATCTGCTTGGTGGAAGAAGAATGGCCTCGTGAAGTGCGAAAAAGCCCTGCAAACGAGTGCACAGGCGCGGAGAGTGGCCATCCGTTCGTTTTCTTCAAGTTTGTTCAACGATGCAAGGATTATTGACCCTGCCCCGTCTGATGATATGTGTTTGCCAACCATCTCGATTATCCTGCCAAATATTTCGTGAGGGAAGACAGGTTCGTGCTCGGATCCAGACATGGTGGCCATGGTGGGTGGGGTGAAAGAGTCAATCGACACAGTCATCATGGACATGTCATAGGATTCTGCAGAGTTGATTCTCACCGCAATTTAACTTTGAAGTGTATTTTACGAGGCCCCTTAGGGTCTCGTTCTTATGTCACTGACTTAGGACCCTTTTCTACATGCTCTTATTTGCCATCAGCGTCTGGATACACAGCCCCGTCGTCAGCCTGACGCACTTTGTGCAACTCTTCCCGATTGAATGTGCTCTTATTTGGCGGATACTCAATACTTTGCCCTGTCCGAAAGCGCTTCGCGTTTAATGAGAGTTTAATGGCTTGGGTATCCCAAAATAGCACGCTCCAATTGAGAAACTCAATTTGAACCGCAACAGGAGCATTGGGTTCCGAACGCTGGCATTTGAAACGGCCTTGGAACATGCCAGGATTGCTATGCAAGTCATGGCCCTCGTCCATAACGGCGCTGCCTACGTTTGGCTCTATCCCTCTCAACGCAGGTCAAAGCTACTTCAAGGATTGCTGCTAGAACTTATAAGCAAGGAAGTATTGCTTGAATAAGCCTCGGACCTGACGACTGTCTCCAGTCGAGGACATGATTTAGTTCAAACACAAGCCATGCCGTCGTACTCACTCGATCACTAATATTTTGAAGGCAACGCTTAATCCGCGTATGGGGCTTCAGTCTCTCTGTACATTTTTCGTTGTCTTAACTGAGATATGTCTTGGGCCGTGCAGAAGGAACGCGAAGGCAACATCCTCAGAAACGTTGACACAGCAATCATTTGCCTCCGATGTATTAGGGTGTGAAGTGCCTAGAAGCTTTGCATGCATGCACGGATGAGTGAAGTTAATCGTACTGTATCTGGGTATATTAAATACAAGCAACAGAAAGGAAACACGACGGTGTTTCTACATAATATGAGCGTGAGTAAACGATTTCCAATGTATATTGTACTTTTCTGTTTTCTAATGTTTTTTTCTGTTTATACGACACTGCCTCGAGCGATAATAATACCGACAAATCAGATACAGAATCAGCTGACACAAATTCAAGTAAATAGTGAGCTTGAGAGAGGAGAAAAAACCCCGGGAAGTGCGGATTGTAAATGGGAAGGTGGGATGCTCTCCGAGCAGCTGCGAAACTCCGAAACACAAGCCTCTTGATCAGGCGCCCGTCAGTGTTTTACCACATCACCCACTCAAGGAGGAATAGTGACTACCAGCGGCGCTCAAGTTGTTCTGGGGTGCAACATGCCACTCAAAATCTCCAGAATTGCCTTGAAGGTCCGAGGTGGGGCATTCTAATAACTCTAAATTGGGCGGAATATTATAAGCCTCTTGACCATAGTGCATTTCACGTGGTTGATCGTTGCGGTACTCAGCTTGCCTAGGAGTCGCACCGGCAGAGGGCCATCCATTGGCAAAAGCGGGATGAGACGGATAGCTATAACTCTGTTCATAGGATGGAAGTATTTCATTCCCGCGATGATAAGATGTGTACTGCATCGTCGGAGGCGCAGAATCAGGACCTTGGATGAAGGTTGGAATCGGGACTGCTCCTCGCGAATGACCCCAATTTGGGTCATTGGACGGCACGAGGGGAGGTCCAGATTCCACGTTACAGTTCGAGTCCATGACGCCTGGCATCTCTGACGGAGGGCTAGGGGGTGGATGGTATATCCCGATGTTCTCCCATGGGGCCGACGAGACGAGAGAGGCTAACCGAATTGTCTGTAGCCAGTCTTCGTCAATCGGATGTGGGCCAGACGAGCTTGTCGGACTGCGTTCGACTGGGAATGAGTAGCCAAGTCCGTTACCAAGCTCGTGCGCATGTCCCACTGGCTGGGATGGTGTATTGGGAGGTTGTGGGGGAGAAATAGGTGGAGAATGAGAAGGAGACACGCGTTTTCGAGGCTTCCTTAGACCGGGCTTCGCCAAGCCACCCTTCATGACCGCAGGTCTAATGAAAGAAGTTTAACAGAAAGGTCGATAGACAAGATGAACAACATACCTTTCTTTTTTGTTCTTGCGGCTAGCCTTGGGGCGCTTGGGCTTATTGCACCATTGTTCTCCGTTGACAGGAAAAAGCTGAAGCAGTATTAGTTATGAGTGCAACGCGAGTTCCACCATAGGTATCCACATACATCCTTTGCACCTTTCAATTTAGCAAGTCGCTTAATGAGTCGCTTCGATGTTTTAGGAGGGGTAGGCGATTGAATCGTCGCGGGAGCGGTGGACATTTCGAGCATGTCCGCGTCTTGGGTCTGCGTATAGTCGGAGTAGTGACCAGGAGGCATCATGATGGAAATCAGAGGAAACTGTGTGGAAGACCGTTGGAATAAGATACAGAGTGTTTTTATATACGGTAACTGAAAGCCAGCTCTCTCGTTATACATGCATTGCACGCATTTGAACCTTTTCAGAGGTTGTGCCAACTTTTTGGTCGGACCGGCTACATCGCCATATTTCTGAATCTATCCGCTATCTAAGGAGGAATTTGGTATCCGACGCTCTATCGAAGCACTTCATCACATTCAATACGATCACTTACATTTGTATAACCAGAGGTCCCATTTTCGGGCTTGTTTTAATTTTAGGACCAATTTTGGTTTTTGCATGTTCAAACAGAGAAGACCCGTGGTAATCATGCTTTGACGAATTGACCACATATGGCTTGCCAACCATGCTTTAAGCACAGCGCCTCGAGCACCTGATAAGTATGCAGCCATGCTGCAATGTCATAAAACAGGGATGTTTCATCTTTATGAACTGTCACGGTTACCAAACCCAGCCGGAGCAGGTTGAGCGCTTAATGACGTCGACATCAACATCCTTTAAATTTCACAGAGTCACAGAACCTAGATTCTGGTCCAAGGACGATGGAATATCCAGGGTCAACTTTCGAATGGGGTTGGCTTCTTTATCCAGGATGCGCCTTCAGCCAGCCTCGCGTTGGTATGATCCGAACAATGCTTATATCCGCAGCGCTTGGTTGATGCAAATTCGACTTCTTAACATATCCATTTACTTGATCATATCGAATATATCAAGCCTATTCAGGAGCAATTGATAACGAAGTCGTGTGCATGCATTGGAGCATCAAATAATCTGTCCAACAAGCTCAGATCACGGAAATCGCAGTTCTAACATTGTATATCCCAATTGTGAGTTATGTAAACTGCTGAGAAGGCCTACCCGAGGGTTTGGTGCAGGAGAGTGCAGGGCGTGAATCCGGTAACTTGACCACAGCAAAAAAGGAGGCACCAGAGAAATTCCAGCCATTCTTAGAAATCTTACTATAATCAGTAGTATCGATCCTGATGACGAAGATTGTCGAATTGATCCACAGTCCAATTTTAAGCGAGAGATAACTTCGTACTCGGTAGCAGAAGAAAGGGAATACTATGCGAGTTAAATTTCGTGTGTAAATAATCGGGATCCCGACACCTTGAGGATAAGGGGAAAAAGGTTAACAGAGCCTGTTATGGTGCCTAAAATGATAAACACGCAGCCTGCAGCACTTGAAGTGGAGAGGGTCTACTGTAGCATGTCCGATTATGATCGAAAACGGGCGGTCTCAAATCCGCCAGAGCAAACGCTCGTATCGAATGCCCAGGCGTAAGTTCAACCATTAAAGGAGCATATCAACACGGAGAACGGAGAATACGATAAGGAGAGACAAGGTTTCCCTTTTTTCTCTCTTCGTGTTGAGGTTTGTGCATTTTGGAATTGAAGGAGGTTGGGAGGATTGAATGAGTCGTGGGCGGTCTTAGGCATATTGAATACCGGCTTACCGAGAACCTGGACACTTGCATCCCTATTTGGGTGAATTGGCTCCGGGAAAGTTTGCGTAAGGTTAGGAGCATGCGGACTGCGTTTTCATTATCCCTGGGGTTGTGAGATAGGGAGTCCTGTCACGCAAAACTATCCCAAAGTCTGAAAGCTTTCCAAACCCCGTTGGAGTCTGAAAGCTAAGGCAACAATATCACCTCGGTCGGTTGTGTGCAGAAAATGGATAAAATGCTTGACGACGGTTAAGAAAAAGGTTGCCTTGTTAGAAGCCGGAACTATGATATTAAGGTTTTCAGAAGGCGTTAGCGCATAATCAGCACCCACATTCAAACACGAGCACAACTCACGGTCTAAAACAAGTGGAATTGCATCGAAAAGGGAGGGGAAGTGCCGCAATGATTATGTATTCACATCTGCAAATTAGATCAACGCGTCTATCGTGACGGGTTCGGTGTCGTTTTTTTACCGCCAAGGGTGCTCAATATTCGGTGGCATAACAAGTGTCCAATGCCTTGCAGCTTGCAGCAGTCGTATGGGTGCGGTGGTTTAACAACATGGCCTTTCACACAAAGAAACAATATCTCCCATCTTCATTCCACTGTAGCATAGCGGAGTGACCATGATAATGTCATCGTTTTCAACCTGAGCGGAGGTGTACTGGGTTAAGGCAAATAGAAACGTGAAGCTACCATGCAGGGTTTGTTTGTGATAACCTATGAAAAACCCGAAGGTATGTGAAGGCCAATAGAGGTTGATTGGATCTAACAATAAACGGACAAGAAAGAGTGAATCGCAATCTCGAGAAGCTGCTATGTTTTCCGAAAAACTGAGACAAAGAAACCATCAGGGTAGACGGAGGGTACGGATCCTAAGAGTTATAGAGAAGGAGATGCTCTGTTCCAGGAATGTAAACTTGATCAAGGGTCACAACCGCCGCGCACGTCGTCAAAAGGTGGGGGCTGGAAGATGGTCTGCGGCAATACAGAATGCCCTGATTCATAATCGAGAAGCGGTACGTATAGCCTTCTTTTAGGCCTATCGTTGGTCCTCGTTGGATGTGAAGAACGGCCTGCAGAGACGACTAGTCATCATGGCTTGTCATTTGGCCCTCGTGTTGAAAAGTCGTTGATATTCTGCATTTGCAATTGGTTAGGTAAGGGCCATCTCTGCGATTGGAGCAAAGAAAGAAAGGGTGCCACGTGCTCCAGCATCCACCACCTGTTAATACAACAATACAGCCACTTTTGTGTGTTTGCCTCTGTGAAGACATCGGAAGGCGGTCCAATGTGCTGTGCCACTCACGCCTCGTTTTTTTCCGAGGCATCGCGTTGCTCGTCCATCATGAGTCAAATGAAAGCCGTTATAGAATGTGGTTTCAGTCGCGTCTTTTGGATGGAATATCGCGGAGGTATGAACACCAGATGAGAGAACAGAAAAAGGTTCAAAGCATGAAATCCGGAATTCCGGATTTGGCACTCCCGGTCATAACCGGCATCGCACGTGGCACAATCCAGCAACCAGTTTTCTCCTTCCAGACCCTTCAGAGGTTATCAGAGCAGAACTTTGCGCGTCAATCAAAGTAAAATCTTCAAAAAATGACAGAAAACTTGATTTCTCCCCGCCCTTCTTGGTCTTGCAACTTCCTCGTGCCTCCCGCGATTTATCTGTACGACATGCTCATCAATTATTCATTCATATATGATTGAGTGGCGTCTGAGTTATATTATCGTGATGGAAAGCAATGTTGGAGCACACATGGAGTTGTAAAGGATGAACATCATTTACGTGGGCTGACAAGAGGGGATTTGACTCACGAAACATTCAGTATACGACGGAGATAATAATGACGAGACATGCGTATGACACGAGGAAGGGCGCTGGAAGACTGCCCCTATCATATATCGAACTGTGTCCGGAATAGGATAAAAAGATAACAAGCGTGGTAGATACGTCAACGCGCATCTTGCAATCATTGAGGAAGAGGCCCTCGATCACCCTTCACGACCTCACAACGATACCTTACAGCTTTATAATGACAATTACCCAGTCAGACGAAAACCTTGGCTGTGGTTGTTGGGAAGTGCCTATCTAGTCCGAGTCCTTGTTGTCACGACTGTAATCACTTCGGGCTAAACCCGCAAAAGCAGAGTCGCAAAGGATTGTGATTTGATAGACCAGAATCATATTACATATATCTCTACAAGGAAGCATCAGATCCAAACACAATCGTTACACAGCGCTCTACATCATAATTTCGAACAAGATCAATCCGTGCTGTACAGCTAGCAAGGATGCCTCTCCCCTGCAATCCGCCATTAGATGCCTCAGAAATAAAGGCTTGATGCAAGTCACAAATCCTCTGCATGAAATCACCGTCATCCTTTTTGTCCCCAACGAATGATTTCAAATAAAATCTGGTATCTGTATCAGTGCGTACCACCGGTGTAGCTTTTCCAATGACCGGAGGATGTTTGCGGGGCTGAGTGCCATCATATCTCAGTTCTATGATAACAGTTCGAAGCATTGGGAAATTTAGGCAGTTGAGTAAGAATTTGACGAGGTTCGGCCAGAACGCAGATCCTGAAAAGGGATCGTTCGGGTGCTGATCACTGTACGAGGAACATTCAGCTGGAACCATTATCTCGAGGGTTAACTTGCGAAGGCCGTTGTCCGGTGTGATGGACGTAAATATTTCGGGTAAGGCAGCCACAGTTTCATCGTGATAAGTAGACCACGGATTAGCCGTAAGTTTTAGGGTAAGGGACAGCAGGGACAGCTTTTGCTTTTCGAGTTGGAGCCTGCCAAGCGCGGAGGGTGTGTCAACTAACCATCGTCGGCAAAGCGTAACATCACAATATGATTATTCCATCGCCTGTGGTTAAGCAAGCATAAAATGGGATACACACCTCGAACGAAGAGATGCCTCAGAGTTGGCATGCAAGTCAGATCGGGAATCGAGGTTGAAGTAATGCCCGTTGAATCAGTACCAATCTTCAGTGTTGTAATGTTTTGGAATGGTTCAACCCCCGTTTCCTCTTGGTGGTCGCAGTAAAACCCATAGAATTTGAGATATTCGATGATAAAAAGTTTCGAGGGGTTAATGGATAGTGTCGTTAGCTGAAATGATGGTCTGAGTACAGGCGCCGTAGCTTTCTTTTTTCGTCGATGTGTCTCCTCTTGGAATTCACATAGTTCGAACTCGAGTTCTGTTAAGTTGGGAAGATAGAATAGGAATGAAAGGCGAATAGGGGCGCTGATGTTCTTGGCCTTTAAAGAGATAAGGTGAGGCAATGGGGCCGATAACCTTAACCATTGGCAGCGATCCAGGGTGAGTGAAACCAGCGCACTTCCGGAAATCTTTGCATGCAGTAGGTAATCGAGACGCCTGGCGTGTAGGGTACGAAGTTGAGGACCTCCAATTCCGCAAAAATCGATTAATTGGCCAAACAACGCTGAGGTGCCATCAGCGTCCGATGACTGGGGATCGCACCACGGAGGAGGTGACAACAGCGTGAGTGAGTTAATATTTGGAAGAAGGCGCACGATGTCGATGCATTGCTGAAGCTTTACAACCTGATGATATATCGGGACATAGCCTAGTTCGGAATCTACAAAGTTGAGGTGCAGATCAGTTATGTAGTCTCTGTAACTGGGTTTTTCCTCGAGTAGCCGCGTGAACTGTTGCAGTCGTGTATCGCCCTTTTTGCCTTCATAGAGCGATATATTGGCAGTTCGAAAGATGTAGGGACGTGTCAAGTGGCCAAATGCCCTGCATACAAGTGCACATGATTTGAGAGTAAAGGTATTGTCCCTGATCGCTGAAAGGCTGAGCCCAGTCGCGACGCTCTCGTTGTCTATAATGTCGATAATCTTGCCATAGATTTCAAAGGGAAATGCGGACTCTTCAGTGCTGTCCATCCTAAAATCGTGTAGCCAGAGGAACACCAGTGTCGTGGTTGTTGGAAAAGTGTCGGTGTAGTCCTCAATGTTGTTGTCATCATCGAACTTCTGATCTCGTCACGAGCGTGACTTCTGAAAGCGACTATTCCCGTCCTAAATTTATCGTGAACTCGACCACATTGATTAGTTGGAGCCAATGTCAGACTTGTGTTTTCTTCACGACCTCTAGCGTCCTTCGAAGTCCCAACAATGTAAGTACGGGGTAGAGGAGGAATTATTTAGTCTGGATTCAATGTAATACCAGAGAGGATACTCTAGTTGGGAATCCCACGACGAAGAGAAGCAAAAACGAGCCATAATTTAATGTGTGCACGCACTGCACTCCAAGCATTATATTGCCAAGCGTCCCATCCTGGATGCAACGAGCGCTTCCACATCTTCAGCGCGGCGCGCGTGTGCTTTAGTCAAGCTTTATTAGTGGCACTGTGGCAGTGGCAGTGCCACAGCTTTGACGAACTCCATCTAAATCACACCATAAACATAAGCATCACTACCAAATCGAGCCCACACAGCCTCATCGATAAGCATAGCCACTGGTAAACTCAGGCTTAACTAATAGTATGAGTAAGCGTTACAGCCACATCGATGGCTTTCCTGATTTGGGTCCATCGATAAGGTGGGTATGGGTCACACGCTGTCATCATTCAAGCTTTCGGCAGGTTGACTGAAGGCGCATTGACGGGGAATCGAGGCTTCGTATGTACTCCGGCGCAAGGCGCATTCGATTGATTACTGCAGAAATGCTGCTATCAAAGCGAAATTCGTTAGAAAACAGAGAGAGTTCACTGCTACTGAGAGGGACCCTCGATTGAATAATTCGAAGGCATTCGAAACTGATAAATGTCCCATGGATTAAAGCCTCGACGAGCATCTGCGAGTTTCATAGGCTATCGGACCTCGCATTCTTGTTCATTTGTTTGAGGTTAATCTAAAGCGCTCATTGACATGGTATCACCGTCTTCCTTATCTTTCATTTCTACATTAGTTTCGATGCATGACATTCTAATGATACACTAAAATAAACATGGAATAACAAATGTTGCAATACTATGCTTATTTCTATCTCTAATTAGTGTGTGCGCGATCTTCGCAACCTATAAAAAAAGTTATGAGGGTTTAGGTTGACAACCGCCGCTCGTCCACCCATTCACCCATTCACATCGACTGCTGCTGCTGCTGCTTCTTTCCATCCATCCATCCAGTTCTTTTCATCCGGCGCTCTGTCATTCCACTTCTGTTTTTCATCCCTCATACTTATGCTGCGCTTGGCTTTGATCTTCAAAGCCTTATCGCCCTGCGGGTGCTGCTTCCTCCTCGAGTATAGGGGTTGTACGATCGATCATTGGCATATACAACTTGCGGGGCTAGTAGGGTCACGTCATTGGCAGCCTCAGAGTTGCAACAGGCATCGTATGCGTGGCTTAGGGTGGATTAAGGGTTATCTTTCATTTCGTCCCCATTTCGCTACAGCGCATCTTGTTTTCTTTTTCTTTATGACGGACTTCTGGCGATTGGTGGTGGGCACTGGATTGTCTTTGCCGGGTGCGCTATTACAAGGCTTCCCCTTTGCCCTATACGATTCAGCAGAGCAGATATTCTCCGTTGAATGGGATTGGTCTACCCGCCGCTGTCAGCGTTTCATCGCTAGTACAAGGGTGCTGCGTAGAGCATACTTCATTTTTTCTGACTTGTCAAACTGTGTTTGGATGTTGGTGTCTTGCCCCTGGCAAACGCTTCCTTGTTGCCCTCTCGCCATTACACATGGTGCACCTGAATCTTTGGTTATTGTGCTTGACTTACTGGTGACCGCGGTCTATGATCCAATATATCCGTAAGTCGCTCAATTCTGACATGCCGAAGGAGTTGCATCGTGCGCATGCGTTCAAAGAGGATGTTTCAATCCTGTCCGAACTTCGTCTTATTTATCGATCGCGCGCGTCTGTTGTATCCATGCACCCGCTCCCGGATCAGCGTTGTATACCTCCTGCTCCACATTTTTGACCCCGTATCCGATAAGGATTCGAGATGGTGTTTATGATCTTATGATCTACACTACCCCACACTATCGACCCGTTCGGGTTGTATTGATCACTTGTATCCGAATTCCCGAATTTCCGTACACATATTGGGCGCTTGATCGTGCGGCAATGGGGTACTAATAGGGGCGTGTGGGGTTGTGTAGGTCCCGGGACCGGGAGTGGTGTGGGTGCTCTGAATTGGGCGTTCTAGTATTTTCAAGAACAATCACCGGGTAATAGACCGCTGAAGAGACGCTTGAGAGACTGACGTTGAAGATGATGATTTGTTTTTGTGATAGTCGTCTATGACGGGCAGTGATGTTGTCGTGTATATGTCATCGTGGGGTGTTAGTGGGTGGAGCGAAATGTTGATGTCTGGGCTTGGATTTCTTAGGGGCTTCGCGAAGCGGTGTAAATGTCAGGTGAATGCTCAGGCGACTCATTTTTCAGTAGGCTCTACTGCGTTGCTAGGTCATTGGTACGTGTGCGTCTGATGGATGAGTCGTACTGACAACTCTGTTGCAGGGTTGATCGTGATCACTTATTATAATATTTACGAAGATCGCAGGCCATTCATCCCCGCGTTCATTTTGTAGGTGTTCTATTACTTTCAATCGGTCTGATGATGAGTTATTAGCACCGTTATTCACATTGATCGAGCAGGTAAAAGTCTAGGCAGGGTGGTTTACATCAGACATACAGTCACTGTGCCAAGGTTGATGATCTATATTCCTGAAGTTGGAGTAGTGCTGGGAATCGAAGGCAGGGAAAGGTAAGGCACCAGTCAAGTTCCGTGTCTTCGAGTTAATAATTATGGAGATGACACAGCATAATAGTGATCATGCGGGGTAAGGAAAAGGCTTGTGGGATATAGGGCTACAGACCATCAGGCGAATAGAGTCTAAGTAAGGAAGTCCAGGGCTCGAGTATGACTGTAAGTATTGCGGATTTACGTGTTGAAGTGTGTTTTAGAGTCTTGATTTGTCGTTGATAGTTCCATCCATTTCGCGTAGTTGGGAATAGTGGTCTCAAGGGGTGTAGTTGTGGTGTACGAATTTGGAAGGTCAGAGGTAATAATTTGGTTCCTTCGACATTTTTTCCTGCTTTTCTTTCGTTTTATTATATTTTAATCAAGGGCTTTTTTATTCTGAAGGAATGTTAATATGCTTTAGAAGTTGTACGGGACACACGGACTCTCACCCACCCAAGGAGTCAAGAGAATCAAGAGATGGAGAGAGGTTCAGATCGGATATAGCCGAGTTTCCTTTTGTGGAAGAGCTATGGAATTTTCAGCAGTGCATGTCCTTCCAAGGCAATTACGATCGTTTGAAGGAAAGAACTCGGCTTATAGTTCATTCAAATAGAAATGGAAGGGTTTCAAACTATCCTCTTTCACTCTTATACACTTGACACGTAGTTTTCACTACTACAACGGTGCCATAACAGCACTAATATTCAGGTCATTACTACACTCTGACCACAGCGACGAGGACAATGTCCACAACGACAACGACAACGACGACAAATACTTCATCACCCTTCATGGAAACTCTATTAGCAAACAAGTCTCGTATACGCTCAGCGTCGGCTTCAACGAGTGACTCTATTATGACTGCAACACATGCTACCGTGAACCCTTCACCTCAGACCAAGCGGCCTACTACCCGACATCCCCCGCTCAATACCACTTTCTTGGGTATTCCTCATCCAAGGTTTAATGAGAGTGTTGTACAGTTCTTGGGTATCAAGTATGCTCATGTGCCCATGAGATGGAGGCAAGCAAGACTCTGGACAACATTTGAGGCAACGACTGATGCAGGAAAATACGGGTTAGTCATTATCATTATTCATTACAGTGTATATGTTCACTATGCTAATCTCTTTAATCGCATGACAGACCTATCTGCCCACAACCAACTCAACCCGCACAAACCCCCGAGGAATTGGTCTTTGGCACTTGCCCTCCTGACCTTGCGTCCACACATTACCCGCTCCCCGCACATGACGAATTCGAGTGTTTGAACCTCAATATCACTGCTCCGAGCGGCGTAAACCCTCATGCGAGATTACCTGTTATGGTCTGGGTCCATGGGTGAGTCCACTTTCTAATAATAATCGCCTGCACGCCGTATGGACATGAGCTTGCTTGCTGACGTTGACTTAATAGTGGTGGGCATCGAGGTTCTGGTTCAGAATGGTACTACGACCCAGGTTCTATTGTGGAGAAGAGTATACAGTCTAACCAGCCCGTCATTTGGGTGACCATCAAGTGAGTACCAGATCCTTGACCTTTGTCTGTGTTTCACGTTTCTCCTCGTTTTTGCGAAATGACCCTTCCTTCCTGTCAAGAAAATTTTCAGTCAATTAGAGATAACAATAGCTGACATTTAATCTCGCAGCTTCCGAATAGGACTTCTTGGTTGGGCAACATGTCCTTCTATCCGCGATGATACTAAGGCGGCAGGTGATGAAGGTGCTGCTAATTTTGGTACGTCTCTATGCTTATTATATGAACCTTTAATGTTATGCTCATCGCTGACATTGTCTATTTGTTTCATTTCATGTCTGTTTGCATTGCGCGTCTGTCTCGCGTGTCGACTATCCGCATTGATCTCTTTCAATGATTACCCCATCTGTTGACTCTACTTCCCGAAACAGGTCTTCACGACCAGCGGACAGCCCTCGAGTGGATACACCACCATATCGCCCCCTTTGGCGGCGACCCACACAACGTCACTCTCATCGGTGCTGGGACTGGTGCTGCCGATATTGTTTACCATCTCCTGTCGAAAAAGAATGGCGACGCTGGCATTGCTAGCCCTTTTTGCCCGTTCGTCAGCGACAATTCTGAAGGCTGCACCAAGCGGTGTCATCAGAGCGAAGAAGTGGATCCGACCTCATCTGCACCTAGCTTGATCGATGTCATCGAGGAGGTTGAACAAACTGGACCTCAAGAGTTACCTTCAGTGCAGTCCCAGGTTCACGCCCACGCACCCCAGCCACATTACCCCTATCGTCTGTTCGAACGCGCAATCCTTCAATCCCCCATTTTTGAAACTGTTCTCGCTGATGTGAACACCGCAGGATGGCATTTACAGCGCATCATGGGTGCACTAGGCATCACTGGTTGCGGCGGTGTCAACTCCAAGGAAGGATTGGAGAAGCTGAGAGCTGTTGACGTCTCCAAAATCGTCAACCTTGGAGTTGTGGCCGCGAATAGCACTGGCAGGAACGCTGCAGCGGCGGTTAGTGCTGCTGCTGCTGCGATGAGTTTGAGAGTTGTGGATGATGGGTCTTGGTTTAGGGAGTGCTGGCAGTCATTTTTCCAGAAGGAGGGTGGTTGGACTGGGCGGAGTTCGCCAGTGGTATCAAGGCATGGGCTCGCGCCACGATCTGGACGATCAAAATCGAGGAGTAGAAGCAAGTGTAGGACTGGTGGGAGGAGTGAGAGCAGAGATGGAAGGAGCACGAGCAGGGCGAGGCAAGCACACAACCACACACGGTCTCGATCACATCTTAAGAGGATTAAGACGCCTTTTGCGATGCTTCAGCCCATTATAATCGGCGACTCTCCTGCTGATGCATTGCTGTGGGCTCATCCTATAAGTTATTGGACCGCGACAGGTGTGGTGAGGAGGTTGAAAGCCATCTGTGCGAGTGCGGGCGGGACGAGCTCGTATGCGTATTCTGCGGCTTCGGCTTCGGCTACGACCACGACTTCGGGGAGTGGAGGTGGTGTTTCCAGCTATCTGACGCCGACATCGACATATAGTTCATATGGAGGCGCGACGAGCAGCCTAGGACTCAGTAGTAACCTCCTCAGAGCATATGAGTTGAGCAGCTACGTTGAGGACGACGAAGTTGGTGAGAGGGTGGGGGAGATGGTGCAGGATGCGCGTATTGGGTGGGGTGTCGAGCTTGTTGATCGCGGTGTGAGGAGGGAACGCGGCGGTGCGGATATTCAGAGTGGGCATGGGAGGGGTAGGAATGCGGGTGGGAGTGAGATGGGAGGGGTGTGGCGATATGTGTTTGACCAGGAAGGATTTGGGATCGGAGGGCCTGAGCAGGGTGATGCTGCTGCTGATGTGGCGTCGAACGGCCCTGGGGGAGGGTTGAGGGGATCACCGCATTATGCAGCTGATTTGGTGTATCTGTTTGATCTTACACCTGTGGTGCCGCCTGCCGAGGAAGAAGTGAACGAGAAGATGGTTTTGGACGACTCGTTGGAGGCGGTGTCTGAGTGCGAGGTGTTGCCACCTGGCTCTGGAACGCCAACGCAGATGCCTGAGTTGGGATCGCACTGTGGCAAGACGAAGAGTCGGACGAAGTCCCAGACACAGACTGCCAGCATGCTTAGCCCTGGCAACTTCGCTGAAGGTGCATGGGCGGAGACGTTTGATGTGGACAGTGATTCCGACGACGAGGAGATGCATCCAGCTGATGCAATGGGTGATCTGCCATCAAAAGGAGGCCGCAACGAGGAGCCAGCTAGTATCGCCAGTCTCATCAACGTGTCTCAGCTTAGCTCCAAACTGGAGGCCCACATCGAAAATGGGGGAAACAGCTCCGAGTTTTCGTCATCCATAGCATCGTTGACTTCTTCCACGTCCCTTCAAAATCTCAACCCGAACCTCAACCCCAACGCAGGGGCACTGCCAGGGTTTGCGTCCAATGCGTGGTTGGAGACACCGATAACACCGTACACGTACAACAGGGTTTCGTGCACGCTGTTAGAAAAGTGGTTAAGATTCTCTTACGGCATTGCGCCATGGAACGACACCAAGGTGTTTGTGTTTGGCCCTGAGGGAGAGGTTGGGGAGAGGAGTAGGGAGATCTTCGAGGCGAGGAGGAAGGTGAAGGTTTGGGAGGACGTGCTTGGCCCTCTTGGATGGGCTACGGTCCTCAAAGTAGGCGTTGAGTTGAGTAGGGGTCCTGTTGGAGGGATGTGATTGCGGGATCGCAGATTGTATGTTTCTATTCTCATTGGATTTTTTTTTTTTTTTCATTTTCCCTATATTTTTTTTCTGGATGCCTGGTTTCCACTTCCAATTTTCGGTTCCGACCTGGGTTCACACGTCGATTTTTCATTCATTTTGTAATTCTACTTGAAACGAAAAGATGGCGCATCAGCGTCTTCACTCCCGCCGACTTCATTTCCGTTTAATGATACTCTCTTCTGGTTATTAATGTTCCCTGGTTTTCGCGCTATCGTCTCTGCTATCTGTATGCCACCCTGTCTTATTATTCACATCGTAGTGTACTATTATATACATACTCGTATCATATTGTGTTCCCTTCTGCTTGCATCTAGTTCATCCATTCATCCCATCTACTTATCCTATTTCAGACACAATCTTATCCACATTTTGCCACCCATCCCTCGTGTTAAACACATGCCCCACACTATCTCCCTGCCATGTTGTATGTTTCGTGATTAAAGCCTGTTTTCGTTAGTCCTACGTAAGGATTTCACTCTTTACGACTCCCATGTATGCTCCAACCCTACTTTGCACCATGATAATTCAAAACGCCACTCAATGTCGATTCAGTGAATTAATGAATGTTTCGTATAGATAAATCGCGGGAGGCATGAGGACGCTGCGCGAAGCACCCAGACCGAGAAGAACGGAGTAAGGCATCAACTTTTCTCGTCGACTTTGCTTGGATTGACGCACAAAGCCCAGCATCACGCTCTCAGATAACTTCTGAAGGGTCTGGAAGATGATAACTAAGATAGCTCTGGGGTCTTTTGCAAATAGCGCCACGGAGTGCTAAATCCGGAAATGTCAGGATCACCACTGCAACTGTGACACGCACGGCCATGTGCCCTCTTTTTTCTTTTCGTCCTCTTCATCATCGTGCCTCCCTGCACCGCGACATTCCATCCAAAAGACGCGATTGAAATCACTTTTTGCACCTGCTTTCATTTGACCCGCGATGGACGAGCAACGTGATGCCTCCAAATGAAATGAGGCATGAGTGGCCCAACAACTCAACAACAACTTGGCCCGCCATCCGATGTATCCACAGAGGCAAACATACGAAAGCGGTTGTAAGAACAGGTAGAGGAGGCTGCAGCACCCGAGACCCTTCTTTTTCTCGCTCCCATTGCAGCGATGGCCCTTACCTAGCGAAACGTTCCAAACAATTTTGACACGAGGGGGATAAGGACAAGTCGTGATGACTGGCCGTCTCTCCAATCTGTCCTTCAGCTCCAACAAAAACCAAGGATAGGCCTATAAGAAGGCTGCACGCACCTCTTTCCGATTATTAATCAGGGTTTTTTGTATTGCCGCAGACCATCGTGCAACGTCCACTCTCTGAGGAGGGCACTTGCTCCCTCTGCGATCAAGTTTGCATCTCTTGGGAGAGAGGCTCAGAGAGCACCTCCTTCGCCATAACTTTCAGGGTCGTATTTTTAATCCACCCTGATGGCTTCTTTGTCCCAGGTTTTCGGAAAACTTAACGACATTTCGAGGTTGTGATTTACCCTTTCTTATCCGTATCTTGGGAGATCCAATCGTAACGGCGTCAAACTCATCCTCTATTGCCTGCAATACCTCCGGGTTTTTTCACAGGTCGTCATCAACAAATCCCACCTGATAACTTTCCCAGTCTCCGTTACTTTAGCCAAGCAAGTTCTACTGCTAAAGCTGGTCCCGATCAGGTTGAGCACGATGCTATCATGGTGTTCACCCCTGCGATGCCATGGTGGAATGAAGGATATATCGTTTCTTTATGTGAAGGGGTGCCGTCATTCTGTTAATCAACCGTACCATTACACCTGCTGCAAGCTGCATTGGAGAATTATCAGGGCACCGAATATTGTGTATCCCTGGCGGTAAAAAAACGACACCGAACCTGTCAGGATGGACGCATTGACCTAATTTGCAGATGTAAATATATTAGGGCAGTTCCCCCTCCCTTTCCGATGCAATTTCGCTTGTTCAGACCGTGAGCCCGTACTCATGTTTGAATGTGGGTGGTCGTTATACCCTAACGCCTACGTCGAGCCTAACTTCAGGCTTTCGGCTTTTAAGGAATGGCAACTTTTTCCATCGCCGTTATCCTGCACTTTATCCCTTTCTGTACATGACCGACCGAGGCGGTATTGTTGCTTTGAATTCGAGACTCCAGCGGGAACTTGAAACATATCCGACCTGAAAATCCGGACGTGACACTGTAGTCTCTCACAATCCCAGGGCAAGCAAAGTCCGTCATCGACATTGGGGTTATGTCCGTATCTCTGAATACACAGTCCCTACGCAACTTTAACCAAACGTTACCTGAATCAAACTACTTCCGCACTCAAAAAGGAATACAGGGAAGCCGGTGTCCAAGGATCATGTTGATATGGATGATCGAGGACCCTCCGACATGTTCACGCTTCTAGGCCTCCATGGACATTCAATCGGCAGAAACCTTGATCATTGAGAACGAAAAAAGGCAATTCCGCCTGTCTTATAAAGCCCCTCCGGGTCATGCTTTGTAGGCCAATATAATAGGCGCGTGGTCGACATGATTGTTTGCCCTGGTGCTGGAGTTCAAAGGATTTGAAAAACACATCTGTGTTCGATCTAGATCAGAATTACTGGACCATCGTGCTATCACGGTGCTTGTGTAGTACTTCGCCCGAGAGCAGAATGCACTAACTTCGCTTCCTTACTTGAGGTAGAACGTGTTCAATAACAAACATTTATATGGGAGATGTCAGTTTTAGCCTGTTATTTCGCTATCGAGTACAAAAAGTGTCTGTCGTCAACAATCTGTGTGACTCTATGTGGATCAGTCTGAAAATCGTCGCCAATATGTGATCCTACTGGCAAGATTTGAACTTCTAAAATGATTGGAGTTTCTCTCCCAGTGCATCCCCTCGCTTTTTCCTTATCTATGCTAGATTGCCGGTTACACACCCCTCACCGGCTCCACGGCATGCCTTCAACTGGACACAAAGTTAATATGCCAGAAATCGGATTCATGCAGGGAAACTATGATGTGGAATCCGTATCAGAAACGACCAATTCAAAGGAAGGGTGAATAACTCGTCGTTGGACTTCAGGCTTCAGGCTACATTAGCCAACAAAAAGAGTGCTGCGGATGTAAGGATGTCAGGGTTATTCGGATCATCAAAACACGCGAGGCGGGCACAATGTATGCTTGTGGGGGGGCAGGCCTTGATAACGGAGCCAAGCACATTCAAAGTTTGACCTTAGATTTCTTATATGAGAATCGGCTAGTGTTCATGTGGCTGTGATAGGGACAGATCCTTCTTACAAATTAAGCGCTCGGGTTCTTCATGACTGATGACAGTTGAAACAGTACAGTCTCATGTCATCGCAGCATGCCCGCACCCACTGAGAGGTGCTTGAGGTGTTGTTTCCAACCCATATCTGGACAAGTTATCAACTTGTTATGGCTTTGTTTGAACATATCACCACCAAAAATAGAATGAAATGAAAATTACACCCTGATAGTTGTTGGTTGTGTAGATGTGACGATCGTATTAAGTGTGAAGGAGCATCTCGACGGTTCTTCGGATAACAACTCCTTAGTTGGGTGCTGAACAGAACCAGAAAAACGGCAAATGGCCGGTCCGGGTCTGAGTAACTCCAAATCTAGCGCGACGCGTCAAACGCGTTCAAGGTACATATAAGAGAGTAAGCTTTCATATATTGTATAGCAAAAACACACTATATCTTAATCCAAATCTTCTTCATCGTTTCTGCTGATACTGACCATGTCTTTTAATCACTACTCTTCTAACTACACCCAGAGCGCAAATGTGGTCCCAACGCCGGCATTTCCAGCAATGACTCTAGCGAATAAACCTGTGACCAAGAAACCGCTGATTGCCAAGCTGGCTGATTTGGACGACGCAGAGGAGGTACGAGCGGCATCTATGGCACGAGTGTTACATAGTGACTAATACCACTTCAGCGTTTTGCTGTCAGAGGAGAGAGGTGGTGTGATCCTGTACGCACCACTAACCGCAAGAAAAAAAGGTGAGTCCTTTTAATTAGTTAGGGAATCATTCGCTAATGTCCTTTCGTCAGAGTTGCGACCACGACGGGTGCCCTGACGAACTCGAAGCCCAGAAAGCCTCGACGAAACATCCGACCTCGTCCTTCGCCTATATGCCCCCCTCAGCCTCCTAATACACCATTCGAGCCTGTTGGACGTGTGTACGAGCTTGAAAGAGGACCCGATTACTCGTTCTCAACGGAAGGCATTCCAACAAGCTCGTCTGGCACACGCCCAATCGACGAAAACGGGCTGGATAGCCTTCGAATGACGTCTCTCGTTTCCTCAGCTCCTTGGGAGCATATCAGAATGTACTATCCACCTCCGAGCCCTCCATTTGACATGTTGAGCGGCATGGAGTTGAACTGTAACGCGGAATTTGGACCCCTCCTCGCACCGCCCGATGTCCCAACTTGGGCTCAACCACGAGGAGTGATTCAGATTCCAACGCCTGTCATCACTCCGAACGCGAATGTCTTTATCCAAGATCCTGATTCTGTGTCTCAGATGATGCGATACTCGTCTCATGAATATGGGCATGAAATGCTTCCATCTACACAAAGTCATGGCTTTCCGGCTCACTACGCTTTTGCCAATGACTGGCTCTCTGCGACTCCTGGGCAACCTCACGACCAACAACCTGAACTTATGCAGTACGGTCAGAACAACTTCAACGCCTAAAGCACCCACTATTTCTTTCCTTCCTTCAGCGGTTGATATGGTGAAGTATGGGTGCCTGATAATAAGGCCTGAGTTTTGTCCTGGGAGCGTCCAGCTCCCTATTCACAGTCCGCTTCCCTGAGTTTTTTCTCCTATTTTGAGCCCGTTATTTAGCTGAATCTGTGTCACTTGAACCTGTGTTTGATTTGCCTTTGTATTATTATCGCTCGAGGCAGTGTCCGAGTTGTAGAAACAGAAAAAAAAAAGGAAAACGGAAAAACATATTACGGATTGGAAAGGTGTACTCACGCTAATATTATATAGAAACGTCATGTTTTGCTTCTGCTGCCTGTATTTGATGTACTTATACACAGTTTAGCTTCGCTCGTGCGTGCTTGTATGCAAAGCTTTTACGCACTTTCACGGAGGCGCCGGCAAATTGCGGGGTCGATGTTTCTGACAGCGCTGCCTTTGCACTCCTTCTCCATAGCCCAAAACGGATAAATCGGTCGATTTGGACTTTTTTTCTTTCATTCTTCCTATCTTTTTTCTGGATGCCTAGTTTCAACGTTCGATTTTGGTTCCGGCTTGGGTTCTTGTCGATTCTCATTCATCGTGTGGTTTTACTTAAAACCAAAAGGATGGCGCATCAGGCGTTGTCACCCTCAACCGATTTCATTTCCGTGTAATGATACTCTCTTCTAATTATTAATTTCCCCTGGTTTCGCGCTATCGTCTTTGCTATCTGTATGTCTTCCTGTCCTATTATTCACATCGTAGTGTACTATTATATACATACTCTGTGGCAGTGCAAAGTGCACGTGAGCTTAGAGAGAGAAGGAGCTGTGTGAGAACCACAGCAGGATGGAGGAGAAGAGAGCGCGCGATGAGGAACGAGGAAGCAAGGAACGAGGAAAACCATAGATCAGATTAGATTAGACTTTAGATTAGACTTTAGATTAGACGCGATGATGTACATTACACGAGACGACCATCAGGGTCGGATTCTCAACTCATTCCTTCACCACCGCTCCCGGCTGGACAGACCTAACGTCTCCAACTCGTAGCATATTGTCCTTCTCTTCTATACACGTCCAGCTCATTCCATTCATCCTCATATCTCCCACACTTGTGTTCTTATCCTATCTCAGACGCAATTTTATCCATAATTTGGCACCCCATCCCTCATGTCATACACATGCCTCGCTGTTCAATTCAATATTGCGGTATTATGTTGGATGATTTCGTGATTGCAATCCTCTTGTCATCCTACGTAAACTGTGTCCACCTTACATCTCCATGCGTGCTTCAGCCTTGCTTTCTACCACGATATTAACTCAACGCCACTCCATGTTGACTGAATGAATTGATGTGCATTTCGTACAGATAACTCGCGGGAGCATGAGGAGGCTGCACGCAGAACGCAAACCGAAAAGGACGGGGTAAGAAATCAACTTTTCTGTCGATTTTGTGAACTTTACTTTGATTGACGCACAAAGCTCAGTATCACGCAGCTCTGATAACTTCCGAAGGGTCTGAAAGGAACCTGGTTATGCATTTCGCAGATACTGCCACGCGCTATGCCAGCTATGACCGAGGGAGCGCCAAATTTGGAAATCGCAAAATTCGGGATCATTGCCGCGAAGCGTTTTGCTGTGTTCTTTTTTTAAGTCTCTTCCTCCATCTGGCCTCCCTTCTTCAGCGACATTCTCCAAAAGACGCGATTGAAACCACATCTCACGTTGTCTTTCATTCGAGTCATCATGGACGAGCAACGTGATGCTCCCGAAAGAAACGAGGCACGAGTCGCACAACATCTTGGACCACCATCCGATGTATTGGCAGAGGCAAACATACAAAAGCGGTTGTATTATTGTATTAACGGGTAGTGAAGACTGAAACACACGAGACGCTTGCTTTCTTTGCTCCAATAATATCCGCGATGACCCTTACGTATTCATGTGCAGAATATCAGCGACTTTCAACACGAGGGCCAACATGACAAGTCGCTATGACTGGATGTCTCTACGGGCTGTTCTTCACATCCATGGAGGGCCAACGTTAAGCCTAAGATGAGGCTACACATACCGCTTCCCGATCATGACTCAGGAGCTCTCTATTGCCGCAGACCATTTTGCAACTTCCACTTTTTGACGAGGTGCGCGGCGGTTGTGACCCTCGATCAAGTTGGCATATCATGGGGCAGAACATCACCTTGTTCGCCATAACTTTTAGGGTCCATACTTTCAGTCTACCCTGACTGTTCCTTTGTCCCAGCTCTTTGGAAAACATGTCTTCTCGAGATTGCGATCCACTCTTTCTTGTCCGCTTCTTGGTTTGTAGATCAATTCATGACGGCGTCAAACCCATTCTCTGTCGACCTTCAAACACCTTGGAGTTTTTTCATGGGTTGTCATAAACAAATCCTATGCGGTAGCTTCACGTGTCTATTTGCCTTGGCCAAGGAAACCTCCGCTCAGGTTGAAAACGATGATACCGTGGTGTTCACCCCCCGCTATGTCACGGGAATGAAGATGGGAGATGTTGTTTTTTTGTGTGAAGGGGTGTTGGTCATCTTGTTAAACTACCACATCGTTACACTATTACAAGCTGGGAGGCAACGGACACTTTTTAGGGTTCCGAATATCGAGTATCCTTGGCGGTAAGAAAAACGACACCGAACCTGTCACGATAGACGCGTTGACCTAAGTAATTTGCAGATGTGAATATATTGTGGAAGTTCCCCTCCCTTTTTCATGCAATTTCACTTCTTTTAGACCGTGAATCGTGCTCATGTTCCAATGTGGGCGCTGGTTATACGCTAATGCCGACGACGAACTTGTTTTCATGTTTCCGGCTTTCAATTAAAGGCAGCTTCTTTTGTCGCTGTCATCCGGCATTTTATTCATTTTCTGCTCATGGCCGACCGATACGGTATTGTTGCTTTGGATTTCAGACTCCAACGGGATTTTGAAACCTTTCAGACTTTGGGAATGTATGCGTGACCAGACTCTCACACAACCCCTGGGATGATGATGAAAACGCAGTCCGCAAGCTACTCCCTTCTTTTTGCTGCCGACAACGCAGTTATCTGTGTGGATCAATCTGACAACCATCGTCATCAGGATTCGATCCTACTGATTATAGTAAGATTTCTAAGAATGGATGAAAAATTTTCGTTGCCCTGCTTTTCCTTGGGGCCAGGTTACCGGAATCGTGTCATGCACCAGCCCTCCGCCTAACCTTCTCAGCACGGCACATACTTATACAGTGGCCCTCAAATAGGCCAAAACCTTACAAACTCTCACGCAATTTCCGTGAACCTGAGCTTATTCGACAGGTCATTTGATGCTCCATCCATGTACACGACTTTCTTATCAATTGCTCCTGGATAGGTTCGATATACTCGATATCATCAAGTAGATACACACCTTAGTACACCGAACTTGCATTAACAAAGCGCTGCGGATGTGAGCATTGTTCGGATCATGTACCAACGCGAGGCTGACACAAGGTGCATGGGTCACATATGTACTTTGAGAACGAAGCCAAGCCCATTCAACATTTGATGCTCAATTTCTTATCGTCCTTGAACCAGAATGGGATGTGGCTCTAGATTGTGTGATGTTGTAAAAGGATTCCTTGTTGCGATTAAGCGCTCAAACCGCTCGGGTGCGTTCCGGCCTTGTGTTTGATGCCAATGACAGTTCATAAGTCGAAACATAGCTGTCTCATGACATCGCAGCATGGCTGCATACTTATCAGGTACTCGAGGCGCTGTGCTTAAAGCATGGTTGGCAAGCCATATGTGGTCAATTCGTCAAAGCATGATTACCACGGGTCTTCTCTGTTTGAACGTGCATCAACCAAAATTGGTCCTAAAATTAAAACAAGCCTGAAAATGGGACTTCTGGTTATACAAATGCAAGTGATCGTATTGAATGTGATGAAGTGCTTCGATAGAGCGTCGGATACCAAAATCCTCCTTAGATACCGGATAGATTCAGAAATATGGCGATGTAGCCGGTCCGACCAAAAAGTTGGCACAACCTCTGAAAAGGTTCAAATGCGTGCGATGCGTGTATAAGAAGAGAGCTAGCTTTCAGTTACCGTATATCAAAGCACTCTGTATCCTATTCCAAACGTCCTCCACACTATTTCCTCTGATTTCTATCATGATGCCTCCTGGTCACTACTCCGACTGTACGCAGACCCAAGACGCGGACATGCTCGAAATGCCTACACCTCCTGCGACAATTCTAGCGCCTACCCCTCCTAAACCCACGAAGCGACTCGTTAAGCGACTCGCTAAATTAAAAGACGCAAAGGATGTATGTGAATATATGTATATCATGCAACCCGAGTTACACTTGTAACTAATGTTGTTTCAGCGTTTCCTTGTCGTCGGCGAACGATGGTGCAATAAGCCATAGCGCCCCAAGGCTAGCCGCAGGAACAAAAAAGAAAGGTATGTTGTTTAACTTGTCTATCAACCTTTCTATTAAACTTCTTTCATTAGACCTGCGGTTATGAAGGGTGGCTTGGTGAAGCCCGGTCTAAGGGAGCCTCGAAAACGCGTGTCTCCTTCTCATTCTCCACCTATTTCTCCCCCACAACCTCCCAATACACCATCCCAGCCAGTGGAACATGCGCACGAGCTTGGTAACGGACTTGGCTACTCATTCCCAGTCAAATGCCGTCCGACAAGCTCGTCTGGCCCACGCCCGATCGACGAAGACTGGCTACAGAAAATTCGATTAGCCTCTCTCGTCTCGTCGGCCCCGTGGGAGAACATCGAGATGTACCATCCACCCCCTAGCCCTTCGTCCGAGATGCCAGGTGTCATGGACTCGAACTGTAACGTGGAATCTGGACCCCCCCTCGCGCCGTCCAATGACCCAACTTGGGGTCATTCGCGAGGAGCGGTCCCGATTCCAACCTTCTTTCAAGGTCCTAATTCTGCGCCTCCGACGATGCAGTACACATCTTATCAGCGCGGGAATGAAATACTTCCATCCTATGAACAGAGTTATAGCTATCCGTCTCATCCCGTTTTTGCCAATGGATGGCCTTCTGCCGGTGCGACTCCTGGGCAAGCTGAGTACCGCAACCATCGACCACCTGAAATGCACTACGGTCAAGAGGCTTATCATATTCCCCCCAATTTCGAGTTATTAGACCTTCAAGGCAATTCTGGAGATTTTGAGTGGCATGTTGCCCTCCAGGACAACTTGAGCGCCGCTGGTAGTCACTATCCCTCCTTCAGTGGGTGATGTGGTAAAACACTGACAGGCGCCTGATCATGAGGCTTGTGTTTCGGAGTTTCGCAGCTCTCTCGGAGAGCATCCCACCTTCCCATTTACAATCCGCACTTCCAGGTTTTTTTTCTCCTATCTCAAACTCACTATTTACTTGGATTTGTGTTCGTCTGAATGTGTGTCTGATTTGTCTGGTATTATGATCGCTCGAGGCAGTGTCCGAGTCGTAGAGACAGAAAAACATATTGCGCATTGGAAAAGTGTACTCACGCTGATATTATATAGAAACGTCATGTTTTACTTCTGCTGCCTGTATATGTACTCATACATAGTTTAGCTTCGCTCGTGCATGCTTGTATGCAAAGCTTTTACGCGCTTTCACGGAGGCGCCGGCGAATTGTGGGTCGACGTTTTTGACAGCGCTGCCTTTGCATTCCTTCTCCATAGCCCCAAACGGATACATAGGTCGATGCAGACAAGGAGCCAAGTACACAGCGACTGAGCCGTCATCGGCGGATTAACTATTGCTTTCAGAATATTAGTGATCGCGTGCCATGAGGGTATAGGTTTGTGACGCTTTGTATTTGTCACTGGATCCCGTCGGCTACGATACCTTTTCAAGGAACGCATCTTCGCTCCCATGTTCGTACCAGCAAAGTGTGAAGTAGCTTTGACCTGCGTCAAGAGGGATGGAGCCAAATGTGGCCGACGCCGATGAACATCAAATACACTTCAAAGTGAGATTGCGGTGGGAATCAAGTCTCCAGTCTAAGACTTATGTAGGTCATGTTCATGATGGCTGTGCCCATTGACTTTTTTGCCCATCACCATGTCTGGATCAGAATACGAACCTATCCTACCTCTGGAAATATTTGGCAAAATAATTGAGATGGTTGGCGAATGCATACCATCGGATGGGGCAGTGTCCATAATTCTTGCATCGATCAAAGAAAATGAACGGGTGGAAACTCTCCGCGCCTGTGCGCTCGTCTGCAAGGCGTTTGCGCACTTCACGAGGCCATTCTTCTTCCACTACGCAGATGTTGGCTTCAACGATGGTTCATCTAGTGAGCGAAGGCTTGTCTCACTTCTTGATATGGTAGATTCAAAGCCAGACCTCGCGCGTTTTATTCGCGATCTGCGCTTCGATTTTGACTCTACATCACCTGGACCATTGATGTCTCATCGAAATCCCGAAGACCTCACACGATACACCGATTTTCTGCTTCATATCACCAGTCTTGAATCTATTTCCCTCTCTTACTCTTATTCGACTTATCATCTCGATGACTACCTCTCCACGCCCGAAGTTACAGAGCTCTGCGAACGGGTGATAGAGACATATGCCGCCGGATCGAAGCCCAGGCTTCGTTCTTTGCACGCGAAGAAAATCAGAAGACTCCCGTTTCCCACTATTTATGGGTGCGCAACGCTACACACTCTCAGCCTGGATAGATGCTTGTGGCCTGATCTGACGGCGCCGGTCCCTCAACTCAGGACACTCAAGCTGAGAAAGATCCGCGATCTCATTCCATTCACCAACTTTTTATACCTGCCGAGCTTGGAGAGCCTCAGCATGGAGTACGCTGAGTTTGAAAGTATTGAGACGTACCTTTTGAATAGTGGCCAGAGGTCCTACCAGCCACAGCTACAACCATCCTTTGGACTGGACACCCTCTCACTCAACACCTACACGGACGAGTACAAGAATTTGGTCACTTATTTGCAACTCCATGCTCAAGTTCACGGCAGAGAACCCTTATCCCGTCTTACATCGCTTTCGCTCCGCATTGACCAGTACCGAAGATTGATGCCTAATTTTAGGGCCTTATCGTCACTTCGATTCCTTAATATTCAAGGTAAGGTTAGATTTCTTATCGTGCGATAAAGCTGACCTTTCTGCCCTTTCCATTAGTCGGTACACTCTGGGAAAAGGAACTTCTGCTGTCCGAATTAAATCTCGACGAAGATTTCGGAAGCGGAGGTGCATTGACAAATCTACGTTCCCTTTCTCTCTATGCCACGACACACTTCGAACATAGGCAATATGTCAAACTCATTGGGAGCCTTCCCCTTCTTTTTACATCCATAGCACCCGAAAATGAGCTTAGGGAATTGAACGTCAGAATGGATACACCAGGTTTCGTTGAATATACCCCACCGTCGATAGAAGGGTACAGATTCATCGAACTGTTCCAGACGGGAAGCAACAGCTCCGAGGCCATGCCGACACTGTTTTGGACCAATCTCCCCATATTCATTCGCAATTGCACAAACTTCCCAAACCTTCGAACACTTACTTTGGAGCTAACTTACTACCTTCGGCAAGGTAGAAGGGGTCAAGAAACAGAGGAGTCGGAGGAGTCAACCCCTCAAGGCCAGTCGAACAACAGCGAGGTGGTGATAAATGTTAATGTGGTTAAAAGGAAGATGGAGGACAACACCATAATCGAGCGCCTAATTGAACTGCACAAGGAAATTGAGGTTGTGAAGGGTGATAGAGGGCCTCATCCCGCAGACTCCATCCTCAGTGATTGCAAGATGCGCGTTGATGCGATTACTACGTATACGCGCTGTGTCACACTCGTCTTCCAGAAACCAGACTAGATGGCCATGTAAAAGTAGTGCACAATCAACACATAATTTCGAACGAATCATATTTCAACAATTCCGTATTTATATGTATGGTGTCCACTGTTTTACTTGATAAGCGGTTTCGGTATTGTAATAATGAGGATGAGTAGGTAAGAACGTAAACAAGGTCGTGCCAGGGGCAGAAAAAAAAGATAAAGCGATATGAAATAAAAAGGTAAATGATATGCGTAGGTAATAAATAAATGAATAGCAAAAGGGAGGGCGCCGCTATATCTGTGGTTGAGTTTCAAGTTGGATGGCGTTGACTGGTCCCCTACGTCGACAGCGCTAAGGGGGGGTAAGTAAACTCAAACAAGACAGGGAGTGAGTTGAACAACGGCTTAGCGGTCCTCCACAGCAGGTCGGTTTGGCAGAGCTGCAAATCACCATCAGCATGATATACGAAAGAAGAAAGAAGGCTCAACTCACATCACGCCGATCACCACTCGTGGAACCAAGCCATCACCGTACTATTTGCACAACACACGTTAATGCGCTCCCACCCCCCACGTTTCTGCGCCCGTAGACGTTACTAATGGGTGGTGGCACATCCAGGTAAAGCCGATAACAGCCGCAGCCCAAAAGGCTGTCTTCAGGCGCGTCGTGAGCGCCGTGCGACCACCGCAGCGGATAGACGTCTCATTTCGATCACAGCCATCAGACGCATCGCCCAGCGCTTAAGCCTGAAGACGATTGGCCCCCCAGGGGTGACTGAGACCCGCCCGAGCATTAATAAATGCTCTAACCTCGACCTCACAGGGTCACAACCTCAGAACACAAGGAACTTGTCAAGGCGCGGAGGGGATATCCGTGTGCGACCATGTGTGTGCAAAAGCGAAGTGATGGCCCAGTATGCCTTGTGGTGTGAAAGGTTAGTGGCTCGCATTTGTAAAAATATCTTCTTGGTCAATGTTGTAGTGATAGATGATTGGAAAGGTGCATCGCCTAGTAGCATTAGTCAAGGAAGAAATTAATGTTCGAATCAGTTACCATTACCATTGGCTATCAAAGTAACTGTGGATCGACAACAAGCAGAAGGCGGGTTATAGCGAGGTTCTCGAAAAGTTGTCGTCGTCGATGCAAGAGTTAAACTACACAAGGCGATTTGCGTAATGTTGGTATACTTCAAGGGCGATATTGCCACAGTGTTACTGGTACATCGTGGCGCTAATAGGGCGTCAGCGGTGTGGGTTGAAGTCCGATACCAAGCAGATGCATACTCGCTACCCAGTAGTGGGCGCTTCGGTCGAGGTTCTTGAAGATTTGAACTGCTAGGCGAATATTTCAATACGCGGTGTTTCTATAGCAGCAGTTGGGCGACCTACTTGTTGTCTCCCGACGAAGGCTGTCGTGTTTATCTCAGGTAAGAGATATATGGCGTAGGTGATATGAGGTGAAGTCAAGTGAAAGAACGCCCACTGGTAAGACGAGTGACCGTATTTGGCTTGAAAGTGCCATAGAGGGTAGTGGTCGATGGTCAAGAAAGGATGGAGCGTTCGACGCAGGTGGGCGGGTTTATATACCAGAGTTGTTTGTCCAGGCTGACACAAACTCTACTTCTCCTATCTTGTTTGTACCGATCGTCGTGGATGACGCATGCAGGTAGGATACCCATGGGTCTTGAAATCCACCTACCTTAGCCTATGTAATATAAGTTGCCAAATTATTCAACATCAATAAGTCATCAGGACTTTTTCCATTTGCTTTTTAACGCTTGTGCAAGCGTTAAAAAGCGTTAAAAAGCGACTAAGTAAAAAGCTCCGCAAGGCGCGTCCGATTTCTCAAAAACCATGTTAAATTGATATAGTAAAAAAAGTACAAAAAGTTACAAAAAGCAGCAAAATTTAACTGATTAGACAGGGATGGCTAAAGCTAAGCACCCATATGTAATTTATAGGACCAATATACCTGTTGGAATCGTCCTAAAGCTCTCTCCCACCCAAAATCCATTTCAAAAGCTATGAGGAGTGCTTCCCATTGCTCAGCCCGCAGCGTTCAGCCCAACTCGGACTTTTTCTACTCACCCAGAGGTGCCTCTTTCATATTAAGATGAGCCACAGGGATAAACTGGAGAATGATGAACTCACTATATTAGAGTTGGGAAATGTTGACTTCGACAGCAGAGCTAGGCAGGGGATGGTGGTGGTGCAGGAGAAAGAAGTGAAGCGAATATGGGCGACATCAACCTTGTTTGCAGATCAGGTCATTTCGGATTAGCTAATATTTTAATTATATAATTCTGAGATAGGGTCTTTCGTAACGCCACGTCAACAATGTCCTTGGTTGTCCCTTTCCCTCCGACCACCACCACTAATGATGCTGCCAGCTACATCTTTGAAGGACCATAAAATTTCGATGGTCGTGTGTTCCACTGTGTAAACTTGCACAATACCCTGATGGGCCCATCATACATACAGTATAAATCTTTTGGGACTTGATGTCCATGCACATGATTTCTGGACCTGTTAACTATGAACGTGCCGGCTGCTAAAGTTGTCATTAAATGTCGCTACCCTAAATTTCTGTCTGTATCCGCCCAGAGGGTCAGAGTGGAATATTCAACTTCGTAATTTTGCTGTAAAATAAATATAACATGGACCTTTTCTCGCTTTTTGGCTCTCTGACTTGTGGCAAGTCAAAAAGTCACAAAAACCAAAGAAGTAAATTGCCAAATTGCTGATGGGCCCAAGACTTGGCGGGTGTTGCAAAGACAACACACGTAAAGGCGGTCGTAAATGCAACTCTTGAAGGAACAGTTTAAGCAATACATTTACAAGGGAAATATCCCTGTAAGTTAGCATTAGGGGTCAGCGCAAAGCCATCCAGAAAATGTCAGAATAAATGCTTGTCTTTATGTGTGAGTCTTATCGAATTATTATTGCTATGTTGCAATGGCAGCTCAATGTCACTAATAGTCCAATGTCAACTTGCAAAAATATTCCGATACGGGGAATCGAACCCCGAGCTACCGCGTTCTGATGAAAGGCGGTAATGTTAGCCGTTACACCATATCGGATTCATAGTAATCGATCAACATTTTGCATACATGTACCCAGGCTTCATTGGAGAAATTTGCAAGAAACGGTTCTGTTCGCAATCTAAAATCTTGATACATTGCCATCACTATCCTAGTCACAGACAGATGATATTCGACGACAAAAAATTCCACCTATAAATAAGAGAGAGGAGAAAGTATGTCCTAATTGATCCTTGAAGTTGAATATACTTATACATACATTGGCTTAGTGGGTATCGTACAGTGAGTATTGGGGCTAAACGAGCTACATAAATCATAGGAAATGAAAGAAAAAGAAAGAAAAATCGCCGTAGTAGGGATGGGATATTGTGAGTTGTGCATACACTATGAGGGATAAAATGTCCGAAAAAACAATCATAGAAATGATAGTGTAAAAAACGCTCAGTCAAAGAGCGACGCGGTCTCGTTCTGCTTGTTGAGCAGCTCGTTGAGGTTCCTCGCCACGTTGCCAGCACCCTGCTGGACTTTCTCCCTCTCGGATTCGAGGACCTTCGGCAAGAACTTCGTTTCAAAGCGATCCGGATGCCAGCGTTTAATGAGATCGCGAATACGGTCTTTGAAGGACTTGTTCTTATCTGGCCAATGAGGAGACTGGATATATGCGTTGATGAAGATAGCGGACAGGTCGTCTGGTGAGAATGCAGGCTTCATGATCGGCCATGGGAAGTCTCTCCATGTTAGAGGGGTATCGCTCGGGCTCGAAAGCTGGTTCCATTGACGTTCATGCTGCTCATATGTTCGCACCATCTCGTCTTTCGACAAGGGCCTACCAGCAGCACGGAGAAGGCGTTCTGCCTCGATCTGTTCTTGCTCCCTGCGGAACTTCTCCTTTTGTTCTTCGTAGAATCGGTCATGGCGACCTTTCCATTCAGCCTCTGAAACTTGTGGAATTTGGGAGGAAGTTGATGTGTTAGGCATGAAAGGAGCGCCCGAGCTCACAGACCCCGTGCGAGGTTTATTGGGTATACCGTGGTTCGTCCACGTACCTGTTGGAGCTGGTGAAGGGGTTGAAGGTCCTGGCCACCCTGACGCGGTTGAAGGCATGGTGGGTTTGGCTGAAGCGCGGCCAGACGATGTCGCTGCATTCCAAGCAGATGTAGCAGCTGCGGAAGGGAATCCGGGCTGTGGCGTTGACCTTGCCATTGAAGGGGAAGTTCCAGGAGAAATGGAGGGACCGCCCCAAAGATTATCAGGGTTATGAAACTTGCGTTCCTTTATTTCTTGAGCACGTCGATCGAACTCTATTTGCTGCATCAGCTTGGTCTGGTCTTCAACAAGCTTAGGGTCGTCGACGTCGAAGATATCCTCTTGGAACCAGTCAGCGCTCCTTGGTCCATTTCGTCTCCTTTCCTCTTCCTTACGGCGCTGCTCCTCCCTTCGACTACGTTCAACTTCTTCCCTCTTACGCAGCTCATCCTCCGCTCGCTTCTTCGCCTCGTCTTCTTCATACTGCCTTCTCCTGGCATCAGCATCCCTCTTGGCCTCGGTCTCCTTCCTGCGGGCATCCAGCTCAGTCTTCCGCTGAGCCTCCATCTCCTTCCTCTGGGTCTCCGTCTCCTTCCTCTGGGCCTCCTCTTCTTTCCTCTGCGCACTGGCCTCACGCTTCTTGACCTCCTCTTCTCGACGAACGAGCTCGGATTCTCGACGCGCCACTTCAGCATCACGTTGGCGCACCTTGTCTTGGAGACGATTCAGCTCATCGCGCAGCTGTTCCTGTTCCCTCTTGGCTGCCTGGACCGCTCGCTGAGCCTCTTGAAGGCGCTCTTCTCCATCCTCATCCGCCTGCTCTTCTCTCGCGTCCAAATCATCGACTCGTTGTTGCAACTCGTCTTCTTTGCACTTGAGATCATCTGCCTTCCGCGTCAGCTCTCGCTCTCGTTTGTCAGCTGCTTTCTTCGCATCCTGCTCCTTCTTCTTCAAAGCCCGATCCCTATTTGTCAATTCAGTATCCCTCTTCACGATATTCTCCTCTTTCCTTGACAGCTCATCCTCCTTCTTTTGAATCTCGTCCTCCCTCTTTGTCAAGTCGTCCTCCCTCCTTTTGGATTTTTTCATAAACTCTTCTAACTTCTTTGCCAGCTCTGCCTCCTTCTTCCTCACATCCTCCTCCTTTCGTTTCACAGCGTCCTCCCTTTCTGCAATCCGCCCCTCCAACTTCAACACATCAGCCTTCTTACTCTCCAACTGCTCCATCTCCTCTCGTCGCCGCTCCTCCTGTTCCTTCAGCTCCGCCAGTCGCATCTCGTCTTTCAACCCTGCAAGCCGCTTTTCCTCTCTTAGCTCCGCAAGCAACTTCTCTTCCCTCTGTTCTGCCAGTCGCTTCTCCTCCTTCAACTCTGTCAACTTTTTCTCTTCCTTCTCGGCCGCATCCCTCTCCTTGGTTTTCTTTTTGCTTTTTTCTTTCGACTCCTTCTCCTTCTCTCTCTCCTTCTTAGCGACTGTTTCTATCTCCTTCTGCTTCTCCCTTTCCCTCTCCCTCTCGCGAGCCTTGACCCTCTCTTTATCTTTCTCTCGACCTTTCTCCCTCCCCTTTTCCTTCTCCCGCACCGCCTCAACACCCTTCTGGCGTTTGGCCTCGGATGTTTTGATCTTCGTGTCCTTGCCGTTCGGTATGACCTTGCCATCCGATCGCTTTTTGCTGTCAACTTGGACCTTGGAAGATCGAATCTTGGCATTTCTCTTCACATCTTCTTCGGACTCAGACTCTTCTTCCTCGTCTTCTTCCGACCCTTCCTCTTCCTCTTCCTCTTCCTCTTCATCACTGCCCTCCTTGGGCTCGCTCTTGCTGGCATCACTCTCCTCATCAGTCGCAACCAAGGGCGCAGATTCCGAGGAAACCTCAGACTCAACGTCAGTTGCAATGGGTTCACGACTCGCGTACGATGGCGCATCTTCGCTGCTGTGATATGAGGGCGGAGGCTGTCCCGATCGTCGTCGGGAAATAGCTTCCGGAGCTGGTGGTGATCGAGGGTATCCTGGTGCATCATGCCGGCCTTCACTCACACGACGAGCTCCAGCCTCATTGCCCCACGTCGTCCAAGCAGGTACACCTGTAGGTTCTTCTGTAACCGCCGGACGGGGAGGCGGGCCAGGATAAGCATGACGATAAGCATCTATACGGAACAATAAAGAAGGTGCGTGAGTTGATCCGTCCAAGAAGTATAAAAAGGAACAAGTAAAATCGTACGTCAGAAAAGAAAAGAGATGACAATTAAGCAAGGTATGAAAGAAATTGGAGAGCAAATAAAAAATGTCAGGGGAACAAGGAAGATTCGATTGGAAATCGGTACATACCTTCTGGAGGACCGACAGGCCTTTCTGGATCTTCCCTTCTTGAGGAATAGGATGCCTGGCGTCTAGGCATCGGACGGGTGCTCTCTGGACGTGGGTAATCATAGTCGTCTGGACCACGATAAGGATAACCTCCTGGGCGATGAGCGGATGAAGGTGGTACGATATGCTCGCGGTCGTCATAATGATCATACTCGGAATGCAGAGTAGCACGACTGGCGCTTGCGCTTACAGGCGGCGTAGGATACGTTGAACGAGCTGATGATGGCGGAGGTCCGTTGGGGTAAGGGTGGTGCATCGGGTGTCGTCCATCGGGATACGCCTCGCGATTGCGATGATCCCATTCTCGTTCATTGTGATAGTCCCAGTCTTCTTCCCAGTGTGGGCCTCGTACGTCGTAGTCGCGTTGATCAACTCTACGACGGTCATCATGAGAAAACGATGTTTTGTGCGAAACTGGGGAGGGGTGGGTGGGTGGGTAATCCGCCGTGAAATTGGGTGATTTGATTGGGGGACGGGCAGGAGTATAAGGACCTGAATATTCCCTTTCATCACTAGAGTACATCGAACGAGATGGTGGTGGACGAGTTGCTGAGTTGGGAGGATATGGGCTCTTGTCGCCTAGATAGGGAGGGGGTTGCTTGGAACGTTCGGGGCCCAGATAGCCGTCGTTAATGAAAGATGATTTAGCGGATAACGACTTTGGGTAAGGTGAAGAGCCTGTGGCGTATTGCATGACTGTGGATGAGGAACTGGCTGAGCGATGTCCTGATCCGTGGGGCATATCATCGCGCAGGCTAGGGTCAACAGGGCTGGGACGACTGTTCCGTCTGCTGGTCGGCATGTGCTCGTATTCCCGGGCTTTCTCGAGAGCTTTGCGCTCATGAAAACGTTCCCTATCCTCTGGGTTTGGTGGCATATCGGCCGAGTCTTCGCTGCCGTCATCCGCACGTTCAGGGATAGTCTCCACCACGGGTGCCCGACTGCTGCTTCCGGACCCAGTCGACCTGATGCTATTAATGCTGTTGACGCTGGATCTTCTGCCCAGAGCATAAGCCTTACTGCCACCCTCATCTGTAGACCACGTTTCAGGGGTGGTGATGTATGGAGAGTAGGGGGCATGCCTATCAGACCCCACAGAGCGAACAGATCCACTGCGACCTAGAGACGATTGCTCCCAGCGGTCAATGGACGATGACGAGCTGGCAAGAGAGGGAGGCCTATCCTGGCCAGGTTTAGCAGAACGTTGTGCTGAGAATGACGAAGAAAAGTCCTCAGGCTCTTCCACGGTCTCATTGGAAGTCCAGTTGTCGGGTATGCTCGGCCTTTCGTGGGTAGACAAAGCCTGACGGCGAAGGCTTGAAGAATGCTGATCATCGGCATCACGCGATATTCCATTGCGTGAATCTGGTGGACGGCGGACGGGGGTGGAAGGAGTGGAAGGTTTATCTCGCTCTGGTCTCCGAGCAGAAGAAGGCGGTGGTGGCTGCGGAGGTTCTGAAGGCTCCCTGCGGGGAGGCTCAGAAGGTAGATGAGGATCTGGACGACGTTCGCCTACGGGGCTCTGACTTGCCCCTTCTCCCGTGCTGGAGGTTTGTTTGATGGTATTCATGATGGAGGCCTGTTCATTCCTGAGCAATTGGGACATGGCTTGGGGTATTGGTTGACCATTAGCCCAGCGACGTGCGCTGCGCTCCCTGGCGAGCTCGAATTCGTATTGCTCCTTCTTGAGGCCTTTGATTGTGGCCATGGCTTTCTTATATTCGTCTTCGAGTCTTATACGTTCCTCCGGTGTCACTACAGCCTTTCTGAGTTGGGCTGCCTGATCCTCCTTTGCATCGTTGATCATGGACTCGAAGGCAGACTCAACCTGCTTCCAGAGGTCTGCTTTCCATTGTTCATCTGGTTCGTAATCGGACGCATCGCGCTTGACATGGTGGTAAGACGATGGCGTTGCATGGGTACTTGATGGCAAAGGGGCGGCTGGCATGGAAAAAGGGAGCAAAGATATAAATTGCGATAATGAAAAAGGATGGCAAAGATCTAAGGAGAGGTTGTAAAGGAGTATAGCGAGTAAGGTGCCGATGGGAGGATAGAAATGAAGGATGGGCGAAATTTAGGTCACAGAACGGAAATCAGTGAATGGAGGATTCTGACCTGCCTCCCCCCAGTCTAATCACAATTTCGTGTTCACGGGAATGCCCTGCTTTTGCCTCATGTTCAGCACACGCGTGTTTCCAGAAGAGTGAATTGCGCTTGAGCTTGCGCAAACAAACTTACGGCCGATGGACTCCCCTCCAGATTTAAATAATTATTCGTCGACGTCGTGGGCAACAGAGAGTAAGATAGATAATTGGGTCCCCCGTTGTTAAAGGAAGCCGGGTAAGCTCATCTCAGCAACGCGTTCTGGGATACTGCTACATATACTATTGACACTTATTTGTTCGGTTACAATGAAACCCCTATCTAATCTTATCCTAACAATCCCATTTTACCTTGTTTTCCTCCACGTAACCCTTTTCGTTCCTTCTCTTTTAGGGTTTTGACAGTCCCCGTCACGCCACTTCGTCTCCCAACATCTCCCAGAAATGGGAAATTCTAAGGCAGATACTTGATAAGGACATCCTGAGCTCGTACTACATCCCGCGTATTGGAGCAATATTGTACATCCTGAGCAACAAATTACTGTTCCGTTTTTACAGGATTTAGTTGCTGCGCACACTTACTTACGGCGAAACAATCGGACGGAAATTACCACCGATTGCTGTAAATTCTGGAATGATGCTTACATATCTAACCTGGATAGAAAGGGGCTACCCTAATTTGCAGAGTATGAAACCCATGTTATTATCCGTGAGATACAAGTCATACACCCATATCTATCTCACTGTAGGCGACGCAGTCCCCACAGCAGCTTCTGCATGGTCTCGATAGCGCTATGTGGGGTCATCGCTTGCGATATCTATACAGTTACATTCTGCTCAGCTATACTGACCCCAATTATTTCCTCCGCGGTGCAATCCGAGAGCATTCCCATATTCGTTCTCCGAGGAATGTAAACAGTAAAGCTGAATTGCTTCAGTGCATAGCGAACAACGATTCGGTGCAACACTTTTACTTAATTTTATCAGCGCAGCTTTCGTCGATGACAATACTGAATGCTTCTATCCATTATAAGCACATATGTATTTTCAAAATTGATCTTCATTAATTCTGTTATCACACAGATGCCGTGTACATTTCTTTGTCAAACGACTTGTGCTCGAGGCCAAATACTCCCATCACCACAACTCGCAAATGCTAGGGCAAGAGCCAGTTCATCCATGTTTCCTTTCATTCATCAGTCGTGGCCATCATCGTGTTCAGGACCTTGACGTTTCATTCCCATGTCGTTCGACATGTGTCTCTTTCTAACCTCCGTCATAATAGAAAGTGTATCATGTGTCCTATCCAATCCGTCAACGCGTCACTTCATACTCTGGAGAGCAGCACGCGTGATCATTTGAATGGCGCATAAAGCTGTCATATCCCTGTGGCTCGTCATAGGAAGAGCTGTTCAGGCAGTGCATCACTCCATAGCAAGTTGTTTCCAAAACCATGATTATTGGTCAGTGCCTGTGGTATCAGTGCGGTTCAAGTCGGGATGTGATGTTACACAACTGCGCCCACAGTGTTATGTACAGATGACGCTAAGATGCTCCTCTTCCCATCAGTTCTGCGGGTCTTTGGCGCTTGCGGTTAAAGTTTGGTCTTCAAATAACTTTTCTGTCACTCCAGCCACTTTCCAATTATCAATATCCCAACGTGGTGCAGCACAGGGAAAGGCCATTATGCAGAGTATCTATATTTAGGGGGGTACGTGGACATTGAACTACTATGTACACCTTCAAGCCGATCCTGCCAGGGCAGGGACGCTCCAATCGACAAATAGAGTCTCATTATAGCCAAAGTTATTTGGGTCATCGTTGCGAATAACGTTGGTGTCGGCTGACTGACGGAAGAGGAAACGACGAATGAAGGCCGAAACATTGCTCTTCTGGCTGGACGTCAATGAACACCGGTTGGTGTTCCCAATAATACTGATGCCCATGCTATTCGCAACTCCGAGCGATTGATAAACCTTGTTAGCAGCCAACATGCATCCCCAAACAGATTGCGGTCCCAATGATTGGACACTGGAGTTATCGATCACAAGAAGCGCGCGAGGGGCGATCAGTGCGGCTAGCAAATGATGATCAAAGGGAAGAATGTTGATCTGGTTGATGTATGTCTCGAAATCTTTCGAGAACCAGACGTTCTGCTGGACGAGTTCTTTTGCCATGTCCGCACGGGGTCCAGTAGAGTATAGACGCTCAGCGATGCGCCAGCAGCCCGCACCACCCGTCCCTGATTCTTGGGGTATGGTCAGAGCGATGCGCGAGTCGAATGCACCGGCGACCATGACACCCCTTGCATTGCTTGAGCACCCAGTCACCCCAATACGCTTTGTATCAATATTGTGTCCTGTGGTAATCTCGAGTGCGTCGATGATTCGAGAGACACCCCATGTCCAAGCGATGAGCGCACCGGCTGAATGAGAGCTTCCATACAAGGTGTAGAACTTGCCCTTTCCACGGCTTTGGGGGCCTTCTTGAGCAGCAATTTCACCGTTATTGTAGGTAATAAGAGCAACACCATCAGTCGGAATGGATGATCCACCGAAAGAGATAATAGCCGGGTAGGGAGCACTACTGCCGGTGGGTGCGGAAATGAGTACCTCAAATGAGATGGAATTGCCTGCTTGAGTGACCTTGATACTGAGTTTTCCGTTGGAGTATGACGCTGAAAGGCCGGTGGGTTTGGGAGGAAGCGTGCCGAGCTCAAACCCTGATAGTTGGTTCATGAGTTCACCCCTGCGGCAGGCCCAACCGATTTTGTTGGTCACCCTTCTGCCATCAGCGAATCGGAAGGGGTCGTTGAGGCGAGGATTGGGCGTCAAAGACGGAACTATAGGGAGTGATACGCATGTTGAGTTGGTAGGTAGCTCAGTGTATGAAGGAGGAGGGCTTGGGCCTGTGGATGTAGTGGTGGGAGTAGCCGAAAGACATTGGTAAAACCAGTCGCTGAGTCGAGTGCAAGTTGTGCCACTAACGCATTCTGTATCCCCGGTATAATCGGTGCCACCGCCTGCGCATTAATTAAGGCTCAGCAAAAAATAAAAATCCTAAACGTGTAACACATCATACATTGGCCATAGAGTGGTTGCACAGCAAAAGAAGGAATAGCAGCCGTGATTAGACAAAGTGTAACCACGACGCTGGTTTTGTATATGCCCATCGTTTCAAATCTAGACAATCAGAAATTAAATTGAGGGGTTCGAAGCTGATATAAAAAATCATCACGTATATATAGTTAAATCTGTATTGCTGTACCTCTTCTTGCGTTGTGATGACAAGTTTTGGAAGACGGAAAAATATTGGAACATAGATGTTCGAACTGAGGACGGGTAGGGCAAACTTGATGAGCTGGTTGGTCGAATCTCAATTGATTATTAATGTCCTCAATAAAATACGACCTAATGACCTCTAAGAATAGGCACTTGACCCTCAGAATGCTTCGATATATCCGATAATTCAAGTGATTCCACTCAAGCGAGGTCCAGCAGCTGGCAGGAGATCCGGTAGAAGCAATTCGACGAAGGCATGAGAAGAGCGGAAAGGGGCGGTATGGTGCTCGTATGTGTGCACTGAAGTGCACATTGATTTGTGAGGGGATTTTATATGTTCATCTTGTCAGCTAAGCTTTTGTGGCGTTCCTCTTTTCCAGGATGCAGAGATCATTTTAGCTTAATTGATGGTTCAACTTTCTACTTTTATTCACTAAGTTCATCAAAATGATCCAGTCTGTTCCACTCATACTTTCAAATGAAGATGACATGTGTAATTTGGATGAATATGTGAGAGAGAAATTGTGATGCACGCCCGACGTTTTGCAGTATTCAAGGCTGCGAAGGGCCACTGGCGGTTCAATATAGCGTTCAGAACGAATCGTTTTGAGTCTCATCTTAAAATAGCGTTCATTTTTCTTCGAAGCGGTAAATAAATACTGTTTACATGTGTGGGCATCTTACAATCCTTGACTCGTTTGGGCTCGTTGATGGTTTGAGACCAAGGGCCGATCAGCGGCATCTTCCGTATTTCAGGTCTTCAGGTCCAAAAGAAATGGCAATTAAGAACAAACAAAGGGTCCAATTGTTGTTGAATTCAACTGAGCTTTTGAATTGAACAACAACCTTGACACAAATTTTATAGTGTTCGTTGCTTTTCTTCTTTGACAGCTTGACCCTTGATTTTGAATAGATCTTGTCTTGGAGGCTATAGCTCGAGCGAATATGGATAATGGAACTGCTCTTCTCGTATTCAACTGTAACCCTCCTTGATGAACCACGAACAGGAACAGTCATACCAGTCACGGTTGGGTCATGGCGCCCACTGTGAGTGGCTGTCCGAATAACCAGAGTATGTATGAAGTTCGGTGACCTGAATACCCACAAAGGAGGCTGTCTTCGCTGGTAGTCATGCCCGACAAGAAATGGTCAAGATTAGATTGGGCGATGGACTTTGAGTCTTTGACAGTTCATGCGCTCATTATAGTAGACGCCATCTCCATCATCTTCCCATACACATCTCACCCCAGCGCCGACCGGATACAGCGCAAACAGTTTGTGTGTTCTTCAGAGCATCATGTAAGCGAATAAGACCTGCATAATGTAGGGGTATATATATACACGGTGTGCCATGCC
The DNA here is from genome assembly GCA_015501605.1 of Panaeolus papilionaceus. Taxonomy (NCBI): domain Eukaryota; kingdom Fungi; phylum Basidiomycota; class Agaricomycetes; order Agaricales; genus Panaeolus; species Panaeolus papilionaceus. Next base: position 472,663 of record JADNRZ010000014.1, read on the forward strand.
TCGAACTTTTAGGTCGCTCAACTCGTCCACAAGTCCTCACCGCCAATGTCGCAAAACGATTTCCTTGCTGGGTGAGTTATCGCTCCCATCGAACCTTCGTTAGGGCGTTGCGACTAACAATTCTTTAGAATTAAGCTCAATTTAATTGGGACATATGCTAACCTAATGATATACTCCTTGGAGCTGTTCGGTCTTTACTTCTACTGCAGAAGTGAAAGGTCGAAGCGCGATTGGAAGGCTTTTCATGCTGTCCTTGCAGCAAGCATCGTATCCGACACTCTTGGTACTATGGTACAGTGCGGAATGGCATATCTCAATGTGGGTCCCGACGACTGAAAAGGATGGGCATACTAACAACAGTACTTTTTGTGGCAGATTACAGTATTAGCAAGTCGGTATCATTTTTCCAATTCTCCCCGACGTAATATTAACCCACTATCTGTCTAATAGGTAGCGGGGGTACCTTTCCAAAGGCCTGGATTAAATTCTTCCTCATCTGGATTGCAACAAATATGATCAGCGCTTTCAACTTCCAATCCTTCATGTGCTATAGATATTTGCGTCTGTAAGTGAAGATATTTCATTTACGCTAGTAATCTTCTGAGACACCATCACATAGGTCTGGAAATCGCATCGTATCTGGCTTCATCATACTTTGTATTTTAACCTCAGTAAGGTCGTTTATCCTTTCTCAAGGTTCCATGAAGGTTAGATGGATCTCTGCACAGATGGCTGCTACTCTCCGTGCCCTAGCATTCGGCGATAGTCTGCTGACTACCATCTTTATTCCGGATCGTGTTGAGTCGTCGAGTGCGAAATACATCCTGTGAGAAATTCACCTGAATCGATGGTACTTCATATTGACGCGATGCCTAGCATCGTTCTGGCAACGGCAATGGCCACCGATGTGCTAATAACGGGGGCCCTCGTTCACCACCTCTACAGAACAAAAGGTAAACAAGCCGCAGCGCACACGAACAGGTGTGTTCCTTCTTGCATCGTTCCCAGCCCACACTCACATATCTGGTGCGGTTAGATTAATCTCAAGACTCCACATCCACTTCATAAAAACGGGGTCTATTCCTTGTTTGTTTGCGACCACTATTTTGGTGCTTTACATTGCCTGCAGCAACGCAGGCGTTTCTGTTGCATTTGCCCTCTGTCTGGGTCGAGTGTACACCTCCACCATGTTATTCACCTTGTTATTCCGTAGCAGGGTTGCGCAGGACAGAACTCTGCGTCCGAGTGTTATCAATTTTTCTCGGACGGAAACAACCCCAACATCCATCGCTCTCCCAGAGGTCACGTCGTCCCCAATTATTTATGCCCAACCTCCGGACAAAACGCGTTTTGATTCCGAGCATCCAGATCAAGTCTGATGCGACTGTATTGATTGTGAGCTTGCATTTATACCTCGTTTAATAGTTGCCTCAAGTGGTTTCGATTTCTCAATGTCTTCCTATTCAGGTATTGACTTTGGCTGGATGCTCATTCAATTGGTCATCTGGGTCTCCACGCCACCGGCCAGCCGCCCAATAAAATTGTATCGGTTTTCAGCCACCTTGTCAGATGGTACGCTCAAGTTTTCATCCTACTATCATCGGTCACCACTCGGGTCGTGTCACCACTCGGGTAATTTTGGTAATTTGCAGATATCTCGCTCAATTTTGCAAATTATAATCTGAGGATTTAAATCTGGGTAGATTCAAGAAGAATACACCAGGATCTGTACTTAGATATGGAAAAATATAGAAACGAGGAGTGTAATAATTTGCAGACTGAATTGTGACTCTCAAAAAGTCACGAAAAATGGGTGTTATTTTCCAGATCCCGTCCGATGTTGTGCTCATATTCCCAAGAAATCCGGCCTGAAACTCATGGTAGTAGATTACTATATCCCTACCAAATATTAGGCTGCCTCGAAGCTATCTGCATTTACGAGCGAGGAAATACTTATCGCGTAGACATGAAATCTGGCATCAGTTTCTGCCAAACTGACCTTTTCCACCACAGTGACGTTTCGTGACAGCAAAACCCGAGTGGTGGCATTTTCGACTAGAATCCACCGGAAACACTCCGTGGCTCGATCTGCCCCATTTTTCTTCATTTAAAAATCATATTCATACAGAAAAATAAAAGTTTTACCGATATACCAAGTCTCAATACTAGGGGATCAGAGGAAAATATTCCAGACACCGAGAAGTGGGATTCTACCCGACTGGTGACCGATGATAGTACCATTTTGATGAGCGTGCCTTTTTCTGCAGTGCTCTTCAATCAGAAGCGACATTGTACATGGAGTTTTTGTTTCTCCGCTCGGACGTTTAACCTATTCATTTCTTTTTTTCACTGTATCACCCCCTTGGCAGCAATTGTGTACTTCTATACAAAACTCTATTCATGTATGATCATGGGTGGGGACGATATGTATTGATACCCTCCTTGGGGATTCACCACACATACACCACGTTGTGGGCGAGCGGGAATGGAGTCACACACATGCACCCAAAGTCGCTGCAAAGAATTCAATCCAAACTTTTCTTATTTATTCAGTTCACATTTTCATCAGAGCCTGCCCAGTACTTCTATCATTGATACTCTGACACTTTAGGTTTCGCGCTCTCGACGGAAAGTTAAATCGACTTTCCCCAATCAATCTAGATCTCCCCTCTACACTATCACACAGGTGAGCTCCTGTGTGGTGATTTGCAACATAGTATGTATGATGACATTTCGATTACATTGTAGAAGAAATGCAGACCAAACCAAATAACTCTAGCAGACACGGCGAATTATAAAGAGGCAATAAAATATCGCGAAACATGAAGAGTTCTTTTGAAAAAATAAAAGACTCGTGAGTTCGTCTATCCCCCACCAGCGATACTCCATGTTCAAGCTCCCCAGGCCACTTTCCCTGTCTCTGACCAATGTCGCCAGGTCGACGACTGTGCGACGTTTCCGCTCGTGTTGAAACCATAGGTGCACTGGTCTTCAGGTTAGGTGGAAACCAAAACGCGTGTCCGCTATCCGTGTGCTGGGGCCTTTGGCTGCCACCACCGAATCGCATCTCCGCCTCCCCAATCTCCTTCATGGCATTATTCAGCCGAGATGCGTCCTCTGAAAACATGGTTGTGAGGACAGGGTCGCGTTCAGGCGTAGCGCCCTTCCACGAACTCTTCCCCTGGCGTTTACTTCCAGCGTTCTCCCTGAGATCCAAGATTGGTCCGTCGTCGGGAAGATAACTTCGTATTGATACGTCGTCTGGTACTTCCTCGATGGTTACAGGTCGTTTCTTGATCCGTGCTGTGGTGCTCGAGACATTGGAGTGGGATTCCTTCGGCCCTGTGGACGATGATGAGGCTGGGGTTTTGTAAGAGTCTGAACGGCGGCGTTCATCTGAGGGCCTCTGAGACTGGAATACCCCCGTTGGATGGCTGGTTGTGTGACTAATGCTATTTGAGGCCAATACCCCACCTTCCACGGGTGCCTGTCCTGATAGGCTGCGCGTTTGTGTTGTGATTGAGTAAGTTGGCGGTTTGCCACGAGCCCACCGACGTGCACTGCGCTCCTTGGCAAGCTCGAAGTCATATTGCTCCTTTTTGAGGCCTCTCACAGTAGCCATGGCTTTTTCGTACTCGCGCTCAAATCTTGTGCGGTCCTCCGGAGTCACGACAGCCTTCCTAAGCTGAGACGCCAGGTCCTCCTTTGCATCAACCACCATTGGCGCAAAGGCTGCGTCAATTTTTTTTGCGAGTTCTTCTTTCCAGCGTTCATGGGGTTCGTAATCTCGAGGCTCTTGTGCTCGGAGGCATGGTGCTGGGAACGACGTTTCCTGGGTCAAACCTGGGTATTTTGATGAAGGGCGGGATGAAGGGCTGGCTAGACCGCGTGAGCCACGTTGTTCGGCAAGCTCATGGTTGTACTCCTTCTTCTTGAGCGCTACAATCATGGCTATGACGTCCTTCCACTCTTCTTCAAACCTCAAACAACTCATCTGTCCTAGAGCGCCCTCTCTAAAATTAATTCCATCCGTCTCCTTTGTGAAGTTTAACAGGGACTCGAACGCTGAATCGATCCTCTTGGCGGTGTCGACTTTCCATGTCCCATCCGGCTCGTAATCGTGGGTTTCCTTCGTCTTTCCCTTGCTGTCGGAGATATGTTGGTTGCTGTTCGTTGTATGAGTCTTCTGTGCTCTGGGAATGCGAGGTACTGTGGTTTGTACTGGCTCCCTACTATCACCGCGACGGGCGCTGCGTTCTTTGTCGAGCTCGACCTCATATTGCTCCCACTTGAGACCTTTGATTGCGGTCATGTCGCGCCTATACTCGCGCTCAAACCTTTGGCGGTCTTCCTGGCTTACGGCACCTCTCAGCTTGTTTATGTGATCCCGTTTTGCGTTATCCTCCCTGGACTTGAACGCTGCGTCGACCTTCTTCATGAGCTCCGCCTTCCATTGTCGGTCTGGTTCGTACTGTGGTTCGTTGCGTTTGGAAATAGTGTAGGAGGGTGCCATCGCGTTGGGTGTTGTAGATGGAAAGCGCGCGGAGGACATGGAGGACAGGAATTATGATTGGAAAATTACACTGAATGTGTATGAGGAGGGTGATAGGTCACTTGTCGACGACAACTAGGAACAAATCAGAAACGAGGTGGGGCAAAGCAGGAGTTAAACGCGGGCCAGAGGCACGTTTAATGGCTCTTCCTTGAGTATCATCCTTGTTATATCGCAGAGATACACCGCCTTCTAACCTCGAAACCCAGTGAACTTGTGGGTGCAGTGGAATAAGCCCAGGTCGCATAGCCAGCTTGACAGACAAATGCATGTGTCAATTAGTGATGATTCATGTTGTGCGAATGCCAATGATCGTGGGCGACGTTGAGCACAAACAGAGGCAGTTATCTTCATCCTTCCACCTGCCCATCTAAAAACATCTAAAGCCATCGTACAGCCTTCCTTCTAGATTTGGGATGTTCCATCTCACTCTCTGGTTTAAGTATACACTTGAGAGCGCTCCGTTTAGTCATCGTGGAAGCTTCTATATTTTTGGCCGCCATAATGGCCAAAATGCCAGTCACTGGTCATCGCTTTGACTTTAGCAACACATGTATGCATACAGCCTTCGGGGTGATTTGAAGTCCGAACCGATTGACTCGGATTAGGCTTTGTGATTATAACTCTCCAGCGAGAGAAAATCATAGGTAAATCATTGTATATAAATTACAAAGCATGTCAAGAGCAAAAACGAAGTGCGATGATTAATCTATCAGCGTCTAAACAAGTAATCCTACAACAAGACTGAACAGACAACGAAGATTGAGTAGACACAACAAGATGAAGAAAAGGAATGCATCGTTCAAGAGTACAGATATGATGGCAAGAAAAAATAATAACAAGACTGCGGAGTTGGAAGTACAACGAGGAAGAAAGCTAGCGAACCAGAATGATCGAAGTGAGGAGGTATCCTGAAGACGAGTGATGAGGTAACTTTTGATATGGATACAGTGAATACGGAGAATTGCAGGTGACACAGAAAAAAAAGGGAATATGAAAATGGACGAAAGAGATTGTTGATATCAAAAAAGAGAATTAGAAAAAGGAATGTAAAGTTTTCGCGTGGCCCTATCGATTGATCTTATGCGATCAACCTTAAGGTTTGCCACTAACAGTGCCGGCTCTGCCCCTCCTGACACGCCCAGTTGTAGCAACTGGAGGAGCAGTCGGAGCTTGAGGCTGAGCTCTCTTCCCGCCAAACAAGGCGTCCTCCGACGCGCTCACATAACCATCACCCTTGCCCCCCATCTTCCCCATTCCCCCTGCTCCTGCACCAACACGCGAGGCTGACGATGTGGCCTGTCCCCAGATAGAACCGGTATTAGCCGCCTGAGGTTTCGCAGCAGGCACAGTGGCCTCGTTATTGAAATTAGGTGTCCAAACCGCGTGTTTTGCACCACCATTTGCTTCTGGTGCATCTTTTCCTCCACCAAAGCGTTTCTCAGCCTCTCTCATCTCCTTCAACGCATTTTGCAACCTAGCCGCGTCTACCCCAAAGAAATCAGGGAGATCGGGATCGGCGTCAAATGAAGCAGGAGGCTGCCATGCGGTTTGTCCTTGACGCTTTCCAGCCCCTCCATTAGCACCCCCTTTGTCTCCATAACCAAATATATCATCGAACCTTCTAGGACCAATAGCTGGTTTGGGCTCTAGAATGTCGAGCACATTGTCCTTGAGATCCAGAATTGGGCCGTTGTCGGGAAGGTGTTCTCCTGTCGACGACTCGGCATCATCGTCTGGGACAACTTCGACGGTCACAGATGGTTTGGATCCATTCTTCGCCGTGATTTTCCTGGAACGCAACTTCTTGGTGTTCACGGGCGACGATGAGAGAATCGGGGTTGCCTCCGGTATAGGGATGTCCTCATCAGGTCTAGGGAATGAAATCGTAGCTCCCCAATTCGATGCACCTTTACGCTGGAATGGAACGGATGATCCCATCGCAGACTCTGATTCGCGCCGCAGTCGCTGGGCCCCAGTCATTGGCTTGTTTCCAAAATCATCGTTCTGACTTGATTGAGGGAACCAGGCTTGAGCACCGTTATCCCCCTGCCGATCTTCATCCTCCCCTCCATCATCAAAGGACCCAGGAACGCGAGGGTCCTTCCCACCACCACCACCAGTCCCTCCTCCAAAAACACTCCACGCCGGTGGCTTAGCTGGGGCAGCAGAAGCACCAAAGGCTTTCACGGTGCTGTCACCGCCATTACCAGCATTGAGGCCTCCCGCACGCATTTTACCCAAGAAATTGGCGCTTCCTGGCATAGGCGTTGTTCGATCTTGAAGATGAGCAGGCAACTTGGCAGCTGGACGAGGGGTAGAGGTTACGTCATCCCAGTTCCCAGTCGCCGTGGTCGGGCTAACGCCAAAGAGTGAATTGGCACCAGCTTGAGAGGCACCCAAGACAGAGTTTTTCCTACCCCTCGCGATAGGAACAGATTTTCCCCAGCCTGAAGGGGCAGGAGGAGCAGGTGGCGAAGGAGTCTCAGGATCAGCCTCGGCCTGTGGCTCTTCTTCAACCTCTGGTGCCTCAGGCTCGGCTTTTTCAGGAGCAACATGACCAGCATTTACCGCTTTCTTCGCAGCTGCTGCTCGTTGCTTTTTGTTCAGCTTCTTGCCAGCTGCAGTCGTAGCAGGCATCTGCTTCGCCTTTTCCTCTGCCTCCTTCTCCAACCTCTCCTTCTCCTCCCTCTCTCGCTGCTCTCGCTCCTCGCGTTCCTTCGCCTCCCTTTCTTCCTTTTCCTTCTTCTCCCTGACAAGTCTCTCCTGCTCTGCTTTCTTCTCCTTCTCTTCTCGCTCCTTTTCTAACCTCCTTTCTTTAGCGGTCATTGGTTTCTTTTTTGCAGGTGGAGCTGGTGCTGCCGCCGCAGCTGGAGGTGGTGGTGGAGGCGCCGGTTCTTTCGGTTTCTCCTTTTCAGTATCCGTCATCCTGCTCGCACTTTGGAATCCATGTTCATCACCACTCAAGTCCCAACCCATGAAAGCTCCTCCTGCTGTTGTCGCCTTTCCTTTCCCAGCTGAAGCAGCAGACGGCTTCCCAATCGCACTCTGACCTAGACGGGAAGCAGGAGCTCCCCACGCTGCCCATGCTGGTGTAGCTGCCTGTGCCTCCTCCTCCTCACTCTCAGATGACGAGGTCAATCTCGCGTCATCATCATCTTTGGCATGGTTAACTTGAGCCCACACTCCAGCTCCAGAACCGAACGCAGAGGCGGATGAGCCAGAAGCAGTCGTTTTGGTGACAATAGCAGGTGCTGACGCCTGAGTTGACCCAGACCCTCCAAGGCGCAAAGCGAAATCTCTGTTGAGCGAACCAGCAGTTGTCGTACTCTGTGAAAGAGCAGACGGGTGTGGTGTAACAGACTCGTTCGCGCCAATAGACACGCTTCCCTTCCGCCCTCGTGCCCATCCCCCCACACCTCCAAATAGACCCTTTGCACGTTTCTGCGCATCCTCCGTCTCAGGATCTGTATCATGACTGCTCTCGTGCCCTTGCGCAGCACCACCGAGCCTGTTGAGAACCCCACCCAGCCCGAATCGCGTGCGTGATTGTGATCGCTCGGGAGGCTGCTGCTGCTGTAACTGTGCGACCGTTGAGTTTTGGTTCCCGAGATTGGCAGTAGAAGGCGCAGGGGTGGTGCTAGGGGCAGGAACAAGCTTGCTCGTCGTGTTCGTGACAGTTCCGCCTCGCTTCCTCATCACCCACCCGCTGGCAGCGGCTAGCGGTGTCCCTGTGTTGGTCCTGTCAGGTACGCCGGTATCCTTAACACCTGCGGCTCTGGACAATAGATCACGCTGCTGCATAGAAATTGAGGGTGTTGGCGCAGGAGGTGGAACTTGGACCATAGCGCCATGCATTGATCCGGCAAGGCTCGTAACTGAGGGGTTCTGAGATGCCCAAGGCGAGATATTGGCATTTGAAGCTGCTCCTCCAACGTTGGCGTACTCAAATTGGAACCCTTCCATGCCAACCAGGTTCGCGAGAACCTGACTTGCGTCCTCAAAGGGATTGGGAGCGGGATGATGCATAGGTGTTGGTGCTCCGAAGTTGTGGAAAGGGTTGGAGGTCATCGAGAGTGTCGACATGTAATCCGAGTTGGGTGATGTAGCAGCAGAAGCAGAAGCAGACGCTGACGCTGACGCCGAGCTGAAACCACCATTACCACCATTACCCGCCATCATCCTTCTCTGCTGCATCTGTTTCGCCTTCGCCGGTCCTGCATCCTCCTCGTCGCTTGAATCACCAAAGAGTGATGTTCTCCTTCCATCTACACCGCCTCGTCCCTGGGCAGAACCACTGGCAGACACATATCCCGAAGCAGAAGCATAACCAGAAGCGGACGACACTCCTCCCGACGTTGATGGTCTCCTCTTGCTTGCCTGAGAAGCAGAAGACGCAGCAAACGCAGCAGACATTGATACAGGTGGCCCAGATCTCTGTGGTGTAGGCTTTACAGGTGCAACAGCCAACGCACCGAAAGACCCATCCAACCTATCACTAAGCTGGTTGACCGATACAAACGGCGACTTAGCGTTCACTTCACGATCACCAGCAGCATTGAGCAGTGGGGAAGACGCAGATGAGTCCTCAAAGGAAGCCAACCAGGGTGGAACAGCATGAACAGAGGGTTTGGGCGCTACCAACGTCGACGAACGAGCGGGTCGTGTTTTCGCTTTGCTCTTCGGGGCTGTCGGGCCGGTTGCCGCGGCAGCCGCTGCGGTTTGCCTCCTCGCCCGCTCTGCCTGGATGATAGACTTGCGTTCCTCCTCCTTCTCTCTCCGCAGCTGCAGCATTCGCTGCTGGAACTCTGCATCGCGAGCCTGAAGTTCTCCTGCAGCTTTAGCCTTACCCTGCAACCTCCTCGTCTTGTAAAGTTCCACTGCCAACTTCTTCTCGTACCGCGCCGCATCTCGGTGGAAATCGTCGATTTTGTCCAGCAATGCTTGGAATTTGAAAGCTTCCAGTTCCTCATCCAGCTCCTCGGCACCCGGTGAAGTCTTTCCAACAGCCTGAGAAGCCTTGTCTTTGCCCTTCCATAGTGAAGTCGCATTAACATTAGAGCTGTCCGCCTCCAAATCTGAATCATCATCTGACAGGATGAGAGCCCCAATGTAGCTCGGCTGGGGGTTGGACACGGTTCTAGCGAACTGAGGTGGACTGGAGTGAGCGCTGTTATTATGGCTAGCGGGGTTGCTGCTACTGGGCGTAGGGTTCTGGTTGTACGCTTGTGCGTTAAAGTTGCTGACGCTGCTATTTCGGGTATGGGGTCCGCTACGAGAGCCACTGGTTTGGGATTGGGTCTGAAGAACGCTAGGAGGTCTTGCTGGCTGTGATTGGGTAGAAGAAAAAGTGGGGTTGGTTACTGAGGATAGAAGTGGAAGTTGGCTGTTAGTCTGTGTCAAGGTCGTCCGTCTGACGTGCTGATTAAAGAGACGGTCGTCGTCATCTGACGCGAAATGGTTGCGTTGCTGAAGAAAATGATAATGCGTAAGCCACAATTTTAACAATCACAAGAGAAGAAAAAAAGAGAGCAGCATGGGATAGATACGGATACTTGCTGACGCAGTTCCTCAGCGAGAAACGAGTTCCACGGAAGACTCCACCTGGAGTCTCACTGATGTAAGAGGTCTAGCGCTAACGATAGAGCGTCTCAGGCAGGCCTCTCTCCCTCAAAACGATGCCCGGTAAAACTTTGGAGAAATGCACTCGTGAGCGAATGTCTGCCAAAACGACGAAAACAGGGTGACGTCGGGACAGCAACACGTGTTTCGGCGTCAAAGTAATTTTGGGCAAAGGGGAATTGTGGAGAAACTTTAATGGCAACATCTAGTACTCACCGTGGATCTATGTATGAACGGCATATCCTCCTCTTCAGAGTTAAACTCGCTAATATTCACGAACGCATAGCTGGACGCCGCCGAGTGATTGGTCGAACGCGTTGAGGCCGATAATGAGGGTGCGATGGGAGGCGCCTGAACTCCAGACGCAAACAGGGGATTTATGGTGTTCATGGGTGATCTGTAATGGTCCTCACGATCAGAATCCACAGCGCCTTCGTCCTCATCGTCCTCCCCACTCTCCTCGTCCTCATCTTCATCGTCTCCTAGTGCGTCCCTATATTCCTTCTGCTCTGCCTCCGTCATATCTCTCCAATCATCCATCGACAACTTGGCTGCCTCTAGCCGCCTCTCCCATTCCCTCCTCGCCTTCTCATAGTTCGCCAGCCGCAAACTTCGCATCACTTTCTCCCTGGACAGATCTAGTTGGTCTTCCGACAGTGGTGGCAGAGTGGTTCCAGGATTTCCAGACGCTGCGGCTTCGGTGCGGCGCGCCTGATCTCTTTCGAGGGTCTGAATCTCAGCATTGATTCTGTGCTGTAGGGTTTTGCGATCCTTCTGAACAGTTGTATCGTGAAAGTCTCTCCACAGCTGAACGACGCGCTCCCTGTTATTAGTAGTACTCTTCGCATTGCTAGCAGCTGTTGTCCTTGATGATGATGATGAAAAATTTGAAGCTGTCATTGGTAATGCAGTATGTTGGCGATAATGAGGATGAGATGTGGGCATAGTTGCAATACGAGTTGTCGCCATTTGATATATCCTTCTCGATCTTTCCTGTCCTTCAATGAGTAGCTATATCCGTTTAATCTCTGCAAGAAATGAGCAGAACTTGAAGTAGTCGCAGGAACGACGAGGAAAGGAGATAGAGACGGAGACAAGGAGGGACCAAGGATATTATTGAAAGCGACAAAAAGGAAGCAGGTCACGAAAAAAGGAAGGTGGTTAAGTCGCCTCGTGTTTCTTCCTTGTCAGGCCATTCGGAGCACCACCAGTCAGGTCAGGACCCCTGATAGTGAAAGAGATACCATTGATAATCCCATACGGTTACAATTCGGCCGATTAAAGTAACCTGGGATAAAAACAAAGGTTTGCAGGAATACGCCATCTACATGTGGTCAACATGCGTATCCAATGTGTTTTTATTCAACCGACACCGAACTCATGGTCCGATTTTACCTTCTGCATTTGGTGCCTTCAAAGGGAAGACAACATCAAATTCGAATCCCATTGTCGTTAAGACATTCAAGCATGTCATTAATATTCGAATAACTGTTCGAGCGGACAAATTAATGCTTCGAGGGTCGCTGAACAAAAGGATTTATTGTATTGTGTTTGTCGTGCTTGCGGTAGTCGTTCATCGTCTTGCATTTTATTGCAATTCAACCGAGGCTCAGGACGTCGGCCAATGCCGGTCATCTTGACTGCAATGCTTATCGAGGGTGAGAGGAATCGGCATGTGGTGGCCTCGATCAAAGAGTTAGGCGTCTTTCCTGCAAAGCTGAAACAATTGGGCGTCAAGAACACCTTGCGTAGTGAGTCACCGTCCGTTCTCATCGCTACGAGCGTAAACTTTCATGGACTTCGGTGTTTGGAGCCTGACCTCAATTCTCTCTCTCGGATGTCCGTGCATGTATCTTCTAGCTATAAGATGGATGGGACGGTATCTCAAAATATCGCAATACTAGCGAGACGTCTCACTTAACCCCGCTTCGAATCGTTCGAGTTCGATGCGCACTCCGCAGCTGACTACATCGCTAACCAAGCCTATGCGCACAGCGCAGTACATACTGAGTAATCACAAGTACCAGAACCGACTTTCGAACGGCGACCTAACCTCAAAGTACTGTATACCCAAGCCTAAGCCGCCAACTTGAATGACGATCCACCTCAAGTGCCAGGGGTCCCACCATCCCAACCACCTAAACTCATCTCTACAGCGGCACGCCTTTCTTCCTCCCGTCCGTCTCCCTCCGGGGCATCGCCGAGATTCAAAGTACCGTGAAGTTGTTTTCGGTATGGGTAGGGTTCTGGGTTCTGTTGACTCGACAGCCACTGATTCAACCTATTTAGTTATACCAAGTATCATCAGTGAATGGCATATGGGCGGAACTGGGACTGTATGGAATAGATTAGATGGGGCTTAACCATGCCCTCAGCCCATACCCCTCTCCCCGACAACGTCAACCAATTGCTTTATCGGGATACCCTAGACCTCTATTCTCCGCGCTCAAGTCAAAGTTCAACTGCAACTTTCGCTTATTTAACTTCGTTTTCATTTAATTTCATGTACGGTGAGCGGGTATGAAATCTTATTGTACCACAAACAAAAGGATGAATAATGCTTTCACAATTCGTGCAAAGTCTCCCGTATATTCTACCTCTTATCCTGCACTAACATACGTCATACGTTTTCCTCCTTCTTCGAGTCCGAATAGGAGGATTATCGATATCGAGGCACCACATAAGGAGGAACACAAGCCCTTCCCGCACACGATACGATAAAACACCTACAGATCCCTATCAAAGGTACGCGTCATTCAATATATTCGCTTACGTCGAATAACCTCGGAAAGTGGTTTAACCTATGTAATTGCAGTTAGAGAGAGCCTGCCGCGAATGGGCATCGATACTTTCTCAGGTCCTCCGTTTCGACGCATTGGATTATCGGACGAGCAAGTGTATAAGTAAAGCCTAAAATCCGAAATGCACCACCGCCATAGGCGTCCTATCTAACCCTCACTCATGCACTGTGACCGCGAACGAAGAGGATGATAAGAATGTGATTCTACACAAGTGAATAGAGGGTAGCACATACCCGTGGTGGAGACAACTGAATACACGATCATCCGACGGGATTGAGATATTGACGTATGTAGCTTGTGCTACAACAATTCAGTAGTGTATATCAGCCAATAACGCGTTGTATATTCATATTGAACTGAAATCTCGGACATTGTGGCTGCATCTCAATATGTGCCACCTACATGACCTACAGATGTATACGATCAGATAGGGAGAGAAGCCCCTATTCAGTCCCGGGAGCGACGTCCCGGAGCTTCTCTGCAAATCGCACCGGATACGATACGAGTTATCGCCCACTCTTCATCCTTGTACGAAGGTCAATTGGTCTCTCTGTCAATATGTAGTCTTTTCATTTGAACAAGGATGATTTCAGAAAACCATCTCGAATTGTTCCCGCCAAACCCTTCGGCCGACAAGATCGCTGAGGCCACATACTTCACCGTTGCCGCAAAGCCACTCACAGTAGCACGAGGTTTTCATTTTACTCCTCCCCTCGACTCTTGTTCTAGTATCACCCATGACTCATTCATACCGCCGGTTGAATCCCTGGAAAGCTTAATGTACATGTGTTCTTGGCCAAGCTGTCGAGGCTGAAACGTTGTTGGGTTTTGACAGGTGTAGGAAGATGGAATTAGGGGCGTGTACTTAGCGGCACGTATAGTACTAGAAAAGAAGGATGCTTCGGCTTCGAGAGTGAGGCATGTCTGGAGAGATTACGGATCAATCGATCATGTCTGACGCCGACGTTCGATCCAAACTTTGGTTATTTCTATGATTGGGAGCATAGGACTGGCAGGACAACACCGAAAGTACAACATTCACTTCACTGGTTCGATAATAAAAACTCTGCCAATTTTTTATACCAAATGTTCTGACAATTTAAAGCCCCACTGACCTTGGGCAAGTTTCAAGTCAAATCATAGCGCACAGCAGACTTTAGCTCCACCTCCGCCCTCTCCTTCATCTTCATTGCTTTTCTTATCATCTTACCCAAGTCCACTTCATCACCCAACATCCCGTTCAACAGCGCCCTCCTATTCTCTCCACGTGCGCCTGGCATCATATACTCCAAGCTTACACCCACAGATCTTAATTTCGGAAATCCCGTGTGCGAGGCAAAACAAAGGCAGATCACTGATGTCGTGAATCGACACATCTTCCAGGAACAGGGAGGTGGCAAGGATTCGAGAAGATTTTTGTGATAGGCTTCAAGCGCTGTTTAAAGCCGCAACGCTCTTTTCGTCCTTTTGAGCGTTGTTATCTGATTATAGTGTGCGAGGCTTCGCAATCTGAAAACTCGAGAAGGGCCTTGTTACATTTTTCAAATATCAAGATTGAGATTATATTATTGGCTTTTCAAATGACAAGCCAATCCATAATACGCCCACCTGATTTGCAATACATCATTAGGCATGGCTGTTCCTCGAGGGACTTGACAAGTTTTAGGAGGTCCTTGAGCGTTTCTTTCCCAAAGTCGAGTGATAGTTGGTAAAAGAGGTGTTTTCGGACCAATGGAATGAATGCTGTACAGGTGAGTGAGTACGCTTTCAAATCCTTACACCTTTGACGCCGTTGAGTCCTGTCGTCGACCACATCCCAGTCGGAGACGATGTGCAGAGAATGGGACGGCAGAATGCCTTGTGGAGAGAATAATTTTGGTTTTCGATTGAATACCAAGGCCTGTCTATACTATTCTCTGTATATTCAGCAATTTTTGTGTATATCATCAGTAATTCGCGTGGACATGTGCTTAGCTGCTAAGCGCCCATACGACGAATCAGTACCGCCAAAGCTCAAATGTACATCGTGATTACGCCTTGATTGCTCATCGATCCACCAAAGTATCATTCAGTTCCTGTTATGTTCAATTTTAACTGTATAAAACCTGTCTTAAAGAATGAGGAACTGAAGTTGGTTTGATGACGGTAACTTTAATAATCGGGATGCAAGAATGAGCTTTACTTTCATCAATCCGATATGGTGTAACGGCTAACATTACCGCCTTTCACTAGAACGCGGTAGCTCGGGGTTCGATTCCCCGTATCGGAATATTTTTTGTCCCATCAACGAGTTCTGACTCGACTAAAACTCTTTCGATGTCGATAAATACAAAATTCTCTCAGAGTCACCCATACAAGATCCAAGTTCCAGGTATCGCTGCTCCTACTGTTAGATCTGATCCCATTTTTAAAAACCACAGAAAGCCACAGACCAAGTTCAAGTATCGTGATTTTTCTTAATCGCGCGTTTATTCATCTGTTGATGCCAGGAGAGTCAGATAATAGGGGAAGTGGCTGTGCTGAGGCATTTGTGCGTCACCCTCTGAGTAAGGCAGTGAACATCATTGGCTATCCACAAAATGCCTCTCCTTGGCATCCCCATGGAACGGCCTAGAATGATACGGAATGGTGCAGATGAGGCATTTTGTGGACCCAGGTGAGTCAGCTGCTTACTGATCTAGATACATGATCGTGACCACTGGTGGCGCACAAATGCCTCAGGTGCCCCCTGAATGAAGAAATTTGGGGAAATGGAGAGATATAAAAGGGGAGGAGGGATGAGGGTTATCGACATCCCATTGTTCTGCATTCTTTCTCCATACCACCATCAATCTCTGCAACTCACTCGAACTCAACGCTCTATCATCATCATGTCTTTCGTATGTTGACACTGTTAGCCTTTCACCACCGTTACTGGAACTGACACATACTTGTCTCTTGCAGACCATCAATACCATCCCTACCTCTTTCTGCTCCGGCGAGTGCAAGTGCACTAACTGCAAGTGCCAAGGGTGTGTTGTTTTTGTATAACTTGGGTTAATCCCTATCGTCTGACCTTGTTATAATACCTTCAGCTGTGCCACCCACTCTACTTCCAACCCCGTCTCTAACATGTCGGGATGCGGTTCCAATTCCTGCAATTGCACAACGTAAGTGTGATGGCCCCCTATTATCACAATTAGGCTTAGATGCTGATAACTCCTCATAGCTGCTCTTGCAAGGCCGGCTCATGCAGCTGCTAAATGTGTCCCTGTCGCAGACGATATGGACTGGCAAAGTTCACCGTCGCTTCATTACGATAGGCTCTGATCGTCCGATTTCTTCCTTGTAATTGTACAATCACGATGTTTTTCTTTATAATTGAATTCAGTTCGAATATATTTTTTAAACGCACAAGCAGAAGGACTCTCTTTGCTAGGTCTGTCATCATCCGAAACTCACGTGTTTGATCTCCCAACGGAACGGGGAGTCCCTTTCCATCTCTTTCACATGGGCTCGAAGATCTCCTTCCAAACTTTCTGCTGGCGGCTAGACATAGGGAATAAGGCGACAAACGTTCTGAGAACTATGGGCGTTATGGACAAGGTGGTCTACAGCGCAGTGAATGCATACAGTGACTCTTGGAGGATATTTTCTTTGTCTTGTATTACTGATGCAGGGTGTCGTATTGCGCCTAGACAGAATACAAACAAGAAACAAGCATCGTGACTGAGAAACCGGTTGGCAAGTTCCGAACCCATGATCCCACGGTGTTATTAACTCGCACTTCGTTATCATCAGCTTGAACAGAATACATTTTTTACGTTCATACATTGATACAAAAAAGCTATTTCCTACTTTTATTCTGTACTTTAAGGGGCTTCAAACCTCCTCGGGCTTGTTGGAAGAACCAACAGGACTAGACGATGTCACGGTCTCGATCCCCGTCGTATCAGTTTGTACGTCATTTGTTTCTGCGTTCCACCCCTCCAACGACCCAAATATCATGGTGGTTGAAATTGATGTTTCCCGAAATAAACCAAATTTGGTTTTTCGAAACACTCGACAAGCCATGATGTTCATCAAGGTGATGTTCGGTACGGTGAGCATTGTTCGAAGAATATAGCTCGGTATTCCTGGCACGAACAAGATGATCACAGATGTCAAGCCTGTCGTGATCGTCGTCCTAAAAAGTCATGAGCGACTGTGAATGCCAATGCGCTACAGATTTTATCTTGACGTACAAGTAATAGACCTGTCCATCTTGGAGCAGTGCTTTAGAAAGGGTTGGGAGGTAGTCTCCGAGTACGAGTGCCTTAACATCGGCACATGTACGCAAATCACGATCGACGACGAGGGCGTCAATCATGAGTCTCCGAGAGATAGCAATAAACACGAGGGTATCAAAAACGAGAGGCGCAATCGCAGCGGCGTCGATATATCCCTCAAACCTGTCAATGACGCAGTACTCTGTTGTACCGATGTTAATGCCTGATGTCCCGAACGGGCCTGTAAGCGACGAGGCAACAACCCCGATCCAGAGGCAGTTGAAGAAGATAACGAAGAATCTGTCCCTATTAAAGATAGCTCTAACACGTAGAAGGAAAAGGAAGGATGTTGCATCAATCGCAATGGGGTAACCAACTGTGACAACCTTTGCGAAGCGCGAGCAATCCCAAGTTATTGCAGCAGCTAAACACAACCAACGGTTTTTTGTGTTGGTCATACATATTTGGTGACAGTCAGACAGAAATACATATCGGTGACTTACTGTTAAAAATAGTGTATGTTAAAGCATAGAATACGGTTGCCAACCTAAGAACGGTCAATTCAATTAGTAGGGAAGATGGAAGATACCAGTGTCGATCTGGCGAGAGCTGACCAGCTTACCTAGAGGCAAAGTATACGATAGTAGGGAGATGGATGGTGAATTCCGTGATAAGTCGGTAATCCGTGCAAATATTGTCCCAAATATCCCAAATTAGGACCTTTAGGCAGCAAATGTCAGCATGGTAGAGCACATTACGGATTACATCACTTGGAAGCGACGTCGCATACCGCAACGGAGCCAACCGTGATATAGGTGACGATTGCTAACTGAGAAGCGACATCAGGAGGAAGAACCTCCGTAGGAGACACAGTGCCAGGGGCAAAAATATCGGTGATATTAAGCAGATGAGGGTTCATAGCTGGAGTTGTGGATGCAGAAAAATGTTGAGGATGTAGAGTTGCGGGTGAGCCTTCTTGTAGAAAAGGGAGTCCCTATTCTAACGGTGATCATCACACGTTGGGGGAGCATGGGAGATAACATATCTCGCGCATGGGTAAACTGATAAAGTCATACAAGTCTGTGAGCTAGAATTCTCACCATCTCATCAGACTTTTACTCTGTAGGATCCAAGTAGATAAATGCGGTTCATCAGATGTAGCAAAAATCGAACAGAATCGATGTGAACCAATGTGCCAAGCTGTGTATATCGCACCGGGGTGTCTGATTCTCCATCAAGAGGAAGGAAAAGTTTCTGATGTCAGTTTGATGTCAGCGTCTAATTTCGGCGCAAGCTTGATGATAGGGCATCGAATACAAGTTCCATCTGTACAAAAGCAGCACTGGGTGCCCATTACGATATAAATAACCGTGTTTCGGAAGTTTGAGACCAAATACTGCGCTTGTGGTGGAGAAAACATATAAAAAACGCAGAACTTCATGATATCATCGTCAATAAACCTGCGATCATAACTTGGTCGATGTTTCGGATTTGGATTCCCATACGAGCTTATTGTGCCTGTCTGAGCGTAGGGAGGGAAGCGATCCAGGGGACATAACAACGAAATCCAGAACTTTATCATGGCGATATTATTGGATTACTGTGCAGCTGGATCAAGAGATATGTAGGCAATCAAAGGCATAGTTGACCACCTCGATTATAGGCTCGGCTCAAGCCACCCAACCTGTAAGTACTTCGTATATCTGACCCATTCATGATCGAGGAAAAATAATTAATGCTACTGTATGTCCAAGACATCCCATCTTGAGCTCCCCATAGGTTTCACGGTTGCAATGTCCTGCGTGCTGGCCAACCGGACGATGCTGAACGTTCGTCAAGCAGCAAGAACAGTCGCATCCCTTAGATATGGTATTGGACGTACTGCAGCAACCAGTGACATCATAATATAAGGCCGGCATGGCCAAGGCACTCCGATTCCCAATACCTTCGAGCTGAAAAGCCTACATACTCGTCGAGTGGAAAGACTCGTCCTCATCCCGAACTTCGAACCATAGGGCCCCCGGTTCCCAGCAAGACGAATAGTATTATCATTATTGCGTAGCAAGTACGCCATTGATGCTCCGCCTCTCCATACGTTTTATCATTATTGGATTTATATTGTTCGTTGTTGTATGAATTATAGCTAGGTTTGGACTCCTTCTTTTCATTCTACTAAAATGCGCATGCCAGGATGCATGTGTACAAATTAGCGTTAAAACCTTGTATTTTTTTAATCTGATACAAAAAGAATTCTGACTCCAGCATTAAGAGTTTGAGTGTCCTTGAGTCCGACGACGCTCGAAGTCATCTGCCCATACTATGAGTCTTTATGATCATTACCTAGCTCAAACGTGTCTTATATATTGAGGGAGCTCGGCGACGTGGGACTTGCCTATCATATTGTATAGTGAGATAACATAGACTGAGCCCTCGTTCTACCCTATCTGCGTTACAAGAGTCTATTCCAGTGGAATTGACTCACAGGTATGAATCTCTGGGGTAAAACACGACATTAATCTAATGAGCTTTCCCACTTCTCTGAATTGCCGCAGCAAGTCCTGGAGCCAGCCCCGGGTATGTTTCATCTTTGCAGGTTCCTTTTTGGCTATACTAGGTGCAGCGTCATGGAATGAATACCCTGCTTGGTCTCCATTATCTGGGCTTCTTGAGCCTCGATGTATGCGTACATTGACCTTCATGGCATTTCGGGCATCAATGTTTAATATGGGGACTGCGGCACTAGTCCTCGAAAGGGTTGATCAGTGATTGCTGTCAGTTCCCGCAGATCTAAGCATTGCCGGGTTTCGAACTTTAGTTAACAAGAAACGGTAAACGAGCCAGAGGGACTTGAGAAAATAATTACCTTCTGGCCGCTTATAAACATGTTTGCTCTAGGATAGATATATAAAATCGCTTCAATGAGGCGATGACCAACACCATGGGATTTGTGGATTTTTTCGGCGGAGTGACATGAACTCATGCCTGCTGAAGCACTTTTAGAAGCGAAGGTAGTGATCTCGAAGTTGATGTCTATCAACAGCAAGGGTTAGCAAGCCCCACCGCTTTCGAGACTGATCGAAACGTTTATCGTTGTTTTCACAAATTTGTATCGGGCTCATGTTACTCTCAATTTGCGGTTCGAGAGCACGGAAGGGCAGCCTCTCGAAGGTATATAAAGGCTCAGAATGCCCACTGAAAGCCTCATCCTTTCAACGACCCAAGTCAGAAAGCTTCTAACACATCGCCTACACATTCAACAATGAAGTTCACCTCTACTGCTTTTATTGCTGCAGCTATTGCCAGCATCTCTCCAGCTGTCTTCGCTGCCCCGAGCCCAGCTGCAACGGTCAAGGACGGCCTTCTGTTCTCTGGCCGAGCCATCGAAGAACGCGACGTGGAGCTCGTCAAGCGCAACTCTGGTCGTGTCGAAGTCGATGGCCTCCGCTACCGCCGCTGCCCTCGAACCTCTAGCGACTGCCCAGCTCTCGGACAGTACCCCATATACACCCCTGTCAATGTGATCTGCTTCCGTGAGCATCAGACCACCGTCGTCGACGGCAACCCGTAAGTCTCAATGATCCATTGTAACATATACTGTGATGCTGACTCGTTGTTTTAATACTAAATTAGGTGGTGGGTCCGCATCAGCACTGGCAACTACCTCGCCCTTGGTAGTGGCTTCGTCTCCTGGCAAGGCGGCATCCCTCAATGCAGCCCCGACAGCGGCTAAGCGCCTCGCTTGACTACTATTCACACCACCACCAGTTACTTGATTCGGATGGAGCCGCCGGAGTTACGACAATATCGAAAACCCTCTCAAAGATTGCACGTGTATCACTCTATGTCTTATGTATATGATTGTAATTTTCTATGAAATATTGCTACCATGACTACAAGCCAGCCTAAGACCGCTCCGAGCCTACCTTGGTGTTATCTCTGCACATGTTTAGCGTCGGTCGTGTGTCTGCTTACAGTCGCATCCACCTCGCCCTGACTTTCATTCGATGGGCTCACATAAATTGATGCATAAATTGGGACACTACATCGTGGACCAGTTTGCCCAGAAAATGGGCTCTTCGGTTCATGCCATAATATATGTATGTATGCCAATCCCCCTGATCTCCTCTAGCATGTATCGCTACTTAAATTCTATATTTTACTACCTGAATTACCGTAAAAAGCACTGTTTAATAGAGCTAAATCTTGCTAGGAGTTCCACAATGACTGTCCAACCTGCTAACCATCCCCGACTTTCCTGAGGGGCTATGTGGTTCGAATTTAATCAGTGTCGTATGTTCTGGCGGAGTTGCCCCACCCTCGCTTAACCACATCTTATAGCTTGAAGACATGTTGCATCGGGTTTGAAACTCCTCGACAGCGATGGCCATCCTGCTCGAAAATTCTGCCTCACAAATAGATCGAGTGCCCGCGACGTAGAGCGCGCTTTCTACACCAATTGTGACAGTTTCAAGCCTTCGAAACGCCGAGCAGGTGGTCAGAAGGGAGGTGAGTTTACGCTGTGGGTCCAGATCCAAGTTTTCTTTGAGTGATATAGTTCGGAAGAAGTGCCTACGGAGGGTCAGGTGTAAATGCGTAAGCTCGTTGTCGGGGGGGAATGATGCGAGTAATGGGTATAGGCTTTCTATCAAGGTCGAGGTTTCATTCCACACCGGAGGGACAATTATCATACTGAGACTGTGTAGATGTCCCAATACACGCTCCAGGCATTGACTGACTTTGAGAGGGCTGGTGAGCCAGGTTGTCCCATAAACTAGTAACACGCCGGCGTCAGTGATCTGCTAAATGGAAATTTCAAGAACAACTGAGACCATTAAACTTGCCTTTAATGCTAAGATCACGTAGTCTTATCGATTCCTCCAACAGAGCCCAAATACCAGAAGAGTCATCTGTAATCCTATCCCCAAACTCCAGAGTTATTGTCTGCAGAAACCTGAATGCCTGTGACCCACGGCTCAAGGCCTGATGGTGGAACGTGGTCGAAATCAGGGATAGTGGTGTTGTATCTCCGACCCCATTGCTGTATGTAAACTTTTTCAATCCAAAGGGAAGTGTTGTAGAAGTACCGGGTTGCTCCTGAAATGGGAGAAGATTGGTCCATAAGAGATAGAGCTCCTCTAGGTTAGGAAAAGAGGATAGGACCGAGATAGGCACGTCCATTTCAATGAGCGAAAGCTTCGTCAACGAATCTGATCGCTGCAGCACAGTGGGTAATACGAGACCCCCATTTTCTACCCTGAGGGATCGCAAGGCAGAACAGGCAGAAATTGTAAGCGGCAGCTGTTCTACGTTGGTCGTATTCAAATAGCAAAGAGTTCCACGTCGGGCCAATTCATCCATTATGTTGTCACAAAACTGGCGCAAGTTGGTCGAGTAAGGGTTTTCAGGCTCTTCTTCCATCTCCTCGCAGTTCGGATAAAACACTGTCAGTGCATGAAGGTTGGGAAGGCCAAAAAGAAATTGTTTATATTGCTCGAGTGCAGTGCTATCCAATTGATCATTGTCGTCGAGCTGAGAGACGTCCAAGTCTATGTTGATTCCACGTATGAAGTTTGACAGTTCGGATTTGGTTTCAACCAGCTGAACAAGGGCGTTAAGTCGGGTTTTGTTCATTCCGACTAAATCAATTGGGACATTTCGAAACAGATGGGTCCTAGCAAGCGCAACGAATGATTTGTTGATGAGGGAAATGGATTGAAGTGAAGTGCGTTGTTCGACTGTTAGGGGCGTATCAGACGGTTGCCACCCAATGATATCCACTATATAGTCAAATAACTCGAATGGAAGGCTCGGAGTAGGCGTGTCGTTGGGGGCCAATGGAGTCATGGAGAGGATGAAGAGGCGTAGAACTTGAAGCAGTCACATAATATTCTGACATGCATCAAGTGGCCACCTTACGGTTCCCACAGGCATAGCAAACGGCTGTTACGTAGAATGTTGCATCCTCGATGAAAGTTACACAGAAGTTTGAAGACCAAATACTGCACTTACGGCCACAACTTAGGAAATGATATTTATAATTTATTACTACTCGAATCACCGCAAAAAGTATATTTCCATATCTCTAAGTATCGCTAGGTGTCCCTCTATTGAAACACATGGTCATTTGGCGTGAATGTGATCAGTGCCATGTATTGATACCGTGAACCCTCGTTTATCCGTGTCTCATAGCTTAAAGACACGTTACATCGAGTTTGGAGGTGTTCGATAACGGTGCCCATTCTTTTCGAAAATTCTGTCAGATGGGAAGATGAAGCGCCTACTTCTGTGCGCATAACATCAGTATCGAGTGTGGTTTCTAAAACCATATTGACGGTTTCAAGCTTTCGAAAAGTCGAACACCTGGCCAGAATGCAGACCAGACTAGGCCACGGCTCCAGATCCAACTTTTCCTCGAACCCTTGGACAAGGCGCCCGCGGAGGGTAAGATGGATATGCGCAAGCTCGTTGTCGGAAGGGAATGATGCAAGCAATATTTGTAGGTTTTTCATCAAGGTTCCTTTTTCATTCGACTCTCTCTCGATGAATATCACCCTTAGGTTGTGTAGATGACGGCATACACGCTCCAAGTGCTGATTAGCGTTTAATTCAACGATGAGGGAGCTGGTGAGCCAGTGCTTTCCACGGACTAACTTGCCAGCATCAGTGATCCTGTTATCCAAAAGTTCTTAGACTCGCCTTGAATATTAAGATCCTGTAGCACTATCGTGTCTTCCAACAGCTCCCAAATACCGGCAACACACCTCGTGTTCTCCTCAAACTCTAGAGTTATCGTCCGCAGAAATCTGAACGGTTGTGTTCCAAGTTTCGAGGCCTGGTGGCGGAATATGGTGGAAATCAGGGATAATGATGTTGTATTTCCAAGACCACAGCGGTATGTAAGATTCTTCAATCCAAATGGAAGTGACGGGGGACTACTGGATAGGGCCTGAGATGGGAGAAGATTGGTCCATAAGAGATAGAGCTCCTCTAGGTTAGGAAAATAGGATAGGACCGAGATGGGCACGTTCATTTCAATGAGCGAGAGTTTGGTCAGCGAATCTGATCGCTGTAGCGCAGTGGGTGATACCAGACGCCCATCTTCTATGCTGAGGGACTGCAAGGCAGAACACGCAAAAATTGATAGCGGTAACTGCTTTATGTTCGTCGTATTCAAAATGCAGAGTGTTCCATTCAGGGCTATTTTACCCATAACATTGCGGCAAAACTGAGCCAATTGCCATTTGGAACAATCAGGGCTTTCAGGCTCTTCCTCTAGATTATCCAAATAGGGATAAAGGACTGTTACTGCATGAAGCCTGGGAAGTTCGAGAAGAAATTGTTCATGTCGCTGGAGTGCAGTGCTATCCACTTGATCGTCATGGAGCTGAGAAACGTCCAAGTTGATTAATATTCCACGTATGAAGTGTGATAGTTCGGGCTTGGTTGCAACCAGCTGGACAAGTGTATTAAGTCGGGTTTTTTTCATTCCAACCAAATCGATTGGGACATTTCGAAGTAGATGAGTCCTGGCAAGTGCAACGAATGATTTGCTGACAAGGGAAATAGATTGAAGTGAAATGGTTTGTTCAACTGTAAGAGGTGTATCAGACGGTTGCCACCCAATGACATCCACTATATAATCAAATAGCTCGAGTGGAAGGCTCGGAGTGAGTGTGTCGTTGGGAGCCAGTGGAGTCATTGAGAAAAAGAGGTGTGGAAGCACGAGTCACATAATCGAACCTAATAATCCTAACACACATCAAGCGACTACCTTATAATTCCCACCAGCGTCAAACCAGCACGGCCAGGATAAGATGCCGCGTTACTTACCAACGCAACTCTAAACATTATAGGAGTTTTCCTGAATTTTGAAAAGCTAGTTCAATTAATTCAATACAAGTCGTTACAGTGAACATCGCAAAATGTACTTTAGCCGATAGACTACACTCTACTAAAGATCGTCGGAACGCCTACTGAGATCTGTGCCTTCTCGGAGGGATCGTTTGGTACCATTTAACTTTGGTTCGTATGTAATCAAGACCCTGTGTTCAACCCGCCAGCCTCCGAGGTTGTTAATCTGGACCTCATAGGTCAGGTTCAAATTGCATGCATGTTGAAGCTGATCGACAATGGTGTCCATTCTTTTCCGAAAGTTGGCTCCACAGGTAGTCTTTGAGTCTAATCCCAGCGGGTTGTCCCCCCTGTTGACGTCGTAGAGTGTGTCATCCAACACGAACTCCAGAACTTCAAGTTTTCGAAATTTTGAGCAGGTAGTCAAAACTTGTGTGATGTTGGGCCAGGGTTCCAAGTTGATCCTGTTTTCGTACCCTCGAACAAAGTACCCAAGGCTAAGATGTATTCCTTTCAGCTCGTTATCGGGAGAAATGGACGCAAATAATGATTGTAGATTTTGCATAAAAGATTCGGAATGGGCCTTATCGTCCAGCTCCTCAGAGATGAGCGTTAGGTTGAGGGTGTGTATTTTTCGGAGGACCGAATTTGTGCGTTGGTGGCAGCAGAGAGAACTCAAGAGCCAGCCCTTCGCCCTATGTACTAATACAACCAGAATCAATACTTTACATTACAGGGATTGCTGATGGAATACATATTCATAACTTACCTTGGATGCTAAGAACATGCAACTCCGCTATATTTTCTAAAAGCGTTGTAATACCAGATTCATCGGCAACATCACGGCCGAATATCAGTGTTAGGGTCTGCAGAAACCTGAACGGCTGTATTTCAAGGACTGAAGTTTGATGATGGAAGAAAGCCGAAATCAGAGTCAGGTCTGTTGTTTCTCCAGAGGCGTGGCGATATGTCAGGCTCTTCAATCCAGATGGGGGTGATAGGGGGTTATGGGATCGAGTAATAGGGAGGAGAGTTGTCCATAAAAGGCTGAGCTCCTCCAGATTGGGGAAATATGTCAAAACTGAGATGGGTACTTCCATGTGGGAGAGTAAGAGTGACTTTAGCGAATCGGAACATTGTAGAGCGATCGCCTGCCCGCTCCGAATCGAGAGAGATTGTAAGAGCGGGCACGCAAAAATAGAAGGCGGTAGTTTCTCAACGTTGACCACCTTCAAAAAGCTGAGAGCCCCCCTCAGTGCTAATGATTCCATGAGATTGCCGCAAATCGCAAATAAGTTGGAAAAGCCTTGAAATTCGGGCTCCTCCTCCATGCTCTCCTCGATATATGGGTACATCACAGTTATTGCGTGAAGTTTGGGAAGCTCGACGAGAAAGCTGTTGTAACGCTGCCCCGTCTCGCTATCCAGCCGATCATGATCGTCAAACAGGATGAACTCCAAGTTTATTATCACTCCCTGGATGAAATTTGCCAGCGAGGGTTTGGTTTCGATCATCTGAACAAGATTGTGTAGTCGCCCTCTATTTGCCCCAGCCAGTTCGATTCGCACATTCCGAAGCAAGTGAGTTTTAGCAAGTGCAACGAACGATTTGCTGACAAGGGATATGGATTGCAATGTGTTCGATTGTTCATCTGTAAGGGGAGTACCAGGCGGTTGCCGCCCGATGATATTGACTATATGATCATATATTTCGAGTGGGAGAGTAGGGGCGTCTGTGGGGGTACATGGAGTCATGGATGACATCTTGGAGATGCAAGAGGAAGCCTGATACAGCACTCACATCCATATCTTAACTTGAATCAACTCAGGGTCTTAAAATTCCCAGGTACACAGACGATAGGGGGTCACCATGAGGCACCATGTTGTCAATGCTGAGTCTATGCTATATGGTTTATTAGGGGTGGATGTCTAAGTAGTTTGTAGCTTTTAGTATCTTGGGGGTTAGTTCCACTGCTTGAATACTGATATTAGGTAAATTCGCTTATGCCTTGAGCTCGGTGACAACATCGACACATCGTCCACATAGTTCGTCTTCCTCTGGTCGTGTATACGTCCAGCAGCGGGGGCATTTGTGCAACGAAGCAGGTCGCACTCGAATAGCGATATCATCATCGGAGCCTAATGTAACAAACAGAGTGAACACCGATTGGAGACATAAAAAATAAATGAATGCTAACCTGGGACTTCAACAGTGTGTGAGTGAACCCATGCTGGAGAACTGGTCCCTAGTGAGCCTTCGTCGAGAATAACAGCATCAGAAACGATAAACAAAGTCTTAAGGAAGTTTTCTATTTGATCTTGTCAGAACTGGGCACAACCAACAATATTGCAGTCTCTTACCATCGCGTCTGAGGAGGTCAACAAATTTGTTGTCAAATAGACCATCGGGAATGATGATGTCGACTTCTGCTTCTAAGGCACTTTTGATCTGCCTACGAGGAAATGGGATCAATACAAAGATAAACATGCTAAATGGAGAGCGTACTTTGCACTGCGCGCTTTCTCCAATAGCACGAGAACATCGCCTCGTAAAGACAACAGCGAGGCCATGTCTTCAGCGGCTTGAGGATCCTTCCATTCTTCACCCTGACAAAACGTGGTTCTTTAGCACCAAATCCTTCTGACCCGGTGACCTCACCTACCAAGGGAGTCCAAGGAGTCATGAAAACGGATTTACCATCCCCCTTCCATGTCGCATGAATTTCCTCTGCTAGGTAAGGCAGCACAGGCGCCATGACTCTGGTCAATGTCTCCAGCGCTTTCTCGAGGACAGTCACGACGGCCCGTCGCTCCACGCTAGCAAGACTGTTGGCGTACAGGCAATCCTTGGTGATGTCAAAGTACAATGATGACAAGGTGATGTTGGTAAAGTTGTTCAAAGCATTCATGACTGTCATATAAAGCAGAGGGCATATCAACGAGTATTGCGACATCAGAAAAATAGTTGCCCACCTTTAGGGAAGTCGTAGGAGCGATAACCTTCCAGAGCGCTTTGTTCAAGACTGTATAGTTCGTTCATCATGTACCTCTCAGCCTGTGGATCGCATGAGCAGCGTAACAAATTTGAATAACTTTTCAGCATACCAGACCCATCTCCGATCTATGAACCCTCTCCATGCTCCTCATGGTTTCAGCGTCACCCATATTCCCAAGACAGAACCGGGCGGAATTGCGCAACTTTCTGAGAGACTCTACGGCTTGGGAAATGACGGTAGGCCCAATAGACATATCTTTCCAATAGTCAACAGATGCAGCCCACATCCTCAAGACATTGATTCCATGGGCGGCATCTTTCTTATTCGTCTGCTGAAACTGATTAGCAGGGTTTCGAGAAAACATACAAATAAAAAACAGACCGGTGTGCCATTGATGATAGACATTGGACTGATGATGTTACCCAAGGATTTGCTCATTTTCTTGCCCTTCTCATCTAGTACCATTCCATGCGTAATCAACCCAGCGTACGGACTAACCGGCGCATCGTTTGCATCCATAGAGCCGATCGCCGTAAGCAGCTGGCTTTGGAACCAGCCACGATGCTGATCTGAACCCTCCAAACACATATCAGCGTCGAACTTCCTCGGTGCAACTGGATCCTGTCCACGTCCAACTTCTAGCTCGGAGAGCATGGACCAAGATGTTCCGCTATCGAACCAGACATCCATGGTATCCTGGCCTTTCATCCAGATTTCAGAGACCGGTTTGGTGTTTCCCCCTGAAACGTATTCTTCTGTCATCAACCAAGGCGGGACAAAGTCTTCGATGGCACCATCCCACCATGTAACGCCTTTTGTTTCCATCACGTTGATAATATGTCCCAGTGTGGGGCCATCGAGTACAACTTTGTTGCTTGGGACGTGATAAAGTGCTGGGATGGGTACTCCCCAGACGCGTTGACGTGAGATACACCACTCTGATCTAGATTGGACAAAGGATTCCAACCGATTCCGTGCTTCCAAAAATCAACGAAGAAATTTGGGGTTAAGGAGGGCTTTATGCAGAGAGGAAATGGACCTACAATGTTCAGGGAAGAAATTGACTTCCTTGAGAGCATCCAGGGCGTTGCCTTTTATCCTCTCCAAGTCAGCAAACCATTGCGAAGTTGCACTGACGAACACGTCAATATCTTTTTCAGGAGGATGAGTGAAGAGGGCGTTTACATCACAACAACAGGCTTTTTCGTCTTCCAGTCATAAGGATAACGATGTTGAATTCGCTGAACCTTAATGATACTACCGTTCTGTTGCAGGAGAGCGACCATAGCCTTATTTCCTTTCCCCAAGATATCCTTACCCTCCAATTGTTCCGCGGCTTCTTTTCCAATAACTTCAGAGATCTCCGAGGAGAATTGACCCTCTTTGTTGACATGGCAGATCATACCGCCTGTGCCTGTTCCTGAAAGCAGTCCATTGGAACGGAATGTGAGATAGTCTTCTGCTCCATGTGCTGGTGCACAGTGAACAAGACCAGTTCCGGACTGAGACGTGACATGAGATGCATGTACAATAGGAAGTGATCGCGAAAGAGTTGAGGTACGGAAAATGGGTTCATATGTGCAGCCAACGAGATCAGAGCCTGGATACATTGTTAGGCTTAGACTGGGTGAAGTTATGAATACACGCACCTACGAACGAGCATATTGTTTCAACAGAACCGAGAATGCTTTGGAGAGCCTCTTTCCGCTCTGTTGCGATTACAAACAGTCGACCAGCATGCTCGAGATTCTCGTCCGTGGCCTTCACGATTTCGTATGTGAGTTCTTGATGAACGGCAATGCCCTACACACCGAGATGAACTTAGCAACAGAGATTTCGCATAATTACTTGCGCTTACCATATTCGCAGTTAATGTCCATGGTGTTGTAGTCCATACCAAAAGTTGAGCATTAGAAATGCCGTCCAATTCCTTCTGAATGACGGGGTTACTTTGCTTGAGTCGTTCCAACGGAAGGTTGAATTGAACATAAACGGAATCTGAGTTATGATTTTCAACATATTCCAGCTCTGCCTCCGCCAACGCGGAACGAGAAGACGGGGAGTAGTAAACTGGTCGATGCTGGCGATAAATTAGACCTACGGGGAGTCAATAAAAAGAAGACGGACACAATTTTACATTCGCCTCACCTTTTTCAACCATCTTTTGGAAAATCCGAAGCTGCCGTATGGTATAATGCGAGTCTGAAAGCACGAACGATAAAATATAAGTATCTCCATAACATTACAATGTGATATTGCGACTTGCCCAAAGTCCGATATGTATCCTCACTTGAATCCCAATTAGCCATAATGCCCATGGTACGAAATTGCGCTTTCTGGGAGTCTATTTCACGCAGAGCTGTTTTACGGGCTGCTTCTCGAATAACAAGGGGAGAGGTTTTTAGTGGGTCCATCTAAGTTCCCCGTCAACACACGCCATGCAAACAACTGAAGCTGGATTCGTACATCGAGGTCCTTCATGGCCTTGTTCTCAATCGGCAATCCATGGCAATCCCATCCTGGAACATAACTGTGGGGTCGTTTTAGAATAGTTCCGAATACTGAAGATAAATGACCATACTGAACTCGCCGACCTTGCGAGACGTGAAAACGATTGATAATATCCTTGATGATTTTATTCAACGCGTGTCCTGAATGGCATTGGCCAGATTAGACTTTGTCCACGCAAGCAGAATCACCCAGCGTACCCATATGGAGGTCACCATTCGCGTACGGTGGGCCATCATGGAACACGAACAAAGGACCTTTTGCATTCTTCCACTAATTCCCGTTCCAGCAAAGGTGAGCAGCATGCCTAACCACGTCTGGTCTGGTAACGTACCTGCCACTTGTACAGCTCGTCGCACGAAAGTTTCTGATAAGCCACATCCACTTCCTTGGGGTCTCTACGAAGCGGGAAAGAAGTCCGGGGAAGAGCAAGGGTGTCACTAAAGTTTGGAGGTTTGGACGGTGCTGTGGTGTTGCTGGAGGAAAGATAACGTGAGAGAACTTGTTTTCTCGTGGTACATCGAGCACCGGTGATGCACCACACCCCGACTGGCCGGAGTACCATGACGGGTCGGCAACAAGGTCGTGGATGGTGTTCAAGGAGATTTTTCCTGCGACGCGACAGTAGCCATTACCATAGACGGAGATATTTACTCAAAAAGGCAATTTTGCAAGTCTGTAGCTGGATTTCTTCCGAACATTGCCGTTTGGAATCTGTATGGGCTTGTTGGATAACCCAGTTTCTTGCATTACTCTGAGAGGGAAGGGTCATTTCTATTACATGTTATAGTGTTATACGCTGTAATTATATAGCGACATCTAAAAATATTACGGGGGTAGGGATAAATAAGGGGAACTTTAAACTGACGAGAAATACGCAGAAAGACCGTCGTAAACGACAAAAATGATCCCACTGCTTGGTATTGCTCGAGCGACAGTCATACCACAGCCAGCATATAGGCCTTTGATGCCATGTCTTACCCACATCCTTCTAAATGTACCGATAAATGTGCTTGCAGGTTTTGGACCAGCTGTTTTGGGTCTCAACTCTGCCTCCGTTTGAATTGCACTTTTTATCGTATCAGCTGGGTAGAAGAGCAAAGCACCAAGAGCCCCTGCAACTGCCCCTGAGATAGCGGATTCCCAGGGTAACAGCTCCGTATTCGAAATTGTGCGTGGTACCCGGTATGTGGTACCATTGACGATGCGAAAGGTGTCAGGGTCCTGCTGAATTCGACGAGTCACAAACCGACGGGCCACCCATTCTTTGGCTACGAACCAAGCGGCACTTCCACCCGTTTCTCGTAAGATTGTGCCAGTATGACCCAGCCAAAGGCCACGAACTCCAGTCGAATTTATGACAGAACGTATGATGGCCATTGAACCAGGCGGTTTGGCTGCCTCAAATGAGTGTGGTAGAGTGATTGTTCTATGAGCATAATTATGAACGAATGAACGACCACCAGGGTGAGTTGATTCCAGCTTGGAAGGCGTGTTATGGGACGTCGACATGAAAAATGGGTTGCTGGTCCTAGTTGGGATTCGACCAGGAGCGGGCGTTGAAAATTTTGGGGGAGGGTGGAAATTCATCATTTGAACTTGCATTCGGCACTTGACAAGTTCAATGGGCGTTCTGTGGTCGGGTTAATACGAGATACTTGAATGTAAAATCTTAAATCTCCTTACAGGACAAAGCTTGCCACAAATCCCGCACCTGCAGCTGCGATGCCGGTTTGAAGCATAGACAATGGCTCCGAGGATGATTTTTGGTAGTTAAAGTGACCGGAAAGCTTTCTGATAACGCGTTGAAAAGAAGTATAGGCCACAAAAAGCGTAGCCGTTTCTGCCATGGAGCCGGCAAGAGGCGCAGGGATTCCCTACAAGATATCGTTGACTCAGTCATTCAATTTTAGCAATCCTATGATAAACCTACTCGGTACAACCCTCTGAAACCTTCATCCCTCCACGTTTGCATTAAACAATGCAATGGCCCATTGAAACGCGTCGCCTGAGAGGAAGAGGGTGCTAGTAGTTGCGCCTGGAGGCGCACTTTGGCCAGATCGAAAGGGTATTCCACCACCTCAGAGACCATTCCGGCCGCCTAAACAATAGCACACCATCGTTGAAATAAAGTGAACCGAAGAAAAAGCTAAAACAACTTACACTTCCTATAAGAATTTCTTTGGCCGCATCTCTAACTGTAAGCTCTCGTTCTTCGTCGTCCAAAAGCACATCGGTGTGGGGTGTAGAGACTTTCGAAGCAACGGCATCCCCAGTGTGGGTAGCTATCATAATATAACGTGAAAAATACTCCAGAGAGACAGCAGAACTCTAAAGCCCCATAACGCAGCTGTATGACCACAAGTTTTAAGAGCAGAGCGGCGTGAGGTTTGCGGACAAGTCGCGACGGACGGCAGCAAGCCGAGGGAAAATTGATGGCTACTAAATTTAGAGCAATTGCCGTTGATGTTGCGTCTTGTTCCCGATCTCTATCATCTGCACTGTACATGTCATTGTCAAACTCAAAACCAGACTCAATGGCGGACATACCGGCCGGCGGTGAGCTCGATATACGCAATCCCGTTTTACCATTGGAAATATTGGAGAAAATCATTGACAGTGTATGTCAGTTACCCCAGCATGATCCTTCCACAGGAGAGATGGCAACCTTCAATCAATGTGCCCTGGTTTGCCAGAATTTTCTGCCAATTTCACGTCGCAGTGTGTAAGCACGCCAACGCGCACTTACCACCATCAACCGCCATTTCCGCTTATCACTTCGGTAGCATTACAACTTGTAGATACATTCGGGATTCCGCGCCCTCGTTGCTCTCCCTCTTACTTACGAGCAACGAAGGTGCGCTAGATTACTCTGACTGTAATCTCTCTTACTTACGAGCAACGAAGGATATCTTTTGACCCCGTCTTAGACCGTACTGAGTGAGGGTGCCGAAACCGACACCCTTTCACAGTGCCTTCAAGTGTTTGCAAGTACAATTTCACGGGGAAGGTTCTGGGTGTCGCCTTGTCGGGCTTGGCCAGATTCTCCAACATGGAAACAATATCGCACCTTACATTCGAGAGCTCCACGTCAACCTACTTGAATACACAAGAATATCTAGCGTCACAGAAGCCGAACTTAACCAGTGCGCTAAGCATATTTTGGGTTTTCCAAAGGTTCAATCCATTGTATTTAATGATGGAATCACTGTCCATTGGACTGGGATTGTGTTACACCGCCATTCACTTTGTAGCTTCGTCGAGGACTTCTGCGGCGACCTCATCAAATCGTATTCGTCTAGAGGGACCTTAAAGTCTCTAGTGATGATACACGCCCGATTATACGATCTGCCATTTCAGGAAATACTTGCATATCACTCCCTCACCAACCTTCATTTTTTCACTACACAGCTACAGTCGTCCCACCCAGCTGGAATTACGGCCCCGTATCTACAGCGCCTGACACTCGATTGCTTCAGAAAATCGAAACTCCTCTCTTGCATTTCCCCCTTCTCCAACTTACAAGAATTATCTCTCAATACCGTCGTTTTCTCCTGCGGAAGCGCACTTGGATCTCAAAGCAATATCCCACATGTCCAACTAAAAGTCCTCTCAGTCCGGTCTGATGATCCGTCAGAAACATATCCAATGACACTCGATTTTCTTGTGCGAGTTGCTGGTCAGAGAGCGAAAATGACGCGCTTGCCTTGGGTCGTGGACCATGCAGCGCGTTTCTACCAAGACTCGGAGGTAATAGCGTCGATTGTAGATGCTTTACCACACCTTCGTCAGTTGGCTCTGGAAGGTGCATATAAAATCTCGGTTGTCCCCAATACACTTTCACTCACGACCATGATTTATGACATCAACAAACCAGTTGCTCTACCAAATTATGATCACCTTGCCAGTGAGAAACAAATCCTTTCATTTGGTGACTTGGACCTCGAAAGGCATATGCGTTCCTACCTCCCTAACCTCGACCATTTTTACCTCACATTCTGGCCGGTCTGTCTAGGGAAAGGAAGTGTGCCGTTGATGATCAACTTTTTAACATCTATTGCCTGTCAGGCATTCACTCACAACTCGACTGCCCCTTAGCGAGGAAGAAAAAAGTGCCCTATTAACGAAGTCGTTACAGCGAATAAATATACCAGATTCTCCTGTTCATTTTTGCGGGACAGATATTACAGATGTACACTGACAGCCCCCAAAGAAATCCGTATGAACTTGAGGGGACCGTTACAGTAGACTTTTGCGGGTTTTGCGTTGTCAGCTTCTACCATGTCTATTCGAGTTGTCCCGTGTGCGACGGGTGCCGTGAGTATTATTGTTAACTGACCAGCTTGATTCAGCGACACTGGCACTACTTATGTATCGATTGACTTCCACCTCGAAGTAACTTGCCATTGAACTACGCCTTGCGTTCAGAAGGTATTCCCATAAAGGGCAATGATCAATCGTCGACCGCGCAGTCTTCGCGAAACATACTTATCTGAATAGCGTCGCGGTATAGTAGGCGCTAGAAGGTACTGATTTACACATACGCAAAGGAATCAGATCGACGTTGAATACAATATCTTATGTCCTATAAATACATTGAAAAATAAATACTATATGGCTACATCTATCTGTCATGATGTCGTGAAATGTGTGAGATGCAATGATGACCAATGAGGGCTCGTATCGTCGTAAAATAAGTTAATAAATTAAATAAATCAGTCGTCATGATTCGTAGCGTCTCCAACGGAGGCCGCAAACAAGCACACTACCTGGAGCACTGGTGACGGGTTGGCAAGGAGGAGCAAACGGAGGAAAAGTCGCAGTGTTGACAAAATGAAATGTGGAGGTCGAGGTGTGATCTGACATGGTCTAATAAATGCTGTCAGAGGTAAGCCACACATCGGTAGACAAGAAAACCCACTGGCTAAATTGTGCTTCATCGTAAATGTATTATTGCACCATAGGCAAAAATACAGACGAGCTGATCCTCCACTCTTTCTTTTATCTTTGGACCGCTCTTGGTGGCTGGGACTGGTGATGAGGGGACGATAGCCACACACCCAGGTTTGTAGGTCTGAGCTGAGGGACTGTATGTATGTGTTCAGTACCTGCAGCTGCAATGCAGTGTTTGAGGCAGTCAGACGCTCGTCGTGGCACGAGACTTGAGTATCTCCCATGATGTTGACAATCCTTCCTGCAACTTCGGAGTAGCGACAATCCACTGCTCGATTGATTCGCTCCAACTGCAAGGCACTCGGCCTCGAGAGTCCTGATCGGAATTGACTTTGAGGTTGAGCGGGATGCGTTCCAGATATGCGAGAAATCCGCGGAGGCCCTGAACTGATACTCCCTGGGGAGATGCTGCGACGCAAATCTTCATGCACCTCATAATTAGCGCCATGCTCCAGGCCGCTACCCATTGATAAGTGCCTCTGTCCTGAATGCACCATGTGGTTTACAGCATCAAGACCTACACACTTGTTAGATATACTCCATCTGGAAGAAGAAGGCGTACCTTGCATCTGCATGAAAGGCATCGCTTCAAGCTGATATGTACCCCGAGTATTTTGGTAATCCGATATCCCGGGATACGAATTGTCTAAATTGAATGCTGTTTCGCCCACCTGTGGCTCCTGAGTCCAGCTATGGGGCAGGCTATCGTATGCATAGCTAGCAAGTGGCTGGCTCCAGTCAATGTGGCCGTTATAGTCTACAGGAAACATGAAATTCTCTGGAAAAGCCGACTGGTACGCTTTTTGATGGGAAGCCTGCCCGCAAAGTGGTGTTGAGGGGGTTGTTGGAAGGGACGGATGAATGAGTTCACAGTCACTTACATGTATTATATATTTAGGGGTCTGTGCAGTATATGTGTGATGGAGGAGGCCCTGTGATGACTAATTCGAGACGGAGATGTTACATGTTACAACTTCTGGGAATTTATTTTCATTGTTGCGTTCATACACAACCGTATCAGGTATCTTACCTTCCGGATCTGGGACATTGCCCGGCCGTTGGCGGAGGCAGTGTAGTCATAGACGGCCGCATGTGCCCGCCGTTATTCAGTCATTGGAGTTGCTGTTGAACACTTTTGATTGTGTGTTTCAAACTCTGGCGCGCCTGAACTCGCTGACTCTTCGCCGGCTAGGTTGTCAAGCGACCTTTCGCAACGAGGACAACACCGAGTGATTGTTTCGACTACTACGTGTCCTGCTGGTATCGTCAAGAAAGCGCATGTTTAATCGTATGCTGCCTGATAGGCTGGGAGGGAATATTGCAGTTGAATTACACGTGCCCAAGGGATAACAGTTTCGAAGATGGGTCCGTGGTCATCGCTTTCCTGAACATGGCATCACTGGTGTTCCAAAGCATGAGGCCGGATGATTGTGATATTTTAGGGGTCCGGCTTACCAGCAGGCCAGCCATTAACAGGTTTGCGAGGATCAGCAGCATGCAGGCGTGCGGTGGCTGGAGCCAATTTGCTCCGTTTAAATTAAATGTATGCTATCCTTGGCTGTGATGCTGAGGCGGTGAACGTGTGACTATCGCTTTGAGCGTTTAACTTAGCGCTCATGCTTGGCAGAACGACGATGGCCCTCAATGGAGAACTCCTTTGTGGTCGGGGAGGGCGGATACCACAGAGCTCAAGGCCAAAGGCTGCAGAGCGCATCACAAGATGCTCTCGAGGGAAAACGTTGGGACATGGCACATCAATCACAGCTTCCAGTTCTGCAGGCTGTTCCGAAACAGCACAGGCACAGCCTTGTATTGTTGTTGCTGTTTAATATCGAGTCACTCAAGGGGCTTGAAACTCAAGAAAGATATCGTATGTGCGTATTCTACAGGTAATAATACATGTATTCAGGATGTTAATATGTTGATAATATTCGGGGGCGTCAAGATTATACGTAACACCCCTGCACCAGCGACATGCGAAAGCCTCATGGTGTGGAACTCCGACGCAAGCGCCGAGGGGAAACCGAATACTTCATGACGAGACCCAGGTAACTAATGAAACATTTCTACCAGGTTCTACATAGTGCACCGATGACGAGTGGGGAGAGTGGAACAAACGGAAGAGAAATCACAATAGTTACAGAAAGAAATGTGAAGGTCCATATGAGATCGAATGTGATCTACAAGAATGCGATTAGCAGGCGAAATATATTTAGAGCGAAAAGCAATGTGAGAGCCGATGAAGCTTACTCGCGAGATTATACTTGACTGTAAACGTGCTTTTACACCACAGACAACAATATAACCGTTCATAGTCGATGCCCCTTTTCTTGTCCCTGGATCTCTCAGGTCGATGCGACATTGGCGTGCTTTGGCTGTTAACTATCCAGGCCTGAACGTCAAGGTCAAGTGTGGCTATGTATGCATTTAGCTTGGAATAGTGAATAGTTGCGTCATCTGCTATGACGGTTCCAAAGTATTGCGAAGCATGCGCCTCGCTCATTATCTTTGTAATAGTCTTGGCGGCGTTGGTGTATCGGCTATCAAACGCTCGACACAGTCTCTCGATTTTCTGAAAGCGCGGGTGGGCCATTCCGACGCCAAGCAATGGATTTGGTGAGCTTTCCATGGGCGCTTGGGGGCTTAGGTTGAACATCGGAGGGGAATGTATGTTTGCCGGTGACCACGAAAAGCTACTCGGGGCTTCGAGCTCATTGACAGGCACAGCTTTGCCCGAGTTATAGGGGTGTTGTGGGGCTATGTCACTGCAAGGCGAGCAATTTGCTTGCTGGGTAAGACTGAAGCACCATTGATGAGGCACCTGATTTGCCATACTAAACGTCATGCCCAAGTTCTCCTGGGCCTGCATGGAAGTGAAGGACTGTTCGACTCCTGGGTACATAAATGGATGTGGCTCTGACACAAAGGATTCAGGCACGTGTGCTTCAGAGATGTATATTGGCCACGCTGAGCCATTGGCGCCGTCATTTGGATCCCCCCTTAGAGAGGCTTCGAGGGGCCTGTGAGTGTCACCCAACATAGATGAGGGGCGGTAAGATATTTGAGCGGGGGGCAATGATAGGAAAGGGATATCTCGCGACTGTAATGGTATGCGAGGGTATTAGCTGCTTGCTCCTCAACTTTCTATAGGTCAGCCTTTTATACGCGAACTCTCTACTTCAGCGGACTCTGGATGCTATGACACAATGTATTTGTGAGCTTTCCGTATTCGGAGACTGACTGAATCGTAGGAGTTCCCCGAGCCCACAATATGCGCAGGGGCGCCACAGTTTCCTACCCAAAACATATAATATTGTTCTAGGTCTGTAGCCTAATCCAAAGTGGACCGGAAAAAAAGTGTATGTATCCCTATCTCAGATAGGACGGTCGGAGACACACAGTTTTTACTGTGGACATACTATAAGTCACCGCTTGGCGTCCCATCCCATGTCCATGGACCATGATTAATGGGCTGAAGCCCACATTACTATTAGGGTGCTTCAAGCAGGGCCAGACAGAGGAATCGACATATTTTAAAATTTACCTACAGCATACAATTAAACCTTGCGTTTTCTTACCTGACCCTGCTGTATTTATGCTTAGTTCGTTCCAACAATTACGGTAATTCCAGGAGCTATGGTTGAAGCCTTGTGTCCACAAATAAGGTTTGGGTGTGTTTTTCTGGCAATTGGTCTGACTATGCTTATCTATTCAGCCAGGAAGCGATACATGCACTCTATCATTTTGCCATTGATACCATAACGGCGGTCAGATATACTGATATAATATCTGTGAGTATCATTTTCAAGTTGTCGACTCATCGATCATACCCAGTCATTTGAATAGACCTGAAGAATATACCCCTGAAATCAGACCCTTCGAATTCTGATCCAGATCCCGAAGAGGACAATATGCTTCAACGATCTTGATAGGTGGTTACCATGTTTAGAGCTCGTGCGCAATACAATACCCGGAGGTGCCAGATGATTGTCGGTGTTATACTCCGACTCCCGAGCTTCGACCACTACACCGCCGATGCTCAACATACGAAGAATCTGTCGTTCAATTCAATTGTCCTTCCCCAATGTTCTTCTTTTTCGCAATTATGCGGGCAGACGACTTTGGACCATCGTCATAGTCTGCCAATCCAGACGATTGCACTTTTCGGCGGACTTAGTGCCACACTTGACTCACGATGCATGATGTTGTTGTCCCCTCAATTCAGTGATATTCAAGGTCCATGGACCCCGGATATAGAAATTACCTCTGACACATTCTCGTCCGTACATTAAACCCCGTATCTCGTTTATCTCCTAGTGCTCACATAGACGATGTAGACAATCAATCGCAACGCGATTGACATGCGGGTCTCCTGTTGTGTGTGCTGTATACCTGAGGCTTGGATCCACTGAGTTACCTCCGAGTCAAGAGTCGCACGTGATTCAAAAGAAATACAATGCAGGACATTCGTCGCTCATAGGTTGTTGCTCGAGAAGTGTAGTAGTCCATAAAGCATCACGAATAGCCCTGTATAACTTGGTAGCCTCTATTTTTATCTCTTCCGGTGGGTGCAATGAACATAGGTGAGGATCCCCTAGTCGTTTACCTTAATTAACTTTATTCAAGTTTCGATACTTTCGCCGCATGCTGAAGATACAGCTTGCAGACAACTCAGCAAAAAATACATTAAAGTTGTCCTTCGACGCTCAGTGGTTGGGACCACACATTGTTGTAGACATATAGAAGCGGCATATCAAGGACTAAGTATTACCAGGTATCATGTCGTGCACTTGTGACGGGTGGGCAAAGTCGAGCAGACCGAAGAGAAATCACAGTAGTCGCAGAAGGAAATGTGAAGGTCCATATGAGATCGGATGTGGTCTATAGCCATGCAACGAAAGCAAAATTGAGAACGAGAGCGAGGTAAGAACACAAAAGCTACTTACTTGCGAGGTTATGCTTGACTGTGAAGGTGCTGTTGCACCACAGGCAACAAAACAGCCGGTCGTAGTCCTCATTCTTCTTCTTGTCTTTACATTTCTCTGGTCGGTGCGACGGTGGTGTACTTTGACAATTAATGATCCAGGCTTGAACGTCGAGGTCAAGGGTGGCGATATAGGCATTTAATTTTGCGCGATGAGTGGCAACGTCGTCTGTGAGGATCGTACGAAAGTATTGCGAGGCATGGGCCCCGCTCATAATCTTTGTGATAGCCTTGGCGGCGTTGACATATCGAACATCAAGCGCTCGACGCCGCCGCTCGGCTTGCCTGGTGTTCGGATGGACGGGTCCATACCCGATAGGGGAATAAGCGGGACTTTGAACAGGCGCTTGATAGGTCCAGGGCAAGTGAGCCGATCCGACACTTCCAAGCCATACCCCACAACCACTTTGAGGGTCAGTTCGATTCACAGGCACAAACTGATTACCATCAATAGCATTGGGGTGTTGAAGAACAGGTGGGTGAGAATCCGGGACCATTGGCAGATAACGATCGGTGTCACAGCCCCATTGGGCGAGCAGCGCTGACGCTGGATCTTGAATGAGCAACGCAATAGGACTCGAAAAAACTTCGACAGACGTACAATTGTGATAGTAAGGGACATTATCGACTGTTTGTAATTGATATGTCGAGGGGGTGAGTGTTGGTATGAGCATCGCGGTCGGAGGTGCGCAATTGAATGGTTCAGCCTGCATAGAACGACTCCGAGTCGACTGGTTGGGCCCTCGACGAGAGCTGTCGAAAAGATGAGGAAGGTTGTCAAGAGTGGATGAAGGTGGGTGAGGGGAGAGAGGGCATGTATATGTGGAGCTCATGTCGTTCGAGTGGAAGGAATCATGCAGATTCTCTCTAGTTTCCGACCAGCTTTATAGCGGACCTCTTTACTTCGAAAATTCAGGGTCACAAAGTAACTTTAAAGACAGGCTTGCCAGAGGCACCCGATATATCCCAAAAATGTCAAGCCCTTAAGGTCGGTCAGAGAGAGCCGAAAAAAAAGTGATCTATGAGTATCGATGTACATCATACTTACATACATTGCTGTGCAGCTCTTGTCTGAATCCCATTGGTTCAGACGTTCAGACCCAGAACCCCCTCCTCGTGTATGTTCCATCATGTGTAGTTCAACAATTTATCGGGTTTGTGGTATATATATACCAACATCATATTTCCACAGCCAGGAATGAGTGCTATTTGAATGCAAAGAACCTTCACCGCTCCTCGTCGGTGGAAGGTAATATCATATCATCAATAGCCATATGCTGCCTCCATTTCGGGACATCGGGTCTTGACTTTGAGATTCTCTTTCAAATACTCTCTGTCGCGGAGTCTGATTTAAAATAATCGTTCTTACTCTCTATCCTGAAGTCTGGTTCAACATGTCCTTACTCTGTCCTGCAATCTGGTTTGAGATCAAGTCGATCGTACTGGTTATCAAAGCGTCATTTTTCCTTCTAGAAGGGCAAATCCGTGAACGCTGCGGTTTTCAGGATAATGAGTCGTCATGTAATCGGATTGGATGTACTTATCTGTGACTAGTTATATGGGACGCAATCACAAGCGAGGTTCGGAGACGCCCCGAAGTCTAAAGTACTAAATAGGGATCTCGGACTGGGGAAGTCTGGGGATCGATTCCTGGTGCTCACACGCAGCATTCACGAATCTCAGCCTTGTTTCCTAAGTTCTAAGTTTATAAAAAGCACTTATCAAAAGAGGATATCGGCATGTGTGTTGAACATCGATTCGAACTGGCGGAAATAATCATCCATCTATCGACGCCAGGAATCATGATTTGATGTTCAGGAGGTATGTGCCGTTTAAAGACCCCCCTTGTGCACCTAATGCAGCCTCGTGCAATCTTCAACTGCAAACATATCGGGATCGGGCTTCAGTGGGTATGTAAACGTTATGGGGCCTACATAAAGTGTGCATACTCTGAGGACATTTCCAAAAGCACACTCTGAGGACATTTCCAAAAGGAGCGCTTCCACTCTCAGGGCATTTCGAAAAGGATTGGGCGCACATGCTCCCCGACATGTTACATAGGTCAACCTTTGCAATCACCCGATTCCTGTTGCCGATAAGCTCCTTGTTGGGTTGATAGTGTCCGGCTTTCCGTGATTGATTACAATGGAAGGTCGTGGACATCGAACAAATCAGCTGGGCCCGGTTCGTAGTTCGTCTCGCACCGTTAATGTAGGCGCGTCTTTGCGACGGTTAGCGCTTGCAGAACTCTAACACATTGCACCTACATTGCACGGCGTTCTATGGACGGAAGAGAAGGGTGGGCACTCCCATATTATTTGACACAGATAATCGAATGCGGCTCAAACGCTGCCGAATCAAACGGAGCAGAACGTGTTCAAGACGCAGACGATTTACACAAGTTGCATGCCTACACAACAAAGTCAAGTATTTCATATGACAACATTGATATGACTGTCGTGGAGAGGTCGACAGTATCGAACCTTCTTCCGAACACTAAAATCGAAATGCTGCTGCCTATATGAAGCAGTGGCTTCTTTGGCTTCGGTGTAGGGTATGATAGTTTTAGAATCATTGTGCCAGTGGGTAGGTGCAAAGCTGTCAACGTCAACTGTCATGTGGAAGTTGCGGCAAGTTGTAACAAAGCTATAGGGGGGACTGTGCGAGCACAAATGCACTTCGACTACTTAGTCAATTTGGAGCGAGAACAGAAAGTTATTCGAGCACCCCAGTTATATATTCAGGTTGGTCATGATCAAAGGCCCATCGACTCTGTAAGTTTGGTGTGGATTATATAGCTGCCTACAATAGACACGGACAGTTCGAATTGGGTTTCCTTAGTCTAACAACGCCCTTGATTCACAAAAATATGCAGATGAAGTTAGGTAGGTAAGAGAGGAAGTACGTTTCTTCATCGTTGGGATAAACTAGAGTGGATGA
Source organism: Panaeolus papilionaceus (assembly GCA_015501605.1). Taxonomy (NCBI): domain Eukaryota; kingdom Fungi; phylum Basidiomycota; class Agaricomycetes; order Agaricales; genus Panaeolus; species Panaeolus papilionaceus. The sequence goes on from JADNRZ010000014.1 coordinate 516,116, forward strand.
CGGCTGCCCTCAGTAGGGTGGCGATAATTCCCGTGGTCTGAATTCACACTCCGCCTCGTGCCTACCTGCGTAAACATACCCGAGGAGTAAAACCTTAATATAGTGCCCTGGTACTTCGACATCCAATCGACATCGAGGGTTTAATGTAGGGCATCGCAGATCTATGCACATGTAAGGGCTCTATATACGGCGATACGTCACATTATGGGGCGGAAGGTAGAATCATTTTGCAAACCAGTTCACTTGAAATGACTATCTACATATGTCTGATGCTCGAAGTCGGAAAAATCACGATTTGCATATACCCTTGCGGTCGCTGACGGGTTTATAGGTGAGGATCAGCCCATTCGGACCATTGTCATCAGCACCGAAGGCAATGAAGTAGAAGCAAATGTAGATCGAGATTAGCTGTCTGGGTGGTCGCTCAATATTCAGGTGGATGGGTGTGTACACTCTATATAGGCTATGATTTATGCCAGTCCACTCTATCACCCACCAAAATTATGATACAGGTCTATACAGGTATATAGATGAGGATCACCACCGCTCCACTGTACCTGTTGTTTACTCTATATAGGCTCTGACTTATGCAGACGATGCAGATACACTGGCCGAAATCCTGATGGCGCAGTATACACATGATACCTTTTTTGTGATTTTTCCGACAAAATTTGTCGGCAATGAATTGATTAACAGCTTATTGCAATTACATCGATGGTTGCATAGTTCTACTCGTAAAATAAGGTTCAAAATGTGTCAGAGCAAAGGCGTATAATACTAATAAGTAGTTCGCCCTCGGCTCTCACTCCCTTGTTTTTGGGGCTTTTAACTCTCAATTTGATTCATCATCGACCCTTGTTGTTTTTATTCTTTCTCGTTTTGTGTGGTGCTCTTTATCGCCATCTATTGGAGTTCTTATTGTCAACGGTCTCGGATCGCGAACCGCCCCATTTAGTATTTGCTTATGCGTTCGTATCATATCCACCACTCAGTATCAGGTGTAAGTAACCAAATTGGTGTCGATAAGTCGAAGTTGAAGTCTTGTAATGTTTGGTGATCATCGAGCACACACCTAAGTCTAGATTCCTTTGCCTTGCAGCTTACAGTAATTATGAATTATTTTCGAATCCCTTGATGCTCATAGTGAAAGTCAGCTCATGTCCCGATACGAGAGGCTACATTTTCAATTTTGGGCCTGCCATACACCCATTTGTAAGTTTCAATCTCGATCTTTAATTATTCACCAAAAATAACTCTCACTTTTTAGACAGAATGGCTCATGGACAAGTGGCGGTATTAGCCGTTTGGCTGCTTGCCCTGACTCCTCAGGCTATTTACTTTAACCTACGTGATGTCTCTATTCCCTTATTCCGATGAAAACGAAGGTCTGTTATATTGAAGTTGTGACTTGCGCGACTACATACTGAGGTTGGGTCATAGCCACCAAGCGGCCAACGTTGTTGGAAGAGTCATTTTTTTAGTGTTCCCCTCCGATGAAAGCGTAAAAACATAGCCACAACATTGGATAACGCGTTGAATAAGTTTTTGAAGAACTCCAGAGGAAGTGGTAGCTGCGATAAGAAAGATGAGTTCTTGGACGGTGATAGGCTCGATGACCAGTAACAAAATTTTATCTAACCGAACAACCATCACGGTCACCGGTGTTAACGTTGACGTACACAAACCTTTCACTGACCACGACGAGCTGGAGGGCGAGGCTCGATGGTGTTGACGCGCCATGGAATCCGATGGACATCGCGTATATCTCGGCTGGCATTGGATAGCCATCTGATAATATCGATAAGAGTCAGGAGACCAGTCATCGAGTCAACCTTGTCCCAATTTAAACAAATTTCATCCGCCCATCGATCCTTCTCATTATCCTCCTCCTCCTCATACTCATTACAACAGAACAATATGGCGCTCAACGAACTCGTTCAAAAACTTGAATCTTTGTCGATAAAACCTTCAGTCTCGGTTAAACACGCAGAGACCACCAATCCAACAACATGGAAAGAGGCCATCATCGCGTCAGGTTCTGCACCGGCAGAATTTGAACTCATAAAGACCCTCGTTTACAAGCCCAAAACTGCCAAATCAGCAACCCCAGTTCCCGTCGTCGTTATTGCGCGTGAAGACACGGAAACAAACTCTGGGGCCATCGGAAAGAAACTCAACCTCAAAGAACTCCGTCTCGCGTCAGAAGACCTTTTGAAGGAATTTTTCTCGCTCAACAAAGACTCACGTACGCTTCAAACTATACGCTCAACGACGACGAGGGCACAAAACTAATTGTTGCATTTTTATTGTAGTATCTCCGTTCTCAATAACCGACTCGGTGTTCCCGAAAGTCGTCACAGTGCTCGACACCTCTATCACTACTTCATCATCACTCTTTGCTGTTCATGCCAACTCTTCAAGCGAGACTATCTTTATCAAGGGAACAGACATTGAATCTTACCTCAAGAAACTCGAGACGGAGGAGCGTAAAGTCCAGGACCTCGACTTTTCAACTCTCGCAACAGCCGCTCCAATTGCCCAAGCTGCCTCTCCGTCAGGTCCCGCCGCTCCTTCGCAAGCACAGAGCGCTGCTATTGAGGGTGCCATCCCCATTGCTATTGGTGTCAAGAAGGAGGTTGATTTCGCGTCGTGGTATACCAACGTGAGTGCCCATTGTGTCATATGTTATCCTGGCCATAATTTTGCCATCAGGTCCTCATCAAAGCAGATATGCTGGACTACTACAGCGTCAGTGGTTGCTACATCCTGAAGCCATGGTCGTACAGCATTTGGGAGGAGATCCAATGTATGTGGTCAATGTCTGATTTCTTCTAACATTACCTCACAAGCTCTACAGCATGGTTCAACCGCGAAATTAAGGAACTCGGCGTCCAGAACTCCTACTTCCCCATGTTTGTCTCCCAGTCTGTGTTGGAGCGTGAAAAGGACCACATCGAGGGCTTCTCTCCAGAGGTTGCTTGGGTTACCAGGGCGTGCGTCGTTGTCTATTTTATCTTGAATTTATTTTGACATTTTATTCAATTTTATAGTGGAAAGTCCGACCTTGAGGAACCTATTGCCATCCGTCCGACATCAGAGACTGCCATGTATCCCTGTTCGTATATCTCACATCCACATTATAACAACCTCTGAACATCATACAGACTACTCCAAGTGGATTCGCAGTCATCGTGACCTTCCCCTCAAGCTCAACCAATGGAACAGCGTCGTCCGTTGGGAATTCAAGAACCCCCAACCCTTCATCCGTACCCGCGAGTTCCTCTGGCAAGAAGGACACACCGCACACCTTACCAAGGCCGAGGCAGATACCGAAGTCCGACAAATTCTCGACCTCTACCGACAAGTCTACGAGGATCTCCTCGCTGTTCCTGTCATTCCCGGTGTCAAGACCGAGAAGGAGAAATTCGCCGGAGGTCTCTACACCACCACCCTCGAAGGCTTCATCCCTACCTCCGGACGAGGTATTCAAGCAGCCACTTCTCACTGCCTTGGTCAGAATTTCTCCCGCCCTGAGATGTTCAACATCTTCGTCGAGGATCCCAACGATGGCTCCAAGTCCTACGTTTGGCAGAACTCTTGGGGTCTCTCGACCAGAGCTATTGGTGTGATGGTCATGGTCCACGGAGACAACCAAGGTTTGGTCCTTCCCCCGCGTGTCGCCAGCGTCCAAGTTATCGTCGTTCCCTGCGGTATCACTGCTAAGACGACTGACGAGCAGAGAGCCAAGATCAACCAGGGCTGCGACGATCTTGCAAAGACCCTCAAGAAGGCTGGTATCAGGGCTAAGGCTGATTTGAGGGAAGGTTATACCCCGGGATACAAGTTCAACGACTGGGAACAGAAGGTAAGTGCTGATATGCGTTTTTGTACACACATATGGCTTGGTTCTGACGCATATATGCATATAGGGCGTTCCCCTCCGCCTCGAAATCGGTCCCAACGATCTCGCCAAGTCCCAGACTCTCACCGTTCGTCGCGATACCGGTGTCAAGGAGCCCGTCTCCCTTGAGGGCGTCACTGCCTCTGTCAATGCGCTCCTCGAGAAGATTCAGAGCGACATGTTCCGCAAGGCCAAGGAGACATACGATTCGCGGGTCGTTGAGGTTACTAAATGGGACGACATCGTCCCTGCCCTCGATAACAAGTCTATCGTTGCTATCCCCTGGTGCGACGTTGAGGCTTGCGAGGACGACATCAAGGAGAGGAGTGGAAGGGCGTGAGTATTAGTTTATCTGGATTTTAAAGCGCATATATTGATCTTTTTTCTCTGTTATCGTAGTTCTGAACCCCAGGACGAGCGCGCTCCTTCTGCTGGTGCCAAATCCCTCTGCATTCCCTTCGACCACAGCCGCTGGACTCCTATCGAGCCTGGAAAGACCAAGTGCCCGGCCTGCGGCAACGACGCGAAGCACTGGACCTTGTTTGGAAGGTCTTATTAGACGCTTGGGGTGGTTGTGTTGTGGGTTACTTATGGCATACTTTACTTAGCTGTTGGGTATGTGTAAGTAATGCGTAAGTATGATCACTTGAAGCAATAAATGTAGCATATTATTTCCCCACCTCTCTATTCTGTCGTTTTTGCTCTGAATAATTCTTACCCTGGTTTGTCCATTGCAACCAGCTGGTGTCCCTGTCATATTTGTCGTTCCCTGACTCCGATGCTATTTTTTTCGGTTTCGATGTTGTCTGCTTCGTTTGAGGGTTTTTGGTGTGGCTTTTTTTTACAGATACATAAATTGATTCCATGGTATTACAGATACAGATACGAAGTAAAGTACATTTATATATCCTGTTTGTATTACTTGTTCCGAGCCCGTCGCTGCTGAGGTTCGGGAAGGGGTTCCGGATTGGCAGCCAAGGCCGGCAGCGTTGCTGGGGTCGATGGGCCTAATCCTCTTTCGGTGCATTAGCTTTGGGCTAGTGCCTCCCGCACTCTGGTGGTTGTAAGTAGGTATGATTCACGATTTTGTATGGTTACGTTGTCGGTTGCTTTGGGTGAACTTAGACTTGAGGGTACAAGTCACTGGATAACCCAATCCGCAATAAGTAACAAGTAATTTGCAACTGTGGACTGGAGAGACTTAAGGGGTCGTTAAAGAGTTCGACCCTCGATGCGCCTCCAGGGAGGGTTTCAATTGACTTTGCGCGCCACAAGGCTCGATGATGTTGCCAGGATATTGTGACCAGGGTCTGAATCCGACCAAGCGTATAAAAACCCCACCCACTCGACGGTTTTCCTTCCCCAGATACCCCTTTCTGTCCTGCATTCCCCTCCTTTTGCACTTCAATAGGTGAGTCGTGCTTCTCTGGAATACTCTTCGGTTGGTCAGTAACTAACACAAGTTGTCTCTCATGCAATGCACGAAGTTCGGTAGGCCCGCCTTCATCTCAACAACGCCCTAATCCAAGCCTCGATGGCCGTTCAAATCGACAATTATCCGCGTGAGTCATCTTCTCCGGTGTTCAACCAATATTGACAACCATTACTTACAATCTAAACTGACAGGTCTCAAAGCACAGCTTATCAATATAGCAGAAAGGCTAGAAGCTATCTATGTGAAGCACCAGCACTTGGATAAAACCTACCAGTTCCAAAGTATACTACCCGAAACGGCTTTCTATCTCATCGAGCTTCGGAATGCGATTACAGAGTTGGAAGCGCAGGTGACCCACCATGAGGCTCCTTTACAGTTTGAGAGGATTTACGGTTTGTATAACCCTCAAGTGAAATTGTAGTTGTAGTTGTGATACCTATAATTACTACGATGCTCGAAGAAAAATATTCATCGTCAGGTTGGTATGTGGCCCGCCTGTTCATTTTAAGCCTGGACGGAGGTCAGGTATAAGATTAGAGCCTGAGGCAAACGATCGTTGATCATCAATAGATCATGGGCGTCAAAAGATCACATCTCAGATTCTCAGCAATTAAATCAAGGCTTCTCTGCCACGCGATGACAGCTTAAATTTCTCGTGATGAATTGGGTCTGACTCGTGACGCGTCTTCAGTGTTCGCTGCGGCAATTCCTACACAACAAATTGAATGTCCACTGTTCTACTTGTTTCGTATGTGAAAAATCCAGGGCGCTGCTACATCCAAATTCTAATGCTCGCCTATTATAGAGCTATCAATACCGAGCTTTCGTGTTAAAACGGTACAGCGGAAACCAAGACAATGAGGAGAGGGGATATGGGGTCGGAAATAGGGATTCAATGTGAGGTTGGACCTTCGTCCTAGTTCTTCGATGGCGTTGCGCATGGCATCCAAGCAAGGGGTCACGATCCAGTGCGATTCGGGGTCAAGGGAGTCCGATAGTCGCAGGTTGGTGACACCCGGTATAACGAATCGAAAATCAATCGCCAATCTAAATGTTTGAAGGAGAGGGAAGTGTGAATGCGCCGTTAAAATTTTGACAAGGCATGACCACGGTCTGCGGTCGAAATCGTCGCTTTCGGACTCCAGTGCTAAATCGATAGGGATATCAAGAGTTATATGCTCGAGGTAGTTGTTGGTTGGGATAGATAGGAAACAATGCGATAAGTCGTTATTTGGAAGCAAGTAGGAACTCGAGCGGAGGGGAGAGCTGATTTTGAAGGAAAGGGATTTGAGAAATTTGAAGGACGTTTGCATATGTCCAGCGATGTTGACATTTCTGACGAGGGACCATTCCAATCCGTTAAATCCCCATGGCATTCGAGCTGAAAAGTAATGAAGTAGTCAGGCGTATGATGAAACGTGTAACGTACCGCTAATCTCGAGAGCCTGCAAGGATTCAAGCTGCTCAAAAAAGGTAGATACCACTGACAGGTTTCGCTGTGGATAGTCCAACTGAAGTGCCAGCCTCTCCAGAGCACTGAAAGGCTTCGCTTGGTGGAATATTGCACATGCGTGAATATAAGCCAGAAAACGAGATAAATGCTCCCCGATGTCTTCATGGTCCGTTTCGATTCTGAGATCTCTCAATCCGAAAGGTGGTGTCAAGGCCCCGGGATCAGTAATGTAATCGAGAAAAATCACGTATGATATGTGAAGCTTCTTCAGACTTGGAAAGCGGAGAAAAAGCGATAGAGGTACTTCCATTTGAGATAGAGAGAGGTCCGTAATGGCAGAGCTAACCGAGCAATCGTTGGCAATGGCCTTGGGGTCGTCGAACCGGTGAAGGCGTACCGTACGCAGCGAGGGGCAGGTAGTGAGCGCTGAGAGCGGTAGTACATCCACTCTGGCGGCATTGAAGATCCGTAACATTCCTCTGAGGGAGTATGTTTCGATAAGATGATTAGTGAACGCCTGCATATCCGAAGGCGGGAAGGTTTGGGCAAACAGGACTGCTTGTGCGGGTTTATGGCGCACAGTGATCGCTTCTAAGCGAGGAAGGTGAAGCAAAGTTCTGTTATATGTCGCTATATCTGTTTCTGAAATCCCCCCTTCCATCATATTTGTCGTAGTAGAAATGCAGATCCCGCGAATATGCATCTTGAGATCGGGATAGCTCTCCAACAGCTGCACGAGTTGGCCGATAAATTTATTGTTTCCGTGGAGCGAAACTTCTACAAAACGAAAAAAGTGAGGTCTAGTAAGCCTATAAAACTGCTTGCATATAAGCGAGCACAGTCCTAGGTCTCTAGATTGTTCTTTGGTGAGGGGTTGATCTGACATTCTCCTTCCGCTTTCCACCATGATATCGAGGATGTGACTGAATATTTCCAGCGGAAGTATAGGGCCTGGCTGATCATCTGTATGTGATTCATTAGAGATCTTGTTGAGCATTTCCGGAGTTTCGTTGATAAAGGTCGAACAGCGTTCCCTTCAAGATTGGACCAAGGTTACAAGTGGTTGGAGTGGATAGAAAACCCCGACCAAGTGAATCTCCCACATTATGTAAAACAAATATTATTGAACTTTCTTCAGTCTCAATGCCAACTTCGTTCTTACACTTCATAGTCAGATCCAGCAGCCGCTGCAATGATCATGAGCAACACAGACCTTGAACTTGCATCTGCTGGGGAGCCTATATCTTCTCATCAGCCTGTGTTCCCAATAGAGTTGTTCGGTCATATCATCGATGTTTTGTGCGAACGACTGGATGGCGCACCCCTCAACGACGATCAACTGATCACTGTGAAAAGCTGCAGTCTCGTCTGCAGCTCATTCGTCGCCATCTCTAGGAAACACATTTTTCAACGTATAGGCTTACACTTACTCATGGAAACACCACAGAGACTTGAAAACCTCGCACAACTTTTGGAGGAGGCGTCACCAGATATGAAGACATGTTTCCGTCATCTAAACATCAACATGGGGGGCTATAACTATATCTGCAGCATCCCATCGATGAAGTTGCTAGTTAGTCGGATCCTTATAGCCCTACTTCCCCTTCCTTGCATCGAGTCAATTGCAATCTTGTTTTCAATACCCCCCGTCAAGGAACATCGTCCCAGCACCCAGGGAGGAGATGTTACAGACCTGTGTCATCGCCTTGTAGAAACATCCATCTCGAGGGGTACTTTGCGTACTTTGTACGTGAAGAAGATGGTCGAGCTTTCCATCCTCCCTGGAACCTCCGGGTTGACCTCGCTTCATACGTTGTACCTCGACCGGGGTGATTTTAATCTGACGCAGCACATAACCTCAATAAAAAACCTAACGATTAGAAAGAATAGAGTCCCTCTAACATTCATATCACACTTCCCCGCCCTCCAAACTCTTCAAATTTTACGCTGTCAGTTCTATGAAACGAATACACCAGCTCCCATGGCGCCTCCCAATGGTCTAATGCACCTCAACCTCGAACTATGCTCAACGTCTGGTGATACTGTCCCTGATTATACGAGTTCGCTTTCCATGTTTCTTGATTTTTTTCACGCGGAATCAGGAAAACGGGGCGTTGAGGCTTTTGGAAAGCTTAGGACGCTGGAGGTCACCTTCTCACAAGGACCTGATTTCTCGGTGCTGGACTCGCTCTTACGAGATGCAAAGAAGCTGGAATCAGTTTCTTTTCGAGGTCAGCAACGCTTCTGCCATGGATAATACGGGGGCTGACACGATTCATAGTCCTTCCTATGGCAAACATCTCCCTTTCTCGAATGTTTGATGGCATCCGTTCTACGAGGCCGTCTCTATCTTTGAGGCTAAATGGACACTTAGGGTACTTCTCTGACATTAGGGAGGGAGTACCCCCGAGTAGTCACCTCCAAAGTGTTGGCATCTTGTCAACTTTCTCCCGAAAGATCCCCCTCCACTTTGATAGCATTCAAGCATCTGACGCTGTGCAGCCTCATATGACCCCCGGCTGGCGTGCATGGGACAAATTTCTGACATACCTCTCGGCCAGCAACTCCAAATTTATAGATTTAGGCGAAATGGAGTTGTGCATCTTCATCGATGGTGAGGGGAAGGAAGTTGAAAAAAGTGACGGAACCCGGGTTCCAGCCTGGACGAAGGTGGTGGATGAGCTCGGTCAGAGGGAGGCCGGCCTATTAGGCACCTATCTTGAGAACATCTCAGGAACCACGAGGTCGAGGGTAAAGTTGATGATCGCGGTTTATGCAGGTTGAAGAAGCCTCTTTGATTTACCTCAGTATGACTTGTGTAGTCGCATTACAACGATACCCCTACATAATTGGCGTATAATTAGCACGAAGGAGAGAATATATGTACGAAAATTAACAGAACCGACAAATGTAAAAACGGCAGCTACAGAACCGACAGGTATGTATAGAATTTTCTTCAATTAGGGGCCACGAAATTCACAAGCGCTACAAACGCTTGTTCATCGAGATTGAGCTTATCAACTTGACGCCTGACAGACTCCAAGTATTCTTCTCGTGATATTCTTCCTGGTATGAACGACTCATCTTTTCGCAGATGAGTGGTCCACTCAACGATGAACTCCATCGCAGGCTGGGATTCGATGACTGCTTTTGCCGCATCATCGACTTCCTTGTCCTTCAGGAGATCCATCGCTTTGTTATACCTTTCTCGAGTAATAAACGATGGGCCTATGGCCAACCTCCAGGAGAGTGCCCACGAGTCGGTATCGGGAAGTAGCTGGATGCCAGCTACTGCTGCCATTTTCTCTTGGGCAAGGTGAAGAAGACTTTGGAAACGTATGTTATCCGCGATGTCTTCGTCCTTCGGTTCAGGGGGTGAAATAAGCATCAGTTTCTTGCTCGAATAAATTATGAACAGCACTGACCTTCCTGAGCCAATGCCCAACAGTGTCCTCCATAAGCTCATTAACTTCCTTGTCCGACATTTGCATTACCTCTTGCATTTTTCTCTCCTTCGCCAGCTCATCATTCACCCTCCTCAAAATCCTAGCCTCCAGCGCACTTTCTGCTTCTCGTCGTTCTAAGGTAATCTGAGCTTGAAGAGATTTCTTGAACGATTCCAGTGCAGTTTGCCATTGTGCAGGGAACGTCTCCTGAGATGGCGCGGGTTTATTGATTTGTGGTTGAGCGACTGCTTGCAAATAGGATTCCATTTGGGTTTGAGTCTCCCACCGCGTTCGGTCTTGCTCGAAGTCCCTCCTTCTCCGTTCTAGCTCCCGCTCCATTCTCTCCAGCTCGCGTTCCCGCCTATCCAACTCCCTTTCATGCCGATCAAGCTCCCGTTCTCGCCTATCAAGGGTTGCACTCAGGGTGTAATGCGTCTTCTCCGTATCCGTTCCAGGCCGAGCAGAATTCGGGACATTGCCAACGTGTGTAGGGCGGGTCGGAAAAGAAGCATGGTCCGAGGGTTGACCCGCAAACGTGTGGGTCGCCTGTCGTTTGACTGGACGCCATCCAGACCTTCGTTCGCTGTCAGCTTCGGAAGGTAATTCGAAGCTGTTCAACCCCTCGAGTCTTCTGGGGGTCTTTGGCTCTGCCATGCCTTTAGGACGGGGGGAAGTGCTGGTGGGCTCAGATTTAGGGACAGACGAGTCGATGTTCAGAGTAGGTTTTTCTTCTTCAACAGCCGGTATCGCAATTGGTACTTCTGTAGGAAGTTCTGGGTTGGAAGGTTCTGGGTTGGCAATGATGGGGCCAGCGTCCAAATCACCGACACTTGGTGCAGTGATTGTTGAAATGGTGATATTCGAAGAGTCCATGTTGTCCTCTTGGGATTCCGCCGATTCGGTATTTGTTGAGTTTTGAGCGACATTGAGAGCAGTAGTTCCAGGAGATACTGGTGTTGCATTCTCTGCAGTGATGGTGTCTACGATTGTGCTTGACTTCTCAACAATGTCTGCAGTAGTTGATGCAGTCATAACTAAAGTTACTCGATGGTTGTATACTGGCCAAAGAAACAGTTTTTACTGAATGAATTAGGGAAAGAGGTCGATTGACTGGGATGGATTCGGTATGAAAGAGAGTCGTAACTTTTACTCCATCGCCTTAGGGTCTGCCTCATGTTCGATTATCCGAACCCTTTCACAGCCTAATATTATCAGATAAAAAAGTCGCCAATATGACCGTATTCCCCATTTAGTTAATTGATGTCTCTCAACGAGGGTTCTTGAGACGCAGCTTCACACACTCGCCACCTCATCGACCATAATCTATACAATCTCCTCTACGGCATTATGGAGCAGTGCGAATCATCCCAGCTTTCTACCTCACACCTATCGGAAAGCGACCCTGTACTACCTATGGAGCTATTTAGCAAAATCATTGATATCCTCGGGACGCGTCCAGCTGGGTCACCTCTACCCCGAAATCAATCAGCAGTGTTGAGGACGTGCGCTCTCGTCTGCAGGTCATTTGCCCAACTTGCGAGAGACCAACTCTTCCATCACATTACTATTGGCCTCCATTTCACGGCCAAGGATCGATTCATGCGCTTTTCCCAAGCTCTTAAAGAAAACGATACTCTTTCAGCAGGCGTTCAGGAGCTGGTCATCTGGCTTGACTCTTTTGCAGGAGGCATGATATCCGAGGAACATTTTGATCAACACAAAGACGTCCTTTCCGGCCTCCCCCGACTTAAATCTCTAACTGTGTTATTCAATTCTCGTTTTACCTCTCCTCCAGCGCTATACATTAGCTCGTTCTGTTATCACCTAATCAACCACTATTCAACTCAGCAAATGCTCCGTTCTCTCCACGTCAAAACGATGGATGAGCTCCCATACCACTCTATTTTCAAAAGCCCTGCTATGCGCGAAATACGGCTCGATCGTTGCCTTGAATTGGAGGAGTGGGAAGTGCCGGTTCCGGGTCTTCAAAAACTAGCACTACGAAAGATGGATCTCGAGCCATGGTATATCGCATACTTCCCAAACTTAACAGCCCTTGAACTTTTACGCACAAATTTCTTTGAGCAAGAAGACAAATCAAATTCACCCTTATCCCTGCCTAGGTTCTCAGTAACCCATCTCACCTTGGAGTCATCGTCGTACCACGGAGGAAAGTTTTTGCCCTTTATTTCCTTCGTTAGATGCCAAGCCACGAAGCACGGATTTAGACCGTTCGAAGATATCCATTATTTGAAAGTTATCTTAAGCCATCAAATTCCAGATCTTGAAACTCTGCTTCAAGATACCGTTCGTTTAGCACATTTTACATTACAAGTCGATGGTGAGCTTCAGTGTCGATGCTATCGTCTAACTGCTAGCTAATAGACTCTAGCGCCCGAGGAGCTTTCTAGTGCCCAAATTACCACAGAGTTTGAATTCTGGGTGCGGACATTACTCTCCTTGACCCCGATACTAGAGAGGTTGTCTGTGGACTTCAACGTCAAGCACTACACATCGCTGTACAATCAGCTCATGGACCGAATTATTGACCTCTTTACCACACCCACTACCGCGAATCCTCACTTCTTACACAATAACCTGCACCGCCTTGATCTAAGCTTTCAGCTCGACGGAAGTGAAGCCAGCTTGGATACAACAAAACCGTGGCTAGCAATTGAAACCATGCTGCCATTGATGCGGTCCACTAGGTTTCCGATGCTCGAAGAAACAAACGCGATCATATCGTTTTTGGATCTATATATACCTGAGCCATATCTAGAGACATCTTTCCGAAAGTTTGCGGAGAAAGGAAACTTCGCATTGAATTTGCAATTCGAAGAAATCGTTCATGACGAGCTCACACATAGAGTTACAGCTACGTACCGATGTTGCCCGACACAACAATAAAGAGAACATTTTTCATGGTCAGGTTTTTCTCATGAGGTTAGAAGAGAGGTGTACCCTAATACCCATATTACCATTGTTTTTATTTTAAAAAATGTTGTGTGATACTTGAGGGTGCTTCGAGCCTTAGATGATGTCGGGAAGTAAATCTGGGTCAACATCTGCACTTCGAAGGACATGGAATGGGCTACCTCCTTCTCAAGGTAAAATTAATGACAGCGCCAGGGTAATAACAGACACAAGTATTTACCTGTATCACGTATATCTATGCTTGATTCCCGCTACTTTAGTAGTGGGTCTTGGGATGGGCTGCCACTGGGTCCATATTTGAGACATTGCTTGTCTCGGTGATAGCCAGGACATGCCGACACCTCGGCATTGCGGCCCGAATTTAAAACTCTACTTAATTTTACTTCACGTCCTCGTACTTCCACATGACCTTCCTTTTAAACTTGACCTTGGTACACTCATCTTCGCCCACGTTGTACCCAGAATTATCATAAATCCCGATGCGCCCTGCAGTATGTCCTTATCAATGTTGATCAATTATCTCCTGACCACAACTGGCAGAACCTAATGCTATATGCTGACTACATCAAGGTCGTCGATTCGGGTGACGGTGTGAACGACCATCAAACACCCTTCTACACCAATGGCATGTAAATTAAGCATGCGTATATCGCAAAATTAATTAAGGGCTGTTAATAGAAAGTAGCGGGCTTGCCATGCGTTGCATGGCGTTACTTAGTTTATTGAAGATTACGTCGAATGGGCTTATGTACTTAGGGTACGTGAAGGCTATTTAGGTCGCCGTTTGAAAAATTGAAAGTCCGTCTACTCTTCAGAGTCTGCGAATCAGACAAATTAAGCCCTTTGCCCCTATTATAGGTCCAGCGTGGTTTGAAGTATGCCTCACATCCTTTCTGGATCAGATTGCGACGTATTTCCCCCTGAAATAATTGGACACATTATCGACATTGTCGGAAAACGAGAGCGTGAGGTGTACCTCACTCCTCAACAGTCCTCCACTCTCAAAGCCTGTGTCCTCGTATGCAAAGCGTTTCTTCCACTATCAAGAACACACCTACTTCGATATGCTTCATTCGGGTTGGACGGAGGTCCTAGACAGAACCGCCTGAACCAGCTCGTTCAGTTGCTCAAGGACAACCCAAATATCAGACACTATATTCGAGAAATTGTTATCGACCTATCGGAATACATTGCACCACTAGAGGACGAGTCGAGCACTCAAAATGCCCTTTCTTGCATCCTTGACGTTCTGACCGACATCCCAGCAGTGGAATCAATTACGATCTGTTATTCTTCTCCAGCACCTCGGAGGCTGTCACCCAGCAGTCCTGTTGGATCATTCTGCAATCACATCATCGAAGTTTATGCGGAACGAGGAACATTGCGCGCCATAAATGTGAAGAAAATGGAGAAACTTCCATATACCATCATATTTGCATCTACGGCGCTTCATACTCTATGCCTGGATCGGTCTGACCTTCCTATTCTCACCGAACCTATTCCATCGATCAAATCTCTCACTCTAAGGAAGATTGTCTTTGTCGTTAGATTTCTATCGTTCTTCCCCAATATCGAGGAGCTGCACATAATTCGCACCAATGTAGTAAAGTGTGCTGAATTCCCATACAACTTACCTCCACCATCGTTCGGAATAAAGGCACTAACATTGGAGCATTGCTCTCGGATGAGTTATATGGACTCGGCCGGCGACAGAACATCGATCTCTGTTTTTCTTGAATACTTCTATACCAAAGCAGAGCAGGAAGGCCTTCCACCATTTTCTCGGCTGACAACATTGGGAATTCTACACTCCCCAGATTTTCCAACTGTTGCACGTCTCTTCAAAGACGCGCCGATCCAATCACTTGTTTATGGTGGTAAGTCACTGGCAGCGCAACTTACAGTGTAACTCAATTTAATGATATACGAAATTTCTCCAGCCTTTCCGCCCGCAATACTCAAGATAAGTACACTGGTCAATTACATGCGTAACTCCCACTATTCTATATCGCTGCGACACAAAACTGAAGTGCCCTTATGCCTGCCCGGTTCTGTCACAATCCCATTCACTTCCCTTACGTGGTCCATCATCCCTATTTCCATTTTTGAATCAATCGAGTGCAGTCACATACTCGAGCGCCCAGCGTTTTCCACAATCCATTGGGCGGACAGTGCTCAGGACCAACCAGAGCTAGAGCTGTGGACAAAGTTCATCTCAGCGCTTACGGAAACCCGTCCAGGATTCGCGAAAATCGAGGAGATAGAGATATTCATGACGCTTGGGAGTAATACCCAAGGCCTCATTGTCGACGGAAATGACATGACGGATGAGATTGCCGATACAATCGCTAACAGGACGGGTGCCCTAGCGAGCGCATGCTTTGACGATTTCGATGGTACACAGTGGCGTAAGGCCAGACTCTCTTTTATTTTCGACGATATATAGTGCCCGCATTATCCTAGAATATCCTCTCTCTTTAAAACATCATGGGAATTCATTTGTATCGCTACCAGTAAAGCCATGAGCCGGGGTATATAGGTTTATCTTCGCTACATTGATTCTAAGGTCTACAGTCGTACTCTTCCTGGGTTGCCAAATTTATCCGAAAGAAACGCTACCCAGCGTGAAAACGTGTCAGGTACCAGCCACCGCGTGGTGCATGTCAAGTCACACCCTTCCAGATGTTTTTAGCGCGCGTCCAGATTCCAGAAGCAGCATTGATGCGCTGCTCCAGATGATCCGCTCTGCTAACTTCAATTACGCATACACCTACATCTCGCACACCTTCCATCATCTGACACTGGACCACGAGGCTACCACAAAACTAGTGTCTTCTCAATAAATAAACATATCTCAACTTAGCCCGAACTCTCACATCAGAACCTTGTCAAAGCCATGGGGTGGCCGCCGCTTGTGAGAACAAGCACTTGCCGTCCCCACTGGCAGTCGATAATTGCCTGTGCCTGACATCTCAGGCTGAGAAGGCTTCCCAACTTCTTCCGGAGTGACGGCGCGCGATCCTCCCAGAACCTTCATTTTATTTGCTTATCGCTTCCGTCCCTTTTAATTATGCTATTACAGGTGCAAATGCCCATTGGACGCTACCATGAGCTCACCAATGAATCGCTTATTTTACCGAGGCAAATCAGAGCACAATTGAAAGGAAGGGCCTTTTGTACATAACCCCGTGTTACTGACATTTCTAGATGTATTTAATTTTTCTCGTACATGATAGCTATCATATTTCTTCTCAAGTTTGATACGTTATCCCCCCAGTTAGCATCCTGCTAAGTGGATGAATCTGATGTCATGCGGAGCAGTGGGGGGGATAGCACCCCAAAATTGAGACAAGCTGTTGAAACTGGGTCTATGCCGAAGCGCTGCATCATTATATCAAGCGCTAGCATGTGTAGTGTTGGAGCTAGACCTCAACAGCGGGGTAGTCACCCCACAGAGGCATAGAATGCATTCACAATTTTTCAACATAAACCCAAGGTCGGCTGCCCACTTGCCACACCGTACCCCGTCCGTGTCCTGTTGGATACTCCAAAATTCCAAGTCATGATCATGACCTGATTGCCTGAATGTTCAAGCCTTCACTTCACCTTTCTCACAAAAAAGCCAAGACTAAATGACGCCTCACACAAAGTCAATCACGAAAATGGTAGATGAACGATAAAAAAACGAGAATATCTTATTGCATAACATAGCGATAGATTAAAACGCTCCGCAAAAAATAGTCGACTGGATGCATGCACGAATTAAAGACCAGGTCGAGCGAAAAAGGAGAAAATGAAAGTCAAATCGTCGAAAACCGAAGAATGGGGAGGAAGGGGGGAAAAGGAATATGTAAGTGGTTATGCATGCATGATGCATATATAACCCGAAAAGGAGGATGGGTAGATTAATAAATAAAAGAGAGACGCTAGTATCATATGTAAAGGATAGTGTATCGGTAGAAAAATAATACCGTAAGATAGAGGGCTCATAACCCGAGCGAGAGAAGAGAAATGAAAAGATGACACACACAACAGAAGGTGAAGTTGATACAACGATGGCCCATGAGAGTCGGGTGATGAAGGAGGAATGGGTGAAAGTATTGCAGAACAAGTACAAATGAATGAATGTTTGCCGTATAGGGTGTAGTGATTCTAAGTGTAGATTAAGAAAAGAAGAATGTGCCGAAATGAATGTGATGATGGATGGATGGATGGATAGTTAGATGAATGAATGGATGGATAGAAATAAAACCCCAGAAGAGAACAAGGATACAAATGAGCGTGTGTGGTTGGCGAGGTAAGCCACGAATGATAGCTGACCCCGCATGAATGCTTGGTGAAGATGGTAAATGAGTGTCGTTGCAGTTGTTGAAATTGATTATTACACACATCTACTTCCGGATTCCGTGTCCGAAAATGTAGAATGCGAGGCGAACCGAAAAATAGACGCATGACAAGCACGTTAATGTTTGTGCATAGCGATTCGAGTGAAGTGAGGAATGGCGTTGGGGGGCGAATCGGGGCTAGTAGTGGTAATGCGGGGTTTAATGTTGTTGTGTATGCGTGCGTGTGGTATGGAGTGAACGGTTTTCGAAAAAGATTTGATTTGGTGATGATGGTGGGGGATTTCGGCGATAAAACCAAAGAGAAAAACAAAAGCAGAACTGATTCTATAAGATAATACACAGTGAAAGAAAAAGAAATAAAGATCAAATTTAAAAACATGATAACCTGAAGTAAAAACATTAAGAAACCAACAAGCAACTGCGAATCGAAAGGCAATGAAGCAAACGACAAGCGAGCCAAAGAAAAAGATGATTTGAAAGAAAGAAGGAAAACAACAATGACAAGACAGCGTGGCGGAAAAAAGAATATGGTGAAAACCGAGCCGATGCGTTGGATGCAGATAGTGATGTGTTGAGATGCATATGCTGTATGTTGCTGTGAATTTTGTTTGTGTAGATGCGGTAATGAGCAATTGAGAATGCCAAAAGTGGGATAAAAAAGGATAGCATGAGAGAGAGGGAAAAAATAGACGAATAATGCTTAATGTGGGGATGGCATCGTGAATAGTGCTGGTCCAAAAAAACCACCACAGTTGCCCGTGATGTCGGACTCGGCGTAGTCTGGAGATGGATGGCTCTATATTCTAGTCGTGTTTTGGACGAAATTAATGTATCGCGTAAAGCCGGCGGTTTGGCGTATATGAAAGCTTCTTAAATCGTCTTCTTCTTTGATTTCGTAGCCCATGACACCGAAACGCTTCCAGCTCCCTTGATAGTGACTTGAGCTTGCAAGCGACACACCTAAAAACGGAAATTCAGGGTTAGAGTCAGTTTCACCCGCAAATAGAAATTTTCAAAGGGTCAGAATAAACGACAGCGCCAATGAAGATTGTCAAAATGAAACAGAAAGAATTAGATAGAATTGAAAGCACACCAATCAGGATGTCAATATGACACCTAAGGTGACAAGGGCAAGAACGGAATCAAAAACTTGAACGCAAGTTAAAATAGGAATAGCTTCAAGCCAATTATTACGGTATAATGAGAAGAAGCAATGTCGCGCATATGGTCGAGATATTGAATACCCCACACTCAAGGCCGACGATCGATAATGATTGCAAAGGGACGACAGAAGAGAGATGAAAAATGGGGTGAAAAAATAACAGAGAGAATTGGACAAAAAAGAGCACAAACAAAGCATGAAGATCGAAAGCAAGTAACGTCAACTCACCGCTTCAGCAACGCTCGCCTTTTTGAAATCAACATACAAACTCCCATTCGCGACCCTCTTGATCTCTCTCACTTCACCGAGAGACTACATTAGAATAAATAAAAATACAATCAGTTTCATGCACGAAAAAACCAACGAGAAGGAAGAGTAAAAAGTAGAAGAAATACACACCTCACACCAAGACTTAACAGCCTCATACGTTTGGATATCCTCAACGTCAACACCACTGATCACAAGCAACCTCTTCGGTGTTCTCGCCTTCTTCATCGTGCCCAAAATGCCTCCCGGCGACGATGCACTCATAGGGATCGTCATCGACGTAGGCGAATCATACGGGAGATAGCCATTGGCATACGGGTCGATCAGCTCACGCTGTCCTTGACCTTGGACATTGAGCAAATTATGGTTCGAAGCCATCGGCGAAGGTGTAGGCATAGGCGAAGGCGTCAACGAGTTGGGTGTAGCAGGCGACGCAGGACCAGCATTCACCAATCCCATCCTAATCGCCAATCCTCTGAACCCGCCATTCTTGGCCTTCAAAGTCGGCGTTGGCATAGGTGGGCTATTGTTGGGACTCGTAGGCGACATCGCAGAGGACGGGAGATTACCCACGCTCGACATACTCTTCAACCTCAACCTCTGGAACGGCTGAGCTTGGAGTGTCGAAGACGGAAGTGGAGGTTGAGGTTTCATCTGGAGTTGACCACGGGTAGGAGCAAGAGCCATGAACACTGATTCGACTTTAGCAACAGTAGGACCAACGGGCGCAGCAGCAGGGGACTGGGGGAACAAAATAGCAGCAGATGAAGAGGAAGGGGAACCATGTTGGGCCGTCTGCATGTTCATATTAATATCCAGACTCGGTTTCTGACCAACGCCGCTGATCTTGATAGTATTATTGGGATGGGCGTTGGTATTCGACCCTTGATCAACTGCCGTGTTCGGGTAGACCGTTACCGTGTGCTCTTCGCTGGCCCTGTTCGGATTCGTCGAAAATGGAACGGCAGGCAAAACTAATGGTGGGGTTCGTTAGTTAGTATGTTGATTCCAATATAATAAAAAAGGGTCTTCATAAAAAATAAAATGAAGCATCCCAAAACGAGAAAACCCAAAAAGCAAATGAACAAAAGCCCAAAAAGCACAATTCACAAAAACGTGGCCTGCGGCGCGAGTCACGTTGCCAATTCAAGAAAAATAGGGGCGTCGCGAAAGAAAGCGTGTACTCAAGCACATCGCAAAAGCAGAGAAGTGAATCATAACCAATAACCAAGAAAGACACCAACCTTGTTCATTCATGGGTACAAATACCCTCTCCTCCCGCAACCTGTCATCACGCTCCTTCTCCCCATCTTTCCCCATCCCCAACCCCCACCTCCTCATCTCACCCGTCAACTCAACACCATATTCCTCATCCTCGTCCTCCTCTTCGTCATCAGACTCCTCATCATCGTCTTCCTCGTCATCGTCATCTCCATCCCTCGTTGAGGCAAACGAAGAGGGCGTGAGAGGAACATCATACCGATGTGACTTGAGGATCGCAGAACCGCTCAAAACGCCCATGGACATGCTCTTGGTCAGAATTGGACGTTTCAAGATGGGCTGAACCGAAGGTTGCTGCTGTTGAGGTTGCTGGTACTGCTGACGCGGAACAGAGCTTTGCGAAAGCGGATGAGCGGCTTGCTGATGCTGTTGCACCTGCGCCCTCTCCATCAGCCCAACAACACTAGGTCTCGGCTTCATCATCATCAACAAATCAGCAGCACTACTCGCCCGAGGCCTCGTCGCAGGCCTCTCATTCACAACCACATTCTCCGTCCTGAACGCCTGTGCTGAACCCGTCCTCACAATCTTGGACTGACCCTGTGAAGCCAAGGTCTGCGAAGTGAACGACTGAGAGGTGAAGGTCTGCGACATAAACGCGGGCTGCGGCGGACTCGTCGAAAGCGCTTGTCCCTGAGGGGTCAATTCCATAGAAGCCATGGAAGTCATGGACTTTAACGACATTGGGCTCTTAGGCGACATAGGCAAAGGCACAGACGGAGGCGACATAGGGATGGGCACAAACGAAGGCGACAAGGGCGCAGACATAGAAGAGGGCGATAAAGGCATGGGCACACTTGACGCAGGACTTGTAGGAAGGGATGGAAGAATGGTACCCTGAAATTTACACGAATAATCAGCATCACAGCACCAAGAGAGAAAAAGTAGGGGATGGAAACGCACCTTAGGCGACCCACTCAACGAAGGCCTCCCCACATTCAAATTCAAATTCGACATCGAAGTCTTCGTCGTCAAACCAGACATCGGCATCGGTACATCCTTAAACGTCACCCTCCCCCTCCCAACTGTCGGGGACCCAGGCGCACTCTTACTATTAACGCCCTGCTGCGGCGGGGTGGCCGTAACATCCGACAACGAATGAGACCTCGAAGATGGGTTCCACACACCCCCAACCTCCCCATTCAGCGCCACGACGCCCTGGACATTACTCTGTTCAACATCCAGTCGAAGCTGAGTAGGTTTCTTGGGCTTGTCGGATGAGTTGGCGGTGGAGATGATAGGCGCGGGCGGTAAGAGACCACCAGCGGATGGAGGAACATACACGTCCCTCGCATCTACGGGCAACAACGGCAGTGGCATCAACGGAGCAGGAGCCAGGGATGAAGGCATTGCAGGCGTCGTAGGAGCTGTCGCAGATGGCGACGAGTTATTGGACGACAGAGCACCGCCTACGGAGAGTCGAGATATGAACGAAACAAGTCGGCTTCGTTTTTTCTCTTTCAGGAGCTCCTTGTCCTTGTCCTTCTCTTTCTCCTTGCCATGCTGCTGTTCCTCCTCCGATACCCTCTCCTTCTCCTTATTCCCAAACACACCAAGCGTAACAAACGCACTCGTACTCCCACTCCTCGACCTTCCTCCTTTCGTACTAGGATTCGTACTCGCAGGCGTACTCGGCTTGCCTCCCTTCTCCTTCTCCTTCTCCGAATGCTGGTGATCACCAGCCATAACAGAGCTCCCCAAACTCCACCTCGACACTGCTGCCTCAAGCTTATTCCCCTCCTCCTGCTCCTGCTGCTTCTCCCCAGACACACCCTCATCACCAAAATACCTCCCATACAGGCCCCTCCCCACCGCCGGCCTCCTCCTCACCGTGTTCTCCTCCTCCCCATCCGCATCCTCCCTCGCCTCATGCCCCTCCGACGACCCCTCATAATACCGCCCATACACATCCTCCTCTTCATCATACACACACTTCGGTACTGCACCGGTGCTAATCACACTCATCCCCTTCCTCCTCCTCCCCCCAAACTCCAAACTAATCTCATCCTCATCCTCATCACTTAAATCAGGTCTCTTGCTAAACACCATTTCCTCTTCCAGTTCTACAGGTGATGCTCCCGAGTTACGAGCGGACTGAGGACGACTCGAGCCAGAGGTTTTGGACACCGCCGAAACAGGCCCAGAACGCGCTTTGACAGGTAAGTCATCCAAATCCAACAGCGGCGCTGGAGGCGGTCGTGTAGGCGGCTTATGAGCAGCTGAGAGCGGGGGAGGGGTGGGTAATGGAAGGGGGATGGTATCACCAATTGAGAGTGAGGGATGACGTTGGTGCACGGCGGTGGTGGTTACAGGAACATTGGAGGTGGAGGCAAGACTGTTGAGCACAGACCCGCTCCTAAGCCTCGTCAAACTCGGCCGTGGTGACACCTGATGAACACCAGAGATCATAGAGATTGGGGTAGGCGGTAGCTGAGCCTGTGGAGCAGAAAGTTGACCAGGTACGTGTCCTTCCTCTGACACCCCTCCACTTCCTAAATAAACCTGCGAACTCGACGCAAAAGGACTAGAATACCATCCGTGCCCTCCCGCCGCCGCCGGGGCATTGTTGGTGGTGGTGGCAGGACCATGTCCATGCCCACTATGACTCCCACTCCCACTCCTACTACCCCCGCTCCCACCACTCCCCCCACCCCTCCTATGTCCCAATCCCGCATACGCCGCAAGCTTCACCTCGCTCGTCCTCCTACTCACACTCCTACTCGCCCTCCCACTCATCCATCCGCCAAACCCGTTATGGCTCTGCGGTACCGCAGGCGAATTCGGGGGGACGACGTCTCTCCTCTTCTTAGGCGTCTCCAGCACCCCCGAACCATACCCCATCACACCATTTCCATCGTCCTCCGCACCGGGTGTAAGCTGATCAACCCACTCTTCCGTCTTCTCCTTCATCTCCAATTCCTGCCCTTCCTCCTCTGCCTCATCTTGACCTTGCCCTTGCCCTTCCTCCTCCTCAAAACCACCCACACTAAACCTCCCACCCATCCGCACCCCCAACAACCTATCCAACCGCTCCCTAACCTCCTCCGAATCAATATACACCGCATTCCGCACACTGACACCTCCCGAAATCGCACTCTCGGCATCATCGTCCGCACCGTCCACATTCTCCCCTTGAGTTGGGTGTGAATGCGAATTCGCGTACTGATGCTGTTCATGCACCTGAGACAACGACTGAGGAGACTGAGACAGCGAGTACTGATGCTGATGCTCGATCCCCAGTTCAGAGAGCTGAGTAACGCTATTCGAAAGCGACGTAAACAACGTCGACGCAGCGCGTGATTGTCTCCGCGTGGGTGGGGATGAGGGCGGGAGGGGGCTTAGGGGGGTGGGATTAAGGGAATTGAGAGATGTGGGAGCATTGAGAGAGTTGAGAGGTGATGAAGCGGACAGGGCGGAGAGAGAATGTTGAGGAGACGTAGATGTATGCGCAAAGTGCACACTCGCATTCGACGGCGCCCTAGAGCGCGTCATAGGCACGGGCACCGGTAAGCTTTGTCCTTGAGCCTGAGCTTGCGCTTGAGCATGCGGCAGTGACGAATTATGCATCGAAGATTGAGAATGCGAATGCGCATGCGCATGCATCAACACACTATTCTCCCCTAAAAGCGGCAACGAAGGCTGTCTCATCAAACTCGGCCTCCTCGACAACACAGGACTCGCAGGGCTGCTTTTACTGTTATTCGTCAAAGCGTGCGTTTGGATCCTGGGGGACGACACGACGCTCGCACTGCCCGGATGAGATTGCACAGGTGGCAATGACAGCGCCTGTCCAATTGAGATACTCAACACCTGAGATGGTGACCTCGAATGTGAATGCGAATGTGAAAGAGAATGCGCAAGCGCTTGCGTAGACGTCGGCCTCGACTTTGAACTCGTGCTCTTCGAAGACGAAGGCGCAAGCGACGGCGTCCTCGAATGCGAATGCGAAACCGAGTGATTCCTAGAAACAGAAGAACTAGTCGACGAAGACTGCTTATGGCTCAACGTCGACCTCGAGGTGCGCTTCGAATTGGGACTTGAGGGCGGGTTGGTGAGATATGGTGTCGCGGGGGAGGACGCAGTTCTTGTGGCCGCCAAGGTAGTAACGGGTGCAAGTACAGGTGCCTGAGCACCGGTATTCATCCCAGAACCAGAACCAGTAGACTGGTCTACCCGCTCACGCGACATCGATTCTGCGCGTTGCTGCTGCTGCTGCCCGTGATTTTGCGTTAGGGCGGTAGAGTGACATTGTGCACAACATGGGGCCTAGAAGGGTGAAAAAAGGGGTGAAAAGTCGTCAGCGTATGTCCAATGCAATTTTTTTTTTAAAAAAAACCACCTTCTCCCTACTCCTCCTCCTCACCAACATTGGTTCACCCACAGGCAACTCCCTCACCCAATTCGCACACGGAAAAAGTAAAGGATCCGAAATGGGGTCGTCGCCCGGTTGAGGTACTGGGTATCCTAGTAAGGGCGAATCGGCGCCTGTGCGGTTATGATGCAGAGGGGACGCATCTAAATCATCCGTCGTCGCGGTTAGATTTGGAGTGATATTCGGAGGCAAATGCAAAAGCGCGTCTTGTGATTGTGATTGCTCAATCGACTGCACCGGCACCTCTGACATCGTCGCCGTCAACGCCATAATCGTCCCCGTCCCCGTCCCTACATCGCTCAACACGCCATCCATATCATTCTCCTCCTCCGCTCCCTCTTCCGCTCTCTCCTCCGCCTCCTGGCTTACACTGACACCAGCTCCCGTCGCCTCTGGCTCCTCCTCCGACACGCCCCCCGACGTCCTCGACGTCCCTTCCGTCGTCCCACTCGCGCTCGTGACCGTATTCATCGTCGTCATCGTCCGCGTCGAATCACGGTGTCGGAGCGCCAACACCTCAGCCTGCTCCGGCGTGTGCTGTTCGGTGTGCTGATGGTGGTGGTGGTGGTGTTCATGTGCACTGTGATGGTGCTCGCCGTGCATCGTCGGGTAACTGTTATACTGAGAAACACACTGGCACCCCTCTTCTTCGTCCCAAAAATCAAGCCCCAAGTCGACGGTGAACCCACACTGTTGGGCTAGCCAGCGTTTAATGCGCCTGTCGCGTCTTTCGACGGGATCGTAGCATTCCTTGGTGTCTTTTGCGTTTGCGTTTGAGTGGGGGTGCGGGGAAGTCGCGTCGGTGGTGGTGGGGATGTCCTTGGTATGCGTGAACGCTGTGGCGTGGTGCGGATAGACCGAATGTGAATGGGGATGGGGAAAAAGGTGGTCGTCATAATCATACAAGTCGTCGTCGAAGGATAAAATGGAAATGGTGTCGTCTTGAGTGTTGTTGTTGATCGCGTTGGTGGTGGTGGTGGTGGTGGGGTGACTATTCGCGGTAGTGGTGTTGAGCGGACTCGCGTGCGCGTGTGAGTGGTCTGGTTGTAGTTGGCTCATGGCGTGTCCCACCGCGCATTGTCCATCACTGTTGATTGCTCGCTCCTGTTGCATATACCGTCTCTAATGTCGAGTGAGTCCTCTCCTCAACGCCTCGAGAAAAGAAATGAAAATGATGATGATGATGATGATGATGATGAGATGGAGAGTCAAAGCGAAGTGAGAAAAAGAAAAAGAAAAAAAGCAGAGAGTGAGAGTCAATCTCAACGTCAAATGTAATATGTACCCTGTTTAAAAAAATAGCAAAGTTGGGGAGTCCACGCTCAACAGACCCTTGCCCTATTATGGCAGATCCCAGATCTCATTCAGTTTATTTATTTATTATTTATTAAATTATTATTTTCATTATTTTCATTCATTTCCATTATTTGCATTCTTTATTTGTCCACCCTCAATTCTCTTGGACACGGTTACACAATGCCATCCCGCCCTTACGCTCCTCACAAAATAACGAGAAAAAAGAAAAAACGTGGCTGCAGGGTTCGAATTCTTTTCTAGCTCTCAAGAATCACCGCTCTGCCACGCGTGAAGAGTAAGATAATCACCTTTGGGTCTAGCGCCGTTTAGATCCCGTCTCCCTCTCACTTTCAGCACTCCTCCTTCCCTGTCGGCCATTCCCATTGTCTACACCCAACAACACGCGGCACAGCGCGCTGCGTCCCCGTCACCAACAACGATCACCCCAGCCATTCGAGACCCATCCCGACGTGTCCTCGCCTCGGACCACCACGCTCCTCCCTCTTCATTCAAATTGGAGTGAGAACAAGCGACGGAATTAAGCTCGAATTACCTCGCGTGTAGATCTCCACACTTCTCAAATTCTCTCTCTAACCGAAACGCCTTCTCTCACTGGTGTGAGCATCGTGGCTTGCTAACCTGTGCGACACTACCTTGCTAAGTATCAAAAACACTAGTCCATACTCTATGCATGACATCACCCACTATCCCGTCCTCGCAGTAGCCATAGCTGTGTAGCTGTCTGTCAATTAAAATCCACCATTCAATCCATTCAATTTATTCAATCCGCGACTGACTTTCTGACTTGACTTGATCATTCACTACTCCCCAACGTCAACTTCAACTTCAAGTTAACTTAAACTCAACTCCAAATTAGCTTACCCCTCACTTTCACTCTATTTTTCATTTTAACCCGCACTGCTTCATGTCATGTCATCCACGCAGCTTAACCAACAGCATGGATGAATGCAGTATGCAGTCTATGTCGACCGCCACCTCAGGCTCGGTTTATTATCGTTACTATCAACTACCCTGAACGAGAATAGTACCATGAAAGAAATACCTGGACACCAGAAAGCAGTAAAACACCATTGTGGCGCTATTTATCTACGCAGCAAACACCAGTACTGTGTCGACCCAGAAGTCGGAGTGCATGCATGCCGCCTGCAACGTGCAGCGTCACAATCCAAGTCCATATTAACGATTAGGGTGCATCACAAGTATTATTAGCCCTGATATATAATTATAATATTCCAAGTCCTCAAGCGCTGTCAGTGCTTCAATTGAATGTTGCTCAATCACGGGGACTTATATTCATTGGGATCATACAACAAGTAGGGATGGATGAATGGAATCAAAATGATGTACCATGAATACACGCGCAAGCGTACATTGAATGAATGCACGTCCTTCAAAAACCTTATCACTGGTAGAACGCCCCAGTCCAATCCCCATGTCCATTTTCCCAATCCCTCATCCGCCAACGTTCGAGCCCTCGAGCCCCTATGATCTCTTACCGCTGACACTGCTAGCTAACATCATAATGTACTTGATCATTACCAAAGTAATGCCGGTTAGGCATTTAGTCCGACCCTAGTAGCCTCTCATAAACTTGTGGACGGTTATAAGACTCATCTAGAGTAAACAAGGATGTACATATTTGAAAGGGCTTACAGTTACAAGGATTGCAAGAAAAGTTGCTTGGGGAACAAAAGGTTATGACGAAAAAGCCTGATAAAAGTCTACCGACCCTCCTACAAAGCTCACAATATGGCACAGCCAAGGAAGTCGGCAAGCGATGTACATTTCTGTGCGACTTGAGTTCCAGCTGGAAAGTTGGGCCGACCTAAAAACGCCTGGAGAGCGTCACACTCAGCTCCTAGTAAGGTTGGGGTCAGCTGGTACAATGAGGGAGGCAGATACGACACACCTGTTGCCACCATTAACCTATCCCTCGTATGAACCTGCACTGCAGGGATCAGACCGGCAGGTCCACACAATGGACCAGTATTGCCAGCGCCAGCATTCGTAGCCCGCATGGGGCCATTGGCAATACTGAACGAGAATCAGATACATGCATAACAAAGTAAAAGAGCATTGACTAACTATGCTTGTATTTGGGCAAGTGTCTGTTGAGTTGCGGCATGGTTGTTGTTGACATCGTTCGTGAGGGCATTCAGCGCGGCTTGGTTGTTGTGAACGGTGTTCGTGAGGGCATTCAGCGCAACTTGGGTGGCGTTAACAGTGTTCGTGAGGGCATTTATCGCGACTCCGTTGTTGTTAACGGTGTTCGTGAGGGCATTCAGCGAAGCTTGGATGGTGGCCAATGTTGCCTGGATCTGGGCCCCGCCAGCAAGGGCGGGGATGTTTGGTATGCAGGAAACCTCATTAGCTACACTGTTTAAGCCCGCAGTAACAACGTTCATCCCAGCAAGGAGGGCGGGAATGTCAGGTTGCGCCATAGATGTTGTTAAGTTCCAAGGTCGGCGTCACTAATCGTGACATTGTCAATTCCTGCACTTGTCGTGTGTCACGTGAAACCGTCCAACCACGTCTCCTCGATTTGTTGCTCACGCGACCATATCGCCTAGCGAACGAAGGCTTTATTCAAATTCCGTCGGGATGGAATTCTATGGAACCAAGTTCGAGCTGAGAAGTGAGAATTTGAAATTTAGCACGGCGATGCGTATATCAATAACTTCGCCTTCTCCGATGTTGCCTACTACTAGTACTTACTACACTGACTCCACTTGCAGCGCGTCGCACCAGGTCTCACCGCGCGGTGTCGTGTTATAAAAAACACATTCACCCACTAGTTTATATCCGTGACGAACCATAAAGTTGATATGGATAGTGAAGCAGCAAACGAAGACGAGGAACTCGACTGAAACCCCTATGTATGCATCGTTTCAACTTGAAGCGCGCGACGCGCTAAGGCAATGAATCTGTAGTCACTGAGTAATAAATAACAAAACCTGGTCTCCTCTAGCCTGAGTCTCCAGGCGTCTCCAGTTCCAGCACATTGTGTCATTTAGTTCCGTTTTCAGACCACCCAATATACATGAAATCACGAGCCATTAATTCACGTCCTCCTATGTAGTGCTCAGCCTTAACCACCGCGATACAGTCCACCTGAGCGCCTCACTCCCAAAACAACTGGGGCCCCACAACACACAGCGACTAAACACTTCAGTGCTGAGCTTTTGTACCCGCCCAGCCCCTATCTGACTCACCACTTCCAAGTTGGTTGGTATCCGTCACCTCGAAAATGAAATGGTTCAGAGGACAGCGTTTTCGAGTTCAGACGCGCGTTGCGATGCACGCATACACGTCGTTTTGTCTACTTCCTATGTATACATAAGCTCTAATTTTCGAGCGCCTATAGGCACCCATCTACCCAGTCCAAACCCCTCTATTCACTGTGCGTAGGCTCAGTGACAACCCTTCAACCCCTATTTCAAAGGATACCTCCGCTTCCAAGCCCCCCAACCCCTTTGCGTCTTGATCTTTGCATACCCGCTACGTGCAGTACAGTACCCGGGATCCGAGCTCTTTGATTTAATATTAAATTAATATCATTATAAAATCATATTGACAACATACTGAAGCATACCAGTAACATATTCATGAATGGGACGGAAGAAAACCCGTGCCCTGCCCTGTCATCAATGTCAATCAGGATCGTCGCCAATTGAATAAGTAGCTTCTCCGAGGGACGCTTTCCCGTGCAACAACGGCTGATTATAAAACGCTCGAAACTGTAACAAGTCGACGTCGAGGTTTGACAACCGCTCTGGTCGGGGTGACGACATATTAAGGCCCGAGGCGCGAAAGGGGTATTCCCTGGGCGAAAGAGAGGGGCAGAGAGGGATAGGCGAGGAGAGGCGAGGAGTCGAAGATTGACATTTCATGGCGTTCGCTTTGCGTTGTAAGGCACCTTTGTCATTGACATGGGCACCTCACCCGTCTCCGTCCCAAGTATGATATATAAAATCAGTGTTAACAGCACGTTTGGTGCTCCGAAACTTCGAGTCCAGGATGTACTTATGTATTACACAAGAAACCAAGAAACTAAAATAGAAATACATGGTTATAATAGTAGTATGTGTGTATGTACGCCCATCGGGTCATCACAATGAGGCGACATTTACTGTTATACAGTGTACAACGGGTTTTACAATAATTTACATATTTCCTCGAAACTGAAAACTCATTGTTCACAAATCACAGGGTTCCATAATTCAACTCTAGGCCAGTCGGACCAGCCAGAGTTGATGTAATGCCAATCGGCGAATCCAACACCATGTTACATCGTGCAGTGCGGCGCAACCACAACGACGCTAACGCGCACCTGCATCGCCCTCGCCAGCACCCTCCGGCACTCCTCCCCCTCTCGCTCCCTTATGCCGAAAAAGTACCTCGAGCATCTGACCATCCAGACGCGCCACTCGTCGATATCGAAAGACGATAAAAATACCGGTTTCACTTGTCCGCACAATACCTGTGCATCTCTCACTTTCCCACACAAAGCGTCTTGCACTTGCTGACGCGTTGGAATGAGGTTGATCCCGTTGAAGAATAGGGAGAGCTTGAATAGGGCTTTGAAGGGATCGATGACTTTGAGTGTGTGGATTGTGGATACTGCGATGGAGGAGATTAAGATAGTGAGAAGTGTGACCGAAAGCGTGATACTGGGTTTCCTGGTGGAAAATGTAGTAGTGTTGTGCATATGTACGAAAGGTCTTTGGCGCCGTAAATTGGAGTAGTAGTCGTAAATCAGAGTGGTGGTCGTAAATCAGAGTAGTAGTCGTAGTGCAGAAAGATAGGGATGTCGTGTAGGCGTGAATAATATTCGTAGAGACTCGAGTTAACGATCCCCAATATTCAATCAAATCACGAATGGATCTAATCAGGAAACAGAAATCCGCGAGCGGCAATTCAGCAAGCAACCCTAGCACAACCACAAAACGAAATACTGCTCACCTTCGAACGAAACGACGCACAAAACGCAAAGCACAAGACACAAGATACTTACCGGCTGGGACTTTGTAGAATGCTAATAACGTTCATTCCCTCTTTTCACTATTTAACTGGAGAATAGCGATACAACCCAATTTGGGAATCATGGAGTTCAACCTCCGAGTAAGCTCTGCAGCGTCACGTGAGGACTCTGAGTGCCTCTTCGCCATAGAAGGTTTGATGAAACGAGAGCATGTAAGCTCAACTTACTGCAAATTCGACGTGAAAGCGAGGCTCTATCATTATGATGTAGTCCCTATCTTTAGCGATAGCGATTAATTGGTCAGGCGCTTGTCTCGACATAACCGCCTGGACGATATCGATCAGGAGTCGTGCCACGAGTCATCCAGAGAGCAACGTATTCCGAAGTGCCATGTTTTTAGGACAAACTACGACAAGATACCTTATCTCGGAATACGCATACCGGGCAAGGTATACACCCTCCATGGCAGTATGGCTCGGGTTTGAGACACCAATATGCTTCCCGAATCTCAAAATCTCGGAGCGAATCAAGACTTGAGTGACCGCGGAAGGTGCAGTCCGCCGTTAG
Source organism: Panaeolus papilionaceus (assembly GCA_015501605.1). NCBI lineage: Eukaryota > Fungi > Basidiomycota > Agaricomycetes > Agaricales > Panaeolus > Panaeolus papilionaceus. The sequence goes on from JADNRZ010000014.1 coordinate 547,578, forward strand.
GAAAGCTGGAATAATATCTCGATTTGTAGGTGCACAGTATTGGGAAAGAGGGAAGAAGAATTTCAGCCTTCCCTCGATGTCAGAGTCTGCACGTATTTAGCACCTGGGCCGACTCGTGTTATGACTCGATTTTCGATAGACCCCCACGCCGCGGTACCGAAAGTTCGACGGGCAGTAAAAGTAAGGAGACTCGATTGTCTGAGTCTCCGAAGACTCGGGATGTCCTCACCATGCCTGGAATTGCTACTGCGTTGCTAATTTAAATTTTTGCTGTATGCTCGCAGCTGCTGTCGAGGCTGCAATACTGCATAGGGCAGAACGTGTCAAATACATTCGAACTGCAAGGTGTTGGCACTTTTCTATGACACATCGTCAAGCGGAAGCAAATTTGATCAGTTCACCATTGTGTTGGCCCAACACGATGTGACTGGGTCCAACCGATGTTGATAACTGGGATAATTAGGAACTGCCAAAAATGGTAGTTGTAGGTAAACCAGCACGTCTGTCAAACGCCCGCACGAGTCACAAAGTTCACTACATTGAAATTACAGGACGCACTGGGATGATCCTTCAGCAACAACACCTCGTCGAGACTAAAATTTTTGCTGGACTAAAAGTGGCTCTCATGAAGCGATGGCAGATGTCACGAGCACCGGACTTCAGTCAATCCCGAACGATTATAATGCGTCCACTGCCGAATGATCAGACAGGCTGATAAATGCATCTTATGTCTTACTGCGTAGTGTACACCCATATTGCGTCGAAATGCGTCAACAATGATCGATCTTGGGCTATTCGCGGGACTTCGAAGTCAGCAAGCCCTGCACTGTAGGAAAATAGGGCCTCATCAGTCTGCGTGCTGTTAGCCCCTATCTTCTCACGTGTGTATTTGACTATCCGAACTTATTCAAAGCCTATTGCAGCGTATAACCTAGCCAATTAGGATACCATATGTACCTGTCCAGTGCGAGCACTGCATCAATTAGACTCAAAAAAGCCATTAAAATTATAAAACTGATGTGGCGAGGCCTGAATCTAGCCAATACGCTGATAACCGCGGACTCTTAAAAGAGGGTCAGCGCAGGTGCCTCGGTTCGTAGCATGGAAATGCCTGTTTATTCCATGAGCGTTCTCTGTATAACAATAATAATCAACCGGAACACAAACTCTTACTTATCCTGCAGGTTATGTATATCTTATCAATTCCATAAATCGCGGCCCTGCACTACTCTGGTAAGGTTTTACAGAAAATTTTACACCACCCTTGGCTTAATATCGGCAGAACTGCCGTTCTAATGTTAGTTGCTCGTTATAGCACCCTCAAAAGATAGTATTCGAGGGTACACTAATTCAGATAACGAACCGCTTGCCCCAGTGCCATCGAGATGCCATGAGTATCTGATACACTTTAATGGCTTCTTGACGCAGGAAAAACTACAACCCGTCACGAAGGGCACTGATGGCGTTCATATCTCGTAGAGTTATTAGATGTCAGTTATCCATCGATATGCCTACCTTCACAATTTCTATTGAGTTCCCGTAACCTGACTGTGCCCCAAACGCATGTGCACTTGCCCATCTCCAATACCGGACACGAAGCGTGGTGAATAGTCTAAACTTGATCAAGCAACCTTATTATACTCGGGCTATCCTTGGCTCGTTGACGCCTGAGCGATACCCTCAATCGAAGCTCGATTCTCTGTCAATGCCTGTGCATGATCCGATTCCGCGGCCCGGGGATAGAGTTTTTCGATTCCTCCGGCATTCACACTGGTAGGTTGCAAGGATGGGAGTCGACGATGAGCTTCAGCCTCTGAATCAGACCGAGGCAGAAAATAACCCGATGCTGTACACACGACTAGCGTTTTATTCTCAGTGCATGTGCACTAGAATTTTCTTTGGTTTTGCATACTCCAGTCGGCTCAAGCTCCATCCGAATCTCCCACAGGTCGACCATTCCCCATGGACTTTGAAACGACATCATTGGCATCAATAACAAATCAATAAATTTATAATTAAATCATGACGGAATCTTTGCTCCAGTATTCTTTATCACGGTCATCCTTTTCTTTCAGTGTCATCGACAATGGACTTGTATTATGGACAACAGTTGTTCTTGAAGACTCGAATCAACTTTATGTTCACATGCATAGGTACAAAACCTAAAAGCTGAGCTCGAGCGCCACCTACCCAGGATAACTTCGGCAATTTAAGGAAGAGCTCAAAAACCCGCTCCAAAGCAAAGTATGTATAGAACAAGCGGCACCGCTCGCTTGAGAATAGAGCTTTGAGACCGTGGAACGGATTGACTGCGAGCTTGTGCGAAGCCAGCAGAATCGTGAGACCAACGGTAACTTTGGAGCGGGATCTGAGCGGGATAAGAAACTGTTTGCTTCGAAGGGGGTGGGGGATGTGAAAATTGCTTCATATGGGAAAATTGGAAATTCACCGGGGGCAGGAGAGTAAAAGAAGGGTTGAAAAGTTGAAGGTTTGAGGGTGAGTGGGCGAAATGAACTTAGTAAGGAATTTTTCAATGTGAATGGGACTGATATGGTCGGAGGACATCTAGAGCGCCGAGGGTGTTTAACTCTCATACTCAGTCGGCAGTAGATGTCCGCACTCGAATGGCTCTAGTCTCGTTAGATTGTAGAGATATCTATGTCACCACAAATCTCAAGTTTTTGGAGATAAACGCTCCAAGAATGATCACTATTCCCAGCCGGTTGGAATGGTAAGTAGGCAGTAAAACCTTACGCACAACTCTAATGAACTTTGTTCTGTGAGGGGTAGCATGTCGTGGCTTGAAGTAAAGTAGTTGAACATTGTTTGGTGGCATCAAATCTGCATCGACTGCATGGGTGATTCAAACACACTCGATAAATGTTGCTAACCTACACTGAACAGAGTACACACTTGAGCACTAGAACGCTCTCAACTTTTCATCAGGATTCCCCGAAAATTATGCATTCGGGCTCATGGTACTATTCTCGAACGCCTTTTGAAATTCTTCTTCAGCTTTTCTTGCGCGGTTACCGGTGTCCACCTTCTGAGCGGTTCAATGCGCGTTGTTCACTCTAATGGGTTATCTAGCCGGGCCGCATCGGCGTTCCCGACAAGATAACTCAATTTGGACTTAGCAGCCCTGGATTACGCATCTTGCCGACTTCACCAAAAGCGGCCGAGTAGCCGGCGGGGGCAGTTCCCTGAGGACAAACCCTCAGACTGAAGAAACTCACGACACTTGTGATTTTGGACAAAGTTTCAGCTGGTAAACATAAACGATACCTCGTGACCTCATTTGAAAGGCTGAAACAGTGGCAGACCAAGCCCAAATAACACTCTAACTTACACAGAGCACGGAGCGAGTTACTGATCCAGTCGTGAACATTATCAGAAGGCATCACAACAGGGCCGACGCCGCAACGCGTCCCTAGGCCAATAGACAGGTACAGTCGTACACTTCCAAACAAAGCGTGAACCTGCCCATTTTGCAACCGCCGATTTGTATGGAAGCCATGAGCCTGAATGATGGCGTGACAAAAAGGGTTCGGGGTGATTAGATAAAGCAAAAGCTGTGTAGCCGCGAAATTTTGGTTACCTGAAAGAGTCACCCAAGTGTGAATGTTCACTGAGTACTGAATGGTGATTAGTAGCAGTTTGCGATGGTGTTCTGTGCAACGCCTGTATGACTATCCTCAGGCTCTATGTAAAAGTCCCTCTTGATTTCTATCACAGACGTTTTTAAAGATCCAGCTAAGGAATGTCATCAATATCCACATTTCGCGCTAATTAAGTATGTGACATCCAGCCATCCCTGACTAAATGACATTTCTTGTTCGATCACGGATTCATTCACCAATGTACGAACACTAGCGTTGCAAATTCAATGGTCAATCCAAACTCGAGAGACTCAAGGTCGTATTCGAACGCAGCACATGCCGCTATTTGAGCGGGAATGACCTCGAAGACATGGTTATAAGTGATTATGCTATCGAACGGGAAGTGGCGTATAATACGTTCAAGCCTGGTATGTGTGAAGACACGTCGCTGGTTTTGAAGCATCGTACCATGAGTCCATGGGCACTTTCCCGAACCCGTGGGACAAGACAATTGTAGGGAAGTATCTATCCAACCTAAACTCTGGAGCCTCGCAGCTCTGAAACCTCCAAAACACAAAGGTCTTGGCTGAGGATAATACCAAACCCAATTTTAAAATGAAGGGATCGTCAGAATGATTATGCAAACGTCGAGCCTCGAGACGGAAGTCTGGCATTCGACAGAACGTATAGCGCTGGACGGGAAGCTAGAGAGAAGTATTTTTTTTACTGACGTGTAAGTCCACAACAGGACATCCCCTTGTCCTAAGACCTAAATTATATCCAAACTCTCAGAAATATGTCCAACTCCGGATGAATTGAAGAAAAACCTGGAAACGTGGAAAACGAAGAGAAACCCGGCTCCTTGATTCATATTGTGGCGCACCGTGATATTGAATTATATGATATTCAGTTGCACGCCCTTTACCCACCACGTGTTCGTCATTTGCAAGCAAGTGAAATAGACGCGTATGATGCTAGTTTCGGAGGATCGTGAAGGGTTAGGAACGTGGCCTTCGAAGAACCTTCATCCAACGTCATCGAACAATAATGAAGGACCCTTCACTGGGAATACTCACAGGATTATCTCAAGGGTTTTTCCATGGTTTGCGGTATGTATGTATTACAGTGCTTGACAGTGACAGACTAGCTTCGAGCCCGCTGCCAGATCGTCAGTAGCGAGACGATGAAATGCGAGATATTTATTCCCTGTCTTTATGATCTGTTCCTTGTTGCGTAGGACCCACTTCGACAGCCAGAATAGGCGATGTGTACCCTTACTCACAAGTCAGATCCGATGCTCTAACAGGTAAAGAATATAAACCGTAACACCCGTTGAGTTGTGGCATTCGATAAACGCAGTAACGAATATTCTTGGTGTGCATGAGGGCCACTCCGACTCCTTGAGGGCTATCGTAAACTTATTCGATACCAATATGACGGGGAATGGAGTTTGCAAGCGATGAACATGCATTACTGTGTACCTCAAGCCTCGAGGCACAATATGTCTTATCAAGGGGCAACCTCACACGAACCCTTCCTCGATTCTCATACATAGGCATTGACAACCTTGGATGCATTCATTTGCCACTACTTCAAGTGACAGTTGGATAAATGTAGCAAGATCGGTGTTGACTGACGACTTCAGGAACTCAGTACAAGCTACGTCAGGACCATACTTTACTGTGTACTGACGAGCTTTATGACTGTTTTGATAAGCATGTCGACCAGCACTCAAACTGACATCTAAACCCTCTGCTAGTCCTGGGCCCCTTTTGGGGAATCGAAAGCTGGAAATATTTTTGCAGCCTTCACAGACTGGGTTTGAGACCATTCGATCATTGGCTCCCCAAAATTTTAATGATTGTAAACTGCGTTGGCGTGGGGAGAGTGAAAACTTCGAATCAACTTGTACATTGCGGAGATGCGGAGCTCGAAACGTTGTTAATCGCCGACGAGGTTCTGCTTGCCAACTTGCATAGCCACCTCCTGTGACGCCTTCGTGTTGACTCCGACTTTCACGTTCGACTGCCATACCATGGGCCTGCCGGTGCTTTCTATCGAAGTATGGGAGCACATAGTTAGTTTCCTTCCCAAAACATTTGTTTCAACGCTATATCCAGTCAATTCACCCCTCTTGCAAATAGCTCTGAATTCGAAGTATGAAGTTGCTGTAGTGGACGCGTCCGCCAAAAAGCCATACAGAATCTCTCCTCGGCAAGTATCTTATGATATTATCTGTGAATTTTTCTGATTGCTTGAATGGAGTTTAGAAATTTACATGCGTGCGGAAGGGTACGCAAAGTGGTTGTGCAGGACAATTGCAACCCCAGAATATGTGCGCCTTCTGAGTGTCATCATGAATTCAGGCATCACATAGAAACTGCAAATCGGGGAACATTTCGAAGGATACTAGGCGCACTATCCCCCATGAAGCGTTCAATATCTTCATCTGCCTCTATTCCGGTGAATAGGTTTTACAAGGAAGCCAAGCAGCTTGTTGTCAGGATGACTGGTGTCGATGAAATCGATTTATGCCTTGCTATTTTTACAGAGATAGAGTATCTTCCCAAACTTCATTTCACCAAAGACCTGCTCAGAGTATCGTCGGACAATATTCGTAAACTATATCTGGATTGCGCGCTGGATAGTCTTGGGCACGCAATGGATGTTGACTTAATACTTCCTCGATTGTCAACCCTCCGCCTATCCCTTCGGATAGTCTTTCCGTGTTCTCAACCCCACAAATTGATCTCTCCGATAAAAGATTTCCTTGTTAATAATCACCTATCTATTACAGATCTCGAACTGTACTTTTCTCATACAGTCAACCCTGCCAACTTCGTACAAAATCTTCCTACTTTCCCTTTACTCTTCAGGCTGCTTCTAGCGTTCCCCATTTTAGACCCCAGCAAGCAACATTTACAGAATCTAACTAAATTTATTTCTCAACATGAGCTCCAACTTTCTGCTCTCGATCTATACGTCAAAAAGAACCCCTTTCACTTCCAAAATTCCATCCCTGTCCCAACCATGTTTGAAATTGGGGCCACCAGTGTTCTAGTCGGCTTCCCCAAGCTCGCCGACTTGACATTAAACATGTACCCTATGTGGATCTCGGGTATTAACAACAAACAGTACATAGGTCGATATCAATCGACTCTCGAATCCTTACAACTTCAGACTTGCGTTTTGACGTTTACAGATCTTGAAGAGCTTTTCTTCCACACCAATTTCTCTCGTCTTCGGTGCTTGGCTCTGACATTGACTTGTTTGAGCCCTCGCCACCTATCGTTATTTGCCGATACCCTTCCAGGCTTGAAGCATTTGCTTTTCCATGTCACCCTGCATGTAACATCAAACCCTCACGCCGATACCCAGCAAGCGGCGCCACTCCCTCCAGTGGGTATTGGATCGCACATAAATCCCAGGGCTCTTTTACTGACCTTACCTCCAGTTCTCCCTCGATGTTCCTCTCGTATTGAATACTTCGTCCCGATGGGGTCTCACGTGCATTATACTACCTTCGAATCCGCATCTCAAAGACATACCGGTGCAAGACAGGAAGGCATTGGTGTCAGCGCTCCCCAATGTTCGTTCCTTCTGCGAGGTAGACCCTGATGAGTACGCCACCGCTGTCGATGATCCTGGCGTGGCCTTGAAAAGGAAAGGTGGCTATTGGGGTGCTCGATACTGCCCTGATTTCTACCCAGCACAGTAGACCTTAGATCCTTTGTTGAAATGCAAATCGTGTAATAGTAAATATTGTTCACGAGTGTACAAGTAGGATCTATTCGTCATTTGCCTCAATCAAAAAAATGATTTGTGCCTTTGACCACCGGCACTGAGCAAAGCTATCGAGGTACGTGCCAATCACAAGACCCTTTCTGTTGGCTATTTTACTGGCCAGTGTAGGGCCATCGGTCCCTTCTATACCTATGCCACCCTGAATAAAATTGCAGGCAGAGTCGATATCAAAATCAACCATGATCCTGATCTCCACCTCCTGTAGCCCTACGAACCCTGGGCGATATTTCAAGAGCGCAGCGATGAAGTCACTCCATGGTATCAGGTTGAGGTGACTCATTGGCATTTCTGCCACATTGGCTGTGAATGCTGGATGTTGAAGAAGGCCATCAAAGCAAATTGGTCTCATCGAGGGCACTATGTTTCTCAGAAAAGCTAGGTGGCTTATAAATTCAGCTTTGTTGGGTCGCACTGGAAACTCCAAAGGCTGGTATTTCAGCTTATATTTGATGCCTTGTTTCCGCAGATGGTTGACGAGGTTGAGTGTGGTCAGCTCTGGAGCAGGACAGGCTATAGTGATGCAAGAGCAGCATTTAGTGAAGGGGACCTGCAGAGCTGATTTAAAACCTACTTTCAAACGAGAGGTACTGAAGCCTGGTCATGTTTTGAAGGAGATTCGCTAGCTTTGTCAAGTCTGCACGACCATCAAGAACTAGACCAAGTTCTGTGACCTGGTCAAAAGGCTTATTGCCTGCCTCGGCGGCTTTTTCTTCGAAGTAGTTTAAGAATGCCGATGTTGCGTTTAGGTGTTGATCACCACCCCACAAGGAGCACCACTCCAGCGACAGACGTTGTATACCAAATGGAGGGGGTGGTAATCTGGGGGCTGGGCTGCTCTGTAGCTCTGATCTTATCATGTTTAGTTCCTCGAGGTTGGGAAAATAGGATAGAATTGAGACGGGAGTGGTGTTCATTTTTCGCAATGTGAGCCTTCGGACAGAGGGGACCCGTTCCTTCAACACAGGTACCTCGCATCGATCCAATGACAAGTATGTGAGGGACTCGCACGATAAAAGGTCGCTGAAAGGGAGTCCATCCAATTTCTTGACCGTTAGAGTATGGAGCATTCCCTGCTTCGTGTATACCTCTGCGAGACGGCTGCAGAGGGATCCGATGTCATGCTGCGGGGTCAGAGTTTGGATTCGATAGGAGGAATAAGATATGAAGATTGCTTTGACGCGAGGGAGGTCCGTCAGGACTTGGGTACATCTTTCGAGATGAGAATCAGTGAAGGGTGGCCAGGTATAGCTCTCGAGATCGATGACAATTTCGCGGATAAAGTGTTTGATAGCTGGTTGCTCCTCGAGTAATTCCAGGAGTCGAATGAGTTTCTTTTGGCGTACACCATCGAAACCCAAAACTACAGATCGAAAGAGATGGCCCCTGCAAAGAGGTGAGAAGGTTTTACAAACGATGGCACAATTCTTGAGCGTGATGATTTGTTCTTCTGCGAGGGCGATATACGGGGGTTTGATGGCAATGGCATTGATGATATGACCAAATAGCTCCGATGGAAAAACAGCATCGTCCATGGTATTGTCGTCGTTGGTTATTGATGACGATGGCAGGATCCAAGATGGTCATGGAGGTGACCCTGGAACTGCACAGCCTATACCCTTCTTAAACTTACATCAATAGAATTGACATCAGTGTTGAACCAGGTACGGCGGACTCGAACAGATTTGACATTGTTGGATACACGATTGGTGCCCTTCTTGACTCGCCGGAACACAAGCACGGGCCGAAATCAAGTATCACACAAAGTTTTATCTACAAAAATATACATACGGGATACAGATCAGGATAGCGAAATACAACAATAACACCTACTTAGTCATTGACAGCAAAGAACACTTTCATCAAAGAGAAATGGGTGCCGTTAAAATGCTCCAAATAGGTACCCAACACACAACCCATCTCGTTGATAAAATCTTCCAGAATATCATTTCCGGCCTTCGTCGCAGCGGTTATTTTCTTTCCACAAGTGCTATCCACGTCAACCACCAGATACAGAACCAATTTATCTACTTTGGAAAAGGATGAATGTGAACGGGTAAGGGAAGTTATAAAGCTCGTCCACGGCGCCATAATATCAATCGTCTTAGTTTCAACGACTTTCAAATTGGGTAAAATGGCGAAAGGTGTTAATGGTATTTCAGCAGTTGCAGCACAGGATCCGTGAGGGCGATAGCGGGTTGGTAGATTGCGAGTGACATGCAAATGACTCAAAGGAGGGAAGACTTCCGGTATTCGATCGGAGTCAACGTCGACCAATAGAATTTCTGGAGAGTAGGCGGAGTATATTGCTACAAAGCTGTTGAAGTACTTGACCACTTCAAGAGCAGTGACCTCCTCTATAGGGAAAGCTATGATCAAGAAAATTAACGACTTAATACATGAAGGAGTCAAATTAAATGTCCAAACCTTCGTATGATAACGACTGTAGCCGCACAACATCCTCCAAAAGTGGCGGAAGTATGTCCGCCGCAGACTCGTGAACCATCATCACTTCCAGCGAGGTGAGATGTTCAAGTGCCTTTCGCCCATGTTTATCGCTCGCAGTGCGGAAAAACTGCAGAAACTCCAAAAAGGTTGCAGTATTGGCCGGCTCGTGAGTACCTGATATGGAGCACAGCTCAATCCCAAGGGTCTTGATGTTGCAAGGTGGTATCAGAGGAGAATTGCGTTGGCTGGGTTTAAGGAAGCCAATGCGAGTTAATTGAAGTTCCTCGAGGTTCGGAAAGTAGAGAATAATTGATGGATCAACATTCATCTTTCGTAATGTGAGGATCCTGACAGACTCGAGAGGCACTGTTAGCGCAGTCATTGGGAGGTCTCCACGGTCTATACGCAGGGTGTGAAGGGCTGAACAATTGATAGCGGAGGTTAAGTAAAGCCTCGCGACCTTCTTGGTACACAGGAAGCGCAAACTACTCCTTGATGCATGCTCGTCGACGAGTCTTTCGCAGAATCTTCCGACGTCGGTATCCCGGGCAAGTCGTTGTATCCGAGGCGACGAATAATATAGAATGATTGCTTCAACAGCAGGAAGGTGGAAAACTATGTCCCTAAACCTGGTGAGTACTGGATCCTTTACCATTGCGCCGTGATAGTCCCGCAGGTCAAGAAGGAGCTGGCGGATATAGATTCTGATATCCGGCTGAGTCTCCAGAAGTTGAACGAGGCGATCAAGAGTTTCCTCCCACTGCTGCTGACGGAGTCCAAACTGAAGGAGCTTAAAGATATGCGTACGAACAAGTGGTAGAAAGGATTTGCAGACAAGGGCGCATGTTTGGAGAAGACCCTTCTGCTCATTGGTTAGTAGAGCGCCCAGCGGCCTGGTTCCAATGATGCCAATGATGTAGCCAAAGATTTCGATCGGTAAGACTGGGATGTCCTTTGAATTCGTGCCATCGTGATCCATAATGCCTTTAAAAATGGTTTCAGTGCTTGTCCCGTGAAAACCCTCGTCAGGGTCGTAGGTGTTGGTCGTGGTGCTCGTGGGTGTAAAGCTGGCAGGGCGTGGCTGTGTCCGATTTCGGCATGCACCATTTTCTAAGTTGGACCCTACTCGCGATGCTGCGGCAAGTTCTAGTCACCGCCGACTTGCCGGGGCTGAGAATCTCAAGCCTAAGCCTCGTAGATAGGATAGAACAGGTAACTTGGGGTGTTTTTGACTCCTGAGTTACATATTTGAGCAAGAATACAGGGGTATCAGTAATAGAAATTCTATAATACAGGTTTCTGTTAGATCAGATGCACATGGCTGAACACGGCAAATTGTCATCAATCTGGCGCTTAAGGCTTAATGGCAATTTTCAGAGCAGTCCTGCTGTTCATCTTGTCCAATGCTGCTTGGAAGTCCTCAAGCTTGAATACGTCAGTTACCATGCCTTTCACGTTGACTTTGCCGCTATCGAGGTAAGCGACGGCACGAGGGAAACAGTATGTTTGCGAGAAGGATCCAATGATCTAGAGAAACAAGTTCGTAAGTAAAGCAAGTCAAAGAGCGTTCTCTAAAAACTCTAATAAATTTGAATGTCCTTACCGTAATCTCGTCACCAAATATCTATACAGCCAATTGAAGCCTGATCAATATCCACAAGTGCTCATCGACTATCATGTAGCGTACCTTCGACGGTGGCCAGTGCACCAGCGCTTTGTTCTCGTACACACCATAAATCATCAAAGTTCCACCCCTGCGAACGTAGTTGATGCTGTCGTTCGCAAGCTTTTCAACCCCCGTCGCCTCTACAACCACATCGAAGCCAAACGGATTGTCGTCTTTCAACTTCTGCCACTGAGCTTCGGGCGCCTTTCGATCCAACTCGATGTACTCATCCGCGGCATTGAGCTCCTTGGCGATGTCCATCTTGATGCCCTTATTCGCAGCAATAACGACGCGAGAGGCTCCATTCTGCTTGAGCAGCTGGGCAAGGATCAGGCCTGTCGGACCAGCTCCCAACAAAAGAACCTCGATGCCGACTTGGGGGTTCAACTTGTCGAGACCGTGAATAGCACACGCGGCTGGTTCGAGCAGTGTCGATTCTTCGTCGGTCAGATTTTTAATCTTATAAAGCTTCTTTTGCTGGCTGTAAATGCGTCAGAATGCAGACCCAGAGGCTGGTACGACTCGACAGACTCACTATTTGATGTACTCTGCGAAGCCACCATCCTGCGTCACACCACAAGCTTGGAAGTTCTCGCAGAGTAAGGAGTTTCCGCGGCGGCAGTAGAAGCATGTCTCGCACTACATAAGAAGAGAATCCGTCAGTGAGGAAACGGTGGTCCTATCAGCAGCCTGCAAGCACTCACAGTAATGCCAACATCAGCCACGCAACGGTCTCCCAAAGCGAAGCCTTTGACGTTCTTCCCCATCTCGACAATGGTTCCGATTGCTTCATGTCCAGGAATAAGCTGAAAGGCGTCATGTCAGCATACGCCCGACTCGAAGACTCGATCTCGAAACATACCGGGAATTGTGCGATAAATTCTCCCTACAGAAAGGGAAACAATTAGAATATCTCCAGAATGAACGCCAACAGAAACAGACCTCATCAATATGACCATCCGTTCCACAGATGCCACAGCAGCTGACTAGATGGGTAACGTTAGGCTTCGAATCTCTACAAACAAATCCCGCCCACTGGCTACAGCGGCTGGGCCAGACATACCTTTGAGCAACACTTCGTCATCATTGATCTGAGGAATAGGTACCGTCTTTATTTCGAAATCTTTGGGCTGTAAACATGAAACAATTATTGCATGAAACTGGACCAAAATATCAAAACGGCGTACTGCGTTGTACCAGACAGCTTTCATAGTTCCTTGGGGCATGATTAAAAATATCGAGGGGATAGTGCTGAAGTCTGGGTGCGGTCTGGTGTGTGAGCAATGCGATAGGAGATGGTTTTACAAGGAATAAAAGCCTCATTTTTATACCTTTTCGCGGCGATTCATCTGTGTCATGTCAGTCAGGTTCGTTTGAAACGGAATTGGATCAACGGACACCAAAAGCAACTTTCGATGACGAAAATTCCCCTCGATCATCTATTTAGGCAAGTTGTCCGGAGTCTTGCCAAGTGCGTTGACATAATTTCTCGTTGCCGTCGTTGCCCATCTGAAAGTTGGTAAACGCGTAGATGCAATAGGCAGGATGATTGGTTAACGTGACCCGATAAGCAAGCGCTAAGGCATCAATTTCTGCAATTTACTCCACGGCAACATGGAATGACGTCGAAACCCCGGTTTTGGGGTTCAGTTTTCAAAGAAAGTGGATATAGAATTAGGAGTTCTTGCCCACGAAGACCTACACGATTTATGGCCTGAACTATTTTGTCTGATTTTACGCCTTCGCACCGGGTGCCAAAGTGGAGCATTACCCAAAGAATGAAAACAGGTACATAGATGCGTGGTCTCGGGATCACAAGTTGCTGGTCGCGACGCATCACTTTGTGCAGATAAAAAAGCGTTTGGTATAGAAAGCGCCGTCATGACGGGTTACCTTGTCAGATTTTCTAATTTTAAAACCACAGCGTCGCCGTCCACGCATCCTCTCACTGCTGCATCTACCCAAAGCTTGTAAAGAGAGAAAACAACGTCTTGAAATGATCTATCATAAAGAAGTCTCACACATCGTAAATTTTAATTTCCGCTAGAGCTGGCTTCTGGGGTTGTGGGGCCCTCACACAATGAAAGGGGCTCCGAAGGACTGTGGGCTCAAATCCCCATGATAAATAACCCCGAATAATCGTGTAGTAGGGTTGAAGGAATGGTAAACAGCAATCCGAAGCAAAACAGAACAGAAGTATGCCATATACAAAAAATCAAAGGGAGGTTTGTTGAAAGATAAAGGTCTGCATTAGCGGGAGAGGTTGAATAGTCTGAATTTTGCCTCGTTGGTGCCTTGATGAACCCAAATTGCATTGTATCATTACAAAATATAAAACATAAATAATCGAATCATCCAGTAGATCTCCCATCTAAATGATGTCTGAGCGGCAGAGAGGGCAGCTTGACGAATGGCTACTGTTGAACCACTGTTCGAGGGATCAGTAACTATGCATCCTGTTCTGACAAAGTAAATGCTCACCTTGAACAAGCAACCCGCGTGGAAACGGTTTTTGCATGTCTTGCAAGGTTTCTTGGGAAGACTTCCATCAGTTACGCTGATGACACTGAAGAGAGAGGCTAGTCAAACTTTCGTAACAGTCGAAACAGGAAGTTGAACGCACGAGTAACAAATAGCGCATTCGACCTGTCCCTCGAAGTGTAAAGAAACATTCTTCTTGAACAAACCCAAGCCATCCACAATTCTCCCGTTCTGTAAAGTTGACGAATTAGATCGAGGGACGATAAATGTATACAGATGCACCCACATTGGCCCAAATAACCTGCTGAACGCCCAACAACCAAGCTCTCCAGCGATTCTCGTCAACACCGACGCGCTTCATATCCTTGACTTCGATCCTATGCAGTGGCCAGTCGGGTGGAATCCGCAATCGAATTTCCAAAGAATGATCATCAACATTATACGCCGCACTGACTTCGTTGACAACACCCGGTCCAGTGACCTTCACCACCATGTTCTCATTGGTCAATGATTCTCCACCATCGGTGGAGGTCAGGTTGGCTCGCACGTGCTCGAGTTCCGAACGGATGAGGACGGGCGAAAGGTAGGTCGAAGTATATGTGGTTATGGTATTACTGAGTTGTCGGTCCTTGCAGTCAAGGATCCAGGCATAAATCAATGAGGGGGTCGTGAGCAGGGAGCGATAGTATATATGAGCAGCGAAGACGTGAATTGCATGCGAGCCTCCAGAGTGATAGTCTAGAAGGTATTAAATATGACTTTTGGGACGGGATTTGCCTGACTTACACTGAATAAAGAAATCGTCGACACCCCAGACGTCAAGCTTGAATACTTTGGCGAGGCCTTGATCGAGTCGTAGAAGACTTAAAATCGAGGGGATGAATCGACCATTGATCAAATCTTCGTCTCGAAGCTGCTCAATGTAGCTGGACTTGACTTTGAAGGACTAGAGGTGATCATGTGTGTCAGGATGACAAAAGGTTAGAAACGTGAGATATGACGTACGGCATTTTGGAACGAATCGAACACAAGCATCCAACCCAAGAGATAACCGAAGACCACATTTTCCGAGTCCCGAAGTTGCTTGCGATCCTCATCACCCTCCATAAATTCATAAAGCGAAACCTCTCTCCGAACGATCTCCAAAAGTTCGTCAGGTAGTTTCGGTTTCGAAGAGGCGACCTCATCCTCGTTAGCGTCGAGTGCAACACCAGCCTCAATAACAAAGTGCTCGGTGCGCTTCTTTGCGGCGGAATGGAGAAGCTGGTAAGCCTTCTTTTGCACAGAAGTTGATTTATCTTCAATCAAATGGACCATCTAAGGTAAAGAAAACAAGGGTCAGGCAAGTCGGAATGCACTATAACATAATACTCACTCGTCCCAATGTATTCTCGTCAATGAGAGATACTGGAAGATTCTGAATAATTTCCAACATGAGTTCTCGACAAGCCGAGCGAGGTGCAGAGGGCGGCTTCGCATCTAAAAAGAGTCAATCATGAAGTCTTTGATCTAAGGAATAGCCGAAAGAAGCTTACCTGTCCTTGACGATGCCATATCCCTAATAATGGTCAAGACATTACCCCGGTGTGTCGTCCACTCATCCAGAAGAGCCTGATTTCTCTTCGTCAGATCCTCTAATACAATGACAAGCCTCAGGACTCCTGCAAGCGCAACAAGACCATCACTTTCATCCTCCGTTTCCGCTTCCGCGTCTTCACCCTTCAAATCCTCCGCCACTCGATCCAGAACACCTTCCAATACATCAAAAATGAAACCCCAATGAGACCCAGGGATATTCTGCAAGATCGGCGCCAAAGCCTCGAACACAGGCAACATCGCATTTTCCGTCTTCTCATCAACATTCTCCTCCTCATCCTCACCGGCGTCCTCCGCGAGAACCCAGGTCTGACACGCCTTGACAACATTTACAGCTCGATTCGAAGGGAGGAAAATGACGTCACTGTCCACTGGTGGGATGGTAGCCGCCAGCCTGCGCAGCGTCAGCAAGCCTTCTGTGTTGGCCTTCTTGGGCTTGATTCCCAGAAGTGAAGCTGCAAGCTCATTGCGGTACCTATCCAACCTAGGGGATTCGACTCCCGTCTGGGTGATAGCAGCAACAACCGCCAGAGAAGTTCTAGGCGCCGACTTTTCGATCTTCCTCGCGAATAGCATCCATGTTTCCGCCTCTGTAATGTAGCTCAAGCCCTTGAATAACTGGTCCAACACAAGCCGTAGAACTCTGGCGTCCCGAAGATTTTCAGAAACCCGCGCGTATCGAACGAGATCGAACAGGAATATTTGAGCCGCAGTCAGGCCCTGTTTAACCGCAGCTTCCTGTTTCCCACTTTCGACCTCCACGAGTTTATCAACAACCGTCTTCCGCCATGTTTGCCCTTCACTTCTCGTCGCAACGTCAATCGCCGAAGGGATAATTTGTTTGACCCTTGTGGCAATCTCCTCAAGGTTTCGGGACGAAGCCGCTGGTGTGAATGCAGGATTCGCAGAAGCATAGTACGGCACAGCCAGCGAATCCGAAGCAAACAACTGTAAAGCCAAAACATGTCGAATGGCCCAGAGGTTCCGTGGCGCCACGCTTGGATCCTCCGAGAAGATCTGCACCAACGCGTCTGCGAGACGCGCATAAGAAGTGAAGCCGAAGCGATCTGCGACGATGGAAGCCAACTTCTTGGGCGAAGAAAGGTCAAGAGAAGTTAGCCACGGTTCTACAACGGCCATACTGGGATCCACGGAATTGGAGGCCAGGTTGTTGAGAAGTGCATCGAATGTAGACGAAGGAGGGAAAAGGTCGGTGATGAGGTGCAATGGAATACTAGTGGACACTTGAGCAGCAACGGATAAGATGTCTTGTGGGCGGGTAATGTTATTTGTGTCAGAGAGCAGTCTTGCAAGCTCCGCGATAACGATGGAAAGCTGAGACTGCGTTTCTTCCGGTGAAGCGGCTTTGAGCCACTCTGCCCATAATCCCTGGACATCGGCCACAAGCGAAGGATTTGCGTCTTCCTCTGGAATGTAGCGAGGAACGAGATGAGCAAAGAGGAAAATAGTGGGCAGGAGGGAACCGACGAGTTGTCGATCAGACGCAATACTTGAGAAAACCATTTTCAAGCATCCGACGGGGCCCTCAAATGCTGCAAGAGGCACCCCCTTTCCTTCAATGAGAGCATGGACCTTATCTGAGAAAGTGGCAATGATGACCTGAAGGAACGTATTCAGGCCAGATGGAGACACGAAATACTCTGTTGAACCCCCATTGTCAGCACATGTCCTTTTCCTAGATATACAAAGACATACTGTGTGAGCTCAGGATCTGAGACAACAGACCACCTCTATCAGCAGACGATGATGCCTCCAACGACTGTTCCAACAGGGTGCCAACAAGGCCGTCCAGTTCCCCCTCACTTGGTCGTAAAGTCGCCGGAAACTTCTCTTGCCCAGCAGCCACAAGCAAACTGGCCACAGCCTTCTCGCTCGCAGAGCTCCCTTCCCCACCCCACTGAGCAATGCCCAGAAGAAGATTGTGCCATACGCCCAGAATGACGGTTTCATCCTTGCGGTGACGAATGTAGGACAAGAAGAGGCCTGGAGTGATTTTTAAAACTGTGAAGGGATGTTGGTCGATAAAGCTGTCCAGATTCTGGAAAATTGTGGAAGTCATTAGATACATATTCGCTTCAGTAAGAGATTTACTGACCTTGGTGAAAGTTGAGTCCGTGAAAGCACCCTCCCTGAACTGATCCAGAATGCCCAAAATGAAAATAAACGAAGACATGTCCGTGGGTACAGCGTCCAAGGGCAACTGCTCCAGAATCGTGGTTGCACGGCTGGAAGCATCGATCAACAAGGTGTGCAACAGTGTCTCCGTTTTCTTCTTCAAAATGGTCCCTTCTTGAAACCGGTCATAGAATACCTTCAAGATGACAGGCACCAGAAGAGAACCTGAGCCCGTCTCTGACGAAGTAGTTGCATCAACCAAGGCGTTCCACGCGCAGTTAAAAAGAACTTCGTCAATCCCTGCCAAGGACTCCAAAGTTTGCCCCAGCAGTCGAGACATTGCCCTCTCTTCCACCTTCAACGTGCCAGTAGACACCTCGGATATAATCCGCGAAAACTGCCCTTTGATCAACTCAAGAGCAGTATCCTGTGAGTTCTGAGAGGAGCTGTTTAAGGTTGTCGCATCAGATCCACCCCGCGAGGCATCGCTACGCAATCGTCTGACGAGGAAGACCATGCATTCCAAAAGCGACGACAGGAAGGCGGCTGAAGCTGCCGAACGATGAAGAGAGCTGAGAGCCCTGCCATTAGTGGCTGCCCAGAAGGAAGTAAAGAAGTGGGATAGAGGGTCAGATCCCGCAGACTCTGAAGCAAGAATCTAAAAAAATCAAGTCAGCGTCAGCATGGAAAACATTATAAACAAAGTGTTGACTGACAGATGAAGGTATTGTCGATACAATGAGCACGACAGTTGGATAACCTTGCTGTGGTGATCCAGAGCACCCCGACTCAAGGAACCGTAAAAACTCGTCATATGCTTCGCATTTGCCAATCTCCTGAGGCGCTGTTGCAGGTACTGCTGCTTCCTCTTGCTCACTTTCTTCTGAATCCGAGCCCTCCTCAGTCTTTACGCTTGGTGTGTTGACGAGATTCCAGCTTTCGGGGAACTCTGTAGGTGCATCAATTAACAAGAAAGTCTCTAGAGCAACGAAACAACGCACGCTTGAGGAAGATAAGAAGAGGCTGCCACATTGATCCCTGAACCAGTACGTCAGACTCGACCCAGGCGGAGCGTAGGATCGCACGACTGAGCAAGGGAACAAATGGGCCAAGGTTAACTGGTTAACTGGTGTTAAATTAAAGTCAGGGGAGATGAAGACGAAAATACCCTTATGCTTTGCCAGCAGTGCATTAACTAGGGACCATGCCGCTTTACGAACGTTAGGCTGAAGGTAGCCAAAGCTTTCTATATCGACCCATGAAGACGTTTCTAGTGGGCTGATAGCAGTCCAAAGAACAGGGTTTGAGAAGAAATCTCGCAGATCGTCCGAAAAAGACGCAAGAGACTCTGATGAAATTGTCAAAAAGCATGCCAGATGCTCTGTGCTATCAACATACCAATTATACCCGCTATGGCGTTTAAACCCGCTATTCTCAGCCTGCCACGCCTATCCAAGTCACTTTCCTCCTGTTCATCGACTTTAGATCGAGGTGTAACATCTCCATCATCGCGTTGAGGGGTCGCAGCTGAACCCTTGCCAAACGATTTCTTAGAGGGATGAGTTGGCGGAGGAGGTGCCGCAGGTGGTGGGGGGTTGAGGTATAGATATACGCCATTTGGGTCAAGAATAGTGCGTTGCAAGAAGGTGAGCAATGACGTCCGACTCCCATCATCCAAAACAAGCTGCTTCGCATTGGTGGTAGTTGGTGGCAGGGTCGATACAACGAAAGCTTTCCACGATCTGGTCGCGACAAGGGCGACGGCCCGATCAATGTCGTTTGAGGCAAGACACCACGTTCCAAGGATGCTCTCTAATCGCGACGAAGAAGCGGACTCTTTGAAGAAAAAGGTAATTTGGTCCAGTGTCTCTGGTATCTGAAGCAATGCCGCATGAATCGCTACGGCTAATGCCCGGACACGGCGAGACGGGTGAATGAACAGGGAAGACACATGGTGTAGCTGGTAATCTCATCATAAACAACACTTCAATTTTTCCAAGATAAGAGGACATACCCACACAGGAAGCATTTCTACGACCGTATAAACCAAACCTGTATCATCGCTTCCTTTTACACAGGGTTCTATCCATTTAGATTGCAATTCTTCCAACGCCCGAATCTTGGTCACCTGGGCTTTCTTGCTGACATTCCTCAGCACAACGAGGAGATCAGCCGGTAAAGCATGAGCAAGACCCGTTGTTTCCAGAGGATCTGGCAGAGCAGGAGCGGGTTTAACGGGAGGTATATACACCTTGACCCTGGGTTCCTTCTTCTTTCCCTTCTCCCCCCTTTGCTTCGGCCTCTTTTCCTTTTGAGCTGATTGATCCTCTGGCCCAGCATGTTTTTTGGCATGCTTCTTCCTTGTGGCAGAGGTCGCAGAAGATTTGGGATTTCCCTTGACCATGATGGAGGTTTGTGCAGACGATGATAATGATGACTCGGAAAACCGGACACTCAGAGTCAAAGATCAGTTATCGCCACACGTCATGTGAAACAACTTCCCTTTTGGTTCTGACGCTGCTGGGCGCTTCCGATGGTCTGCAGGAGTCATTTGCGTACAAAGCAACAATTCTGAGAAGGTACCGATAATCATTTCCAGAAGGGTAGTTTTATATCTAGGCGAGGCTGACTATTATGTAGGTCCTTATTTTATACATTCAATCGGGGTTAATAAGTAGAATGTAACAGCAGGATCTTGATAATAAACAGCTTCTGTATGATAATAATCTACGTACATACAATACAACAAGTAAGCATGGTACCAGATCAGAACCTCTCATCTACACCGTCGTCAGCTTCGCCTTCAGCATCATCTTCAATATCTTCAACAGCCACAACAGTATCATCTTCCTTTTCTTTTTCCTTCTCTTTCGTCGAGGTAGTAATGTCCACTCCGAAGAGACGCAGGCTCATGGCACTAGGGATCAGTGGTTAGACGTGCGTTCCAATGGGGAGCATGAGATACTCACCTCTTGGCCTTTTTGTCAATCATCAACGTGATAGATACATTGGATTTCCAGATGGGCAGGACAATATCATGGCTTGAGAACAAAAATCAGCGACATCATACAAATAGTAACACGATCACGAAACTCACTTCAAACCATCCAGCTCACTAATCGGGAACTGCACAACATGACTTCCAACAGCTGAAAAAATCCCCATCAACGACGGATACAAAAAACCCAATAAAAAGACGACACCTACGTCTTGCCTCAATAACAGTCTTAAACGGATCACCAAACTTCGTGCATAAGGGGTAATGCGACGTCAACAGGACTTTCAACGCCGCCGTATCGCCCTTAATGATAGTGCTGGGCTCGATGTAGGGCAAAATCACAGACAAACCCTCTCCAAGCACCCTAAACTGCGCGTCTTGCCCTTTGCCTGCATCCTGCTTGTTGAAAACCTTGGTACCGGCAGCAGTGAGGCGTAGCCTTTCGAAGTCGTTATTTTGGATGATATCTTTGACAATATCGTTGGCAATGTAGAGTGACCTCACTGCGTCGCCTGTTGGGTTGCGGACGAGGATATTTGATGATGGGAAGTCGGAGGAGATGTGTAGACGTTCTCTGAGAAAACGTAAATAATTGTAAATTGCCAGTCACAGAAAGGAACAGGAAGGTACTCACATGCAGTTCAAGAGGATAGGGTCATCTAGGGCGAGGAAGGTGTAGGGGTTCTCCTTGAACGAAGGGCCACCAGCACCAGTTGACTGTTGTGGTTGACGTTCTTCTGGTTTAGTTTCATCCTTGCTATCGGCCTTCTCAGCTGATTCTGTAGCAACAGGGGCATTTTCCGTTGTAGGGATGGCAGAGGCTGAGGCATCAACCTCCATCGCAGAAGAACTTTCAGGGATCTCCGCAGTCTTTGCCTTCTTCGCTTCAGGATGCTCAAATGCCTCTTCAGCAGCTCTTTTACGCTCGCTGTGAGAAATATATATGAGAAACTCACAAATTGAGAGTAAAATAAATAAATACATACGCCTTTTCACGCTTATTTTGCACTTTCTGGAGAACAGCGACGAAAAATCCACCAGTATCTTGCAGATGAGGGTATATCCGCATGCTAAAATATATTTGATCAGGGGGGCAAATAGTTTCACAAACCAGCACTCACCATCGGTCCAAATTCATTTTTTCGGCGTCTGGAGGAGGCCAGTGACCAGGAGAGAGCTTGGCCTTGACGTTGTCGTCAAACATTGAGCTGCCCATGAACTCTTCATAGCTCTCAAATGTCCTGCTCATCGTCTTGTCAGCTGTAGCTCTCCAGGTCGTCAGACCTGGTCGGCGTTTGAGTTCAGGAAGTTGTGAAGATACGTCCACGAGTTCAAACTCTTCAAAATACCGTCAGAGTTGGGCTTTTGTGCAAATGGAAGGGCGCATACCCTTATTTGAGGCCAAGGCTTCCGCGATGACCGCTTCATTCTCCACAGGGTTGAGGGAACAAGTCGAGTAGACAATTTTTCCGTCATCCTTCAGCATCTTCATCGCCCGCTGCAAAATGCGAACTTGAAGGCTTGCAAAAACGTCAGAGTCGTGCTCAGGACCTCACAACTAAACCTACACCTACTTATGCAATCCATTCCCATCCATAGGTTGCCAGCTCTTCCAAATGCCCATATTCTTCCTAATCGTCCCGTCTCCACTACATGGCACGTCGCACAAAATCCTATCAAACAGCAACTGCCCGAGGAATCCAGTTCCATCTTTTCTTTTCTGTGGTATTCTGATAGTGGGGTAGCTTGACGCGTCAAGGTTGGTTACCATGAGTGCTGGACTAGGAAGGCGGGCAGATTGATGGATGAGGAGATGGGTACGTTTGTTGTCGCTATCGTTGGCGAGGACAAGACCTGCGGGAATAGAGGTGGATGTGGAAGAGTCTTGAGCGTGGATGGCTTCGAGGATTTGAGCAGTCTGGCGTGAAATGAGCATAAAATTGAGTTATCAGACGATGAAGCAACCTGAATAAACATACCTTAGATCCAGGGGCAGCGCACATATCCATAGTCTTGTTATCAACAAAATTTAACACCGACTTCGCAAGTTGGATTCATCGCGGAATAGAACGCACTCTGTGTTGAGGCTCTACCTCCAAGAATAGAGGAGGGATCATGCTAACAGCTTCCTGTCTTGAAATGTTGCCCTGTGGAGCTCAATTAGAACGGAGTGGGTAAATACTGTACATCACTAGAGAACGTACAACTTCAGTCTCGTAGACGAGGAATGAATGGAACTTTTTGAACTCTGGCTGGCGACGCAGGACCTTCTTAGGAACTGTGAATCCCCAAGCAAGACCGTCTGGATACCTGACCAAAGGTAAGTTATCTAACCTCCCAAACGCCCGGCAGGTCTAACTCACCAGGGTAACTGAACGGGTGGAGGAATCTTCTGTCCCTCAAACGTTATATCGCTCAATGTAGGGACATGTACATTCTTAATGGTCGAATTTAAGATATTTGCAGTTCTGAGTATTACAACCATTAGCACGTCCCCCAACAAACCAGGCAGACGATGAATGCAGTGACTTACTGTCTACTCCCGCAGACACGGAAAGCTGTAGGCAAATGCTGCCTCAAGGAATCAACAAATTCGTCCCACTCTTCTTCAGGGACAATGTTCTGAGCCTTGTAATACCCAAACATCCTCTCATTCTGCATGTCGATCTTCTCAATAAGATCTGTCCGCTCGTCCTTGGGTTTGCGGTCACGATTTCCCCTGCCATTCCGGTTATTTCTACCCTTTCCCTGGATTTGACTTTTGAATAACAACAAGTCTCAATGGTTGGATAGTTACCCTATTTTTCGTCATTTTTGTTGTTATAAATTGGTAGATGTTGGGATGGAGAAGATAGTGGTCCACTTCGTCGTCGACGTTGAGCACAACAGTGTTGATCTCAAAATTACGCTCCGAGCCTCCGATCAAGGTGTTGCCCGATTTGGCAATTACATCCGACATCGACTGAATGAATACATCGAATAGGGGCTTTAATATTCTCCAAAATCCAATGCTCAAGAAAGTAGAGATCAAGAACTGCAATATATTACTACATTGTAAACGGCTATTTGGAAAACGCAGAGATATTCGGGTCAAAGCAGTATTTCAAGCATATTAGCTCTAGTGGTGGTTGTAACCATTCATGCAATCTTGATCTTCATGTGCACAGACTTTGCACGAGTGAGTTGATCGTAACCTGAGCACCGAGCGATAGAGCGTTAGAAAGGCATCGTAAAACGTGCGAGGTAAAAAATTCCTACCGAATTTACTCAAACTAACACCCCTTCCACTATCCTTCACTCCAGTCCAAGCGAGAGCAGGGTCAAGGGAATCACACTTGTTCAAGAACACAGTGCCTGTTTGAAGGTTATCGACGAACCAAAGGAAGGCCTTCTCAGAATCTTGGTTCTTCTCTGTATTAGTCCAGATCGAAGCGGTTAGCCCATATCTTGAGTCGTTCATGAGGGCGAGAGCCTCTTCATCGGAGGAGACCTGTTAACGAACATCAGCTTCGTTTACATCTACAATTCGACAAAATCCATAGCACAAACCTTCTGAATACCGACAACGGGACCGAAAGTTTCTTCCTGTAAGGTATTTTAGCATGAAGAGACTCTTGAGAGAAGCATTTCCTTACAGTCATTAAGTCCATGGTGTGGTTGACATTAACTAAAACTTGAGGCGCGACAAAGGTGGTTCCTCTGCGTAGACGGTGCTATTGAGAATACTTGACCTGCAGCTTGCGAGAAACACTCACTCCTTGGCGGTGGGGAAGAATTGTTCCGGAATCAGAGATTTAGCGCCGGCAGCCACTAGAAACCCTCCTCAGAATGTCTGCATACGTCAACCTATGGTCCGACACCCACCTGCGTCGGTGACTTGCTTGCGGATTCTTTGAGCGCTTGCCAAACTGACAACAGGTCCCAAGTTCGTTTCAGGCAGTGTGGGATCACCAAGCTTGTAAGTCTATAAACATACGAATAGTTAATCTCACGAGTTCCGAAGTGAATATTGAGGATGCTTACCTTAGTCAAAACGACGAACTTCTCGACGAAGGGTTCGTAGAGTGATTCATGAACATAAATCCTTTCGATAGCACAGCAGCTTTGACCAGAGTTGAAGAAAGCACCTGTAGGAAATTCTCATAAAGAGTCTGCCTCGATAACACAGCGAACAACCTGCTTACCATCCACAAGCTCTGCAACTGTAAAGTCGAGGTCCGCGTCTGGTCGAACGTACGCAGGGTCTTTTCCTCCAAGCTAAGCACCGCTCGTAAATGCAATTTTTCTACGTGACCTGCACCCACTCACCTCGAGACCAACTCCGGTGAAGCCGGGTGCTAGGCTAGCCGCCTTTTGAATAGCATGTCCACCCTCGACGCTTCCAGTGAAGGACACAAACTCAACGTTCTTATTCTCAATGGCATGGGACACCAGCTCAGGAGACATGTGAATGACCTGAATGATTTCCTTCGGGACACCGGCGTTGGTCAGGGCCAGCGCGAAGCGTTCAGCTGTAAGCGGTGTTTGTGGGGATGGCTTCAAGATAACCGCGTTCCCTGCAACGATAGCGGGAAGGACCGAATTGATAGACACGAGATAAGGATAGCTGAGATAAATTATTCGTTAGTTCCTGTGATACATCTTGCTTGTGTCTGGTAGTTACTGACTTCCATGGTGCGATAACGAGAATGACCCCTATCGGGGTGCGTTTGATATATCGACGGAAACCAGGTTTGTCAGTGTCGGTTAATGATACGTCCGAGAGACACGAGCTGGCAATATTGAGGAGATGGTTTGCTCTGTCCAAGAAGCCTCGAACTTCTCCTGCACCCTGAGAGACGGGTCTTCTCATGGTTGAGTTTCGAAAAGAAGCGAATTGAGATTATCTGCACGCACCGTCCCATTTGCTCCGTTAATTCTAGTGGTAGATCATCAGCCAACTTCTTGAATTCGTCCTATTTAAGTAATTTAATACGTGCACTGTAACTCATATTTATCTGCCAGACTTACGATAAATTTCCACCCCACTGCTATCCTCTCCTCCAAAGGTACTTTGCTCCATGATTGTTGCGCCTTCGTTGCTGTGTCAATAATCTTGTCAAGCTCTGCCTCGCTTGGGTACGTCCTTGTGACCAAAGGCTTTTGGTTATGTGGTGAGATTGTGGTTTGAATGACTGACATGGTGGTTCGAAGGAGAGGTTCGAAGGCTTCTGGAGTCGCAACTCGTCATGACCAGAACCCGATTATCTTATCTCTTGGCCGTCTGGGTCATGTGATACAAAGCTGACGCGTATCGAGCGGTGGGATACGCGGCATCTCTCATTAACAAACCTCTACCATCATGGCCACAGCTCCAATTCATCAGGCATCGGGATTTAGCTTTGAGAACAAGCTTAGGTACTGTACTTGGCCTATTGAAAGGTTCATTATATCTGAACTAAGCTTATAGGAATGATTTTTTGGTAGAGAAGGGTATTCCTCTTCCAAAAGCTACCAGCACAGGAACGACAATCGTTGGATGTCTATTCAAAGATGGAATTATTCTAGGCGCAGATACTCGAGCTACAGAAGGACCTATTGTTGCCGATAAGAACTGTGAAAAGGTGTGCGGCGACCGTTGTGATCAAACTAGGCGGTCAAGCTGATCACCGCAAAGATCCATTATATCACGGAATCCATACGTTGTTGCGGTGCAGGTACTGCCGCAGATACTGAATTTACAACTGCTCTTATTTCCTCAAACATGGAACTACATGGTCTGGAGACTGGCAGAAAGCCACGCGTCGTGACTGCTATGAATATGTTGAAGCAGTATCTTTACAGGTAAGGGCTATGTAACTCAGCCAATTAAATCACAGCTTACCATTATTCAAAGGTACCAAGGGCATGTCGGTGCAGCTCTCGTACTTGGTGGAGTTGATGCTACCGGACCTCATCTCTTCACCATCCACCCTCACGGTTCTACCGACAAGCTACCATATGTGACAATGGGATCTGGAAGTTTGGCTGCAATGGCCGTCTTTGAAAGTGGCTGGAGAGCAAATATGGAGGTTAGTCTTTCTCTCAACCTTTCATCATAACCCAGGATTCTGAAAACGGTCAACAGAAAGAAGACGCCCTGAACCTTGTTAAAGCTGCAATCGCAGCAGGTATCTTCAACGATCTCGGGTCAGGATCCAACATTGACGCTTGCATCATCACCGCCAACCACACCGAGATGCTAAGGAACGTTGAGATGCCCAATCAAAGAGTGCAGAAGGAGCGAGACTACAAATTCAGACGCGGAACAACAGCCTGGAAGAAGGAGGAAGTTCGCAAGTTTGTTGTCGACGAACAGGTCACCCTACTTGGCCGTGGAGACGAGATGGATGTTTCATAGTTATTTTGTATAATTCTTGTCTTTTATTCTCTTCGAAATATTGTACAATACCCACAAAACATGCAAACTTGGGATCTAGCTCTTGGTGACGCCTTTGATGATCGTGCGAATTTGAGGCTACATGTCCGTCTGACATTTGTGGTTGGAGTCAGACATTGCTTGACTTGTACCACCATGGGCTTTGAGTCTGACTCGCTCTTCTCTGCACTTCCTGCTGAAATACAACGCCTAATTGACAAAGCTTTTGATTCCATTTTTCTTCCGAACCAGAGTAATGCAACATCGTCAAGCTCAGACGGACCTGTCGGAGGGGGCGGGTTCATAAATGAAGGCGGCTTCGTTGGTGGAGACGGGTTCATAGGCGGAGGTGGCTTCATCGTCGAGCCAGAATTTGTGGAGAGCTCCTCAAGTGCAAATGATTATGGTGGAGGCGGTGGTTTCATTGTCGAGCTAGATTCAACCAGCGCTTCATCTAACCCAACAGACCAAATCCCCCTTGACCGTGTTCCAAGCGCGCTCCAACGACTAGATCTCCCACCAGACGATGACCAGATATTGTCTGTCTTCAAAAATGCGGCCTCTGGGTGGCAATCTGATACACTCAAACGCGCTATGGACTTGGACCCGTCAAAGGAATATGTGAGTCGTGCGGACTGGCGCTCAGTCTGTGGGGTGCTGTTAGACACGCAGAGCAGTGATGCTGGAAGCGACGATGACAAACCTGTTCGGCCCAGAGGAGCAGACAGAGTCAATGACGTGGAAATGGTCGATACAGGCTTGGCAGATGATGATGACGCTGGGAGCAGCGATGAATATGCAGATGAAGACCTGTCTCCTCTTTCAGACGTGTCTGGGGAGGAATCCTCTGAAGAGGAATATCAGGCTACTTCTTCTCGAAAGAGGACACGCGGCTCAACGACCACTAAATCCACAGGGAGGTCAACGCGCCGTCGACGTGGAACATCTCCCAGTCTGGTGGATCCTCAACAGATGACCCGAAGACAGAGGCAGACTTGTATCGATACTTATGCTCTCTTTTTCCCTGACTTTGAAGGAGAAGAATTGATGAAACAGAAGATCATGCTCAAGGATATCCAACGAATTGCGAAAGTTCTGGGAGAGAAACTCAAGGCAGAGGAGGTATGCATCGACCTCAATGATTCCCTTGCAATATTTGGTGCTGATACACACTTTGGTTGTTCGTAGATGGTTGAGATGGTAGAAATGTTTTCTTCATCTGCTGATAAGGCTATGGATTTTCAAGACTTTAGCCGTATGATGATGGTTGCGAGGCTCGCGTGAAGAATACTGTCTATCTCTCTCTCTCTACCTCTCATGTATATCTTATTCAGAGACTTTGGTTATGATCATTGACGTTTATAGTCCCATGGGTCATATAGTTATACTTTCCAAGTCATATTCCACCTTTCGCAAGCGAGAGACACCCGGCACAGTGGATTCTGATGGACTGATCTTTATATATAATTTTGAATCTCGTTGGTCGGAGGCTGACTGATTACTTTCCATTCCCCCTATCTCTTTCCTGCTGCAAGGTATCCCCAACTCCCCCAGATGACACTCTATCCCAGCATTAAAGTCTTCAACCCTCAGAGCTCCGGTATGCTCTCTGTCTGAAATAGAGCAGATTAAATTACTGATAGTGTTTTAGAGGTCGAGATCCTTCGCTCCATCGACGTCTTAGTCGATGCTTTTCAAGGTTTGTAACACCCCTCATCATTCAACGAGCCTTTGACTTACCAACTTGCGTGACGCCCCTCTAGGAGATCCCTTCACCGACACTTTACTTGGAGGAGACCTGTCACTGTCGTCTCTTCAGCTGGGGGCAAACATCAGAGCAGCCGTCATCGGCGGCGAGGTTCACGTTCTCTCCGTGGGTCCAGAGGTCGATGATATCGTCGGCGTTGCAATTTGGTATCCTCCTGGCACTAGCGGTTTCTCTAGGCAAGTCCGATCGATACTTTTCTTATCTAATGGAGCTGCTGCTCAGATATAAGTGACAATCTTTGCAGCGAAGAAGAGCGAGCAGTTGGTTGGAATGAATTCCTCGAGAAGCTTCCAACGTCTTTGAAGGACTGGTGGATGGATTACGTGGGTGTAATTTCACTAAATGTCTCCTACTGTCCTCATATTTCCCTTGTATGTTGCAGTTCATCCCAAAAATGAAAGGATTGTCGACAACGTCACTCGGCGAGGGTTATCAGCTTAGCTCATGGCACTTGCACATCTTCGGCGTAGCAAAGGCCCACCAAGGGAAAGGGTATGGAAAGGCATTGTTCAAGTATGCTGAAGAAAAGGTGAAGCTGCTTCTTAGTGCCCTACCTTTTGTCGACTGAACTAGTCGTGTTAGGCACTAGCAACCAAAGCACCAATGGTTTTGGAAACAACTAATGATGTTGATGTACGCCCTTCCTTGCTTGATGGATGACCTTGGACTGCGGCTAATCCTGTGTAGGTCGCTATATATAAGAAGCTGGGATTCATCATACGCGGTGAGATGGACCTCAAAAGCGAACATGGTGATGCATGCGTGAAGGTCATGTCATTAGAAACTTGTTAAAAGCCCCAAAGTAGCATCTGTGTGTTCAAAACGAACAATGCCAGTCGTAACAATACGTCTGGAGTCAGCTAAAGATCATCTTTGTCTCGGTACTGAATGCCCCAGAAATCCTTGCTCTCCCTCAACCTGTCACCAGGATCAGCGGCAGATGACGCATACTCGACTGGGTCCACTTCGCAAAAATGTTGGACGCGAGGGAGGGCTGATACGATGGCAGCTCGATCCGTTCGCGATATTGATTGATTGAACATATAGCAAAACAAGGCGAATGACTTGAGGTTCCATTCCTGTAGGGTTTTAAGTACTTCTGGGACGCCATCAGAAAACTAAAAAGATAGATGTCAGGTTACGGGAAAATGCAACCAGGCTTGTTAAAACCTAAATATGACGCACTGGAGGCTGATCGGGGAGGTCATAACGATTCTGGGCGTGATGGAAGAAAGAATATTTCGTAGTTGGGTGTAACTCCAAACATTTGAATATAGTTGAAGAGATGTCAAAGTAGGCTTGTACCACTCAAGGTAAGTCCTGATATTTACGGGTAGAAATGGTCCAGGAACTACGCCAAGTGTCAGCTCGTTCAAGTTGGAGAACTGGGCGAAAGTTGCAGATGCTGCGGTGTTGAACATCAATTCGGGAGGAAATGTGTGAATGAAAGGATGGGGTAGAATAAAGAGGCTCAAGCTCCGGATTTGGGCTCTGTGTTGGGATACGAAGTATGCTGTTCTGGAGAAAGAGCTTGGATGCAAGGAAAGGATGTACTGATTTAGAAGAAACCTCCAGAGGACGGGAAATTTTGGCAAATTCTGAAGAAAAACGGAGGGGTTAATTATATAGGAGAAGGACAGCTCCAGATCCTGGATAGTATTCTGGTGGTTGCATAAGAGTTTACGCAACATGCCCAGGGGTTCAGTGGTGTCCGACGACGTATAGAATGTGCGGAAGGTGAGCCGTATCGTTGATAGTCGCGAGAAGACCACGTCTGCGTCGAGAGCATGATGTAAATCCTCCAACAGGCAACTCAGGCAAGTCGCGATATGTGGTCGAGCGATGCTCCCAATAATGCTTTCGTAAATTTCAATTTGCTTAAATAGTGCTCTTCTTGCATGGAGAGACACCGCAGCCCGACTTCTTGAACATGATTCAGGTCCTGGATTGCCTGCATCAGTTGGTCGTGGTAGGTATCCCTTCGTATTACTCCTCCGCCGTCTGCCAAATCTGTTCCCTTCCGTGTAAAAAGGTGCTTCCCAAGGAGAGGCAGTCGTATCCGTTTAAGCAGGTTTTTGTTCTTCAAGGCGTGATTGAGATTACAAGATGGCTCGAAGCAATAATCGTGGTTGGTCTTAATTATTACTTTCCTTGCTCTACCGCGAGCATTAGAGCTGCTATGTATATGATAAAGAGCCATTAATTTCAATTTTCGGTGACAAGATCCACGAATACATACAGGAGTGACCTCTCGATCGCGCTGCCATCAATCGTGGCGACTCTGTACCTCAAATTCAAGGCTAGATGAAGGAGAGGTGAATTTATGGCATAAAGAGTTGCAGTAAAGGTGTTCGGGAGGTAACTGAGAATTTGCTCCCAGATTTCGATAGGGAGTTCAGGTGCTGGTGCACTCATGACGGTTAGAGGATGAAGGTAACATTGAAGTAACCTGATGACTGAAAAGGACTGAAAGCAGTCTGTCGCGGTCACGACAACAGTGAGAATATTTCAAATCATATTGCTCTGGAGTTATTATTGATTCCGATCTTCAGTAGCCTCAACGCCGATGAGTCAAATGAATACATAGGAATGTGTTCTAATATACATTACTCCAAATTATTAACATGACCTGCTCCGAGGTATACCCCAGTAGTCATCCCTCTGTTTAAACGCAACACCAGGATCTTCTGTAGCAAATAAGGCGTACTCTTCGGGGTCCATTTCACAAAAGGTATGTACTCGGGGAAGCGATTCGACAAGTAAAAATCGATCTTGAGCCTCTATTTTCGAGAGGGGTCCGAGGGGATAAGAAGGGAGTAAGGTGATAGACTAAAGATCCCATTTCCGTAATGTATCAACCACTTGTGGGAGCCCTAAGGAGAACTCTATACTCAAGCTATCAGCAAAGACGAAAATATTGACCTTTAGGTTTGGAGAGGCGTACCGGTGATGCATCGCATGTGGTGGCGTTTGGGTTCGACGACACGCGAAAAACGACAATTAGGACGAGGTGTTTCAAACCCGGGAAGGTTGTCGCTAGGTACGCGAGTATCTGTGGACTAGGGCAGGAAATCGTCAAAGCGAAACGCCTGACATTGAGCGTGAGCGTAGAGAACACATGCTGGATGTGACTGTAGGTCCAAATGCTTGTGTGAAGCTGAAAAGAAGTCAACGTTGACTGAAAACGCTCGAGATGTCGCTTGATGTTGACGCACAGATAGCGATATGAACTGGGATACACACTCAACCCTAGATCGTTCAAAGCTGGAAACTGGAGCAGGGTGGCCCCTGTTGCCATGTTGATTGTTGGTTCCATTGAAGTCGAATAAATAAATGGGTGTAGCCTTATACAAAGGTTCATGGCACGAAGTTGATTCCTGTGCTGAGAAACGAAGTGCTTGATGCCAGCAGAATAGCTTTCATCCAAAGAGAGCATGTAGTAACTGAACAAAAGGCTTGATAGTATGTCAGCTTACCGCACCAATCAGCCTGTGTGCTTTCAAGTTTGATGTCGCGGTGAAGAGCCTCAAAGCCCCAGTCGCTGCATGATCTCACTTTTATTGTCAATTCGATGGCCTCGGACGATAATGAAACCGGCGTTGTAGATTTAGAGCCTTTATCGATGAAGTGGAGGCATCGCTCTTCTTCTCCGATATTGGATCAAAGAGTTCCATATGGTCGTCAAGTAAGACTCGATTTCACGACGGTGGGGCAAATATCAGATTTTGATCTTCACTGACAACTATACTTAGCCGTAGCGTGGTTTTGTCGAATAATCTGGAGCTCTGAATCACTATTTGTGTCATGAGCTGTAGCTTTTTAGTTGGTATTTCATCAAACTCGTTCCGAATATAGACCAATGCATCCGGTACGGGGAATCCTTTACATTCCCAGCAGGTCATTTCATCTAGCGACCGAGACGTAAGTAGAGGTCAAGTAGAGTTGTGCATACTTGTTTGATACTACCAAGTCCACAGGAAGCTTGACGTATCTCAATGGTCTACCCACTTTCATTACGCTTACGGTGTTGTTCCTGATGTGCAATCAATTTCGCTCCTCGACTCTCGATAAATCCCATACTCTCTTTATCAGCACTGATGCTGATGGGACTTCGACGACAAAGCCCAAAATTACAGGATATCTACCCAGCAACAATATGTAGCTCCCATGTAGTCTCACCCCATGACGATCACCATCATCAGGTGTCCTTATAAGCAGGCAAACGACCGTCCCTCGACATCTGAACACCCCGAACCTAAAATCTGGTCATGTCTGGACATTCACTAGACCCTACTCAAGTGCTCAACCCGACGACTCCTATGGCATTCGTGTCTCCTGAGATTGCTTCGCAGCTCACGATAGTAACCTGTATTTCGGCTGGATGCGCTGCAGTACGTCGAGATAGACATGGAGGAGGACACCTTCACTCACATTTAATGCATTTGTATGCATGATATCTCAGGTTTTCCTCTGGGACGTATGGGACAACATATGTGGAGATTATAGGCTCATCGCCGAATTTGATATTTGCCTGCCAACTGTCGTATATTTCTTGTCACGGTAAGCTAACTGCAGCGGACGTGAGTATTCGGTGGCTAATCCGCTTGTTTGTTAGGTTCGCAACAATGTACTTTGTTCTATCATATGTCGTTTTCAACAGTAAGAAAAATACACATCTTCTACGATCCTCACGTTATATTATTACCCATTAGCTGCTGCGATTATCTGGGATTGTTCGCAGTTCGAAAAGGCTGTGTCTACAGGTTTCCCTATCGCAATCGACGCAACGTCTTTTCTCTTTCTCCTTCGTGTCAGAGCCATATTCAACAGGGACAAAACCGTCGTGGCTTTCTTCAGCTTCTTATGGCTCACCGTTGTTATCTCGAGTCTAACGGGGCCATTTGGTATTTCTGGCACCAACATTGGCCCAACTCAATATTGTATTTTCTACGACTTCAAGTCGTATGTTGATGCAGCGGCAGTTGTTCCTCTCTTTTACGACACAATGGTATTTGTTGCCATATCCCGGAGGCTAATGGTCGATTTCCTCATCGTTGACCATGATATTCGTACCGTTTCATCCATCAAGGCGCTCGTTTTTGGTGATTACCTTCCTGTACTGGCTAGATCGCTGCTACAGGACGGACAGGTATATTACTTGTAAGTCATGCTTCTCGTTTTGAAAGCATTGTGCCAGAAGCATCAAGCTCACAATGTAATCTATCTTTCGATGTAGGACAACAATCACTACAGGCCTGACAGGGGTCCTACTTCTGTTTGTCCCGGGAGTACCGAGCCATATCCTTCGAACAATGCTCACAGTCCCCAACGTTACCCTCATGAATATTATGGCATGTCGAGTGTTTCGAAAAACGAAGTTCGGGCTGCTTAGGGAGACGTCGATTGCGACTAGTGTAATATTTCAAGGACTGGAGGAAAACCTCACCGCGGGCAGCAGTACGCCCGTTAGCGAAGCTACCAGTACTCCTGTCGGTTCAACGACCAAGCTTCAAGAGGTCTAAATGACGTCAACTGTAATATTGGGGTGTGAAAGATTATTAAAAAAATTGTACTACTATGGGCTGGTCTCTTTTCTCCTAATGTATATATAGACAATGGATAGAACGTCTAGGACAACCAAGCATCCAAGGTTTTACATGAAGTGTGAAGTTATCAGAGCTGCTCAATTGTTTGGAAACACCGACCGCGTTCGCTGAGTGAGCATGATGTGATCACGGATCACGCATTTTCAGCAAGCTACAGTGATCCACCGGTCCTTGGCACAGTGAAATTTAATTTTAAAATAGCAACATGCCATGTCGATATTTCGCAATGAAATTTTACAAGCCAAGTCTTATACATATAATAGACATACTGTAGAAATACGAGAGTGATATAAGCAAAAATAGTGTGAATCGAAGCAAAATATTATCTGGACATGAACTGAAACAAAAACCACTCCTTAGTGTTGCCGCGAGCGCGAGCGAACTCCACTCGAGGTGGGCTCGAGTTTGACATTTGGATATAAAAGGGAACTCAGCTCGAGCTGGCTTCATCCCAATATAGAAGAGTGGTTTGATGCGGTCAACACCTTCTTTTCTTCGCTGAAACTGTGAAATCTGAGTCCTGGCGATCTGTCAAGAACACCCATTGTTGTCTGTCGCTGCTCCCCGTAACCTCTCAAGCTTGCAATTGCAACCCCTCCTCTCTGCGACTCCCTCGTGAGGCTCCATCACTTCAAGGATAAGTATTGTGAGTTCTTGCTCAGCCCCTTCAGCCCCTTAGTGTCACGTCGCCACCCCTGGCTGATTCATCCCCAACAGAACGGTGAACGGTGGTCGTTGTAGAGTATGCCACACATTATACGCAGAAAATCGTAACATGTGCAACAGCGCGCGACGTGGCCCATTTTGTTGATTGCTGCTGAATCGTTGGGGAGAGGTGAATAGGGTTGGACATTGGGTACTAGATCTATAAAACGAGGTATCCATAAAACTTATAAAGAGTCTTAATCCTATGGTGGATGGGGTAAATCACCATAATTACTTATTATTATTCCTTATTTAATTTAGACATATAGTTCATATAATATGCTATTCTAGTTTTATCTGTGTGCGTAGTTCACTATACTCTCTGGAGGCTGTCTCAGGCCTTCAGGGAGTGTTATTGCCACTATGCCGAACATCTCAATTAGGACGAACATTTTGATGGACCTCGAGTTTCGCGAGCGAGTGACAGCTCGAGTTGGTCGAGCCATCCTAATTCGGTCGCTCGAGCTAGCTCGAGTTCAGCTCGCGGCATCACTACCACTCCTTGACACAGATGGCCGTCAAAGATTTTGACAGCGGCAAGTGGGGTTGGACAATTCCTGCAGTGCGTGATGTCAATGTCACAATGATTCAGACTGTGTGACATACCAAATACTTGAGACAAGTCTGCTCTGTCGTCTACAACCATCTACACCGTATAAAATAGTTATCAGACGTTTAATATATGTATTTCAAACATATTAAGTATGTTATTGTGAAATTTAATATTCCACACAGCTCATATACTCAAAAACAAGCCTTTTCCCTGCCAAATTCAACGTGAAAATCAAGCAGCATGATAGAGCCCCAGGATTTGAATATGAATGAAAATGTTTATACTAAGATATTCATAATTTCCATGTCCGGTTAACGCTACGCTTTTTTATAAAACGAAACACTTCATTTAGCCCCATTTTCGTCTCAAAATTAAGTGTTTGAGGGCCATAACGGAGAAATTTAAATTTGAAAAAAGCGTAGCGTGATAGACCTAACATTTTTATGTGCCTTAGAATTTTATTTCATGTAAATCGGTGAAGAACCTGAGGAGTTATGATCTTGTAGTTTTTTGGTGTCAAATGGAGCGCATCAACAGCGCGCAACAGCACGCGCCTTATCAGTCAGGGGCGCGAAACACGCATCAGGGACACCGCCGCAGACATGTATTGCGTCGCGTTGCATACCTTCCCTCTCCACACCAGCGCAACACATGTATGCACATGTGATAGTCATGTATGTATGTAAATACACATTTTTCGAGTCTTTTCGTTGCGTTTTGAGGTCTTCCGCCTAGTGTAAGTTCTGTACACAGCAGATGAGTATCTCACTGATTTAACTTGAGATTAATGTTTTCTATAGATGACTATTAATACTACTGGTTATACTTTACTATTGGACTGGCTCTACAAGGCCTAGACTCAGTAAGCGACAGAAACAGAATCACACAGCTGGTAAAATGGGTGGCAAAAACATGAGTGAGTCCCAACATCTTTGTTTGTTCATTGAATCACACATTTTGAATATTCGTAGACCATTCACAATTAATCCTGGTGCTATTTAGGTTCTACATGGTAACTAGAGTGATATCCTGTAAAAAATTTGGGTAGAAAGATGTTATCGCTCGCAGAAGAGACTTGTCTCAACATTGGTGACAGATTCAGGGTTGTGACAGCTTGTAACGCTGCCGCAACAGTGACGGGAATTGTCCAACCCCACGGCAAGTGATGGCTGAGCCAAGGGACGTCTATCACGGGTTGGAACTTGGAAACTTGGAATTACTAATTGAATTAGGGTTTGAGCACGACACTAAGATATGATGGATTGATGGTTTTTGATGTCCCATCACTACAACCCAGTCTCAAAACACTGTCTTGCCGTTGTGATATTTTTATCTTGGGAGCAGCTGTAGTATCAAATTAACATTTCAGGCTTCTTAAATGCATGTATATCATTATGGTTGTAAAAAAAATATAGCAAAATCAGCTTCCAAACATACCATATATCACAAATTTGCCAAAAAAGCGAAGTTTTTCGCTATTAAACTTAAAATATTATAACAACGAGATATTGTATATGCTCCATATTTGAAGGCATAATAGCTGACATATATATCAAGCCACATGCAAAGTTTCAGAGGAAACGGAGAGAAATCGAGGTCAGAATGGCGATTTGTGCCAAGGAGTGGTGCTGTGCCAAGGACCGGTGGATCACTGTATCACGAGCGCTTCTGTATTCAATGGGTCCCTACTTCAGTGTCACATTCACGCCAAATTTTATCGACGCCACATTGTAAAGCGGCAGGTCGCCTTCGAACTAGTATTTCCTTATAACTTTATGCCGTGGAAAAACACTGTGCACTTGAAGGATGTAGACTCCAAGCAGATTGCATCATTTTTTGTGGTTCTGCCCTGTGTTTTTGGGACCTTGTTCTGATGAAGGTCTTATGTAATTCAGAGCAGTGGACGTGTGAAGCTGTTCTAAATATATTATATATATCTCTTGCCGACAGGGGAGGATCATCGAATCCTTTACGATGGACTTCATTCTGCATACACCTTGCAAAAGCTGTGCTTCTGTAGGGGCGTAGTGTCCCTTTACACGCTGATTTTTATTATAGGGTCAGTAGTGTGGTCAAACAGCCAGATACATGAGCGTAAACCGGTGGTGACTCCCTCTTGTTTCAATGGTACATGCCATCAGTAATCCCTAGCGACATATGCCAATCTAAGACCGTCTATCACTGTTAACCCTGTGGGTATACATATACACGAAGCTATACTTATGGAAGTCAATGAAACCATATCTGTCTCTTTTGGGTTTTACGCCATGCTGTCACTCGGTGAATTACGGTTGCTCCAATGTATCCGATTCCCTTATAAACACGTCGTGATCACCAAATGCCCGTCGAATTGACTTCCATATCCAACTCCCACAATGGCTGGCCCATCGATTGACCTCACCCAAATGTCTAACCCAGCCACCCCAATGGCTTTCCTTTCGCCTGACTTAGCATTCCAAGTGACGATCGTGAACTTCATCACTGTTGGATCAGCGGCGGTATGTTATATTCCCATTCTCATAAATAAAACCGAAGCATTGAATATCCTATACTAAAACGAAAGGTTTTGGTCTGGGACTTTTTGGATAATATTTCATGCGATTACAGGCACCTAAGGCATCACTTTTTTATCAGTAATGCACCCTGAATGGAGTCCTGTTAGGTGAGGTTCTTTTGCGGAGCACAACCATCCTTTTAGGTCCTTAGGCACCTCCGTGCAACATGAAAATACGTAGCACTCAGCGCTCGCACCCTTTTTGTGCCGCGCCCCCTGCACGCCACCACTCTTAGCACCTGCGCTTCTGGCGCCTCAGCACTCGGTCTTGTTGCCACAA
Organism: Panaeolus papilionaceus; assembly: GCA_015501605.1. NCBI lineage: Eukaryota > Fungi > Basidiomycota > Agaricomycetes > Agaricales > Panaeolus > Panaeolus papilionaceus. Next base: position 586,166 of record JADNRZ010000014.1, read on the forward strand.
TCCAAAAATAGCCTTCAAAATACAAAGCGCCAGCTAAAATGTCGCACTACCGCTCGCTCGGTCTCGTTACCACAATCTAAAAATAGCCCTCAAAGTACATAGCGTCAGCTAAAATATACGCAGAACATGGATATACGTCTAAAACTCAGACATTCAGCAGTGACACAGCCTAATAACCTACCATGATATTTATCAAGGAGTGCAGGTAGACTACCATAAATAATGAGACTAAAACTAGTAAACGGAATTGTGAGCTCCAAAGCTCTGCTGGCCGCACATGAGAATTCACAGCGCGCAGTGCTCACGCGCTCCTTGTGCCGCGCTTCCAGCACCCCACCGCTCTTGGTGCCTGCGCTTCTGGCCCCTACTGCCCCTGGTGCCTGCGCTTTCTGCCACGCTTCCGGCACCCCACCGCTCTTGTTGCCAGCGCCTTTGGCGCCCCACTACTCGGTCTCGTTGCCGCAATCTAAAAATAGTCTTGAAAACACATAGCACCAGCTAAAACACGCACAGAACATATCAGTTGTCTATGCTTCAGATATATGTCTGAGACTCAGACAACCAGCAGCAACAGTCTGTTACCTTACCATTGCATTTACTTAGCGGTATGATCATAAATAATAGTACTAAACGGCATTGTAAGCTGCAAAACGATGCTGGCGCCGCGCCGGCGCCGCCAGCGCTGCCTTCTTTCCACCGCATCCTGATTCTTTGAGTGAACTTCACCTCATATTTGATATGAGTTTGGCATATAATTCCGTCCAATCCCTTCCAAATCCGACCTCTGCTTGTTGGCATCAAATATTGAATCACGTTGAACGATTGATTTGCCAGCTTTCAACCTGTTCAATCCTTTCCTTTTATCATCAGTTTATCATTGTCGATAATTATCTTCGCCATTCCTTATCAAATTCATATATTCAATTCATTTTGCTATGGTCGTCAGTGCTGCCCGCGGAAAACAAAAAGCAGTCAGGGCTGGGATGGGTGAAGCGTTCAAGAGCCCCAAAAAGAAACGACCAGCTTTTGCAAAAGAAAAGTTAACTTGGAGGACTATGGATCCAATTGGTGAACGGGAAGCCCTTCAAGCACGGTTGAAAGAGCTTCAGGCAAGGATGGATGCAACTGGTTCAAACAGCAATGTGACTAGCGACCTTTCCACAAACAACATAGCAAGTTTCGGCGACGACAAGGACATGGACGCAATGGATGCAGAGAATACAGAAAAATCTGACAGTGGCACTGGGTCTTATCGAGAGGTTGCGCCAGCACTGGAGGCACAATACGCATCCTTTGAAGCAGAGCTGCCAGACGTGGTAGACAGTGCCAATGACGGCAAAGCAGAAGATTTGACAGAGAAGGGTAGTGCGTCGAGCACACAGCAAAAGCGTCTCGTTCCAAACGACGCTACTATACAACTCCACTCACGATGGGAGGCCCTACTTCCCACCTTAATTGACGACTACCTGTATTACATTGCTACATCGCATGGCAAGGTTGTTGAGGCTGTTTCTTCCGACATATCCGACGCATGCGCCCAGCCTGAGAGTGCAGCCTGTAGACGCCCAAACAAGTCTACTGAGATACTGTGCCTTTACTTTGACCGTCTGTACTCTATTGCTCTATCAATCGACTGCATGTGATTCTGATGCAGTGCATCTTTTTATTAGACTTCCGACGCATTTCTGTTAAAATCTGTGGATGTCGATCAATGCAGCAGGTCCTTGTTCGCCATGGATTATTTCCAACAGCGCCTTCTCAAAGCCGGATTGCTGTCTCTATCGACCTGTTGACATTTTATGGAGCCCTTTTCGAGAGATCTTGCGATGCTATCAATGCGCTTGCGCTTGCCTTGAATTCGTTCTACTCAAGACGAGGATTTGATATGGTTCACAAGACATCAGTGAGTTCTGAATGTGTGACACACATTGTTGAGACATTCTCTAATCCCAAGGCTTTTACTCAGGGAGAGAAGATCAAGGAGCCTTTCCGAAAGTCGCTCGGATACGCGTCACAGTGGTTTGACATATTACGCCTTAAGGTTGAGGATCAAGTCCTGTCCTCTATTGCAGAAGCAGACAATAAAGCACAAGAGTACCACGCACTTACATCAAATGGCAAGAAGAACGCTAAGTCGGAATCCACAATTACTGACAACGACCATCCAGATATTGCGAACTGTTCTCAAGCCCCAAAAAAGCGGAATCGAACCAACAAGAAGGGACAATCACATTCGGGGTCCGACGAATCGGATACAGACAGTAGTTCAACTCCCGAGCCTCCATCTTTGCCTCAGTCTCATCGTGTAAAGATGCCGCCTCCGCCAACTCCGCAACGTTCAGGATTACCACGCAACAAGAGGCATCCAAAGGGTTCTCAAGGAAATCCCGAGTCTCCGCCAGAGGACCATCCCCTTGCATCTTGTTTATCTCCACGTGGAGATGCGCGTCCCTCTGAGTGTGATAGTCGATTAGCTCGACTTTGTCCAGCTTGCTTTGGTGGAAATAAATTCGGCAAAACACTGGTATCTGAGTGAGTGAAGCGTATTCAATTCTGTTCAATTGGAATCACTCACGTCAAAGAAATATTGATAGAGGTGCAGACTTCCATATCGCAACTGACGGAAATTTCCACCATCGGCACTCAGTCCAAGCTGGTGCAGGGGTACCCTTCCACAAGGATCCACGCCATATTGTACCCTCAGCATTCGTTAACAAAGTAGGAGAGCATATAGAATCTGTACGGAAAAAGGGTCCACGCAAAAACCCAACTAGAGCCTCAAAGGTTCCTGAAGAGGCAATTGACGAATGCGAACGCTCCTATGAAGCAGCAAGCGGCGACAAAAAAAAGGCCATGGATGGCAATGAGCGATATGATGACCAAGGTCTCATGTCTTTGGTTTGTCGGCACGATGTACCTCTGTTTATGGCGAATATCGACACACCAGGAGAGCAGCAGAAATATGCTGTTGCCTTAGTGCTGTGGTTCTTTAGGCATGTTCCGACAAATGCTACAGTTACGGTACTTTACGATATTGGCTGTGCGCTAGATAGAAGCCTTTCACTGGTGTGTAAAATATTTATTTGCAACGTAACAATTCAGCTCATCTGCCTCAATAGCATGACATGATACCGGAGTCAGCATTGAACAGAGTCCGGTTTACAACAACTGCCATGCATGCCTACGGGCATCAATGGTCGTGCCAGTTGGAGTACAACCCACGTCTGTGTAAAGGTCTTGGACTTACTGATGGAGAGGGTGTGGAACGGACGTGGTCAAAAAGCAGAAAGTTAATTGGTATCGTCCGCTCATCTTCTGTGAGTTATACTGCTTGTCTATTCATCTGTCACTCTAATTAGTCTCCAACGGCTTATATTTATATACTTGTAGCGCGCACGTCGAATATGGGTCATAGATCGCCAAGTTTCCTCTATTGCAGCTGACGTTAGAGCTGACTTGGGCACATGGATGAGGCGCCGCCAACGAGTTGTGAAGGAACGTATAAAAGAAGCGAAAGCAGCGATAAAAAAATCTGGACATACTGAAGATTATTTGCGAGGTCAATGGGAGACGCAAAAGCAGGAACAACTAGAATCCAAAATCTGTGAGTGAAGGCTGTAGTTACCAATTAATTGCGGTATTGACAAAGATACCCCTACGATTCAGATACCCCTACAAAGGTTAAGGCCGATATCAGTTGCGTCCTCATTCTCCAGGAGGAAGTCGAAATGCTCCAAACGCGCCTTGCCAGTGCAAAAAAGGGACTTAAGTCAAAAAGGAAGCAGACGCAGAAGTCAATTGATAGTTTTGAGTCGCAGATCGAGGGACTACAGGAGGATATCGAGGAGATATTCTTGTCGCTTAATATACATGCGTCGTACCCAGAACTTGAAGGTCTTGGCGCCGACTTTGTGAGGACATTGATTCTTGCCTCTGAACTTAAAGAAACAATAAGAAGGCTGGCTATTGAGAGCTTTTGCGAGCTAGGGCGCCTAGATCAAGCTGTTAGAGGAGTTCACCAACCGCTAGGTATGTGAGTTCCGGTCTTAGCTAAATCTATTGATAACCGCTTTCAAATTTTGCGCTCTGTAGGAACCAAATTACACCAACAAACGAGGAAAGCTATGGCAAAGCGTTCACCTGCACTGATAGCCAAAGTCAGAAAGTTCAATAGTTACTGTAAAACTCTCCGTCAACTTTGCCCTCCGAATTCAAAACTCAAGCTCCCAACACCTCTGTCAACTCAAGTCGCCAAGCTAAGGGACAACACCTACTTGATGGAGGATGTTTGGATAACACCTGTCGAGGATGAGAAGGAGAGACCTTGGATGAATGACTCTACTGTTCGCGCCGGTATTCAAGCAGTGTTAAAGCTGGATAGGTGTATTGAGGAGCAAAAGCGACTAGGTATGGAAGCCGACAACATGTGTCGACAATTTGGCCGGGAACTTTTGGCAGTAGAAATTGCACTTCGTAATCAAGCAAGTGAGTTGTTTTTTATGCATTAACCTAGTAAAGGAGATGCCCTTATCTCGTCCTTCCAGATGCCAGCATTGCACAAGAGCTGATCAACTACCGAAATGGTCTTCACTACCTGAGAACTCCATGGAGCTCTTTGCTTGCATCATCAGTTCGGTACAACAGCCATATCCAACAGTCGACGACCTTGGCAGACATTATCGCCGGCAACAATCAAGTTCTTCAAAGCTACAGTAGCAGTTCCACGAACGTCCAAATTGATGAAGACGAAGATGATCCAGAGCTACAAGACGCGGAAGAAATTGATGTGGGCGCGTTACCTCAGGAATTCGGAGCTCTCAGTATTTTTGAGCTACATGTGGACGAGGTTGAGGAAATGGATGATGTTGAGGACGAGATCATCATGGGTGCTAGAGATGGTGATAGCAGCTCCGAGTCATCTAATGACTCTGACGGCGAGTCTCAATCAAGTTCCGGTTCAGTATCAGATTCAGATGTTTCAATGTTGTCGTCCGGTTCTAGGTCTGACAGTTCGGACTTGAGCGATTCTGCCTCAGATGAATCCGAAACTGAAAACTCTACATCGGGCAGTCTGGACGCAGACAGTCATCTAATAGATGTTGATGAAGATGACTATGAAGGAGCTGCCTCTACAGTCTCAACGTCGGTGCAGGTTTTATGGGAAGTACCTGGGGTAAGTAGCTGTTGGTTCGTAGCTTGTGCTGCGGATAAAGTGAGCGCTGTTAACTTTGCTTTGACTTTAGGGAATCAGAATTGATACAGACCTTGCCGAGTCAATCAAGCGAAGTAATCCGAGCGTCAAACTTCGGGATTATTCTGGCTATACTGGCGCCTCACGAAAAAATAATCGCATACTGTTCGAAAAGAAGGACCTACAGATCCTGGAGAACTCTACGGCTTTACTCAACGACGTGTGTATAAATGGGTGTTCGCAATTGCTGAAGACCAAGTATAGAGAAGAAGCAGAAAATTGTGCTGTCTTCAGTACATATGATCTTGTGCGGTGGCGAAACAAGAAAAAATCTCTCCATCTTGACACTGTGACAGGTAGTGCCCCAGACCTCATTAGCGCAGAGATTGTGGAAATGTTATGGAAAAATTCCAAACATACTCAATTTTGGCAGAAGCGCGTCTGGATTCTTCCGATCCACAGGCCCGGTCACTGGGTGCTCTGTGTTGCATACCCAATGGAACAGCTTATCTTGCTATACGATAGCCTGGGACAAGAGGTTGACTGGAAGAACGAGGTCATGGTACGTCTTGCTACCATGATTTACCCCTAAATTATTAATGCCCATGTAATAGGACGTGCATGCCTACTTCTCAGAACTCGTTCAAGCAGCCAATGGTAACGGAATTTGCTTGAAATTACCAAGTTGGACCTCAAAACCGGCATTTGTACGTCCTATCCGAACTCTGGCATTTCACGGTTTTTCCTGACCTCATCCACAACGCCTTCTACGCCTTTAGCTCAAGCCTGTTCAGACAAATGGTCACGATTGTGGGCTCTGGGTGCTATTGTGGATTGCAGCGTCTCTCAGGGGGTTTCAGACAACGGGCGACAACCTAATAGAAAAGCACATGAACCTGTGGCGGTCTCTGCTACTGCAGCTCATAATGGAGAATACTTCGAATTCATTCGAGTAGTCCTAATGGTAGTATTACGTTGTTCAGGTCTATCTGGAATTTATATATGGAACCTTCGGCTTTTGAAATTCCTCGTGTTCAAAGAGTTATAAGGAGATCAATTTAAATCAGGTTTGCTAAATTCTCCTCGAGTCTCCTGATCGCATTCCCATTTCTGTAGGTTCTTGGTTCAAGTTATTACCATGCTCTTCAACAACTACCCAAACCCATTCCATATCGCTGCAAGAGCGATGTTCCAAAAAATGTTCCTCGAGGAGGCTGCACGATATGCGCTGGCTGTAACCAACCTCCGCATAGATGGAGATTCGCGAGTAGACTATGGAGTTTTCATCGACTTGGTTTGGGATGTGTATCGGGACCGATGGCGCGGCCCTTATGGCCAAGACGAGGTGTGCTGTAAAGAGGTGAGCAACAATTCTGGCAGAGAACGGTGTTGGCGAGTTAGTTGACTTACTTCGGACATTTGTCAAGAATTTGACAGACTGCCTTACCTGTTTTTCTCTTGAGCTCGATGTGCCTGATGAAGAGCTTCACCTCTACCAGGACTGGAGAACTCGCTATGAGGTTTTTCAGGACCGAATGCTGAGAGTAAGTACTATTTAAGTTTCGTCATCGAAGTCATGATACGAATTTAGAACAGGAAGAAATACAAGAGGAGTTAAACCTGCAAGTTCCTCGGGTTTGCCCATTCGACAGCCCGTTTTACACAGGCACCCGATGCGAGAACGTCGATGCCAAAAAAGCGGAGGTGGGCACGCAATGACCAACCTGTTTGCGAGAGATGTGAAACCTGGCAATTGAACGGTCTATACCTCTATATTATTGCATGCTGAGAGATGTATGCACCAAATTATCGCTCTTGTGACTTTTAGTTTCAATAAATTTAATATGGTTAATTAGGGAGACTAGTTCGCTGTGCATTCGAACAAGCTTTGAGGATGTTATCGATGTGGATGTTGTTATATTGACAAAAGTTGTTTGAAGCGGTCAGACGAAGACATGAATTTGGCTTGGAGGAACCCTAGGTTTATAACGCGAATCGTGGTACAATGATTGTATTGACTGGACAGCCCCTGCAAGTTGACACCTAAAATTGGATCGATGCCACAGATTAACGCTGAGGATGCTTGCGCCTGTCGTAGAGCTTTACTCAGGTATGTTATAATAAAAGGTCGATTGGAATTGGACTCTTATGTTGCCGCGTGTTGGGAATAGCGTTAGTATGCAGGAAATTATCACACTTGCGACTTCCGGTTTCAATAAAATTTCACGTAATTAGTTAGAGAGACTAGTTCACTGTGCATTCGAACAAGTTTTGAGGATGTTATCGAGGTGGATGTTGTTATATTGACAAAAGTTGTTTGAAGCGGTCAGACGAAGACATGAATTTGGCTTGGAGGAACCCTAGGTTTATAACGCGAATCGTGGTACAATGATTGTATTGACTGGACAGCCCCTGCAAGTTGACACCTAAAATTGGATCGATGCCACAGATTAACACTGAGGATGCTTGCGCCTGTCGTAGAGTTTTACTCGAGTATATGTTATAATAAAAGGTCACTTAGAACTGTTAAATTTGTGCTAGCAAACCAAAATTGCATTCGACTGCCTGGTCAAACATGATATGCTATGCAAAAAGGACAAATCCAAGTATTGAGGAATGTCGAACTGTCCCTTTCTGTCAGAAGTCCTAGCGGGCACTAGGTTGGCGTGATCACACGTCCCCCGCTGAATTCTGGAGGCATTAAATTCCAAACATGCTTGAATTCTATGTTTTCATGCTAGTTGAGAAAGGACATGTATAACTAGCTGATCACAAGGCAGTGAAGCGCTGCTGCTCAGAATTGATGATGCAACCAACGCGCTGACAGGCGCACATATTGCTACTTAAAATGACCGTCAACACCTGCATTACAGCTTTATGATTTATCTGGCGCCTGGTATGCCAACACCTGAGGTTGCCGCAACAGAGCAAGGCGCAGCACTGAGGTTGCCGCGATTGAAACTTAGGTACGTATCAAGCACAGATTTCTTCGAAGCACCGCGGCAAATGTCGGGTATTTGAAGAGGGCCACACACCTCAACAATTCCGATCATAGAAGTCTCGGGGAGAACACGCTAATTGGTTATTATCTAGGATCTTGCAACCTGTGAAAACTCGAACTTTATTTGAAACTCTGCGGCCATCCCCCCATCCTACCTCTCCTCATCCCTTCTTCCTAGCCTTGATTCAAACCCTAGCTGTCTTCCACACTGTTATGGATGGGACAATCCCACATCTCCCCGACCCATATGCTGTAGGAGCACGGGCAGGTTTCCAATTGGCCTTTATCAAAGAAGGAGCGGAATATTTTTTGGGCCTGAATAACATCGAAGAAATGGCACCGTTCTTTCGAGCAACGTGGAGAGTATACAAGGATCGATGGCCTGGTCCCTATGGCCCATTCGAGGTTACATCGCAGGGGGTATGTATTTCTTAGTGGATCGATATCTCCTCTATCGGAGTGCTGACAGGCTCAATTGACTAATAGGGTCTAGAATACATCTTACGCCATATTCGTCAGAAAATGTTGGATGAAGGAGGGTACCGCGTGCGTAAGGGATGGAGTTCTCGTTACACTTTGGAAGTTGACCAAGAAGAACGTGTATGTCTTCGTTTGCTCGTTTTATATATACGACCGTCGTCTGAAAGTTTAATCACAGCTGCGAATTCAAGATAGGCTCGATGGGCGCTCCCCAAGGGTCTATCCGTTTGCGAATCCACTTTATGAAAAATATGGATCGAGGAAGCATGATTGGAATGTCATTACCGACAGTGAGGACGACGACGAGGGCGAGGGCGATAACAGTCATGATGATGATGATGATGATAACGAGGAGGAGGAAGATGGTGACAAGAAGGAGGAGGAAGAGGAGGGCAATAACAACATTGGCCATGAAGATGAGGAGGATGACGACTGCGATGTTATCCCAGTTAAGAAGCGTCGACATCACTTTTAACTAGTTTTTTGTATTACTTGTCGTACTGGGTTTTGGGAGAATCAATTTTTTGTAATGTCTTGAAATCAATATTCAATTGAATTCCTGTATTAATATTTGTACGCGCTCAAAGTTACATGTAAATATCTCGCAATGCGGACAAAGCGCAACGCCGGATTCAGAACGAGAATTAGGTTGAACGTGTTGTGTAGTGTGTTATATAAGAACCGTTTCCACGTCTACGTCAATCTCGCCCTTTCTATCATGCCCCAACCCAGAATCCACATCTCAGATGAAGCACGTCGCGTTGCTAACTGCAAAAAAAGTAGAAAACATTACGAGGTGTTCGTAGCATTTTGAAATTTCGTCTATTATTTTGCTGATGGTTTGTTCCAGAAATAAGGAGGCTATAAATGCCATGCGTCGTGCTCAATACAATGCAAAGAAAGGAGAAAAAAAGACTCCGCAGCAAGTATCCTGTTACAGAAGAGGAGGTCCGATTGGTACTAACGATATGGCTGGCTCTAGCACACCCTCTAAGGTCGCAGAAAAAAACGACGCAACTCAGTACCCAACAGCTGAAGAACAAAAGGAGAGCGAGATGAGGATTTGGAACGAGCGAGCAACAAGAATTCACAAGCGCTTTCTGAGGTACCTGGACGGAAGCGCGGTCCAATTCCTTCACAAGGCATCTCGTGAATATCTTCAACAAAGAACCAGCATGCCCTTCTTGGAGCGCTCAGATATGCTGGGGGAGTTTCAGCTGTCGCTCATTCGATGTCATGACGGTATACTTCAAATATACGGTGTAGGAGACCAGCTTACGGTCATCAACTCGATGATCCAGGACGTAAAAAAAGTTCTTAACTGGTTAGAGGAAGTAGCTTGTGTTGCACTTGTGGACTACAGCGAGGTTCGAAAGTCGTATCACAGAGGGGAATTTGAATTTCAAAAACAGAAATAGAGATACGCTCCATAGATATTCCTAGCAATTGACTTTAAATACAATCGTATGTGGCGGGGAGGGGGAGGACTTTTAAGGTTCGCAATTCGTCTCGTCTACAGAAACAAACGAACGTGCATAAGAAAGTTTTGTTTGTAAAAAAAAAAAAAAAAAACACAAACAGACATACCCAACATACATCGCTCCTAGGTCTTTCTTAGTCGTACTCGTCCAAATAAGTGGTATATGCACGCAAAGCATTCCTTGGAGATGCAGGTGGAGTTGCTGAAATATCTCCTTCTTCTCGCAGCACTAGATATTGTATACATATATTTTCGTCGCATTCATATTCATCGGCAGTTGTGCCTGGGCTAGAGGTGCTGGCATTGTTATTCGGAGGCTGACTTGGACCTGGCGCAACTGAGCCAAATGAAGGAGTCTCAAAAGACTCAGAGTCTCTAAATATGACGGTGTCAACGATCTGAGTGGCGTTCTTGAAAGGTGTCGCATCCTTAGAGTCAGTCGTAAAGGACGTTGATCCAGCCTTAGGTTCGGTAGACTTTTCATCCTCTGTTGCCGCTGGTAGATGATAATATAGATTAAATATTTATGTACTTGTCGAAGTTGCAAGGAGGAAAAGAACGAGGTTACTTACGATGCAAATACCGAATTAAAAGCCGCTCAATTTCGAGGGTTTCTGGGTCTGGGACATACGATTCCAAGCCCTCTGGATTGAGCAGACCAACGATTTCTTCAGGGAGCAGTCCGTTTCTAACTATATATGCCAATCAGCCTGGTTTTATCATTCTTTACCCAGAAGAACTGACGTTGTCGACGAATGAATATGACTTTTATCAAGTCTGGAATGGGAATAGAGAGCGCGACTGACATGGCGGTTGCAGCGCGAAGAGTGCCATCAGGTCGAAGGTCGGTCATCGTATACAGGAAAAAGGAGAGGTGAGAAGACGTGTCGTTGAATTCGCCGCCATGTAGGGCCTTTAACCGCGCGTGTCACCTTTAGAAGTGCGGGTAATGAGATAAAACCCGCGCTTGCAACACTAATTTGCGTCGACATGTGTCATTTGTGTGAGAGAGCTGACAGTGCCGTACATGATACGCTGGCAACAGCGCAGTAGGCGCCATGAGTACCAAGCTACTTATGTGCGGGAGGCGCTGCACTCGTGTGTTTTGAAAGGGAGTGAGCAGTGCTACGCGCACAATATTGATATGCGTGCAACTGCACAGTAGGCGCTGAGTGCCTAGATATACTTATGCGCGGGAGGCACTAGCAACCAAATGATAGGCAGGCGCCTGACGTGTAAAACAAACGCTAATGAAGGTAATGAACGCGACAACGCCGACAAGAAAAACGTTGCGCTGTGAGGCGACCCGATCGGGTCCTCCTCGCTGCAATAAAATATATAAATGTACAGAAAACAGGGCCGAGCGACCACCGCATGAAACAACGACAAGTTTTACGAACTGTCATACATATTATGGAAGATGGGAATGTCCAAACGAACGTACTTGCACAGCATGTGCTCAACAAAAATAGGTCCAAAATCGATCTGTGCTTTTTCCATCTCTGTTAGGGATTGGTCCACATCACGGTAAAGGACTGCAAAAGCTTCAGAGGTTGTTGCAAGGTTGCTACATGCAAAACCAAGGCGCTTTAACCCGTTGAGTCCGCCCGAGCCAATTCGCCATATCACCCTCCCCATGTCATCCAGAGAGGGCATCGAAACCTTGCCCGCTTGAACATAATCCGCAGTCAATTGATATGCGGTCAAAGGACCAAAAGCGACCAGAGTCTCAAAAAGCTTTTGAGCTTCTAAGAAGGGAAATGGGGTCGTGTTCAAAAACCTTTCAAAATCTGGCTCGGCCGTTTTATCCCAATAGTAATGTGCGTTGTTGATGCTCCTCTGCTTAATGGATTGCTTGCCGTAGGCATTCGGGTTGCAGTAGAACCGATCGTTTTCTGGTGTTGGGTTTGAAATCTCTTCCATGGCTGTAATCCAGTCATGAGGCGAGTTATACAGTATTCGAGAGGCCGGGTCTCTCAAAAAAAGTGAATTGTGAGTTATTCCACGATAGATTATAGCGCTAAAGAGACCTTCGCGCTTCGGAATGTATTGAGGTAAATATGGTCCCTCCCCCGAGAGGATGCGTTGACGTGATACTGCATGATTGCGGAATGGGAGGCGATGGTCGGTGTTCTGCTGGACGTAATGTTGAAACTGCGCCGTCCAGTATGCCTCCTTTGTTGCAGGTGTTTGTCCCACATCCGGAATACTGATTTGAGGATAAGGGTTCTCAAGAAATATGAGTAGAGGCTTTGTCAACGTCTATGGATGATGAGATGTCGCCCCTTCGTGTGGGTACCTGCAAGGCTGGGATGACAATGCGATGAGCAATTGGTGGTTGGTAGGCGATTAATGATTGAGAGATGGGATCAGGTATAACAGATTCTATCGCTGCTTGAATCCGATCCAGAAGGTGATATTCGTATGTGTCGATCTGGGTGACAGGATGGGACGCAAGATAGGTGGATGCCCAATCTTGAATCATTACTTTGGAGACGTTCTTCTTCCCAGTGGCAAGTGCGAGATAGGATATGCTGTGACAGACACGCCACATCGCAGGCAGAAGAAGGATGTGGGGACAAACATAGTCGACTAAAGCACGCACAAACCATGCACGCTCCTGTCCCGCTCTATCAGGAAAACCCAACCAGAATAAGAGAATTTGGAAAACGGTGGAGCGTAATAATTCCTCGTCAAAAATCCGACGTGCTGAAATCGATATGCTAGACACCGTCTCGCCCCTAGTGAAGTTGGGCAGATAATCAGCAGCATCATAGACCAACTTCTTCTTCCTCGCCAAGAGATCAACTTCGACGTGGTTGAATAGCTGTCCTAAGCCGCTTGCTCCAGGATTGTTTCGACAAGTATAGCCGTCGTCCGTCGTCTTTTCAAGCCATTCCCAAAGAAGCATGTTCACCAATAGAAGTTGCCTCGCTTGAACGAAGTTAACAAGTGTCGCCTGTGCCAGATCAATGTCTTGTTCTTCGTATGCCTGCCAGAGTTGCATGACGTTATCGAAAGTCAGATCTTGCAGGCCTGCAACAATCTCGCTGGTTGATAGGGATGAATAATTCGCCACATTGCTGATTTTGTCCTTGTGTTCGGTTACGACTCCCAAAGTCGCGGTCAGTGATTTGCGTTCCAGCATCCGAGCAAATTTTGTAGCCTGAACCTCTTTTGAGTATTCCGATTAGAAAGGGGCCTTCAAAACACATACAGATCGACTCACTTTCTAAATTATTTGTTCTGGTGGGAATATGCGGTTCGGTGACGCTGTTGTCGTTCTCCTCGTGATCATCATCGTGTTGCTGTCCTGTTTACGTTGTGAGCACTTTCTCTCCAAAAATACCGTGACAGGCTGCACACACCTGGATAAGTGGTCTGGACCACCTGTTTCGTTTGGGAACGAGTAGTACGGTTAGACTGGTTTCGTCCATCTACTTTTCATCACGTCCAAGTTGCTTCAGTTAAATTTTATGGTCCTGGATGTACCCCTGAACTCACCAATTCGCTTCTTTTTTCTTGAGCGAGGGACTACATCCTCAACATCGCCTTCGCGCGCGCGTTTTGCGGTTGCTGTACGTGATTGCACAACTCCATTTCTCCCTCCAAAGTCGATATCGCCCTCGCCATTGATTACGCAAACAGGAATGCTAGAGGAAGACCCTTTCAGATGCGTTGCCCATTGTTCGATTGCTTCATGGAGGTCTTCACTCCCATATGCGAAGTTTGACATGCTGTCAGAGTTGTACAGAAGGGCTAAGTTCTCTGGAGAGAGATCGGCGATATTTGATACGCCAAGTCCATGGAGGAGACCTGTATAGTCCTTTCCTATTCGTGTATCCTCACCGGACCAGCCTGGCCCTAAATTCCATTCCCGAGCGGTAACACGTTTGTTGTCAATAACGCATGAAACAATTTCCATTGCTTTCTTCTTGTCTACACACGGCACCATTGTGGGAGGAAGTTGTGCGGTAAAATAAGTTATTGCTTGTAGCAGCAGACGGCTGAAGTGGTTTAGCTGCGCCGTTGGTGACATTATGTTGCCTCCATCAGACGCCCAGGTAGACTGTTCACAAGAAGGTCTTTCGGAAACTTGATGAGACCTATGCAAGTAGCATGTTAAGCCAACGCGGCAGGAGAGTCTTAAAATTCTCACCTTGGATTTCGCATCTCGTGCCCTATAGCAAAAACGCGAGACTTTCCACCTGTTGCAGGCAAAGCGGCAAAAGCAACTGCGTCTGTACCGTTGATCATGTGGAGGGGTGGGTAAAGAATTTGTGTAATTCGGTAAGCGTGTATCCTGGGCTCAGTCCGGATTGATTTATAAATTGGCTGACATCCGCCGTGGACGTGAAGGCCCGAGAAGAAGAGGATCGCAAACTCCGTCATTTTCCAGCATATCCCGCAATCTAAAATATAGAAATAATCGTCTTCCAAGTCTGGATGAGGACGAGTAAGTACAAGCATAGCTGTCGGAGCGCCTGCATTGTCGCCGGAATCAAGATGGGTTTCTCCAAACTTGCCAATGGACGCTGCCATAGATTTTGCTGAAAGTAATCATCGTCTGTGCTACGTCAAGGTGTCATTTAACAATTATACACACCTTGATCCTTATCAGTTGCAGCGACAGCGTTGAGCTGGCCCGCCGGCCACGCAATGTTGTCATCAGAACCTATTGCAGGGAGAGCCGTCACCTCGGCCTGTCGTTCAAGAATGCTCTCGAGATTGGGTGCGCCTTTGTCAAGACCTCGTCGAGCGGCCGCAGTCGCAACCTGAGACAATATCGTAGATTAAGATACCGCAGTCTCAGTAGAGAAGGAAGACTTCAACACTGACTTTAATTGCTCTAAATCTGCCCTCCTCGTATGGCGACCGTTTCAACGTAAATACCTTGGCTTGCTTTCCAGGTGCGGTCATACACTTCTGCCTTTGGAAGGTGGCTGCAAGCTGGTAGGACCGTATATTACTCGCCACCGCATTCACATTACCATCTCGCTCAAATGCAAGCCCACCCGTAAATAAGCCGGTGTCATCTAAGACCGGTTTTTCAGAGCCCAGCTCATCATTGGTGCCAATGATAAACGCTTGCGCATCAGTCATCTCTTGAATGTGTTCCGCGCTGTGCTCAGATCTGATAGAAGCGTTGTTAATTTTGCACAAGAAAGTATTAAAGGGACGCACGACGAAAGGGACCAGGTGATCAACACGTCGTCCTCAGGTTGCTGGGAACTGTGTATGTTACGGAGAAGAAAACGGTCGTCTTGTTCTGGCGACAAGACAAGATAACCTGTCAAAGCACGTCAAATCGAGCACCGATGGGCTATGATCTGACTTACCTTGAGCATCACGCTGCTCATCATTTTCTGGGACAGACAGTTGTGAAGTTGCGTGAAAGAGCTGTGTGTAGGTATCTTCGGAGAAATCGATGCAACCGATAAATATACGGCCGCCCTGCTTGATACTCTGACACTTGGGGTGTGTGGAGACTTCAATAATTCTGGGCAGAATCGGAAGCCGCCCATCAAAACCTAGGGGAGTAGCTGGAGGGACCGTTGGCATCGTGTTAGAAACAAAAACTCAATTGATGTGGGCGGAAGGTGTTTGCTGAGTGAGGGAAAGAGGGGGTAGAAAATAAAATTACTAAGCATACATGTCTCAAACATCTGCATTTTGCCCAGAAATTTTTGATTTATCATAGACGAAGGAGTCGTGCATGCTTGTGATTTCCACATCCGAATCGACCAACAACAAAATATATGACGTCATATCGCGTCCAATTCGAAGAACAGGATCCGGTATGATGTCAATATTCAACATTCGGTGTAAAAATTCAACGAGAGTAGATGGGGAAGGCTCCCAAGCTACGCCGTCTTGAAGGTGTGCGATGCAGTCCCGGAAAGGCTTCCAGGGGGCAGGACAGACTTCAGACAGAAATAATGTTTGAGGCCGTTGACGTTAGTACCCAGTTCTTGGAAAGACTTCCAAGAAGGCTAACAGGGGGATACCCGGAGCACCAAACACACTTCTTGAGTAGATAGGGAAGGCTCCCAAACTACGCCGTCTTGAAGGTGTGCGATGCACTCCCGGAAAGGCTTCCAGGGAGCAGGACAGGCTTCAGACAGAAATGATGTTTGAGATCGTTCATGTCAGTACCGAGTTCTTGGAAAGACTTCCAAGAATTGGGTATATGTGCTCGAATTCAGGAGTCACAATTGACAAGCTCACGTTTCGACATTCAGCGTTTGAGCAATTGCAATCACTTCCAGTGAGTGACGAAAGACCTGGCGTCGGAATTTACGGAACTCGTCAGAGTCTTTATGATCCTTGGTGGCTGCACAGTAACTTGGATAAGCTAGTGATATCCTACACAAGGTTAGAGACCACATACCCTTAGCGAGGGTAGGAAGCGCTATAAGTCTGAGGACAGTGCATGGATGCCGGAACCATATGTCGTTAGGTGAAACCTCGTCATTGTAGGAGACTGAGAACGATTGCCAGGGCACATCTCCTAGCTGAGCGTCGTCAATGGTACTCTGCAAATCGTCGTTATCAAGAAAGTTCAGGTGATCCCATTCACCCTGTAAAGTCAAGTTAGCAAAAAAGCTCAGAAATTCAAGAGAACAGCAGACCAGCGGAATCGATCGCAGCGAGAAAAACGGTCTTGCTGATGGGTTAGAGAAATGCAGACGACACAGTACAGTCAAAAGACATAAATAGCAATGTGATATGTCATAAGTCGTTGTTCATTGAGAAGTTCTGAGTTCATACGCGGGAAATCATTGGTCATGTAATGCACGTGGTCAATTTTCGGTTGAGACGGGAGCGATTGCCGAAGCGCTCCGCTCATCATGACTACTTACAAGTCTCCCGCCTCCAGATCCAATCGACATTTCGTCTTCATTTTGTCTGTTTCAAAAGAAGTACAAGTCATGCCGCTGAGCAGTATTTGGGAAGCATCCCATTTACGCACAGCCTGGACCAAAAAGTCTGCGACAACATGCTGAATGCGCTGGATGTATTTGGGATTCATCCCATTTACATTCAAGAATCAAGTACCCTTAAAGCCTCACACCAGTTGGTCGACGGAAGTATTTCCATCAACCAACCACGAACCCAAGCACCAGCAGGAAGACGGGAGCCTTCCCGTTTCCAACAGATGCATGGCATGTCTCACTTACAAGTCGTTGACGGAGTTCTCTACATTACTCTCTTTTGACAAGGTGTGTGCTGCAACTCTAGATTGTTTAGAGGCCGTCTAAACACTTCTGACCGGTAGTCTGGAGCATGGAAATGAAATATCTTGGCTTAGCTCGCTCAAACGATGACCTGATGCTACAGAGATACATCCGCGAATTACAATAGACTCAATACATCCACATGAAGGTCTTATCCGTCAAATGTGATCAATGTCGTAGCAAAACTCTGAATTGTGGCGTTACATTTGTGAGTAGTTCCAAAATATTGTTAGGCATCGTTCTGAGTAATTTATCCAGTCTGTAGCGTTCGCCTGACGTCATACCGGATCTGTTTCTAAAATATGGCCCGGAATGACATCGCGCGATATGAATGATGAAAACCAAGTAGCGGCATGGATAGGTGCGAAAGGTCTAGCGTATGTGTGAATGGTGTTGCCTCAGGACTGCCAGGAGTGCCTGGGTCATTGCGATGCCGCTTTCATGAGGTTGCTGGGGCGCGTGAATTTGAGCTGTCACATGGCAACTTGATTCTTCTTTGATAAACATGTAAGCGGCATGTGCAGCGACGTCTAATACTATATATATAATATTATTGCAAAACTAATCTTTGAGGAAACAGGTAAAGCCGAAAACATTCCATTGACACCTACATATGCATGGGTTTTGTTCAAGTCTCTTCATTTGCTATGTGAATTGCGGAGCTGTTCATTCAACATTTCGACACCAAACACCTTCGACCCAATTTCATCTTCGGCCTTCATGACGTGGCTTCTCCAAATGATATCCGGTTTCGTGTGCGATTTGGAAAGCATAGTAAGGCAACAACTTTCTGCGCGAACAGCTTTGCATCAGCTTTTTTTCCTGTTCGTTACTTTTCGCAAGCTCGTTGATTTTCTCTATTTTCTCAAACGCACAGTATGGAGATTGATACTGAACAGAGCTTGCGCGGCCAGCAAGTTGGTGGTGGTCGTGCAGGTCCCACTCAAAAGTCCTCTGACAAAGGGACCAAAACCGACACGAACAACAAAGCGCCTGCTGCTAAACAGACAGCAAAAAAGGGATCAAAAGCTTCACAAAAGCCGGAGGCAGTGGCACCTCTGCGCTCTCGCGCTGACTGTCTTCGTCCGGTATGCACACCCACATCAAAAGCTCGCGAATCCAGACAAACGGAACAAGAGCTAACTGATGATGACTCAGAGCTTAAACATTCGTGAGTCCACCTGTCAGGCTATTCTGAAATCTGAGTCCTAAAGCATTTATGTTACAATCCAAAGAAAAAAACCAAAACCAAAACCAAAACCAAGAGGAAAGCGTTCCGAAAATCAGGCGCCTCCGCCAATGCCGTCGTCTCCTTTGTCATCGCCACCAGAGTCGGAAGATGAACACAGCGATGTCGACCACGAGATGGAGGACGAACTTCCCTGCTTAAGCAATGAATTTAACGATACCGTATTCAACGACGAGGACTACCCCGCTGGCGATGAAGGCAAACACCTTGCCGTTGACGACTTTGGGATTAACGACGAGCACGACGAAGTTGTTAACAATACGCCCGCAACAGGTCCCACACAAGCTGCTGCTAGTGTTGAAGAAGCGCATGAGAGAAACAAAGGTGGTCGCCCCTCTGCTGAACGCAACGCTATCTTTCGAGAGGGAGTTGAGAAGCTCTCCGAACTGCTGGCCGAGATCGCCAAAGAAAGCGGTTATAAAACAGAGAGAATCATCGAGGCATTATTTGAAAAACAAGGACGGGGCCCTAATCTGTGGAATATCTATCAGCGCTATCTAGCCTCAAACCTTCTCGGCGAGATCTCTCATCTTCCTGAAGCTGAACGTCCAAAGAGTAGGTCAAATCCATCGTACTAGGACTCGAGTAAAATGTTAACCTGTTTATTCAGCGACACAAAGACTAGCAATAGGAACCGTTCAAAAACTCTGGGAGTTGTTCAAAGAAAGGTCAGGGGAGTATGGAGAAGCGTTCCTTCTATCATGGAGAGAACTTCAGGAACTGAGCGACACCAACGTCTGCTTTCGTGAGCGTTCAGAAAACTTTGATGCGTTTTGCAAGAGAGTTCAAAAAATTGTAAGTGCCATCGTATTTGAAGGCATAATTATATTGATGCTTTACTAGATGAAGGAAGGCGCTGATGTCTGGTGCTTTGACTCCGTGTTCATGGCTTGCGGTCGTGTAGTCAATCAAGACCAATCACTCGGCGAAATACTCCATGCAGGGAAGGCTGAAGATGTATGTGTATCTCAATCCTACTCCGATCAGTATGAAGACGTAACTAACAGGACCCACCAACCTAGTTCTTCTCGAGGTTTTCAGTTCCAGAATCTACAATTTTAGGCCACTTCAGAGCTCATGTTTTGTACGTAGCATTACTCCTATACTATTTCCATATACTCATGTATGACATTTACTCAGCAACGCCGTGTCTATGGAATCGGCACCTACAATTGGGCAGAGGATTATGGCCACTCCGATCCCAGACAACCTGGTTGCCACTCCAAGCGCCGACCTCAAAGAGGCACTCGTGGGACGCATAGCAAAAACTTCTGGAGCGGCTGAGCGGAAACTTCAGGACGAAGTCTTCCTGAGGGAGAGTCTCCAGCAGTTTCTTGGTATGCGATACTCTTGCATCTTTCATTTTGTAATGTGTTGATTATCATCAAAGCAAAACTCAAGTTAAACTCTAATCAAATCTGGAGAGGACTCCCAACAGCGCTTTCATCCAAGAAATATACCATCTTTAATTGGCCGCTCGAGATCCCCTGGCCACACCAGACAACACGTAGGAAGGGGATTGCAGGACTATGTATCGAGCACAGAAAGGCTTGGTTTTCTGCCTTGAAAGATCCCATATATCCCCTTGAGCTGAAACCATGGGCAATAGGCAGTGAGTACGACATTATTTCCAAGTCTATGTGCCATCATAACATTTCCAACATAGGCACTTCCAAGGGGACCCCAGTCATTGTGCGCCGCAAAGCAATTGGCAAGGAGCCTGAAGTCCTTTACGCTCACGACGTGGCTGTTGAAGATCAGCCAGAAAGTGATAATGAAGAAGGACAGAAAGAAGTCGGCAGCAACGAAGACGGCGATGACGATAACCACAATGACCGAAACAAGGGTGGAGATGACGATGACGATGACGATGACGATGAAGGCAACAATGCGAAAGCCGCTGGCTTGTTGAAAACATCTAAGAAGAAGCGGATTCTATCGCCGGACGATGTGAGTGATGAAGAGGGCGCCAATGCTCGTTCTCCTCCACCAGCAAAAAAGGTCAGGAGTGCGCAACCTGAAGCCACCAGCAAGTCTAAGACAGGCAGTAGCAAGAAATCGGATACTGGCAAGAAATCAAGCAGCAACAACTCGAAGTCGAAGTCGGACGGTAGCAAGTCGAAGGCGGATGGTAGCAAGTCGAAATCGGATGGCACCAAATTAGACTTGCTTCAAGATGCAAAGGCAAAAAAGCGACACGAGAAGCAAGCAAAAGGCCGTAAAAGCTCGTCCCCAAGGCCCACCCAAGATAGAGAGCTTGAGCGTAGCTGCGACATTGCGACACAAGGTGGTACACACCTTGACAAAAATCAGGTCATACCAGTTATAATTGAACCTAAAGGTACGTAATTCATGTAATGAGCTCACAATTTGACATCTTAATTTTTGCGTTGCAGTTGAATCCGATCACAATGTCAAGCCTCCGCGTCATTCCGAGACGACAACCCCCAATTCTTCAACTAATGCTGATAACACGAATGTCAACTATGTCGGTCATGCGTCCCAACCTTCATCTCACCACCTGTCACCTTACTCAGGCGGCCATGCTCAGGACCGAACTAAGCCAAACCCGGGTCTACATCATACCTCTGCGGACAACGCAGCGACACATTCTCAATCGCAAGTGGCAGGATCAAATTATAATCAGATACCACAAGCGACGCCATATCATCAGAGTCGTGGGCCAAACGGCAACGTCCACCAATCCCTTTGGCCAACCTCCGCCAATCCTGACAATTTCCGAGGACATTCTGGTCCTTTTAACTCTGGCCCTTTCAATCAGGGCAACCTGGTTAACAACGAGCAAGTCACAGGTTGCTTCAATAGCTCTAGAAGTTGGGGACCTGAGGCAAACGAAAATGGCGGTCAGTTCAGTGGACCTGGTAATCAACTTGTGGGGAACGGTGGTCAAGTGCGAGGACATGCCCAGCCTGGAAATGATGTGATGGTTCAATCAGGCGGTAATTGGCAGGGGATGAACAATGGTCAGATGCGAGGTTATGGTCCGACTGGCGGCAATGGTATGGTAGGGAATGATGAGCAGGGGCGTTTCATGGGGGGGAATGCTGGCCAATTTACCGGAAACGGTACTTGGCAGGGGATGAACAACAGTCGAGGACACGGCCAGACTGGTGGTGACGCGGTGGGAGGGAATGATGACCAGGTGCGCGCGGTGGGGGGAATCACTGGTCAACCAAATTCAAATTGGCAGGGGGGGAACGGTGGTCACATGCGAGGATACAGTCATTGGCAAGGGCCTGTGGGGGGTGGTGGTCAAATGCAAGGATATGGTCCGTCTGGCAACGACAACAATGGCCAACCCAGTGGGAATGGTAATTGGCTCGGTGTGAATGGTGGTCAAACAAGAGGATACAGCATGGCCGGTGGTGATACGGCAGTAGGAAGTGATGAACAGTCATGTGTCATAGGAGGGAATGCTGGTCAGGGTCATTGGCAAGGCGTGAATGGTGCTCAAATGCGAGGACACAACCTTCCGGGTGCTAATACTATGGCAAGAAACGACGACCAGTGGCATGGTCCCATCGGAGGAAACAGCGGTCAAGTGAATGGTAACGGAGGTCAAACTCGAGGGAACAGTGGCCAGATGTTGGAAAACACTCGACAGGGTGGACAGCTTAATTACCAGAGCAACAGCCAATCAATCGAGAATGAAGTCCGAGGTCTTGGAGCTGGTGATATGTTTGGAAATGTGAACCCTGGGACGGGCGACAACGGAGGTCATCGGCACATCGCAGGCTTTGGTCCAAGCACAGACCAGTTGGGCTTGACGCCATCTTCCTATGATAACTCCTGGTCGTCAAACCCAAATATGTTGCCTATGAATCAGCCTCAGATGCTCCAGCCACAACGTAGCCCAAGATTACCGCCAGCAGACGGCCTCCACTCAGTTCAGCAACAGACGAACCTGAACTTCAAGGACGCGCAGGGTTTGAATATCGACATGAGGTCTATTCCTGCTGATCAGACATGATGCTTGCCTTTATTTCTACTTCGTCACCCCTCAGGTTCAGCGCGTATCATTTTGCATCTCCTTTAATTTGTGATTGCATTATTTCATCTTTATTTTGTTTAATCACCTTTACGCATAACATGTCCCCTTCCCTATATTTCTTGGCGCTCTGCTCTTGTCACTTCTTCTCAGTCCACCCTCGTCGCTTTCGAATAATCACTCTTTCATCATTTATATATTCTCCTTACCTTAAAATCTATGTTATCTATTTCATGATCTTGCACTTGAATGTTCAGTCTTCGGAGTCTCCAAGAACGGTTCGGACTACATTTGAACTACGCTACTTTGCTTGGTTCTCCGACATGTACCAATCAATAAATATTTTTGACATTTCTTCATTTTTAATCTGAGCTCGCCGTTGTTCTCCAGCCCCCCTCATTGCGTCCCGCCATTCTGTCATCGTGCGCGGCTGTTGCTCAGTTGTTAGGTATTTTTCTTTTCTTCCTTTGTACAATTTTTCCAGCCCTTCCGTCCATCTTCCGTAGTCGATTCCGGACCCTCGGTATGTTTTTGGAAGCGGATAGTACGACCGTCGCGACATTTGGTCTCCAATTCCTATTGTAAATGTCTGTTCAGGATTCTATACATTTTGAGGTCGTCCGCTGTTACTTACCCGTCGAGCATTCTACCAGCCCACATATAAGTTCCTCCTCTATTTCGCTGATACCATCGTCTACATATTCTTCTTCAGTGTCTGGTATTTGCACCACAAAAATATCCTCGGAGTTCGTGGACCACCCTGTCGGACCATCTAGTACCTTGTCTGCCGATATAACCGATGATGCTACTCTCCATGTAAATCCGCCTTGCATCAGTGCCGCTCTACCTCGACGATGCTGTAAGAAATCGTCCAGGAGATCCACGTATGCAAAGTAGTCGTCGGCAGTGAATCGATGTCCATTTCCACGCTTGGGTATGAGTCGCGTAGATGTTGTCAATAATGGCATACGCTTGAGCGTTTTCGTGTCCTGAAGCGTTTTGAATGGAATTCCATGTGAAACCAGATATAGCGCTATCTCGTTTTCGTCCCACTCCTTCGGTAGTCGACATACCAGAAGGGCTTCCCTGGCGCTAAGCATTGCAATTTTCCATGCAACGGTGCCTTGCTCCTTTCGGTCAAACATATACAAGATACCTGCTTTCTTGTCGTTAATTACACGCAAGGTCTGCATCCTTTCGTTGAACATCAAGCTTTGACGATTCTCCCTGAAGTAGTCTGCCTCATCCACATTCAAGGACCCATTCGTGCTCCCCAATCTTTCCATAAATGATGACAAACACACCACCAATGGCCGGCTGAATATTGAACGATCGATTACGTCCAAAGGCATTCCAACAAATCTGAGGAATCTATTTTGAGTTTTTGTAGGAACCTCCTCATGTGGCGCTATTGGAAGAGGCGGCGTGTAGCCATAGTGAATTCGGAGAACCTTTGTCATGAATTCTTCCGCAACATCCAGGTTACTAGTACCACCTGCCCAAGACATATTTGTGATTGCGTTAATGTCGTCCATGTCTTCAAGCGCCAATGCAAAACCTGTCCCAGCCACCGGTATACCGCCGTATTGCGGACTAGCGGGCGTCAACTGTGCACATCCTGTTGCAACTAACGCGTTTTCAGTGTCGTCAAACTCTTCTCTGCTTGGATATCTATCATATTCTTCATTCTGCGATTTGATTTCCCATCCCACTTCTCCGTCGCTTCCCATTTCGTCGTCCGTATACTCATTTCCCCACAACTCTGAACCTTCCCGCAATGGTAAGGCGTCGCATACATGCCATTCATTTACAAAGGGATCGTATCGTTTCTCGTGCTCCCTGTAGTCGGCCAATGTATCCCCACGATAGCGTTTCCCCACCAACCTTTTCTCATATCTTCCATCCATTCCCTCCTCCCATATGTAAACTTTTGCGGATGTAACAGGCTGCTGTTTTGTACGTTTCAAGCGAGCCTCGCGTTGTTGATTGCTTTCTACCCGCTCCTGAACCCTATTTTTTTCTTCTCGTGCTGCCCAAAACTCCATCCATTCTTGAGGCTCCTTAGACTGTTGTTCCCTGGACCGTCCGATACCTTGTTGCATTTCTTGTGGTCCATAAATAATATTTCTGGCCAATAGACCTTGAACCTGGTGTGCTGCTGGTCCTAGCATCTGAAAAAACCGGTTGTACTCGTATTCAGGGAGCCATCTGTACCACACAGGTACTCCAAGCCTTTCCAGTCTTTTTACGAAGACTTCTGCGTTGTGAATCTTAGGGTTTTCCAACACCAGAAAGGTCCCAACACGTCGGACACACTCGTCAAACATGCATACTCTCTCGTTCCCTATCGCTTCTACTGTCACTCGTGAAATCCCCCCCTCAACAAGCGCATCCTTCCACCCCATCAAGGCCAGAGTTGGAAAACCTCTTCGTCGCATCTGTTCTTGCTCTGTTTCTGATATTAAGTGACACAACAAACCGACCCATACGTCGAACCAGTCTCGGCTGTTGTATGCGGCGTCTTGAAAAGACTGGTATGTATCCTGCCGCTTCTTGAAACCAAAGATTGACGGTCGTGCTGGTTTTATGACCGAAATCTGGAGCTGCATGCTCAAAAGGTGCACCATCTGGTCGAGGTCATCTTCTAACATGGCGTATCGCTCTGATCTTGTCGCCGACATTGTGTATCCTCCTCTTCTACCATGATGATATGCCTGTCGTGTCGGATTCCCATTCAGATACGCCAGACCCTTCTTATAGGCGGGTTTTATAGGGATGAAGGCCGTCCAACCCCATGCCAATGACCACCATCTTGGCGTATGCACAGCTTCAAACCGTTCCTTGAATCCTTCCGTCTGTGCTTGGTTTGTAGTGGGAAGTAGTAGACCTGCAGTGTTGTCACCCGTAGGGTCTTCCTTTGGGACTGTGGCAAGTGTTCTCTGGTCGTTAGGCGAGTAAAAGAGAGTGCCATTGATCACTTGAAGTCTCCCTTGGGCCCCATCGCTTGCCATTAGATCACAGGTTAGAATATCCCTACAAATGGAGTACTCCCAAGTACTGGTTGGTGCTGCCTGGATTTTATGATATGCCTAGCGCGAAATATTCCTGTAAATGGGACTTGTCCCAAGTACTGGTCACTGGCGGCTGTCGATGAAAAAAAAAAGCGGATGTTGTTGAAAAATGGGAATATTCCCAATTACAAAAGATTTTATATGGAGAGTTACTTTCTGGACGCACGATTAAACTCTTTATATATGGGATTTTTCCCAGATACTAAGCGAGTAATCAATAATTATGCGCTGGAGATGAGTGCGACAACTCGGCAGTTCTGAGTTCATCATGGACGTCACGTCCTGCTTACTACATCACGTGTCTATGATACAGCAGCAAACAACGAGCCTTGAAGCTCTCTAAATTCAGATTATACCTGTCTTCTCTTTGCGCTTTCTCTGGAAGTCTTTCCGCAGAAATCGAGAGGGGGATTGGTGATCAAGCCATCTGATTTCAACTTCCTGCTTTTGCATGGACGAGGCATGAACGAACCATCCTTCCAGATGTGAGACGCATCGTGGTGGACTCGATAATACTACTGCACATGGTAAGTGCGTAAACGCTTGCATGATGCAACGGCGTCATTCTGACACAAGTTACACAGAAAATTTGTTTCATTGCAACAGACATAAAGATCATAGCTAAGAAGTGATAAGTGCTGTTCATCACAATTACGTAGAAAACATTTGTTTAGTTTGGCTTGGTGAATTGCCGCCCATGAGTGCTCAAATGAAGCAATATGAACAGCGGCATAGGCGATCAATGCATGGATTTGCAAGGCTAGGTAACATCCCATCTACGACCATGACCAAAAATCTCTCTTATAGAATCGGCCAGAAAGCGGCATTTCTGGAGATTGGAGTAAGCAACGCAAGATGTTTCAGTATAAGGCAAGAGACGACGCACAACTTCTAAGGTGTCGGAAATCCAAAAACGAAAACGGCCAACAATGACGCTAGAACTCTGAGAGCTGAACAGCATATAACCCAGCCAGTTCTTGATGAGGACCTGGTTAACATCGTAGAGTTGGTCCGGAGGGGACATGGGATTATCATCAAGCAAGGTTGGACAGAGGTTGTGAGCGTCAAAATTGTCAAGTAAAGTGACGTCGAAGTCAGCAATTGTTTCAACCTGGCATGGTTATGAGCACTGTACAAGCAAATGGAGGATGCAAGGAAGGAACACCTTGCATATAGGTGGGCCCAGTATTGTCATCTTCGTGGCATCCTCCATCTGTTCGTCAAGCGCCTGGATATCAACAGCACGAGGTGGAAGTCTGAAATTTGCTGCAACGAACGCAATGATTCCTGCGATAGATTCTACCTGTGCCGTGAAGACGCGTTGCATGACAGAATTGGCGTCACAAGGCAAGTTGAGGGAATAAACCTCACGGATAAAGCCCTCATGGAGAACAACATCCCGAGTAACGCGCCGCTTATTCCCATCTAGAGCAGTGACTTCCGAGCCACAGACTGTCGAACCAAACAGGACAACGCTGAATTCCTTGCTGGGATTGTCTCGGTAGACGAGGGCGACTTCCTTACAGGATGATTCAACGTGCAACGGTTGTATTTTAATTGGATATGTGGAGGATGGGTCTTCGGCGTTGACACCCAGGAAATATGGAGGCTGCTGGCGATGCTGAATGTGCCACTGTAGTATACCCAAGGCGCGTTCACAGTGTGGTTGACCTTGTGCTAGCTCCTCGGCGGTAGGAAGAAAAAAGCCGCTCATTGAAGGACGTTGTAGATTCTTATTGAGAGGAGGGGAGGAGGACTCAAGGGTGAATTTCTGTTGGCTCAAAGAAAAAAAAGGAAAAAGGTAGATGTATTAGGCATGAAATACGATATGAAGGCAAGTCCCAGGTGCGGCGCAAGCCCTGGCGCTTCTCATCAGATTGCTATCTGGCACTATGAGCCTCAGGTTGCAGCAGGTGCGGCGCATGCAGTCTCGGGTAAGGTGCAAGTCCTTTGTCCCCTCACATTCTTACGCGCTTCCTACCATGATTCGTATTAGGTTGCCGCGCTTCTCATCCTTTTATTAGGTTGCCGCGCTTCTCATCAGGTTGTTGTCTGGCACTATGAGCCTCAGGTTGCAGCAGGTGCGGCGCATGCAGTCTCGGGTAAGGTGCAAGTCCTTTGTCCCCTCACATTCTTACGCGCTTCCTACCATGATTCGTATTAGGTTGCCGCGCTTCTCATCCTTTTATTAGGTTGCCGCGCTTCTCATCAGGTTGTTGTCTGGCACTATGAGCCTCAGGTTGCAGCAGGTGCGGCGCATGCAGTCTCAGGTGACTGTGCTTCCCATCAGGTTGCTGTCTGGTGCTGCTACGAGCCTAGCTAAGAAGCTCAGAAGGGGTATAATAATAATATCCTGTCCATAATAGAAACGTTCTTGAACTTCAAGAAACCAAGTCCCCCATCCTTTGCTGAACTTGTCACTCTCTCCTCCCCCACTATGGCGTCAGAGCTCTCTTTCCTATACAACGGCGCGGTCTACATTTGAAGACGATAAAGACCCTTAAGTTGGAGATATACTCGCAGAGGACGCGCCAACGCGGGGTGGTCAGAGACGGCATCAAAGAATGTGATACCAAAGGGCTGTCTGGTAGCGGTGGAAGAGGACTCGGAGCAACCTGAGGATTGGCACCAGGAGGCGGCAAATGTCAAGAATTTGGTGAGCTTGTGCCTCTGGTATACTTGCAGACGCTACTATGTGAGTAATACCTCTTCTGAGATATTCAACTCGTGCTAATTTTTGTCTTTGACAGCGTGGATGGGGCTTTACTCTCGGCAAGTGCTACAACAGATAACCGTCTGGACTCTGGAATCTGAATACGCTTTCTTTGCTTTCTATTTTGCTTTCTTTTTCTCCTCCTGTTCAACTACCTCTTTGTTTTAACATACAATTGTCGCACCTCTTATTTTTTGGACTTATTCATTTTTATTTTTGAAAACTTCCCCTTTATTATACGATTGTCGTACCTCATTATTTTAATTTATGTAAGACTCGTTTTTTTCTCTTTTTTCACCTGTGCGATCAACTCAGACTTGTTTTTTGAGGAACTTGTTCACTAGCTCAGAGTCATTTGCTTTAGAGCTGGCTTGAATGTAAATCATGGATATGCTGATCTTTAAACATATATTAAGACAAAACACTATGCTACAAGTGCGCAAAATAAAATAAAATAACTACACATATGGGCTGCAGGCTGCAGCGCCCCTTAGACCAACGACCAGCAACTATTAAGCAACCTGGCACTTATCTGTGACTAGCAACCTCGTTTAGACTCCTAGCAACCTCGCGCGGGCGCCCTGCTATTTATGAGTGAAGGCAACCTAGACTCAAAAACTCCCCTTAGGCCTGTTCGCATCTGCAGAATAACCGAACCTAAGGGGAGTAGCAACTGCTGCCAGGGGTGATTACAGGCTAGTCAGAGAATTCACAATTCGCTTACCAACTGTTACATATTTTATTTCGAGGTGAGTCTTAGCTTGGGCCTGGTTTCTTACTCGTGCGCTTGCGCAAAAACGGTATAAATGCAACTCAACGATCGTTCTTACATAGGCTGGCGTCGTTGTATTATGTTGTCGCGTGTACAGTTATTAACAGTAAGTATATTATTACTCTTCAAGTTATAACGCCCCTTCAATAACTTCTATTACGATCAGCCGCTGCGATTTCTGATGACTGCGCTCGTTTTGACAGGGCCATCTCTGTGGTCTTCCCCATCGCTATCAACGCGACATCCCTTCTTTTCTTCCTTCGAACCAGAGCCATATATGACAGAGATCGTCTTGTCGGCTTTTTTTTTGGATTTCTATGGCTCCTCGTTGCTGCATCGTCTGTGACGGTGCCGCTCGGGATCACTGTTGCCAACATTGGCCCAACAAAGTTCTGTGCCGTCAAGAAGTTCGAGGGCTACGTCGCGACTGCAGCAATTGTACCCCTTGTCTACGACACTCTCGTCTTCATTGCCATATCTTGGAGGCTTATGACGGATTTCCTTATTGTTGAGCACGACATTAAAACACTTGCAGGTGTGAAGGCACTTGTTCGCGGTGACTTCTATTTTCCGGCCTTCTCCAGATCACTCTAAATGTCGGAGACCTGGGAAAAGCCTTATTAGGCATAGTGCCTAATAAGGTGTCACAAAGTCTGATAAGGGAACGTCTATCTCCTCGTTGGGTAGATATTTTTGCTTGATTTTTGTTTCTAATGGTATATTTCACGATATAACATGTATTGGAAATGTGTTTGAGGCGAGAGATTGACTGATGAATGTGCAAAACACAAAAATGTGGTTCGGTGCACCTGATAAGGTAGTCCGGTCACACCGACCCGTCACAAATGCCTTACGCACCTTATCGACCTTATAAGGCGATTTGGGGTGCCTAATCAGGCCTGATCAGAAACAAAGTCGCTCTTATCAGGATGGTCATTTGGTCTTCCAGCAGCATTCCGCTCCACTTTTTGTTACTTTATGCAAGTAAAGGTTATCTTAAGACAGAATATATATTAATATCTCCATATTTTAGGTGTTTGAGGAGTAGAAACTGCAAAACAGAATTTTTGAGCAACCTTAATAAGGAAAGCGTGACTTTTGGCCTTAGCTAATCAGGGTTTTTGGCAATCTCCGACATATCAGGACGGGCAGGTTTACTATTTGTATGTGGTCCTGACTACAGTACCTCTTGACAACCGTAATTAATGACATCCCTTTTTTTATGACGTTCTCTGAATCTAGGACAACCATTACCTGCGGGTTGACTACCACAATCATCCTCTTCATCCCAGGCATGGCAAGCCACATTGTTGCAACGATGTTTGCGGTCCCGAACCTGACACTGATGAATATCATGGCCTGTCGAGTGTTTCGCAAAACCAAGTTTGGAATTTTTCGGGAAACATCTATTTCAACGAGCAAGATTATGCCCAGAGAGAACAACCCCGTTTGACAGGTTACAGTGGGAAAAGTGGGAGCTCAAATACGAGTGGAGACCCCTACCAACAGACATAGGCTTAGCCTCGCATTGTCCTTTCTGACCATGATCTGCACGGACAGTGACAGTTCCGCAGAAAAAAATAGGGATTCAATGCAGTATCGATATCCGATAATCGTATACTATCTTCTATTCTATCAAGCACAAACCTGGACTTTGTACATGCTATCTACGTAGATTAGCACACCACACAGTCAATGTACCTGGTTAGCTGCCGAAAATAAAATGTAAGTACATTAATCTGAGCGCATCCCAGTTGGAGGTTCGAAGCAAAGTCAGGCATTTTACCTTTGGAATGAAATATCAAGTACCAAGTAGTGGTGACAATAGTCGAGGTCGAAATCTATGATTCGTTCGAGTTCTGCGATAAAAGTGATCATGTCATGGCAGTTGGGACACATTGGCCATTCTTCGCGTAATGGTGTATCCCACGTTTTGGCAGTGTGAAATGTATTCAGGGCTGTAATTGAAACAGAAAATAATTGACCTCCTATCAGCGGCCACCACCTCAAATACTCATCCAAGGCCCAAGACGTACTTTTCGCATAATCTAGCTGGAATTTTTCCCTTATTACAAGTGTTTCACCGCACAAGGCAGAAAATCATGACAGGCGATCCCGTGTTTCCGCCGGAAATATTTGGTGAAATCATCGATATTGTCGCCATTCAACCTCCAGCGATGACTTTGACCGATAACCAAATCGCGACTTTGCAAGTTTGCATTCTGGTTTGCAAATTATTTCAGACACTATCCGAACCCCATCTTTATCGATATGTCTCGTTTGGTCTACAAGAAAGCGGACGAAAACAGCTAAATCGTCTTGCCGATCTCCTCGAGACCCGGCCAATCGTCATGGAATACATACGGCATATAAACTTCAACCTCAAAGATTTCAGGCCAACTCCGGACAACGAAACCATCACAGACTTTGAGAGGATAGACCTCATTGTTTCGCTTCCTAACGTGGAGTCGATCAACATTAACTATTCGAGAGTTTCTTATGTTCAACCCGAAACACTGAACCCACAAAATCCGGTTGGATCTCTCTGCCATCGCATTATCGAAGGTCACGTATTACGTGGTACCTTGCGCTCGCTGATAGCGAAGAAGTTGGAAGACATACCTTTTACACTCATGGCTACACGAACGATGTTACACACTTTGTCGCTGGACCGGTGCGACCTTGCCTCTTTGAGTCAAGCGATGCCATCTGTCAAACACCTCACTTTGAGAAAGATAGGTATCCCAGTCTCGACTTTGTCCCTATTTCCGAACATCGATGAGCTGCATATCATACGTCTGGACATCGAAAAATGCGTCGACACAAGTAGATTCCCCAACCCCTCATTCAAAATAAGAACCCTTATTTTGGAATGTTGCTCGCGGCGTGGAGGTGTCGAGGCGGTCAATAACTCGATCTCATCACTTTGGATCTATTTTCAGAGTAAAGCTCATGAGCAAGGCGTCCAGCCGTTCGAACATCTCCACACCTTGGGAATGTCGTTCTATGAGGATCCCGCTTACTTTATCACAAAGCAACTGATCAAAGAGGCCCCAAACCTTCAAAATATGTTCCTCGGTATGTTTGACTCCGCACGAAGCTTATCTACAGTTTTAGTGTATTAACAATACCCTTTAGCGTTCCCCTCCTACAGGCTAGATATACTGGATCTAGTCCGCAAGTCGATCTATCGTGTCGAATCGCTTCAGTATACATATATCTCACCAGACGACGTGCATATTCCAGACGTCGGTTTCATGTCGCAAGCTGCTTTTATGCGACATTGCATGTCGTATCGTCCATCATTCTCAGCCAATAACGAACTCGTCACGCACCCCGCATTTATTGCACCACTAATACATCCGGAGACCCAGAGATTTAGCCTGCGTAACTTAGCGCATACGACTTTGAAAGCTTGGGCAGAATGGGTCACATTGCTCAAGGACATCTACCCAAATGCCACTGGTCTTGAAGCTACACATGTACTGATGATTGATCAGAGACCCATATCCGACGAGGGCGAAGGGTTTGACGAGGTAGCAGAAAAGATCGCGAAAAAGGCGGGCAGGTTATGGGGCCTCCACTTTTGCGGATTCAACGACCACCATGCTGTCCATCCAATGAAGCTGGTCTTTTTTGCGAGTTAATACAGGAAGGTGTTATAAATGTTTAGATACCTACAATTACAAATAAGGGGTTGGATTGAGCTCATAGTGTTGATGTCGCTGGAATACAGAAGCTTTGAGCGTAATAGTCATAAGAAATCAGACCCATCAGCGTGCCTAGTCAATATAACTACTTGCCGCGACCTCAGGCTGCAAACGTTCAAGTAAACCAATTTGGTTCACTAACGAGCCACAAACCTCGACTTTGTACATGCTATCTACGGAGATTAGCACACCACACAGTCAGTGTACCTCGTCAACGGAACAGCTGCCGCAAACGAAATGAGCGAAATATTTGGACATTCTCCAAATGGTGGTGTATCCCACGTTTCGACGGCGTGAAATGTATTCAAGCGCAGGATCGGAACAGACCCCATTTTACTTCCTATTAGCCACCAACTTCAATACTCCGCTGAGGCTTGTGCTTTTTGCATAATCTATCTGACAATTCCCGTTATTCCAAGTGATTTATCACACAATGCAGCAAACCATGACAGACGATCGTCCCGTGTTTCCGCCGGAAATATTTGGTGAAATCATCGACATCCTCGCCATCCAAACTCCAGCGATGGCCTTGACCGATATCCAGATCGCAACTTTGCAAGTTTGCATTTTGGTCTGTAAATTATTTCAGACACTGTCCGAACCCCATCTTTATCGATATGTCTCGTTTGGTCTACAAGAAAGCGGACGAAAACAGCTAAATCGTCTTGCCGATCTCCTCGAGACCCGGCCAATCGTCATGGAATACATACGGCATATAAACTTCAACCTCAAAGATTTCAGGCCGACTCCGGACAACGAAACCACCACAGACTTTGAGAGGATAGACCTCATTGTTTCGCTTCCTAACGTGGAGTCGGTCAACATTAACTATTCGAGAGTTACTTATCTTCAACCCGAAACACTGAACCCACAAAATCCGGTTGGATCTCTCTGCCATCGCATTATCGAAGGTCACGTATTACGTGGTACCTTGCGCTCGCTGATAGCGAAGAAGTTGGGAGACATACCTTTTACACTCATGGCTACACGAACGATGCTACACACTTTGTCGCTGGACCGGTGCGACCTCACCGCCTTGAGTCAAGCAATGCCCTCCGTCAAACACCTCACTTTAAGAAAAATTTATCTTCTGGACTCCACTTTCTCTTATTTTCCAAACCTCGAGGAACTGCATCTAATGCATCCGGATATCTGTCAATGCGATGACCCAAGTCGATTCTCTGCCCCTTCATTCAAAATAACAACCCTTGTTTTGGAACGTTGCAACGGTTATGGAGGTACCGATATCAATGACTCCATCACGTCACTTCGATCGTACTTCCAAAGTAAAGCTCATGAACAAGGTGTCCAACCATTCGAGAAACTGCACACCTTTGGGATATCGCTCCCCGATTATTCCACTAGCCCCATCAAAAGGCTACTAAAAGATGCGCCAAACCTTCAAAATATCATTTTGTGTATGTCTGCCTATTCCAAGAACTTGTGTACCATTTTAGTGTATTAATCAAGCGCTACCCTTTAGCATCCATTCCCGGGGGCAGGGGATTCATACAGGAACTGATCCGGAAGTTCAACCACACCCTCGAGTCGTTCCAATATGTCTCGGAAGCCGACGTACATATGCCAGACTTTGGTGTCATGTCGCAAACGGCTCTCATGCAACATTATATGTCACAAAGTCCATCCTTTTCAATTGATACAGCAAACGTCAAGCACCCAGCTTGGGTTCAAGCACTAACATTTGACGAGGATCGGATATTCGACACTTACTGCAGATTCGTGGGGTCTTGGGAGAAATGGTTGGCCCTCCTGAAGGACATCTACCCAAACATTGCTGGTGTTACAACTACAGAAATACTTATGATTGACCCGGAGCCCTTAGTCGACAAGGACCGCCAGATCGGCGAGGTGGCCGAAAGGATTGCAACAATGGGGGGCAGGTTGTGGAGTTTGCACATTAGCGGGATCAATGACCGCCGTGTTATCCATCCAATGAAGGTTATTTTTATCGCAGAATAATACTTGAAGATGGCTCGTACTTGGTCCATGATATGGGATAATTGGTATTACCTAGACACACCAATGTGCCTAGTCAGTAGAACTACCTCAACCAGCGAACTTGAATTGAAAAAAAGAAAAAGAAAGAAAAACGAATCGGCCCACTAATTTAAATAGTTCGAGTGCATAGCGACCGCTGCGTCCATTCGCGCTAAATCAAATCCCGATCCCCAGAAGTCCTTTCTTCCCCTCAGAGCAACTCCAGGGTCCCGTTGAGCTGTTGCATAACTATCTGGGCGCACATCAGAAAAGGAGCGGACGCAGGGTAGTACTGATACAATCAAGGCTCGAAGCTCAGCTGATATCTCCATGAGCGGCGAAAGAGGGATCAGCGCAATCGAATGAAGATTCCAGCTTCGAAGTACTTCAGTCACTTCTGGAGGATCACGAGAGAACTTGATAGGGTTCGGGATTAGCATGAGTAAGTAAAAATAGGCGGCGAGCGCTCAGAGGATTTGCGTACGGGTGCAGCGATATCTGGCTTACCATCACTCGGGTCTGATGAGATGCCAAACCTGATATTAAAAACGAGCTCCTCTAAGGTCGGACACGTTACGGCGACAAGTTTGAGAAGTGTTGGACTGAGACGGTTTGTCGCGATTGCCAACCGCTTAAGCCTGAGAATGGAGCCAAGGCCTGAAAATACCCGTTTGAGCTGGGTGTTTGTCCACATATGAGTAAGAAGTTGAAGCGAGGTTAAGGTGTGCTGATACTGCTGGATATACGTCTTGCTGATCCAACTAAGTCCGATACGCTTGGTGAGCATTCCTAGGGTCGGGGTGTTGAGGTTGGGAAAATCGACTAGAACCAGATCTGCAAAGTTGGTTTCGGGACCGTAGGCGGATGTATGCAAAAGCATGAACGGTTGTGGCCTCACGAAGAACGTCAAGTTACGGAGTTGGGATTGTGCTGGGATATGAAAGGCTTGATACCGCTATGGTAGTCACCGTAAAGTGTTGGCATGTGAAGCACCAAAGTAAGCCTGGATAAGATGGAGAATTTTGGCAACTGAAGAAGAAGGTTGGACGCATTCTTCATGTGGGACAAGACGAGCTCGAGCGCGGTCAGAGAATGACAATGGTTTCGCAGAAACGATTCGAACTTGCTGGAGACCTCCGTCGGGTCCACAGATATGACAGCCAAAGGAAGAGCAAGGTTCAGTGTTGTCAGTGCGCGTAGGACTACCTTGTCCGTCAAAACATGGTTCAAGTCCTCCAATGCACAATTAAGATCCAATATCGAAATATGGTTGAATGACGCTTGCAACAAGGCCTCTGTGAGCGTCAACTTGCTCTAGTATTGCTCGTGTTCCCTTGAGGCAAGGAAGGCCTCAACTTCTCCAACACGATCCATCTCGTGAACCACGTCCATCATTTCGTCGTAGTAGGTTTCAGCTTTCGATGGCGCGGTCCACTGACTGTTCTGCCCTAGAAGGTGTAGCTTTGTGAGAGCTACTCTAAGCATCCCAGGTTGCTTTCCGAGATTACCGTGCTTTTGGTGGTGTGCATGACAAACGGCATGCAGGCATGATCCATTGTAGTTGTCGCAAAACACGACCTTTCGTGTTCTTGCACGAACATCTGGGTTCCTACGTGTTCATATTGACATCACTTTCCGCAAACGCGTCGACGACTGCAGTGCTATATCTTCTGTTTAGTGCAATGTAGAGCAGAGGGCGATTCACAGAGTAGAGACTTTGAACCTGTTTTCTGAGAGATAGTTCGCAATTTGTTCCCAAATCTCTGTAGGAAGCATAGGCGCTGCCATTGCTTGTCGTGGGTGGTGAAATTCCTCTTGTCGCAGAGACACAGGAAGGAGTATGACCTCGGCACTGGCAGGGCTGCGCACAACTGCTGCACAAATCAGAATCATTCGGCGGTTTCCGTCCCCATCACGGCCATCATATTTTCTGATCCGGTTCTCACATCTCCAAACATCAGTTGATGAGAGTGTTCTCCACATCTCGTTCTAATCTTTCCTCCGACCTTGACAGCGACTTATCTTTGATACATTCTTTCGATACGATTCACATCCGACGTAGCACTTTAAATACTTACGCCTTGAAATATGTCAATCGCACTGCAATGTGTCTCTCCGCATCGTGTGACACTAGTAAACCGCCTCAAGTTTGCCAACAATCCGAGAGTCTCGCCGGCGCATGGTCGGACCTCCATAAGACTTGGTTGCGCTATATTGAGAACTAAAGTCGGTCAACGACGGTAAACGAGGCGTTACTATAT
Organism: Panaeolus papilionaceus; assembly: GCA_015501605.1. Classification (NCBI taxonomy): domain Eukaryota; kingdom Fungi; phylum Basidiomycota; class Agaricomycetes; order Agaricales; genus Panaeolus; species Panaeolus papilionaceus. Next base: position 623,339 of record JADNRZ010000014.1, read on the forward strand.
ATTTGACCTTCCTATTGAGATAACCGTTGCTAAAGGAGGGTGCTTCGAGAAGGCCGGGTGAACCCCGCGTCGAACAGGTGATGAAAGTGTATAAAAAATGCAACACTAGATGAAGTGAACGTACCGAAAGTTTCGGGAGATAGATTGCCCCGCAAACGCTAATGTGCCGCAAGCGCTTATACCCACTGAAAGCGCACAGCGATCCGGAGAAAACAAAAAACATAGATTATCAGTCGCTTAGCACTTTAAATCATCCGTCGCCAATAATCTCACTTGCTTCTAATTATGACCGCACGGTCTGCGTCATGTACCGTGTCTAATCATTGCTTTCTGTCACCGCATGAGAGAGTTTGACGTTGATATTCATTGAAATGACATGATACGATAATGCAACACAATGCTATGAATAGCGATCGCAGCTTGTGGTTCTTACCATTCACAAATGGCCGACTTTAACCTCAGCTGGCTTTCGTGCGCGACGATGCTTCTGAGCAATGAAGCGCATCGGTGGTGGCGTGCTGGAAAAGTCTATCGATGTCAGAGTCGTACACTAAAAGTCGGTAAAATGCTATGGACATGTTTTAGAATTACGCAGACCTCCATTATGATTGGCTGGAGAGTGGTACGACTATCGAGGTTGGATATTATATGGCAGAGTGCAATCCGGGGTCCACATAACCAATGATTAAAATACATTTCATGTAATTTCTAAATAAAAGTTGCTGCGTGAAATAAGCAGAGATGTTATCATAGCACTGCATGAGTGCTAGTGGCGACCAGGGTCTCTGGCGGGGTTACAGTATAGTCCTGGATAGGTCATAATGCGCAGGGCCTTGCCGTAGGGCCCTACCAATTGAAACCACTACGACATATTCTGACAAACCTCCTAATTTCTAGACACCGACAACATGTACGGGTGCTATCTGTGCTAAATGTCATTATGACGAGACTGTTACCCAAAAGAGCGTCTCGCGCACGAACGGCCGTGCGTCCAGCCGCAGCCATTTGGGGTTGGAGCTGCCGCTCCGCAGACGCTATGCGTGTGGATATCGATATCGATGAGCATATTTAGAATTGTATATTGGAATACACGCGGACAGTGTATGTTCTGGGCTTGTGAGAAGGGTGAGTGAACTTCGAGGGTAAAACTTAGAGCCAGGCAATTTCAATGAACGCACCGTCACCTTCTGTGAATACACAGTCAACCTTGAGCTAAATTCGTTCGAATTGTTTGGATTGGATATAGATTTACTTACTCCTCGGAACATAATATGGTTTTGTAAAGGTTGTAAGAAGCCCCAATTGTTTCGAGGCGTCCGACGCTCGCTCGAACACTTGTTATGCAGCGAGACCAGGCTCGGACATTGTCCCTGAAGCTAGCTCTGACGGTTTGAATGGGTTTCATCATAGTATTTACGGTTCTACACGTTTCTTATCTATCCCAATTCATGTTTGTCGGGTCTCCTCACCACGATGCTGTATTCGAAGGTTGAACCTGAACGAAGTGCGAACCTGAATACCCTTATCCAATTGCTCAAAGCCTCTTGGATTCCTGCCAGGAGTCCAGGACCCACCATCATGTGGAATAATCCACATGATGCGTCCCTAGATGTGGGTCCTTGTCTGGTACCAATGTCTGGTCCCCTACCATCCAAAAGGGTTACTCGTTCTTTCACTTTCCTCCACAAATGCAATGAAGAACATGTACCGGTTATCATGATTGAACGCCTCAATTCTTCTAGCCGTTCCCGTGTAAGCATTTGTAGAGGTCAGGTTCAATGCTCCGAATAAGCAACTCATACCGTTCGATAGAAAACACCGTTTAGTTAAGAAACTATATCCGTTGATATCGATATAGCTCAGATTCAAGACCACCTTCCACCATGTCCGGACAATTATTTTACAAGCACGCCACAATTGAATGGATAAACTGATGTGATAAAATTAAAAAGGGGTATGAAGTTTGGTGACCGGGGTCTTGATTGTGGGTAGTCAGAGGGACCATAAATAGCAAGCGAGAGTTTGGAATGAAATTAATCGTACGAGCCCTAGGCAAAACAAAAATTCTCTTTTTTTCTTTCCTTTCCCTTGGTCTCTTATTTGTTACTCCTTTCCTTTTCCCCACATTTTAAACACGGAGCTCATCGTCCTCGACATCCTCAACGACGTCAAGGTCTATCCGTAATGCGAGCGCTCTTCCGCCCGTTTGCGCTCCATGCAGCGTATACTCCCATTGAGACTATTGTCTTCTTCTCCATCATTGGAACTCTCGCCTACTTCCACATTCTCAACGCTATTAAACACTCGGCTTTCCTAGACCCAAACCAGTCAGCTCATGCAGCACCGACATTGAGACCAGCACACGCTTTGTTTAAATTAGGAGAGTGGGTTTCAGTGAGGGATAGCGTATGGTCAAGCGCGTTGAAAGGTTGGGACGCGGAAAAGGAAGCGCCAACAGCTTTGGAACTTCAGCAGGTTGTTTTCACATTGGACGCGAGAAGGAATCCATGGGAGGTACGTGTTCAATTTGTTGGTTTCGCGCGTCAGGCGTGAATGTTTCGCATTGCATTGAAATTGCTGAAAAATTCATACTTATTGATGGTCATTTTTTCATAGTCTTCTTATGAACGTGGTTCATCTTCTGCCACACTTGCAAAGGAGCCCTTAGAGCAGTCCACTTTGAATGTCTCGAGACACATTTCATCCAATTTCCAAACGGCAACAGGCAACATTTATTCGTCACTCTGCCACCGTCCTTCATTGACAGTCAACCGGTCTACCGCTTCCCAAGAACAGGAGCCATGTTTTGAGGCACAACGCTTCGGAACAAGGACTCTCACCCAGACTCTTGCGTTCATTCCTGGAAAGAGGGACGAATTTATTGGAGCATTGGTTGGAGAAGAATCGTCATCTCACGGAAACCAGGCCATTGTCTTCACAGACGAAGCGGGTCTCCGCTTTGAAGTTGACTCTCGCAAAGCCACAGGAGAACACCAGTCTATTGCTCAAATGCGAAATGGCAAGTGGGTCGCCTACGCTTTACGCGCTCTCGTTTTGAGGTTCTGGGACCTCGCCAAGGTTCGTCCAATGCTTATTTTCTGGGGTTATTAATTTTTATTGACATCGCTTACAGAAAGCAGATTCTCTCGACATTATGCTTATCCTTGCAGGTTACATCCTCATGCACACCACTTTCTACCTTCTCCTTACCCGCTCTCGCAAACTTGGCTCATCTTTCTGGCTTCCTCTCGCCATCTTGTCATCTGCCGTTTTGGCTCTCCTCATTGCACTTCCCATTGCAATGGCTCTCAAGATCAAGATTGATATTGTCGCGTTGACCGAGGCCTTGCCATTCTTGGTTTGCACCATTGGTTTCGACAAGCCACTAAGACTCGCCAGAGCTGTCTTCGGCCATCCCCATCTTACAGTTCCTCCTGCTGATGCAACACCCGCTTCGGCTAATGGACTCGCTGTCCCCTCTGCAGCTCCAGCCACATTGAACCTCCAAACTCTTAAGCCTGCTCCCAAAATCATCACCGAGGCGTTGACCATGGTCTATCAACCCCTTATTCGCGACTATCTTCTGGAAATTGCAGTCCTCGCTATTGGTGCTTATTCCCGCGTTGGTGGTCTCAGTGAAGTTTGTGCCCTTGCTGCACTGCTTCTTACTGTTGACTGCATCCTTATGTGCACGTATCTAAGTGCTATCCTTGGTGTCATGGTCGAGGTGAGATTTCCTTTCTCTGTGTTTTGTTTTGCTTCCGCCTTTCGTTTCGTTTCTCTCTATGACGTCACGTGTTCGTGCTCAGTCCCTTTTGACTTTCTTTTGCCATGTGCTGCTCATCCGATGCCATATCGGTGCTCCGCTACGATTTTCCTGTGCGGTTGACATTGTCCCGATGTACCTTTTACCCTCGTGCTGAGGGTTTTTGAGTGGAGGTCATTTCGGAACGGGAATCTTTATTGCCCGGTTTCATCCCTCACACGGAAGACACATCCTGTGCGGACGTTGGCCATTGATCATCTCTGTGATTTCTGCACTTTCTTCAATGTTATTGTTAAAGATAACATCCATTCATTGGGTCGCCCTTTTGTTATGCTGTTGATGCCTTGCCCATTTGTGATATGCATGGGCCTGGCAGATGCCCCTTTTGGAGGTACGGACAATGATACTGGGGCAGCCCCCCTGGTACCTCTGAGTTGGCGAGAGAACTATGACTGTTTCCGGCAAAGATGGAAATGTCATTCTGTGATGCTGGGTTAGGTGCTGATTCAATACACTGCCGGAATGGAGGTGATTGAATAGCGCGGCGATTCAGATTGACAACTCTGCGGGATCTTGCAGTATAAGATGGAACGCAGTACTCTTGCATCATTCTTCACTACAGGGCTTTTTCCTTTACTCTTTTTGCTTAGTCGCATAGATGGCTCGTTCTAAACGGTCGACGCATTACTTACATTTTCATTTCATTCCATATCATCAGGTTCGCCGCATCAAGACCATCCGTGCCATCGCCCAGTCCCAGACTTCTACACGCTCAAGGTCCAACTCCATTACATCCAACACTTCAGGTGTATCCCAATCCCTTTCAGGATCTCTGACTCCTACTGGCAACGGAAGCAGCACCTCCGGTGTGAAGCCCCAGCAGAAGAAGACGCTGAGGCAGAGGATCAAGAGTGCCTTACTCGGAGAGAAGGGAAGCGGTCTGCCTGAATACGGTCATGGCTTGGGTATTTACGCTGGAGAGAACACAAGGACGAGAGGTGGTATGAAGAAGAAGAGGAGCACTGTGGATGTCAAGGGCCTGAAAGAGGCTGAAAACCCCGTCGCACGATTGAAGTTGCTCTTGGTACGTTCCCCCCTGCTTGAATTGTTATATGGTCGTCTGATCAGGTTTTTCTACCCAGATTGCTACTTTCTTGACCCTCCATATCCTTAACTTGATTACACCTTTGACATCCTCACGTCAGATTTTATCTACACCTGGTAGCGTCAACGTTCGCAAGGTCGACATCACTGCGCCTGGACTCAAATCTGGCTTGGACTCGCTGGTTGAATCCAGCGTCATCGACCTCGGAATCATTCAAGAAGACGGAGAGCTTAAGCAGACTCGCGACATGCTCATCAAGGTCCACCCACCTGTCTTCGTTCGCATCGTTGTCCCACCTACTTTGGCAGCCTCCTTGGCTCCTTCAACCCCTGTTTCGGCCTCCTCCGCCATTGCATCTCAGCAGACTGAGTCACCTGTATCTTTGATCCGTGCTTCCTTTGCATACCTCCCTCACACGAAAGCTGGTCGTCGTCGCTCTTCTGAACTCGTCGAGTCTTTCATGTCATCCTGGACTAGTCTCGTCGGTGATCCTATTCTCAGCAAATGGATCATCATCATCCTTTGCATCAGCGTCGCTCTCAACGGATTCCTCCTCAAGGGTATTGCTTCCGGTCTGGTCGGTGCCGGTGTTGGAGGACTAAACCTCAACGGTTTTGGCTGGAAGGGTGCCGTTAGATTCGTCGATGGAGATGGTGAGGACAGTGGCGATGAGACTCCCGCACCTGAACCCGTTGTACCCAAGGAGAAGGAGACCCAGGTTGCACCCGCTTCACCTACCATGTCCGCTACCAAGATTGCCACTTTCACTCTTGAAGACGTTGATAGGAGATTGGCCGAGAAGGCCAAGGCTGCAAGAAGGATGACGGTTACGCCTGCGTCTGTTCGCGCTACCAGCTCTACTGCCTCTTCATCCCGCCTCACTCCTCCCTCGTCATCGGACTCTTCGGACAATGCTGATGTTGAGGAAGGATCTCTCGAGTTGGAGCCTATCAGGACTTTGGATGAGTGCATCGACATCTTTGAGAATGGACCCCGACCTCTCAGCGAGTCACTGGCTTTGTTGAATGACGAAGAAATCATTTTGCTCGCTCAGAACGGCAAGATTGCCGCCTATGCTCTGGAGAAGGTTCTTGGTATGACCGAATTGGAGCGTGCTGTCAGGATTAGGAGAGCTTTGATTTGTGAGTTCTCGTTGTTTTTAGTGGATATATGCGTATATATTGATGTTTTATATTATAGCCCGTTCATCGAAGACTCAGACTCTGGAATCTTCCGACATTCCCCTCACCAACTACGACTACTCTCGTGTCCTCGGTGCCTGCTGCGAAAACGTCGTCGGATACATCCCCATCCCTCTCGGTATTGCCGGTCCTCTCAACATCGACGGTCAACAGTTCCCCATCCCCATGGCTACTGCTGAAGGCACACTTGTCGCGTCAACATCGCGTGGTTGCAAAGCTCTCAATGCAGGTGGAGGTGTTTCCACTGTTCTCACCAACGACGGCATGACTCGTGGACCCGCTATCGACTTCCCCAGCATCATTCGCGCTGCTGCTGCCAAGGCCTGGATCGATTCCGAAGAAGGATACGCAACGATCAAGGAAGCTTTCGAGAGCACGTCTAGGTTCGCTAAGTTGAAGAGCTTGAAGACCGCTATGGCTGGACGCACTCTCTTCGTTCGATTTGCGACGGCTACTGGTGATGCGATGGGTATGAATATGATCTCAAAGGGAACTGAGAAGGCTTTAGAGGTTATGGCTAAGCACTATCCCGATATGGTTGTTTTGGCGCTCTCTGGAAACTACTGCACGGACAAGAAGCCCGCTGCTATCAATTGGATTGAAGGTCGTGGCAAGAGCGTCGTTGCTGAGGCTGTCATTCCTGGCAAGGTCGTTGAGAAGGTGCTGAAGACGACGGTTGATGCGCTGGTCAACTTGAACATCAAGAAGAACCTCGTTGGAAGCGCGATGGCTGGATCGATTGGTGGCTTTAACGCTCATGCGGCGAATATCTTAACTGCGATTTTCCTGGCTACTGGACAGGATCCTGCTCAGAATGTGGAGAGCTCGAATTGTATGACTTTAATGGAAGCGTGCGTTATATTCCTCTATTTTTTCTATGTTCTATTGCTAACCCCGATTGTTTAGTATCAATGATGGCGAGGATCTCCTCATGACTGTTAGCATGCCTTGTATCGAAGTGGGAACTGTTGGTGGAGGAACTGTCCTTGCTCCTCAACAAGGTGTTCTTGAGATGCTCGGCATGCGCGGCGCTCACCCTACACACCCCGGTCAAAACGCTCAAGGCCTCGCCCGTCTCATTGCCGCCGCTGTCATGGCTGGTGAACTCTCGCTGATGAGCGCCCTGGCTGCTGGACATCTCATCCGCGCACACATGGCCCACAACAGATCACAGACAAATACCCCCGCACCCTCTATCCCTCCTACACCCGCTCCTGGTATCGCCCCCGCTCCCAAAGCTCAGTTGCCGACTGTGCCAGCTGAAAAGGGCTCAACGGGAGATAAAGGGAAGGTGGCAGCGACTGGGCCTCTAACGCCATCATCAAGTACAGCATCCTTGCCTCCATATTCTAGATGATCCCTCTCGTCCTCTTGCTTTACATTGATTCGTTTTCGTCATCGAGTATTCCCGTCACTTCTTCGACTAATTCTCATCACCACCATTTCGTATCACGCATCTGTGGATACCCCTCCGCATTCCAGCGCCCATACTGCCTTATATATTGCAACCCATCTAAACCAGGTACACATACAACATTCCTATGAATCCTGCACAACACGACCACGCCACGCTACCATTCTACTTCACGCCACCAAAAGCATGCATTTTCACCACCGATGCTGATCTCGTCGCATAGAAACTCCATTTCCGACTCGCCACGTCCCTCGTTGTGTTTTTTTAAATGCTAAACGCTATAACTTTATACATATACCAATACCAATACGTCGTTAATGATATCTCGCTATTTTCACATCTTCCCATGTTTACAGTTTAACTTGCCTCCTTTACTTCCATTTTGTCATTTTCGAACGCTTTCTTTTGCATGCACATTAGTTTGTTGGATTTGGTTTATTGGGAGTGGGGTGAAGGGTTTTTTATACCTCCTGAAGTATATCATAGAATTCGAATTCGAAATATTTGATTCATAAACAATTTAAGACACTCTGAGGAACATCTATCGAAAAGAAATTTTTAAGTCAATATGTATGTATTGAAACAGCGTTTGAAATTTGTTGCCCAAGGCTTTTTACTGGGTTTCGGAGGGCTGGGTGCTCTTCTGAATCGCGATGTGGGGTACAGGAGGAAGCAACGGTTTGTTCTCCACTTGTCCACTGAAGCGGAGGTATTCACCCGACGTGCTACCATCACCCTAATGATTGTGTTAGTCTCTTCAATTTGACAAGTTGACCACTGTTGTAGAGGACTCACGATCATCGAATTGGGGAAGCCAGGGTCGAATGGTGCCAGACCTTCAAGATACTTCATTTGCTCCGCATTCAACGAGATATCGAGGGCCTCGACGTTAGCGAGGAGATGCTCTATCTTTCTGCCCCCAACTATGGGGAAGACATATGCTGTCTTGTGCATGAGGTAAGCGATGGCCACTGCAACGGCATAATTAGGACTTGAAAAGAGGGACCCTGAGCGCTTAAACGGGAACCCACCTGATGTGATGTTTTTAGCTTCAACCTCGCTTGCAACTTTTTCCAAACCCCTGCACACAGCCCTTTCGCTTTCATTTCTTTCCCATTTCCCGTTGGTTTGGAAAGTGCGACCGCCTTCTCCTGTTTGACGTCTCCTCTCTTCTTCTGCATCGCTTCGAATTCTGCCTCCTGCGAGGACGTTCCATGGGGCCAGAGCCATTCCTTTAGGAGCCACAAGTTGAGTAAAGGGAAACCAAGGATCTGTGGAACTCTTACCTTCAGCACGGGCCATAGGAATGATATCCCGTTCGAATGCTCGATCCATAATATTCCATGAACCTTGATAAACTACAAAGGGAGTCAAAGCGTGATGTCTGGCATACTGGTTGGCCCTCGCGACCACCCAAGCAGGAGTGTCAGACATCCCCTACGTGCACGTTATTGATATAGATCGACGAAGCGATGGAGCTGTATGCTTACGAGGTAGTAAACCTTTCGTTGCATAACCAAAGCATGCAGGGAATGCATGACCTCCTCGATACTTGTGTCCCAATCCCAGAAGTGAACGTAAAGCAGATCGAGGTAGGAAGTTCGTAGTTTCTTGAGCGACGCTTCGACTGAGAGGTTCAATGACTTGGTGTTATTCCCGGTGTACATGATCTTTTGTTTGATGTTTTCTTTGTATGCGGCATGGTTGAAGCTGTACTGTTGAAAGATGACGTCAATAACGATCGAGCTCGTCATACACAGTGATAGGTGAACCCACCTTAGTAGCAATGAACATCTGGTCACGGGCACCGCGCTGCTCAGCCCACTCTCCGATAAATTCCTCGGAGGATCCTTCTTGGCTACAATTCTATATGAGAACCGTTTCGAGGGGAATTTAAAGCGGATGACTTACTAGAAGTTGGAGGTGTCGATGAAATTTCCACCGTTCTCGTAGTAGGCGTCCAATAGCCCGAAGCTGGACTCCAAGTTCATATTACCGTAGCCGATAGCATGCCATTTGTTGCCAATGCTTCCGGCTCCTAGCTGGAGGGGTGAGACATGTACGCCCGCTCTCGATGACAGCACTCGATAGCGACCAAGGGACGTCTTGGGAGGGGGGACAGCAGGAAAAACGGACATTGTAAGAGTTGATATGAGAGATTCTAAGGTAAGGAGGATTTGAAAAATGTTGGGAGTTAATGAGATAGAGCTAACCATTCTTTCGAACGCTTTTTATCCTGCAGATACAGTAAGCCAAGCATTAACCCAGACAAGATGATTTTCAATCGAAAGCTTTTTGGCACCACAACCTGGATTTTGCATTGCCTGTTGCGGGTTCAAAATGGTGCAAAAAATTGACATTCGGCGTCCTCAGGCCTTCTCATGAATAATACGTGCGGTACTCATAGGACTCTCGAAGGGCTCGCTGGTTGTGATTTCACTAAGCCGACTATAATAAGACGTGAAGCTTTGAAGTTGAATACCACCGTGATGTCTTCGTCAGCATTTCAATAGGCAAATTATTTGCCGCACAATCGATACCAGATTGGGGGAAGTGTAGCACGAAAAGAAACGACCTCTCTGTCAGCGACTCATTGCGGACGTTAGCTTTGACGTCAGTTGCTTGCTGGATAAAATATGTGGTGGAAGGATTTCTGCTTCGCTGAAATTGCGAGGCCGGTCCTCCTAAAATACCAATTGACTATGACGAAGCGCCATCCGATTTTTCCGGGAATCGTATACACAAGATTGTCACCATCAGACCAATTTTACTCCGTCCGGCGCAAAGGTTCATAAGGGAGAGGCTTATAGTGATAAATAATTTGATAGAAGTGAATTTGACTAACGGACGCGAAGATAACAGGACGAACGACATGACAAGGAACAGAGTGAAACACGATTTACAGTGTTGCAACGAATTCGCCGTCGTCTCGATATTTGGTCAATGCATTATCTTGGAAGATACATAGTCGTTAACTGCTGCTATTTAGTCGCACGTGGAGCACGGGAGCGAGGGATGGTTTGTTTTCTACAGGCGCGCTGAACTGGAAGAAGTGGCTGGTGGTAGAGCCATTGCCCTGAAAATAGTTTACAGTCAATATATCAAGCAATTTAATTCGGCGACTGATGTAGCAACGTACAATCACTGAGGTGGGGAAACCAGGCTCGAATGGCACGACGCTCTCGAGGTACGTGATTTGCTCTGCACTGAGAGATATCTCGAGAGCCTCGATGTTAGCAAGGAGATGTTCGACCTTCCTTCCTCCAATGATAGGGAATACAAATGGGGCCTTGTGCATCACATAGGCGATAGCGACTAAGTATATATATAGTGAGCATTGCGGATTCGAACACTGGTTTTTCCAGCTAGACACATTACCTGAGGTGATGGCTTTGGCTCCAACTTCAGCAGCGACCTTTTCCAGGGCTTTAGAAACGGCCTTTTCCTTATCGCCCCTCTCCCAGCCTCCGAACACTGTGCGACCCCCTTCACCTGTCTGGTGGCGCCTCTGCTCTTCTTCATCTGTTCTTAATTTTCCTGCGGCGAGGACGTTGAAGGGAGCGAGAGCCATGCCTTATGAAGCACAGTTATTTGACCGGTATCCATCGATATCAATACAAGCGCCTCACCTTCCGAACGAGCCATGGGAATAATATCCCGCTCGAATGAACGGTCCAAGATGTTCCATGCACCTTGGTAGATAACGAACGGTGTCAAGGCGTGATCACGCGCGTATTGGTTTGCCCTTGACACTACCCATGCGGGAGCGTCGGAGATTCCCTGGTCAGGTTGTCATTAGATATAATATGTGATGGAAAGGGTCAAATAAATGCTTACAAGATACAAGACTTTATGTTGTACCACATAGGAATGCAAAGACTGCATAATCTCTTCAATGCTAGTATCCCAGTCCCAGAGGTGCACGTAAAGCAGGTCGATATAGCTCGTTCGAAGCTTCTTGAGGGATGCCTCGACAGAAAGGTGCAGAGACTTCGAACTGTTCCCAAAGTACATGATCTTCTGCTTGACCTCAGGCTTGGCGCGCATGTAGTCACCGGTATACTTGAAGGACTCGCAGTCAGTACATCATTTTGAAGCACTAAAGGTAAATCACGAACCTTGGTTGCGATGAACATCTGATCGCGAATACCTCGTTGCTCGACCCATTCGCCGATGAACTCCTCAGAGCTCTCGTCTTGACTGAGGTAGACATGAGTGAGGCAATACATGCCTCAATATCTAAGCTGACACTTACTAGAAGTTAGCGGTGTCGATAAAGTTACCGTCGCTTTCGTAGTAAGTGTCCAAAAGCTTGAAGCTGGACTCTTTGTCCATGCTACCCATTCCATGAGCGTGCCATTTGTCACCAATGCTCATGGCGCCGAGCTGAAGTGGTGATACATGAACACCTGCTCTGGACGACAGGAGACGGTAACGACCAAGGGCTGTCTTAGGTGGGGGTGCAGAAGAAAACAAGGGAGTAGTAGTCTGAGTCATTGGATTTGAAGTCGGAAGAGACAATTGCAAGTTGATTGCTATGTGTTGGGCTGCGGGCAGTTGCTTTCACATCGAACGCCTTTTATACCAGATTCTGAAACCCGTGTAAGCTTGTCGTAAGTTCACTGAAAAAGCTCAGGGGTGCGGTCGTGTTCGAAAGAATTATCCTCCGAGTCCACCGTTTGTAGTGTGCGGGCGTCCCGTCTGGTAATTCATATCTTCGCCGATTGTAGCCTTGTGATAAGCTTATGAATAAGCAGCTTCCCATGAAGAGAGAATTGACGTGCCACGAAGATCTTCAAGCCTCGATTAACCCGAGTGGATGCCCTCCTGTCTCATTCTTACTACTAATTTGCTGCACAAACTTCAGAATTCAGCATGGTCGGACTTTAGGATTAGCGACAAATCAGCAACACGGTATGTCTGGAGTGTCTAAATGGTCAGATTCGAGTTGCCAGAAGGATGCGTAATCCACCGATTTACTTATCAATATATCAAGCCCGTTGCGTGTTCTTCTGAGCGCTAGTGCCTGGCGGGAGTCTCGGGAGGTCTAAATAAAGATAGGGGCTACAGAAACCATTCAAGCTCCGCTTGAACTCTGATTGGTTTGTACGACTTTGGCTTGTTGTTGATTTGGTTTGCTTCCCTTTCACGATTTCAGAAATATTCATATCTAATCATATTTACTTGGTATTTTCTGTATTTTCAAGCTACAAATCTGAAGCCATGAGGCACCGCGTCATCCTTTCTTTCAGCCACGACATCACCATCCGAGTCTCGTGTTTCGACAATGGCAGTAACTGTAACACCAGACTTGAAGCCTGAAACTGCTCTGGATAATCTACTCAACAATAGGGATGTCTTGACAGCAATATTCGACTTTTTACAGGTTACATCGGATATGAAATCTGAAGAGAGGTCAGAGACGCGGAAGGCATTGATTGCTGCAGCCAAAAGTTGCAACGCGTTTTCGGAACCAGCTCTGGACGTATTATGGCACACTCTTCCATCTATGCTCCCGTTGCTCCGCTTGCTGCCTTCATTTGTTTCGTACGAAGGCGTTCATGTGCGTTTTCTATCAATTTTCTGGCATTTTTATGTTGATTTTGATAATCTCAATCCAGATAATCAACGAGATTGAGCTGAATGACTGGCGGCCGTACGACATCTATGCAAAGCGCGTCCGTAGTATTCTCTTTGAGGATCTGCCTCCGAGCATGGTCAGCATAAAAATAGCGCCCTTCATATATGTCCAACTTGTGCAGATGCACCCCTCCAAGAACCTTCTCCCCAATCTGCAAGCTGTCGAAGTGCTTCCTAACATTAAAGTTGATTCAACCCTTCTGCTCCAACTCCCTTCCGCACATATGAAGACCCTCACGTTCAACGATGACGCCTCGGGTTATCCACGACAAATCATTCCAACACTTCTGGCTACACTTCAAGTGACTTCACCCGATATTCGAAAGCTGGTGTTGAAAGGACCTTCAAATGTAAATTTGGATGCCATCGCTGGCCTGAAGTTGCTTCACACGTTGGACCTATCTTTTCCATCAACCTATCTCTTTCCATCGTTCATCCAGGCACTTGCAGGATTGGAAGACTTGTCTGTGCTTAAATTGCATATTGGCGCAGCAACCGCTATATCACCCCCAGTCCAACGTGCAGTTGCACGAAAACATGACTCATCCACCATGCATGCATTTCCTTCCTTGTATTATCTCGGACTCACTGGCCACCCAAGTCTTATCGCGAGAGTTGTGGACAATATCGACGTATCCAACCTGTCTTTCTTTTACGCCCAAGAAGAAGCAACCTCAGACAGCACTGCAACTACAAAGTCATGGCAATTCATTCTTTCCCGCTTGATTTCAGCTACTCGTCTTGAAACTATTTACATCAAACAGTGTAACACACGTAGCTGGGGACATGCGAACTACTCCCTTTCTTCTCCCGTTTTTCTTCAACTTTTGGACCTCCAGTATTCGCGATCTCTGCACACCATTACCATAGAACATGGTGCAATCTCTATCAACGATGCTGACCTTACTACTCTGACCACTGTCCTCAAGAATTTGCATAAATTGGAACTTCCTGTACAGAGTTATGGAGAGTGTCCAACCATTGCAGTTATCCCTCACCTGGTGGAAGCCTGTCCAAGGCTCGAGACTCTAAAGTTGCCAATCACCCGTGACGTGGCTGGTTGTGTCAAATTTATTGAGAATTTTGATTACCCGCCATCCCAATCGGCCAAAGGACACCCTCTCAAGGGATTGATTCTGAGCATTCCGCTTTACCAGGAAATCCAGGCCAGACCGGACCAGATGATTGTTTTCGCGGAATTTTTCCATCGATTATTCCCGAATCTTACTTCTCTGGGTGATTGGTTGTCGGTGGGGGCGATGGTTCTTGCACTTCGGCGGGCAAGGAAAGCTGGCGCAACGAAGGTTGCAATGGCTTGAATGTGTGCAACCACAATTTCCTTAGGTGCGATTCTGTGCGGATCCCTTAGTATTGTCTCCTGGTGTTGGATAATTCATATTATGTTGCCTTAGCTTCGGTTATTGGCAGTTATACGGTTTTAATAAAGGTTTTTCCTGCACGAGTTGGGTCTGTGTGATATCGAAGTTGCGTCACTATACGAAATATATGGGTCATAGTTCTCGAACATGGTCATGTGGGCCTGGGTGGAGCGGCGAGGAGTTGAGGACCTTCTCGTTAGACGCCCAACGATGCTTCATCCATCAATAACCTACCTTATGGTATTCTGGTATCTACCTGTATATAAAGCTGACATCCCATGCCGGGCATGCCCACTTGTATCTGTCCACCTACTACCATGTCCTCAGCACTCCCCACAGACAAATTACCCAGCACTCAAGAAGAAGTCCTCCACAATGCGGACCTCGTCTTGGCAATCTTTGGCTTCATGACGGTGAATGGATTGATGAAGCATGAAGATGCATTGCCAATCCGCAAATCTCTCTATGCCGCAGCAATGACTTGCAAGGCGTTCAAGGAACCCGCCTTGGACATGCTGTGGAGCGTCATTCCATCACTGGTCCCTTTATTTCGCCTATTGCCATCTTTCATGACATATGAAAACATTTATGTACGCATTTTTCATTTCAAACTCTCTTCTAGCCTTTTGTTGATGTTCGTTAATATGTTTCCTTAGATGCTGCATTATATGGAAGACAAGGACTGGAAAGTTTTTGACAGCTACGCCAAACGTGTCCGCGAGATTGCCTTTCAAACATACCCGTCTTCCTCGCCACTTAATCTCCCCGTTTCGCCACACGTATTGATACAATTGTTCTGCTTGCGTCAAGACTCTTCCACCACCTTCCCTGGCTTGAAGACCATCCGCATTCCTTCGGATGTCAAGGTTGACGAAAACTATATTCTCATGCTTCCAACTCGGCACATGGAGACCATCGAGTTCAACGATGAACGCTACTATAGCAGGCAACTATTGCCCTCCCTCTTCACCTTCCTCTCCCAAAAGACCCCTTATTTGCGACACTTGACTCTGCGGGGGCAGTACCCTGTTACGATAGACCCTATATCCCAGTTTTCTCGGTTGATCTCGTTGGAACTTCTGTTGCCAATGACATATGTCAACACACCCTTTTTGAAACGTATTGGGAGCATGGAACACCTGAAAAATCTGTCACTTCACGTCGGGACCACCTCTGCGGCTCCCTCTGCTTCTTCTGGCAGACACACATCTTACGGGATTGGGTTCGTGAAGGGCCCTCAATTTTCAGCATTGCGATGTCTCGAGCTCAGAGGGCATCCGAGTCTCATATCCAGGACTTTGGACCATGTCCAACCGCCCACACTTGAATCCATTACAATCTACGAGGAGCAGCTTTCAGGTGACAGCACCCAGACCATACCTTCATGGCACTTGATCTTCTCCAACCTATCTTGCTCAAGGTATCTTACATCGGTAAAGGTCGTTCAGAGCGCGAACAGAAGTTGGGGACATGCCGGTTATTCGTTGTCGTCTGACGCACTTATAGCACTAGCGGGTATTCCTGCTTCGGGGGAGCTGAAGAGCCTCATTGTTGAAGGAGGCGCCATCTCAATCACAGACACGTTTATTCAAGAATTCTCCTCTGCCTTCTCTGCCCTCACCCTACTCGAGTTTCCATGTTCCACCTTCAACTCCGCACCAACTATCAGAGCTTTGCTGGGCATTGCACAAAATTGCCGAGAGCTCAAAACGTTGCAGCTTCCACTTCGCTGCGGAACCAAAATTGATGAAGACCTTGCTTTTATGCGCGAACATAGGCAGCAGTTGATGGAATCTCCGGACACTAGTAACCCTCGACATCCGCTGCAGAAGTTATTCATCGACGATTCTCTCCTTTCAGGCTTGAAAGAGCCGGTTTGTCTCGCCCAGTTCTTGAACAACTGGTTTCCAAAATTAAAAACCATGTTGCTTCCCACCGGGGCGAACGCAGAATGGGGTCTAGTTGAAAAGATCATGTTGGCTCTCAGCGAGAAGGAAAATGAGGTTGGACTTCGCTGGAAGCTGGGTTCTGCAGGTAGGCTTACTTGATGCCAACTCTGAACTTTGCATGCCCTTGTTGTCCACGTCGTCTGTCACCTTTCCTACAAATATGATCGTTGTATATATGTAAAATGTATCTCATTCAAGTTGAATTCAACAGAGCTGTACTAGCAAGAGTCTGGAGACCGTGCTGCGCGTGTCACTATTGCTTGACAAGCGCATCCGATTTGAATCGTATATTCATATTCATAAGTTGATGTTGAGAGGACTATCAAACGTGAAGTTGGTCCGTTGCTTTCATGAAATTTATTGGGGTACTAGTTTGTGCGTGTTATAAATATTAATACGCTCCAACTGTCCTATGATTAGACGCCCAAGAATTAATTTTAATAATGATAACTTGCCTTGTATCTATACATGCGCATATAGCTGGCACGGTCCCCTTTGGCTCGGACCCATCACCCCATTCTCATAATTCAGCACATCATTCGTATTATACAAGTAGTATTATTTGTTCTCGTAGGTTTTTGGGTAGGTTGACGATTTCAACAGGGTTCAAATTCGGATTCCTACGTAATGTCACTCAGACTATTACTTGTCGCGTCGTGACAACCACTTTCAATGTTGACGACCATGCCAAGGCCTTCATCTCCTATTGCCAACCCCACCGGCGCCATAATGCCAACTCGTTCTTTTCGTGACGGTGTCTTGCAGAATGCTGAAATTTTGGCCAACGTCTTTGCCAACTTGACCGTACAATATTCGATGAATGCCAAAGCAAAGTCAACGACACGGACAACCCTCCTAGCTGCCGCGTTGACGTGCAAAGCTTTCAATGACAACGCATTAAATGCATTATGGAGCGTGATTCCATCTTTAATTCCTCTGTTACGCCTGATCCCCTCGTTTACCCTGCTCAATGGTGTCTACGTGCGGAATTTGTTTCGAAAATTTTGCTCTTGGCTGCTACTAATTACAGTTTTCTGTCCAGGTTCTTCATGGCCAAACAGAAGATACATGCTGGACCATTTATGACAAGTACGCGAAGCGCGTCCGGGGGGTTTTCATCCAAACGCACATGTCAGCTTCAGTGTCGCGTCTCGTGTATTTTCAACTGGCCCGCATGCGACCTCCGACAAAACCCATTATCCCCAATTTAAAAACTATTATTGTGGGACCTGGAACGAATCCCGAGCCTATGCTTCTACTTCTTCTGCCCGGTCCTCACACTGAAAGGCTCGAGTTCCACAGCAACTCAATGGAAGACCATGCAAGTGATAGTGTTGCCTCCCTTCTTGCCACACTTAAAAGATCACCATACCTCACTCATCTCATCTTGAAATCCCCTCGTAATGTCAATTTGTCTGACATCTCCTGCTACTTGCGATTGCGCTCCCTAGAGCTTGATATCCCTTCCATCTCCCCCTTGTTCCTTGCGTCACTTGGAGACCTATACGATCTTGAGGATCTGACTCTTCACGGAGGTCTCATAGAGGATCCCAAAAGCTCAAAAACTGTTTCACCAGCACCGCATATTGATCTCTCAAACGAAGACTCTGGCAACACACCATTTGAGGCTTTGCGACGCCTCAAGCTTGTTGGTCACCCAAGCACACTGGCGAGGGTTCTTGATCACATTCAACCAACCAATCGGCTCCAGTTTCTCGTAATCAAAGAAGAGGAGGATCCGCTCAATACCCCTGAAACCACCACGTCATGGAATCATATCTTCTCCAATCTATCGTTGCTGCGTCGTCTCAAGAGCATTGAAATAACTCAATGTTCTAGTAGGTCCTGGGGTAAACCTGGTTATGATTTATCGTTTGAAGTTTTGCTGCCCCTCTTAGCTCTACCAAATCCCTCTGGCCTGGAGAGTTTCATCATCAACCAAGGCTCTATAGCAGTCTCGCCTTTTAAGCATATGAAATCCTTTTGTTCAGTTTTCTGTAACCTCAAGACTCTTCGACTGCCATTTTCTATATATAAAGGCGTTCTCACCCCCAAAACGCTTATTACCATCATCTCCAACTGTGCAAATCTTGAAACCCTAAAGGTTGCACTCAGGAAAAAGGCTATTGAAGACGACATTTCATTTATTCAGCAGCATCTCTCAAGTGCAACACCCATACGGACCGGTCATCGCCTTCAACACTTATATCTCAACAACCGTTTGGCTTCGAGCCTGGCAACGCAACCAGAGAATGCGATGAAGTATGCTGAATTTTTTGATGACCTGTTTCCTCATCTGAAGACGATGGTGATGCCGGGAGGAGAGAATGGAGATTGGGGCATGCTTGAAAAAATGACATTAGCTCTGCAACGAGTAGGACAGAAACGAGTAGATGCGGATCGTCGAGCGAACATTTCCCAAGATAGTGTAGCTGCCGTTGAATAGTTCAAGTTGACCCACACCTCATTCACCGACATTGATAAAAGTTAATATTTGTGCACCAGCTTTTCCCAAGACGCGAATCAATGCCACTATGCATCATTGATGACTGGGCAGGTACTCATGTGGCCATTGACAGTGAGACAATTTCTCGCGTTTTTATTTTTGTCTCCAACACCATGACTGGTCCAACATTTGTTTTTCGCGATGCTGTCTTTCATAACGCTGAACTAATGGCCAATATCTTTGGTTTGTTGGCTGTTGACTATTCAATGAAGGCCGAGGAAAGACGTAGGACCCGGAAATCCCTCCTGACAACTGCATTGGCAAGCAAAGTTTTCAAAGAGTGTGCTATGAACTCGTTATGGAGCATTATCCCATCTCTAGTTCCACTGTTGTGCCTTATTCCATCGTTCATTAATCTCGATGGTGTATATGTGCGGAACCAATACATAAAACTAGTACCGTTCGCTGGCTAATCTCTTGTTCAGGTTTTTGACGATGGCGTAGACGACACATGCTGGACGATTTGTCAAAGCTATGCTAGGCGCGTACGGGAGATCTTTATTGAACGGCCTACTCCTGTTCAAGTGTCGCGTCTCGTGTATTTCCAACTAACTCGCATGTGGCCTCCGACCAAGCCTTTCATCCCCCTATTAAAATCCATTCGCGTGGCACCTGGAATAACCCTCGAACCTACACTTATTCTTCTCCTACCCGGACCTCATACTGAGAGGATAGAACTTCACAATAACTTATTGGATGATTCTAATGATGCCATGATTTCCATCCTTTCCACTCTTAAACGATCCCCATACCTAACTCATCTCACTCTGAAAGGGTGTAACATTGTCACGGTGGATCTGTCCATAATCTCGAGTTATTCACGACTACGCATTTTGGAGGTCAATTTCCCTCATATGAGCATCTCTTCGACATTTTTACAGTCGCTTGGACGCCTAATCGACCTGGAAGAGCTCAGTCTTCACGGAGGATCCATTATGATGACCGCACGTTCACAAAGATTTCTGGCACCCAACAATTGTCAACCCCACGGCGATACCCCACCATTCAACAGGCTGCGATGCCTCAAACTGATTGGCCATCCACGCGTCCTTTTGGGAGTTCTTGAACACATCCAACTGAGCAACCTCCAAATGTTTACAATCGAAGAAGAGGAAATCCCTTCTGATTCTTCCGAAACGACCCTCGCATGGAAAACCCTCTTGTCGCAGTTGGTGACAATGCATCCGAGTCATCTTAGGTCCATTGAAATCATTCAATCCCCCAAGAGGACCTGGGGTCATCCTGGTTACTCGCTGATCCCAGACATCTTACTCCCCCTCCTGAATCTGCCTAACCCCGATAATCTGCACAGCTTTGTCATTGACAAGGGTTGCATGTCGATGCGACCCAAGCAATCATTAGCTGCATTCCTCAAAACCTTTCAGAACCTCAAAGTGCTCAAATTTCCTTTAGAAGCTTTCCAGGCATCTTTTAACCTCGAAGGCCTAATAGACAACGTGGTCAATCAATGTCGACACCTCGAAACTTTGCAAGCAACTCTACATGCTAAACACATTGAACAAGACCTCTTGTTTTTACAGGAGCGCCTTTCGTCCCCTTCCTATTTTGTCCAATCACCCGGGCTTCCTCATCAACGCGTCAAACATCTCTATCTCGGTAGAAAGTTGCCAGTAAAGCTCTCGACTCAGCCGGAAAATGCCATGAAATTTGCTGAATTTTTTGATGCTGCATTTCCTAATCTGCAGACCATGGTATTACCAGACGGAGAAAATCCGGAATGGAAAATGATGGAAGATATGGTATTGACTCTTCAACGAGCTGGTCGGCGGCGGGTGGATTCATCTCGTCAGCAGAGATAGGATATTAATTCCTGTTGTAGTTACAAATAGCTAATACACACTGATATCTCAAATGGTTGAATTTACTACTTGGCTCTGTACTGGTCTGAAGGAAAAGTTCTCTGTCTTCTGAAGTCACGACGTCAAAAGCTTGTGATCCTCACCAACTACCAGCGAAATGATTCTTGTTTAATATTTTACTTAGGCTGTCCTTTGGATACATAGTAGAGTGAGTAAAATGTGATTAATATCGTCGCTCTCTGAGTCCTGCACATCCTTTGTCCAGCAGCTTTCAGCAATATATTCCGCAGAAACCAGGCAGTCGTTGTGGAAAATAAAACAGCAAACATACAAGTTGGTCAAAATCATGCCTCATCTTCTTGAGGCTCGATTCGGACTCAGAGGGCCAGAGAGAGAGGCCAATGAAGGAATCAGAGGACGTTGATAGTTGCGGTGGGTAGTCTTAATTCATTTCCGTAAGATCTGTAATAACTCTATGGAAATGTTCATGGTTGTACGATTGCGTCCGGACTGGAGGGAGGGCACTGACCGGTACTGACCCCTATTCAGTGATCCCAATGACGGATCTTGGCGGGCCGTCAACGTTTGAGAGAAGAAAGAAAGGCATTTGTTTGAATCCTGGTCAGGGTTTACAAACAACAACCACAAAGGAGTTCTCAAAAGCTCGAGAGGTCGTAAAAACCCTCGCATACTTTCTGGTGGTGAGCACCGCTTCATGCTGTTGCTTTTGCTATCATGATAAAATCCAAGTTAACATGTCGCTTTTTTCACCCATTCAGCCTACCTACATCCCTATTGTGTTAAGATGGCTTCTTCCCTACTTAACATTTCAAACTCCTCCAGCAACAACCTGTGCAGGAATGCTGATGTTCTTGCAACTATCTTTAGCTTTATAACTGTAGATCATTGCATGAACACCGAAGAAAGGTCGGTAGCACGTCAGACTCTTCTTGCTGCTGCTACGACGTGCAATGCATTCAAGAACTGCGCTTTAGATGCTTTATGGCGCGTCATTCCTTCTTTAATTCCTTTGTTGCAGCTTTTCCCTTCGTTTGCGATGGTGGATGACATATATGTGAGCGGGTCAACCTTTGATTGGCAGAGGGGCATTCCATTTATTATTTTGATTATCATTATGGATTTAGGTTCTTCAGGACGTAAAAGAGGAAGACTGGATGCTGTATGACACGTATGCTACGCGCGTTCGTGAAGTGCATTTTCAAGAAGCCAGCTCAGTTCCGGTGTCCCCATTCGTGTATTTTCAGCTCGCTCGCATGCGCCCACCGACCAACCCGCCTGTACCATTCCTGAAGGCTATTTCCCTCTCTCCTGGGATCAAAGTCGAGCCTACCCTTTTGTTAGCTCTCCCTGGCCATTTAACGGAGCGGCTTTCGTTTAATGACCCCGAACAAAGTTACACAAATGACTTTTTACTGTCGCTTCTCGCGACGCTTCAACATTGTCCGGATCTGAAGCACCTGACCTTAACTGGGCCCCACACTTCAGGTGTCGACGCCGTTGCGACGTATTCCCATCTTCGTTCTCTTACATTGTTGATGCCAGCACGTCAGCACTCACATTCCTTTCTGCAATCCCTTGGACGCCTGAACCATCTACGCAAAGTTACTCTTCACGCTGGCCCACCGTCTCATCGTATCAGTGACCAAACTTGTGTGTTGCCTGCTTTGCAATATCTCAAGCTTCTTGGACACCCGAGCTCCATGGCTTCAATTCTAGGTGTTGTCCAACCTATCAACCTCCAAGACTTCATTGCGGAGGAGGAAGAAGTTGAAACAGAAACTTCACAAACTGCTCCTGTCTGGACGCTGTTGTTCTCTCGCTTGGCAACTCTATCTCACCTCAGATCCATCGAGATCAATCAATGTTCGAACAGGACATGGGGTCAAAACGGCTACTCTTTGACAACCGAGATCATGGTCCCTTTAGCGCAGCTGCCCAATCCCTCTGCACTGCATGGTGTGATCGTCAGGAATGGCGCAGTGGGTATAGAATTGATTTCTTTACGCCAGTTAATGTTGGCATTCCGGTACCTCAAGATTTTCAGACTGCCATTACGTGATAATGCCTCCAACTTCAGGATTTTGTCGCTTACTGGCGTCGTTTGGAATATCATTGAAAAATGTCCGGATCTTGAAACATTGCAAATTCCATTCATGGAGCGCCCTAGAGACCTCACATCCCCGTTGATTCGGGCGCCTCAACCTCGCGGCGGTCCTCATCGACTGAGAGAGTTATTTTTCAACAATAACCCCGCATCCCTATTGCACAACCGACCAGAAGATGCGCTTCATTTCGCGGAATTTTTGGATACCGCATTTCCTAACCTCCAGAGCCTGATACTCCCCGACGGGGAGAATGAGGAATGGGCATGGGTCGAGAAAATGACCCTTGCCCTTCAGAGGGCAAGGCGGAGAACCCAGATAATCTAAGTTGTGGCGGGGAGTGCGTAGTATTATACGTACTTGGGGTTTTTGATTATATCCTACATGTTATATCTACTATTATGTATTGTATTTAATACTTCCAGCCACCCAAACCCTGCTATTTTTACTTATTCACCTGAGTTTTGACTCTGATATTTCGCATACCTCGATGACATTTTAGTACGGACCGGTTGACCGGTAGGTCCGATTCAGCGTTCACGCCAGAAAACGCAAGCCAACAAACCTCTTCCTGAACTACCACGAAGATCCTGAATTCTCGATTTCAGTCAAAGTGATGGTCGCATCGCTAACGCCGCTGAGGACTATTCGCAGGCGTCTTCTACTCTTGTTCCTCGTAGCGTCTGTAACTATTGTACTATGGGTTCAAGTTGGATTATCTGAAAATCTGGGTCCCTCTCTTCAACTCGCGTCATCATCGACTCGTTCTGCTATACCAGCGCGTTTTCTGGAGCATTATTTACCGAAACCCAATGCTAAACACGTATATCTGCCTAATGGTCTTTTAGAGGTTAACGCTGACGCTGGGCACCCGATTCTGGAGCTCATTGACAAGGCGAGGAAGGACTGGCAGCATAAACTGGATCGGGCGAGTAAAACGTTGGACGAAGCTGTTCGAGAATATAAAAGGCGATATGGGCGACCTCCACCAAAAGGTTTTGATGACTGGTATGCGAATTTCCCTTATCGTGATTGGTGTTAGTTGTGTTGAAGCAATGGCGAGGTGGGAGTACGTTCAGGAAAACGGCGTTCTTCTTCCAGATGAATATGACTTGATTCATAACGATCTGGAGCCTTTCTGGGGTATCTCGCCTGAGGATCTTCTTGAAGTACAGGCTCGTCAGGAGACTATCCCTGACGTTTTTATTCTGGAGAAAAACGCGACACATGACACGGATTTTGCTGGTGCCGCCTATTCTACCCCATATCTGGTTCAAGAGCGAGCTCTTCTACGTGGTTTGGACGAAATTCTTGACTTGCTTGATCCGGTGGAGAACATGCTTCCCCATTTTCGTGCTATCTTCTCGCCTCATGATAATCCAAATCTTTTGAGCGACTACAATGTCAAGGAAATGTTTTTAGCAGCAGCTAGGCAGGGTGGTTGTACGTTCTTCTGTTCAAAAAGTGTCGTCTCTATCCCGTTCTCACAATTCTATACTTTTTAGACGTTGACATGAGTAAACTGCCTGAGGCTAAACACTATGGCTTCGCGTCTGCCTGTCGTCCGGGTTCTCCGGGCAGATTAACTGAAGCTCCTGTAAACCAATTTGTGCGACCACCTCCTAGGGCTAACAAAACTTTCATCCACAACCACCAGCTTTCCATGGACCCATGCACCAATCCGTATATTTTCTACCACCATGGGCAATACGTCGCTCATGACCTTGGGCCGCCTCCTCAACCCGTCATAGCAGCACAATTTGCGTACTGCTCCACCCCCTTGTATCACGACATCCAGCCCCCCACTTTTATTGCGTGGACGGATGACATCAGGCCCAGAGAGAACGACCCGCCTTGGGACCAAAAGACAGACGAGAGACTTATGTGGCGAGGCAGCAACACTGGGATTCATCATAACGACGGCACGAGATGGATTTATGCACAACGTATTCACCTTGTTCGGATGGCTAACGAGCTTAATGGGACAGAGAAAATACTCATGCCTCGTGTTAACGTTTTGGATGGACAGGAATATTCTCCCTTGATCAGTTCCTCGGCATTGAGAGTTGGAAAGGGCGCTGAGCTTCCCAAGTCGATCGTGAACCCTGCGATGATGGATATTTCATTCACTGGTCATGCAATTGGATGCGACCAACCTTATTGTGATTACTTGGAGACACTGTTTGAGTGGAAGCCCAAGCAAAATGCGAACGGGAAGCAAGCAGGAAATCATAAGTATTTGGTGGATGTGAGTCCAGCTCGATTGTTTTCTTCATGTAAGGGGGTCTGACATAGCATTGAACAGGTGGATGGAAATGGATGGTCCAGTCGATTCAAGCGCCTAATTACGAGTAACTCGCTTGTGTTCAAGGCTACTGCCTATCCTGAATGGTACGAATTGCTGTTAGTGCTTTTAGGTTCCGGCTGAAATATAATCTGCTTTAGGTGGCTCGACAGAATACAACCCTGGGTCCATTATGTCCCTATTCAGGTGGACTACTCCGACCTATACGATGCCTATGTATTTTTCCGTGGAGGTCTGTATGGAGAAGGAAACCATGACGATATGGCGCGAGAGATTGCAGAAGCTGGTCGAACCTGGAGTAAAACGTTCTGGAGAAAGCAGGATATGACAGCTTATTTCTTCAGGTAAGCGTCCCATTAAGTATATACATTATTAACAGAAAATTGAATCATTTTCCTTTGCAGGCTGATACTGGAGTATGCACGAATTATGAGCCTAGACAGAGACTCGATGAGTTACAAAGGGTAGTCAAATCGTCTTGATCGAGTTTTACCAGCCCTCAACCTGTGTTCATCGTTTTGTAATTTTGTGCTTCCTTCTCGTTCTGAAATATTTATTGCAGCCTTTTATTCCTTTCTTCGTGAACCGACATAGACGTGTGTAAATATAGCCAGGTAAAACCCCTCCCTTGAGTCTATCGGTGACATAGACATAGGGGCCACATCAATGGACTAGTGACTCAGCATATTTCCCACCAAATGAATTGTTGTGGCAGTGGGAGGGAGCTCTGAGCGTTACCACCACTCTCCTGGCAACTGCCATTGGAAATGTGCGGGGAATAACATTTCGTTGTAAGAGGCTTCTGACACACCATTGCGGTCGTTATCACCCTTCTCTTGAACCACATGTCGACTCCAGACCTCCCCGTTGAGATTTGGAGACACATCGCTAGTTTTCTGCCTGCAGAGTTTGTCAAGACTCTTTATTCTGTTAATCGCGACTTTCTTCAGCTTGCGCTTGATGCGCGTTATCGTGTCGCTCGGGTGAGTGACTTTGAAAGACATGGCTTGCGGAGAACATTGTTGTGCGTCGATTTCTCTGTCTATCTAACGAGCCGTGTTCAAAGCTAACCTCCAATTTTTTAGAGATCAGCTCGCGAGGCAGAGGGCTCGGGTTATTCTGATTGATGACGACTGGGAGCGGCCTCCTGGCAATCCATCCCGTACAACTGAAGTCAAAACAGAACGTAGTGGGCGGATTCGTTCACTACTTTCCAAATTGTCACTGCATCCAAGAAACCAAG
Organism: Panaeolus papilionaceus; assembly: GCA_015501605.1. NCBI lineage: Eukaryota > Fungi > Basidiomycota > Agaricomycetes > Agaricales > Panaeolus > Panaeolus papilionaceus. The sequence goes on from JADNRZ010000014.1 coordinate 649,791, forward strand.
AGGCGGCTAAAATGACTTCAGAGCAATACTACGACGCCCTGATGCACATCGTTCCTGACATGCCTCAGATCAGAGAAATCGATTTACGGCTATATACTCCTCAGAATGATCAGTATACCCAGAAGATTCGCCTAACCAGAGCTCTCTTGGAAACATCTGGTGCTAATTTGACGAAGCTCTCCATGCACGTTGGGCTGGAAGATTTGCATCGTGTCTTGCCTACCAGTCCTGTTCTTCCACAACTCTCAGACCTCCGGGTCGTGCTACGCGCTGCCAAGGAAACGCCGACACCTGAAACTTTTATGTTGTCTGTTGTTCAACCATTTATTACCAACCAAGCCAGCAATCTCCTCTCCTTAGAGCTTATTGGTGCCCATATGGTGGACCCATCGATTCTTCTCCAAAACCTTCCACATCTCCCTCAACTAGTCAAGCTTTACCTCTCCCATCATATCCTCAACGGTGACCCTCAATCCCGCGTCGGTTTTAATCAATTTATGACGTTGCACGCACCACAACTCCACGAATTTAGATACCATATGCGAGGAAGTCCTTTTATTCACGACCACCCCCCACAGTGGTTCATTGACGCGTCCAACGCTACCTTGCTCGATTTCCCTCAAATTACCCGCCTCACAGTGTCTGTTGTACCCCGCTTTGCTTTTTCTTTCAGGAGTATGGTCCATCACTTGGAACGATACCGTTCAACGCTGCAGTCTCTACGACTTCAAGTCAACGCCATGCAATACGCAGAAATTTTGGAGCTGCTGCGATGTCTGCATGGATCGCACGTCCTTCAATCTCTAAACCTCCGTGTGGATTGCCTCAGTCCGACAGTCGTTGGGCATTTTGCGGCCAACCTCCCAGCTTTGAAAGATCTTACACTCAACTTTGCTCGTACCTTCGATTATATGCCTCCGCTAACCCAGAATCAGTCCTTGCCTGAAATAGAATCTCCGGTCTGTTAATTTTCCGCGATAATATTTTGTACAAGCTAATTCTTCAAATAGTTCGAAGTGACCGACCCCGACGTATTCGATCACTTAGAGACATGGAACCTCGTTTCTCTCTCATTGGTGCCCGCCGCGTCGAGGTTGGCGCTGCTCTCGGAAGTTCGGAGGGCAATCATAGCCTCTTTGCCCAGGGTTCGATTGTTTTGCGAGGTGGATCCGGAGGAATACGCTTCCGCAATTGAGGACCCTGGTACGAGACTCACTGGAGTGCAGGCGTTTAATTTTGGCGAGCGGTATTAAAATCTCATACGAAAGATCGAAGCTTTGTTCCACAGCACTGATATACACGTATATGATACCCTTCTTTGCAATTATCCGACGACTATTGTTTGATATTTCCCTGGCCATCTTGCCCGTGGAGAACGGGACGTAGCGATGGTTTGTCGTCCACATTTCCGGTGAACCTAACGAATCTGCTCGTGGTCGAGCCATCACCCTGTCCAGCGCAGTAAGCCATCATGCAACCAGCTTCTGAGCAAACAGTACTCACAATCATCGAGTTGGGGAATCCTGGGTTGAAAGGAACAACGCTCTCAAGGTACTTTATTTGCTCTGTGCTCAAAGATATTTCGAGAGCCTCGACGTTGGCCAGCAGGTGCTCGACCTTCCTTCCTCCGATAATGGGGAAGACGTATGGGGTCTTGTGCATGAGATATGCAATGGCGACTAGAAAATGCAGCCATGAGTTTAACATGCATCAATTTCTCGTGATGGATGCGCACCAGAAGTGATGTGCTTTGCACCAATCTCCCCAGCGACCTTTTCGAGAGCCTGACACACTTTCTTCTCCTCATCTGTCCTTTCCCATTCCGGATTGAATGTCATTCGACCTTTCTCTCCGGTTTGCCGACGTCTCTCCTCCTCTTCGTCACTGCGAATCTTTCCAGCAGCGAGAACGTTCCAGGGAGCAAGCGCCATTCCTTCGATTGGATGAGCACGCTACCCTCATATACGAAATTGTAGCACTTACCTTCAGAGACGGCCATGTGGATAATGTCTCGCTCGAAAGAGCGTTCCATGATGTTCCATGCTCCTTGGTAGATGACAAAAGGTGTCAGAGCATGGTCTCTTGCATACTGATTAGCCCTGGATACAACCCAGGCAGGTGTATCAGATACGCCCTAAGATACTTTTAGCTCAGCGGGGTTCGAGAATAGATTAAGCTGCTAGGTACGCACGAGGTAAAGGACCTTGCGTTGCGCAACCAGGGTATGCAACGATTGCATAACTTCTTCCACGCTAGTATCCCAGTCCCACCAATGAATATAGAGGAGGTCGATGTAATTCGTCCTCAGCTTCTTGAGCGATTCCTCGACGGACAGATGAAGTGACTTGGCGTTATTCCCCGTGTACATGATCTTCTGGGCGATGTCTTTACTGCCTCGTTTGTAGTTGGTAGAATACTGCAGCCATGACCAATCATCAGTGATAGTCCATCTAAAACAAGCGAAGTCTGGTTCCTGCCTTCGTTGCGATAAACAGCTGATCACGGATTCCACGCTTTTCTGCCCATTCCCCTATGAATTCTTCTGAAGATTCGTCTTGGCTTGTCGGTGAAATTGCACGTCAGATATAAAAACTATTAGCAAATCCGGAGTATTACTTACTAATTGTTGGCGGTATCAATGAAATTTCCTCCATTATCGTAATAAGCGTCCAGGAGCTTGAAGCTCGACTCTTTATTCATGCTCCCCATTCCAAATTGTTCCCACTTGTCACCGATACTCATGGCCCCGAGCTGCAATGGCGACACACGCACGCCAGCTCTTGGAGAGAGTACTCGATAGCGACCGAGGCCGGTGGGTGGCGCAGGAGGAGTAGTCCATAGAGACATTTTGACTCGTTATGTGAAGAGTGAGGTGGATACGAGGGATAGGAAAGATGACTTCAGTTTCTTCTTCAACTCGTTCAATTTATAGAACTGTATCCATGACTAATTCCTTGAAGAAAATCAAGCGTTATCTAGAGAAAGAAGCTTCTAGCATCGAATGATTATCAAGCAACCTTTAAAAATACGTCGCTTAGATGCGTAGACTTGCGTCACTGGCATCTTTTGCGCTTAGCCTTCGGCATAGATGATGATATCCTGGGAGGCGATAGAGCTGAAATGGTCACAAGATCCCAGTCCTGGCACTGCGGATGTTTGAGGCCTGTGAAAAAGAATGGGACCATGGGTAGGGACTTGGTGGTATGCCGGATGTCACTAAGAACATTCGAAACAAATTTATATCACGAAACTCAATGTATACTGTCAATCGAGGTCCAGTCAATGTGCAACAATCAAAAAACAAACAGCGTGAGAGTCGGGTTAAGCGCTTGCAGCTTGGACGATACCATCTGTACATTAAAGACCCACAAATCCTACGGTGAATCTATTACTTGTCATGTTCGCCGTTTAACAAAAGAGAGAAATAAAGCAGACATAAAATCGCATAATCGTCGACGTTCTCGTTATCATTAGCGGCGACTCACGTCCCGAAGGGCTCTCAGAAGGAAGCAGCATTGAGAATGAGTGAACCTGACGAGAGTAGACCCAAGCTCTGAGCTCGTAATTGACGACCATGCACGTCGAAAGCATTCAAACATAACGGGGAAGCTCAGTGGGATCTTTTCTCCAATACCGCCCACTTATAAGTTGTGACAGGTACTGGGTCGCAATTCCAAAGCGAAGGCGAAGTGATTTCGAGCCTTCAGAGCAATCATCGATGCCTAAGGCTGGCCTTGGGAATATAAACACGAGTGCATGGAGTCGTTTTGATAGTTAATCGTGTAGAAATAGAGCTAATAATCTCGTGCAGCTTTATAGCCCTAGCAGTACTATCTTCTATCACAAAACGGTGGTATGGGCGCTGCACAGCCACTCTACGCTCATAACGATATTTATCATCTATTGCAAAAAATACTTCATAGCGTCACCTACGAAGCAGTAAAATTTAAGATGCATATTTATGAGCATAAGTCGGTACCTACAACGGAGGGCGCAAATACTTGATCACGGCAAAAAAAATAATTTGTCTCTCTGTCTGGGAGTCGAACCCAGCTTTCGCGCGTTCAATGGCTGGTTTTCAGCTTGACAGGCGCGTGTACTAACCGATATACTAACAGAGACTTGTGAACTAAGGCTAGATACAGCTTCAGTAGGGGTTTCAAGGGTAGAAATTCTTGTAACCGCTGATGGCCTTGTCGCTGTCAGACTGGCATGCACCAGATCAGCAATGGCCTCGGTTACAGTGAATTCAACTTTCCGACTTCTGAGAACGACCTGAATCTATCTTATTCTTGAATACTATTATACCACTTAAACACAAATCGTTGTCTTAGAAGGCGTAAATCACTTGAGCCATTGGAAGGTCAAAGGCGAGAGGCTTTGCCTTGTTAACTCAAATCACACATTTCATCGTCAAGTGAAGGCATGAATCATATACATAAATTGATCATACCATTTTATACATGACGCTAAAATCCCCAAGACAGGAATAAAACACACCAAGCAACGCCTTAGAAAGTAGCGGGGCGGTTGGCGACGAAGGTCGCGTTGGACTTGGCGACACGATGGGGGAGGGGGAACTTGAGTCCGGGGGTGATTAGCTGCTTGATGTAGGGGCGGCGGATGTCGTCGGTCTTCTCGATCTCAACCACACGGAGAATCTACAAGAAGATGAACACACAGTATCCCGTAGGAACAAAATCAACTTACGTGGATGGAGCGGAAGCGGGCACGATGCCTGGCAGCCATGTCCTGGTAGAGACTCTTGACGGCATCAGCGCGGCTGAGGTCACGGAACTCCTTGTACATGTTGTGTGTACCGGAGCGCGAGTCGTAGCGGAGCCAGATGCCGAAGTTCTTGACCTTCAAAGGCTTCTTTTCGTGGATCTAGAAAATAAATAGCCAATGCGAACAAGAAATGCACCGCGAGAGCCCTAAAGTCAGCATTCCCATTCCGCCTGCCTCTTGAGGGCTGCAAGGGACTTCAACAGAATGATACATACAACGTTGACGCCAATGATCTCGCCACTGGCCTTCTTCACCTTCTTAAGTTGCCTGTCCATATCATGAGCACGAAAGATACCAAGGGCTATGCAAGAGACAGACCTCAGGAAATACCAGAAGCGGGACTTGGCGACGACTTCATTGGGCGCAAAAATGCGCATACGGTAGATTTTGGGGGTGGGCTCAGCCTCAGTGGGGACGTGGCGGCCGACGACTTGAAATTCCTGCAGGCCCATTCTGAAGGAAAGTAAAGATTAACATCTGAAGTTGCAGGTGTGATGTCGCCAGAAAAAAGTTCATCCGTTCCAACCCCCCGACATCCATCCCATCCAACAAGATTTCTTCCCTCCTTTCTCTACAATTCCACCATAGGACGTTCCAACAGCATAAAGGCAGCGTTTCAGGTACTCACGTTGTCGATGGAAGGTGTCTTGAGGCGATTAGCGATGGTTGTGTGGATCGTCGAGCGGGGAGGTTTATTTGGACGTTTGTTTGTCGCTCACACACGGCATCTCGGCATCGGCTTAATTTCACCCCTATCTTCCACTGTTCAGCTGGTATTGAATGAAGACTCAGACTGATTGAGCTAATAAAAGGCCTCAAAAATCTAGTATTACACGACGTAGACAGGTGCTCAGAAAGTGAAAGCAGAAAAATTACAAAAATACACTGTTAGAAAACCAGACTTTAACCGATCGCCATCTCTGTAACGTCAGACACCCTCTGAGCCTCAGCATTAGCGCCAGAATTTGGGCGCCTCGAAAAAATAACGTCCTTGATTACTTGTGCAATCAGGCCGTGTTGAGCTTCAACCGCAATTTTGGTGCTGCGACAGACTGATTAATGGTGGTGGCTTAAGCGACACAATGGGAGCGCACCTGTCTTTGACACTCTTTGCCAACTGATTATCATCCTTCTTCTTCTCGTCCTTGTCCTTCTGCTATCATTTCATAACGTATTAGCACTTGGTTTTTCGTGTACTTGGTCATTTACCTTCGTGGCCCCCTCCTTTTCCTTCAAGGTTGGTACAACGGGTCGAGTACTTGCCACTGAGCTAGTCGCTTTGGCTAGTTTCTGTTGCAAGTCAGAAAGTTGTGAAACTGCATATGCCCGATTCTAAAAGTGGTATTTAGTTGTGAGCGCAAAGAACGAGAGAACCCACAATCTTACAGAGACTAAAGGGCTTTGGCTCAAAGTGTTCACCCAGTACTTGTTCCAAAGTAACGCGAGGAGGTCATTATCAAGACTAGACTTGAATACCTCAACTTCAAGCTGGTAGTATTGATTCGCGTGAACACCAAAATCCTCGATCTTGTTAAGTGGAATGGATTGATATTCCGAGGGAGAGACATGAGGGGGGGTATAATTTTCGGGGTAGGTACGGAATGCTCCAATGTCAACTTTTCCAGCAGAGATGGTCCGGTTGGGATCAATCTACGCAATGAGTCATGACCTATCCTTCATCGATAATACAATCACGTACCACAACTGCAACAAAGGGATCCTGGAACTTCTGATTGTTGATCTGAGTGTTCACATCGATTCCCGAAAGCCAGCACCCATAACCTGGATGTGAATGGTACCACCCAATGGCGTTCTCAAGCCTATCAGCCTAAAACAAGGTTGGGCTCAGAAGGACGGACAAGACAACAAAGAGCGACTCACCTTCTCACTCCCACTGATGTACTCAACCATATACTCATTTGCCTCGTTGGCCGCATTGACTCGTGTTTCTGTTCCTTGAACAGGTAGAGCAAAAGAATCCATGATGACGAGCGAGTTTCCGACAACTTTGCCTTGCATAAGGCCCATAATCTCGTAGGGCACACCAGACCTCGCGTGAATCACCTAGTCATCGTTGTGTTATCTATCGATTCAAAGATGCATATTCGTGTCTCTTACCATCTTGATCAAAGAAATGGCCGAAATTTTACATGTCTTGAAGTAATGAGGGCTGTTATGCGTAATCAGTTTTGCACTCTTCCCCTAAATTGCGTGAACCATACTCTGAGCTCCACGGTGCTTCACGGTTTATATTCCGATTGTATTCGGCGTCAAAGCGGTAGATCTCGTCCTGAGGTGAGATCTCAAGAACATCATTCGTCAGCGAGAATGTCTTGAGCGCCGTGCTGCTCGACATCGTCGTGGAAGAAGGACGGAGTTGAAAAGTGCTCATCACTATATGACCGTGACTGATACCAATGTGATCGCTATTATTTGGCAGCAGTTGGTGAGATAAACAAAAACCCTGACGCTGGCTCTTAATTTGAACCACGTCCAATGTGCCTATCCTTCTAGCTTAAATTCTCTATCAGACCTCCTGAAGGATGTACTTTTGAGTTTTCGGTTCTATGCCGATCGCGACGATGTTCCACGACATAATCTCCGGGCAAATAATCTACAATAGGTCACATCACTGCGACCACTTGTCAGCTACCTGTCCGACATCTCTGGGTTTTAGAGCTATGAAATAAAGCATACTTCGACATCTGAAAGCTTATCAAGTACTTCGGCGGCATGAGCTACTCCATGGCTATCGCAACGAAGCGTCTTGACTTTGCTGATGACCCAACTCATGGTCATAATGGCATCGCATCTGGCGATTTCATCGAGACCCTGCGGATATCAATGGCTCACTTACATCCAGATATTTAACTTCCTTTTCTCGTCTTGCTTACCTTTGTTCGTGGTTCTGATGATGATCACAACACTTACTGGGCTCTTCTACTTCTCGTAAGACTCGGGGGACACGTGGTGGGCGATGTAGTCTCATTTTGCATTCGCGTGGCTGGGAGTATAAAGTCCCAGGTCTTGACAAAGTGCACACTCTACTTCATAATGACGCTGTCTTTTGAATCCCTTTGCACATCTGAGGGCATCCTGTTATGTCTATTTCTTGTTTTCTCGTGTTCTTTCTGGCTGAAGAAATCCAGACTTCCCCTGCCGCCCGGTCCCAGGGGATGGCCTATCATTGGGAATGTCTTTGATATGCCCCAGAAACGAGAATGGGAAGCATTTCAATGCTGGGGTAAAGAACACAGTGGGTCTCCCCCTTCTGTCTCTCCAATCAATATTAATTACAGAATACCATTTTCCAGACAGCGACATCGTGCATCTTAACATGGCTGGCACCTCCATTGTTGTTTTAAATTCTGTAAAAGCCACCAAGGACCTTTTGGAAAAACGGTCGTCCATATATTCTAATAGGTATCTAGGTCCTGCTCTGCTCACGATCTTTACTTAACAATCGTCGACTTTTCCAGAACGAAATTCACGGCAATCAACGAGATGTCAGTATAAATTTAGTCACTGTCGAAATTCTTCTTATTCGATAGTTGGTTTAATAGCTTGGGGTGGTCGTGGCTGATGCCTTTCATGCGTTATGGTGCAGAGTGGAAGGAAAGGCGTCGACATTTTCAGCGATACTTTCACCCTTCCACTCTGACCATTCACAAACCCCAGGAGAAACAGCACATCCACCGCCTCCTGCAACGGATGTCTGAGGACCCAAAAAACCACTTGCAACACATTACGCAGTAAGTTAATATTCAACGACATTTTTAGCTATATTCTCTAAATGCTCGCTCCGAATAGTGCAATTGGCGGAATCTTATACTCAGTCGCATACGGCTTTAAGATTAAAGAAGAAGGTGACCCATATATTGCATTGGCGAAACAAATTACCGGTTACCTTTGCCAATGCGCTGTTCCGTCCATGGTGGCGATGGATAGAATCCCGAAGGTAATCAGAACACTGATCCAACCGCTGCTGCCTGGTCCCATTTTCTCTAAACCTAAGGAGTACTGGGATACTTTGGCGGATCACTTCCTGGACGCTCCATTCGACCGCGTGCGGCAGTTAATGGTAAGTGATGGACTAACCCTGCGTGACCTTCATTAACTCCTAACTATGGATAGGCTGAAGGAAAGGAAGAACCATCCTTTTTATCCGCTTCTCTCAGAGCGGAATTACGACCTGAAGAAACCGAGCAGAACAAGCATGCTATCATCAAAGGAATTGCAGCCATCGTGTTTATCGGTAAGAATTTGTGACATATTTTCAACGACTCCCTATGAACCATGTCTATAGGTGGGTCTGGGACGACGTCCGCGATCCTGCACACCTTTATGCTCTCGATGCTTGTCCACCCCGAGATACAAGCCAAAGCACAGGAAGAAATAGACCGCGTCATAGGACGTGGTCGTCTACCCGACTACGATGACGAACCCAACCTCCCATACTGCAGTGCGCTCATGAGGGAGGTATACCGGTAAGCCCGTCCTTCTGAGGATTGTATGTAAAGGTGTTACTTATGATTATCGGTAGCTGGCATCCCGCAGGGCCAATCGGTGAGGGTGTCCCTACCACGATTTCATTGATTCTTATCTCAACTACGTATCTCCTACAGGTATACCTCATTTCCTGGACAAGGATGACGAGTACGGAGGGTATCACATCCCGAAGGGTTCGGTAGTGATTGCGAATGTTTGGTAAGCCTCTTCTGCAAAACCTAATAAGGCAGCAAATGACCTCGATGCGCAACTCAGGGCGATGTGCCAAAACGAAGACGACTATCCTAATCCGGAACAATTCAACCCCGAAAGATACCTCAAGGATGGCAAGCTGGATCCTTCTATGCGCGATCCCACTCTTCTCAACTTCGGATTCGGACGCAGGTAAGCCCAATGGGGCTCACCACACCCTCATCTCCTAAAACCTAGTGCTTGCAGAATCTGCCCAGGCATGCACATGGGGTTATCGATGGTGTGGATGACCGCGTTATCCATCCTCGCCACCTACAAGATATCAAAAGCTCTCGATGAAAAAGGCAAGGAGATCGAACCCAAAGTAGAGTTTGTGCCTCTGATAACAGTGTACGAGCCTCCTTTCCTGCGTCGTCTGAGCCCATATCTGACGTCAGTCCACTTTTAAACTCTTTTAGCCAACCTGTTCCTTTCGATTGTACCATCACCCCACGACATGAAGGGGTCTATGATCTTCTATATGGTGCCACAGATTCTTAATCTTATCTCGAAGCTATCTGACGTGAAAGGGTAATGTTCTCGAAGTATCGCGGGCTTAAGAACTGGGAATTTTTGGTTCCTTTTCGTCCTTCGAAACGTGGTTTGTATTCTCAAGCACGTTGGGGAGCAAGATGCACTTTACGTACGAATGACTGTATTTCATCTCAGAATTCTAAAACAATTCGAACACCAACCGAGACCTAAGCAGAGAAGAACTATGTCCAGTACAAGATGCTAGACCCTGGTTTGTGCTGCAACTTCCTTGCTCATCCAAAATTTGCACCTTTCAACCTGCTCCGGTGATATTGCCTGGGTAGCGGTGCTAGTTTGTATTCTTGAACCCTTGTCAATGAGCAATCGAGTCAACGCATCAGCGCTATCGGTGGTCGTGTATGTCGGCCACACAGGGGACTCTCTCCCCTTGTAAGTTGAAGGATCACCGACTTTCCCAAATGATGTCCAGTATGCAATCACTTCGGATGATAGAATTTTCTCGGTCTTTTCATTTTACTTAAGATTAGCCCGTCGTGAAGAATATGGAAGGGGGGATTCACCTCGTTGAACGCTGTGAAGGTGTTGCCTGCATTCCCGAATGTGCTGAAAAACCGCTTCGAAGGTCAGAAGTCATCCGAAGATAATGGCTGATAACCTTACTTTGTGCCTAAGGGTTCGGAGTGCATCAGCGTTTCACTTGAGTGCAAATGCCAGTGTGATAGTTGAAGAAAATAACTACCTGAGAACAAGAAATATATATCTGAGGTGTGCATCGCTCCGAGGTACGGGTTTGCGTTGTATAAGACAGTGTCTGGGGCGTTCCAGCTGCAAGGGGAAACATAAGATAGATGTATCCCCCAAAAAGGCACGATGAATTGGGGTTGGACTCACCGATACAGATAGACATTTTTTTGATTTTTTTTCGACAAGTTCTCAGCGATATGCAAGTCCCTATTACAGAAGAGGTCAGTCGAGATGCTCCATTGGCAAAATAACCCCGAGCCAACGTACATGCAGGTGAAAATAATGTCTCCGGCCATTGTGGCTGCCCTATCGTACTGATTCTCAAATGGGCTTCCAATCACGCTTGGGCTGGGATATAGCTCAAGGGCTTCATCGATCGTATGGTTGCTCTGCTCCATAATTTAGTGCGTCTGGGCTAAAATCGATTCAAAGTTACTCACCACACCTGGCCATCGAGAAAAGACGATCCTCCGCACGTCATCGTCCGTCTTGAATTGTTCGGGTTTCCCACCTGCAAATGTCCTCCCGTCATTCGCACAATGACCGCCAACGAAGTCAACTGATGAAAATTTTCCATTTGCAATAAGCTGAGAGGGAAGATCAGGGAGGAATCCCCCTGGTCCGTCGATGATAGGAGCAAAGGCGCGAGCGGCATTGGGTACTGTGTTGATGGCACTCACGATAGCACCTAGAGATTGTAATTTATGGGTTTTGGGACTCGTGCAAAAAATAAACCTACTGACCTATTGAGGTCTGTCGCAGACACGCTAGCGTATCGGGGAATGAAGAACACCCTGTAGCTTTCACCGTATCACCTGAAGAAAATCAGCCCAGAGCTCGATGTGATCTTACATTGCACTATCTTACTGAATGCCTGCTCTACCTGTTCCTCATCTACTGTGGGGCCGAATCCGATTGACTGTGTAACTGCTCTTCTGAAAGGGGTAGGCTTCGAGCCTAAGGGGGTATGTAAGCACGCAAACGCAGTGGGTCAGAGGAAAGGATTGACTAACCCCCGTAAGCAACCATCTGCATTGTAACGCTTGCCCCTCCAGCACTTTCTCCGACTATGGTAATATTATCCGGATCACCACCAAACTTATGGATGTGACGGTAAACCCAATTTAAAGCAGCCCGTTGGTCGAGGAGTCCTACGTTCAGATCACCGTCAGCCTTGACGCGGGCACCCCCTAAGAATCCGAGGAGTCCTAGTCGGTAAGTAACTGATACGGCGACTATCTGCTGTTGTGCGACCCAATCGTACATAGGAAAACCTTGAGGTGTCTATGAATTCTGATTAAGGAGCCAACGCTGGGGTAGTACTATAAGAAGTGGACCTACTCCATAATAAAATCCTCCTCCCTAGTACTAGCCTTTAGCATACACATAAGACCGAAATTTTCAAGATTTAATGCTGACATGGATATAGACCATCACAGCGAGCTTGTCCATAGAAGTTGCATTGGATGGCTTCCAGATATTGATGGTCAGGCAATCTAAGAGCGGACGGCATCAACATAAATTCCAACACATTCGAAAAAAGAAACACCTTCAGACCCGATTCCTACTACTGCAGGACGTTGTATACAAGGTGGACCCCAGCTTCTCGCGTCGGTTATGATGGACGATTTACTGTCTTCCTTCAACGGTCTGGGTCTTCTGAATCGAAGATCTCTCAATGGAGGCTGGGCATAGGGGACAGCACCAAAGAATGTCACGGGTCCATTGAGAACGCCTGACGGTGACGTGGTATTTCCAGCATACGCAGCGTAGCCAATGTCAACCACCGGCCCAAGAGGCGAGTTGCGTTGGGACTGTGCTCCTCCTGCAAGGGATAGAAGGTAACAGAATAAGAAGTAGAGCATTGAAGGCGCTTCGAGGGCATGTGTTGAGTCCGTTCTTTTATAGGAGAACCACCTATGATAGATTTGAGTAGGTTTTGCAAGAAATGGAGCTTTGAACTTCGTCATGAGGTGTGTATCAGTTCGTCATTTGCCACGAAGCAAGCCAAAGAAGGACGAGATGCATGAGGTATGAGCCTAGTGGTGAATCAAGAAGGGTGCATTGTATCACCTGTGCATCAGATAGGATTAGTACCTGGCAAAGCGGACCGTCGCTGTGCGCGGCATTCACAGAGGCCTTTCATCCTTTAATATTTAAAGGTAAAGTTTTGATGTTGGTCTCAGTGCTCTGAATACAACATACATTTTTTATTTTTTAAACCAACAGCATGTACATAGGACGATGAACTGAAGCGCTTCGCAAGAGAGTGAGCACATGGAAAATGCCGAAGGTAGATATCACATAACAGAAGATGCATGAAAAGCTTGGCAACTATTTGAGGTCTGCAGGGGACAGAACCCGAAGCCTTTACATGAAGGCCTCGGAATCAGGGGGCATGTCACGTTGTAGGATTAGTAAGGCCTCGAGCAGGTAGATAGTAGCTATTCGAAGCCGAACGTTGCAATCCACTGTAGGATTACGGACCCGCACTGACATGTTCCTCGTAAATGTACCCCACTCAAGAAGATTTGAGGCTTAAAACTCTCAGTCGACTAGCTTTACATACTCGAGGGTGATAAACAGACCTGCAGTGTATGACTGTATATCTCCTTTTGGACTCGAGTTCAATCGGCGAGCGCTGGCGACAGGCGCCGAATCTTTGGAGGTGTTGGGTTCGTAAACAAGTTCGACGAAGGTTTAATGGCAAAATATGAAACATCGCTCGAAGGTAGAATATGATGCTAAAGGCCCTCACCATACGTAGTCGTTCATTGGTGCGAGTTTCATCATTGACAGCATATACTCCGATTGTCTCGTCCGAAGTGTCAACTTGTGTCACCACTCTCACTGTCGATTGGTTGTGAAGGGAAGGGAGGCCTATATTGACAATATTGGTTACTGATAGAGTGTTAATCATAAAATACCTGTAGCCTCCTGTTATTCTTGTAGGAGAAGTGATAGGGTGATCAGCCATCACTAGCTAGCTGATCATGGCGGTGTGCCAGACGGGCTGAGGCGAGCCATTATATCGGGCTGTATTATTTAGTCATACCTTTCTCATTATCTATTCATAATATGGATTAATAGCGAGTGTTTAGGCGTTTGATGTACAATAGTCAGTGGTGCTACTAGTACCATCATCTCAGCCCAACCCAGTCGAAGTCGGAACGACAGCGCAAGCTAAAGAACAGAGTGTCCCTCTTGATCTGAACATAAACGACTTGGAGAAATGAGCGAAGAAAATTATCTGTGGATCTGGATGGCTCTTTGGATTACCACGATTGATTACATCAAAGATCCAAGATCCGCGTAAAAATAATTAACGGATTCGTGAAGCAAAAACAGTCTTCATGACGCCGAAAAAACTGTGTCCTCGATTCAAAATTGGAATATTTTGATGGATGCGTTGGACTCTGGCGTTTCGTGGTCATTTGATAGCTTTTAATGGTATCATTGTCTATACACAGGTCTGTAATCGGCGAACTTTCGACGTCGGTTCGCTTGCAGAGTGTTCTTTGACCGCTTTGAGCCCCGTATCTTCCCTCAATAAAAACGGGACGACAAGTATATAAGTATAAGAGGCATGACTGGTCTCAACACACTTCGAGCTTCCCTTTCCCTCTCTCACGACATTGCCTCTATGCAATGGAGTCCCCTGCCGCCTTTATTCAAACATTGCTCGATGGCCTTAAGGAGATCCAGCTCACTCGATACTCACAACGTAAGACATATAAATGTACCCAAGCTGAAGAACTATCGAGTACTGATACACTAAAAACACAGTCGGCTCTTCATCCATTATCATTTATGACCACAGTAGGAGTATTTTCTTCAAGTGACTCAACAACGAGAGCTAATGTGAAGTATACCGGTTCAGTCATTACATTTGACAAGGAGGCGAGCTATTTTTTCAAACGCAACTGGGATTATCCTCACCCTAAATAATCTACAGATTAATTTAATATGGGTAAGGCACTCGTTTCAACGCTCGATAGGGAGCTGTGTTGAATCGACACCGCTGTGTAGAGCAGCCCGTGGTCCGTGGGGAAAGTTTTGTTCTTCGCAAATCGGTATTACTGCCTAGTGGCTACGATGTAAGTCTCTAAAACCATTCTTACACAGTTATGTATTGATTAAGAGCCTCGAATGTTAGTTTTAACAACTATGGTAGGATATATTTAGTTGATAACTCAACTCGCGAACCCTGCTAATTTTGACAGGATTTTTTTCGACAACATTGACCAACTCCGTGAGTACTTTTACGCAGCACGTTGAAGACAAAAGTGCTGAACTATTTTGTACCATTACCGTCAACCTTCCATTTTCTGTTTCATGCGTAGTTGTGGGTCTAACTGTCCTTCCTTATCACTTGATGGGATAAATGACAGCCGCGCTCGATGTCCTTGATTCTTTTTTTATACTAGCTGTGAGTATATTTATCCAATTTTATGTGCAAGGCTTCTGATAAGCCTTTCTCAACCATCGGACCTGTACCTGGTAGGCAAACACTTCTTTCTTTGGCAGGGGTGGACAGGGCTCATAGCATGTATGTTGGCTGAAGGCATGTCACCGTTCTCTGTCAGTCAAATCATGATGAATGCACAGGTTTGGATAACCCACAATCAACAGGGATCATGCAGATGCGGATTTATGCCCTATACTCTCTCAGCAAGAGGGTGCTAGCTATCATGGTGATCGGGTTTGCAGCGTCCGTTGTGACCTCGTCATGGGTAGTGGATTCCGTGCTCAACGCGGTTACCGGTACGCAAATCTTTACCTATTTGTGGTAATCCTTTGATTAATTTGGTCGCCTTTGGTCATACTAGCGACCGCCCAGATTATACCCAACGGGAAGTTCTGCGTTCTGTCAAATGTTTCGAACCATTTTTTCGTCTTCTGGGTTCCGATGCTAGCCTACGAGTGTCTCCTCTGCAGCTTGGCTATCTTCAAGGGAATTCAAACGTTTCGTTCCCAGGGCTCACTATTTGAGGACGGGAGGCGATTGGTTGGTGTTTTAATCAAAGATTCTGCACTCTATTTTGTCGTGTAGGTCATGACTCAGTTGGAACGATATTGTTACTTGATGCTAAATCGGATACACACAGAATTACAGCTGCATACACGACCTGCCTCGTCATTTGGGTCACGCAACCTGTAAATATTCTTATTTGGAACCCCTGGAAAATATTGCTAATACGCAGAAACTCGCCAGACGGCTCTTCTTGAGCTCCCCATAGGATTCACCGTAGCGATGTCTTGTGTCTTGGCCAACCGAACCGTATTCAACGTTCGTGAAGTGGCGGCAACCGTCTCTGATCCTGAATATAACACGTCAATACGGAGGACATACGGCGATCGAACAGAATTAGACGTCGAAGCTACAGTCAATAATCAAGCTGTTATCAATGCCTACGAACACAACAGGGCTCAGACTCGATGGGCGGAACGTCGGCCCGGCATTCGAGGTTTCGAGCCACCGGAACCGCGTGACCGAAGCTATATCGATCGAATTATAATCATCGAGTAGCAGTTTGCTTGGGCACCAGAGAACGCCACTTGATGCCTAGATCTAACGTGAGTCCTCTCACTAGGAGCATTTCAGTGCTGTTTTTCCGCACTAATTTACGTTTCACCCCTGACATTAAAAATCCAGACTGTATGAGTATATGTTTAAATGATGTGTAAGATACGTCGACAGGAGTTGTGAACGGAGAGATTTGAACAAGTATCCTTACATTATATGCAGGTTTATGCATCGTATAGATAGATCCAGAAAAAGAACCCCTCACGTTAATAGTCAGACAATTACTAATCAGTCATTTTCTATTTTTACGACCATTGAGTGCCATCATCAGTATAATAGACAGTTGATCCCATGTGGCCTTATTGTCGGTTTGAGTGTATATCTGGGCTGGGGCTTCCGGTAAATGGCAATGTTTCAGCCCGGGTCCCTCTCATGACCATGGGTTATTTTCCAGTGCTATGGCGATCGAACATAGACATATGTACTCGTTATCTTAGAATAATTAATGAATGAGGGACACATGGCACTGTAAAAGCTATCATACAAACGCTATCGACTCTACTAAATGATACTTCGCGGTGTGGTAATTGCTGAGACCAGCTGATAGTGATACAAGAGCACGTATATCTCGCAATATCTACCTCCTCATTTAGTCACGCTTGCCTATTTTTAAACACGCAATAGAAAGGTTGTATATCGCATCAAAATCAACGTAGATTTAGGGTTTGGACGAGTTAAAACTACAGAGCCATGAGTATGAAGTCCTCTGTATGGTATATTTGTCAATTGGTTCAGAGCAAAGAAGGTTTCAAAGCTCATGGAGCTCGGTGCTTCCTCGAGCGGCTTCGTGCCCCATGACCCCTCTCCGTAGAAAATGGAAACTAGGTCATATCGTATTTCTACCCGCGTAATGAAGATGCGCAGGCCCAGGGGTTACGCTGACGTCCAGCGATTACTTTTTTATCCTCTCCTCTCACCTTGAACCTGACCATTTGACAATTCGCTCAAACACCCCGATGTCATGGAGTCGCCAACCTCTCTTACTCAAACCTTTATCAACGCTCTAAGTGACATCCAACTCACTCGGTACTCCCAGTGTATGTGATACGAGCCCAAGGACATTTAGCTATTGACATCAATCTTTTAAACACAGTGGGTTCTTCGACGATCATTATTTACGATCATCGTATGTGTCCTCAGCATTAAATGGAACTTGGACGAGTGTGTTTACTAAGACCTGGAATACTAATGCTCAGTTATAACATTTGACAAGGAGGTGGGTTTCCCCTGAAAGCGATGCGACGCTTCACTGGTACCTTAGCCCTAACAGTTGACTACGTATAGGTTAACTTGATTTGGGTAGGCGCTATCTTCGGCCGATGATATTAAACATTATTGACTATGACTATCCAATTGAACCGGTGTGTAGAGAAGTCCATGGTCCGCAGGAAAGTTGTTGTTCTTCGCGGTATGTCTCGAGAACCTTCAACCACCGACTCGAAAAACCGTTGACATGTCTCCGCTTGCTGACCGGCAGAATCGGTACTATGGCTTAGCCGCTACAATGTGAGCTCCTCTACTCATTGTGCTATATAAAATCTCTATTCTTTGATTATTAATAATGTACTTTCAGTTTTAATAACTATGGTAAAGTCTTGAGTCAGGTTGATAGGAGACAAGTCGCTAATTCGAACCTTCGACACTGGATAGGCTTTTTTTCACGAAGGCTGACCGACGATGTGAGTGACGTGGGCCTTCTCAACTGCCGAAACGACATTTGTGGTCGAGTGCTAACCCTTCTCCCACCCTCTGTTCCTGTTCATATCTAGTTGTAAGCTCGATGCTTGCCTTTCCAACCTCAGTCTAGTTTGACGCTCTGCCCCATCCTCACTCGATGCGCTTGCTACAGCTGTGAGTAGGCCACCTTGTCTGGCAGTGGCCCCTATCCTAATGGATCCTTTCTGGAAGGTAAACACTTCTTCCTCTGGCAGGGATGGACGGGTTTGGTAGCCTGTGTGCTAGCCGAAGGTGCGCCTTAATAACTTTTACACAAGGGCCACAATATTGATAATGAAGTTAAAATTTAACAGGGATTATGCAAATGCGCATTTATGCCCTTTATTCTCTCAGCAAAAGGGTGTTGGCTCTGATGTTAATTGGATTTGTGACGTCCGTCATAACGTCCTCTTGGGTTGTGCACTCTGTTCTTGACAATGTGACTGGTAAGCGTGTCTCCCTCTATGACTTGTGAGTGCTAATGATTGACGTTCATTTCCGCAACTTCACGCTCCGTTAGCAAGCGCCGCAATCATACCGAATGGGAAGTTCTGCGTCCTATCTAACGTTTCGCGTTTCTTCCTGTTTTGGGTTCCGGTAGTGGCATTTGAATGTCTCCTCTGCGCTTTGGCTATAATCAAGGGCGTCCAGACATTCCGTTCTCATGGCTCACTTTTCGATGATGGGAGACGATTGATTGGGATTCTCATTCGAGATTCTGCCCTGTATTTTGTTGTGTATGCCCCCCAAATTACGATTCAGGCCGCACGCTAACTTGAAAATTTACAGCATAACTGCAGCTTATACTACTTGCCTCGTTATGTGGGCCACCCAACCTGTAAGTACTTCGTATATTTGACCCATTCATGATTGAGGGAAAATAATTAATGCTAATGTATGTCCAAGACATCCCGTCTTGAGCTCCCCATAGGTTTCACGGTTGCAATGTCCTGCGTGCTGGCCAACCGGACGATGCTAAACGTTCGTCAAGCAGCAACAACAGTTGCATCCCTTAGATATGGTATTGGACGTACTGCAGCAACCGGTGACATCATACTGTATGGCCGGCATGGCCAAGGCACTCCGATTCCCAATACCTTCGAGCTGAAAAGCCTATATACTCGTCGAGTGGAAAGGCTCGTCCTCATCCCGGACTTCGAACCACCAGGGCCCCCGGTTCCCAGCAAGACGGATAGTATTATCATAATTGCGTAGCAACTACGCCATCGATGCCCCGCCTCTCCATACATTTTATCATTATTCGATTTCTATTGTTCGCTGGTGTAGGAATTATAGCTAGGTTTGGACTCCTTCTTTTCATTCTACTAAAATGCCAGGATGCATATGTACAAATTAGCGTTAAAACTTTGTATTTTTTAAATCTGATACAAGAAGAATTCTGACTCCAGCATTAAGAGTTTGAGTGTCCTTGACTCTGACGACGCTCGAGCCCATCTGCCCAGATGATGAGTCTTCACGATCATTACCTGGCTCAAATGTGTCCTGTTGAAGGAGCTTGGCGAAGTGGGAGTTGCCTATAATATTGTATAATGAGATAACAGAAATTGAACGTTCCCAGTGAAAATTGTTTCCGCAGGAATCTGCGATAATCCGTTGAAAAGGTGCAACCTGCCACACTGGACTGGGTTGGTCTGACCTTTTTCTGGACCTCAGAATTGTTTGACTTCTGCACAATTCCGCACTTATCTGATGCTCATGGAAATAATAAAATTCTGATTATATTCGTCATACAAAATACAACCAGGAAAGTACAACACGGATCATCTACGCTAGCCTACCCTAGGAAATTAAGTTAATGAAGGGAGGGGTGTTCTAGAGTAGGGACATGGTTCAGTCATTTAACGAAACCTGTGAAAATATAATCATGTACCAATAGCAAAAAACTGGGTTTACGCCTGCTTTCGAGATCAACGTGTAAGTATATGCGCGCTTATACACAAGGAATGAGAATATATATGCTTACCTGTGATAGGAATGTAACTAAACGAAGATAAGGGGGTATATAAGATACCCTATAGCTGTATGGATAGATTTACGGCCAAACTACTGGGTATATGCATGTCATAAACTTACCAGTCAAGTTGCACAACCCTCAACATGGTCGTGAGGCTGAAGGGGTGTCATAAGGTCATTGAGTAAATGTATGGGATACAGCCAAGACATTATCAGAGTGAAGGGAGCGCGTTATGAAGTGGGGGAGAAAAAGGGGACGGAGAAAAAGGGGACGGAGAAATGGGGAAGAGAAAGGGGAAGCGGTGGTGGAAGGTGAAAGAATAAGATATCGTTGTCGTTCCTTCATGCAGTCGTGAGTTGTGATGTCGACAAATAGGGATATGACAAAAAGGAACAAAGGACAAGGAAAAGGAGAGGTTGCATTGAACCGGAGCGGGTTGGGAATATTAGTTCAAACCGCGCACGGATCTGAGCGCTTGGGGACCGAGGAACGAATTCGACCGATGCCGAGTGGCAGTACCAAGCGCTGAAAGGAAAAGGTGAGGGTGGGAGGACAAACGAAATGAATACCTCCTTGTGGACGCGACCGATATCGACGACGACGGCGACGATGAGGGAGCGGCGAAGGAGCGAAGGTGAAGGGCGAAGGCTTAGCGCTTAAGGGAGATGTTTGGAATGTTTGTCAAGAGCCCCTGCTCAGCGGTCACTAGAACCATCTGATCCTATGATGAGTCTTCGCCACATCGCGGAGCTGGTTAAGGGCGTCGAGATTGCGTCGAGATCCAACAGAAGCATCTCCAGCTGACTTTAAAGTTTGCAGCAGGGTCCGTATGAGAGAACGAGGGCATGTATGGGGGTCGAATGTCTGTAACCATCTGGGGAAAGACAAATTGTCTTCGAAGCTATTCAAGTCGAGAAGCTTACAAATAATCTACGGAAACCGGTTTGAACCCTCATTCTATCCTATCTGAATTACAAGAGTCTATTCCAGTGGAGTTGACTCACAGGTATGAATCTCTGGAGCAAAACATGACATTGATCTAACGAGCCTTCCCGCTTCTCTGAATTGCCGCAGCAAGTCCTGGAGCCAGCCCCGGGTATGTTTCATCTTTGCAGGTTCCTTTTTGACTATACTAGTTGCAGCGTCATGGAATTAATACCTGCTTGGTCCCCATTATCTGAGCTTCTTGAACCTCGATGTATGTATACATTGACCTTCATGGCATTTTGGGAATCAATGTTTAATATGGGGACTGCGGCACTAGTCCTCGAAAGGGTTGATCGATGATTACTGTCAGTTCCTGCAGATCTAAGCATTGCCGGGTTTCGAACTTTAGTTAACAAAAATGGTAAACGAGCCAGAGGGACTTTAGAAAATAATTACCTTCGGACCGCTTATAAACAGGTTCGCTCTAGGGTAGATATATAAAATCATGTCAAGAAGCCGATGACCAACACCATGGGATTTGTGGATTTTTTCGACGGAGTGACATGAACTCATGCCTGCCCAAGCACTTTTAGAACCGAAGGTAGTGATCTCGAAGTTGATGTCTATCAACAGGGAGGGTTAGCAAGCCCCACCGCGTTCGAGACTGATCGAAACGTTTATGGTTGTTTTCACAAATTTGTATCGGGTTCATGTTACTCTCAATTTGTGGTTCGAGAGCACGGAAGGGCAGCCTCTCGAAGGTATATAAAGTCTTGGAATGCCCACTGAAAACCTCATCCTTTCGACAACTTAAGTCAGAAAGCTTCTAACGCATCGCCTATACAATCAACAATGAAGTTCACCTCTGCTGCGTTTATTGCTGCAGCTATTGCCAGCATCTCTCCAGCTATCTTCGCTGCCCCGAGCCCAGCTGCAACCATCAAGGACGGCCTTCTGTTCTCTGGCCGCGCCATCGAAGAACGCGACGTGGAGCTTGTCAAGCGCAACGCTGGTCGTGTCGAAGTCGATGGCCTCCGCTACCGCCGCTGCCCTCGAACCTCTAGAGACTGCCCAGCTCTCGGACAGTACCCCATATACACCCCTGTGAATGTGATCTGCTTCCGTGAGCACCAGACCACCGTCGTTGACGGCAACCCGTAAGTCTCAATGACCCATTGTAACACATACAGTGATGCTGACTCGTTGTTTAAATACTAAATTAGATGGTGGGTCCGCATCAGCACTGGCAACTACCTCGCCCTTGGTAGTGGCTTCGTCTCCTGGCAAGGCGGCATCCCTCAATGCTACCCCGACAGCGGCTAAACGCCTCGCTTGACTACTATTCACACCACCACCCGTTACTTGATTCAGATGGAGGAGCCGCTGGAGTTGCGAAAATATCGAAAACCTCTCAAAGGTTGCACGTGTATCACTATGTAATTTGTATGAAATATTACTGCCATGACTACGAAGCCAGCCTGAGGCCTGATTTAGACCAGCGGAAATCTGAGAATAAAATACAGGAACGGCGAAAACCGTCTCTCTCGATACTTATTACTTGGGTTCTTACTAGGTATCTCCAGAAATAAACTTGAGTATAGTAGATTGAGTTTAAGAGGATCGATGACATTTTTATCAACCCTGCTCGATATCTTGGTAATTGCGTATATAAGGCGGATCACGACTACAATAAAACATGATTACTGCTAGCGCTATTTTAGTTGTTACCGTCATTAAATGCATAATACAATCCTGGTCGTGCAACCTTGCGCGTCATTAAGGTTGTCAAACGATGTGCTTACTAACACGCCTCGACTCCTGGCTATCGCATCGATTTCTGAATCCGTCAGAGGCTCGGAACTCGTGATGTCACCGATATCTTCTTCACAAGCGAGCAAATATAGTTCCGCTTTTACAGGTCTGAGATTCTCCAAAACGGGGACCGAAGACATGTATTCGACCCACATTGTCCAGTCCTTGGCTTTGTACTCGTCGTGAACCCCCTCTGACGAGTCTTGGACTGCAATAAACTTGGGATGATCGAGTACACCTTCACAAGGCGACGATGGATAAAAGGATGTTACAAGGCGCAAAAAATCCAAGTAAGACGTTAGAGTAGGACTTGTGGATTGGAGGACACGATTCCCTGACGATCGGTGCAACGAGACGGAGGTGTGGGAGCTGCCAACGCGCAGGTATCTGACGAGGCCTGCAGTCGAAATTGAGGATGCGAATTGGGCTGGCACAAATGAATAAAATATTCAGAGGATGGAAAATATGCTATGATAGGAATGATCTGCATACCACTGACTGAGAAAGATTGAAGAGTTCCAGCCGTGTCGTGGAGAAGCGATTCAACCACTGAAAGGTCTGAATATGCCCACATTATCACCCCCAGTGTTTTTAGGCGCTGAAAAGGTTTGGTGCTTTTCTTCTCCGCCTCGCTGTAGAAATATCGCAAGAGTGCCGAAACGGAGGTGACGTGATCATGTGAGCCACGGAATAGGTGTTCGGAACATCGTTCCAAGATGAGTGTGGTAATTCCAAAGGATGGCGATGATCCAGCAGGTAGATCATGCTGAGTACAGGATAGGATGTCTGTGCGCACAATGCAAAGTGATTCCAGGTTAGGGAAAAAGGATAGTACGGCCACAGATAGGCCTGACGCGCTGCCGGTAGGTATTTTTCTTAGGCTTAGGCTTTTGACAGTAGGGAAGGGTTCGTTGAAGGAAGGGAGATTGCAACGGTCCAACGATAGAGAAGTCAATGTATTGACAGCAAGTATAATGGGGAAAGGAAGGCTGATCATCTTCTTCAGAGCCAAGCTGCGAAGAGTTCCTCTTGTTGCATAGGCTGTGATAATGTTGATGCACATGAAGCCAACATCATTATATGTGTTGAGTCGCTGGATAGAGCTATTTGATGAATAGGATATGAAGATGGATTGTACGGAAGGAAGATCAAGGAACAGGTTAGCTTTCCGATCCACGTCGTGCTTGGGAATGTATGGCCATGAATAGTTATCCAAGTCAAATCTGAGCTGCTGGATATATACTTTGATAATTGGTGTTTCATCCAAAAGATCTGTGAGAAGATCCAGTCTGTCTCCTTCTAGGCTAAACTGAATAGATCGAAATATGTGGGATCTCGCGATCGGAAGGAACATTTTACAAACGAGAGAACAAGAGCTAAGGGTCGTCAATTGCTCAGGTATAAGTGGGATTGCTGAAGGTCGTGAAGCCAGAATATCGATAAAGGTCTGGAACAACTCTGGAGGAAACGCCGGTTGCAGATCATTTTGATTGGCGTCGACGTCTGGCATCTTGTCGAAGAAGCGCCTTGGCATTTGAGAATTTACTTCGCAAGGTTGAATTTAGGGCAGGCCGTCATTCTACACGTGACCAAGAACCAATGAACGACAACAAATTGAAGCTACTCAACGTCGTTCACCTCTTTCTCCAACCTGTCTCCAACATCCAAGACTTATACTCTAAAACTGACCCATGTGCTCCTGGGTGTTTGACTTTCGTACCTCTTTTGATAAAGACTGGGACTCGGACTCTGAGAATCTAAATGAAACCCCTGAATCCAACGATTCTGTGCTCTTGCAGCAACTGGATTTATCACTCCGGCAGGAGAATGTTACTTTTAAACCCAATCCCTTCTCTATTGCCAAAATAAACGCTGCCAACCGGAGAAAGTCCGCATCAAAACATGAAAAGGGGGACTCTTTGACATCTTCGGTTGCAAGACCAGAGGGTGCAGCTGCTACGCCAACGATGAACCAAATTCCTGACCCAAAGCAGGCGACGCTGTCTCGCGCATCTGAAACTACGAATCGACAATATTTTTCTAGCGCAGGGACCCAGTCTCTACCGATGGAAAAGGACTCAATGAGGGCTGCTGCTTGTATCTCTTCTTCTGGCGACCAAAAACCAAACTCGGGCAAAAACCACTCGCATATAGCCAGTCAAAACCATGAAGCGACCGCCGAATTTAATCTTGTTGCTGCTACTGATGAAATACATCTGTCTCGTTCTTTTGGAGTAGAAGCACACAAGACCCACGTCGATACACCTTACAGGCATGTACGCGTCTTCCTTGTCCAAAAGCGACCCAACACTCATATTTGTTGCAGTCAAAACAACACAGCTAAAATGGAGCCTACAAATACCTCATTCCACCCTCTGAGTCACAACACCGGTAATTCACATATATTTCACCCTCCCCATATTGGTGAAACTTCGCCGTGTAAACTAGAGGAGGCCCAAACCAATCCAAGTTTACGTGATACAAACAACCCGACAGCGCAATCTATTATTCCGAGTTTCAAGTCTGAATCGGAGACCATGCTGCCCGCCGAGTCGCTTCCTCGTTCCGTGGTCCACAAGCAGCAGCTCGCCAACCCGGGGACTCACCCTAAACCCACTCATATAGCGAAGAGGTAAGCTTTTTTTTTTTTAGCACCGTTTCCCGAGGAACAGAGCCCAACTAATGTTACACCTTCAAGAAACGCGGTTGTTACAAGTAATCAGAAGCACCAATTTCCATCAAACATGCCCAATCCGGTTTTTGAAGAGTTAAAGTCGACAACCTCTCAATTGTCTCTAGCTCAAGAATCACGCTCTCGATTTCATTCCAACAAAACTGCTCATCACGCACCAAAACGCTTTAAAATTCCAGAACAAAGTCTAATCAGTTCTTCCTTACGTCAATTTTTTTTTTGCCTGTCTCAACCTGATCTTTCTGTCAGACAAGCCTAAGGCGAATGTCATAAAAGAAGAGGATGCATATCAGACTATTTTTCAGGAAGATTACGCACTCAAGAATTCATGTCAGAACGCAACTGTTCCTGAACAGCCAGTTCTCTACTCTCCACAGGCTGGTAATCCCGATTCATTCTTGCAGGTTGCTAAAATTGTTTCTCTGTGTAGCATCGATCCCCTGCCTCAGTCCTTTCGAGTTTACGAGAACAAACGGTGTATAGAGAACGGCCTCCCTTATTGCCAGTGGTACAGAAAAGGACAATTGGTCAACGGGAGCGACAGGATGCTTATGACTTTCTCGAAAATGACCTGGACGAACAATGGTCGACCCTGTCAACGAAAAAGCGATTCAAAACGAAGTCGCATAATTTTCTGCGCTCTATTTAATATGGGCTAACCCGCGTTTCAGCTCCAGCTCTTCTTCAGCAGTGATGACGAAACCTTTCACCCTGCCTGGACTGCTACCTTCCCTGCGCCGTTCACAGCCGAACGTCTCCGTAAACGCGGCAAATGGGCGTAGGGTTCAAATATATCTTCCGCCACCACCACCACCCACTGTGAATGTGGAAGAACCGAAGAAGCAACACGTTGTAAGGTCATCTCGATTTCGGCCATTGTTTCCTGTTGCTGCGCCGGGTGTTCGACATTCAAAGATACCAGCCTTTCATGCACAAAACGCGCAACGAGAAGCATCCAAATTCACTGCGGGAGGTTATCCCTCTCCAGGTCCATCGCGATCTTCCCCTTCTCTGTCCTCCCCCGTTCGTCTTAGCGCAACTCAGGCTCATGCCCAGGGACCTCGCTGCCCATCTCCTCCGACGCCAGAGCCCAGGGTCAAGGTCGACAACGACGTTGACTGTGATCCCTTCGCGTATCGACCTCCGTCCCCACCTGCTTCTGATCCGGTGTTACCACCACTCGATGAAGGTCAGAACGTGAACGTGCAAATCAACGTTCCGAAGATGCGCAAGAACGCCACTTGGACGAGGAGTTATCTGGCAAAGGTTTTTCATCGCTTCTTTTGTGGCAGATTCTAGTTTGAACTTGGACTGACGTCTGGGATGCCTCCGACTGTGCTTAGTAGAAAAGAATCTTGCACGGCGAACTATGGGAGATTCTAGGTCTCGAAAGCTGCGGGGTTGTGTTCTATGACCCTGATGGAACGAGAAACCGCGCGGACGATGGGACGACTGATTCAGAAGAGATCCAGATTGTATGCTGGCGATCATCTACGAAGGCTTCATGTGATGATTCAGTTGCTACATTGCTATGACCCATAGTCGCTTTGCGAAATAAAGATTGAATTACTTTGCTACTAGATTTACTCGGGAAGAGCCCCTGCTGCTACCTCTCCCATCCATCGGATTGCTGCTTCCTCTGCTTCGTCATCCAAATCTTGGCTACTAATGTTACTCGCGGCAATGATTTCGTCCACATCGTCCCAGTCCAAATTGTCCCCGATTATATCTATGAGGTCCTGCGTTGCGGTTTGTCTCGCCGTCCCATCATCCTTCAATTCTTCAACTTTGATATGTGTTCTTCGATCTTGTTCGACGTCTAGCGTGACCTTGATCTGTGGACGCCTCGCTTCGTCGTCTTCTAGCTGGTCTAGCACAATCTTGGCAATAATGGTGCTCTGGTTAACACGGGGGCTTAGTCCGACTACGATGTCGACCGTCACGTGTGTTTGACCAGGTTTCTCTGTGGTAAAGATGGCCATCTGTCGATTGGGAAGTGTATGGTTGTGCGGAAGGAGTACGTGCACGAATCCGTCGGATTTGGCGATTCCAACGCTCAGCGGAGCGACGTTGAAGGTGCATATGGCACCGAGCATGCTGCGATACTGAGCAAGGGAATATTTGGCGGCCGATCGTGAAATATCCGACTCTACGATCACTTGTGCTGACCCTAGTTTGTCTTTCAAAACCTCTGTGAGGTTTGGTGTTATCGAGTCCTGGGGTGAGACGATGAGGAGCTTGTGAAGGGTGGGTCCACAAGGCGTAGATCCGTTTTGCAGCCTGTCCAGTGTATTGTCGACTAATTCCAGGATTGAGGAGTCTAATGGTGAGGACTTTGCCACCGTTTCCTCGTGAAGGGTGTCGGAACACCGTATCCCAGAATCCACCTCAGTCGAGATGAGTCGCGAATGCATCAACTCTCCAATTTCGACGAGAAGCTCTGCCCGAGGTGGATGTTCCACGCCGACCAATCCTCGTTGAATGGTTACGATGCTGTCTGACCAATGACAACCCCTATATCCCGCGAGCTTGGCTGCTCGTTTTACTTGCTTCGATTCATCCTCTGTGTAATATGTTGGCGTCGTAATCGTGATATTGTGGATGTTTTGAGGCAGCGAGTCGAAGATGCTTTGGAGAGCTACTTGGAGGTCCGTAATTTGTCCAATTTGTGACGACTTTTGAAATTCAGCGTTTTCGTGGCATAGGATTGTCAGGTCGATATGCGCGTTGTTGTCAAGGTTTCCGTTTATTGAGATTCCTGCGACGAAGTTCATGATGGAGAAGGAAGATTGGTAGGCTGGTTTCATGACCCTTCGTAACTTTTATATGTTGTCTGGTTACGAGCTAAATTTTAGTGAGTCCAAGTTCATATAAATGAGCTATTGCATTGACTCACGTCGGAGCGCAATCCTACTAAGTGGATGCCGACGCTTCTGGAAGCTTCAAGCCTCTTCTGAATGGTGTCTTGCAGACATAGGGGCTTCCTTCCACTTATGGATTTTAGAACTCCGACTCGGCTGACTTCTGCACTTTCTGCCTCCTGCGCCTATTCTCAGATGGTTTCGCGCTTATCTCAGCCCATTGTTTATTTATCCCCTCGCGCCATTCTTTCACTGGCCAATAAGGAGATTAGTCTTTATCTTCTCTTATATTGTTATACATATAATTCAAAGTCATGACGCCTAATAGCCATCTTATTGAGGGAAAATTGGTTCCAATCTCAGATAGATAGGTTCGCAGGTGTCTCAGGGGCTTGTGACAACCGCCCAACCCGAGCGAAGGCTATGTTGACATTCAGTCTCGACGGCCTCTGAATTTAATCTTGAGCGAGCTAAGGGGTGTGTTCTCGTACTACGCATGTTCAAGCTACAATACCTTGGAATACCTTTGTAGCGACAATTCAAAATGCCCGTTCACTGAGTTGGTTTGAGTGAGCGTCCCAACAAGAGATCGTTTTTGATCATAAACAAACCTTCTCGAGTCTGCGAAGACTGCTTATCAGATCAACAAGATGACAATTCAATAGACGAACCAAAAGGCCCGAGCAAACACCTTGAAGCCCGCACGACCGTCAACACTGCCGGATCCAGGTGTATCTAGTATGCATGCGCATGACGATGGCAGCCTGCTCTTACTGAGAAAATACAAAGTTTGACATAAACTATGTATGACATGTCGGCGCTGAATACTTTCAGTGCTTTTTAGTAAGATACAAAAACTGCGCCGGACCAGTACGTGCGTACTCGATCAAATGTTCGACCCAGGCCGAGTTTTGGGGCGATAAAAGGCTGCTCAAGATCTTGAGAGTAAGGACCATTACTTTCACATCACCCTTTAAACCGCCTTCACCACAATTAATTCAAATGACTACCCTTATCATCGGCGGTACTGGCAACACTGGTTTAGCTCTCGCTAAACTCCTACATGCAGCGAACCGACCTGTCCTTGTTACGTCCCGAACTGGCAAAGCGCCTGAGCCCTTCAAGGCTGTTATCTTCGACTGGTTCAACGCCTCCACCTTCGAAAACCCATTCATTGAAGACAGTTCTATTGACAGGGTTTACATCATTATCCCTCGGGCCTCACCTGAAGCGTTGAAGATCGTTAAGCCCTTCCTGGAGTTGGCCAACTCCAAAGGTGTCAAGAAATATGTGTTCCTCGGAACGTCTATCACCACTCCAGGTGGTCCATTCGGAGGCGACATCTACCAATACTTAATCGATTCGGGACTGGATTATGTCGTTCTGCGTCCTACGTGGTTTATGCGTATGTATAGCAACTATTGGATTACCCATTCCATCAGCTGATGCAAAATCCAGAAAACTTTTCCTTTGAATATCTGAAGACGATAAAAGAGGAAAACTACTTTTTCACCGTCGCTGAGGGTGGTAGGACGCCGTTGGTCTCCACCGATGACATCGCACAAGCCGCTTTCGACGCGTTGACGACTGAAAAACCGGCTCGAACGGCACCTTACATCTTGGGCCCTGAACTGGTCTCTTATGACGAGGTTTGCAATTCTCTCATTCATATCTAACCCGCTCTCATGAGTTTATTTAGGCCGCAAAGCTCCTCTCAAGTATACTGGGAAGGGAGATTACCCATAAGCGAATCTCTGCTGAGGAACGCAAAGCCATTTTAGAAGGCTGGGGCGTGCCCAAGTCATTCGCCGAAGCGCTGGTCGATGCGGAGGTTGCGATGTCCCGAGGAGCAGAAGAGAAATTGTTCCACGACGCTCAAGAACTGAAGTACATAGGGAAGATAACGCTCAGGGAGTACATTGAGGAGAATATTGCCGTTTGGCGCTAAAGATGCTCTTATTTCGAATTTGATGTAATGTATAAGGCTAATAGAAGAAACCCAGTGAATTCCATTCATTTGGTTGAAGGCTTCGATGTTCGATGACCTTTCAGGAAAGACACCTCGAGCGATATCCTCGAACCCTTCGGAATCTCTGCGTTATTCACCAAAACGCTGGTGGACGCAGAGGCGACTATGCCAAATTTCTGTAAGACATGCATCGTAATAAATACTTGCTTTTCGTGTTTGACCCCAGAAATATTTTAGTGAGATTACAAGCAGCCTAGCTGCGATCGAGGGTCCATAAACGACTACACTGCGTTTATTTATAAAGGCCTCGAGGTAGCTTGCAGCACATCCCCATAAATGACAAATTGTTGCATGTATTGCCGTGCCAGACGTGTATTCGATACAAGCCTGCAGTAGACTGAGAGGGGTCAGTATTTCTGAGCATCCATGTGGCCATGCCCACTAGCATCGGCGCAACCGAGTAAGCCGAGGGGGTTCAACCGTTTCATCACTTCCAGGTGCGTGTTGATGTGCGCGTTACGGTAAGTCTAGATATGAAATGAAATATAATAAAGTATGATGTGTGATGATATGAGGGTGGTGTGACGATGGGTGAGTAAACGCGACGTTGCAAGGTCGTGGGGCCTGCGAGTGCTAAGGGAAAGGTGGGAAACGAGAGGAAGGGTGGTGCCGAATGCACGCGGAACGACGAAATACGAACGAAAACGACACGAAATGCGAAATACGAAGACGACGAGGGACGAAGGCGACGAACTGGAGCGAAACTGAGGGGAAAACTTGTCTATTCTGTTGGTGGAAATGGTACAGTAAATAATATACATGGGCTGGAGTGGTAGTACTACGAAGGTAAACTAAAAAGGAAACACGAATGAAAGCAAAAGGAATTGAAAGGATTTAAGTAAACTAGCGCCGAAGCGTTTCAAATAATCTAAAATAGAACGGAAAATGAATAAAATAACCGAATGAGGGAGGTACCGTGCAGTCGGGGAATGAAGGAGGAATGGTGCACCGTAAAACTACCGGAAATGCGGAATTCGGAGGGATATGGCTTCGGAGCTCATCAGTGTCAATGTGATGTCGATGTTGTCGACGTCACGATCCTGCCTTTGTATTATTACAGCCCTGATAGCGCGTTTGGCCCTGCATCAAGAACACACTGCTCCAGCTTGGCTCTATCCACGAAGCTCAACTGACTCCACAGCTCTGCATGGCCGGACATTCTGGCAGAAATGCCTGTCCCCAATCGATGCAGCCTATAGGCAGTCAAAAACCCGGCCACCTAGGCATACGCATCATGCACTAGTGGTTCGGAGACAATGGTCCAGGCACGACGTTTGAGGCTTGAGGGCTGTTGGGCGATGCAAGATTGATGCGAGGCTCACCTTTCTACTTACCCTAGGACTTACCGGGCGTCGCGTCGCGATTGTCACGCCTCGGACATGAGGCTAAGTTAAAAAAGGCGGGTGTGAACCATGCTAAGACCATCCAAGTCGCCAATTTCTTCTGTGTTCCTTTTGTCCTCCCCCCACTAGCTTCTGCCCGCAGGTCGTGTGCTTTAAGCCTCTTTTCCCTTTCTACCCACTGTCTACATTGTTTTCTCGATCTGTTTGGAGTAAAGTCTCGTGTCCAACCCATATAATCAGTCATGGTCGCTGCAAATCCTCTCTTTCGCGGTCGATGGACGTGGAAGAAGTTTGGTGCTACTGTTATTGACGACATTTGGCCAGAAGTCACTTTCTTTACTTGCATGGCTGCTGGTAAGTGTCTATTGTTTCTCACTTGCGCTTACCAAAAGCTTGTCTAATAAATCATCATCATACATCAGTGGTCACTTTGGTATCAAAAAAGACATCGGTCAATCTAGGAGTTTCCAACCAGCTTTTGACTGTCCTTGGTTTGGTGCTTGGTCTTGTCATTTCTTTTAGAACGTCATCTGCATACGAGAGATATCAAGACGGTCGCAAAATGTGGAGCAACATCATCGTCGCTTCGAAAAATCTTGCACAGATGGCACGTGTAATCTTTTTTTGATTTTTATCTCACATTTCTCATGTAAGTTGTAGATCTGGATCCATGTGCCGGTTGAGAGGAAGGACGTTGAGGGGGAGGAGCCTTGGACTAAGATGGATGTTATCATTGAGAAAAAGAGCATGGTCAACTTAGTACGTCGCTGTCTCTTCTTGGCGTAATGTCCATGCTAACACAAATTCTATGACTATGTAGGTTCAGGCATATTCGGTCTCAGTGAAGGTATGTTTGCTTGTGATAATGAATGGGCAATTTTATTCTGACGTGACTGCAGCACCTTCTGCGCGCTGAACCCGGCGTATACTACGAGGATCTCTACCCGCTGCTCTCCTTCCTTCCTCATTATGCCAACGACTCTGAGACCGGACACCGCCAAGATACCGCCGAGCGTCTGCCGCTGTGGTATATTCGAGATGAATACAACAACTTGCACGACCCAGCGGCTCCATCCTCTTTTTTGAGGAATATTCAGCACGAAAGGGACCATACGCTGGTCGAGGAACCGAAATCAATGGACACCGATTCGAAGGGAAAGCCTAATCGATATGTTCCTGCTCGGAGCGATACATTCGACCCCGAAGCAGCTCTACCCAGCGTCGAAAGCGACCAACCGCTCAAACCCGCTCGCAGCCCTCCAGAGTGGACTATTTTCGATTATTTCCCCATTCTTAGACTTTTCAGATGGCTATATCGAGTGGCCTTCGACAGACAAAAGTTGAAAGAGAACAGAAGACGAAAGAGAAAGGCGTATGACCATATCGTCGAGAGTCACGTACCATTGGAAATTTCGCTTGTTCTATCGAAGTTCGTCCATTCATTCTATCATTACGTCCTTGGACTTCAGCTGACGATATGAATGTACGTACTCAGCTACTCTGCCTGTAAGTCCTTCGCTTCACGCTCGAAACTTTACGTTCATAATCTCACTCACCTACCCTAGTCTTAATGAAGAATGGGTTTGTACAGGCGCCCATAGCGACGGCGATCACAAACAGCTTGATACTCCTTCAAGATACGGTTTGCAATCTTGAGCGAATCTGTAATACACCACTGCCGTTCGCGTACCAGGCACATTTGCGCATGTCCCTCTGGCTCTACTTGTTACTTCTTCCGGTTGGTCTAACTCATAGACCGCTTTTGGATGGTGACTGATGCTGCACTTCTCGATACGTCTAGTTCCAAATTTATACGTTTTTTGGATACATCACCATCCCAGGGACTGCATTCGCCTCTTTCTTACTCTTGGGTTTCCTTGAAATCGGCCAAGAGATGTAAGTTCTCATTCCTCCGTAGTGGACAATACTAAGCTGGTTTACCGTGTAGTGAAAATCCATTTAATTACGACTACAACGACCTAGGTACGTTTTATACCCGTGCCCCTATGCCGTAGCCATGCTCATGTAACCCCAGATCTTGACGGTTTCTGTCTCAGTCTGCAGCGGGATCTGCAGGAGATCACGACTGTACGTCATTAGCCCCTATTTCACTTCCCTGACGCTTATCAAGCAACGGCATAACAGTTCACAAGTCCTCTGCCTCGCAAGTTCCTTTACAGCAAATAGTACGTTCGATACATTTCATTTCATCTGCGGTGTCCTTACGCCATCTATAGCAACCAACCATTTGCACCAGCTGATCGCAGGACCGCCGTCGAGTTGAGAAAATTGGGTGACAAATACCAGCAAGGCACCACAGCCGGAATAAACAGTATAAACAGGACCCTGGTTAGCTCCTGGAAGACGGTAGACAGGATGACGAGGGAGCGCTGAGGTTAAGGCGGAAAATCTGATGGGTCATACCTTTCACGGACAGCATTACGATATTTCAGGACAGCTATATACGGATCTACACGATTCCTCAAGCATCCATGTCTCTACTTTCGTTGTATTGCCTATTTATGAAAGATAATCTCTACCACTACTACGGTGCATCGATGATTTCAGCAGTTTTCTGTCAAGGATTATACCCCTACCCGCTTTGATGATACGAATTGAACTGGAATCTGTTCGAGGCAAAGGTTTTACCGTGATTTAACGGTTTCTCGTCATCAGCTTTACTTGATTCAACCCTTCATGTCAGTCTATTTCCCCGATTTCCACCCAAAATGTCGCCATTGGTGTCAAAATGCTCGTCAATCACCACCAGCTTAGTCAACCATTTTGCTTCGGAACTTCATTTAGTCAGCCCTTCGTTCACACCGACGACATAGCTAATGCGGCATTCGAAGCGTTGGCGACTGACAAGTATTCCCGCCAGGATGTGTTCGTAGCTGGACCAGAGCTACTCAACCATGATCAGGTCAGCATATCGACACTCATACTCCTTGAATATCAACTGAGGTTTGTGTTCGTGTAGGTTGCAGCCATATTCACCAAGGTTCTGGGACGAGAGATCGTTCATAAAAGGCTGCCTGATGAAGAATACGAGAACATCTTCAGCTCATTTGGATCGCCTAGTGAATTTATTGCTGAACGACTGAAAGCAGAAAAACGCGTTTCCGAAGGCGAGGAGGAGAAGATTTTCAACGACAGCTCTGAAGGGAAGAAGCACAGGGGAAAGGTGACCTTGGAGCAATACATTAGAGAAAACGAGAATCTGTGGAAGTGACGAGTTTGATTTCCCCATAAGATACACCTGCTTAGTCGCCTTTAAATATAAATACCCGCAATGACTGTACCTGTCGTGGAGGCATCCATTGCTTTTGTCACTCATATTTCGAAGTGACTTCGGATTATTAAGAGTATGAATAAAGGTCAATTCACTCCATTTCAATTGCACCTACTAGTAACTATGTTTAGTCATGTCCTTGAAGCCCGATGGTTGACGTCCAGTGATAAAAGGTAGCCCCCATCTAAGGTTGTGTTAAAGCTTTCTTCGTTCTCTCCAACTGAAAACTTAACCATCTAAATCAGAATGACAACTCTCATCATCGGTGGATCAGGCCTAACAGGACAAGCGCTCGCACAACTTCTGGACACAGCTGGTTATCCAGTCCTCCTGACATCCCGTTCTGGCAAGGTTCCAGGAACGTTCACCGGTATCCCTTTTGACTGGTACGACAACACGACCTTCGAGAATCCATTCAAAGCGCGGACTTCCATCACTAGCGTCTTCATCAAAGGTCCTCTTGTTGAGGAATCGCTAGCCGTGGCGCAGCCTTTCATTGACCTCGCCATATCTAAGGGCGTGAAGAAGTTTGTCCTGCTCAGCGGTGTATCGTTCGATCCGGGGATGCCGTTCCATGGACAGCTCCACCAGTACTTGATTGATAGTGGAGTAAATTATACTGTACTTCGTGCCAGCTTCTTTATGGGTGCGTGTCAGCTTTTTCATAGCCACCTGCTTGCGAAGGGCCGTGCTGATTAAATCTATGCAGAGAACTTCGATAGATTTACTGGAAAGTTTATCAAAGACGATAACGCAATTTTTTCGGTTGCCGAAGATGGCAAGATACCCTTTGTCCATACTAGCGATATCGCAAGGGCGGCATTCGAAGCGCTCACAACAGATAAATATGCCCACCAGGACCCATACCTCATCGGGCCGGAATTACTAACACAAGACGAGGTAAACCGAAAATTATGACGGTCGAGGCGAGAGCTGATTCTCAAGCCAATACTCATGTTGCAGGTTGCCGAAATTTTTACAAACGCCCTAGGGAGAAGAATTGAGCACAAGAGAGTCACCATCGAAGAACACGCAAGGATATTCACGTCCCTTGGTTGGCCACCAGCCCACGTCGCCAGACGAGGGGCGATCGAAATGACGGTTGCAAGTGGAGAAGTCGAGAAGGTTTTCCACGTTGCCTCTGAGAAGAAGTTCGTAGGAAGGGTAACTTTAAAGTGCTACATTCGAGAGAATACGGTAGTCTGGCAGTAATCAAACCCCGAGTAGAGTTGTACTATACGTGGTGTTTGACCTTATCTGCAGGGAAATGATACAGTGTCGTACGAGGGGTGGGAATTTAGATCATCCGGATTGAAGGCCCAAGACGGCCCCTCATCTCCAGATATGGCTACGAGAGGGCGATGACGGAGCTACCCCGAGAAGGATAGTTTAAAATCGATACCAAAATATATCAACGCATCGTTCCTCACACCATGACCATCCTCATCACTGGCGGTACAGGCACCACTGGTCTCACGCTGGCCAAGCTCGCACATAGTGAAGGGCATCAAGTCCTCATCACCTCGCGAGCGGGTAAAGCTCCTGAGCCTTTCAGAGCGGTACAATTCGATTGGACCAACTCTTCAACTTTCGAGAATCCCTTCGCTGCTGCTGCCGCTGCAGGACAAGCCATCAGTAGTGTTTACCTCGTAGCGCCCCCAATCTACGAACAACTCGATGTTGTCGGACCATTTATTGACTTTGCCATCGGGAAGGGTATCAAGAGATTTGTTCTTCTGAGCGCCAGTGGTCTCAAAAGGGGTGGTCCTATGATGGGTCAGATTCATGAGTACTTGGTTCAGAAAGGTGTAGAGTACACCGTTCTTAGGCCAACGTGGTTTGCTCGTGAGTGTTCGTTAACATATTCATCTGGGACTGTGAACCCATAATTTTCCTAGAAAACTTCAATAACTTCTTTGGGCATCTCATCCGGACTGAAAACGCGTTCATCTCCGTCGCTGGTGATGGCAAGATCCCCTTCGTCTCTGTCGATGACATTGCCCAGGCTGCCCTGGATGGCTTAACCTCAACTAAGCCTGCCAACAAAGAGTACTACGTCGTTGGACCCGAGTTGCTCACCTACGACGAGGTTTGATATATATCTTCGGTTCTGCGACATCTCTTGACATATACATACTCTGGTTTGACAGGCTGCCAAATTGCTCTCCGAGATAATCGGACGGGAGATCGTGTACAGGAGGATTTCTGTCGAGCAATATCAAGAAATTCTCCACGGTGTATTTGGACTTGCCAAAGGATACGCTGCTTTGTTGGCCAATAATGAAGCTGCGATTGCCAATGATACCGAGGTCGACGCATTCCACGCTCCAGATGATAAAAAGATTGTGGGCAGTACGACTTTGGAGCAGTATTTCAAGAACAACGCAGCTGTTTGGGCACTTTAGCATCGATCGCCAAGGGACTGGGAGTATGTCATCTTGGATGTTGATAGGCCCAGTTGGCTTGGGCGCACAATATACAGATAGAATCATGTTACAAGAAATCTTATCTATAAGGACAATAATATATAATGAGGGGGTCAATACCAGTACATGTATGACCGAAAGATCACCTATAGCTTTCTGCGTTTATTGCTCTTCAATGACTCAATGGTCTCTTCTTTTCGGTCCTCAACGCGTCTCAGGAATTCAACCTTCTCCAGGTATCCACCACCCCGACGATTTGCTTCTAATTCGTCCTGCAACGAAGATCCAGACCTAGCTTGGTCTTGAACATGGGCTTGCCAGTCAAGGGCAGATTTGTCCAAAGTGGTGAGCTTTTTGGGCTTTGTTGAGCCAGGAATGTCCGCTAAGGTGGTCTTTGGTTTCCGAGGCCCAGGCCGTCCCTTGGGTTGGAGCTGGCTTGGTGCTGGAGTGGAGACGAGGGTCGAAGATGAAGCCCATAACTCTTCCACGGGACTTTGGCTTGCATCGCCTTCAGGCTGTGTGCTGGTATCGATTGACGGCGACTGTGAAGAAGATTCCTTCGTTGAAGCTTCCGGTATTGCGGTATTGTCAATCCAGTGCGGCCATCGCTGTGCATCTTCAGAATCCTCTGGCACTTCAACGACTTCTCTAAAAGCAATATGAAGATAAATTCGATAGCCAATGGGAACAGACGCACTCAGTGTTCTCTCCAGCAAAGCGGTATCTTCTGATAATTTTGATCATGCGAGGTCTTGACCGCGACCTTTGCCGTTTATTTTCATTGGCTAAAGATTGCTGAAAGTCCGCCCACAAGGCCTCTCGATGCCTGCGACATGAATGAACAAACAGGCAGGCAAAAGTTGAAATATCGACATACCTCCTGCTTTCAACGGGATTTTTAGCTGCTTCATCTGTAGACCTCGCTGCTAATTTATCTGCCTCCGTGTCCGAAGATTCATATCCTGATGAATCTAACAAAACGAGACTTCGACAGTCAATCTTTAGCCAATCAACCTTGCCGCTCTAAGAACGTACCCGCGTCGTCGTTCGGAATATAGTCGTCGTCATCTGAGTCTGAATCATGAGGATTATGACCAGATCCCATAGGCATGTTTGATTATCGTTATAGTATGTGCTGAGGATGTAAAACAGCAGGTTCGTGGTCAAGGTCTGGATTCATGAATTTTCTTGGCACCTGTCAATTACGCGTTTGGTCACAGTCACACAAGTCACGTGAACTAATTAAAGGCGCGTGTCGTATGGTGCTAACCGCTTAGTCACCACACATTTTTGACAGCGGCCAATGTGGGCGCAGCCCGAAATTATTTTTTGGGTCGTCTACAAAGGACCCTGAACCCTGCATCAGCATGTCAGATAAGATCAACGAGACCAGTGCCGCTGCCATGTGTTGGACTCATGTTCGCAATTTCAAATGTAGTTTACAAATGAGTAAATAAAATATTGATATTCATACACTTTACATCCATCATGCCACCTCAAAAACCAAAACATTTACGTGAAGCTGCTGCCAGGGCTACATTGGCAGCAGCAGCAGCACGGAATGCCAAATACAACAACCCTCAACAGCCCCGTTTTCCTGAGGTTTCAGCCCCAACTCGTGGATTCACCTCTCTTCCATCCATGGGCAAGTGCAAGGGTGCCTGCACTCCCGAATCAGTGAACTGTTGCTGCCGCCGAATACTTGAGGAGCAGCCAGATTTCAAGGAGCAAAAGTCACTTGTCCAGGAAGTTATTGAAGCTGCAGGGCACCTCTGTATCTTCCTGCCAAAATTCCATTGTGAACTCAATTTTATCGAGTTCTTCTGGGGGGCAGTAAAGAGGTATCTCCGTGAACACTGTGACTATACCTTCGACACTCTCAAAGCCAATATGCCCATAGCATTGGCCTCTGTAAAATTAGAGACCATTCGGAAGTGGGAGCATCGAATGGTCAGGTATATGAATGCTTACCGAAACAAGCTCAGCACCCAGGAGGCCCAAGAGCATGTCAAGAAATTCAGTTCAACTCAATTTGCTTCTCACCGCCGTGCACCTGGAGAGCGCACTGCGAGTGCACTTGATGCTTGATGTAAAGATTAGATTAGATATTCCATATATGGTTAATTAAATTTCCTTATACGGACGTAGGATTGATCTGGCCAAAATCGGAAAAAATAAAAATAATAACTCGCTCAGTTTTGAAGCAATCAACTATCGCTCCAGCCAGAATGTTCCTTTCATTGAAAGAAGCATTTTGCCTGGAGCGATAACTTATCCGGTAAAAACTCCTTTCTCCTATAGCCTTTGTTCATTTTATGTGGTGACTTAGCGGTTAGCACCATATGTGCCTTGTTTTGAACGTTCTGTTGTAAAATATTCAATGAGAGATTAATGACAAAAGATATTGAACTTTTCTCCAGTAAAATTTTCTGTATGTAGCGCTGTGACTGAGCTTTAATAGTGGAACGAATGTCAAGATGTATTATCATTTCCAATAGCCGCAATTACACTAAATTCCGCGTCCAGTCAGGCCCAGATTCCGTTAGATTCTGTCAACTCTTCAATACTATTGACCTAGTTTTACACTCCTTTTGTTTGTAAAAAGAAAATGAGCATAGAGTGGGCAACATATCTAGATTATGTGGCCTACGTTTCGGCTGCATGATCAGGCTGGTCTGCAATAGAATGCATCTCCATATCCTCGTACCATTCTCTTAGGCTCGCCGATTCAAAGTTGTCGACATGTCGTGCTTTCAGATGCAGACGACCTCGCATGAAGTAACTGGTATCCAGCAGGTGCATCACTTGTTACCCGAACTTCCTGAAAGGTTGTATCTTCAAGCGAGCGCAGATACAAAAAGCTGACTCTATAAAGGTGGCGATCAACTTTTGGCCAAACGTTTGAGGAGCGTGAATCACGTACCGTGGCTCGTCGTGGTTGTGGAAGGTGGATCTGTATAGTTTCCGAAAGAAATTCTCGATCTGACGATGCTTTCCCGTTAGATACCAAGAAATTTGGGCTGCCATTGGTGTCGCCCCGCGTTCACTAAATCGAGTGATATACGAAGAGTTGATTTGCGGTTTTCGGGGTGTGCAAGGGTCAAAATTGTTGAAAAGGTGCGTTTGGTCACCGTGGGCGGGCATGACGCACATCGCAATTGATAATACCCAGAAAAGCTTCATTTCAAGCGAAGTATAGGCCAAGTCGTAGCCTCAAGAAAGGAGATACTGTGCAAGAGACAGGTTGCAGAGATGAATGCACATGAGACATGGAAAATAAATCACCGCACCTGCCCGAATACGAAGCGCTGAAACAAATGACGCGAAGGATTTTGACTGACTTCAGACTGGCACCGATTTATTCAGAAGAATGTCAGCAGAGTGGTCAGCCATCGTCTAGAGCATCGTGAGCCCAGCCCTGTGAAAGAATTTTTGTTAAACACTGGAAACGCATTTTGACAATGGCTGACGCACTAAGAGGACGCGTTTGGCCTTCATGTCTTTAGGCTCGAATCATTGATGCGGATTCGAACGACGCTGAGTTACGCCAGCGCCTCAGCGTTATCGGTTGCCAGCAGTAAATGGCCTAATCACTTTCACAGGCCCAAAGCCCAGTGCCACGCACTGCCACCATGCTTCTCTTTTTCAGGCTTGAACAACTTGTTGGTGTTCTACCAACTCGATCCACTTCTGGGTATATTGTGCATCGAAACGTTGTTCATCCCCCATCACTATTAACCCCACATGGAAGATGATCAGCAACGGCCTGTATTTCCTCCAGAGTTATTTGAAGCCGTCATCGATAGCCTCGCCGAACGACCTTCAGCAGTAACGCTGACAAACGAGCAGTCAACAGACCTCAATGCTTGCTCCCTTGTCTGCAGGATGTTTTTGAGCCTCACAAGAGCTCACCTATTCCGATTGGTTATGTTCAGCCTGCAAGAGGACGAGCTGAATCGTCTGATCAAACTCCTGGAAGGCGTACCTAATGTCGGGAACCATATCCAGGAACTTAGTATCAAGCGAAATATGTATACTTGGTTATCCATCCCCAATAAAGATTTGGAGCGGGCAACTGACCTCCTACTTGGTCTCCCTGCTGTCAATTCCGTAGCTGTTTGCGGTTATTCACA
Organism: Panaeolus papilionaceus; assembly: GCA_015501605.1. Lineage (NCBI taxonomy): Eukaryota > Fungi > Basidiomycota > Agaricomycetes > Agaricales > Panaeolus > Panaeolus papilionaceus. The sequence continues at coordinate 691,351 of JADNRZ010000014.1, forward strand.
GTATGGTAATATCAACAACGCCGGCACAGACTCTGTCAGTTCTTTCTGCAATCTCCTCATCGATACCTATGCAAAACGGGGAACACTTCGGACATTGACCGTAAAAAAGGTGGTCGACCTCCCGTTTACGATCTTGTTTTCTTCCAATTCCATGACTGTGTTGTCGTTGGATCGGTGCCATCTGCCTCCTTTTACCGAACCCATCACAACAATCAAAAGCCTAACACTAAGGAAAATTCCTTTCGATGTATCCATACTATCCTATTTCCCAAACCTCGAGGAGCTTCGCATCATTCGGGCAGATATCAAGGAGCCATCGAAGTCAGCGAACCCCGCCTTGAAACCCCCCTTCCAAATCAGGTCCCTCACCTTGGACCAGTGTTCTGATCACGGAGGCTCAGACGCTGAGACTGTTTCGATTTCCACATTGCTTGATTACTTTTTCAGTGCGGCAGAGAAGAACGACCTCAAGCCGTTCCGACACCTGGCGTCGTTCGGAGTCGTGCATCGTAGTCATTCAGCTCTTTCTGTGATTGCACCACTCCTAAAGGAAACCGCTGGGACCCTTCAGTCTTTCTCATTCGCGGGTAAGTTGCGACGAGATATATCCTAACCTTCTACCTGTCTAACCTATTCGAACATATTTTGCGTTCGAATCACACTACTAGTGTCTCCACCTCCAGTTATACCGACTGTCGAAATTATTAAGCACTTGCTCGATTCCCAGCACGCTATATCACTGCGTTGTGGATCATTGAAAGACGTGAAGTTAGTGAACACCATCAACGCTTCGCTCCTGACCATTCTACCTATCGTTACGTCTTTTTATCCTACAGCCCCCCTACAGCAGGCTCTTAAACATCCACATTTCCATTCCACCCCTACTGGTGGCAAGAACGACACCTTGGAGTCATGGAGTAAATTTATCTCCTCAATCTCTGACAATGTTCTGGGGTTCACAGGGATAAAGGAGGTAGAGCTGTATGCTCTGATAGATGGGAATGAAGGTCAAGTTATTCATACAGACAACGAGATTCCAGACTCGATCGTAAATAAAGTAGTTATGGGCAAGGGCATTTTCCTGGGTACATCATTTGTTGGTTATGACCCTACGCAATGGTCTAAAGCAACAGTTGCATTTTGCCTTTAGATTGATGTAGCGAGTCAAGTAGTGCTCAATATAGTATTCGTCTGCAATTCGTTCAAGTCTTGCGAGGAACGTGAGCATACCACATCTTGGAGTTTGTGATGCTGGTGACAAGCCTTGACAAGAGCTGGTGATGTTACTGTTCAACTGTTGTGTTTGACGCTGCCGAATAATGGACTAGTGACTAGTAGAAATCAATTTTCTATCAGCCACCATCTCATTTGAGGTTGGGAGCGCGCCTTTCGCTCAATCTAGCTCACAGGCCCCTTCACTCCGAGCATTCTTGCTTCAAAAGGTGGCAAACCATGATGGGCGATTGCCCTGTGTTCCCACCAGAGATATTCGGCGAAATCATTGGTGCTGTCGCCATCCAAACTCCTGGGATACCTTTGACCGATAACCAAATCGCGACTTTGCAAGTTAGCGCTTTGGTCTGTAAACTATTCCATTTACTTTCTGAACCCCACATCTATCGATATGTCTCGTTTGGTCTACAAGAAGGAGGACAAAGGCGGTTAAATCGCCTTGTTGATACCCTCGAGACCCGGCCAACCATCATGAAATACATACGACAGATACACATCAACCTCAGGCGATTCAGGCCGAATCCAAATGGCGAAACCACTACTGACTTCGAGAGGATAGACCCCATTGTTGCTCTTCCTAACGTGGAGTCAGTCAACATTCACTACTCGAGAATTGGTTATGGCCAGCCCCAAACACTCAACTCACAAAATACTGTTGGATCCCTTTGTCATCGCATTATCGAAGGCTATGTAGAACGCGGCACATTGCGCTCGTTAATCGTGAAGAAGATAGAAGACCTACCTTTCACGCTCATCGCTACACGAACGATGTTGCACACTTTGTCGTTGGACCGGTGCAACCTCCCCTGTTTAGAGCAAGCGATGCCCTCCGTCAAAAACCTCACTTTGAGAAAAATGGATCTTCCGGTATCCACTTTGTCCTTTTTTCCGAATATCGAGGAACTGCATCTCATGCGCCTGGACATCGAAAAATGTGTTGACACGAGCAGATTTCCTACCCCTTCGTTCAAGATAAAAAACCCTTGTTTTGGAACGTTGCTCAGAGTATGGGGGTACCGAGTCGACTAATCGTTCAATCTCCTCTCTTTGGACTTACTTCCAAAGTAAAGCCCATGAGCGAGGTGTTCAACCATTCCAACACCTCCGCACCTTTGGGATGTCATCTTTTGACGATCCCAATTTTTCTATCACAAGGCTAATACTCAAAGGTGCTCCAAACCTTCAAGACGTGTTTTTAGGTACGTTTCACTATCTGGATGAGAATATGTACGGTTGTAGGGAATTAACGAGATGGCGCCCTTTAGCATTTGCTTTAAACACGCTCACGATATGGGACCTAGTAATCACTAAGTACCGTAGTAAATTCGAATCCCTTCAGCATATCTCAACATGCGACATGCACTTCCCAAACTTCAGTGTCATGTCGCAAACTGCATTCATGCAACATTCTCTGTCGTATTATCCGACCTTCTCGATCGGTAGCCAGCTCTTCAAGGACTCAGCATTTGATCCCGGACCAACATATGTGCCAGGTGTTGTTGAGCTACCAGGACGTCAAATCACCACGGCTTCGCAATCATGGGCGGCATGGGTTGCACTCCTCGAGGATGTTTTCCCATCTGTCGCTGGCCTTGGAGCTATAGAACTATCTGTAATTGACGAGGGACCCTTTGATATAGTTTTCAAGGGCCAAGATATTGAAGAGGTAGCGGAAAAGATGGCTAAAAAGCAGGGTAGAATTTTGGGTGTGCACTTTGGCGGGCTAAACGATCACGATTGTGTCTGTCCAACGAAGCTGATTTTTTTTGCAGGTTGAGACCACAACAAATTATAGATAATTGAGTAAATTAATGTTGTAAAATATTTGACTGCGAAGTGGCCGAATCCTGTTCCTGGGGTTAAGCACGCCCGATAGCTTGGTTGATGGAATTCAGGAGGATATCATTGGAATCCCCAACAGCATGCCACATAGCAAAGCCCTTAACGCCGTTATCTTTGATGTACACTCCTTTGGCAGCTACAAGGACAGAGTTAGATCGAATTAAAAGCTATTGACTGACGTCGGGAACATACCAAAGCTTTGAGCATCATCATAAGAGATCATAACCTGCTTGGTCTCGTCGTAGATGAAAGGCTGAGAGAGAAGGTCAGCAACGTCTAAAACGAATACTCCCATGATATGCCTCACCGTTTGGCTGCATTCGTCGAACTGATACTTGACTCCGGAAGCTGCGTTACCATCAGCAGAGAGATAACCAGCAGCGATAAGCCCATCGAAGTTATAGAGCCCACTGTTCGCTGTGCTGACGACGCCACAAACGTCCGTCGCTAAAAATAAGCAAAGTCAATACTCAACATCATGAAACTGAATTATGGGGAGGATACGTACTAGGTTCACCGGTTTCACCTTCTCCGAGAGGAATTCCTGTGAAGGTGGGGTTGCTTCCGATCTTAGCCGCATCTCCTGTTTGGAGAGTATACGCCCTGGCATAGGAAGCAACGCCTACAACGAGCTTGTCTGCAGGGATACCAGCACCTGTCCAACCCCTGACAGCAGATGCAACTGAGCCTGCAGCTGTAGTGGCACAAGAATCCTGAAGAGGTGCATTGGGACCAACGCCGTCAGACCAGGCACCCCAGATGTCGTATGCCATAATGGCTAGAGGGTGATAAGATAAACACCAGAAACCAGAATGATAGGCGTGGCAGCTCACCGATGAAGTCCAATACATTCGCGAATCCAGAAACGTCCTTGGAAGGGTTGCCATCTGGGCCCATCCAGGGAGTTACAGCGACTGCAGCTGAAAGAATGAGGTTAGCGCCGGCAGGATCAGCGCGAAGTTCTTGCAACAGCGAGAGGAAGTTGGCTGTATCATCAGGCGCAATAACATTACAACCAAGGGCCTGCTTGTTGGGGAACTCCCAGCTACAAACAGATTATTGAGTTGTCAGTCATGAAAACAGAGATGTCAAACATACTCGAAGTCAAGTCCGTCAAGATTATACTTGTTGACCAAGTCCAGGAGGGTTTTGATGAACTTAGCCCTGTCGTCTGTGGTGGCCACAGCAGGCGAGAAATAGCGAGAACCAGTCCAGCCACCAATGGAAAGCAAGGCTTTCACGCTCTGTTTTAAAGAAAGGAGTGTATGAGGTCAACGGGGGAAGCAGAGAGACAAGGGCAATAAAACATACGTGCTGCTTAGCTTGTTCCACGAATTTAGGAAGGAGCTCCTGACTGGTGCTGTCCAGGTCGATAACGGTCGGATCTGGAGTGGTTGTCCTGAGAAACCCAAAGTATTTAGAGATGATTGACTTAAAGTGAGACTGAAACACTCACCCGAAGGCAAACGTCATGGTGTTGTACTTCGACCAAGGGATGGACTCGACCGGCATCTTGGACGCGAGCCATGAGGGATACCACGCAGAGGCGATCAATCCATCGTAAGCAGAGCCAGCTGCTGCGAGGGTGGTAGCATTGATGAGGGCAGTCGCATTGGTCGGAGCGTCGGTGACTGTGGTATTTGCTCCAATTGGCCCACCAGCAGGTAAGGGAGCAACAGTTGGGGAAGGGGCTGGAGGGAGAGTCGTCGAGGGAGGTGCTGGAAGACCTGACTGGGACCCGTTGAGAGGTCCAGTGTGATTCAACGGCTTGGTTGAGTGCGCAGGTCCTTTAGGAGGCGGAGGAGGTTCATTGATGGTCGAATTTTTTAGAGTACAATGGCTACTTTGCCTTTCGAGATGAACGGTAGATGGCACGCGTAAAGCCAGGGCGTCGAACGGGAGTGTAAAGGCCAAGAGGGTCAAAAAAAGTGACTTAGTCAACATCCTCATGCGCTGAGTGAAATGTCTCGATGGTTGGAAAGGGGTAGATAGTTGGTATCGACCAGCGAATGTGATTAGAAAATATGGCCGTAGAGAGATGATAAGTGATATCAGTAAAAGAGAGAGTATGCTTTTTTTTTTTTTTTTGAAAGGAGGAGGGTTTTATATCGACCGTGCATGAAAGTAGTACCGCGAAGTGTGCCTCGTATTCATTCCATCTATTATGGAAAATCTGTACATTTGGACCCACGAGAGGGTTAACAACGATCATATCCGCTGTTGAACGATGGTATAATGGTGAAAATATAGCGGAAATAAAACGAAAAGAAACGTACATAGAGGTGGCGATCACAACAACTGGTCCACACCAGCTGGTTTCCAATTATTTCCGTTTTTAAAATTTCCCTGTGTATTCAAATCGCGCTAAGCCGAAAAAAATTGTAATCACTGATTTTTTATACCCAGACGACGTATGAAGAGATGATAGCAATAACATGATCCTGATCGAGCCAATGTCGATCCGGGGTAAAAGATCAACTTGTAGAGTGTCGTGTGCAGGGAAATGCCGAGCAGTAAAACACTCCTTGCCTACTCGCTCAGAATCCATAAAGTAAAAGCATAATGTCATTTATTTCATGCACATGCGATTCCCGGGTAATAATGTGGGTATACGTGAAGCCCCGATGGTACAAATGAAACCTGCACAATAAATATATAATATAACTTGGGGAATCTCGTTAGAACCTGGTGTTCGTCGCGCAATAAATAAGGACGTACTGTTACAATGAACCCATGTCGCCGCAAAGATTCAGATCAAATAAAAATGCTGGAGGTGGTCTATGGTCATGCTGGATCGTGAAGGTTTGTCGCGATGAGAGAGCCTTTGTCTATTGGCAAACTTGTTCGATGCCCATCGCATCACTGATGGCGTTCAAGAGAATATCATTGCTATCACCCGCGATATGCCAAACAGCAAAGCCTGCGAGCTTGTTGTCGTTGATAAAGTGCCCTTTGGCCGCTATAACGCCATGTTTGATTATTGTGCCGTTTAGTAGAATGAAAAATTAAAACACACCAAAACTTGTCGCATCATCGTAAGAAATCATGGTGCCATTAGCAGGGTTATACAGGAAGGGCTACAAAGAAAAGATGTCAGAACTTGTTTCGAAACTTGAAGGGAAAACATACTGTTTGACTGCAGTTGTCGAACTTGTAAACCATACCCGAAGCCGCATTGCCATTAGCATCAAGGTAGCCCCAGTCAACCATGCCATTGAAATTGAAGGTTCCACCAGGACCGCTAGAAGTGTTACCACACTGGTCGACGCTTGGTGGTGCTCCAGGGATGTCACTATCGCCGGCAGGTTGACGAGATGCATCGAATGGTGGATACAGGGCAAGAGCCCCAGGGCCAGTCAGGGCACTGCTATTGCTGACGTAGAAGCTGTGTCCATAGGCTGCAACACCCAAAGCGATCTAGAATGGCCATAGTTGAGCTCAAAGAGCACATAAAGACAATTGTTACGAGGACCAACCTGGTTGGCAGGGAATCCGGCAGCAGTCCATGCCTTGATGGCGCTGACAGCAGAGCCTTGTTGCTGGCTTGGGCTCGCACATGTATCATCAAGAGGAGCATTTGGTCCAACACTCGACGACCATGATCCCCAGACGTCGTAATCCATGATGGCTAATAGCAGCTTCCTTCAGTTTCCCGGTCATAAAAGACCGAGGGGAGACTCACAAATATGATCTATAACCTTAGCAAAAGCAGAGACGTCACTCATTGGAGTTCCATCAGGACCAGCAAAAGGCGCCATGCCGACAGCAGCGGTAATCTTAATGTTGTTAAAGGCGTTATTGGTGTTCATTTCCTGCAACAACAGGAGGAAGTTGCTTGAATCGTCGGCTGAGATAACATTACAGCCAATTCCCTGCTTGTTTGGGTATTCCCAGCTAAACCAGACGTCAGTTACGCGAGATTTGTGTATGTGAAATACAATAAAACCCACTCAAAATCAATGCCGTCCAGATTGTATTGTTTCACGAGGTTAGCAATAGCCTGAACAAAGATAGTCCGGTTCTGTGCACTGTTGACAGCGGAAGAAAAGTAAATGGAACCAGTCCAGCCACCAATAGATAGATGCGCATCCACTCCCTGAGGTGTGCCGTAAGAAATAATGCAATTGGAGGCTGGGTAAAGGAGATTGACTCACGTTAGCATGTGCTTCCGTAACAAACGTTGGTAGGAGAGCAGCACTTTGTGCGTCAAGGGCAATGACTGAAGGATCAGGCGTGGTAGTCCTAAGAAAATATAGGATAAGTTTCCAGTAAAAATACGTCCAGATAGACAAAGCACTCACGCAAAGGCAAAAGTCAAAGAACCATATTTTGTCCATGATATCTTGTTAGGAGGAAGGGACGCGCCGAGCCAGCCTGGGTACCAGCCAGTGGCGACAACGTCATTAGTCGACCCACTACCCCGACCTGTAGAGCTCGAGGATTGTGCAACAACTTGAGCCATTTTTGGAGGCACCAGACCACAATGTGGTGCTGCTTGCACCACGACGGTACTCCATAGCTGCATGTGAAAAAAGAGTGCCGCCAGCAGCGAGAATAATGACAGGTTGTGGCAAGAAGTCATCATAAGGATCAATGTAAAATAAAGGGAGAAAAAAAAGTCGGGTCCCTTTCACGAGGGCAGGGAGGTTATGAGGGGAGGGGTGAAGAAAGTGGGAGTCCTGATTAACAGGACTGAGTTCGCAAACAAGGTGTCTGATATACAACAACACAGACTTATGTAGGGCACAAGGAACAATGTGAACAGGGAAGGGAAGCAGGAGGCAACCAGAAATAGGGACGAGTGCGAAGTCAAAAATAACACGGGGTGATCGTGCTTTTCATGGCCGATAATTTTAAGGCAATACTTATGTCCCTCGGGGTGGCTCCCAAATATGTCCACTAACAACCGCAAAGCCAATCTGTGCCTGGGACGAAGATATGCATTGCCCGGCCATATGCACCCCCAAATGGGATACATCAGGATGTGTCGACGAGATGAAGTAGGGCAAAAGGATTGATAGGCCAATGGCAAAGCCTGTGCCGGACACGAGGCTGGGAGCAGGCACTTCGGCACAATGATAGAATGGAAACCTATGAGCTCAAAGAAAAACAGACATTTTCTGGCTGCTATAAACAAAGTTGAACAAAGTTGAGGCGATACATGCTCAAACAAACCATTCTGACTGTTTTTTTTTAGCCTTTGCTAAGAATAGATAACAATGTGAGTACTGACCGCCGCTTCACTGACTTATCTCAGCATCATTCCCTCAAAATCCGGCAGACCCATTTAAGTGGCACAATAACAGGGTTTGGTGGCATCTCTTGCTTTCACAACACCGCTTCCATAGAAACTCGCAGCACAATGGATGTAAGCGTTATTGAACGAGCTGTTTGTTGTGGCGTTTCATCAGCGCCTAGATGGTAGGAGAGAAAGATTTGAACACCGCTTTGACTATTTGGGATAGCACTATTGATCAAAAGCGCTAGAGACAAACACACTCGCACCAATACAACTCAACCCTACAAACAAAGACGACACAAATTATGAAAACAATTCTTCAGAACCACAGAACCACAGAACCACGAACCTAGTAGATATGATAATGAGTTGAAAGGCATAAAGATTGTTTCAACAAACCTGAAAGAACGTGTTAGTAACATAATAGGGGCTGATTCCAGAAATCCGGCGGCTGCCCCGAACCTGCAGAATAGTGCAGAAATAAGCCGGAAGGAGGATTAGGCTCTTGTGTAAGTATACATCGAGATACTTTCCGGTGTCACCGCGGCATGGTGATATAAGATTCGTATAGACAAGAATACATGATGTCAAAGCTGGTTTGTAGCGGTTTCAACCTTACAAAAGGGAAAGACATACCACCCACACGTGTTTCGCATGGAACAGGGCAGTCGACGCACTTCGCTGCTCTGGGAGATCGCCTACGGATCATCAGAGATAAAAAGAACTTCCACAGGAAGCTTCTCCCACATGCTCAAGAGGTGTGTGAAAGATGGAGTCCCTTTGAGTAGACTTTGAGAGGATGATAATGCGTCAGGAAACGAAGGTCTCATCAGCATTGTATCCAGCTGATGCAAGAATCATTCTGCATCTGAGGTCATTTATCGCTGTGCTGGTAACAGACACATGATTAGGTGCCATTAACAACAGCATGCAGGGATGAAACGCCGTTGGCTGGAAGCGCAGTCACATCAATATGAAAGACCAGGCTTTCACAATTCAAATGCTTCAACCTGAGAAGACAAACTGGTATCTCGTGCGGTAGACACACCGCAAAACGTCACAGAAAGTTACCCCAGATAGAGAAGACAATGGCGTAACGCCTTGTGTCAACAAGTTAATAATGTTGATAGCAGGGTCTGCATGTTTCTCGTGGAAGCCATTAACCTCATCGAGGCTGGCTTTCAGACTCTTCCATGGTTGATAATTAGCATGAAACAGCCGCTGGGTTGGGCCGGACATGCAGCACGTCACTTAATGTGCGGAACACTGAGAAAGCAAATCAGTTAGCTTTTTCCAGATCCTGAGTAGAAGGGTTGAATGACAAACGAGAGTCGCACTATCTATGTTGGATTCTGGAAGACTCGAGGTTGGTCCTTAAAGAGATAGTCACCCATATAATTGGTATACAAGCATCGATCGACGCCTCACGAAAGCCAGTACTAGTAAGAGATGCATGGTGTTCGCGATATAAAGAAGTCGCAGAAGAGCATGAACGAAGCGGTAAAGATTAATAGAATACTACGGACAAGGTGTCAGAATATTAACAGGATTAAAAGATCTGCGAGTCACTCACACTTAATACCCAAACATAGAAAAAAATCTATAGCAGATCAACGTGTCGAACCTCCGGTGGTTGTCCCACCATTGCCCCAATTCAGACCGATTCTGGCCGCCAGCTGGCGGGCCTGTTGAGCTTCCCTCCGCCTTGAACGGAAGAAAAGGACAACTAACGCGACTGCCGCAAAAACAACATTACAGGCAATAAATTCAAAGAAATCTGCGCGCTCCTGAGGGACAATTCGCCCGCAGGATTCCCAAGCAAGCACCTCCCCCGGATCGTGTTTGTCATCTGTATGGGAAGGCGCGCTGGGAGAATCTGTGGGTTCCGCTGAGTCGTCCGTATGAGTGGAGTTGACACAATGCAATAGTCGACGATTGCCAAATGGTTGACAATACGGTTGGTGTAGCTAATAAATGTAAGTTCAGGGTGGTCATTTTGTGAACGCTGGAATAATAAACATACTGCATCTGCAGGACATGGCTCACAGGCGCCAAATGGTGTACATAGAAGATGCTGACTATCATCAGTACCCCCTACCGTTGACTGCGGCGGAGGTGTTCCGGGTGGTGGTGGTGCTTGTGCAATGACGAGTTGAAGGCAGTAAAAGCATATCAGACTAATAAAATTAGTTGACATTTCATATTTCATTAATTAAGGATCTCACAAGTATAATGCATAGGCACTAGCCAACGTTGGCGAGCGCAGCAACATTGGAGGGTCATGAACGTCGTGAACAAAAAGCCTTAGATGATGTTGACGACGACCGTGACGGACACAAATGGATGCCAGACACGTGGGAACAGCGACCCTGAGCAGACACACTGCGTCGTCCTGATTATTTCCTCTCAAGTCCACCTACACCGACGACGACGATATCGAAATCTATCGCTTAGAAATGTCTCGCAGAGCTGCAATTGTTGAAGAGTTTGATGATGATACAGATCTTCCTTTGCCTTCGATTCCTCTACCCAACACAGGGTCTAGAGGTCCTCTATTGCAAGAACTCAATTCTGACGATGACGACGACTTTGAGGCGTCTCAGCAAGCTGGCCCTGCATCACCTTCAAGGCAACAGTATCAGAAATCGCCATTGGATTCAGGTTCTAGGGCGGCACAGGCCGATGCAGCACGTCAAGTCACCGATATAACACCTTACAAGTCGTCAGTCTTTTTTCTCGTACTTTCGCCCAATCCTATACTTTATTTTATCTATGTCTATGGTTTCCTGGGTTTAATCTGATATTTGATTAAATTTACAGCTGGACATGTATCTATCCTATATATCTGGATGCCAAGAGGCCTTATGGGACTGGTCAAAGGCGTGTCGCACGCACCAAAAGTCTCTGGTGGCCTTTGAGCAAAGACATCGCCGATGCAGCAAGCAGACTAGGCCTTGGAACATTGCATGAGGTAAATAAATCGCATCCTCGAGATTGGGAAAACCCTGGCCGCGTCCGTGTGCAGTGGAAGAAAGATGGCAAATTGCTTAATCCCGCAATCAAAACCAGTAAGATCCAACCCCGCAAAGTCAAACAACGCACGGAATTGACACAAAAATTAGAAAAGGCTCTTTTGGAGATGGTTTGCTTCCAGATACAGCACCTCAAGCCAGAAAATATACCGAAGCCTCCGTACAACACTACAGGGGCGAACGTAGCGTCAACTGCAGAATCGGCTCCTGTTCCTCCACCTTCATCGAATAAAGGCAAGCAACCTGCAGCGACAAAGTCAAAGACACCTGCGGCTCCTCCTCCCTCCCTGAGTTCCGGTCGTCGTCTACCCGTTCCCCCAGAACCACAGCCGTCGTTGACTGAACGCGTTTCGCCTTACTCCCCTGCTATATCGGCAGGCGTGCTAGTAGAAGCGGTCAAGGCAGGGATGAACGCCATTGAATCGGGTGCTCCAGCCACTCCAGCTGGAATGGCGAAAGGAAAGAAGAAGGTCATCAGAGTACGGGGGTAAGAAGGCATTCATTGGTTTGACCCTTCCCTGACATCGGAGCGGATTCTGCTTGTGGGGGCAGCGGCTGTAATTATCAACAATCCGAAGTGTATTTTTCTACATCATTGAAAGGTGTTCTTTCTTTTATCCTTCGCGTGATTTCTTCTTTCAGTTGAAGAAAACCTTCACAATGTGTCTCAACCAACTGGGTTACAGGTCGAAAGCCTCATCGCACTTCACGATATATCAACATGCCTTTATTTCTACTAAACTGTCTGCCAAGTCGCTCAAGGTTTCAAGCACGCCGACCTTGACACGGGAGGTAATAAGTATCATCAAAGCTAATGTTAGAACATACCCTCTTGGGCCATTTTAGAGCTGCGCTTTGATGCAAACTCAGTGAGTATTTTATCGTGTACTTCAAATTATACAACCCCTAATACAGTCATTCAGTTGTCAATGCGCTCTGAGCATTGAGACTTCTATCAGCCGACACATGGCACAAGTCCTACACATGACCTTTTGAGTGGTCCGCCGAAACTGTGTTCAACCCTTCCATCATAGCTCGTTGTTTCTTCGGAAGATGGCTGAGAATTGACCACATCTCATAAAAAGCCTCTGAGTAGGTTCACTCAGAACCCTTTCGTCAAAGTACACCCTTGAGTGACACCTACATCATGTCACTAGTTCCTGAAGACAGAGCGCCAGGGTAAGTCGTCGCCTGATACTACGCGATCTCTGCCAGCTCACCACAATATAGCTACCCAGGTCGTGTCCATAATATGAGCCGCAGAAGCAACGACACCATCGATTCGGCATCAACTGACGATTTTACACCCCCAGAGCCACCTATTCCAGAGCTCGCAGTTTGGGTTTGGGACGAAGAAACGCAAACGACGGTCCCTGCCAGCCATGTGTCCTATCTCAGAAACGAAATGGCTCGAACGCCATCACCCTCCCTCCCCGAGGAAAGCCCTCCGCAGTATGTCATGCCTCGGCCAATTCAATTGACTTATTTGTATTGACAGGATATATTCATTTTACCTACGGCCTCAATTATCTAGATACGCAAGAGCGCGCATCCCCACAAAGCCCGTGCGCTACACCTTCTGCCAACTCTCCTTCAACACCATGCTCCTCATACCGCCTGCAGAGTCCCAGGACACCAGACCTCAGTATCATATATCAGTCAACATGAACTGTTTCGTCCCCACTTCTTTCATCACAACTATCCATCGTGGAGCCATAGCTTATGGGAGAGCGGTAGCAGCGTTTGAGTGGGTCCTATTTTTCCGATATGCCTCCGGGACAAGGATCCCGGGGTCGACTTTTGCATCTTCATTCTGACAGGATAGCTCTTAGGATGGGCATAAGTGTGGAGAAAGGCCGTGTAAGGTTTGGGCGGTATGAAAACGATATCTCGGCCATCTTGGACAAGGCAGATAAGCATGCCAATAATGTATGTTAGCTCCTCTGTTATCGCAGCATAATTCGCTGATGTCGGATAGACGAAGTGGACATGGAGACCCCCCAAAGTGAGGCATAGAATGACCTGGGATTGTCGCTCCATCCCGTTCCAGGCAAGTGACTCTAGTCTCAAAGGGCCGGCTTCAGCCACGTACTAACACCGGTCAATTCGTTAGTGCCACTCAATTGGCGCTACACCTGTTCTTCTGGCGACCTTTACACCACGCAAGCTAAACCGGGCCATCAAACGACCAGCCGACCCCCCTGTCCTAGAAGTATCACCAGAGGGACAGTTGCATTTCGACCACCTCCTTCTTGCTTTGATGATCGTGGAGCGCAAGCGACTCACACCGGGGAAGAGCATGTTTTTTGACCGAATGATCGATTGACGTCCCGGCATGTAGCCGCCTATCGATGCATGTATCCAGCAGTGTTCTCTGGGGTATAAAACAACCTCAGTCGAAAATCTGTATTTTTATCTGTTACTATGGTATGTATCGTTAATAATAGGTATATGTCATGGTCGTCATACTTGTACAAAATCATCAAATAAATTAGCTATGTATACACAAACCGTCCAAATCCATGATCAACCCGAAGCTATCACTTAGCGGATTTACAACCATGTAAATCGACTAACCCCTTCACCTGCCAGCTCTTGGTCATCTGCTGAACCGTCTGGTATCCTGAAGCTCGTAATCACGACTCCCTTCGTCGATGGTACTATCGAAACCTGTCATGATATCCTGCCCCAAGTTTCCAACTATTGTGCGAGTCATGAATGTGTCGTCCAGTTTCTTTCGAGAGGCGGCTTGGAATGGAAGAATAGTTGATGGTCCTGTGTTGCTTCTGGTGTCCGAAATTGACCGCAGGTTGAGCACCAACCTTGAAATCATTGTGGCCGTGATAAGTTGACTAAAGGTCGCCCCGATGGCTTTTAGATCCTCGACGGCAGTCTTCCGGGTAGGTAATATAAATATAAGCACTAAGAAGAAACGAAACACACTAACGTAGTAGATCACTGTGTTGACGAAGTTGGCTAAGAAGATGATGAAGAAGTACATTGCACCATCTCGAAGGAAAATGTGCATGAGACTGGAATTGTATATCAGTTCGATGTCTGTGCTATATATCTCTGGGTAGCTGAAATACTTACGGGGTAGACCCTGACTGCTTCCAATACGCGCGGGCTCTCCAGAGTGTCAAGAAAAAGATACAGGTGTCCGTGACTAATGGCATAAACCAGACAGCAGCTGCGAGGTCGGAGCGTGCTTCAGTAAAACCGTCGTTTCAAACAAACAAAATGCTCACGGAATAGAGGCGTATCTCCTGTCAATATACAGCCTGTTCCGTTGATGTGAGTTCTGGATCACCAGCAACGCCTTCGAACAACATACCGGGCAAGAAAGGGGGCAGGGGAACACCTTTCGAACAAAAGATATTGCATCAGTTCGGACTGCGCGACCATGAGATCAAATGAATGAGATGATGCTCACGGGTTCCTTGGCTCAGGCCTATCGCACTTATCACTATCTGTGCGGTGAGCAGCACCAACAGAAAGCCCAAAATCCATTTCGACTGCCCATAAAGTGCGTACACCCGAAGAATCATTATGACTGAAACGCATGTCAGTAACTCCAGAAGGAAACCGTTGGTGGAGAGCATTACGTTCACAAACTGGACAAAGATCACAAACAAGAATAAGCACCATGATCATGGTCTAAAATAGTGCTTATACGTACTACCGACCAAAGCGGCTGTTGATGCTCCCTCAAACACAACGAATCGATTACACCTGTGCGTCCGCGGGCTGTTCAGAGGCTGTCCGGGTGGTTTTGGAGGAGCATGACCTACACTTCTACTGTCCACCTTGGATCATGGAATGCTAATCCTGATGTGAGTCACCGAAGATGCGAGTAATATAAAAAAGCTGACCATTGATGATCACAATGAATTGAAGAGGTGTGAGGTATCGGTTGATGAGGAAGAGGATCGATGCACCCGACATCCTCTGCTTCCAAACCCGCTCAACCTAAGCACAGCATCAGCGTCATGTCTCCGGGTATCATATAACTTATTGTTCTAACCTCGTCTGAAAATGTCAAGACTTCGACAGTCATCAGCGAAGACTCTTAGTAGACAGACACTGTCAGTCAGGACTTACTATGGTCGTATATCAGCATCACAAATGCTGCAATCTGAAAATACAGCCCCGCATTTCTATTCTCGACCGACACAATCAATCAGAATGTGTTTCGTGCTTCACAGTGTTGTCCAGATAGGGCGCTCACTTACAGATGTTGCACAGCGGTGATGACAGCAGCAGGAGCGGGTATAGGTGTCGACATGAGGGATCGGAGAGAGGATTGGGCTTAGAGGACTTCATTCGTTTCCAGTCTTTCATTTTAAACACCAAGCGCAAGATCGTGCGGCAATCAACGGTGCAATATGTTTCAATGCCACAAGATGCCACATGTGCGTTATAAATCCGAGTAAAAAATAGATGTGTAAAGCTTCCTGGAATAGGCTGTTCATTCCCTCATCTAATCAGCCATCAAGGAAGCGTTTTGACAGAAGCGGAGGTCATTCCATCATGTCCGGTCCTAAGCCATGGCTTTGTCGTCCATAATGATTGAATAATCTACCATAGGCGCAGGAATGGATGGCGCTCAATGAATAAACTAACTTCTCTGCGATCCTGAAAGGGGCATAGGCGCGGTGTTTTGAGGCCATTCTATCTCGGAGCTTCGAGACGGTTTGGTGCACGCTCTGTCATACTATCCATTTCTGCACAACCATCATGGTCAGTATCATACTACACAGATGGCGCCATGGTTCTGGTTCAGTGATAGATCGAATGATGCGCACATTTGCTCGTTCGCGGATTCGCTGACGACGTTTCATCTAGTCCGCTATTGTTGGGAGCCTGTGGCGATCCCTAAAAGCACTGCGCCCGAGTCGCGGCACTGCGTTGTGCAAGGGCAGTGGCTCAATAACTCCTGCCCTATATATCCCTACTAAGCGCGCCCAACGGTTTCAAGTCCCTGCACCATCAGTATTTCAGGTCAACCCCTGGAGGGGGATCGATAGTTTGCTTTTATATTTTGAAATTATGTGCCCTGAAGCTAGCGATACGAACTCAAAAAAGGCCTCGACCTTGTTTTATTCTATATATTCATCCTCTGAGGGACTATGCCAGTGAACGGTCTAAGATATCATCGCAGTTGCTGGTTTTTCTGTCAGAAATACCTTCAATTATAGACCGTCGCTGATGACCAGGTGGTCATCTGCCAAAAACTGAATACATTGAAGTGTCTCTACATAGGACATCATTGTCAGCCTGAGAGCTCGGGGGATGGTCCGAAAACCGTAGATCAAACAAAAATGGCTTTCAATTCAAGGTTAGCGTCCACTAGTGATATTTCCTCCAATATCAATCATTCTTTAAAAAACACCCTCGAGTATTTTTATATGCATTGCTTCCTTGAAAACCCCAGAATTATAATCAGACTCTACACCTTAAATTAAGCATACTACGTGGGGCAAAACCATAATAGCGAGAACGTGCGACTTGTCGGTTCAATTGATCAGCAGCAGCTCAGAGAGGTAACGACTCCACGGAATGAAAAGCGCTGGGTGCTGAACCTATCAATAATAAATGTCGACTACTGGCCCCTAGTTCGAAGCTTCTTCGGCCTGTAAGTATAAATTTGAAAACGTTCTAAACATATTCTTCTCTCAAAAACTGCACGGCCCCGAATCGTGTAGCCATATAGTGCGTCGCCTGTAGGTGGCATTTCATGAGCGGTATCAAGGTCGATTTTGACCAAAAGCTAGGTGCAGGATTGTCATAATCTGGTACGTGTCTAAGCAGATAATTTTGAAGAGCTTGAACATCGCGATGTCGTGCAGTCGATCAAACACAATTCGAACTCATGCTGTAGGAATATTTGGATGATCCATCAGGTCATCGACAAGCCTTCCAAGCCCAGCATCCGTTCAGCAGCCAAATACCAAGGCGGAAGGTAAATCGACTGGGGGGCTTGAAAGCGCTAAACGTGACCGATTTACCTGAGGTAGACATCGTCATTAAAGAAGAAGAAATTCGGCTGGCCGATGGGTTCTCAACGGGCGCCAAGGCCAGTAAATTGAGAGCTTCGCGATTGCCCAGCTCCTACCAAAGAGAAAGAAGGAATTAACTGCAATTCTGCGATTTGAACTTGAAACGTTCCAAGTGCACGAAATACCAGTCTAAGGGGTCGTTCCTGATGCTGGACTGCTATGATAAAAGTGAAGTTCGTTAGTAACTGTGTCAAGTGTTTGACTTTAGCTGGTCCTTCGAAAGTGCATGGACCTCGTGGTTGCATATGTATACAAGGTCAGTCTGGATCTCATCGACAAACGGTTGACAGTTGCCTTAAGACAGTTTGCCCATGCGATTCAAATCTATAAGAAAGATAAAGTGAGAAATTGACAACCACACATTTCTATTATTGCACACACCGAATCTAGATGAACGCGTCTGATAAAAAAAGCACTAGCAACCCAGCAGATGATTGTGATTAAGAGAATAGTTATATTATACAATACCAATATAGTAACAGTCACCGAGAGCAACGAACAGAGATTGAACGAAGAAAGAAACCCATGTTAATACCACTTGCCTCCCAAACGAGTCTTCGCAACTTCTCGTGTGGGGATAGTGGATTCCGTAATATTGAAAACCTCAATGGCGCGCTGTATGAAAGGGATGATGCAAGTCAGATACTAGGGAATAGAGGCACCAAGGAGACGAAGACATAGGCTTAACGCCGTACCTTCCATGTGTCCATATCAAATTCCAAAACCATTTGCATTTTCTTCAAGCCTCCCTGGTAATCCTCGTCACTCGGCTGTTCACAGCCATCTAAAGTAGAAAACGTCAATTATCCGTCTATCATCAGGTCAATATGAATAAAAAAGCGCACAGATCACAGGATCTCCATCTTGAAATTCGAACGCAGCTTTTCCATCTCGGATGAGGAAGGACAGGTAAAAAATGTTTTCAACGGTCTGTGCAAAGCTTGTTGGATTGACCACAAATTTAAAGATGTTGATTGCGCCAGTCGTCTCCAAAATTGCCTCGAGCTACGGTAGTTAGAAAAATGAACGGAAGAAAAACAGTTAGAACCAAATAAACTTACCGTGGCTACATTTTTGGTAGTCTCGTTCTGAGATCGGGTAATATCTTCTTCTTTCAACTCTTCTGGCTTTTTCAGACTCTCCTTGTCTTTTTGTAGCTTCATTCGATTCACGGGCCCTCTCTTCTTCTGCTCTATGGCTAGTGGACCAAACCTGACAGTAGATACATAAGCACATCAAGAAGTGGAAAAGAAAGGATGAAACCTCGCACATAAAGCCTCCCGTTGGAACCCTTCTGCTCCTTGCCAGCGCTTTTCTGCCTATTCTCTCCCAATCCAGTGGCGAATCTCCACCAACTCTTGCGCCTCCAGCCTCTGAATCCGAGTCCTCCGGTAGCTCCTCTTCTAGGCGTGAAGCTCCCATGAATCCTAGCAACTTGGTAATGAAGTCGTCCACATCAAATGCACCAGACCCCGATTTTAGGGTTCGTGCTTTCTGCGCATGGGCATTGGAAGCAAGCAAAAGAAAATGCGAGTCAAGAGTTGCTTCTTGAGGTCCTCTCACTACATGAAAAGATTAATAAGACATTCTTCAGGGGGAAAAGCGGCGGTCAACCTTTGGAAAACAATTGGTCTGCTTCTGCGAGTTGGGTCTTCAGAGTTTCCGTCGTGAGCTCAGTCGGGTTTGTTTTGTGCTCTGAACATTTTTTAGCAAAATAAATTATCGGCCATTGCTTCTGTCTCAAGTACCTTCCATCTGCTTCGTCAAGTTTCGATAATTCTGTCGTACATTGCGTTTTTGCTCTGGGTCTTGGTCAGGATCAAAGACATTGTTTTCTTGAAAAGGTGCGGTCATATATCAGCATCAATTATACCCAAGAAATTACTTGTAAATTTTTACTTGAATTATGGTTTTCGGCCATAGTGGAAGGGGGTGGTGGTGAAAATACAAAGACGCGTCGTGAACAGAAGAAACGTGTCGTGACATATAATGTGTGACTCATTAATGGAGGACGCGTGACAGGCGCGTTCATTAGCCCCTATCATCAGCCCCTGTTTCTCAGATGGGCTAGGCCAAGAAATGTATATTGAAAGAAATCAATAAAAACCAGCACTCAAACGTAGTCTGGTCCAAGCAGCGTAATTTTTTGCTGCTAGGTTTATACAATGTATAAATCGTGAAACATGGAAATTAAGAGTAAGTATTATACTAATCTACAAGAGTTCGTAACATATCCAGAAAAACGGCATAGTATGCATATTCAACAGTTCACATCGCACCCTCACTCTTTGAGATGATGTACCTATAAACACGTCAAATCATTATATAGAACCAAAAACTTAGGCATATAGGACTCACCATGCATGAATAACACCAGGTATCCAGCCTAATATCCACAAAGCAACGTTTATACAGACATCTGCGGACAATCCTCTCTCTGGAATTTCGAACAGTGTCAGCAAATTAACATAATTTCTTGGAGTTTGAGCTCACTCAAGAAAACAGGGATGGGTGGTATAAATCTGAAAGCAGTCATGCGGGTTAGAATCGATATCAGGGACGGGAGAACTAAGCAGTACGCACATCGCAAGAAAATACAGGGCAACGTCGTAGTTAGAAGATACCTTCTTGGCCATGGTTCAATACAAGGGTGCTATGAGGAATTTGCAACCACCGTTACTCCACCAAGGGTTATAAGGACCGCCCGGCTATGTACCTTCCCAGGGAACAACAATGACGTCTACGATAAGTGATCCACCTGTACGGAGTCTGTGATAAAATCCGATCCCTAAAAATAGTGCCCTCAGCCAAATGCCAAGCGGGCAGAAAACGAAGACAGTCGTAGACGGTCTTGAATTCTACTGGACTCAGAGTCGAAAGACCGCAGACAATTCACGATTTCTGTGTTTCATTCAAAGGTATGTTTGACGTTACAAAAAGGGATATACATTTTTTGATGGTCGAAGGTTATTTGTTGACCTACAAACATGAATGGTATATGTATCAGAAGGGAAAACAAAGTCCACGTTGAAGCAAAGCAAGGGAGATAGGGGGATCGGCTGCGAGTACACGAGCCAACGTTCAACTTAACATTGGCTGGAGAAACCCAGCTGGGGAAGAGGAGTCTTGTTGCCGTCGAAGTTTTCTTTCTCAGGGCGAGCATTTTCTTTGTCAGGATGGTGACCTTTGGGTGCACTGAGCATGGCAAAGAGAACACCGTCTTGGCCTAATACTAGCTCGTCAATATATGATCATTGTAAAGTTGAATCGTGAACAACGAACCTGCAAGTGAGGAAGCAACTTCAAGGATATCAATGATTAGACGTTCAATAAGGTCCTCGCTCAAAGTCTCCCTGACTATAAAGGCACTTGTTAGTCAGTGTGAACATTAACAACCCTGTCACTGTGATACATACCAACGACACGGAGGATGTCCACACTTTCTGCGCCATGAGGAGCCTTTTAATCCGTCAAATGGTTAATGTTGACATGCACGACAAAAAATTAAAAACACATACACTGTAGTTCGGTACGATCCAGCCCTTGGTTCTAAGCATAGTTTGAATCCATGACTGCTTGACCTGAGGGTTCTCTTTCTTATATTCGTCGGATAACCTGAAGGCAACCACAGGCAATCCAGGGATATAATTTTCGGGATCATCCTTGTCGTCATTCACAGGGCCGTCTGGAAGTGGCTTGTGGACGACGCTCAGGACCTATAATTCGCGGATGTTCAATGGGCCTTTCAGGTGCTTAACGTAAGGATATAGCGTACCGTAAAGTAGGTACTTTCCAGCGCCTTAGACAACATGCGAGCATTTCTTAGATCCTTGAATGCGATGTTTTTGTATCCTTCAAAACCAAGGTTCAAGAAATTGAACATTTGGGCGATGATTGGAGCAGCTGGCTTAGAGAAGTTGCTGTCGGGGTTGATGTCAGCTCTTCTTCACCCAGGAAAAAAAGGATGCATTACAGGGTGAATGAGTATTCAACGCTCCCAAGATAGTCTGTCGCAGAAAAACGAAGACCCCAGCGTCAGTATGCTTGTCAGCTGGACAATGTGCAGGGCAATGCTCACGAAGCTCAAAGACAAGATCCTTGTGCAAATATGATTCGTCCCTCCATAAAATCCACCCAAGACCTGCGTAAACCAAGCCGAATTTATGTCCAGATGTGTTGATGGAGACGACACGAGGAACATCAAAGCCCCACTTTAGGCTAGGATAAGCGAAAGGGGCAATGAAAGCACCAGACGCTCCATCGATGTGAATAGGAATATCGAGACCAGTGCGCTCTTGCAAGTCGTCCACTGGTAAAGATAATCAGCAAGGGAGATAGATCATTCAGAATCCGACATACATAAATCGCTCATAAGTTTGACGTCCTCGAAGTGACCGGTATACGTGCTTCCCAGGATGACAATGACCCCGATAGTATTCTCGTCAATGTATTGAAGTGCGTCTTTTGGATCCATGCAGAATCCCTTGTCTTCACTAACGGGCACCAATCGGCACTCCACGTCGAAATATCTATGAAATCGATTGGTTAGAATTGTTCATCCTGCGGAAAGTGGATAGCAACAAACCTTGCAAACTTCTCCAGGGCAACTTGAGCATTGGAGCCAAAGACGATGTTAGGGTGGTAGTAGTCTTTGCCTGCGAGCTTGCGGCTTTCTTGCCAACGTTTCTTCATCGCTAGTCCACCCAACATGATGGCCTCAGACGACCCAGCGGTTGCCGTTCCAATGACCTTGCCATCCTTAGGAGCTTTCCAGAGGTCAGCCACTAAAGGGTCATCATCAGCACACCAAGCTCCAAACCTTTTGAATAAGGAGAGCTCACACATGGATACACAACGATTGTGGATGTTCGTCGCTGCGGGGTATTCATCTTGGTCGACAATATTTTTATTAAGGTTCTCCATGATAAGCTGGTTCGCTGGATCAGGCATCCATGTGTGAACAAACCTGTGAATTAACGGGATCGTCACCAGATGAATGATACAGATAGTGACCAACTTACGACGCAAGATTCAAAAGAGGGTTTCCATCAAGTGCGGTCTCGTCATGGAGCAACTGGTAGGCCGCCCGCGACGGTATACCATTCTCCGGAATGGTGTACTTCGGCACATTTGCTGCGTCTTCGTCGCGTCTCCAAGTGGTGTGGAAACCCTGTCTGTCGCCCCGGGTAGCATGCTTCTTATGGTGGTGCTCTTTGCATTGCGCGATGATTTCAGCAGGGTCGACTGAACCGAAGTTAAGATGGCTAGTCTGGTTGCAAGGATATCTAAGCACTTACTGTGACGAGAAAGCGACATGGCGAAGTAAATTTCAGTTAGGGTAGAGTCTTCAAGTTCGGAGAACTTTGTTCAATAAAAATGCGCTGAGGATGTAATTGAGGGTTTATCATGGTGTTTATAACAACAAAGGGACTCCTAGGCCATGTCATGACCGACTCATGACGTCCATTCCACTTGATATGCCGAGTTTAACCGCAATTCCGAGTCGCGACCAGGATCAGACTGACCCGCAAACCATCTTTGTGGTTCTCTAGCCTTGCATAGGGGATTTACAACGGATTTGTGACGAGCACTTTGAAACGTTCCTGTTCTATCCTTCAGTTCTGCCTCATTTTGTCATGTAAATCCGAAACATGGACTTCAGAACTGCAATCGCTCCAGTTTTTTCCGCTGGCAAACTGAAATCACGACCCACGCCTTTCAGGATAACAATCGTTGGTGATAAAAAGTCGATAGATGGAAGATAAGAGGTCTTCTGTCCCTCTAAATTAGTTCCAAGTGAGCGAATTTGTCATTGCAAGATGGCCATGACATTGTGGTGGGTGTAAAGAACAAGAGCAACGGTCACACGGTACGACTCGTGTTGCAGCATCTTGTGGTTCAATTTAAATAGTCTAAAAATAACAGCACCCTCAACGTCCCATTTAAAAATAGAGAATTCAAAAGACGGTCACTTGAAAGTGGTATCAAACCCTTCACTGATTATTACAAAAATCTATTAAAAAAGCCATAATTTCCCCAAACCCAAAGCTGAAACATCAACCCCAATTAAGGCCTGTTCCTTGTCCTATTCGATTCCTTCTCAGAATTCAGCTTTGGCGCGGAAGGCTTTGTTCGGACCTCCTTGCTTTGTCTGAAACACAAGAACTGCACTGCAGTTGCCCTTCTTGCGTCTGAGAGCAATTTTTGCATCGCTTCAAATGACACCTTGAAATCAGGGTCTTTGGACGAAGGAGCATAAACCTGCGTTATCTGCTTGGTATACAGGTCCTCCAGCGATTGGCCGGCCTTGCTTTCCCGACCGTAGTGTCCAAGTGATTTGTGGATAAACGTGAGCTCAAGGACTGCCTAAAATAGCAAGATCAGGAATGAACGGGCAAAAATAGAGCTGGCATCACACCTGAAGTAGCCCTCCCGTATTGTAACGTTTAATCTGTTGGAATTGTCTTGTCGCTTCTGCGGCGAGGTCGTCCAAGATAATAACTAATGCCCTCTCAAGTAATGTCTCTGCCGCATTGCATATCTGAGAATGGATTGTGACGAGATAATTCATTACTTCATACACCCATGGTCGGATTCCTAGACACGAAGCGATAAGGCCTGGGTAGTAAGCACAAATATCCATGTCATACCTGTAGGTTCGGATGCCCTTGCCCATGGGTGTTGCAAGCAGGCTTCCCGGAGATGGTCGGCAATGAACACATTATGGGGTCTAATGTATCCATCAAACAAGGCGGAATCGAGTTCATCGATGACAGAGTTCATTGTCTAAACTCTACGTTAGGCGACTTGAATCGAATATCAAAGAGGAAAATCCTTATAATTACCTTTCGTTCCTCAGTCAAAGGTTGACCAAAGGCATTTTCAAACTGCGAGAGCATACCGGGCAACACGGCCCTGGAGAAATGATTCAGGTTTGAAATGACCAGGAGAAGTCGAACATTCTGAGAGAAAAAACTTTCAGAGTCTGCAAAGTAAGGACATATATCGACTGACAGTGTCTTTCAAATCAAGTTCACGCATGGCAGGCTCTAGGGTCATTTCTTGTTTCCGTGATGCTGAGCTGGGTACCTCCTCTGTGGCAAGGAGAACCAGACCATCAAGGAAGCCATAGAGGGCGTCAAAGAAAGCACGGTTAATTTTGGCCACAAACGCCTGCGGCATAGGTCCCTTTCTCGACGACTCGCTATTGGCAGAAAGCTTGTAGGCAACGGTTGTGGCGTGTCGTTGGAAGTGTTCAAACTGGGATAAGTACTGCGTGACTGCAGGCTCAGAAGGATCAATCGCCCAGTTTTCCAGATGGTAAAAGGTTTTGGCGTCTGATGAGTCAAGTGTAAAGGGAGGCAGGAAATCAAGGAGATACCAATAAAACACACCTCGCAGCCAAGCCTTGGTGAGAATATCAACAAACCTCCATCTGAGGCTCTCAATTAGACTCTTTAGGCCGTTGGCGATATCATTTGAGATATCCATTGCCGTTACATCGTTTACGCAGTCCTGCACCTCGTGTAAGATCTTCTGTAGGTAATGCGCGGTGCAGAGCGAGTGGGAGTTGGTAGGGATGCAAGAGGGTGTTGCTGAATTAACATTATTTGCCGATGACATGACCGCCACATCAGACAGGACGAAAATTTGAGAAATTAAGGATATGTAAAGCTTCACAATTTCGAAAGCCATGGTACGGCATTGGGTTGGGCTTCGGCGCGTACCTGAGGAGGTGAAGTTCTGTTCAATATATCAGTCCTCGCTTAAGTAGGCATCAACTCATATCATTGGGCCTGACCTTTTTATATTTGCCGTCAATAAAGTTCTTAGAAATCTTCCAAAAATTGGGTAAACTGGATATCATCGCGTCTGAGATGTTTTTGATCATTTCGAGCAATGAATTCCATTCCAACTCTCCGTTGCCTTTGGCTAATATGTACATCAGCCTCGCAGTTGAATTTCGAGTAAAGTTGGAAATAAAAACTCACCGATGATGACATCCGAGTCTTTGTTGGCGAGATGGTGGATAGCCGTTTCCAACTCCATCCAAAGGGTGCTATCAGATGCTCGTGTGGACGGGTGTTCGTGTACGATGTCTGTGAATGGATGAGAATATTGCATGTTGTTGGGTCTGTGAACTTACCATCTAATACTCTCTCAGACGTGCGGTGAGCAGCATTCATCTTGTTCATGATGTGGCCATGGTGACTGTCGAAGTACGACCAGATAGGCTCTTCGCTAGCCTGGAGTTCCAGGAGTGTCCTGATAGAAGGGATGAAGTTAGGCATCAACAAGTTTTATCCAGTCCACCAGAACATACTCTAGAGTCTTTTCCTGCTCCTCCACTGACCGCTTTGGGTCTTGAAGCTGCGATATGAGGACCTTGCGCATTTCACCCATTGCTTTCTCCACACTGTTCCAGACTTTGTTCAGGACCCTCTTTTGTTGTTCCTGCGCTGCCTTGGAAGCTGAACCTTCCTTCGTGTTACCTATAGGTAGCAATTGACTGGGGCGATTTTCTAGCAGATACTTCCCTTTCTTGTAATCTCTGAGAGCAAACTCGTAGCGACCCTATGAAAACATCAGAGAAAAAAGGCAACAGAAACACCTAACTTACCGCATCAATGGACTCTATGATGAAGCTCGGAAGGTTGAAGAAAAACTTGGATCGGTCAAATACGCCGAGCGTTGTCCGGAGTTTCTGGGCCTTGGAGGCATTTTCAAGGACGGGAAGGAAGATTTGATTTGATTTTTGAACGCCCTCTGAGCACAAAGTTGATAAACGAGAAATACGCAGAAAGAAGAGACCCACGTTTCAAGTGGTCCCTCAAAGGTTTCGAGGCGTAATCTGATTCAGGAGTGATTAAGCCTTGCCTCATTTCTTCGTACAGACCTGGACAAGACCGTTCAGCCAAGGGATTGGCGTAAGTTGGAAGGCATACCATCCGTTGCAGCTTTTACCGAGACAAATTGGTCAAAGCTCTCTTCTACCAACTCCCTCAAAGATTCTGCGCGAGCTTCCAAAGAGCTTTGCAAGAAAGCTATGCCAGCGGCGAGATCATGGTAGGTCGCGTTGGGATGAACCACAGATAGATATGTTGCGGGGTCGAAAGTCTTGGAACTGATTAAAATGGCTGCCTCTGGAGATAGAAGTCGGCATGATGAATCCACCAGATTCTAAGATGGATTTAAATGCGATTCTTACTGGATTCCATGTCCATGTCCTTCAAACTACCATTCAGAGGTTAATGCAGGATCGCCATCAATGGTGGCATTGCGACGTACTTGGGGATATGTCCTAAGCCCAGTGGATCTCCTTCTCTTTCTGCAACGACTGAAGGGCTCACAAGCGACCCCGCTACCGTATCATCGAAGTCGTGGTTGATGTCTTCCCATCTCCTGCACGAACAAAGTTAAGCAATCTGCCGGAAGGGAATATAGGACAACGCACGATGGGTTGAGGCTGCCAATGTTATACGCCTTCAACAATGTTGCCTCATCAATTTTAAAGCTGAGTCTAGGCATCTCTACTGTCCTGCAGGCAATATAAAATGTTAGGGGGTGTGCTCAATGTCGAGCTTGGATGACTTGAAAGGAGAAATGAGTGGCGATGGCTATAGGTCTGCACACGTCTCAACAGCTGTTATACCGCGTCAACGAAAAAAGCTCAAAAATCGCGAAAAGACTGTTGAAGAAGGTGAAGGAAGTGTATTATGTCTGACGATGTAGACAGCGATGTGACATGGGCAAGAGGAAGACTGACATCCCTGAGCGACGTGATCAAACACTGTCTTCAACCAACCAGTGAACCACCACCATCTCCATCATCATCATTCTCATGGCACATCATGATTCTCTCGACATGGGGCTTAGTAAAATGTGTATTTCGGAAACAAGAAAGAGTTTAACGTTTAACGTTCAGAATTGGAATGGCGACATTCAAGGCATCGGCAACGAATGTTCGTGGTAACGGGTAACCCATTGGCAACACTGAAAAAGTCTAGACGGCCCGCCTGCATGATGGTCTTTACCACAATGCACATATTCTGCCCAAGGCTTTGCATCAATAGTTTGCTTTGACTTCATGGATTCGAGGTCCCACTCTACAACCAGAGACACATCAAGAATTTATGGAGTGGAGCGAACTGAGGATATTCATGAATCGACTCGTTTTAATGGCCAGAAATGACCAGGGTGTTTGACGCAACGACTACTGACAGAAGTCATGTAGGACCCTCCGTGCTTTTCAACTGCCATCATTCTGACAGGTTGTCCTTATCCCCTCTCTGATAAGGAGTCGTGAATATCGGAGACTGCGCTTTGATTATGTGGAGTTTCTCCTCTCTTTTACCGACAGACACTCGTCGCTATGTGAGCGAAGACGTACAGATTATAACCCTTTTAATCAGCCTTCAGTCTGCTCGAGTCAGATAGAAGATATGTGACTGTACCAGCGTTAGTAAACTAACTCTAAGGACCACATAAATTGGAGTTATTTCATCCCAACATTAACCCCACATCTTCAAAATCACCTTGATTGAATATTACAATGACGACGCTCATCGTCGGAGGTACTGGCAACACGGGCTTTGCTCTCGCCAAACTATTTGAGGCTGCAGGACGCCCTTCACTTCTAACGAGTCGGTCAGGCGAAGTCCCTGAACCTTTCAGAGGTGTCGCATTCGACTGGGCCTATTCGTCGACGTTTGAAAACCCATTCAAATAGACCCTTCGATAACTGGCGTCTATATGATCGCTCCCTTTGCTACAAAGGCTTTACCAATTGTGAAACCCTCCCTGTATCTAGCAGTAGAGAAGGGAGTGAAGAAATTTGTCCTGATTGCGACGATGATGACAAATCCGGGGGGTGGTGGCCCATTCGCAGACGACATCTACCAATACTTTATTGATATAGCCGTTGATTATACCGTCTTGCGCGCGACATGGTACATGGGTTCGTGCGAATCTCTCCATATTTGAGTTTTTGGGTCACTGAATATCACAAATAGAAAACTTTAAGAGAAATTATCTCGACACTATCAAAGGGGAGGGCTATGTCTACTCATGCTCTGGTGACGGCAAATCCCCCTTTGTTTCTACCGCTGACGTCGCAAAAGCGGCCTTCGAAGCACTCACGACGTCGACCAACAACTACTCGCGACAAGCGCCTTACGTTTTTGGTCCAGAGGCTCTGTCTTATGACGAGGTAAGGCAACATTTTATCATTTAAAATTTCAAGTGATGGAGTTAAGCGCTCGGCTAGTCTGCTGCGCTTCTTTCGAAGTGCTTGGCCGTAAGATCGATCACAAGAAACTTCCCGTTGAAGAACGCAGGGATATTTATCTCAGCGTGCTGCCTCAAGAATATACAGATGCCCTTATCGCTGCAGAACTCGACATGGGTGCTGGGAAAGAGGAACAGTCATTCAAAGATCCTGATATAAATAAAATTATCAGGACTACAACATACGAACAGTACTTTAGGCAGAACGTCTTAACTTGGTAATGATAGCATCTGCCTTTCTTATCTCTTTCAATACAGATGATGTCGCCATCTCGATGCGCACTGGGCGGAAATATGATTCAAATCGATGGTTCTCCCATGTACCCCTGTAAACCTTGAGAAAGAAATATAGTAAGCAGATTATTGTCAGTCAAATGCCCTCGGTGTCTTAACAGTGTTTACAACGACTGCGTCCGACTATTCGTTCGCTGCAGATGTCTATGCATCTGTATCTGCTACATACTTGAACCCAATCGATGACTTTTAGACCCTTTATTTGTGACATCCAGCAGGGGTTTAATGATAACCATTTGGCATTCGCTGTTTTAACATGGTCTGCAAGATTAGGTCATGGCTTGCTTGGGGAAACGACCTCGCTCTCAGATTAATCCGTCAACTGCAATTCAACTACCGTCCTATCATCAGTCAGCTGCTATTCCGTGAAACCCGTCATCGTGAGCAATATTAATAGAACTGCAGCCGCATCGAATGATAAAAGCTGCGGAAGAGTCATTGTTCAGATCCCCACCAGCCATTTATCTCATCTAACTTAACACCTCAAGTTTCTTCCCCAGGTTTAACAATGACGAGCCTCATCATTGGCGGCACAGGGAATACCGGTCTTCCTCTTGCCAAGCTCCTTCACGGTGCAGGGCACTCCGTTCTCGTTACTTCCAGGTCAGGAAAAGCGCCAGAGCCGCTCAAAGCGGTCGCCTTCGACTGGACCGACCCTTCTACCTTCGAAAATCCATTCAAAGCGGATCCATTGATCGACAGGCTCTACTTCATCCCCCCAAACGCACAAGACTCCTTGGCTATCGTCAAGCTCTTCGTTGAGAAAGCCATCGCCCATAACGTCAAGAAATTTGTTATGCTGGCCACTTCTCTTACCACACCCGGTGGTGCCTTTGGTGGTGACATCTATCAATACTTCCTCGACAGTCCTTTGGACTACGTGATTTTACGTCCTAATTGGTTCATGCGTCAGTATATCTCTACCATATTCCTTCATGATTTACTTGTGCTGAGACAACGCAGAGAACTTCGCCACTCAATTTGTGACAACTATAAAGACGATGAATTTCTACTCCACCGCGTCTACAGGTGGCAAGGCCATATTTGTTTCGACTGACGACATCGCGCAAGCAGCCTTTGAGGCTCTGACCACTGATAAATATTTGAGAGAGGCACCGTTCGTATTCGGCCCTCAGGCGCTCACATCTGCTGAGGTTAGTCACCTGAAGCCTTAGGCATCGAAGCGACAACTGATTCCTAGTGTAGATGGCGAACACTTTCTCCACCGTTTTGGGACGAGAAATTATCCACAAGTCAATGCCCGCTGAGCAGCGCCAGAGCCTCTTCGAGTCCTTCGGCTTACCGGCACAAAACGCCAAAGCCCTCGTTGACGGTGAACTTGGTATGGCTGATGGGGCAGAAGAAAAGGTGTTCCTGGATCCACAGGTCCCGAAGCATATCGGGAAGGTTACCTTCAAGGAGTTCGTCGAAGCGAATGCTGCGCTGTGGAAGTAAGAGGGACAAACAACAAGGCCTCGGCCTGGTGTTACTGAACGACTATTGATTTCGTTATGTATACTGTACAGATAGTTTGCGAATGTGACGATGTCTTCGGCGTGTTGACGATGAACACACTTGCCCGTTACTTCATATGAAGATAACTTAGCTCCTCGATAGAACAAACGATGGCGTGTACAGCCCGAGCGCCAATAGAGTCGCAATGCTCGGGCATGCATCCTGGCAATTCGAAACTTAGGTTGAAGGTGTCAGTAGTACGACCCTTGCCGTCACCCGTCACTCTAACCCAGTCACCCTTGACGAACATGGCTGCTGGCAGGTCTCCTCTTCCCATCACCATCGGCTCCATGCGTACGAATGATTATTCAGATGCGGCCCAAGGGCTCAGCACAATTACCGTCGACCTCATAATACTCATATGCTCTTACCTCAAAGGAAGAGATATCATCTCCTTGCGACAGGTGAAACTCGATTTCTGATGCCTTGTATCCTTTGGCAATACTCTGATTATTAAAAAGACTTGTAGACACTTGGCAGACGCGACACAAGGGCGTTCTATATGGCTCGATGCAGCTAGAAGGGCGTGTCGTGACAACGCTGTGTACGAGCCATCCTTCAATCTTCCCAACGCGACGATTCGAGAACTCGAGTACATGAGCACAGGGATTCATCGATTTAATCACCTGGTGCAATCGGCATGGAGAAAGGCAGTATCTTCCTATGACACAGCAATGGTCGGTGTTAAACCACACTTACGCCAGCAGAGACCCCTTGAGCTACCTACTCTTCCCGTTACCCGTATGCGCAGGTTTGCCCTTCCGGTCCATGTGTATCAGCCCACTTTAAGGCAGCTGGAGCTGGTCCCTGGAGGAAGATTCCTCATTACAAGTACACTCGAAACAAAAGGACGGCTCGATATTTATGACTTATGCATCTGCAGCAAGACTCAGGGCGACAATGACTCCGAACTCTCCCTCTCCGTTTCAATTCATCCAGGCCCCGGCTTTCTCTATTTTGCACTTCGTCCGTATTCGGATTCCAGAGTTTTAAGTCTATTATTGACTTTCGGCGATGTGTACCACGAGTCAGTGCTATCTCTTTCTCAAACAGAGGATTGCTCACCACAACTTGAAACTATAAGATCAAGTGCCTCGGAAATCATATCTACCTCAGAGATCGTTGACATAGATCTCTCGACCCCGCACCCAATTATTGTCAAGAGGCACGAAAAGATAAAGATTCCTGCTCCTAGGGGATGCTTCTACAGCTCAACATCCGTGATCAACGACGACTTCGCTGTCAGTAAAGAAAACCAGCTTACAATAGGAAACTTTACCACTCGGATGTTCGCCAGATGGCTCCTACCCATAACCGCAATCGAGGTGTGTTTCTGTTGTTTGTATTTGAACAGAGAGACATGTAACGTGTATCTCGTCCCAGACGATGATAACAGACACCGAGATTTTCGTCGTATCGCGTTATTACCGAAACAACCTGCTTCAAGGGCACTACGCTTCTGTTCTGGTGTACAACAGACCCCCTTTGACGCTCAATTCGGTGGCATTGTTGCACCATCATCCAAAATTGATGGCGCCTGATGTTGTTCTTCATCTTCCGGACGACATCGCTCCTTATGATCGGGCAAGCGCTGTCTATGAAGGGTACACAGGGTGCTTTCAGTATCCCTGGTTTGATCTCATTCCGCGCTTATCACCTCCCTGGGTTCAATATTTCACTCGTGTGAGGATCCTCAAGGATGTAGATGGTCAATACATTCTCGATGTATCATCGGTACCTATTCAGAAGGAACCCGTGGATTGTTCCCCCAGACACAGGGTACATGAGCTCGACGAGAAGATATCGAAGTGGTGGCCCGAGGATGATATACCGGGTCCGGAGATAATGTGTTCATTGGAGGATATTCGACCTAGCGGCGACCGACATGGGCCTGACAGTATCCCGTCAGTTGTGCTGTATAATTGGGAAAGTGATTGGAATGAAATTCCACGAACGACGGTCCAGGCCAGCCTTTGTGCTGTCAGTGGGAGACTGGTGTATAGTCCCTCACTGGTCCCATTGATTAGCGGTATGGTTCGAGTGAGGAAAGTAGTAGTTGTCGACTTTTTACCTTCTACCTCTAGTAGCGGTTTAGACTAAACATCTAGCGTCCTTTTTCGGGCATTGTAAGTAGCTATAACAATTTTCGAATATTATTGCCCTTGATGGATACAGCATTGCTGAGAAGGAATAATGTCCGATATCTGGTTCTCACTTTGACTCTATTGCCCCCCAAAATATTTTCACCCTGTCCAATGACGAAAACGTGCTGAGACGGGGCTGAACCATATTCTACTGCAATCTTGTACCCGCTTCTCGACTACTTTTAAAAATAAGACAATTTGAAGTCGGACAGGTACCGGGTGCCGTTTTGCCCATGTTCGTTGTCTGCTCGTGCTCTGGTGATAACCCGACTTCTCGCCATCATTCGTTGTTTCTGTCCGAGTCAAACTCTCCCGAAATGTGTCCTCCTAACAGAGCCCGTATCTCACAAGCTTGTCTCGATACTATTCCCTCTGATATACTGATGCATATTTGTGGATATTTAAATGGAACGGACATCCTCACCGACGCACCTCTATCAAAAAAACAAAACCCTACTCATAATTTATGCAAAGACGTGCGAGTCTCTGGCACTTGCAACTCGCGCGCGATCTATCTGGATATACGCGGCTCGCCGAGATTGCAGAGAGAATCACCTCTACGGCCGTCGTTTGACCTTCCCAACATGTCTACACGGGCGCTTGAATTCCTGAGCACCGGACCCATCGGTTCAATCGGCTCATACAATCGGAGCTGGCAAAGACGTTCGAGGACACCAGCCACATGTCCAACTCAGATGATAGAGGTGTTGCGCAGAATGGGCCAAGCACCTCCTCTGGTAGACTGAAACCCAGACTCACACCTATCCGCGTGAACAAGCACCTCTGTTCCCCGCAGTCGTCCTATTGCATGAAGCTGGTTCCAAGGGGAAGGTTTTTGATATCAGTCGACTTTGAATCCCGTGACACTGTTGAGATTTATGACTTGTCGTTGCTTGATGAGTGGTCTTTCGATGAAGCCCCAGGCTTTCAAGTTGACACTGACCGCCTGGAGCTCCAAACGTGCATCAGATTCGAACAACATGATCTCGTCACCTTCTCATTTCATCCATCGCCATCAGCGGAGTCCGATTCGTTGAGATTCTTGTTGATATGCGGGTCCGACGAGTGAGTCGTATTGTAGCTATCTCGAGTCAGTACTTATTTGAGTGAAACTTAAATTTATAGTTCCTACGACTATACAGCTGAGCTCGCTGACGTCAATCTCTCCTGTAAACCCGCAGTCACAAGATGAAGATTAGTGAAACAGCAACATCGAGCTTATCCAAATGATCCAAATCTCGCGTCCAAGCATTGTTGAACAAGGACATCATTGTGATCACATATAATCGGCTTGTTACAGTGTGGAATTGTGCGACTATTTAGGAAATGTGCACAATGGAATGTCCCCATACAACCAACCAAGGTGTGTGCAATTTCACAGAAAAGAGCAGCGCATTCGAAGAATATCTGGAGCGAATCATGTTACATAGCTCTTCATGAACGATATAGCATCATAACGGTCTCCGTTGAGCCTCCGATATTGCGCGGCAACCAAAATACGCCTGGTGTCTACATCTATACAATCCCTCCGCTCACCCTCGATACTGAGGAACTGTCCCATTATCACCCGGGGGATAGGGTCGTTGAGGTCTTCCTACCATTTCCGCGCCGTACCGCATCCCGGCTTCCAAAATTCTGTCACGCAATATCAAAATGGTACACTGGGAGTGGCTGGCCCATCTGGTTTAAGCTGATCCGTCCAGGTTCAGACCACTTCCACCGCGTCAAACTCGTACAGGAGGAGAGGGACACTGTCAATGGTCGGCATTACAACCTCGACATCCTTCCGATAGTCTGGCGAGGCCGCACATCCGGGTCTCGGAGCGCGTCGGTCCAAATGGCATACGAAAACAATGAGAAGGTGTCAACGTGGTGGGGTAATTCGAGCTCATACGCAGGGATGTCTTGTCACTTTGATGGCACATTTCCAGCGAACGATATCATTAGAGAAGAAAGCTCGAGGGATGCAGTTGATGTAGGTGTGGGTTATCAAAGTTTTCAGTAACATGTACAAGCTTGTGTGCAATCAAGGGGAGACCGACATATGTAGATCTGGTAATACCGGCGCTTGAACGCATTTCCTCTAGGGGAATCATTAACGGCTGGTTAATGTCTCATTCATCCTTTGATTGCTGAATGAATAGCGACCTACGTAGATATCTCCAGAACCGGGCTATATTGTCAGAATATTACCACCAATTTCCTTATCGACGCCGCCCTAGTCACAACCTTCAAGCTGTCCCCCAACGACCGTTTCGAAACCTTCACCTCAAGAATTTAGCTATCTCCCAAAAAACTAAGGCTATGTAATGGTTTAAACCACGTACAATCGATGGATACTAATACACAAGAGAAAAGGTGAAAAAAAAGAAGAATTCGAGACGTGAAAGAAAGAAAAGAGAGGATGCCATCCCAAAACTCGAAACGCGCCAAATCTCAAGATTACCAACAGCGGGAAGGGCGTCCATTCGAATCAAGGGTGGAAAAAAAGAGGGTGAATGAAGTGGACGTAACCGAAGAGCCTAACTACGTGTACTAAAAATAAAATGAAATAATATTGAAACAGAAAACAGAGCCAAGTTTGAGCGGAGATGTGAAAAAAAAGTGAAGAAAATCATACATGAATCATGGTCATAACAAGGGTGTAGTAGTATGTGGGTGTTGTTCGTATGTGTGTGTGGATGTGTTAAACTGAGATTATGATGAAGGGATGAAAGGATAAAATCATGAGAGGAGTGAATGAGAGAAGAAGACATAAAGAAGCTGTCTATGTGGGGTTTTTAAAAAAGTACAATGGTCGAGTGTGAATGGGATCGCCAAATGACTGAAGATGATATTTATATATGAGAATTCGAAGCGAGGACACGAGAACTGAGGTAACGCGTCGAGGAGAGGCATAGAACAGGGTCGACAGGTCGCGTAGATGTCGATTATATCGCGTGCTTCAAGACTTGTCCAGGCCGAGTAAGTTGGCAATATAGCCATAAAAAGTGACAATTTGCGCTCGGAAAGCGGATAATCTACCATCTTCTCATGATAAGACGTCGTGTTCGCAATGTTCTCCGGATCGAAAACCCAGTCGTTCAAATTGGACAAACCCACCAACAAACTGGACCCACCACCTCAGCAGATGACGCACGACCCACAACATCCAGCCTCGTTCGAAACTTCTCCTGTGCCGTCCGTATTATCTAAAAATGCAGGATAAACGCATAGAATGAGCAAAAATGAAAGAAAATGATGATCAATTACATGTCAACAGTCGAGTTAACCAAAGTAAGTGTTCCAGGGGCGAAAAGAACGCATATAACGGCATTTTGTGCGCATATATGGAGCTTTCTCCCCGGAATGCAATACGCCGAAGAAAAATAAACAATAAACTCACCCTCTGTCTGCCGTCTTCTTCTCTTTTTCATCATACCGTCTTCAGGAGCGCCAGACCCTGATGGTCTAATCGAAAGATGCATTATTGTTGAGGGAGGTGTAGCGTTAGGATTGGAGGGTGTGGGTAAGGGTAGATGGGTTGGTAGTTTTAGATCTGAATGTATTATTATGTTAGTTGTGAGGTCGCGAATAAGAGATAATGATCAAATGAAATGCAAGCACCACTACGACGAACAGCAGCAATGTTGGTGTGCAGCACGCGTTAAATAAAACATCGCACATATACCCAGTGAAAAGGGCTGTTGTCCAAGAATAGCCCCAAAGAGAAAGCCGTAGAACATCAGAGACAAAAATAAAGGATACGCACTGGTCAGCGTCTCGTCATCCTGCAGCATTCTGCCGAGGTACAGCACGCGAAGGAAGGCAGGTGCAGGCGGACGCTCGTCTTGCCAGTCTGCATTATTTTACAAGAACCATAACGGAGAGCGTCGTCAATAATAATGGAGAAAAATTATCAGAAATCAAATGTAATGAATCCGACAACAGTGACGACTCACCCGCAGGCCAAGAATTCCACGCCAATTCCTTGACTCTCCCAATCGTCGTTTCTGGTGGGAACGACATGGTCTTACGCCTTCCAGAGATAAGGAGGAACGTGATATACGTCTGCGGAGTCTGAGGCACAGCAGGGTCTCCACTTGTTGAAGGTGTCGTCGTAACTGCACCTGCGACTACAGTGTTGACAGGTTGTGATGATACTTCATTCTGCCTCTGGTCCTCTGAAACTGACGTGATAAGTGCAGGCGCTTGAACTTGTGGTGTTGACGATGATGGTAGCTCTTCAGTAGGGATTTGTTCTGTTAGTTCTTGTTCAACTCGCAATGGCGTGAAGCTGTCGTTATTACTAGGAGCCTGTCCTTGGCCGCGTCCACCCTGCTCTTCTGATACCGTCTCAGGATGCCGGGTCGATGCGTCATGATCGTTTCCAATGTGAGTGAGTGAAGTGCGTGCTGATGCCGACTGGGATGTCATTGGTGGCGGCGCTGGCAGAAGGTGTTGCTGCTGCTGTTGATCGGTGACTGCATGTGGTCGATCCGTTGAGGACGTGTCCATTGCTCCTAACGTCGAGGGCGTTGGTGATGATCGTGGTGGTTCTGAGGACAGAGTTAAGGGTACCGCGTGGGTGTGAGTTGGATTATTGGAGCTGAGGTCAACTTGAGCTGGCGTCTGACTTGGTGTCTGTTGTGTATCGTGTGCTGTTGATGGTTGTTGTGTGATTGATGTCATGCTCGCTGTTGTCCACGGTGATGACGGCAACTAGAACAACGACAGCAACGATGACAACGACTACTAGAGCGACGACGACGACTGCAACGGCGACTGGGCCAGGGTGTCGTAGTCAGTGGAAGAAAGGAGGAATGTGTGGTCTTGTTTTGATTCACTGTCTTAACCCAAGTTTATATATAGCTTACAAAAGTCCTTTGGCGAATAAGACACTCATTCTTCAAAAATACACATGAAATTCAAATAAATTCTAATAAAAAATAATTTCATGTTCTTAAAAGGTCACCAAGACCTATAATTGTAGAAATGCATGGTAATTTCTTGCCATCTCATGTTTCTGTCATTCCAATATCTCTACCGCTTCGACATCGGGAACCTTCTCCGTTTTATTTTAAACCATGGGCACTTGAATCTAAATAAAAATCGGTCATTTTTGCTCCTACTTTCAGACTTCCCTCGCAGTCGCATGCGCAGTCTAGTCTATACAAGTCACTCGACTTACCCACTCCCAACTTCCCTGCTTTTTTCTTCCCAAGTGCCCATCTCCTACCTTCAACGTCACCCATTCGATATTCCGAGTCTTCCCACAGTGCTTCCTTTTCGCTAGACACCCTCGGAAAAGAGTACAACCTCGAACGCATATGGATGGCTCTCGAAACATACCTGACCCTGGTCTCATGCCATCCCAGTCACCTTCATTCTACAAACATACATCTCGCACAACAGGGTCTAACCTACATATGCACCATTGACATCCGAGTCTTGTCCGAGTCTTCACGATGTTGATGGAGTCTACCATTTCCGAATCTGTACGATCGGCCCTTCCGTTGCTTTCCAAGGGCTGAAGAAATACTGAATTCCCAGGAATGAATTATCCTCCGTAAATCCTCTTCGGACTTGACAGGGCTCGTGTCACGCAATGTCTTCGTCCGACGGCGGCGAAGGCTAAATGACAAGACACGGACGAAATGGGCAATGTTAGAGAGTCAGCCTTTCTATTCAGTTCTGAACTTCTCGGCTGATTCAAGCTCTAAATTGCTGGCTCCGAGAGACTGTCAAGGCGATCACTGCAGGATCTTCCGAGAACCTCCTCTGTTTATCAGCTGTGCACTACGCTGCTTAGACCTTATCAACAGCTTTCACTTTCACTTTAAGCCTTGAGGTTTAACTTCCGAGAGCCGTTTATAAAATTTAAATGAGGTTCATTAAAGCCCACGCTGATCAACAGAGCTAACCTTGAACGCATGAGATAATCACAAGCTTCATGGGCCACATAGGTGTGGGGTCGACGCCCGAATCATGACCCACTCGAGCCATCGGGACTCATTAGTTTAAAAATACAAAACGAATCATCACAGAACCGCGGATATATACCGATGTCGGATCGAGTCAGACCAAGTCGTCATTGTGCTTATCCGAGCGCTTATCAAATATTAATGCAGATGATAGTGACCAGCGTGTGCCATCAGATTTCGAATCGCCGATTGATAATGCAACAACTCAAGGAATGTGGTTCTCGTCCAATTTGTCGAAGAACTATGATGTCAACCAAATTAAAATTCAACTATTAAACAGCCTTCTCTCGTGACTGACTGCTACTCAACAGGTAGATAATCGACCACCACAATGCAAGGCTCACTCGGCAACCGATCATAGGGACTCGTATCATCGCAATACACCATCCTCCCCTTGACTGCACAAAAACCTGACGACATCACTCCAAAATAACTGCCGACCTCTGCACTCACCACATCAATACTTTCCCTACTAACTCCATCCTCCGGAAACGTATCACCAAAATGGCAAGAAACTCCACCAATATCGCTTGAGCCCTGCCATACCATCAGAATCTTTTCGTGGTTTTCGTACGGCCATTGGTGCGCGAAGCCATTGTCGCCCACAGGTGCTGGCGGAAGGATGTGAAGACCGTACTCTCGCCCTGTGTCGTTGTCATTGTGTACCAGCTTGACACGAGAGAAGACATCCGTTTGCTCAATCCGATGGATCACATCAAACCAGATTGACCATAAGCCGCTGCAGTTGTACCACTCTGATGACGGGACGCGATATGTAGTAAGTGGGAGAATACGGGCAGGAAAGGGGAGAGTGGTATCAGCGCCTCTGTCCTTCGGGTGATAACTGGACAGTTCCTCAGGCTTGAGAGTGAGTTCGGGGATTGTGAAGAGGTAGATGCCGGGTGGTTGATCATCGTGATCGGAATGCACGCAAATGAAGATAATATCAGTGTCGGTTGTGAAGATCTAAATGGGAAGTCGTTTTAGAGGGTACTAATTGGTGGGGTTCTTTTGGTGTTGTACACACCTGGGACGGTTCTACAGAGGTATGCCATTGTGCGCACTTCCTCGTAGTGCAATTCCACACTGTAACAAGACAACTTGAATCGATGAATATAGCGACGATGTCCTTGTTTAGCGATGTAAGAACATTCGAGTGCGGTAGCATTGCTACTGTAACCTTCGTGCGCCCTTTTATCATTGAAGGAGAACAGGAGAGATCGACATCTACGATCTCAGCCGTACACTCGCATTTTGGGGGCTTGACAGGCCTAGAGTTTTACTCATTTAGCCGGTCATTCAGATTAAAACATAAGACCACGCACTTGTCGACGAGATATGTCAACAGAAGTCTTACCTCGTTGTCATTGGATGATGATGACGAATGAATTGAGAAATCAGCGAGGTTGTTTGGTTTGATCGTAAGACAGGGCTGTAGTTGCGAAGACTCGCTCGATGCCTGAGCCAATGAAGGTTTATCGAACGGAGACAAGTCATGGATCTCGAGGGTCCGATGACGTCCAAAATTAGCTGTTACTAGAAATCTTCCGCCTGGTATTAGCTGCAGTCGTAGTAGCGACGAAAATTCCGGATCCAGCTTTCGAGTGAAGTGGTGCACCTGGACAGAGGTTAGCATAGGCTTGTGTCCTGTAGAATTGGTGTTCGATCCGTGAAGATCCCCCTCTTTGCTTGAACAGAGCGCAGAAGTGGTATCCTTGGGCACCTTGTCCAACTCCGATCGCACGAGCTGATTGAACCGATGGGTCCCAGTGCTTAGATACTCGAGCGCTCGTGTTGACATGTTGAGAATGTCAAACGAGGCTTCGTACAGTTGGTTTTCTTTGCACGCCTGACGCGCTGCATGTGTCCATATAGAGTGCTCGCGCGTTGCAATTGCTATGACTTTGCACGTCTTGGAACTTTAAGTCAGATTCTTATAAAACAAATGCGCGACAACTACCTTCCTCAACTGGAGAATATCTTTCGCTCTGAGATAATATCTGCATATGTGTATGAACAGGTCAGACGGAATAGTGTCGAGATTTGCATATGAAAACAAATTAGATGGGGTTTGTGAATTCATCTATGAGTCTGGTGAGTGGCACGGTTGAAAGGGCAATGCGAACTTCATGCATCACAATCATTCTCGTTCCGAGCATCATCGGCCGGCAGTCGGTCCGGACTAACACACGAGATTATTGGGTACTGGTGCAATGTAAAGCTCCAAAAGATTCCGATTCGAAGTCTGAAATTCCATTCGTTAAAATATATTCCTGAACCCAATTCCAAGGCATTCAATTGTATGGCTTCTACTCGACAGGCAGATAATCAACCACTATAATTCGAGGCTCGTCTCCACACCACTCATCCTTGGGATTGGAATATGGCTCAAAGTACACAAGCCGCCCTGTGACTGCACAAAAGCTTGTCCACAGCATTATGGAAGATAGGGCTACAGCTGAACCAACCAAATCCCTGTTTTCATAGATGAATCCATCTGCTGGAAACGTATCATCAAAATGGAAGTGCAGCTGTGCAAGGTCGGGATCCCTCCACCACGTCAAGAGCGTTTCATGATTTTCGTATGCCATTTGGTGGCCAGGTTCATAGATGAATCCACTACCTAGAGGAGCGGTCTGAAAGACGCGGAGACCATACCGTCGTGTCCCAATATCATTCCCCTCGCACACCAGCTTGACGCGAGAAAAATTGGGCGTCTCTTGATGAACGAGATCGAACCAGATTGGCCAACCGCTCTCAGTACACCAGTCGCATATGACACGACATCCGGCCAGCAGAAAATCTCTCCTTGGGACAAATTCAAAGGGGATGAAGAAATGAGTGGTCATGTCCCGTGGTTGGTAGCTGGGTAGCTCCTGAGCATAAATGGTGAGCGAAGGGATGTTGTATATGTAGACGCCGGCAGCCTGTTCCTGGTCCAAGAACACGGACCCTACAGAGACGACGATGACATCTGTGTCGTTGAGGAAAATCTTGATGAAATCATGTTAAGAACGAGTTAAATATTAGGGTCGTTTTTGAGGATTGAACATAGTACCTCAGTTGGTATTATCGAAATAATCCATTGTGCACATTTGTTCGTGGTGCAATTCCACACCGTAATGAGCCGGTCAGATGTGACCGCAACGATGTCCTTGTTCAGCGATATGCAGAAGGATGAGTACGGCGGGGATGGCATAGTAATCCTCGCGTGGCTTTTTATGACTGCGGGCGAACAGGAAAGGTCGATGTCTACGACCTCGGCCACGATTTGTAGGGAACTATAAAATGAAATTTCAACGCACTTCGCATGAGTTCAATATGCAATATAGATAAACACAACGCCACTGACTCTTTGTTCATGGACCTCATCAGAGCTCTCACAGCTTGTGGCTTGCATGATGGTGATGGATGAATCGAGAAATGGTTAAGGTTGATTCGTTCGATTGCAATGCATGGCGGGGGGAGCAAGTTGGACTGTTTGACGTTCAGCTGAGATAAGTCATAAATTTCGACGGTTGAGAGAGGTTCAAATTTTATCATCACTACTAGAAACCTTCCTCCAGGTATCACTTGTACACTGTGTAACGACTCCGAGCGCCATCTAGGTTCCAACTTTTGAACGCGGACAGGGTTGAGCGTGGATGCAAGCCCTTTCAGATTCGGTTGACTATTCGAGATGTCTTTGTACCTGCTGTCAATAGGTACTTTTTCTAGCTCTGATTTTACTAGATGATTGAGGCGATGGGTCCCGGTGCTCAGATATTCTAGTGCTCGTGTTGACATGTTTAAAATGGCGAAAGAGGGCTCATATAGAAGATTCTCTTTGCATGATCGACGAGCTGCACAAGTCCATATAGAGCGCTCGCGAGTTGCGAGTGCTATGGGCTTGCACGTCTTGGGGCCCTAAGTAAGATTTCAAAATGACAAAAAGGGCGACTATTACCTTTCTCAACTGCAGAATATCTTTTGCTTTAAGATAATATTTGCATATGTGTATGAGCAGATCCGAAGTAATGGTATCCAGATTGATATGTGGTGGTATTTCAGATGGGGTATGTGAATTCATCGTTCGCGACGATGAGTCTGGTTGGTAGCAAGGTTCAAAAGGCAATGCAAACATTGCGCAGCATGCTACCTCCGTCCATCACGGACCAGTAGGAGTCGGTCCGGACGAACATTACCATTGTTAACGCTCATAATTCAGGATGGCAGGAGTAATGGATACATTTCAAGACTTGCCCAATTAAAACAAGATTCCACCACCTCAAATCTAATTCCAAACAACCCAATAGTTTTACTACTCTCTACTCGATAGCGGGCAAGTAATCAACCACAACAATCAGAGGCCGTCTGTGGATCCACTCATTCAGATCTAATTTCAAGTACACTAGTCTCCCCTTGACTGCGCAAAAGCTGGTCAACATCGGTGTCGAAGTCGCGGTACGACTTGTTTCAGCATCAACCGCATCCCTGTATTCGCTGACTATTTCATCTGCTGGGAATGCATCACCAAAATGACAAGATATTCGATCTCGAGCTGACCTATGGGCCCACCACGTCAGCACCTTTTCGTTGTTTTCGTATGCCATTTGTTTTGCCACTGGCGCCGCTATATTAGATAGATCACCCAGAGGTATTGTCGGAAAGATGTGTAGTCTGCATCGCAGCCCAGGGAGATTCGCGGGCTCATGCACAAGTTTAGCGCGAGAGAATATGGCGGAATGTCTGTGGATGAGATCAAACCAGATTGGCCATCCACTTCCTGTATACCAATCTGATATTGCACGACATTTTGCAAGTCGGAAGGTGTTCCCGGAGGGAAATTCAAAAGGTATGAAGAAGTCGGCGG
Source organism: Panaeolus papilionaceus (assembly GCA_015501605.1). Taxonomy (NCBI): domain Eukaryota; kingdom Fungi; phylum Basidiomycota; class Agaricomycetes; order Agaricales; genus Panaeolus; species Panaeolus papilionaceus. The sequence continues at coordinate 734,810 of JADNRZ010000014.1, forward strand.
GCACTTCATGTGGTTTGTGACTGGGCAGCTCCTCAGGCCTCAGAGCAAGCGGGGGGATGCTGTATATGTAGACACCGAGAGTCTGGGAATTTTGTTCATCTTGTTCTGAATACGTGGACCCAAGACATACAAAGACTATGTCGGTGTTGTTTAGGAAAATCTAGATGGAAAAATAGTTAAATGTCACTGAATTGGAGAGTTCCTTGGGAGTGGGCAGACCTTCGCCGGTTTTTTAGGGATATTCCATTGTGCACATTTGTTCGTAGCACAGTTCCACACAGTAGCGATCCGGTCAGATATCATCAACACGACGTCCTCGCTCAACGATGTGAGGAGAGACGAGTGCGGCCGTACTGGCGTAGTAAAACTTGTGCGTCTTCTCGTAACCGCTGGAGTACGGGAGAGATCAATGTCTATGATCTGAACCAGAAGCGTGGGGGAGCTATAAAACTTGAATTTTAACATATCCCACCCTTGTTGATATGCGGTTTGGATAACCAGGAAGCCACTCACTTGTCAGTCGCGTATTTCAGCAGGAATCTCACTGCATTGTGCTCCGATGGCGGTGACGGATGAATGGAGAAGTCAACGAGGTTGGGTTGCTTCAGGTCGATTTCGAAGCAAGGTTGGAAGTGCGGGTCAGAGCTTGGTGCTCCATCATTGAACGACTGTTGATCAACCAGTGACAAATCATATATGAGAAGAGCCGAACGGGATACAGTGTCTACTGTTACAAGAAACCTTCCTCCGGGTATCAGCTGCATTTTGGTTAACAACCGTGACCATCCTGGATTCAGCTCGTGTATGCGGACAGGGTTGAGTGTGGGTACGAGCCCTGTAGGTGGGATGTGCGACGCATGAAAGCTTCTACTGATATTTGTATAAAATGAATATCTGCCGTTCTTATCCGCCCCTTCTAGCTCCAATCGCATGACCTGATTAAACCGATATGTTCCAGTGCTCAGATGCTCAAGCGCTCGTGCTGACATGTTTGGTATGTCAAAAGAGGGTTCATAGAGAAGATTTTCTTTGCATGCCCGACGAGCTGCACATGTCCATATAGAGCACTCGCGAGTTGCAAATGTCATAGATTTACAGGTCTTGGGACTTTGAGTAGAGTTCATATAGAACAAATGAACAATTATCACCTGTCTCAAGTGGAGAAGGTCCTTCGGCCTGAGATAGTATCTGCATATGTGTAGGAACAGGTCAGAAGGAATGGTGTCGAGATTGGGATGTGAAAATATGTCAGACGGGGTACGAGAGCTCATTGCTCTATGGATATGACGGCGATGAGGTTTGATGCGGACGATAACGTTGAAACGACACGCAGTCAGTCACAACTACCAGTTCGACGGCCGTCGGTCCGGAGTAACGTCATATTCTCGATAAAATTTGAGTCTTGGGTACAAAAGCCAATGATGAATATGCGATACAATACGGAAAACAATTAAATAGTCCAATACAGTTCGCTTTACGGTACAAGGTTCATGAAGCTGAGCTCTTGGACTCCCATGAAAGCAGGTGACATAAAACGATGCAATTCCTTTCGTGGTCCACATAACAAAACTTGCCCGTCACGGGACAGAGCGAAAATTGACGCTTCGTTGGGCTGTCCATCTTGCACAGCACGACATAATTGTCCTGGTTGATGGGCGAATCAAACAACACTGGCCCAACGTGGCATTTGATGGTGCGACCCTTCGAAATCCACCACAGGACGGACGAATCGTTGCACAGGCGCATTTGAGGCCCGTATGGTGAGTGATCCTTTGCCAGAGCGGACTTAGGGCACGGCATAAGGGTGTATGTCGATATATCATTAGGGTCCGTCTTCTCGAGCTTTAATCTAACAAACGATGTACCGGGAGCTTCGACTAAGTCAAAGCAAATCGGTTGTATCTTGCCAGTATACCAGTCGCCTATTGCCCTGCACAAAAAGTAACGACCTTCTGGTGGAGGGAGTGGCAGAGTAACATTAGGGGCGATGAACGCTGGTAGTGGTGACCCGTTGACAAGGGTTTCCGATGCGTGTGGTTGCAGAGGCGGGATCTGCCAGACACGAAGAGCTTGTTCGTCCACGATGGCAATAGCATCGTCTTCAAGGAAGAACTAATGAGAATACACTTAGCATCAAGGCAGACTCATGTGCATTAAAAAGAAATAAAAACTGAATGCACCTGTCTGGGATTAGTTCCGGTGTCCCAGGATACGAATCTATTCCGCACAAAATCCCAAACAGTCATCACAGATCCTGATAGAATGCAAATCCGGTCTCCTTCAACAGTGGCAAAATTCTGATGGCCCTGTGATCTGAGCGTCAAAGAGGATATCATCGCTGTTGAAGGGGGATACACAGAAAAATCCAACTTGATCATTTCATAATGACGGTAGCTGGAAGTGAATTAAAACTCGTCAGAGGTCAGAGTATGCTGATGTGACTTACTCAGACCCGTTGATTTGCTTTCGAAGACGCAGTCGTAGAATGTTAGAGTCCGTGGTGGGATTGACGCTAAAGGATCGAACATCTCTCGATATATAACGGATCGGATTTGTCGCCATAGGCACTCCAAGATATCCAAGGTCCCATAAGTGAAGGTCGGATCTATGCAAAGTGAACAGGTATCTTCCCCCAGGTACTAAAAAAATCCTGTTGCATCTTCTTGCTCGAAAGTGTGATAGCCATAGTCGGGAAGTTAGCAGTGATTGTATAAACGGTTGAGAACGACTCTTCTTCTGAGCGTCGGCGACACATCTTTCAAATCGGTATGGATCTAAAGCAATGCGCTGGAGCTCCGGGATTGGTAGACGATAAATATCATCAAACGAGGGTGCGAAGACAGCGTTTTTGTCCCAGATTGTGCGGATGGCTCCATACCACACTGTCCGCTCCCGAAAGACTAAATGCATCGTCCTACATGTCTGAGCAATAGCCGCCGTCATAACATTGTCAGATGGGGGGTTGGATATAGCTGCTTACCCGCCCAAGTCTAAAAATATCTGGAGGTTCCGCGAAGCCGGTGATCTTTGTGAGGATTTCAAACGGGAGATCACAAAGTCCAAGGAAAGCTGATGTTGCTAGTTGCGGTACCAAGTCTACAACCAGATCCTCTGCCATTGACGAGGATAGGCTGATTTATATCCAGACAGTTGGACGCTCTATCCAGCACTGAATTCGGTTCACATTCAAGGAGGTTTACGTTGGACGGATGTTCGGGTGGAAATCTGTCGTGAGATGGTCTTTCATTGAGGACATTGACTTGTTTGTGCACTGTGACTTTCTCAGGCCTTTAAAGGGAGTGGCAAACAAGTATCATCAACCCGATACAACGACCGTCTCCTATCATTCTCCTTCGACTTGAAGCCTTTCAGATGAAAGGAGCCTATATACGCCAGGCTCAGCAGTGTATATGTAGCACCATATTACTTTATTTACATTTCTACTGCCAAGAAGATTTGTTATTTTGAAAGAAATCGCCCAAAGTAGTCCTCTCGACCAATATGCGCTCAACAGGAGAATTGAAAGCATCCACCCGAGTTCCATAGGCAATACGCCCCTCTGCACCCGAAAGTGCGTAGGCATATTCTGCTGGGACTGCAAATAAAGTAAATATATCCCGAAGTCCATCTCGAGTAATGCGCTTGTGTAGGATCTCCCGTCTGAGAACTTAAGAGAGCAGTTCAGCAGCCTAAGACAAGGGAGTAATGATGAGCATGAGAGTCAAAAAAGATGAAGGGATTGAAGTTTCTTTTACCTGATCGTATAAAACAGCTCTGGGCCTATAGCAAGTAGATCTCCCCGTGTAATCTTATTAGTAGTAAGAGCCTCGAAGGCTGCCTGGGCGATATCTTCAACAGAAACGAAAGGAATCCGGCCAAGCGACAGAGTAAACCCGCTTGTTTTGCTTGATGCTTGACTCAAATTGTTCATCTGGGTTGTAATGTTGGAACACGGGTCACAAGTTAGGGAAAGAGAACATACGCATGAATCATGTCGGACGCAACGCAACAAATTCTACATCAGTCTCGATGAGGTACTCGTGAATGTTACCCATCATAGGTCCCGCTACTGTTAAGGAGAGCAGCACAAACTTTCAAACTCCCTTCGAGAGTGTAAGGTCAATAAATTTCTTGTCAATGGGTGCGGGATCTAAAACAGGAGGGCTGACATTATAGACGCGACCAATCGAAGCGTCGAGTTCGAATGGATTTTCGAATGTCAAAGCCTCAAACCAGTCAAAAGTGACTCCTCTAAAAGGTTCACGTACCTTTCCTGACCTTGATGTGACGAGAGTAGAGATGGCGGCTTCGTGCAGAAGCTGTATGAGAGGTCGCCCTGTGGACCCTCTTCCCCCAACGACGAGAACCGTAGATGCCATGTCACCCAAGGGTTGCTTTGTCAGGGACAGTGAATTGGTAATGAATGCTGCTACTTTCGATAGCGTTGGCTTTTATTCTCGAAGGCTCTCCATCCCTCGTGATAATTTCTAACATTCTAGGGCCGCGCCGAGAGTACGCGTCACAGCACTCCAGAGCAAGTTCGAAATATCATTACAAAGCCACGCTGTATGCGCTCATCCCCCATCAAACCACTGAGGCTGGTCTGTGTCGGATAGTTACCATACTCGGCCACTAAATTTCTGCGCGATCGCACAGAACGTGGGAGGCCTCATTTAAATTATAAGTAGTCCCAAATTAAAGGCCATTGATTTTGATTTACATAGAATCCATACATATGTATACAATCCGCTCATTACTTCCACAATGTAGCATTCGCCTCCACGAACTCCTTCAATGTAGTCTTCCCAATGTACTTAGCTTCCTTAGGGTCGAAGAACACCTTCTCCTCTACTCCTTCCGACATACCAAGCTCAGCATCAACAAGGGCTTTAGCATCGGCTTTAGGTAAGCCAAACGACTCAAATATCTGGGTGCGCTGCTCAGTGGGTATGTGCTTGTGAACAATTTCACGACCTAGAACGCTCGAAAATACTCGAGCAACCTGAAAGCCAGTTAGTGTATGTTTAGAACTTTAGCTGCCAGTACGAACCTCATCAGTCGTCAGTGGTTGAGGACCGAAAATGAATGGCGCTTCCTTCGAGAACTTGCCCGTGGTAAGCACCTCAAAGGCCGCTTGAGCGATGTCGTCGGTCGAAATGGGGATCGTCTTTCCACCCTCGGATACCGTGAAGAAATAATTCTCTTCCTTGATCGTCTTGACGTACTCAAGAGCAAAATTTTCTAATAAAGATAAGAGGTAAATTAGCGATTTAATCAAACACTGGCAGCAAAAGTACTAACGCATGAACCAAGTAGGACGCAGAACTGTGTAGTCGAGGGTACTATCGATGAAGTATTGAAGGATATCACCAGAAAAGGCATTCCCCCCTGGGAGCGTAACTGCTGTAGCTAAGAGAACGAATTTCTTGACGTCCTTGGAGACGGCCAGATCGAGGAAGGGTTTGACGATAGCCAGCGTTTCATCTGACGAGGGCGGGATGAAGTAAACCTTTTCGATCGAGGGATCAGCTTCGAATGGATTTTCGAATGTCGACGGCTTGGTCCAGTCAAACGCGACAGCCTTGAAAGGTTCAGGGGCTTTTCCAGATCGGGAAGTGACCAAGACAGGTCGTTCTGCGCTGTGCAGGAGTTTAGCAAGGGCAAGACCAGTGTTGCCAGTACCACCGATGATAAGAGTTGTCATGATTGTTCGTTGAGTTAGAGAGGAAGTCGATATAGTGTTTGCTGGTTTAAGGTATGTCTCACCAGAGGTTTTTATAGTTCGAAAGCTGGGCCTGATTGTCTGATTCCACGATCGACAAGGCTGGAGCTTACTAACATCACAAACTGGACGCGTCATTCCAATATACATTGTACACTAAGCACAGGGCAAAAAAGTGGATTGATAATGATTAAATAACCAGCCACATACGACTGCGACCGGTGTTAGCGGTTTATGGCAAATGGATGAGTAACCTGAATTCCGAACGGAGCTACACCCTGCGCGTTGAACTTGAATGTTCTTCGACTTGATGGCCGAGATACAGTCGTGCCTCATCGAATCAGCTGTCGATGTTGCATCGATGTGTGAGCAGAATCTGCTTACTGATGATTAAGCTCGCTGGGTCCTTTGTAGGCCGTTTAGGCTGTCTTGAACAGGGGTAGGATCGCTATTTGACAACCATCACCCAAGCGTCTTGGTGTCTTACCAGAAAGCCCTGGAATGGTCGTCCCTCAGTGTGACAAGCCAAAGTAGTTCGGGAATTAATGTTATCTTTCCAAGCGCAGCACGCAGGCCAGTTGTTCGCAGCTGCGCTTCGCCAAAATATTCTAGCCAGATACATGTACCACCGAGGTTGTTGTGCCGCAATCCAGTGCAGTAGCCAGATGAAGATTCGTATCGATAACAAGCATGCCAACTGAATTGACTTGGCAAGATTGTTATCATCCACCGCTCTTGTACACATACTGCGATGGCGTTGAAGTTTGGTGTACGTGCCTCCCACAGGTATAGTGTAGCCAGGGGGGTTCTGAAGATTGGGAGGCCGGGACAGAACGCATGATGGCACAGCGATACGAATTTCAACTACTACAACGTGTCACAATGAATGTGTATTAGGAAAAATCATCTACATGGAAAATAACTCATGCTTTGGACCACCAACCGCTATCGGTTATTTCAGAGACGACTGTACTGAGTTATCAGGAATTTATTATCTTCTGTAAATCCTCTTCGGACAGGGTCCATGTCGCGCAAAATCTTCATCCGACGGCGACGAAGGCTAAATGACCAGCCTTCCTATTCAGTTTTGATCTTTTGACCTGATTCAAACTCTGAATTCCAAGGTCCGAGAACCTGTCAAGATGATCAGTGCAGGATTTTCCGAGAACCTCCTATGTTTATCAACTGTGCACCACGCTGCTTAGTCCTTATCAATAGCTTTCACTTTCACTTTACGCCTTGACGTTTAACTTCCGAGAGCCCTTTATAAAATTTAAATAACGTTCATTAAAGCCCACACTGATCAACCCGGATCTACAGAGCTAACCTTGAACGCATTAGAAAATCACAAGCTTCACAGGTCACATAGGAGTGGGGTCGACGCCCGAATCATGCATGACCCACTCGAGCCATCGTCATTAGTTTAAAAATGCAAAAAGAACCGCGGATATATACCGATGTCGGATTGAGTCAGACCAAGTCGTCACTGTGCTATATCCGAGCGCTTATCGAATATTGATGCTGATGATGTGAGTGATCAGCATGTGCCATCAAATTCGAATCATTGATTGATAATGGGTCAACTCAATGGATGTGAATCTTGTCCAATTTCTCGAAGAACTATGATGTCAACCAAATTAAAATTCAACTATTAAACAGCCTTCTCTCGTGGCTGACTGCTACTCGACAGGTAGATAATCAACCACCACAATGCGAGGCTCCCACCGATATTAATTTGCTTCTGTTCCGTCATGGCCAACTGTTCCAAGAAGTTTAGGCTGAGGGGACGATTGGGAGGTGAGCGTTTCTGCTCCACTCGATGCGAAGCAAGGAATTAAGGAAGAATGACTGGATAATGGGCCATGCTGCTTCTGAGAACGGAACAGAAAAATTCATCCTGACGTCACAAACACAATTCATTCACATATATTTTATAAAATTCGGTATTTATCAAGGAATCGTCCACAATTTAAACCACAGTGATGCTTCTATCCCACAGCACATTTACTTCATGGCAGCGAGGGCTACGAAGGCCCAGGCGGTTGGAGTGCCTGTAAGCATTACCTAGAGAAACAGATGAATAGTTTGCCACATCATCAAGAGCGATGTATGTGTGAGACTCACACTGCTGCCGTTGCTGTACCAGTACTTTCCTTGTCCATCAGCGGTCATGATAGTTCCAACCCAGCCTTGCAAGCTACTTTGGCCGGGGACGGTGTCACTGCCGGTACCAGTGCTGGTGGTTAATAAAGTAGAGTCAATACAGATGAGATTAATAGACAACCTAAAGAGCAAATGACACGTACTATCCCTTGGTGATGCTGATTACAGACTTGGCGGGAGCTTGTGCTGACTGAACTGTGAACCCTGGCTCGTTTGGGACGGCGAAATAGTTGAGGTTTCCCATGTTCATGATAGCGCCGTCGCCCGTGATCAACCACTGCCAAGAGATGTTTCATATGTCATATACTATTTGAAACGGACGGATGGATTGCAGCCGGAAACTCACCTGCTGGTAAAGGTTTACAGCATTGGAATCATAGTTGGAGAGTGTAACAGTTTGCCCGGCCGTGTTAGGGCCAGTGATAACATTCTTATTGAAGTTAGGTTGTCCGCTTGGGACAGCGTTCTGGAGGATGTAGTAAACGCCGGGAGGAAGAGAGATGGGCAAAGACATTCTGGTAGAGCGTGGTAATTCAAGTAAATCTGGTGAGAGCTGGAGATGCTGAGGACCATACCGTGAAGAATTGCTCACTTATATACTCCTCCGCAACATAGATGGGAAGAAATTTCCGGAGAATTTCATGCTACGACTACAAACAGACGGCATCCATGACGAATGGAATCAAGGATATCATTCTCCACAGAAGCAGCCATGGATTCCTCCAGGTGACCTTACCTATCCGGGGATCACAAATTCAGGAATAACCACATGGGTTGAACATGGGACGACTCCTTTCACTACAATTCCACAAAGCTGGGTCGCATGGACAGTTACTCACAGGTAATCTTATGCCAAATCTCGAATCTCCTCTCTATTGTTCTTCCATAGCAGAAAATGGGGTGTATTCCTAAGTGCGTTGCGTAATCTGCTGTTCCAACTTGTCAGACTTGGATCCAATTGGGATTCACGGATAGCACAGTACTATGTCCAGATATTGGAGAGGTGTGGCGCATGAACAACTCAGTCGGAGGTCTGTTCATTATAATAAAATATGAAAATCGCTGAAATCAAGGGGCCCTGAGTTGTGGATAAGGTGGTAGCACAGACCAAAGGTTGAGGTGCATTTTTCAAAAGTACCTATCGAGACTACTGTAAGTCTGTTCATGGCTCTGATACCTCAGAACGGTCAGTACCAATTTCCTGAAGAAGAAACTAGGCGAAGGTTACCCTAAGGATCATTTTCCATAATTGGTAAGGTACTGCTTCTTTTAACTTCGGAGATCTCACAACACCTGAGCATCAACAAGGCATTTCATTCTTACTTGATAGGCATCAGTTTTGGAGGCCAGCGTTTATGTTTTTCTTACAATATCCGAAATTACAAGACAGATCATTCTACAGATCCTAAATTCAGTGGTGGGTCCCTGGACTCCGCTTTCCGCGTTCTACAGAAGCAAGGAGGCGTATGATGTCTATGTTATGTCAAATTTTGCTTCGTTATGTAGAGGGTCGAGATCAACTTGGCAGGGTGGCTTCTTCTAAGAACAAAACCCCAACCGCAAGTGAGAAAAGCCGATGACAAACAAACACCTGTCACAGAAGGCTTCAAGAGCTGTTGTAAGTTCATATGACTCAAGATCAGAAAGAATTTTCCTCGCCCCCTAAGTACATCACAGCTGATCTGTCAAGGCGAGGACGAAAGGTGGGCTTGGTACATTAAGGAAATGATTTAATGCCCCCCCCCCCCCCCCCCCCCCCCCCGTTATCATCACCGAGTTGGGCAATGCTTCTTTCGGAACTAGTACTGGACAGTGGAATGAATACCAAATTCCCTGTATAGTGCTTCCCAAATATTCTATCTCGAAAATCGCCATGGGAAAATACTTATCGTTCATATTGGTCATGGAGTTATAAGATCGGTTGATCCCTATGATTAACTTGGTTATTGTAAGTGCCCACCTGACGGATCACTCAAAGAAACAGGACGGCTGAAGGCAGACTAGTGTTGATCATGAATATTTGCAGCAGCGGGATAATGGAAGTATTTCAAGCTCACAAGGTTCGCCCTGGAATTAAAGCAGATTGGAATATGAACGAGTGATATATCCATAAATTGGTGATCCAAACTACCGTAGTGGTAGAGTCACGAGACGACTTCATGCCTGCTTTTATATCGCTCCATTTGTCATGCCAGTCGCTGTATTGTGGTCGCAAAAAAAACTCCCCGATACTTCACTCGCAAACATGTCACTGAGGCGTATATAAGTGCCGACTAGTACTCAAAGATATGGCCCAGCACCTCGGATTTACTTGAATTACCAAGCTCGAGCATAATGTCTTTACCCATCTGTCTTCCTCCTGGTGTTTACTACATTCTCCAGGACGCTACCCCTGGTCTCCTTCCCAATTTCAACAAGAACGTTATCACTGGCCCTAATACACTAGGCCAGACGCTCGACCTTTCACCATACAATATTAACACCATAAGCCCATACCAGCAGGTGAGTCCTCAGCTAACTCCTTATCTAACTTTCTTAATACTCGTAAACTAACTTGTCAAACAAAAATAGTGGTTGATTACAGGTGACGGCGCTATCATGAACATGGGGAACCTGAATTATTTTGCCGTCCCAAATGAGCCAGGATTCACAGTTCAGTCGGCACAGGCTCCTGTCAGATCCGCAATTAGCATCAGCCAAACATAGTATGTGTTGCTTCAGCTATCCATTATCTTTGTACTTACTCTGCGCTACCACACGGTAGTACTGGAACCGTAAACGACAGCATACCTGGGCGAAATAGCTTGCCTGGCTGGGTTGGAACGATCATGACAGCTGACGGAAAAGGAATGTACTGGTATAGCAATAGCGGCACTGTGAGACGTTCCACATAGAACATTCTTGAAGCTACCCCGAGCTGACGATCATTTTATTTAGATTGAGCTCACGCCCATTCCAACGCTCTGGGCCTTTGTGGCTGTAGCTAGCATGAAGTAATGTTGTGGGCTTGCAGCACCATTGTATGTAATGGATTGATGAACGATTCTAATAACACTGAAACTTATGGGACTGCTGTAAATGAACTTGTTTTGCTGATATTGTACAACTGGCTCTACCTATGGGGCGTCCTACGTTTCATTTCTTGATCCTGAAGAATAAGGCAAAAGCATTAAATCACTCTTTCCGAATAGGGTACCATACCTTCAAATATACTCTTCAGCGACATAGCTAGGAAGAAAAGTTGAGCTTCCAGACAATTTTATTTTGAGTACACGACACATACGGCGACCATAACAAACTGGGTCATGAGTACCATTTCTCCATAGAATCGAGCACGGAGGTGTCCAGGTGACTTTACCTATTATGGGATCACGGAATCCCTGTAATGACACCCTTGTATATGGCAACTTGAAGACCTCGTTTGTAACAATCCCACAAAAAGGGTTGCATGGATCATTCTCATTGACACACTTACGCTGGGGCTCAGCTTTACTGCCGGTCATGATCACACATCCATAATCTTCTCTTTCCAGCGGTCAGGCGTTATTTCAGATGCGTATCATAGAACTGCGATGGATTACATTTTCCTGTTTGATCATTGACAGAGGTGGGTGGGTCTTCAAGACGACAACAACCCACGTATAGATTCATTCCGGTGAAATACCTCCGCAAGTCTCAAAAAAACATGCTTTCGTGATCTCGCTAAGCTTCAGAATCTCCAGAAAACGTTGAGGTGCCTTTCTCGGTAGAACTTGAAATTTATCGAGTCCACTGCAGGTCTCCAACACAGCGGCATAGAGGCGGATGACAAGAGCAGTTTCGCTCGATTAGACATTACATAAACCAATCCTCACCCTACCGATTTTCAGTCTCGACTCTCGATAGTGCTGCTTCCTATTTGATTCGGAGATCTTACAATGCCGGAGGGATAACAAGGTGTTTCAGCCTTTCCTGATGTTATTTGTGGTCCCCAGTTATGAAAGCAATGCCACTATTCCGAATGCGGCCCACTTTACGAAGTTTCAGCTTAGTGGTGGAGTTAACCTGTGACAGTTCCCTCGCCAGGCGCGGGAGCGATCTGGAGGGTGGGTTTCCCGGCCTGATATTTTCGAAAATGGTTCGTGATGCCATCAATTTCCTTTTACGTTTCACCCTGGATTTGATTGCGTTTAAGTATTAAGGAGGCCCCAGGGAAACGGAAAAGGAAATTAACCTTGAGAATGACATCAGGCCGGGAAACCTGGTTCGCCAGTCCCTCTTCGACGCCCTCATGCCTCGCAAGGGATGGTCACCAGTCTATGGTGGAGTTTCTGTTCCTCAGTCCGAATTCTCTAGAAAAAGGGGGGCCTAATAGTACCCACGCGATGCTGGTTTGCCAAGATGATAGGGAAATAATAGGAATAATAGATAAGTTTCCTTATTTGAGAGGACGGTGTACGAAATGGAATGGCTGAGGCAATACCTCCAATTGAAGCATTGCGCCGCGGATTACTGTATTATATAATTAAATTCAGGAAGTCCCTGTTAACGAGGGATGTGTGTCGACAGTCGTTGAAATCACTGTCAAACCCCAGGGGCCAGAAAAACCGACCGCAGATACGGGGGGAGTTTCCGTCTCAGGGTAGTAGGTTTTCCGACCTTGAGCTTCGATGCTAAAATGGGAAATGTGGTGTGAAAAATTGACCCTGAGTAGCGTGAATATGTCCGCTTTTGAGATAGGTTTGACGGCCGTTATAACCTCCACCCACAGAGCGGAGTGGGCAGAAATTATGGCCACAAATCGAACAATTGCGGCCACACGCCTGGCCTGGTGTGACGGAAATCCCAGTGCCTCAAAATTCCCCACCCTACTGAAATTCTGATGAAGGCAACATTTCCCGGCCAGGCACTAAGGGTTTTCATACTTGGAAATCGCACAACATTGCCATTTTAGGAAATAAAAAGCGATTTATTATTGCCCGAAATGGCGTTTAATACTATTTGAGTGGGGGTTTTTCTACTGTTATAATACAAGCAGTAAGGAGGTATTTTCTACACTAAATAGTGGAAAACCCCTTGATTATGTTAGGAAAAAATGGAATATGAACAGTAGAAATGTGAGATATTGGGTGGCGGTATGCTCATGCTTTCACAGCAGGCCCCTTCTTACCATTCCTTCCTCCTGCTCCTGCCTCCTGGGACCCTGCCTTTGCCTTTCCTTTATTCGGAGCTGCACTGGCCACCACCTTTGCTGCCGCAGCAGTCTGTGCCCTGGTTGATGCTCGTGTCCTTGCTGCTGCAGTCTTCTGTGCCTTCTGTGGCCTGGAACCATCAGACCCCCCTTCTTGCGGCTCACTAGTGCTCTTTCGTTTCCCTCCAGTGTTTTGTGTGGTAATCGCAGGGGCCTTCGGATCAGGGGTGATGTCGAAGGGTGCAAAGTGATGTTGAGCTGTGAGATTATGTTGAGAGCAAGCCATGACTTCGTCTGGCATGTCAATGGCTTCATCGTCGTCACCCTGACTAAGTTCCTTGTCATCAAAGGGGCTGATATCCAATCCTGGGCCGCCAATGGCAACTCCATCAGCCTGGCCTACATCTGCGACTGCACCAGCAGTCTCGACAAAACCCTCTGCCCCTTCCTCAACCCAACCCATACCTTCCACCTCAACTTCACCACCATTGCCACTAACATCCACCTCAACTTCGCCACCAGCTTCCACCTCAACCTGCATACCACCATTATCCTGTTCTTGTTCCATTGCTGCTTCCTCGGCTTCCCTCTCCAACGCCCACTGTGCCAGCTTCATTTTCCGTGCCTGTGCCTTCGCTTTCCTAATTGAGCCGGTGGGATCGCTTTGGATAACCTTCTTGTGCCGGCGCTTATTCTTGTTTGTGGTCCTTAGAATCTCGTGAGTCGCCCATCCATGTCGGAACCGCTTGAGGTAGGGGCAGCGAAGATTAGCCTATTGTCAATAGAATATATTAGTAAATGGGGATAGCATATACACAACAAAATGTAACATACCACATTAACGATAGTTTGAACAAATCTTGGGTCTTGGTGGCACCACTCAATCAGAAACTGGTCCTTGAGATGTGCAACACATCCACGAACAACATCCTAGAGTTTCAGGTATTAGCACTCCATCAAGGAAAGATTATTTAAGAAGCACATACCCTCGCCTCGTTATAAAGATCTTTGTCATCCTGGAGGCCCATAACTGCTTGTAAATTGCTCCTTGCGAGGCCGCGAGGTTTAGGAATTGAGCCATCTGGGATGTCATCGTAGTCAGGCATGATACCGTCCTGAGAATCTTCCAGGGCACGAAGGCGAGCAAGCTCCTCTGTAGCATATCATGAGCAATGAACAGCAAAAAGATAAGTCACTTACCCTCTTGACGTTCAATGCGTAGAAGCATTGCTTGGATCTCCTCTGGGGTATACTGGGAAGCAAGTTCAGCATCAATCATAAACCCAACAGCTGGTGGATTGGTGAAAGCTGATGAGGTGGTGACAGGGGGTGGAACAGTAGCAGTGACAGAGGCAGGAACTACAGAGGCAGCAACTGGGACTGGAACAGCAACAGCAGCAACTGGGGGCAAGGTAGTGACAGCAGTGACGGGGGGCGAAACAACAGCAGCGACCGGAGCTGGGATGGCTGGGACAGCAGGGCCTGGAACAGCGAAGGCCGCAACGGAGTCCAGAACAATGGAGGGCGGTTGGGAATTAGTAGAAGCTGAAGCTGGACGATGAATAGAATTGCGGGGAGCAGTGTTCATGCGGGGACGCCGTTGCAAGGATATAAAGTTGGTGACAACACCGCCAAGAGGGGGCGTAGAGGCAGGGATTTGCGTAGATGTTACAGCAGGGTTTGAGGACGAGATATTCGGGTTTTGACTTTGGAGGGCATTGCGTGCATGATAGGCGGCTTGAGGGGTAACAGCCTTGTTAGACGCATTGGGATTGGGATGGGATCGTCGAGCTGGTTGTTGGGGTTGTTGAGGACGTTGGTTCGTGGTGCTAGCCATTGGTATGAGTTCGATCTATGGTGAATACCTGTATTTATAACAAAATGACCGACTTACCTTTGGCTCGCACGGACCATCTTCATCCGATGCGTCCCGGTTTTTTAAAATAATTCGTTTCAATAGATTGGATGAGCTGGAGAAAAAATGGGATTTATGAATTGAGTAAAGACCAGAAAATTTGTTGGGGATAGAAATAATGACAGATGTTGACGTATTTTCGGAGCTTGCTGGTGAAACTGGAGCAGAGCAATCAGTAGAGTATGCGAGACTGAATGAGAAACGAACTGATTTCTTTTTAGCGAGAGCTCAATCGGAACATGCGAGACTCATGGCTATCCGTAACAGTACTAAAATAGCAAAGGCAGGGTGGAAGCGATATTTTTTTCTGTGATCAAGTGTTTCCCTGAGCAAAATAAATGAACGGAGCTTGAGATGGTCCAAAAAAAGCGGAAGTTCTCGGTACAAACGTTCAAAAAACTGTTTACCCTGCATCTAAAAAAGTGAGACACAGAAAGGTTAAATACCAGCAACGATGAGTGGGGAGAGCTCATACCAAGATGGCCTCCTCCCAAGACAACATCGTTCCCTCTTCCCAATCCCCTTCCCCAGAGTCCATTCCATCGTTGCAAGACCTGTGCACTTGCGAAAATCAGGCTGCTCACTGGGACGACACTGGACGTGTTCACCCCAACCTCCCACCCAGATGCTTGCTCTTTCTTTCCGCGCCTAGGGACACACAGGATAACAGTATTGGTGAGTACATTACTCTAGGGGAAGTATCAGCGTTCACTTACCATTCCGTTGGCCAGACGAACAACACAGCAAGACTCCACCATCTCGATCTCATTCTGCACCTCCCCTCTCCCGGGATACTGTCCCACTCGTACCTCAGCCCACTAGCAACACCATCCCACCACCTGCCATAGTTAGATCCCAATCTGTTGCATCCGTTGTCCAGATCAAGCCTGAGGCTGTTGACGATCTTCCAGTTCCCAACCGAGCACCCAGCACCCCACCAGCCATTGCACCTGCTCGCACTCCTACCGAAGCCCCTGCTCACACTCCTACCAAAGCCCCTGCTCGCGCTCCTACTGAAGCCCCTGCACTTGTCGATGTTGACATTCCCGCTCCTGATGCTCCTCCTGCATACATTGGCGAGGACGTCGCCAACTTCTTCAACCTGCCCAACGGTGCAAACAATAGAGTCCAGGGTGCGCCCGAAGTAGCAGATGGTGCGGTCAACGACGGCGGCATTGACGCGCTCAATGCACATGCTGGTAATCTGGGGCTGCGTAGAGCTGGAGAGGGGGGGGTGATGCGCGTGTTGGGCAAGCACAGAATGCAACAGATGTTATTATTACGGCCGCTGACGAAGAAGAAGACATAGGAAATATCAAGAGAAAGCGGGCAGCCAATGGATTTGAAGAAACAAGAAGCTGGAAAAAAACCAAGGTGTGTTAGTTCGTTCGCTTTCGGCCTCAATGATTTTATGCTCACATTTGTTCAAGAAAACAACTTCTACTGTTAGCATATTAGGGAATGGTCGCATAAATTTGACTGTGAATTTTTGATTGTTAGTATAATAATGGTTAAATCAGAAATATTAGATACCCACCTCAATAAATAAATAATTAGCGATCTGAGAATCACCTCACCTACTGTGGGGTATACAGCCGATGAGGGACTTGGGGCGCGCGTCGAAATCGGTTCCAAAATTGCTGACAGTAGAATTGAGCAATCGCGTTTTCGAATTGCGATGCCCTTGCTGTGCCAATAGAAGAAGCTTGGCGGCGTGTAGAAAGCTGTGAGATGAACTCTGGGCATCCAGGCCAAGTTTTGACAACTTTGGCGAAGTTGATGAGGTACTCGAGTCGTTCCTCTAAGGTATCGGATGCAAGCCCCACATTCCGGGCTGGGAGGATCACAATCTTGAAGATTCCTGGGGCAAAACATCGCTGAATGGCCGACTCCCGATCGAAAAGTTGCTCGGCGGTTTGACGTTTAGGATCAGGATGTAGTTGACATGTGAGATGGCGATCTAACGCAATGAACTCTAAATGGAAGTTCAACTCATATAGGGACCAAAGAATTTGCTGAACAACTTCGATGGGTACTGCTTGACCAGCTGGGTATGTTGTACCTTCCCAGGTTGGTGATATAGCGGCTAGTTGGACTTGAACGCCGGCCGCAAAAGGAGTTATATCGGCATATACGAGCTTGTCGTAGAGTTTGCGGCGACGTTGTGCAGTATGGCTAGGGCCCTCAGGAGGTTTACTGAGGTCGAGATTTAAGAATTCTCTCCACTCCTGCAAGTTGAGGGCACCACCGTCTGTACCAAGGAGTCCTTCCCAGATCATCCGAATTTGAAGCCAGGTCTTAATATAAGCTTGTAGATTTTTGGAGCCAAGGAAAAGCTTCGGATCAGGAAGGGCATATCACGTGTCGCCCTTCTCAATAGCCGTGTTTGTTGTTGAAGAAAGACCAATGGACCGCACTGCCTCAACCCATGCAGGAATTCTGTATGGGCTATGGACGTTGTCAACTGGCTCAAATGGATTGCGACCAGAACGACGAATATTATCTACAGCAAAAGGTGTTAGTCGTTATATTGAAAACGCGACGAGCGAAATACCATTTGATGGGGCAGGTGGTTGCCTCTGTTGATTCCGGGATGTTGATTGAGGCCTGGAGGATGCTATTTGGGTATTTGTTAATTTGAGTGGATTGATGCGCTCAGCTTACACGTACCCGCTTGATTTCCTTGCATATGGGAGAGGCTGCGGGATGTACCTCGCTCAGAGGCCTCAGTGGCGCCCTGGACGACCCTTGAACTTGAGAGTCGGGAGCTTGACAACGATGAATTTCCAGCTGAGGTAAAGGTGATCAGTAAAAGACGAACACACGCCATGAAAGGATGGATACGTACTTGATGGTCTTTCAAAGGGGTTTTGACTCGTGAGACGGTTGTTAGAATAGGTCATGTGAGCAGCTGGTGGCTCACGTGCTACGTTGATGTACATATTCGGTAGTTTAGCTAATAATTTAACTTGCCGTTGTACTCCGTACTTCTGTTGTGGCCACTAGGTGTCTGTGTCTGTGTCTCTATCTGTGTCCTCCCTCGTTTTTCTTGGTTTTCTCCCCCTCCACATTTTATTCACTTCTAACAACGGTTGAGTGCAAAAAGATATATGGCAGCATAGCGACCTTCACCGATCATGTCACCCTCATAGATGTTGGGAAAGGGAGGGTCGTGATCTACCATCGACAAACTGCGACCAGGCATTGTGACATTTATAACGCGAAGAACATTGCGGATCAAGGGTGCGCCATCCCATTCCTCAACATACCAGACGGGTACACCAGCGTGAAAGAGACGCTGAGCTGATTCTGCGTCCATTGTAAAGGCACCAATGAGATCGTCAACGTCATGTGCATTGTGGTAGATGCCATCCAGTTGATGTCGATATGTTGTTGAGTAGCGAAGAAATCCCTCCAGATGTAGGCAATGACGCTGGAACTCAGTGACATTGAACATCATTTCGGCGAGTGAGGATTTGAGGGAGGAGAGGCGGACAAATGCATTGGTGACTCTGTTCTGCAGCACATGTACCGACTCAATGGCAAATTCACTTGGCTTTGGGGTTGAAGTGGAGTAGGCAGAGACGGCGGAGAGGATGGAGTCTTGCATGGCTCTGAGCAGGTTCAGTTTGGCTGGAGCCAAACTTCCAAGACCGGTGACGATGCCAGTAAGGGATGGGACAAAATCGTGCATTGAAGGATCCCACCACAAAATTGCTAGAGGATTTTCGTCGCTGATAGGACGTCTCGGAATAGTTGGAAGGTGAGCGTATTTGGGAGCTAGAAATTGTGGCCATTGGCAGTGATCCTCAAGACCGTAGCGTAGATTGGCGCGGAGGCGAACATGGTGGAATCCAATGGGCGGGAGTGGAATAAAATCCTGGTTTGGCGTAGTGATCACATAATGTTTGCCGTGGTGCTGTAGATACGCTGCCACACGTCCATCCAGCGCCGTTATGGATTCTAAAATTGTTTCAGTAATGGTCTGCAAGGATATAGTGATGGGTCCTTACGGTTTGGATTCTGAGCAGCAAGTATATTCTTAATTTGATACTGCATTATTGAGAAGCTTGATTTTGAGGAGTCTGTATCAAAAATAGGTGAGCATTTCTAGAATATGTTGAGCATAACATGAGCGCACCAGATATCTAGATTGGTGAATTATGCACTGTGAGCAACCCTAGTTTTTGGCCAGAACATCGTCCGTGCAAGCGTAAAAGACTCGTGAACCTAAATCAGCCCCAAGACCAGCAACTATTGGTGACTAGACACGCCAGGGCAACTGCGTATACGCACTGGTAGACATACAGTCCACCACAATATCCATCCGACAAAACATCTGTATCCTTCCACATCTGTGAAGGCACGTAGCCAGACGCAGAAATCCAGCCACCTCCTGCTGATGATGAGAGGACGATACGAAATCGGTCCTTCATCCCCTTGGGCGATACGAAATCAACCCATGACACGTAGAATATCAAAACCAGGGCGATGCGAAATCAGTCCCCTGAAAGAAAGAAAGTGGGAGGCACGAAGCCAACCCGGTAGAATGTGGAAGGAAGGGTGGCTAGAGACATTGATCGCTCACCGAAGTTGGTCAACGTTGTGAAAGGAGGGGGTAGGCGGTTGTCGGTGTTGATAGTGGAGCAGATGCTTGTCGACACGTTCAACAATGGTATTGTGGTGTGTTTGTCTTCATCACCGTCACGTGCACTTATTGATCTCATGCTTCAACTCCTTCGACCAAGTCCTCAACTTGGTTCCTCTTTAACCTATCATCTCATGCTCACAAGTCTCATCCCTCTTTTCGCCACGTATTCACCGTTTCCCAGTTCTAGGATTTGACTTCGTGTCGATCCTCTTTCCTTCTGCAACTTGACTTCGTGTCGGTTGCATTCCATCTCCATGCCTTCCCTTTGCCACACAACTTGATTTCGTATCGGTTGTCTTTCTCCATCTCATTTCAGGTTGCCAAAGGAGAATCTTGGGGATGACCTCGCATCACTCAACGCCTGCTGGAAGGGTCATTCACGCAGTCTATTTCCCGGGCTGAATTACAAGGGATTATCTTGGGAATGACCTCATATCGTTCAGCTCCGACTGGAGTCGTCATTCACAATGCCTGTGCGCCAGGTAACACTATAGGAGGTCGTCTTGGGAGTGATTCTGTATCACCCAACTCCCCTGAGTCCGATAAAGAGGGTCTCACTCGACGTTCTGCCGCCTGGGTAACAGATTACGACGACAAGGGATCATCTTGGGGATGATTTCGTATCACCCAGGGTGTATTGCAGGGCTTGGGGACGTCTTTCTAGCACCCATGATGTATTATGGGGTTTGGGGATGGTTCTCCGGCATCAATCACGCTGGATTACGACTTTCTGCATTCTCTGGAGAGTTATGCTACTTTGCCAGCGTCCGCTGAGCTAGTCATCTACACAGTTTTCGGATGGACTACGGCATAGAAAGGACCGAGCTTTGCCCATCCAACTAATCTACTGTAACACATGTAAGTCAAATTAACCTATACAGGTACTTAGGCTCCCGTTCTGATATTCCTCTACAAACAGTTTACTTTTCAATTCACTCATAATAAAACCTATATATACGCCCCCCTCAGGCGATCTCTTGGTCCTACTATCAACCCACTCACAAACACATATCGCTATGCCTCCCAGACGCCGACTCGCAGCCCTGGTAGGGATTTCACCATCGGATGCTCCAGAACAAGCGCTGCCAGCTGTTCTCAACTACACTGGCAGAAAGGAATGTCCTTGTGGATGCTGCCAAAAGGTTGCGCGGAGCACAGCACTTCGGCATCTTCAGGGGACAGGTGGTGAAAGAACGAGAATTGTCGACGAAGTCAACCAAATCACAGCAGCCTTTTACGCCAATCAATCCCATTTACGCGTCCTATCTGGCGAGGGCGCTCAGAACCCCCTTCCCATTGACAATGATCACCCTCAAAGTCCCTCTGATAATCCTGACGTTCAAATGTACGACCTTGAAGCCACAGAACTGGGGCTTGGGATTACAAATGATGTCCCCACTGGCAACGACCTTCTGGCAGATGCTGTGAATCGCCGACTGCGTTCATCATCCAATTTACGATGGGCCCAAGGTCCTCAACTGGGGGGTGTTGGTGACAGCGAAGAGGAGGAGGAGGAGGAGCGAGAGCGGCGTAGCCGCATTAGGACTGGCCTCTCGGGAGAGTTAAGGTCCGGTGCTCTTGAGGGAAATCTTGATGAGGACGACGAGCGTGAAGATGCTGGGGACGAGGACGAGGATGGGGACGAGGACGAGGATGAGGACGAGGACGAGGGTGAGGACGAGGACGAGGATGAAGACGCAGATGCAGACGAAGTCATGGATGAGTGGGGGCAGGGGGGAGTAGGGGACTACGAAGACAACAGCGAGGTCCAGGGAGGAGAGGATGGATCTGAGCAAGTCGGCCAGCTGAATGACCCTATGTATGAGGACGAGGAGGAAGGATGGGCCAATGATGCCAGTGCACTTGCTGGCGCATTGGCAGACGTCGCTCTTCGTGAGGCATTTGCACGGGAAGCTGCAGCAGCGGCCATTCTAGGTTAGCTGGGACCTGTTGATCAATCTAGACCCAAATCTCATGTAAACGCAGATGACTATGACCTTGCTCTCGTCCGCCTCTATGTTCTCAAAGTGGAATCGCACCTCACAGAACGCACCTACAACAGGCTCTTCAAAGCATTCCCCAACACTACACAGGAATCATTGAAGATGACCCGGAAGCACGTCAAAGCCTTATCTGGTTTCAACAGTGTCAGGTACAGCTGCTGTGTTAACAGCTGTGTATGCTTCGTTGGGCCATACAGCGACTTCGACAGGTGTCCCTTCTGTGGTCAAGCTCGCTTCAAACAGAATGGGAAGCCTCGCAAATTCTTCGAATACATCCCACTCATCCCTCGCCTCAAAGCAATGCTCGCAAATCCAACTACCGCCAATGATATGACATATCGCTCACAGCACCAACCTGATGCCGATTTGTACGACGATGTTTTCAGTGGCTCCCTCTATCAAAGTTTGCTTTCTCGTGACATCCCAGACTCCAACCCGCCCACCAAATTCTTTTCCGATCATCGTGACATCGCATTAGGTCTCTCTACCGACGGCTTTACTCCCTTTAATCGCCGTGACAAGACCTGTTGGCCAGTCATACTCTTCAATTACAACCTACCACCAACACTATGCTTCAAGAAGAAGTATTGCATCAATGTCGGTACTATACCCGGTCCTTCCAAGCCAAAGGACTGGGATTCCTTTTGCGTCATGCTTGTTGAGGAACTTGTCAAACTTGAACTGGGCGTGGAGGCTTACGATGGTGTTCAACACCAACTATTTCTTCTTCGCGCCTTTCTGCTCCTTGTATTTGGTGACATTCCTGCCGTCTCTCTTGTGATGCGCATGAAGGGGCATAATAGCTTGCACCCCTGCCGGTGGTGCAATATCGCTGGGGTTGCTGTGCGCACGAACGATGCCAGTGCAGGTGACGCCCAGAGCCGCTCAGGTTATAAACGCACGCATTATGTTCCTCTCTCCCGTCTCAACCTCACAGCAGGTGGCACTCAAGTACAACCTGTTGCATATGATGCTGCTGCTCTTCCTCTCCGTACCCATGCAGCGTTCTTGGACCAAGCAACTCAGGTTCAAATGGCAACAACCCAGACAGTTTCAAAGGCCCTCGCCAAGAAGTACGGCATCAAGGGCATTCCTCGTCTTTCCTGTCTTTCCTCCATCTCCTTCCCTGATTCATTTCCCTATGATTTCATGCACCTTATCTGGGAGAATACACTCAAGAACCTCATTCAACTCTGGACAGGGGCATTCAAGGAAACAGCAGTGTCGCATGCAGGGCAGCCTTACCATATCGAGACCAAAATGTGGAACAAGATTGGTTCAGATACTCTTGCGACTGGGAGAACGATTCCGTTAGCTTTTGGAGCAGTCGTACCCAACATCGCAAAGAAGGGTGTTATCCTAACAGCCGAAATGTACTCTAACTGGGCGCTCTATATTGCCCCTGTGCTCTTACAGAACTGTTTCGGCGATGTTGCCTATTACGAGCACTTTCTGCTTTTGGTCCGACTCATTAGGCTTTGTCTTGCCATCGACATGTCATGCGAGGACGTCGACGAAGTCGAAGCTGGGTTCAGAAAATGGGTCCAACAGTATGAATCGTGAGTTGCATTTGACTTGCATATTTGGTACCTAGTGACTAACTCTAAATTCTTTTAGGCTGTACTACATGTTTGATCCCCGACGTCTCCCATGCTGCCCTCTCACCATACATGCCTTGCTTCACATCGCCGATGGTATCAGAGCCTGTGGTCCTGTTTGGACCTATTGGGCATACCCGATGGAGAGACATTGTAATACCCTTCTCCAAGCCATCCGGAGTCGGCGACAACCCTACACATCAATTTCTAATTTCGTCACAGCGACAGCTCAACTCGATCAAATACGGCTCTTGTACGATGCAGACGAGCAACTCAATTTGGATCCTGACCCCTGACATATGGATTGGTTGTTCCTCATGAAGACTGTATGTTGTGTTTTTTTTTGTATTTACATGAATCCAGGCATGTTGATTCTCGTCCACAGACCAAAACTTTAAGCTCACGCCTCCTATGGGGCCAGACTCCTTGACTTCCGAACAAATTCACAAAATTCATGTTCACCTGGTCACGCGACAGTGGGGTTCCCGTTTGGCAGATGTCAAGGCCAGGTTTCCGTTAAAAGACAAGGTGCTTCAGTTTGGTAGGATTGTCATGCTTGACTCGGGTGATATAATTCGTGCGCACGAGTCGCTCAAAGTGCAGGAGGATACACAGGATAATACCTTCATTTGGGTAAGCTGTTCTCTCGCTCCCAAAGTGCCACGGACGCATCTAATAAGAACTTATCTTATAGTATATTTGCTCCGTTGATGCCAACACAGCTTATGCTCGACGACCGGAGGAAATGATGGAAGAGTATTTTTTTGGCCGACTTTTGCGCACCTTTGTTCTTGACATGCCTGATGCACCAGAACGACCGCAGACGTTGGTCCTCGCTCTCGTCCAACAAATCAACGCTCGCTATGACGAAGATATTGGAGGGTTCAGCTACAAGGAAGCAGATGTCGGCTTCAAGACCGATGAAATCATTGATCTCCACACCATTCAGTGTGTCGTTGGAAGGGTTTATCATAGCACGAGTAAGACCTGGTACTTTGTGGATCGCACAGCATCTGTTGGGTCGCGTCAGTAGATTTATCAACTCGGTTTTGTCTTGGTGTAATATGTAGTTGTATTTCTTATCTCGTGTTGTAATAAGTTGTCGACGTCCTTTGTACAATATTCAGTCCATATGTTTCATTTTTCTTTTCATTATATATGTCTACTTTCCATATTCAGCCATAATTTTTTCCTCCCCACAAACACACCTCATTTCCCGTCTCAAATGATGAAGTACAATTCCCAACCCCATGTCCATAAATTCTGCCCCCTTCATTTACCAGGGCGATATTTTCCTCCGCTCATTCTCACCTTGTCTCCTGATAGCGGAAACCCCCACCTCAATGGACGTACTTTCTCGTCTTAAAACCCTACCCGTCAGGTTTCACGCCCTCTATGGTTTTACAGTGAATGCTCAAGTTACGAAGAGCGCTCCCGACCTCCAAGGTCCCTGCTTGAGTTGATTGCCAAAGCTGCTCGACCCCTCGGACGTTCTTCGACGCCGAGATGATCAATCCCACAACCCCGGAGTTGTAGATTCTGCTGTGTCCATTTAGAACTCCTTCCATCGCTTCAGAAATTGTCACGACCCTGATTTCCGCTTAAAGGGCGGGAACAAGATAGTCTTAGTACATCCATCAACATCGATCCTCATTAGCAGATGGCTGGTCTTTGACCCGCAAGCGTATATGACCTCAGGTACAAGTGCTAAATAGAATGCGGGGAGAAGTGCAATGCAGATTGTGGATCTCTGTGGAGCAAGATACCACGCCCCTTCATTTCGATTTCGCAAACGTATCTCTTCCAGAAGTCATGCTGATACCAACACTCCAATTTTGGGATGTCGCTACTAACATCTTGCGGTGTTCAATTCGTGTCCGTATCCTGAACTTTGTGATACCATACAGGTAAAGTCACCTGGACGATCCCTTCTCTGTTTGACTGGGGAAATGATATCCATGACACCATTTGTTGTGGATGTTTTTTTTGTGATTGCAATAAAAAAAATTTGATATTTTACTTCCACCTGTGCCTCTGAGCCATATATAAGAAGAGCCACCAGAGGGTCGTCCCCAACACCCCAACCTTGTCACCAGACTTGCTCAAATACCAATCTTTAGTACAATGTCTTTGCCCATCCCCCTTCCTCCTGGCGTTTACTACATCCTCCAGAATGCTACCCCCCGTGGTAGTCCTAATTTCAACAAGAATGTTATCACTGGCCCTAACACGGCCGGACAGACGCTTGATTTTTCACCATACAACGTTAACTCCATAAGCCCATATCAGCAGGTGAGTGACTGAGTACTTCCCACCCGGCCGCATTTCAATTACTGAACTGACATACCAACAAATGACAGTGGTTGATTACAGGCGACGGCGGTATCATGAACATGGGGAACCTCAACTATTTCGCCGTCCCAAATGAGCCAGGGTTCACAGTTCAGTCAGCACAAGTTCCCACTCGTTCTGCAATCAGCATTACCCAAGCATAGTATGTGTTGTTTCCTCCTTTTCCTGTCCCATATGTTTGAACTTACTCTACGCTATTACTTGGTAGCACAGGAACCGCGAACGACAGCATTCCTGGGCAAAGTAATTTGCCAGGCTGGGTTGGAACCATCATGACCGCTGATGGGCAAGGGAAATACTGGTATAGCAATAACAACGATGTGAGATGCCCCTCATATAACGCTCATCCCTTCGAGGCTATGGAGGACTAATCTCATGTTCCTCAAGGTCATGCTTACAGGAACTCCAACGCTTTGGGCCTTCGTGAACGTGGCTAGCATGAAATAAGCAGGTTATGGAAGTTGCAGTAATAGGTATATTACTACACGGTTTGCGATTGGTGGACAAATTCTTGCTATATTGCAACACATGTAGATATCGTTTGTTGTGCTATTGCTATTAGTTTAGTGAAGGCTATCTGCAGTGCTCCAAGATTTTATTCGTGTGCATTGTGAATTTGTTCTTCCCCAAATGAAAAACAAGTGTCGCGTTAGCATCTTGCAACCCGTTTCAGCAACAGGAATGTCAAGGCTGGGGTCGACGATGCCAGGGCCTAGAGTACGCGTCATCGGCACTCCAAAGCAAGTTCGAAATATCATTACATAGCCACGCTGTACGCGCCCATCCCCCATCAAACCACTGAGACTGGTCTGTGTCGGATAGTTACCATACTCGGCCACTAAATTTCTGCGCGATCACACAGAACGTGGGAGGCCTCATTATAACTTATAAGCAGTCCCAAATTAAAGGCCATTGATTTTGATTTACATAGAATCCATGCTTATGTATACAATCCGCTCATTACTTCCACAATGCAGCATTCGCCTCCGCGAACCCTTCAACGTAGTCTTCCCAATGCACTTGGCCTCCTTAGGATCGAATTCCGAACGGATGGATGGGCCACGTTGAACTTGAATGTTCCTCGACTTGATGCCGAGACACAGTTGCTCCTCATCGAATCAGCATTCGATGTTGGGTCGATGTCTGGGCGGACTCTGCTTAATGGTGACTGAGCTGGCTTGGTCCTTTGTAGGTCGTTCATCATAAGCCGTCTCGAACAGGTGTAGGATCGCTATTTGACAACCATCACTCAAGCGTCTTGGTGTCTTACTAGAAAGCCCTGGAATGGTCGTCCCTCAGTGTGACGAGCCAAAGCAGTTCGGGAATTATCTTTCCAAGCGCAGTACGCAGGCCAGTTGTTCGCAGCTGCGCTTCGCCAACATATTCTAGCCAGATACGTGTACCATTGAGGTTGATATGCCGCAATCCAGTGCAGTAGCATACTTGTTCGATATGAATCTTCCTCTGGCTTGGCAAGATTGTTATCATCCACCGCTCTTGTACACACACTGCGATGGCGTTGAAGATTGTTGTACGTGCCTCCCACAAGTATAGGCCCTGTAGCCAAAGGGGTTCCGAAGATAGGGAGTCCGGGACAAAACGCATGATGGCACAGCGATACGAATTTCGACTCCTACAAACGTGTCACAATATATGTGTTTTAGGAAAAATCATCTACATGGAAAACAATTCGTGCTTTAGACCACCGTCTACCGTCAGAAGAATTTTTCCTATCTTCTATTCAAACAAGGCGTGATTAAAAGGTGCCCTAACATGCAACAGGATTCGTGACATACCATCGAAGCCACCCAAAGATGTTGCTGCAAAAATGCCGTAACCTCCAACAAGACTGTCGACCATTTCATCCGTAACGTCCTCTTCGCGCTTGAGGATGTTGGGGTTATCGTCCACCAGGAGATAAATCTCCACTTCGCTTAGCCCCATGAACCCCGACCCCGACTGTGTATCGAACAACGACGATGACACGAAGGTGCCCCAAGACTGGAGAAAAGCGATCTCTGAGTGATCCACCACCGTGGCCTCGTCATTGTTGGTTGCTGTAAGATCCGGGTGTTGTAAAAGTCGATCCAAAGTGAAAGATGGATAGAAAGATGTAACCAGAGGGGAAACAGTTTCAGTACATAGATTCACATTGGTAACGAGGTCCAAGATCTCCATAGATTGGTATTTAAACGATATGCTCAAGTTAGACTTGCGGAAATGCTGGACCAAGTTGACCACAGACACTATAGTCGGGGGAAAGACTAACAGGTCATCCAAGGGTTAAGACAGATAACGATAGTTTCAGCACGACTTTTCAATGATTCAAGCAGGGAATTGAGACGGCGCACCTCCAAAAGAGAAAGACTGAAGCGTACCAGCCACGTCTCTGAGAAGAGGAGTCACTACCGAAAACTCGGCATATCCAGAGAGAATGACACTGAGTGTTGTAAGATGGTCAAACGGTTTGACCCCTTTTTCCTCTCCTTTTCCATAGAAATATTGGAGTAAAGCGGTGACAGAGGCCGTAAAGGCGCCTAGCCCCCCGAGATATCGAGCGCATTGCTCCAAAGCCAAAGTCCGTATTTGGAAGGAAGGCGCTGGCATGTGGGCTATCGCTAATGCAGAGCATTCCTTGATATCTGCCCTAATGATCCGAAGTACTTCGAGATTGGGAAAGTAGGATAAAGTGGAGACAAGAAGGTCCATTTTCCTCCAAGTTAGACTGCGGATCGTGTGGATCGGTTCTGTCAAATCAGGAAAAGGATGGCAACGGTCCAAGGACAAGGTGGTCAGAGAAGGGCACGCAAATAGCATTGTATAAGGAATATCCGACATCTTTTTGACCACCAAGGTGTCTAGTGTTCCTTTGGTTGCATGGCTCTTGATAAGGCGGGTGCAAAATAACCCCACCTCGTCTGCCGCACTAATTCTCTCCTGGCCCTCCCTCCGCCTGTTGGAATAACAGACAGCAATATACCTGACGTCTGAAAGGCTAAGCAGTGCATCCGTCCTCTTCTGAAGGTCGGCTTCCGACGATTCTGGCCATGTAAACGCGTCTAGTGAAATACTGATTTGTTGGACGGCTCTCTGCACGCTTGGTGTGGCTTTAAGAATGCTGGCAAGACGATCCAACCTCCCTTCCCCGTCGTCATCGAGGCCAACTTCAGCAAGTCTAAACAAATGAGCCCTGGAGAGTGCTAAAAAAAACCTAGAGACGAGGGCACATCTTTTGAGGGTAGACTTTTGGTCTTCTGTGAGCGCGACTATCAGTGGTCGTGCTGCAAGAATGCTGATTATTGCTTCAAATATCTCTGGCGGAAACACAGGGCCTTCAAGTGGTTGATGATTGGGTCCATCCATCGTGACTCGGCGATTGAAATTGTGGTGTAGTCCTGAGATTCGATAGTCGAAGGGGCTGTCAGTACAGAGAATCTGAAGGGTAATGGTTATCAGCAAGGAAGTGCTACCCAGAGCGCAACTTGTCGAATCGTTCAAGAAAGGCAGTGCAACATGCCATAGCCTATTCCGAGATGGTGTTTCAATTGATGGAGTATTAGTTCGGGTTCAACAATGGAAAACCTCGTTTTCTCAGGCCCCTGTCGAATATCTGCACAGCATAAGTACTGACCCGTGTTTTGGAATGGGTTGTATGGATTGCCGATTCAAGGGTTTAATCTCGAAATTTAATAAACCGCTCAATTATAGATGCAAAAAAATTGCTTAGTGCGTCAAGCATTGCCCGCGGCTAAGAGTTGTGAGCAAACTCGACACAGCGCATGAAGCCAGCGCGTTCATCCAAGCTCCCTTACTGAGGAAAGGATCATCATCCTTATTTCGAAGGAAATGCGCCCAGTCCATTCCCTCTGGAGGATTTACGGTCATCGTCCCAGAGAGTGCTCTTCACAAAATCGTCTCGATGCGTATTGTAGTCCTCAATGGCGGTAGCCTTAGGCACGATGCAGTGGATGTTTTCCGTTTGATAACCGTCAACCATCTTGAGGATATAATCTGCGTGTAACTCGGCTCGCGTTGTAGGACCTTCATTAGACAACACATATACAATGGGGATGAAATGTACGACACGCACCGTAAGGGTCCATCGATCTCAAAAATTAATAGCCAACAGTGATAGAACAAAAATCAAATATCAACAACACTCAAAATCAGTATCATAAGCATCCACCCGCGTCATGCATACCAGCCTGACAAGCCGTCGAAGACAGGATGCACCTGGTCCCCGCATACACCCCGGAGCAGGTCAAACTTGATGTTTGAATTTAATGTATTGTTTCAATTCGTATTTCTCGCTGAAACCTTCTAAGTATTGTTAAATCTCTTCCGCACCGGCATAGATGGATGACCAATCAGCCTTCGGTTCAAACGTATAGATATAGTTGTGCGCAGGGATATCGCACGCAGAACTATGAAATAGGTGCACCAGTGTGGTTGATCCCTCGCAAGACATTGAAATACGAACCCAGGATAAGTGCTCTCGAACTACGTCCCACCGACAGCTTCGTTCTTTTCATGTATAACTTGCGAGCTCGAAATTCTTGAACGATCGATGTAACTTGTACGCGAGTATGAGGCCTAAAACACCTGCACCAATGCATATTATCTTCACGTGGCGCTCGGTGAAGAGAGGCTTTTCAGATGCTGGGTCGGTAATCGAATCGTTTGGAGAATGTGCGAAGGCCATACTTAGCATTGCAGTGAACAATCATTGAATTGGGATGGTCGAATCTAGAGTTAGGAAGAACAATCACTGCTATCGATTTTCGATTTGGTTCTGCTTTCCTTTATACTCGTGCTCATCCTCGATTTGGGCAGCAGCATTGTACATGTGAGTCGATCCTGGGATACCACCCGCCATACCCTGATAATCGACTGCAGATTGACAGCGTAGCCGACTCGAACGTCAAAAGGGAATGCTGCTGACACCAGCGCTCTTCTCAGTTAAGGAGAGTCAAAGCGCGAGGGGGAAGCAGGGACAAAACGCTTGACAGTGAGCGGCGAAAAAGTATTGGTGGACCTGAAGAACGTGCATGTAAATAGCCTTCCAACCCGAAAAAGTTCAATATAACATTTCATTCAAACGCAACCGTGTGACAGGAAGACATGAGGTAGAGCATGTACAACGTTCCATTACCTAACCCCAATTCAACCACGAAGCTCAGCTTTCTCCAGCTCCTTGTTGAACACGCCCTTCGTGAAGTGCGTTTTAGCATGCTCTTCGTCAACAAACGCAGCACTCATCCCAAACTTGCGTTGGAACGGATCAAGCCACACAGGGAAATCGAACCGCAAAATTTCATCCACCACACGGATAGCAGAATCCAACGCGCCTGCAACCCAAGCGTGATGGGCACTTGCTACCTCTCCTGCGAAGTGGAATCGACCGCGCCCAGCAGGTTGCAAGATGTCGGGGTAGAGTTCGCCGAATTGCCCTGGAGTGAACATCGCAAATGCACCCATGGTGTATGGGTTCCCATACCAGTCGAAAGCGTGATAGTCCAAGGTGTCGTCTTTGAGTTGTTCAATGGGTACACCGTGCAAAATAGAGAGGTCCTCGTAAATTCGATCCAGCATAACTTGTTCGGATACGGGGCGCTGACGGTCTGGCTTGAGCTGTTCGGACCAGCTGGGGTTTTGAATGAGGGATCCTAGGCGTAAGGCGTCTTGGTTCCTAAATTGTAAATCATCAGAGGGATTTTTCGAGCTTTCGCTAGGATGACGGATTGAAAACGTACCATGTATAGGAAACCAGTAAAACACCAGGTCCGTCCTCCCTGAGGCCGTAGCTGGGGTAGACGATGACACGAGATGGACGATCCGTATAACTTGAACCACCAAACTGCTGCTGGCCGTTTTGCTCCCACCAGCGAGATTTGAACTTGATTCCGACTTTGCAAGACGGTCCGTAGTTGAGAGACCGGATGGCCTGACGTTGGGGGTAGCTCATCGGAATGGCGTCGGTGTTGACCATGCCGAGATTGGCAAACGGAACAGTGGAAATGACGTGCGCATAGTAGCGATCCAGTTGGTTGGCCACCTTAACTCGCATGAAGGGGAAGCGAACCCTCCGGTGCCATGGTGGAAGGAGGATATCGGGATAACATTCCCAAGGGGTCATGAGGATGGGTCCTTCGACGGCGCTAACTTGAGAATTGTACAACGGTTCTTGCTTCAACGAGCCACGCATCCCGTCAATAAGAAGCTGGGTGCCGCCTTCGATGCAAGACCACTTGACAACCTGGGTGGGATCGTCAAAGCTAAGAGATTCGAGAACGGTCTGAAGCGATGTTAGTCAATATGTTTAGCCAATAAAAGAGCAAAAAAAATTACCTCAGTGAGGGACTCGTTATATCCTCCCGTGCCGCTGTTCCTGTTCTCCATCCACTGGGCGACGGACAATGGGAACCCAGGTTTCTCGCGCACAAGGTAGGATCGGGTGGAGGCCCAGTCGTACTGCATGAGCTGTTCCCAACCACTGTC
Source organism: Panaeolus papilionaceus (assembly GCA_015501605.1). NCBI lineage: Eukaryota > Fungi > Basidiomycota > Agaricomycetes > Agaricales > Panaeolus > Panaeolus papilionaceus. The sequence goes on from JADNRZ010000014.1 coordinate 766,882, forward strand.
AAAGTCTTTGATGAGGGCGTCGCGGAGGTCATCAAAAGCAACCGCCGTGCATGCATTGACACCATGGACGGGGTTGCCACTAAGGTCGGTGGCGTCCTTGAGCAAGTACTCTTCAGGAACCTGCGCCAAAGTCAGATGATAGCCTAAACATATTGGGAGGCACACTTACCGCTTCATCATTGAAGTGATCTCCGGCGGTGCTGGCAACCGCAGCAGAAGCCTTCTTGCCTGCACGGACGGGTCAGAAAATCGATGCATACAATAAAATAAAAGCGATATAAAGCATAATCGGAACGAATACTCACCATTGAAAAAGAGGATGTTGTTGTCATTAGAGAACACATAATCGTTCAGCTTCTCCGTCAAACCGAGTTCATCGAAGAGTTCAAATGTTTTTTCGTTGGCTTCGTTGCGAGGGAACCGCATGGCGCCGACATCATAGTAGTCGTGCTTGCCCTGCGGATTGTTGGGAGGCTCGGAAGGGAAATGGTAGGTGAAAATCCGCCCTCCCGGACGATCACTAGCCTCCAAGATATCGTAAGGAATGCCCATCTCCTCTAGAAGCTTTGCAGACCGAAGACCTGCAACTCCAGAGCCGATGATAGCGACACGGTACCAGGGCGGGTACATAGGGAATCTGGGCATGCGAGGCGTACGATCTTCTCCCTCATGGGGAGGCGCAGCGGGAGGACCACCCGTTCCAGTAGTAGGACCCGGCTTGCCGAAGATCTTGGTATCAAGAAGGTCCTTCCAGGAGATCGTATTGTCGGTCGGCATCTGGAAAATAGGAGGGAGCGGAGCAGGAGCTGCTGCAGCTCTGAGTTCAGCTCCATCAGAGGCGGCCTCGGAAGCAAATTGCTCTGGCGAGGCTTCAAATTGGGGAAGGGCTTGAAGTAAAGGCCAGTCGCCCACTTCAATTTGTGGGTTTTTAGCCTCAAGCTCAGCTTGAGCTTTGTTGACGTAGTATTGAGCGACTTTGAGGCGAACAGAGGATCCGTCAGGCATTGTGAGTGATGAAGACGATTGTGCAGAAACATTAGCTGGGCAGGCGGTATTTAAGGTCCTTTGTCAAGGACTTGGCAAGGCGCTTAGTATTCCACGCAGACCTTACAAGGCAAGCGGGGATTTCATGATGCGGAGACGTGATAATCGATAAACCCTTTCGTGGTAAAACTAAACATCAGCTGCCAGCCCTGTAGACGGAAATTAATGGAGCGGTACTCACTTGCACAGGCGACTGTGGGGTACAATTGAAGCGTATGTGGCAATGCAAGCTTTTGGGGTCTAGAGAGCAACAGGTTGGACATCGGAACCATTCAGATCCGACAGCGCCAACCACTAGGCATAGACGGGGGCTTCAAAAGCATTGAATTGGCGTCTCAAAGAGTCCTCGTCAGATGATATTATGAACCCCAAAGGAACACATGAGCAGGGTACGATGCCGCCTTGAGCTGTTCAGGATCATTCCGGCTGCCAGAACTTGAAATTTCTGTAGAAGACACAAGGAACCGAGAGGTCAAGTGTCGCAGACTAGTGGATCCAGACTTGCAAGGACATTTTCCAGAACAGAATAACGTAGTTCTTGAAGTCCCAAAATGTGCTCGTCTTGTTATCTGCTTCAATATGAAACGCAGATGTTCCAAACCCTACATGATCAAGAACATGGGGCATTGTGGAGTATATCGCAACAAAAATGTTGACAGAATGCATATCGAGAAAAAACGTTTGAATACGTCGCATGCTACATAGAAGGAAATGGCTGCTTTGACTGTATACAAACTGTGTCACTGCCCATGAATTCGACAGACGAGAACTTGAAAAGCAGATGGTGGTCGAGAATCAAGAAATCACCATGGTGCGTTACATTGAAACTTGAAAGTCACACCGACACTTAGAAAGTTGATGTCACGTCCCACACACCAATACACCGTACTATGTAGAATTTGAAAGACCTCATGCACTCATTACACATAATTTTTTTAATGTACAAAAATTCCGTACCCTTTAATAGGTCGATAATTGAGTTTTAAACCGTATTTACGAAGAAGACCACCAGTGTTAGTAAGTGAGGGGAAGGGTGGTACGCCAATAGAAAGGGGCGAAATCGAAGTGTCCGCGATCATGAACAACAATTTAAGTTAGGGAGCCATACTTGCAAGGAAAAGCTCCGTCTATCATGCAGTGAGACTCATCAAGCTTCCAACGAAAATTAAGATCTAGAGAAATGTCACAATTTAGCGCACGTTCTTTTGTCAGCACTGAGCGATAACTTACCAGACGAGCACGGATATCAACAATATCCTCAGGTACCAAGAAGATCAATGCGTTCATCTTCCTAGCAATAGAGATTGCCAATTTAGCTGCGAAAGAAAAGGACGGGTCAACTCCCATTCCGATGAACTCAAGTTATACGACGCACCATTCTGTCGTCTGTCATCATAGTCACCCGTTTCAGCGACAGGAATGACAAGGCTGGGGTCGACGATGCCAGGACGGATAGCGTCGATGAGATCCAGCAAGAAAAGACCAGTAGTGAGGGATGGATCCTTGAACGAGCGGATGGGGCGGACACCAGGCTTCTGCTGAGCAGTGGTGTTTGCCCACTTGAGGATATCCTGGTCCGACATGGGTCGTCCAGTTTTAGAGAGCGAAGTAAGGGTCTTGGTGATGTGCATTCTGTTTAAAGTTAATGTTTAGTACGCAACCTTCTAGGTCAAAGTCGAACATGCCTCATAAGCTGCCACACCAAACCCAAGACTAGTTTCTTCTTAGCATCGACAATGTCAGCGCCTTGAATTCCAACTAGATGCATTCCATTCTGCTTTCCAAGATCCACGACGTAGTTGGTGTTCTCAACCATCTTGAAACGCGAAAGCGTGCTCTGGTTGGGGGTAACACCAATATCGACATCATCCTCGTCATCGCCACCAGCGAAAGAGACGGGTTGAGCACCGTCCTTAGGCTTGGATACACGTCTCCAGATGACGCTTCCCGGCAGCACTTTGTCAAATGCTTGCAGAATGATGAGACCATCCCGCAAATTCTCGAAAACGTTGAATACTGCGGGCTCAACACCGAGGGAGTTCAACCACAGCGTGAAGACACGAGCCTCGCGTTCTCCTTCAGCGTCAAAGTCTTCAACAGCACCATAATCCTTGACCTCCTGCTCGTCAAGTGGTTCCAGTCCAGGATGGTTGTTAAACAAGTTGGCAACAAAGGCAAGATTGAGACGAGGGTTTCCTGAAATTAGTGAAGACGCAGTTAGGTATTTTCTGCATCCGATCTTGTCTGCGTTTTGGAGAACCTGAAGAGCAAATGAGGGTTAGGTTTAAGCCGAGATCGTGGCAGAACACGCTCACCTGTTCCGCGCGTTGACGGACGTCACGGGTCTGCAGGGGTGCACGCGAGCATTGATCCGGTTTCAGTTGGTTGAGGAGGACGGTGTAGTTCTCTCCATCTGAGACGTCGCGGCTAAAGTTGTTGACTCTGCAGAAGATGTGAGACAGCCCGTAAGGGAAAAAAATAACTATTTTGGACATACCGGCGTTGCCAGCCTGCTGCTTTGAGATGATAATTGAACCATCGGAGAAGGATTTGATCAGGCGTTAAGCGGAGGAGATCCTCAATGGTTTCGCCATCCTCGCAAAGGCGATAAAGTTCTGGATGAAGCTTGATATCGACCTGAGCGAGCAATCCTCGTCTGATGACTTGCCATATAAGACCAAGAATAAGATGCTCGCGTCCTTCAGCAAGATCCGACGATCCAATGTTCACGACGGAACAACCAATACCCTTAGCAGATGTAATGACGATGTTGTTGTTTTCGGTGATTTGGAAAGCGTTTAGGGGTTTACGGGGAGTGGGTTTGTTGAGAACACGCGTATCAATTGTGTCCGGAACGGAGTCGTTAATGAGTTTACACAGGATCAGGCCGTCCTTGCATTCGTCGAAAAGCTGCATGGTATCGGTCGGAATTGGATAACGATCTGCAATATCTGGATCACTTTGGATGACCTTTGTCGCTACGTTAATAGGACGATGAGGTGTTCTCAGCAGAGTAACATACCTGATTGATGTGGTTCGTGAATTCGGCGCGTTCATCCTCGTTGATGGTATGGCTAACATTGGCATTTGAACCTTGGACAGTAACCTTGCCTGCCTTGGTTGTAATACCAGCTTTACTTTGGGATTTGAGTTTGACGTTAAGCTAAGTTGCATCCGTCAATCCAAACCCTCGATATTCCTTGTAAGATGTCGACTCACCTCAACCCAGTCATCAAGCTCCACTTTCCCGCTGGAGTCAACACTAACATGCTTCAAAGTTTCTCTAGCAACGTCATAAGACTGTCCACTGGCTTGTACAGCCTGTAGTACTGCAGATTTGTCGACTCGTCCTGGCGTCTCAGTATGCAGTGAGCTATTACGCCAGCCCCTTTATTAGCACCATTTTGAAATCATCAACGTAAATATAACGCACTTAAAACGGTTGATGAGATCAAATATCTCGTCCCTCGAGACCTCAGGGTATTTCTTCTGTAGTTTGAAGGCTTCCATGTTGTATGATGTGACGGTGGGGAGTTGAAGGGTGTTGACGCCATCTTATCAACGATTCTAGGGTCTGCGTGCGCAGGGGTGGCTGTGTACATTAGTCATCATTCCGCAGGGCTTTCACCAAGTTCGAAGGTTCTTGGCTCTTGTCGTTGCACTGGTGGTTCTGGGCACAGTCCAAGTAAGCCATTATAGACGCGTATATGACAAGGAAGGCAGTGTATGTCGTCCGGTCCACCGCTAAACTTTTTTTTTTACTATTTTTCCTGCTTTTTATATATAATAAATTCTCATCCGGGAAACTTGCGAATACTGTCTTGCTCACCCACTTCTAGATCAGATCAACGAGGGTCTCATCAATACGAGACAAGAGGGTCAAATGATCTCAACAAGTGAGCGCTTAATCGCGGTCTTTGCTAAGTTTTGTCAAGCAATCGTCAAGAGAAATATCACGATCCTTTCAGGGATCACACATTCTGATGATGGAGGCTTGAAACAACCACACCATTGGACAATCTTTACGGTCGTTTATGACCGTTAAGCAGACATCGGCCAGCGACGCGTGAAGTGTGGGTCGGATTTTTGCCATTGGTTCAAAGCTGCTCTGTCAATTTGTCCTTTGTTCTCTCGAAGTCGTGGAGTTTTATTTATATTCAGTGGGGTGAGTTGCAATCGCATTAATTATCCTTCCAATCAAGCCACGGGTCCCAGACCTCGTTTTTGCGCTTTTGTGCTCAATGACGATGGCCACGGTGGATAGACATGACATGGGCGCTGGTCAGCAGACCAAGGCCAAGACAGGGCTGCCAGGGCCTGCCTGCTGATCGCTCAGCGGGTCCTTGCTATTTGACGTTCATAATCGTTTCCCTGTCTTCAGCACAAGGACTCTTGGATTCTGGCGATGATAAATACAGCTAATGCATACATATTTAGCAAATTCTGATCATCTCGAAGTAGTTGGGAGCCCTATCGGTACAACAACGGTCTTATGCTGCCCCCATCTGGGCAACAATTTTCAAAACACGACATGAACACGACACAGGCTGGCTCCGTTTTGCCAAGAGTAAATCGTTGGAGGCAGCGAGCCGAAAAGGTGGTATCAATAGATTCCATGGTGTTCGAGAATCAATTGTGTAAGAGAACGTCGCTCCGGCGTAAACTCCGGCTGCAGTTGAGGAGCACACGCCCCAAAATTTCTAGGGACAAAAGACAATCTTTATTTTCTTCGTTATGCAGACTATCGACGATGTTGCTGAACATTCTAATTCCACTTTGCGAAGCTTCAGCAGAACGACCAATTCGAAATCCTGTGCGGTATTTAAAATAGCCGGCATAGTGATCAGTGATTGCCTCGTGTTGTGGGCCATTCTTTCCGGGGCTTGATGCTTCGCGTTGCAACAAAACATGTAAGCTTCCCATGCCATCAATCTATTCAGTTATTTCAGGTTTGACGGCGTAGAAAAAGGGATCGCCAGCCTTGTACATAATATAAAACTTGCCTTGTCACCCCCTCAATACCCTCTTTTCTCCACCCCATTCTTTTCAACGGGTTCATAATCCCTCAAGTGGATATAGACCCACACTCACTCCTTCTCTCTTACACACTCCCCTTACAGGTTCTGAGCTAGCCTCACCAACACCAAAATGGTCTCCAGCAACCCGCTTTTCCGTGGGCGGTGGACGTTGAAGAAGTTCCAAGCCACAGTCGTAAATGATATTTGGCCAGAAGTCGCGTTCTTCACCTTGGTCGCCACAAGTATGTGTTTCGCAGTCGCGGACCCATGTCTCAGCACTGACATGACTCCTACCCTGTTTTAGTGGTTGCCTTGGTGTCGGAGAAGACGGACAGAAAGCTAGGCATTTCCGCTCAACTGTTAACTGTACTCGGTACAGTTCTCGGTTTGGTCATCTCATTCAGGACTTCCTCGGCATATGAGAGGTAAATCTATAATTCGGCTTGGAATACGTCTTGGCCTTTTGAACATTCTTGGCTGCTAGGTATCAGGATGGCAGGAAGATGTGGACCAACATCATTACCGCGTCAAGGAACTTGGGACAGCAGGTACGTTTGTACTTTAACTCACGTTCGCTAGCCATTGATCCATTTCCCCCTCTAGATTTGGATCCATGTCCCCGTTGACCGCACAGGCAAGGGCGCCGCTGCCCAAACAACCGAGCTCCAAAACATTATCGAAAAGAAGACCATGGTCAACCTGGTAAGCGCTCTTACCTCCCTGACACGTTAATTAGCTTCGCTCATGAATCATTCCATTCATTTAGATTTTGGCTTTTTCTGTTTCTGTCAAGGTGATTTACACGCCCATCCCACTTGAGCCCCGAGCAATTCAATATGATCGTGTGACTAACACTCTGGTTCCTTTCTCCAGCATTTCCTCCGCGGTGAACAAGGTGTCTACTACGAGGACCTTTACCCTCTCATTTCTTTCCTTCCCCGTTATGCCAACGCCAACACTGGTGAGAAGCTTCCATTGTGGCACGACGGCGAGGACGACGCACGCAAGCCTGACGCGCCTGCCACGGAGCTTGGACGTGAAACCCCTGGTTCTGACACCACCACTGAGAACGGCAAGAGAGCAAAGAACTTTGACCCAGAAAAGGCCCTCCCTCAGGTTGCCAGCGAGCGCCCCCTCAAACCTGCTAGAAACCCTCCAGAGGCCGGTCTCCTCGACTACATCCCTCTCTTCAGGCTGTTCAGATGGATTGGACGCACTATCATGTGCCGCGCTAGGCCCGAGAGACGCAGGAAGAGGAAAGCTTACTCGGAATACGTCGAGAGCCATGTCCCCATTGAGATCTGCTTGGTTTTGTCGAAGTGAGTCCTACAGATACCTTGACTGTTATATCATTGCTAATGTTTGCTGCTTACAGCTACACTGCTTGTATGATCTTATCTACTTGTTGAGCTCTTGTGCCAGGTATTAACGACTTGTTTGTAGGGTGCATGCGTAATGGACTCCTCCAGCCAGCCATTGCCACTGGTGTTACCGGTAACTTGACCGTTCTTCAAGATACACTCTCAAACTTGGAGCGTATTTGCAACACTCCTCTGCCCTTCGCTTACCAGGCTCACTTGCGCATGTCTCTCTGGTGAGCTTATTGTCTTACTTTTTGATTGTTTCATCATTTTCTCATCGACCTTTTTTTACAAAAAAACAAGGCTGTATTTGTTCTTCCTTCCTGTGAGTAACGCCCACAATCCCACCATCATTGTTCGCTAACTCTCTTTTATTCATCAGTTCCAAATCTATCCTGCCTTCAAGTACATCACTATCCCAGCGACTGCCTTCGCTTCCTTCTTGTTGCTAGGTTTCCTTGAAATTGGTCAAGAGATTGAGAATCCTTTCAACTACGATTTGAACGATCTCGGTAAGTCATTCAATCATCATATTCTAATGATTTGTGGTGCTGATAATTATATTTATAGACCTTGACTATTTCTGTCTCGCTATCCAAAGAGAGCTTCACCTCATCACTGCAGTACGTTGATTTCAACAAATAAAAGACTTGGTCTAACATTTCTTCAGCATACCAGCCCTGACCCCTCGACGTTCTTGTTCAGCAACCTCAACCAGCCTTTCGCACCTGCTGATCGCCGTACTGCACAAGAGCTCACTGCTACAAACACACTTTACGTAGCGCCTGATGCAAGTGCAGCTCCTGGGTTTGATAGTATCCGCCGTACCCTCGTTCAAGGTTGGAAAGACGTCGACATCCTCACGCGCAAGATGCATTAAGTTGCATCAGCCGCGGCCGTGTTACTCTGTCTGAGATGCTGCGCATCATCCACGACCATCCTACGAATGCTTATTCTTTCTCTGCTTTCGGGTTAATTACGACACATTTATTTTGGACTTGGGTGCTTCATAGATTATGGGACGCACTTTTTTTATCGTCAACGACCATCACTGTTCGTCTCTCACATGCATCTCTCCATCTATATTTGCCTCCATTTTTATCTGGAATCTTTCACTTATCATAAATGTTCTCTTGGCCTCTACCTTTCAGTTTGACTATCGGAAAAGTATCACTCTTTTGATATACGCACGACAGGTAGCCTACTGCTTGTTCATCCTATATCATATACAATAATTATTCTTGCATTGTCGCCTTCAGTTTGAAAGATAACGTTTCCTAAGAATAAACGTAAGTTTATCTCTGGAATGCAGACAAAAAGAAGGTCATGGAACCCTGTGGAAGGTGTATGGGGTCGACACGTCTTCAAATCGAGTACTTCCTCCGTAACCCTATCCGGAACGTCACTTTCAGCGCATAGGCGGTGTGATGTCATTGGCGGCGCTGTAAAATATATTTTGCGGAATTTCAGCAAACAAACACCTAGAAACTATTTAAAGTCCAATCTTATCTTCAATCACTCGTTCAATCAACCTTCACCCTCATCAATCGAAACACAATGCCAGCTTCCAAGTCCGTCAAGCTCAACACCGGCGCCTCGATGCCAACCCTCGGTTTGGGTACGTGCATCATGAATACGTATCGTGATCCGTTTTAATCTCACTAAATACAATTTCGCTCTTTACGCCATTCCGAATGAACAGGTACATGGCAATCGGGTCCCGGTGAAGTGGCAAGGGCCGTGACTGTGGCCCTCCAGGCAGGGTACAGACACATCGACACCGCAACGGCCTATGAAAACGAGGCAGAGGTCGGACAGGGAATCATCGACTCTGGTGTTCCCCGCGAGGAGATTTTCCTCACCACCAAGCTCAACAACAATGACCACCAGAAAGTCGAGGAGGCTTTGTTCTACTCCCTCAAGCAGCTCAAGACTTCCTACATTGACCTTTGTAGGTTTTTGCTATGGTCGTGATGTGGCGAAGATGTAAATTAACGAACGCATCATCTAGGGTTGATGCACTGGCCAGCACCCATGACTCAAAAACTCGACGGACCAGAACGCCAGGTAAGTTGCTGTTACAGGGCATCGACCGCCCCTATTAATATGTTGCATCTCAGCTCGACTGGCTCGACACCTGGAAGGCCATGGAGAAGGTCTATAAGGCCCACCCTGACAAAGTCAAGGCTATCGGTACGTGCTTCTCCTCCACACGACGCGGAACCTATTTCTGATAAATTTTATGTGCAGGTGTTTCCAACTTTAGCATCAATTTCCTCAACCGCCTCTTGCAAAACAGCGAGGTTACTCCGGCAGCCAACCAAATCGAGCTCCACCCGTATGTTTTTATCCGTTATATCCTTCGATCGAGTCCTCTGACAGCCCCTAATTATATTCACGATGCTTATTCGCCCCATTTCACAGCTTCTGCACTCAAGCCGACCTCGTCGCCTTGTGCCGTTCCAAGGGTATTGTCGTAACTGCTTACTCACCTCTCGGATCGACCAAGGCCACCGTTCGTGAGGACCCTGTCGTCAAGAAGATTGCTGAAAAGCACGGCGTCAGCGCCGCCAACGTTCTTCTTTCGTTCCATGCTAATCAAGAGGGCGTCTCCGGTACGTAAAACTTCATGCCTACCGTTCGATAGAGAGCAAGGATCGCTGATTTATGTAATCGATTCTTCAGTCTTGGGCAAGTCTGTAACCCCTGAGCGGATCATCAGTTCGTAGCTCGAAATTGAGAGTAACAACCAACAATGTGCTAATCGACCTTTTTTTAAGCGAACTTCAAGTTCATCGACTTGTCTGACGAGGAGGTCCGGGAGCTCAAGGCCCTCGACAACGACCAGAACCACTTCCGTGTCTGCCACCCCAACTGGACCGGCTGGGGATCTCTCGGCTTCGAAGATTGTGAAAAGTAAATGGTGTATTATACAATGCGTGTGGTATAGAGAAGCATAGGGTATAGTAACAGCAGAACTGTATCGAAAACAATTGTGTAAAAATCTGTATACATAGAACAAAAGAGTCTTAATTCTAATCGAGGCGCTTATTGTTGGCGGTGAGTCAATCATCGAATCGGGGAACACTTTCATAGCGCAAGCTTAAAGATACCAAAAAACCTACTTCTCCTTCTCCTTCTGGTACCTCTAGGAGATCTGGGAACGGTGGCAGGAGCAGCAGAAACAGGAGCGGGAGCAGCAGAAACGGGAACAGGAGCAGGAAATTGTTTTTGGGGTCCTTCTAGTCAATAATGCGTCATGAAGTAACGCCTACGAGTATCGGACTCGTCCTCTGAGTCGTAGTCATTGTCTCCATGAACCTGGGACCCCTTGTACGAAATAACGACCTTGGGAAGAACTCGTGCAAGGATGCGACGCAGCTGGGACCATCTCCCGCTGCACTGATAATGGGGTATAAGTGTAATCTGGCTGAGTTTCCACCCTTCGTACTTGTTTTTCTTCATCGTCTCTTCGAATGATTTTATATACGGCTAATGAGAACGAATGCCATTAGTTAATCGAACCTAAACGAGAGACGAATATTTGCAAGGGTACTTACAGAATGCTTTCCTGGCCAGTGGCCGTCTATCCTCCCAATGGACCCACCCTCAATTTCGCCTATTGTGACACCGACCGTCTTGAAGTCCTGCAGCTCGAGAACCTCTAGATGCTTGAAATAGGTGTACAGGTAGTTGAACAAGTCGTAACTGACGGTTCTGACGTCGATTTTAAGTGTGGAGAGGAAGCTTCTTCTTCCTTGGAGTGGCTCGAGAATTGATTTTAGCTGCGCCAATGTCAGAGTATACCCGTGCAGAGTAAGTGAGGTGAGGGTTGAAGAGACGCGCTTGAGGTATTCGCTGAGATCTTTAACCATCGAAGTCCGCTGGTGCGCCTCCCATGGTAGAAGCCTGATGTCCAAAGATTTGAGAACAGGCAGGTCTACCTTGAATATCTTGTGTCCCAAAATAGGCTCAGCCGTGGGCGTCCCATGATGCACCACCAATGGCAGATACGAGATCTTGAACGAGTGAAGTTGGTTTGCGTGTAGCCTGAGGAAGTCATCGACACCCGTTGGGTCTCCCTTCTCCATCAGTTCGATAGGCAGAACAGCGGAGAACGAGCGCAGCTTAGGCATAGCCCCTAGCAAGTCCAGGAACTGGCGGGGGTTGAAAGGCAGCGCCGGGACGTCGATGCCAAAGTGTGTGAGCGAAGCGCTGCGGGCGTCGACAATCCCGGCCACCGTCTCGCTATATTCCTTAACGAGATGACCGTGGTCCGCAACGTAATGAATCCGAAGCATCACGGATAACCTATCCAGTGAATCATGAATGGGCGCATTCTTGAATACTTCTTCGTACGACTCCAGGGAGAGCTCAAGCTGGAGCTCCCTCAGCGAAGTTTTGGTGGCTTTCCACGCCGATTCGATGATGGGCATCGCCTGAGACAGTTTTCTGAGATCATCAGATGGCATGGTACGTATGGCTATGGTGTTGACGTTGCTCATCTCCCCGATACCCGCTATAATCTGCTTCGCTGCGACGCGCAGGGGTATGTTGACCATCCTCAGCTTGTATCCCTGGTTTTTCTGGTGATTCCAGACTATTTCGGATCCGATGTGGTTTTCATTATCCGTCAGATGTGGTCCGAATACATGGGGCCGTAGAAGGAGATTGCGCACGTATGGTGCAGCTACTTTGCTATAATTCGAATCCGATCATCATATTATTATCTACACATGGGGGCAGTGCAATGCGCAAATAGGCACTTACCTCATGTTGTGAGCACATCGTGAAGTTGAGTCGTCCCGCATGTCGAAGACATGCACAGTTTCGTACATATCTCGCATGGCAATGTCAAACCATTGCTGGTTCAGTCCATAGAACCTCGAAGGTTCATCAGCAGGCAGGAAACTAGCGATGAGATGCCAGACGTCGTAGGGTAACTCAGGTAAAACGACTGGGGCTGGGGCTGGAGAGAGTTCAACAGGCTCAGAGGGCATATCACTGTCGGGGTGTGGGGTGTTGTTCAATGGAGTGCCATCATCACTTGATGAGTTGCCTTTATACCCATTGTCGTGGGCGCTGCTCTCATTTTTTATTGGCTGTGCCAGTCAAGTCATGATTAAAAGCCGACTGTAAGCTGTAGTAATCAACACTGTTAAGCCTGTGCGACACATACAGATTGGGCAGGTAAAATTGTTGCCGGATTCCTTGGGCATGATGGGGGCAGGCTGTGCTTCTTCCAGGCAAAAAAGGCCAGGATGACACTCAACTTAGGCAGCCCTACCAGTGGCTTGAGACTATTGCGCCGGTGCATGATTGTAGCGTTGTCTGGCTCGGATGAGCAGCTGGAAAATTCGGAGTGTGGGACGGGACAACGCTGAGATGGTTTATGGTGATTATCAAGGGAGGCCTGCCAACGAACAACTTTAACCGACAATTATGGGCATCTTTCATTGTTCTTTCCCAGACACACCTGACCTTACGTGTGTGGACAGCGCAGGGCCCGAGTTGCCATACCAGGCGTCAAAAAATAAAACTAAACTCGAAAATACTCTACAACGACCATGAGGCGTTGTTGTGGGGAAAAACCAGTACAGAATACAGCACATAATTAGGCATATTGTACATAAGATGTTCAAAAATTATCTCTCAACTGCAGTGGGTGCACTAAATTTAATACATGTACTAGGCTCTGGCGTCAAAATCAAATACGGCTTTTATGATCATCGCCCGTATGTGTCGTCCAGTGTGATTCTGGCATGCGTTTCACCGCCTTCAAGCCTGAGCCAAGTCTCGAGAGGCACGGTCGGATCGGGACTTTTAAACACCAAGTTCCTCACTCCGTATCCCCAACTCGACTGAGTATAACCACCGTACCTGAAAAGAAATTGCGGAGGATCAGTACAAAGGCCACCATTACAATACAAAGGGGCATACCCAGCGTGTTTGTCAAAACAGAAAATTACATCTTTCTCGGGTTCACGAGCACACCACTCATTGCCATGATCTATTATTGATATAGATGAGAGGGTGCACAGAGATGGTCCTCGGATCCGTACGCACCGTGTCCAGATATAACAGCATGAAGATTTTTGACATTGGAATTCAGCGAGTCCCAGAATGGACGGTCGTTTTTTCCGTTTGACAAGTCACCCGATGCTTGAATGGATCCCACACCGAGGATGTCGGCTGGTATGAACGATGGCGACACATTAGGTATCGGCAATATCGAGCTAAATTGGTCTCTAAAACATACCATTGAGCCCAGGGTTTTTTTCTGAAGTAATCTTCGCTTGAAGGGCTTGAACAGGGTGACTGATGGAAAGGACCCGGATATCAACATGCAATACGAATGTAAGCTTTATATGGTCAACCTACGGGGGTATGTGCACAAAGGCTAAAGCACCGCGCTTCTCTGAGGGACCCCAAGCTGCTTCCATGGCCTGTGTTTCAGACTTGATCCAATCTCCGACTGTGGCGTCGACCCAGTCGGGTACACCAACTGGATTTTGACCAGCAGAAAACCCGCCTACAGGACAGGGTCATAAGTGACCGTCAAGCCGTTGAAGCAAGATGCATGCAATACCTCGGGAGTCAAAGAACCACAAAATCACAGCAGGTGATTCATCTGTAAGAAATCGGTTACTGAGAATCATAATGAGAAGACATATTGAAACCAAGGTTTACCATTGCTATTGCGATAAACCTAGGCGGGTTTGATGTTTAAATTGCAAGATATCGACCAGCCAAGGACTTACAGGAACCCAGTAATTTCCTGGTCCACCGGTTCCTCCAACGCCGTTTGGAGCAGCACGGGTGTAACTAAGCGGGGCTACCAGCTGCTCTCTTTGTATCTCTTCAAGATGAGTTATGTTGGGTTGATTGTCGTGATTCTGTGCGTCACTTCAATATTGGTGAATGGTTGAGATATTGAGAGCTAATCTCTACGTACCCCATGGGTCGACGAGAAGGGAACCTTGGCATCATTAAATGGCCCAACAATTATGTCGATAATTGTTGTCGAATTCTCGCGGAAAGTATCTAACCGCAGTGAATGAGAACCAAAATATGATAGGCAGAAGTTTTAATGCATTTGTACTTTCACCAGTGATAAGATCACCATTCAAAACTCTGAACTCGCATATTAGAGTCTAATAATTGCTTAATCAAAAAGTTACACCTACGCGTAATCTGGCTTTTCGTCAGCGAGAACGGTTTGCATCAACTTGATGCTGCTCGCGTCGTGCTCTGGACCCCACCAATCCCAAGGGTTTTCTCCAAAGTGAAGATCAGAGAAAACAGTGACTTTGAAGGTCCCATCTGGCTTAAAAACAAGACGAGGCTTGTTAGGATATGGATTCAAATTTTCCTGTCTGGGTTCTGCTCGTCGCGTCATAAATCAGTAATTACCCGACGGAATGAACAGCAAACTCACGCGTGTAGGGCAAAGCCAAAGCTCCTGCCAGGATGGACAGCCAGATTATGGAAATACCTATCATTTTCGTGTTGTCTTAAGGGAGCTGCAAGGAAGACCTCAATTTCATGGCCTCCCTTTCTTTCGAGGCATTTATGGGGACTCTAGCCTCATGAGGAAGCACAAGGGTTGGCGAAAATTCGGAAACCTGTTTGATAACCATGTGGTACAACATGGAGCGTTGACCGAATATGACGCTTCTCATCGTTACGGCATGTAACCAGAGGAGCCCTCGACGCACATTACTCAGAAGAAGCAACGGTCAGCGCACCGCACCGTGCAGTCTTCAGAGTGGGTCAAGAGACACAGGTGACCGTGTACGGCTTGCTCGGCAACGCTGATGGTCGTGTGAATGTATTACGTCATGATACACGGCTATATAAACGCACACGCCTCACGATTATATTTTTTCTTCACTCATTCCGGATACGCACTATTGTCCCCCTGCGATACTTCTTTATTGGCTTGCAGGAGTCTACCGCGAATCCCAGAACATTCTTGGGTCTCAGCTGGAGCGCACTCGAGCTCGAGTAGCAGTTATTTTAACATGGGGTGGTGTTCCTTACCAGAGATCCAACATTCTTACTATTTTCACAATGTTCTTTTTTCTATTTCTTTTTCTTTTTTTTTTTTTTTGCTCCTGAATGCAGATATCATTTGCCATCTCGAATTGAAGCATTTGCAGTGACTGTCAGAACGTCATCTCATGATATACAGAGTGATTATGTGGACACCCAGGCACTCCACATGGAATCCACATATAGGACAGTCTGATGATTACCACATCGGCACTGCCTTGTCATACTAATTCCGCATTGTTCTTCGCCAGCAACAACTACAACGATCTCAAAAATTTTGACCTTCTCCAGCTGTATTTGCAATGATACCTGCATTGCCTTACGATATCTGGTCAATCATCTACATGTATCTTCCCAAAGAGCACCGCTGCTCACTGTATTCTGTCAACTCGGCCCTATTCCATCTTTCCATGGACGAGTGGTATTCAGATTTGAACGCGTTAAAGCTCAATGATGAGCACACCTCCCGTTGTCTTTCCAACATAAGGTTAGAGGGTTTCCACAATACGAGCACAGGCAGCTGATAATCAAATGGCTGGTCAGCCCGATCGTCGCAGGCCGTGTAAAGAGCTTAGCTCTTCGCCCCCAACTGTTTCGCGCTTATCTGAAGGACGTCGAGCAGGGCTCGGCTTCTATCTGGCGTGGTATATTTCGTGGCACTCTGCAAAGCATCCTAAAACCCCGCGCCACATCGGTGCAGGGCCAGGCACTTTTGAACAACATTGAAAACATGACAGCACTTTCTTATCTCAAGGTCGACTGCTACCTATCAGAGGACGTTTGCCTTTTGATGAAATCCATGCGATTTATCAAGTCCGGGTGGATTGGACCTGCATGGTTATCAAAACTTGAACTACAAGCACCACTCGATACTTTCCAGGATTTGGTCGCGTCGGCACCTAAATTCCATAATTTGACAGACCTGATATTGACGCCCACCAGAGGTTACCTGCATATCACCAAGCAAGAGGCAGAGATACGATCCTTTTCGGCCATCGTAGCGGACTTTGTCAACAGCAAATGCAACAATACCACTTCTCTATCGATTGTGTTCCCCTATTTTCCAATGGCCATCGACCCTTTCTTTGCATCACTCCAACCCATGCCTCGCCTTTCAAGTTTGTCTGTGGTTTTGCCCACGTATTTCTTGAAGGTGGACGATCTTATGGGTTTTCACGCGTTCTTGTCGACCCACGCCAACAGTCTGCGCGTTCTGTCCATGGGATTTGACCAGGTACATGAGGCTCACTACAATCCGGTCCCCGAAAATGTTTTGGTTCATCCAATCTTTTCCATAAAATTCCCCAATCTCACCTCTTTCACCATTCAACCTGTCTACTCCAGAATGACCAGGGGATTTTCAGAGTTTCTGGGTTCCTATCTTTCACCCTTCAGGTCTACATTGGAGCAGCTTCGTATCCGTTGTCATGTTTTCACCTTCGACCAGCTAAAGGTTTTCCTGGACTCTCTCAAAGGCGAAGGCAACGTTCTGAAAGTCCTCCAGGTGGAGCTCCGCTATCTTAAATGCGAGTTCTTCCAGTATTTATCGACCAACTTTACCCAGTTGGAGGAGATTGATGTTGGGTTTTCATTTCCCCGTGAGGACGATGCCGCGATTATTCCACCATTGGTCATTCCAGGGGATTATGACTGGGGAGAGGTCAGTCTTACTGACCCCTATCTACTGAAATAGTTGAGCTAATCGTCATTATTTTTGACGTCACGAACAGTATGACCGCCTGGTGCACCTGGTGACGAAACAATTTTGCGAAAGAATCCGTTTGAAGAACTACGCTAAATGGAGCCTTCGAAAGCTCCAGATGAATTACAAGTCATTCGATCCAGACGACTTTTCTTATAATGCCTCTCGTCATTATACAACTTTCAAGCGATCAATTGCTAATGCTCTACCTTCCGTTGTGTCTTTTAATGGGCAGGATCGAGAAACTTTTATCGGGACCTCCGAATAGCCCAAGCTGGATCTATAATAACTTCGCTTTCATCCAAAAATAGCTTTCGACATCTAAAGTTAGGCCTTTTTAATTACATGTATCTTCCATGACTCCCACTCGTTTTTATATAGCTTCCAGTCACGTTCAGATTTGTTACGACACCCGAATTCACCTCCATATGCTTCATTTATATCACCTGGTGTATTGTCCGGCATCCCACAAGAAGATGATACCATGCCCCGGTCCGCGGTCATAGAGAACCAGCTATGGTGCACGCGCGACGGTTGTTCTTTGGTCCCGACAAGATGGCTGAATATAATTTCGGGCGCTCAGGGGAACTAAATTTACAAACGAAGGAGCTCAAAATGTACTCGATGCACACTTCAATGCTTTAAATCCGATGTAAGTAGCTTTTCTGAAGCGAAGAGAACACGTAATCGGGGAGATAGGCCATCCTGCACATATTGACAGGGCTTTTAGCGGAAATTAGCTGTGTAGGGTGTGTGGGCGTACCACCTCACGCTAGCCCACAAATCCACAATGTTCTCCATCATTACCGGCCAACGTTAGCATGGCAAGCGTCTCTCACATTGTAATCCTTGTGCAATGCTTGTATGAAGAAAGGTGAAAGTAAACAAGGTCGGTGGAATTGGCTGAACGCCCGACGAATTCATTAATCGCGATTTAGATATGGGTATGGCACTTATGCTGGAGCGGAACGAGCCAAGTTTATCTTATCCATGTATATGGATGCTATCCAACCACGGGCCTGTCAAGGCCAACCTTAAACTCCAACTTTTTCACAGATCCGGTATGTGTTGGACAGGCATTGGCCCGTCGGCATCATTTCCCATTCCTTCTTTCCCTTCTCCTTCCTCTTTTATTCGTCATGGTTAGTCAGAGCTCAGAGCCATATGAAAGTACACGCGATCTCAAGGAGAGGGATTTCTTCTACCCGGGTGTTCCTTGACCTCTTTTGTTTCCCCTTCTGACCAACTGCTTTTAAAGTCCTTGTGCATTTTGGGAAATTCAGGTGTGGAAGTTCGGTGGCTCGATGGTGTGCTTGGGATAAATCCATCGATATCGGTGCGTATTGGCTGTGGTTTTTCTTGCTTTATGCGAATGAAGAAATGAATTCTGATTCGAAGGTGAGCTATATGAAAATTCCGTGTGTTATGGGAATGCGCGCTGATCACTGGCATGAGTGGGTATTCTCGTCGTGCTTTTTGTGTTCGTCCTTCAGACCAAGGGGGCGTCGTAAGTACCGTCGAGGGCGGAAAAGAATGAGGATGTGGGTTATATTACACCAAGACAGGTATGTCGTTTCTTTGTGGAAGAAGTTGATGATGATTCGGAAGCTTGAGCCTGCCTGAGCACGCTACCATGGGGTTTTTATAGCTGTTCGGTTTTGACACCTATCTGATCATCATAACCATATCCATTGGATAGTGACCCCGATTCCGTTGTGAGATGTCCGCTACATGGAGGATAGCGGAGAGGTACATACAGGCTCAAAGAATTCGCTATCAGACGACAGTGTACTTTGTGGCCGAAATAATCTTATCTTGAGGCCTTTCAAGTCGCACAGCTTCGTATTGAATTGATGAATGACTTCGATTCAAAATCATGGGAGATTATAGAGATAAAGCAAGGATCTGGACCATAACCTTGTCTTTTCTGCATCTCCACATTACACATCACACAATCCATATTCATGCCCGCATACCAGATCTTCACTGTAAATTTAAGTTTTGCTGCACATGAATTCAGTCACTCCAAGAGTGAAAAAAAATCCCACTGCAGTCAAACTTGTGGCAGTCAAATCGCAACGGAAGCTCTTTCGTGGTGTGAGTGTCCTCACGCTCGATTGTCAGTGGGTGAATGACACGCTTCTTACAATTAAAAAAACCTTGAATTGAGGAGCTCGAATGTGGCCTGTGGGGGCATCTCGGATAAGTGGTGGAACAAGACCCCTGTAAAGGGAGGTTTGATCTCAGTTGGCGGCGGCATTCATATCACACTCTGAAATCTTATCATCTAACTTGTTCGCTGTCCTTGAAAGTTCAACATTCGAATGTTTCGAACCTCCGGCATTAATCCTTGATCGCGGCCAGAACTCGTTGTATGGGCGAAAAGTCCTTCGTAGGAAATTATCATTTTCACCCTGAAATTAAAAAGCGGCGATGATAATTTCGGGGGTTCAGCGGTTGCGGGTGATGTTTTGAGGGTCAGGACCCTAGCTAGTTGGGATGTATCTAATAGACTTGAATGTTTAGGAAGCAGGGTGGGTTAGATGCACATTCAGGTGTACTCTGCACCCTCGATCCCTGCATTCATGGCTTCGAGAGTCGAATAGCAGCAATGGAAAGCCTCGAGCAGGGTCGCATTTCACCGACGGCGAACAACAGCACTTCACCACCTTTGGGATAGTCCGGATACCCCGTCCCACCCTGCTAGCGGCAGATATTAGATGTAGGGATGGTCGTATGTACACCGGGCTGGTCGCTTAATGTGAAGTCAGCCCACTCGTGACCATGTCTATGAAGCCCTGAGGAGCAACAAGTGTGTTATACCTTGATTTCGGAATTTCTAGCATACTCATGTCAAGATTTCCAACGCACACTGTGTGTGTGCACCATTTGAATCTCACAATTGGCGATCGGCGGAAAATGGGGGGTTTATGTGTGTGTAGATTGTGAATGGAAAATTGGATGCTAGTGAGAAGGAGCACTGGTGCTGCTATGCGGTGACCTATGTGTGTTGATTCGAGTGGGGGTGTGAGTGCCTTTGGGTAACCGGAGCGGTATGCGTGGTGGAGGAAGGTTGAGGCAGGGCTTTATGTAAACGGTCCTCCTCTTTCCTGCGTACATTGCCGAGGAAAGACACGCTTAGGAGTGCCGCACCGTAATCCGCGCGTTAAGTACCTTTGACTTTATGAGGGCGCCACGACAGGGTGCGTATAGGCCACCAATCATGGACACGACGCGGACGGAGTGCGGTTTGGCGCAATTTAATATGACCATTTATCATGAATATCGTACAGTGAAAGCTCAGAAATTCGAGAGTAATCAGGGCAAAAAGAATGAATCATGAGGAAAGATAGTGTACAGATGAACTAGATTTACAATGCCCAAAAGAATTTAAATAAGTACAGAAAGAAGACAGTGTTCAATGCTGGATGATAACAGGCCTAGTCACTCCTTCGGCCCAGATCAACCGTGCTCTAAGCCGATACATTGCTCGGTGTGACCGTCGCGATAATGGGGATGAGGTGGAAGTCTGTAATGTACGCAGGCGTTTTTGCGTTCCGAGCAATACGGGTACCAAGGCTCTGTGAAGGGGAAATCATGATGATTAGTACCTCGTTTTTCCATACAGAGTACGAGCAGAAAAACAGAAATGAAAAAAAGAACGAAAGAAAGTTACTTACAATCGTGTCTCCTGCCTTCAATATGGCATCCTTTGATATTCTCAGGCCATTCACATATGTCCCGAAAGCAGACTCCAGATCGCGAATGAAAATCTATTGAGAAAAAAGGGGGGACTTTATCAGCACTGCGCACGTGAACTTATGAAGGGGACCGGCATCGGATAGGAAAGCGCGATGCGAAAAAGGAAGGGGCAGCAGCTGAGTACTCACTCTCCCGTTTTCAGACCAGACCTCCGCGTGCGCAGAACTCAGAGGAAGAGGCGACACCAGTGAGATGCTATGGTCCTCTGTCTGAGTCGGAGGAAACCATCCATTACTAGTTGTTGCTACTCGAAGGGATTGACGAGGTGCGTTCGGGCTAATTTCCGTAGAGCCGAGGACGACTTTGGTGCCTGATGATAGCGATAGAACTTTTGTTGGAAAAGGAAATGAGCCAGGAGCAGGAGACAAGGTCAAGATGGTGGTCATGGTGTTATACTAGAAGTACGAGGGGGATAGACTAGATAGTGAAAAGTCATTTTCTGGAAGGGTTTTTATACACTTCAGAAAAGAAGGGTTCCGGGAAAACAGGATGCAGTGTTGGCGGTAATTGACCAAGATCAGTTAAGGTTTGTTAGTGGACGCTCGACAAGGCAAATGTGTGTTATGTCAGATCGTAAAAGAGGTCTATCGAGAAGCACCATGTACCGAAATGGATCGCACCCATTACTTTGGTAATGCTTCACGTTCTCCGTGTTCCCTGAAATCGTTCGCGAAGTCTTGATGCCACAGAGGTAACAATAGGTCATTCATGTTGCCTTTATTGATCATGTCAGACCCCGAGTTTAGCTTGCGTCCAGCTCGCGTGGGTGCATGTCTTCCAACAGATATAAGTGAAAGCGATTTCACCTTTCTCTCTCCAAGAAAAATGAAAAACATAAACGTAGATATGGTACTCAAAATATTTGGTCCTGACCACACAACCCTAGTGGGAGATAAATGTGTCAAGGATCTGAACCAGTGGCTGAAAATGACGAGAAAGTAGGGATTCAAATGTAGGTTTCCTTTTGACTATAAAAAATATATTTCTTACCGTTTTCCATCGGAAGGATGAATGAAGAGGATTAACACTTTAACATATCAGGACATCCAGGGTTGGTTGAAAAATCAAGTTCAAGTTACCGGAGCCAGCCCTAAACTCAGGGCGTGCACGTGACAAGGGCTGGATTTTTTTGCCGTTGTCGCGAAATGGCTTTCCAAGTCGACACGATCCGGGACCGCTGCACTCCAACTTTAGAATTATGTCTCGTGTACACCGTTGTCTCTCCTCGTCATGGCGCGCAGTGAGCTCATCATCATCTAAACCGACATGGGCAGTGTCGCGAGCAGGTATAGCACGAGCTTTATTTCCGGAGTGTTGTGATATTTACGGGTAAATAGGAACGCGAGCGTATGCTCAAGCCGCTCTTCAGCAGGGTCAGAGACCGGAACGAAGTATGTATTCAAGGAATACGTCGTCAAGAACACAGAGGACCAACGAGGAAGGGGATGATATGGCCGCGTTCTCGTCGCGTTCGTCACAAACTCCCGAGAACCAACACGAACAGAACTATTTTGCTCAAAGTGCAGTGGACCATCTGTCTAACCTATTCCCTCAACTCCACTTTCCTCCTGAACTCGCAAAACGACTATTAACCCACTCAAGCCATCCTCAAGCCAAGGATGGGCACAACGGCGGACTGGCTTTCCTCGGTATGTGCTGGGTTAGTTGCGGCAAAGTTGAAGCGACTCATATGAATTTTGTTCATAGGTCGGCGGGTAATTAATTCATATCTGCAAATCTTCCTGACTTCAAGCCCAAATTTGGCACCTACAGACGACGTTGAGGCTATCTGTGCGCAGGTGCTAAACCCCAACCTCGTTGGTGAGAAGATTGGGAATTCATGGGGACTGGGTCGTGTGATGCGGTGGATACCAGCAGCACCAGCGCATAAACTAAGGGACAGCGCGATTGAGGAGCAAGTAAAACGTGAAGCGGGTCTATACAAGGTTCAGGCTGAGGCAGTTCAGGCAGTTGTCGGCGCGATTTACCAGCAATTTGTTCGTCGTCTCTTTATTTTCAGGTGGTTGTTGCTTACAATTGCTATAGGGTGCAAGTGTTGCCCATAGGTTCTTCCACACTAGGGTATTGCCTTACCTCCTGCTGAAAGGCGGTGTACCCGCTGCGTTCCACAAGGAGGCTCAGTCAACACTGAAGCAAATGGGTGGTCCCAACGGACCATTGCTTACACCAAAGTCACAAGTACAAACCTCAGCTATTTGAAAATACCCTCCTAGTATGCAGCAATGTATCGTACGTGTCCGTTTTATTTATCTAGTTTTTTTTTGTTTAATAACGTCTCCTTGGGGTTTTAGCCCTTTGTTTAATATCTAATCGTTATATTGCACGCCCCAGTCACCCGCATACCTACCTCATAATCATACATATATTTATCCCTATCAAGTGCGAGCAAGATTTTCTCTGGACGGACTGAGTCAAGCCAATACTTTTGCCAACATGAGGTCGTAGCTCTCTTATGATCGTTCAAATGCTCCTTGATATTTTGGAAGGTTTGCTGTGGTCGAAATTGTTGTTAGACTCATAGCACGTACATTGTATGGTGGCCTATGGTAAAATCCTGTTTGTATTCTAACATTGATAATTTATGACAACCCCCGGCATTTTAATTTTATCGACTGCCGTCATCGTTCATGAATTCCTTGCCAGTGTTCTAGAGCTTTTTCAACATTTGGGATATGGTTAGGCTGACACGATCGACCTTGCCTCCGTTTCCGCAGATATCCACACTAGGCAATTAATCTTGCTTCCATCACCATACCACCACCATCGGCATGGAGCATCAACTAAGAGAACTACCTATGCTCCGTGCATTCCCAGCTGACATACTTATTCATATATTCAGCTTCCTCAGAGCGAAAGATATACTTAGCATAAGAAAGGTGAAACCAATTCTCTGACCTCTTTCCCTGCTTTCATATCAAACTGATAGCATAAAAGACATGCAAATCTTTGGAATTGGTAACACGGGAGCGCGTTGTCTGGTTGGAGGCTGCTCGTAGAATGTGCAGAGAAAGCGTTCTCTATGGGCCATCATTCGATATTCAGAACATGAACCAAAGGGACCTGGAGTTTCTGAGCATGGGCGCTCATCGATTCCATCGCTTGACTCGATCAGCGTTGGAGAAAGCCAGGGCAGATGCCGAGGCCAATACAGAGGCCTCTGAGGACCAGGAAGAAGCGCAACCACCAGTCGTTTTAACTCCATTACTCAATTCCAGTCATCGCGATTCGTTTTTCACGGAAGGAGATGCCACTGCACTGAACAGACTGCACCTAGTTCCTGGTGGGAGGTTTATTGTAACCCTACACTACCATGGACCATTGGAAATTTGGGATCTCGCTCACCTCGCTAGTTCTAGAGGGTCCCCAGACGACGGCAGCACGTATCAACCTTGCCTCAGTATGACAGATGCTGGCATGATATACTTTACCATCCACCCAGCACCAGATCACAACATCCTGAGAATCCGCCTGCGTCTCACAACGCAAGATAGCCAGTACGTTCTTGACTCGTGTTACGTATCAGAAGAAAGTTCTGATGACTTAACCTAATTTACAGAGATGGCCCTATTTTTCGCACTGAGATGGTGGATGTGGACCTCTCTTGTAACCCACTAGTGGTCAAACGTACCGGTAAACTGGACGTTTTGATTCCTTCTCGCGATAGCAACCTTTGGACGTCCGTAAATGGTGACCTGTATATACTTGTCGCTGGTACTTTGATCACTGCATGGAACTGTGTAACAAATAAGTGCGCTCAATGGGTTGTTCCAGTGAGTGCCTCGCAGGTGAGCACATAGTCGTATAATGACAACCACGAGGCTACTTATAACACCTCGTTTGATCCAATTGTTCTAGTTCTTCGTAACGGACAAAGAGGTCATCATAGTATCTACCTACTACTACGATACGGACCCACTCAAACCTGGTCTCTACATCTATAAGATGCCGCCTTTGACCCTTGATCCACAAAGTCTCTCAACTCACCAAGAGATCAAGGAAAAGTTGCCAGATTTTATGGTCCCCTTCCCATCACAAGTCCGTCCGTACTCGAAATGTAGGGGATCTTGCGATTGGTATACAGGGCACGCCGAGCTAATCTGGTTCGATCTCATTCACACACAATCGAGCTCGCCGAAACCATATTTCACCCGAATCCAACTTTTCAATAATCCCGACGGTGACTACAGCATCAATATACTTCCAGAATCCATTTTGTGTTATGCGTTAGACGGCTCCTTCTCATCCCGACAGCGGATGTACGACAGCGACGAGAAAACGCTGGCTTGGTGGTCGACCAGCCATAGGGGCGAAGTCTCATGCCACATTGGGGACACCTTTCCTGCGTTTGGTTCCCCAGTAAAGGAGGTTGAGGAGGCCGTCGATCTGATTCGTGATGAGTATGGTATTCTTGCTGGAGAGGCGTGGACCAGTCTCTGTGCTGTAAGTGGGCGTTTGGCGTACGCTTCGGCGCGACATCCTGGGCTAGGTGGTCCGCATATGGGCATGGATATGGAGATTGTCGTCACAGATTTTCTCCCTGCTATCTCTACGGCTTAAGCGTATAGCACAGACGTATTTCTGAGTCCCCCTGATGTATGCTTTCTGATAAATACATTTCGAGATGATAACGTTTCGTATTCACGCAAACAGCTGAAACTGGGGTCGAAGCCCATGGTATTTGGCCTCGAGCAACAAAAAGGTATCTATCTACACAAGTACGTATACATATGCTATCATCTATGTTATGACTAGACAATATTGCATGCGTTGAGTATAATATCGAAATGCGACGGTATCAAATGTAAATTTAGTAGGTCTCGACGAGGAGCTTCGTCACCTCGGCGTCGGTTTTGTTCTCAACCAAGAGTCGATTTAAGAGCTATTAAGAGTTGAATATCAAGTTCCGAATCATTGAAGTACAACACACCTTATTCACATCCAGATAACGCCTCACGAAGTCCGCTCCAAAAATAGTTCGAGCAATCTGGCCTTCCTCGAACCTCTTTCGTGCCGTTTGAAGGTCCAAAGGTAGACGATCGACAATACCCCTCTGCTTCCTCTCCTCCTCACTCAAAAACGCAGCCGCCTTCTCGCCTGCATACTCCTGTGGCAAATCCTGCAATCCCAGACCTTTCTTTATGCCTTCCATTCCAGCACCTATGACGGCTGCCATCGCCAGATATGGGTTCGCAGTCCCATCCATTGTTTTCAATTCGAAGTTACGACCTCCCTTAGGTCCTCCTGGCGCATGTGCATTGCAAAGTCGCAGAGGCGCTTCGCGGTTATCTGTGCCCCAGCAGACGTAGGTGCCACCTGACCAGACGCCGTCCGTCATTCGGAGATAAGAGGCCGATGTGGGGAGGAGGAGAAGGGAGATGTCAGGGAGGTGCGTGAGGAGGGAAGCCGCGAAGGCGGCTTCGTGCTTGGTTAAATTTGGAGTGCTGGAATGGGAGGGAGTGGGGTGGTTTGTATCTGAGCTCGAGTCGAGAGAGTGAATCGACATGTGGGTGTGTGAAGCAGTTCCGCCTGACGGTGGGTTAGTTGAATAATATGTTGGGGTAAAAGGGAGGAGGGTACCAACGCACAGCTGTCCATGTAAACCCTTGGTGCCAAAGTACCCCTCAGACCATACTTGCTCGCAACATTAAAAATCGTCTCCCTCGTATGAATAAGAGCATCGACCGCCTGCAGAGGCTCGAGAGGTCCCGTCACGACCTCATACTGACCCGGTGCAGCCTCGGAGTGCATGACCTGCACCTCGATGCCACTCTCGATAAGCTTATCTGTAATCTCGTCCACGGCGCGCGCCTCGACGCTTCCTGTCGGTAAAGCAGCGGAGGCACACCACCCATGCGGGTTGGCAGCTTCAATTGGGGACGTATTTTTCAGCAGAATAAATTCGGATTCGAAGCCGAGAAGGAAGGCCACGCTGTGCTCTCTGCGTGCTTTCCTAAAGCGTGGTCGATATTTTAGGTTCGTTGTCTCCATTTTAGGGGATGTATGACTTACTCGACGATTCGATGAAGGACTGTGCGTGGGCAAAGGTCAACCTCGAGGGATAATCGCCCGCCTAGGTCGACGGGTACCTTTTCTTGGAACCATCCCATCACACTGGCATGTCCTGGTGCATAGGCGCATATCCTGAAGCTCGAGGGATCAATCGCGTAGAGATACTCTCCCGTAGGACTGAAAGCCAAATATGAGACAATCATAATGCAAACTACTATAGATTTGGTCGATCGGACAAGGACGAAGCTCACCTGAATCCATCTGCAGCGGTGAGGAACACAAGACCTAGTGCGACCTTGGCGATTGCTGTTCCAGGTCGGCTGGTTTTGAGAAGTTTTGCAAAGTATGGAAGTGGAATGAGGCGGAAATGAATGATGTTGGTCAGATCGACCCATTGGATGCGAACGTATTTGATGTCTTGGGAGCGGAGATGGTCGATGGTGAGTTGATCAAAATTTGGCTCATCGGGACCAGTGGCTGCTTGAGGGCCATACTCAACAGGGACGTGGAGAAGAGACATTGTGAGGAAATTTGTCGCTGAGTGATTGGGGTATATAGTGAGTGGTAGGGAACGGACCTGTTGTGGGTTTAGGTGGTCAATGGTTCGCTCCTTAAGCTTTTGACCTTGAGAAGCTAAAACGCGTGATGGGACTGATAAATTTCGGTCAGGAGCGGAAGAACTACAACTTATTTGAAGCTGAGCTAACCCTGGAAGGGATCAACGAATTCAACGAATGTTCTATCTCATGCATTTGGCAATGGACATGCCATGAATCACACAATTCGGACCCTAACATGTGCATGTCTTGCGAATAACGCTTCATCTTGCGAGCAATGGCTGCAATGCACCAGCTATCTATCGGCTTATCTCTTCTACGTGACTTCTTCGGGTGATTAAAGGTTGTGGTCTCCTAGCTAATTAGCATCATCCGTGAGTGTCGATAATTAATGTCGGTCCCCAAGTTAATATATTTCAAAATAAGTATATGTGTACTAGCCATCTGATATCTCGAGCATAATAAGACGTATGAGCAACTCGTCAATAACATGACGCATTTCTACATGGGAACCCTCAGGGTTGAGCCAATCATTGCTGGGAGCTTCGGCACAGGAGGAATATCCTCCTCATTGCTCTTCCACGAGAAGTTAATCACAGCAGGAGAGCTCTTGTGTCTTCTGTGGTTGGAGACACTCTTAGCAGGCCGGATAAGTACAGGCTGCATGGGAGGTAGCAAGTTGAGGGCAGGAGGTGGCATGGTTCGTCTCTTGAGGGGGCCCTGACTGGCCCTCACAGTTTGCGCGCGTGTGGCCGCTTCCGACATGCTTGCCACCATTGGTTCGGATAGGAACGAAAATGGCTTGATGGCCGCATTGGGTGACAGGAAAGAATTGGCAATGAACGAGGTCCGGATAGGGGAGAGGCGCACAGAAGGGAGCTCAAGGGGTGGTATGGTCAGAGATGCTTGAGAGAGCAGTGATGCTGGTTCTGGTACCGAGGGAGTCGTGCTAACATTAGCATCGCTTGCCAGGGATGATGGCCGGCTATTTTCAGTCCGTGACATTGGCATGAGAGGAAGTGGGTTGGATATGATGGGCATTGGCATGGCTGTCTTTCGGCGCTGATCGAGTTCCTTCTTCGTTGGCTGAAGTGAAAGATGGGCCATGACACGTCCGAATGTGCTGGTGTGTTTCTGAGAGCGCTTGGACGCGTCGTCATTTGCCTTCTTCTTCTTTAGCTTTCTACCTTCGTCCGAAGATGTGCTGTGTTGTGAGTGCAGTTGAATGTCGTCCGTCTGAATCGCAGTGGGCACTGCCTCTGGTTGTGCATTGACTTCCACGTTATGGTTGTTGACAGGGGAGGAAACAGGGCTGTCGACTGGTGAAAGTGAGGTGCTTGCGCGGCTGATTTCGATTGAAGGTATTGTAATCCCAGTGTTGACGACAAAATCAACATTGAGACCTGCCGTGCATATAGGAGAAATGGCAGTGAAATCCTCGGGGACACATTGTGGTACAGGACTTCCAATGTAGGACATAACCTGGGCCACGCAGCTTTGAAGAGGAGCAGAGGGAGCAGCAGCAATCTTCGCTGAGCGAAGGTCTGACCATTGAAGGCTCGGACTGAACACCACAGCTCGTCGTCTGGCATCCTCGGAACCTAGCAGATAGGGCGTCATTAGGATCCCAGAGGTAGGAGGCTTCCAAGAGTCCTGGCTGTAGACGCTAGCAGAGGACATGGGTGTCTTGCCCATAATCGCTGAGCTCAAAATGCGAGCGCTAGGTGTCATGGCGAAGAAAGCTGATTCTTCTGCCGGGGTGAGCTGCTCGGGCGTCAATTATGATAGTTTGTGGGTAAATAAAAGTAAGAACGTACTTCGCCATAGGTTAACTTGTGTACCAGGTCAGACTGTATTCTGAATAATAATGAACGCTGTGCAACAAGGGGTCCGAGAGAAAGAGTGAGTCTGTTGGCGTTCGGTCGATTGATACCTCGACGGTATTGATCGTCCATGTTATTTGAATTCATAATATAAGATGACATTGGGCGTCCTGCGTCCTTCGTCGATCTAGCAGCAGTCTATGCTGTGTGAGATGATGGTGGTCAAAGTCCAAGCTTCGCTTGAAAGTCTATGTTGCCCCTGGGTTGCCTCCCATCAATGTTGCAGTTTCGAACCAATCAAGCGCGTGGCAGCCAACATTGATCACGGGATGACAAATCAAACCATTACATAAGCCTGTACCCCCCTTGCTCAACCACTGTGATCCAACCATGGGACTTTCATTTCTTGGATGTAATGCATGGCGGCCGTCTTTCTAATCAAGACATGTATGGACCTGTAACGTCGATAAGCTCATGATATTCAGGGTGGCCTGGGCACACAGAACTTATGGGAATTTAATGGAGGACTACTGCTTCTTCCATTTACCCCACACTCGCTCTGGTTACGCTCGATTCACGAAACATGCCTCTACCTCCAGGACCTGTTTACCTCTTGCAACGCCTACCTAGCCTAGTAGGACCACCAACAGCTGTAATTGTGGCTGTAAAGCTGTTGAACGCCTCTGAATACGAGTTCCCTATCGATATCCCAGATTGGGCTATAAGTGTTGCTTGTGTTCTGTCATTGCCTATTACACTGTTCTTGAAAGTTCAGTACAAGCGATGGAAGATCAGACGCGAAGCAGCAGCTCATGGAGCCATACTACCACCTGAGGTCAAGGACAAATGGTTAGGTGGTGTTGGCCTCCTGGTAGACACTCTGAAGGAGTTCAAAACCGGGTATCCGGGTACGTTTTTCGCTCCGGTCACTATGCAAAGGGTCAAGGCACTGATGAACGCGTCTTTTAGGTGACGTCTTTGGAGAATGGGTCAAACAGTATGGCAATACCTTAAATTTTGTCATATTCTGGGAGAGCCGGGTATGTTCTTCGTTGCATATTTACTTGCAACGAAAACCTGAAGCCCCTTTGCGAAATAGTACTTCACTTGCGAGCCAGAACACATCAAGGCCATTCTGGCGACCAAATTCGACAGTTATGAGAAAGGGTCTGCTTTCCATGAGCAGATGAACGCCGTACTTGGGACTGGTGTCTTCAATTCTGATGGTGAAATGTGGAAGTGAGTTGTTAGGATGAAAGCATTTGAATAAATATTCAGTTGTCTGACATGATCTCTAGATTCCATCGTGCCATGACACGGCCTTTCTTCAGCAAGGATCGTATCAGCCATTTTGACATTTTCGACCGACATGCAACGGATGCTCTTAATCAACTAAGCGCTCGCTTACAGGAAGGGCACGCCGTAGACATTCAAGTAAGCCTTGCTCGTTCTCTTGATCTAAGCCTCACTGAAAAGAGGCCATAGGATCTTGCATCTCGCTTTACCATGGATTCAGCAACTGAATTCCTCTTCGGTCATGACGTACGCTCCCTTTCAGCAGGATTGCCATACCCATCGACCTCGGCCCTCTATAACTCTGTTACGCTTCATCCAAACAACGTTTCTCATCCTGCGAACCTCTTTTCTCGTGCATTTGACGAGGCACAGCGTCTTACGGCGTTGCGTGTAAGGAGAGGAGAAAACTGGCCGCTTTTGGAGTTCTGGAAGGACGGCGTAAAGGAGGCGATGACAGTCGTCAATGCCTTTATCGACCCTATCGTGAAGAACGCCTTGGACAGGAAGCGAGAATTAGCGCAACAGGGTAATGTTGAGAAAGGGACCGATAAAGTGAAGAATCTAGCGGATAGGGAGGTGAAAGAAGGAGAGACACTGCTGGACCACTTGATCAATTATACTGACGGTAGTTCATTTATTTATCTTCGACCCGAAGATGTACTGACTTCTCCATCAAGATGAAACTGTGCTTCATGACGAGGTTCTCAACATCCTGCTTGCTGGCCGCGATACTGTAGGTCTGTTCAACACTTCTGATAATGGTGTGCTCATAATTTTCTCCTAGACAACCAACAGCATCACCTACTCCATTTACATGTTGTCCAAGAACCCTAATGTACTCCGTCGCCTTCGCCAGGAGGTTCTGGAGAAGGTTGGGCCCTCTCGCAGACCTACGTTTGAGGATATGAAGGACATGAAGTACCTGCGTGCTGTTATCAACGAAACCTTGAGGTTGTACCCCGCTGTGTAAGTGTTTTCTCCAGACATGACAAACCTTCATCCGGTCTTACCTTCATATCGTGCCATCAGTCCATTTAATATCAGAACGACCTCCAAACCAGTTGTTCTCCCTGGGAAGGAGGGGTCACCACCTTTATATATCCCTGCCAGCTCGAAGTGCGAAATTTCACTTTGGCCTCTTTTGCATAATCTAAACATGTATTTGTCTATAGGTCACCCTATAGCGTATTTATGATGCACCGCCGCGAAGATCTCTGGGGACCTGATGGTAAATTATCTGTAGTTGTTATTCCAAAAAATTAGATTATAACTAATTATTGCGCCTTGCTCCTACTTAGCTCATCAATTCGATCCTGACCGTTTCCTCGACTCACGCGTCAAGAAATACCTGACAGCCAACCCCTTCATCTTCCTCCCTTTTAATGCTGGTCCCCGTATTTGTCTCGGCCAACAATTCGCCTACCACGAGACGTCATTTTTCCTCATCAGGTTCTTGCAACGGTTCAGAGATATCAAACATGTCGAAGAAGCTCAACCGGAAGGATCTTTGCCTCCGCAAGCGTGGATGGAAGCTGAAGGCGATAGGACCACCAAGGGTAGAGATAGAATTAAGATGAAGAGCTACTTGACAATGAGCGTCGTGGTGAGTATATACAGTCTGTTGAAGGGATACGAATGCTGACGTCTTCTTTAGGGTGGATGCTGGGTTACTATGGCTGAGGCTACTACAGCTGATAATGAATTGGATGCTGCCTCTTCCAACTCGGTCGCATGACGATCCTCATGACCCTGTCTTTTGAATGTTATATTCAATGTTCAAAGTCGAATTCAGTCATTTCTCACCACGCCCCTGGTGCTTTGCCTAAATCTGATTCCTGATCTCATTATACCTGACGATTTCATGCCCCTTTATATCTTATCCCTTCTTCTTGTGTAAACTATTGTACTCTCTATACATAAATAGTAATACCAATCGACACATGTTTCCGTATTTTCAAAGCCGTTTCCAGTACCTTTAACATCTATTGAAGCCATCCCTGCTGAGAGATTTGAAACTCCGCCCTGAAATCAATGGGACAGCAGAACCACCTTGAAGCACGTTTCAGAACAAACCCATACGTACACTTTGCTTCTGATTTTAATTATCAACCTGTTAAACGGCGACACTATCCAACGTGTGGGTCTGACAACTGAATGATTTAGCTGAGCTCGGGAACCGAACTTGGTGACTTGTGGTCTTGACTCTGAACTACCACGACTGTTTTACTATTGAACTTGCAAACAAGCTATGAAAATCTTTCTACTGAAACCTCTCACTCTATCGTCCTTTGCGGTTGGCTCGTTAGCTTGGCCTCTTTTACGTGAGTGGTTTACGCCAGCACATTGCGACAAGGAGTGCCCAGTTATCTAACAACATTTCGTGTTGGACAGAGAGTGGATTGCATTTCCCTGACCAGCTGAACCCATACCCCACCAAACCACGTCTCACATTCAAACGGGATGGAAGTTTTAAGATAACAGTCTTCTCAGACTTGCATTTTGGAGAGAACCCATGGGACGTTTGGGGCCCCCAACAAGACAAGAACAGTTTGGCACTTATGCGCAAGGTTTTGGCCGATGAGAAGCCCGATTATGCGTGCGTCATTCTACTCGACGTCGGAATGCGAGAGTGTGTGCTGACTTTACTATTATGCTTGGTAGTGTTATAAATGGCGACTTGATTACTGGCGAAAGTGCACACCGCTTAACACTCTTTCGTGAACACCTCTCTAACGTTTTTCCAGACACATTTCGCGAAAATTCGACATTACTGGTTGATGAAATAATGGGACCCTTGAATGAAGCCAGAGTCCCTTTTTCTTCGACGCACGGAGTGATTATACAGACTCTCAACTCGTCATTCGAAATTAATTGTCCTTCACAGAACCACGATAATCAAGCCAACATCACGCACTTTGAAGAAATAGTAAGAGAACAGAAGGTTGCTCCTCTCAGCTATACTCGTGCCGCTCCAAAGGGAGTTGGAGGTGCTGGAGGACCAGGAAACTATTGGGTACCTGTATGTCGCATTTCACCCCAAGGTTGTTCGACCGCATTTATTTAATCTGTCCAACAGATTTATCGCAACATCCGTGGTATGTTCCCTTGACTCAGAAACCCATGCACACCGAGTTCATGCATATCCTTCTTTTACAGACATGTCTCCTGTTCTGGTCTTGTGGTTCTTCGACTCGCGCGGTGGGTGCTCTGTCGCTCTGTTTCGCTTTTTGCGTGCTAAATGGAGCTCTGTAGGCGGGTTTTCTCCTGGATCTGACTCGACTGCAGTACCAGATTGGGTAGACGCCTCTGTTGGAGACTGGATCAAATCCGAGAGCCGGTTAATGGAGGAAGTCTGGGGACCCTCCACATCGCGTTCTGCTCTCGCATTCGTTCATATCCCTCCGTAGGTGTCCCGTCCGTCCATGAAGATACAACACTAACTTTATCATATTGATTTATGACAGCCACGCGATCCAAGCAGTGCAGCCTAATATTACTCCAGAGCGGAATCCAGGGCTGAATGGTAATATGGACGGTACTCGCATCTTGTTTTATTGACTGATGAAAATTACAGCTGATCACTTGGGTGGTGGCTCCGTGCAAGCCTCTGGTGACCCCAAAGACGCTCGCCAGGATCGTCCGTTCTGGGACTCGCTAAACGAAAACGTCAAAAACCTTCGTGCAATTATTTCAGGACACGGCAAGTCTCTTTCTCTCTTACTTTTAGTAAATTTCTGAGACTCAGATATTAGATCATGGAAACGAATGGTGTGCCCGTGAACCAGAGAAAGACGTGATCTTTTGTTTCAACAAGCACTCTGGGTGAGTTTCAACAGTTTTTATACTTGGCTTCGCGTTTCACTGAATAACAACAGATATGGGGGCTATGGTCAAGCAGGCTGGGGATTCGGTGTCCGTAATCTAGTTTTCGAAAGCCCTGATCCATCCGTAGGCATTGAGACATGGATCAGATTCGAAGATGGAGACACGCGAGCCAAGGTTACTCTCGACGAGAAGTATGGGCGGTAACCCAACACTTAGGTTGAGTCTCAAACCAAGTACTACTGTAATTGCGCGTATTGTATGTAACTCTGGACTGAGCAGGGTTCGCTCGGAATTATTAGGGTCGTCAATCGATGGTAATAAGGTCTGCAAAATTATGAAAAGGTACTGATTCAGATAATGGGTTTTATGTTTAAAGGCAAAAAAACATTCGGATACGGGGAATCGAACCCCGAGCTGCCGCGGTATCTACTCAATGATGAGAGGCGGCAATGTTAGCCGTTACACCATATCCGACGATAACGTGTTGTGTCAAATGCTATACTGGAACAGCAACCATAGTTTGAGATACCGAGAGAGCCCACTAGCAAGAGTGTTTGAGTTTTCGTCAAACTTGGATTCGATGCAACACAGCTCATTGGTGTTACAATCCTAGCAAGCCTACGGTAGACACATGGTTTGGGCTGAAGCTCATTGACACGGAATTGCACTCCTAAATGATTATACATGTTTGACATTGGATTGGAACACAATATCTTTACTCTATTTGTCTTGTCAAGACGCTGCACGAGCAATGAGGTCGTTTGAAAGGTTCGTGCGATTACGACTATTTATAGACAAGAGAGACAGCGTCTATATGTTTAAGCTATGGACGAAACGCAAGTTGCGATCGCCAACTCAATTGAAAGAGATGGGTTAATTCCGGAATGTGGGGAATCAATGCAGTCTGTGGTTTGAGATATGAAGCACGATGTGGATTATTATAGGATCCCCAAGAGGAAGCTGCCTCATGGCCACAACATGGCCAAGCTCGATTTTCCTACATATATTGAGTTCTGCGTTGCAGTCCGTAAGCGGATAAGAGGTACATCTCCCGCCACCGGGTTGTAAAGTCATATTGGACAGCCCGTCGTAGTGAGTCGACTCGAATCAAAAGGTGGCAAGGAGATACGAGTGTATCACGAGACAAGCACATTACGGTGCTAAAATGGGATTACCTCAGGCTTGCGTGGACGTTAGTTTCTGGAAGGACCCTCTCGCACTCCCACCACGCTTATATGAAACACCCGTAATTAGCCTCAGGCCTGCGTTGGCACAAGGTGAGGCTGCCTTGAGCAAAACATTTGTCGAACATATAAAGCTGCAGGTGAACACCCGAATCCCCAGCTGCTTCACCTCAAGCTCCTCGAACCATACCGTTGCACCCTGTGGAATAACTCCTCATGTCATTTTCGGATCCAGAATTCGCTGCTAAATACGAGAAGTACATGGAGAAGCAGACTCGAGTCTCTGATTGGGTCTCGCAAACAAGTTCAAGTTGCTACTCTTCGACTACCGGCAGTAGTAGCACGAAGAAATCCCGTCGTCCGTCCAGAGCGTCTGAGGCTAGCTCCTCCCATAGGACAGGAATTAAACACTCTAGCAAGCCCAAGGCCAATCACACCCTATACGTTTCACCAACCTCGACGGTCAACCCACTCCCAGCGATAGTTGGATTGGTCTCGTCATCGCTTTTCGTCATGACATTCCTTCCATCGATCCTTACTCTGCTCTCATTCGCATTGTTAATCACAGGTGCAACAGTGATGGACCAAAGGGTATGTGTGAGTTTACAGCTTTAGCTGGTCCTCATCTGATCTCGTGAAATAGGAGAAGGAGAAGAAAGAAAAGCCAGAATGTTGACAACACATTTGAAAATTATGAAGGGCGCCTGGCAGTGCCAGGCCTCAAAGCGTTTCCATTATTCGACTGCGGGCAGTACATTGTGATTTCCCGTCACATCCAATCCACGAGCACTTACGAAAACATTTTATCTACACGAATGAAGATTCGACACCAGCAGCAGGATTCTGAAATTGTACTTCTACTAGCATTGCCATGTATTTAACTATATTTATTTATCGTACGATGCGGCCTCAATGTACAATATACAAGAATTTATAAGCGCATTGGAGCTATAAGCAAGAAAACTGTAAACTATGCGCCGTAGACAATGTTTAAGCCAGAAGAGCTGTAACAATGCAATTTCGAAAAACAGGGGCAATAATGTCCAAATAAGGTAGTTCGCCAAATGATGGCAGAGGCCTCGTGGGCCGTGGCGCTCGCCTTGAGCGAGGCTCGAGCCACTCGAGATGATGTCAACGGAGTTAACCTTCGGTGGGTGAAAAGGTGACAAAGGCTCTTTGACGGCGCAGAGCCCAAAGGCTCGCAGACAAAGCGTCAAAGAAGTGAAAACGCGAAATGTTAAAGAAATGCGGGCACGAGGCCCATTTCTCATAATATGTGGCTATATAATAATCGAGGGACAAAGAAGATGCAGAGTTACTTTCAAAGCACATATTTTTTAATTCTGGGCGCATTCAACGCTCAACACACACTCTCTTCGACATGCAAACTCGTAGTCAGACAAGACAGAGTTTCCAAAGGAGTCTTCGTACCCGCAACCAAACTAGACAACACCAATGCCCACCGATTCAAGTCCTTACTACACATCGTATCACACGCAGTCAAACCAGGACACCACAGAAATCGCCTGTCATCTGCCCAAAAAAATACGAAGAAAACGGGGTCTACATCCATAGAGAATTGTCTGCAACAGGTTGTGGATTACACGTCCGTTGGGAATATCCGGTGGAGGAACCTCCAGATGTCATTTTACGGGCACGCAACCCTTCGTACAGCTCACTGTTTGAAGGGTCTCTCTCTTCTATCTCTTCAGACGAAAGCTCTTCTGGCTCTGGGTCTTTCTCGTCGATTCATTCCGAACCTCCTTATTCCGATTTTACCTTCCCGCAAACGCCTACTTCAGAGTTCAATCACAAACGACGCCCCTTGTTTGCACCCTCAGTAACCAGGTCCCATAAAGCTCATCGGGCACCAAGACCCCTACAGCGTGCCTCGGCTCACCAGTGGGACTCAAAGCAGAGTGCTGAATCAAACAGAGATGGCTTCGTATCCAACCCATCGAACCCAACGAGCATCTTCACCCAGCAGCTAGCAAAAATGGTGAACCAGCGAAGGGTACTGGGACACGTCGAGATGGAGTTCGAGGCAGACTTTGGGAACGACGCGGCGTCCATCGCTGGCACAGAAATGGATCTTCAATCGCTGTGTGATGACAGTGATCGACCTATGCGCAGCTCGAATGGATCTGAGGCAGGATTGCCTGCCCGTTTAGGCCCGTGTGGTACGGAGCTAATTGAGGAGGCTCCCCCAAGTGACCGGACGATGGACTATCCATCGACGTGGGCAAGCAGGCGAAGTACACACCTCACCATTTTTCCAACAGAGCAAGATTTTGGAACAGATAAGATAAGGATAGAGTCCGATAGATAGTCTTCGATTCTCATGCTCACTTGCTCACGATCTCACGACCATTCACGAAATCCACGATGACCCTACTACATTATATACACTAGTATGTTGAATTACTCGTGTTTTTAACGTTTCCTTTTACACATATTCTGCTTATTTCTTCTTATGATATTTTAATATGCATCATAACTTTGTGCTCTATGTTCGACTCTGTCGCTCATCCTAGAGTCTTTCGATTCGATCGCCAGGGCTGACAACTTGAAGCCGCTCAATTGGAGCAACCAAACTTCGAAGTCAATGCAATTGTTTTCAAATACAAGCTTGTATACAGTTTCAACATCTCCGGTACATGGTAAACTGCGAAAGCACTGCGCCAAGGACCGCTGGCTTGTCTGCATGTTGAATTCAAAAATAACTTAATTGACGCGAATGCTTCGGCAGAATACGCAGCTCGTGCACTTCCCTCACGAGTCCCTCAGCTACTATAGACCGCTCAAAAAATTCCATGGAAAGTGCTTACGACTAAGTGCGGCAGAATCTCGCGCGGCATTTTTTGCTCTCTTCGCCCTCTTTGAATTGAGAAAGGCGATTACTCTTTCCCGGTTAATATTGGCAAGATGAATTATCCCTTACCCCCTCTGCATCCACAAGTTGCTGTGGGATGTGAACCGGTGCGATGTACGTTTTTCTGGATAAGGGTCTATTGGTTTATTGTGACCTTTGCAAATTGTATAAAATGGCCCGTTGAAACAAATGGACAAGGATCAACCAGCTACCATCCTTTCTTCTATCTATTGTCACTCACTCATATTTTATAAACAATGACGGAGAACACTGGACTCTACAGCTTCCCACCACCGCCCAAAACCAGTTTGGGACGCTATCGTGTCCTATCTGCTAAAGCTGGCGTCCGCGTTTCCCCTCTTCAGCTCGGGGCCATGAGCATTGGGGACAAGTGGGCCAGTCTCGGAATGGGTAGCATGGACAAGGAATCCAGCTTCAAGCTCCTCGACGCATTCTACGACTACGGCGGCAATTTTATTGACACGGCTAACAACTAGTAAGTTGACCGCCTTAATTTCGAGCTCACAACTAATAATCGTTACAGTCAAGAGGAGTCCTCAGAACAGTTCATCGGAGAATGGGCCGAGAAAAAGGGCATCCTTGATCAACTCTTCATCGCAACCAAGGTATGGTGCTGGAGTCAACCCCTCATCCCAAGCGCCCAAAGCTAATGCCGTCGTGTAGTATAGCTCTCCACAGAAGTTGAGAGATGACGGGGTTGAACAGAAGATCATGTATGTCGGAAATAGTGCAAAGACCCTTTTCCTCAGCGTCGAGGCCTCCTTAAAGAACCTTCGAACGAGTTACATTGATTTAATGTATATTCACTACTGGGACTTTAACACCAGTGTTGAGGAAGTCATGGGCGCTTTGCATGCACTGGTTTTGCAGCGCAAGGTTATATACCTAGTATGCATTATTTAAGTGATTCAAATTACACAATTAAGCCTCTTTCTTCCTCCAGGGAATCTCCGACGCCCCAGCATGGGTCGTTTCCAAGGCCAATCAATATGCCCGAGACCACGGGTTGACTCCCTTTGCGGTTTATCAAGGGCAATGGAACATCATGGATAGGTCGTTCGAACGCGACATCATACCTACGCTGAGGAACACGCTTTGACCCCATTCGTGATCTACCATTCGAACGGGATATCATCCCTATGGCGCGTTCGGAGGGTAAGAACGCTCCATTTTCGAGTTTTGGTTCATCCAACCTCCTGGGTTTGTAGGCTTAGCACTAGCGCCTTGGAACGTTTTGGCTGCAGGGAAGATCCGCACGGACAAGGAGGAAGAAAAACGTCGGATGACGGGAGAAAACGGCCGGACTATTTGCTCTGCTGAATGGAAGAGAAACGAGAAAGAGAGGGAGGTGTGTAAAGCGCTTGAGAAGGTTGCAGAGGAGGTTGGCGCAAAAAGTATCACAGCAGGTGAGTGAAGCGTCGAGTTCCCGAAATCAAGCTCTGGAGCAGATAGGATCTCATTTTGCGCAGTCGCTATTGCCTACCTCATGCAGAAGGCACCGTTTGTCTTCCCTCTGGTCGGAGGACGCAAGGTTGAGCACCTGTTAGACAACGTCAACGCTCTTGAGATCACGTTAAGCAAGGATCACATCAAGTACCTTGAAAGTATCGTTCCATTCGACCCAGGATTCCCGACCACTATGATTGTACGTCACAGTTTTTACATTGTTTATTGCACAGGCACGTCGTTGACCAAATATCCATTTCTAGGGAGATGGCACTGAGACCAGTCAATTCGTCAAATACGCCGCATGCATTGACGAAAAACCCCGTCTTGAACCGGTTGCACCTCACCGGGATAGCTAGGGCCGTGTCCAAGTGGATTAGAAATGTACATGTATTATTTGTCTGAATGCGATAAGTACAATTTGTTGTATTATCTGTCCAGATAGCCCCCTAGAAACCCTTTAATATAAGTCGTGGCGGTCATATTTTCAAAAGTTGGAATAAAGAAAAGTGTCTGTCATGAATAGCGGAGTGCGATGTGGTGTGGTGGATTCGGTGATGATGAGTTGGCATGCTGAGGACGACAATGGGGGTACGCATGAGTATGATCAAAGAAAAACAGGCTAAGGTTTTACAAACGCCACGTTAATCACATCTACCTTTGATACATAAAACGTGAAAGACGCACCCGTCATCGATCATCACATCACCCTTTCAGCTTCCCCACCGTATGTCTTCTTCTCGGTTTCCTTGTCGCATAATCGACCTTCTTCCAAGACTTGACCATGGTGTTTCGCACATGGTGTAAGTCACTGTCTTGCATCTGACTTAACTCGAGGGCAGTTTTGTCAAGGCATGGTGCAAAAGGTTTGTTCCTTGATTTCCATGTGTTAGTCAATGACCTTATGGATGAGGATTTGTATGATGTGGTCAACTTACCACTCATTGAGGAAATAGCGATCAGTGAGGGGACTCTTATACTGCGCGCACATAATAATCAGGATATTACGAGGGATAAGTGAGGAGGGGGCACTTACAGTTGTGATAGCATGCAGGTCTCGGTGAAGGCGGAAGCAGAAATCGTCGAGATCTGAAAGCGCAATGATGAGCAAGCACGCATACATGGCGCAATTTCATCAAGGAGACACGTACCCAGGTCATTTTCGTCGTAGTTGAATGGATTCTCGCTGAAAAAGGGTTAGCACCTCTTAATCGTCCATACTAATACTAATAGATGATACCTACATCTCTTGGCCAATTTCGAGGAACCCAAGGAGCAAGAAAGACGTGAAGAAGGTCGCGACGATGGTAATGTATCCAAACGCAGTGTAAATTTGAAACTGCAAATAAGTAAAAGATATGTTCAGTCATACTGATCACCTAGACCCTAACGAGCAAACTTACTGGTAAGAGAATCAGGTATATACCTAAGGTCACTTGGAGGTGCACTTGATAAGCCCAAGGGAGAGGAGTGTTGCAGATCCTCTCCAAATTTGCAATGGTATCTTGGAGCATAAGCAGGTTGCTCGTCATAGCACCGGCAATCTGTTGGTCGATATGATTCTCTCGCATCAGGACTGAAAATATAATGAGTGAAGCTGCGACAAGAAAATGTGGGATATGATAACGTACGTGCAGAGTAACTGTCGGCAAAAAGCAGGAGAAAATGGAGGTTAACCAACAAGCCTTGACAGATAGAGCGTTTAATCACGTACTCGGACAAAACCAACGCAATCTGCATCGGAACGTCACTCTCGACAATATCCGCATACGCTCTTCTCCTGTTCCTCTTCTGCGCAGGCGGCTTGCCACCACATATCACAAAATGATACACCCACACAAAACACTTGAAAACCGGGAAGTAATCCGAGACGCACACATCAGGAGGGTCACGGTGCGGCTTGAGGTTCTCCTTGCACGAAATCTGGGGCATGACGGACATAGGATCGGGTTCCTTTTCATTTTCGTCCTCTGTGCTGATGGAAATAGAGATAGGACTAGGGAATGGATCGCTGAACTTCTCAGATGAAGATGATTCATCCGATGTGGTGTTGGCCCTCCTCCTCCCCTCGACGAAAGTTCCTTCTGATACATATTGTGCACGACGTAGGTCTGGGCGGTTTAGTATGGGCGGTGTTTCGGTGACAGGAGAGATTGGTCGGCTTTCGAGGTTGTAGTCGTCATCTCGCTTCCAGAATAGGGGTAGACGGCTTTCTGGATCTTGGTGAGTCCCTGGAGGGCATTTGTCGTTGGCGTATTTGGGTAGGAAGGCGACGAAGGGGTACAGGTCTTCGTAATGGATGCCTGGTTCACCTCGCAGAAGGTGCTAGAGCATCACGGTTGGCTGAGAGCAATGGTAGGAGTTGTAATGCAGACATACCTTGACGGATACAGCATAAGCTTGAATCTATTGAAAGGATCGCAGATATCAGTATTCCCTTACATCTACACGGGACTATGTTTTACATACCAAGTTTACCATCGTCTTTTTCTCGGTCATCACCTGGATCCTGGACCATTTCGGCCTGCCCTTCTTCACACGTCGCTCCTCGGGTACATGAATCCAAATCTGAGAGCAAGTCAATGTGAAATACATGAAGCTGATGGGCAAGATCATTACCAGCTCAGCTAGGTGTCTGGATGCCACCATGATATCCGTCCACATCTGTCGGCCATCCTGGTACTTCTCATACGCGGACGTGGTCCTGAAAGTGATCACCAAACCCAGGACAATACCAAGTACGGTGAGCATTTGGTTTGAAACACCAAGATGGATAGGTGTTTTGGCAGAAACGAGTGTAACAACTGTAAAATAAATTGATATTAGAAATACAAGGTGGGGAGATCATCGAAACGGCGTACCAGTTGACACCGAGGTATAGAACAAAACCTGAGGGAAGATGTCGTCAATGACTGTGGCCCGAAACCTCTTCCCCGTCCATATTAAAAAGAGCGGGTTCGTAGTGACCATTCTGCGCCTACGTTGACTCCAAGGAGGAGGGAAAGGATGCGATCGAAGCTCAAGAGGTGGGTGCACGAGCCAAGCACGAAGGGCGATGATGGCTTTATATGATATCTAATATTAGTCGCGACATATCTTCCGGTGTCCGGAGGGCAAGATTGCACAGAACCGGCCAAAAATGTATTGAGCTCTCCGGAATCGTACTCTGATGCATACAAAGCTGCCTATCCCTGGCACACGTTTCAAGGATTTGCCCACAGTGTAGATTAAATGGCTCCTCGCGGCGGCATGTTGGAGCGTAAATAGAGTGGAGGATCTCCCATAGAAAAAGAAAGAAGTTCCTGAGGCGATGAGGGTACTTGGTTGAAACGTGCAGCTCTATAAGCCATTTCCGAGAAAGATAGGTCAAACAGGAAGACCTTTCCGGGAACCACAGCCATAACGACAAAGCTGCCCAGCAGTGATAAATGAGATCTCCAGCGCGTCTTTAAACCCGTGCTTGAGAACACGCTGATAGATGATCATCGAGGTTCAAAGAAGCCTGCTCTGATACATTAGCTATTGTTGGAAACCAAGCGAGGCAAGACTGTATTGCCAGAACGAGCCAGCGGCAAATGACAACCTCCGAGTGTTCAAATATAGACTTTCATGAGAGAATCAGAGCTTTATTGAGAAGAAACAGACTTCATAACGTCCATTTACTGGTAAATAGCACGAGTCTTGGCCCAGGTGAGGCGCAATCAGAGGCCATGTTCGTCGAAGGCATTGGTGGTCACGAACAAAACTGATGCGCAGTGGATGACAACGAACAGGTAGTTTCCATATATGGCAAGAAAGGTTCGGGGTCTTCACCCGTCTCGCCCTTGGACTTTCGCCTCTAACACTGATGCAGACTTCTTAGTAGTCAGACGATGTATGATAACTAACAAATACTGCAGTTAATCGATTAAGAAAGGAGCGTGTATGTGTATTTTTAAGCTAAATTCCGAATTACAACAGTGACAAGCCGAATACTAGATCCCCTCAAGCGCCGGTCATGGTTACACCTTTCAGACTCTCGACTGCTTCCTTAATACTTATGATGGTCTTGAAACGATGCCTTTGAAGTATAAACCACATCAGTGAGCGGCTTGGATAGGTTCATGATCAACGTTCAATGTTCAACTTCCATATTAATGATCATTACCTTGTTCCTGGAATGGTTCATAGATAATGGTCCTAATTTGGCGCAACTGATCCAGCATTCAAAGATAAAAAAAATTAGACATTCAGGGAATTTCAGAATCAAATTCGAAGGAAAAAGCGATAATATTACAATGAATTCCGCAACTTCTCCCTTCTCATAGTAAAGGGGCATTCTACAACTATGACCTAAACAGTACCAGATTTGGTGATAGTGACCTTCTTGCTGAGCTTGCCGGAAGAGGAGCCGTAGCTCTCAATCTTCTTGACAATTTCAAAACCTTCAACGACCTCACCTGGGGATTTA
The DNA here is from genome assembly GCA_015501605.1 of Panaeolus papilionaceus. Taxonomy (NCBI): domain Eukaryota; kingdom Fungi; phylum Basidiomycota; class Agaricomycetes; order Agaricales; genus Panaeolus; species Panaeolus papilionaceus. Next base: position 811,328 of record JADNRZ010000014.1, read on the forward strand.
TAACGAATTGAGTATATTATAACCAGAGTCAGGTGGGCTGTGATCTATACATACCGAAGACAACATGGGCACCATCTAACCAAGAGGTGACAACGGTGGTGATGAAAAATTGTGATCCGTTGGTGTTCTTTCCGGCGTTAGCCATGGAGAGAAGACCTGGCTTGCTGTGCTTGAGCTGGAAGTTCTCGTCTATGTAGTACCATCATCAGCCCTAGATATCAAACGTGAAGCGGTAAATGATACACACCGGCAAACTTCTCGCCGTAGATCGACTTTCCACCAGTTCCATTTCCTTTTGTGAAGTCACCTCCCTGGAGCATGAAGTTGGGGATCACACGGTGGAAGCTAGATCCCTCGTATCCGAAACCGTTCTGTCCCGTGGCAAGTTCACGAAAGTTGCGAGCGGTTTTGGGGACAACGTCATCGTAGAGCTTGAAAGTAATGCGACCAAGAGATGCGCCGTCGGCGGAGATGTCGAACTGGTAGATAAAAGAATATCGTGATAAGTTGTCAAGTTCAAGCACAATCCATAATTCAGACGACGAAATTGGCTAGTCCGCCCCTCCACTTTGGCGGACAAACCTGAACTGATCGCCTCTCATGGTGACCCGATTTGCATCGATTGTTCAGGTTCAATTTCGGAAATGAAATCAAAGGATGCAAGGGTAAGAGAGATGATGACAGGCGATTGCGATAATCGAACCTTCCCTCGAAGCGCGTCATGCCCTGAAGGCACGATGATTTTGGCGCGTGAACAAAGATCGCTCTTCAGGATAGACGATCGCAACGAGGAAACGGTTCCTGAAAGCACCAGAAAGATAAAATAACAAGATAAAAGACTCACGAAGACGTTGGACATTGTAGATGAAGGTGTAGATTGAAGTTGATGTGAAATGAGACGAAAGGACGGCCTCTGTCTTTATACTGGTGAGCGGAGAAACCGGCTGTTACCGAGCACCACTCATCACTTGAAATCAGATTACCATCCACCCTAGACAGTTTTTTTTTATCTGAAAAAAGAAATAAAATAGGTAAAATATTAGAAAATATATTTCATGAATGTTCAGAGCTGGCATGGGAAGTCAGTCTCCAAAATATCTGGGAAGTACCATGGAACAAGGTATAATTTCTTATGATGATGAGACATTCTGCCCTGTGCTCCTAGACCGCCCAGAGAAGGAAATTAAAAACAGCACAAGGTCTTTGGCATTCCATCGTCTTCGATAGATGAAACACACAGGGGTTGACGGGCGGTGATAAGATCCCGAGATAAGATAATATTCAAACCCTATGACGTAATCGGCAAGATTGAGACCCGTCCATGTGTTGGTCCGTGCACCATTCCTCGTCATACTAACTACCAGGAGTTGAACATCCTCCGAGCCTATCATGGCAGTACAGGGACATGATGTCGGAGAATCTGCTCCATTGTTGGGAGCAGACATAAGAGAACCCAGAGTTGTTGGTTCCGCAGTGGACGGCGTAGCCATAAGTCGATCACAGGGTGACGGTGAGCACACCATGAACTGTGTTGAGCAGCCAGCAAAGTCTTACGCCTGATAACGAGCCACAGAGGATGACCAAGGCGAAAGCTACGACAACGTTCCAAAGGAAAAGAGGCAACTGGGTCTTGAAATTCAACCTCATTGTCTTTTATACCCTGCTCACACGTGTTGCCACCTCATTGTCCAGGTCTTTTTAGTGCTGCTTTTCTTATTTTCAACCGCGTTATCGGAACGGGGTCTGTCTTCCCTTAATAGCATGATAACGTCTCCGTTGAGGCCCGTTGCAGAATTTATGCAACACCTAGCAATATTCTACGCGCTTCAGGGAGCGTCGGTGTCGCCCTCATCATGTGGCTCGTCGGGGCACTCATAGCTGCTTGTGGAACCGCCGTCTATATTGACTTGGGGACGGTATGCCCAAATAATGTCCTCAATATGCACCATCTCATTTCAAGCATAGGGACTACCAAGAAGTGGCGGCGAGAAGAATTATCTGGAGTTCATTTACAGGCGTCCCAAGTTTATGGCAACTTGTATTTTCACAGTCTATACCCTGATCATGGGGACTGCAACAGCAAATAGTGTGGTTTTCAGTGAATGTATGCGCGTTTTTTCTAACTGGATTTTCTTGGCCTGACATTCCTACTTCACAGACCTTCTACATGCTTTCGCCATTGAACCCACATACCTTCATACCCGACTGGTTGCATTTTTATGCCTAACATTTGTTTGCTTCATCCATGGGACATGCCTTAAATGGGGACTTCGCGTCCAAAATACCCTCGCTGCATTCAAACTTGTCGTGCTTGCTCTCATTTCATTTTCGGGCATCCTTTCCCTCGCAGGTGTACCTGCATTTAGGGTAAAACCAGAATATGAACAGCCAGACAATTTTAAATGGCATAAATTCTGGGAAGGGAGTGGTACAGGGATGAACGCCTTCGTCAGCGGACTCTACAACGTCATCTGGTATGTTTTATTCCCATATTGCACCTGTATTATGGATTAAACAGCTGATACTGGAGTTCAGGTCATTCATTGGCTACTCCAATGCGAATTACGCCCTCTCGGAGGTCAAAGACCCGGTCCGGACGATTAAACGAGCTGCACCACTGGCAATGGTGTCTGTTTCCACTGTCTACCTATTCATCAACATTGCGTATTTTTCTGTTGTCTCCAAGGCTGATATTTTGGGTAGTCGAAGAATTGTGGCGTAAGTAAAGGTCATTCATTATATTTGCAATACACCCGCTCATTTTGCTTCATAGCGCTCTATATTTCCGAAATTTGTTTGGATCTACGACAGAAAGAGTACGTTATGATTGACCTTGTTTTACTCATTGCGCTAACTACCACCAGGCTCTCAGCGGTTTCATTGCACTCTCAACGCTAGGGAACCTCCTTGCTGGACAATTTTCTCAAGGCAGAGGTAACGATGGCCTGGTCTGCGTGCGATTGTTTGTACTTACACCATACTCAGTGATCCAGGAACTTGGTCGAGAAGGCATTCTTCCGTATTCGTTCATTTTTGCTAGCAACAAGCCGTTCAACGCACCCCTTGCTGGCCTCTTTATTCAATACCTCGTCTCATGCACCTTTCTTTTGGCGGTCCCAGCAGGCGATGCTTACTTATTCTTAATATCACGTCAGTTGTCTATCCTCTCTTCTCATCTTCGCCGCCCATCTAACCTTTTCTGACCCCAGTATCCTCCTATTCGCTATCTCTGATTAATACCCTCGTCGCACTCGGGCTTTTGCTACTTTACTCACGCGCATATAGAGTCTGGGATTGGAACCCTCCATTTAGGGCACCCAAATTTATCATTGTTCTGTTCTTGCTGTCGAATTTGTTTTTGGTGTTCGTGCCATTCTTGCCACCGAAGCAGGGGAAACATGGGACATATAGGGATTTGCCGTATTGGGTTTGTAATGTGTTTGTATTTTTTTTGCTTTATAACTGATTTTCTGCAATGCGATATAGGCTCACCCAGTTAGCGGCTTTGCGATTTCGTTGTTTGGGGTTGCGTATTGGTATATCTGGAGCGTGTGGTTACCTAGGAGAAATGGGTACAAGTTACAGAGGAAGTGGGTGTTGCAGGACGATGGCGTTTCAAGATCGGTGTTCAAGAAGATTCCAGTTGGGGAGGTTGATTATCGGGAGGAGGAGAGAGAGGGAACGGGAGGTTTGTAAAGATGTATCGTTGTGCGAGTTAATGACATGATGTTTTACATACAGAAGACAGGAGCAAACGTTGCGATCGTGATACTATTACTTGAAAGGTCCAAGGTGCCAATGAGAAGAAGTCCGAAGTTCACGTGCGGTCGACCCATCTGAGGTTCAAAGGGCAAAAAAGGCTAATCCGGCGATCAGGAACACAGCGTAGTATGCTGGATGGACACCTGTGTTTTTGGACATCAGTCACTACCGATCTCTGAATTAGACGAGCAAAACAACGACCTTTAGCATGCATTGCGTTGCCAGAACTTCCGCCATTTCCGCCACTACTAGTAGGCCTACCAGTAGGACGACCCGTCGGATCCGGATTGGTAGGTTTAGGGAGATTAGGCTCATAACACCCATCGCTCACAGCGTTCTGTGAAGCCTCAATTTTACAAGCCGTCGCACCCGCATAGTTATTATCCGTCCTTATAATAGAGCACGTCGTCAAATACGACCCATCGCCACCTCTTCCCGTCAAGCATATAAATATCCTTCCTAGGGTATTATCAACGGGCCAATCTGCACCTCCGTATCTCTCGAAACTGGAGCTGAAGTAGTTGATGGATGTAGTGGTGTTGAGGTGGACTTGCATGACGCCTGCCACGTCTGCCTTTGTGCCGACACAGGCGATGTCGATGCGGTTGGGGTTGAGGGCTTCAGGGTAGTAACACCATGTCCCGGCGTTGTTCTTTTCGACCCAGTCTTGACCTCGTTGGACGGGGGTGTTAAAGGCGGCGTATACGGTGGTGAGGAGGGTTAGAGCGGTGATCAGAGACGCGAGAGGGCGAAACATTGTACCTAGGAGGTGGAGTGGAATGTGGGTATCGCTTTGAGTATGTACAGCGTATTTTAAGTCTATTGAAGGGGTATGTGTACTCTTTGCGGGAGGGTGAAGTGACAGCATGCACCTTGAACGAGGCTCGTGCGGAGGATAGATTTAATTCATTTGATGTATGGTGCCACCAGCCTAGTCACCACCAATTTGTGACAAATGTTGCAACATCTCCCAAATTCCCCCTTTTTCTTATTCCTCTGGTAAAAATGCTTATTTTAGGTGTAGGAACAAAATGTCCAGAGGGATTTTTGTTTGGATGAAAACTGAGCGAGTTGAAACTTTTTCTCCAGCCCAAATTGGCGCCTCCCTGCCAGCTCCCTGCTGTTGCTTGCACTATGCGGAGTCCCTCCAGCCAGTTGGCGTCTGTACAAAAGTGGTGGTGACTAGGCCGGTGGCACCATAGGGATGGGGCACGTCGGACGACGTATTGAATATGTGCTATTGTGCCTCTCCTCGCCCAGTTGTCTTGGCCAATTAAACCGACTTATATATTGCGGAATTTAGCTATGACAACTTCATTGAGATTAAGGGATTTAGAACGTAAATCTCTATTAGTGAGTCCACCAGGGCTCGATCCAAAGTGGGTAAGGTACATGCTACGTACGAGGCACTGCCCGTCTACTTGAGATAAGTACATAAAAGATACAGTGAATGAATGAATGAATGAATGGGGTGATACAGGAAAATGAAGCAAGCAAAGAAAGGCATGTTGTTGTACAAGAGCGGAAGGCAGCACAGCTGCGGGGTCTGGGTGCCGTCTTTTGAGGTTTTGGGACGGGATGTGCCGGATGTGCACAGAAAGGTACCTGATCTGCACCAGGTGTTTACTATCCACGCCAGACAGCGGGTCCGGGGCACTAGAGGAGTCAGGATCAACGAGACAAGATGAGGGAGGAGGGATGGACGTACTGTGTATGAGTTGACCTTCTGGTAGATGTTGACCATGATGCTTGGATCTGCGGAACGAGTTAGGTATACAGGTTCAATACGGAGTAGGGAAATATTGGGTAGCGTACCTGATGGCGAGACATATCCAGGAATGGACACCATAGGTGGGTTTCCGTTGCCGTTACCGGTGATCCTGATCTGAGCGCAAGACATGAAGTTCTCCGGAGCGCCGGTGAGGTGAAGAGCGATTTGCTCTGCACGGAGGAGGTACTAGATGAAGAAAATGAACATCATGAAAAACGAAAGTAAAGAGATGAAGCGAAAGGGTGCATACATCACCAGGGGGAGTGTTCTTAGGAATCGTGGTAGTGAACTCGGTCATGTCTAATGAGGTGAACGAGAGCTGAGGACCGTCGTAGAGGGGACCCCATTCGGCGATCTACGGAATTATATTACGGTGGTCAGCTACCGCAGAGAAAGACTCGAAGTGCATAATAAAGACGCACCTTGAACCAAGCCTGACCGCTTCCATCCCAGTTCTCGACTGCACCGGGGGCTTTTCCAAGGTAGATGGCCGCGGGACCCTTATGGTACATGTTGTTGGAGAGCTTGAAGCCGATGGTGTCACCGGGGGCAACAGTGACGGTCTCTCTAGCGGGGGAGAGGTTGACGTTGCATGTCATACCGGGGTTCGATACGCCCAAAACAGGGGAGTTATTAGGTGGTTGCCGCACGGCTTGCGTTGAGGTCTTCGAACCAGCGATGAGGGTGTTGAAGATGTCTAAGATGGAAATGGCGACAATAAGAAACAGAACAGAAGAAAGGAAGAGAGGCGGGAAACGTACAGTGTGCTGAGGCGCCCTGCGCAGCGAGGAAGAGACCAAGAAAACCGGCAAACTTCATGATGAAGGGAATAGTCGCAGACTATGTGATTAGAAATGGGGTAGAGTGGTGGGATAACTTCGAAAAAGAGAGTGGTATGTTGGGCTTAGAGGCATATTGTCGCCTTTTATATCTATGAACATGTCGCAAAAAAAAACTTCTGGGGTTATGGATCGTATATGTGAGATCGTGGTTGAGAATTGTAGTAGGATGAGCGGGTGAATACTCCGAGCGCTTGTGCCGCTCGGCGTTGCGCCAAGCATTCTATTTTTGGACGTTGTATTTGCTTCCGCGCTGATACTCATCTTTTGAGCGCTTTTGGTGCAGAGAAATAACGGAACGAAGTCAGAGGTTTATGCAGACATGAATACCCTCTCTGCGACTCCCGTATCGTGAAAAAGACCTGAGTAACAGCATTAAAACTCTGCCTCTAGAGTCCAGATACTGCCAAAATGCATACAAAGTTGAGCAGGTCACCTCGATCACACATCTCCATTAATGGCGGAAGTATAAACAAGTGCAATTGATCGTACATAGTAAAGAAATGATTAGCAACACCGGTACAAGTGTGGTACTTGGCATGCCGTAGAGTCGTCGCGAGAGGAGGCTGCATATGCAAATCAGGTTTTGTTTAGCACTCTTGGCGGTCATGAATTTTGTTAGATACATGTCTCCTCGTGGCCATCAGGGTGTTAGATGACCATTAAGCTGATAAATATTGTAACTACCTGCGGAAGTTGCTACGAAGATGTCGAAAGTGATACATTTCTGAGTGTGGTCATGACTGTGCCCAAATATTGAGTGCTCAGTCATACTCATGATGACAAGCAACAGCCCCGTATTAACCGTGATAGCACGTCCTCAACCTGAAGGTTGTCTCGCCAAGAAAAACAATACCAAAAATTGAATTTGCGCATCGAAGCTTTTGTTCAGCAGTCGCTTGATGGTGACTTTTTTAAAAACGAATCACCCTTCAAATATCAATGTGATTAGATTCCCGCCTCGCGATCGGGTTCCGACTCATCTCGTCGATCGAGGGACAGTTCATCCAAGGTCACAGGATGCATGCATCGAAAGAGTGTTCATTATTATCCAAAATTGCAAAAATGATAATTGCATGAGGACCAGTTCATCGCGCAGAGTGCGTCATGTCGGGATTTCGAAATCACTAGACTCGCAGCACTTCCAGCCGGAATAAAGGTAATAAGTCTGGGAGAGAGAGAAAGAGTCGCATCAATGCTCCAGGCTGATTATGAGACTGTTTAATCAGAAGCTATTGATAATAAAAGCACGCCGTTACAGTACCTGATCCACAGGCCACAGGGATTCGTAGGCTTAGTATCATTCGTGCTTCCAATAGGATAGTCCCCTTGTCAATTCTTATTTAAGGCTTGACGAGGCATTGCCCCCCAGCGACCCACAGACCCACAGATTGCATACACACACTTACGCTTTTGGACACATACTGGACACACAGACCTACTCCATGCAGGGGAGGTTCAAGTTGTGTCCTGAGCGAGTCAGTTATTTTAATATGATTGGGTGCCCAAAAACGGTGATTTGCGATGCAGGGTAGAATAGTGGATAGGCAGGGTCGCATCGTATAAAGCCATCACGTGTACATACAGTCTCTCGACCCAATACCACCATGATCACACCGTAGCCGCCGTGCCTGCCCGCTCGTGTCCATCGTTTGCTTCACAAATAAGTACATGCCCAGTTTGTGGGCGCTACGTCAGTTCCTCGTAATGACCGTGTGAATTTCGATACATCACATGACCGCGACAACCAATAAACGCCACTTGAAACTCCTGCAAAACTTATTTCAGCCGAGTTCCTTCGACAGTCACCCTACAACGTTCTGCATTCATTCGTACCTCTTCAGTTGCTATGTTGCAGTTCTTCTCTTCTCTTAGAAATACTTACAAGAGGAAGCCTGTGGTTCCTCGTCTGATGTCGACTTCTGCGATGATAGCCCACCGGAAAGCTACCGTTGAGCCCCAGGAGAGATACAAACCAGGGGGGTATCATCCAGTCAGCCCTGGAGAGTTGTATAAAGAACGGTATCGTGTGATACATAGGCTCGGTTGGGGAATGTACTCCACTGTCTGGCTTGTTCAAGATACCAGGTATATTTGAAGTTTCCAGCTGTTGTGCGACTTTAATTTGGTCCTACTCTATCCAGTAATCAGACAGTAGCTGCAATGAAGGTCCTCATTGGTGATATGGCGATACAAGAAAACGAAGGGGGATTTGGTGATGAACTTCGTTTCCTTAAGGTCATCCAAGAACGCAACCCAAACTCCGAAGGCTATCATCATATCTGCCAATTACTGGACAGCTTTACATGCAAAGGCCCCAACGGAGACCATGTATGTTTGATAGTGGAACCAATGAAGCTGACTGCCTTCGATATCTATCGTTCTCTTCCTGGAGCTATGTCCTTACCTTTGTTGAAGCGTATATCGAAACATATACTGACTGCCCTTCAATATTTGCACGAAGATTGTAGTATCATTCATACAGGTACTGAACCCGATTTACTTCATTATTTACGAGGGTTATTCTAAAATCAAGCTTTTAGACATAAAGGGGGACAATATCTTATTGACTGGCGAGCCCCTTAAGGAGGGACAGTTGGAGGTCCAACTCGACGATGAATACATGATGTCAACGGTTTTCAAATTGAGCGATTTTGGAGCCGGTAGGAGCCCGGCTCTTCGTCTGCAGCTCGACTCTGATTAATTTTCTTCTCCTCCAGCTAATATGTTAACGAATCGAATCGCTCAGTTGATTCAGCCAGAGAGCCTTCGTTCTCCTGAGGTTATTATTGGGGCGGAATGGGATACTAAGGCCGACATATGGAACCTAGGGTGTCTTGTAAGATATCCTTCAATCCCATTTTAACGCCTCTAACTTCTCTTTTCAGCTTTATGAATTTGCACGTGGGGCCAAGCTTTTTGACCCTCACTGGAACACAGAAACATCGGGCTTATCTCCAACTCAGACACACTTATCGCAAATGACTGGCTTGCTAGGGAATTTTCCATTACAGCTCCTTCAGAAAGGAAGCAAATCTGATTCCTATTTCAACGAGCAAGGTGCGCTCTCCATGTTGTAAACTCTCGACATACTCAGGTCCCCTGCCAGGCGCTTTGCTTCAAGGTGCAAATACGTATTCCATTACTCTTCATGACCTTCTCAATAGGGCAGGATATACTCCTCAGGAGACTTCTGAGATCGCAGATTTCTTGACGCCGATGCTCACAATAGATCCCGGAGGGCGTTGGACCGCTGCTCAACTGTTGAAACACCCCTGGCTCTCAGGTGTCGAGTAGGTTTCTCTTGATCCATGCTCATTGTACATCCGTATTGTGGATGTTTGGAATGCGAATGTTGTTTTCATCCTTTGCTTGTGCGCAGGCTTACTGTTATCAACAACTCTGCTCAAGAGGTGTCGGATCCAGCGCTCGCGTACTGATTTCTCATGTCCGGCTCGACGTCGGCGCAGTGATTGGGTCATTATGTGCAAGGAGGATAACCAGTCTGGTCCTCGCGAAACTGAACGCTGAGGAGTCCAAAGGTCTCTCAGAAATAGCAGGGAGCTGACCTCCTGATGGCTGAGGTATGTCGTCATCGTGCCGCTGTCGCGCTATACCGCCTTTGAGGGGGTCCCAATGTACGCGATCGCTGGAGGCGGCTGGATCTGACACCTTTTGCAATCGCTCCTGACTCAGAGTCTCAGACTGCCATCTGTCTGTGAGGCTATGCCGGTCCAGAATGGGTATAAGGGATTCAGTAGAAATAATGGCAATAACGGAGTACGATGCTTTCTATCGAGATACGCAGTTTTGCGACAACCGTTCGCACTATCAAGAGATATGCACTCATGATCATTGCGCTGATGCGCGGATAGACGGCGCCTAGAATAGACGAGAACGGCATCCGATGATGCGATCGTGCGTTCAGACGGGTGTCTTGGCTCCTTCCATATCCGTAATATCGCCAGAGTTTCTCCAGCCTACTTAACAATTCCAAATTGATAGGAGAAAACCTACATCATCGTTTATCCAAGCCCGATTTCGTCCTCATCGCAATACCACCACCAGCAACGATGACCGAACAACCAAAGCTCAGGTTACACCACGGCTCCTCAGCCCTTGCTATCTCACAGCTTCCACCTGTCAAGCTCCCATCGTCGTTCAGCTACCCAAGTCTATCGCTCAAAGCATCACCAGGAACCGATCTCTGGCGTAAACCTCCCCACACCGATATTGACAATGCCCCAACCATCCTTATCTCGTCCCCGATCGACCTCCACAGCTTCCACTCTGCCAAAGTGACGGTCAGCGGAAAGTGGGACACCCTTTATGATCAAGGAGGACTCGCATTGTTCATCCCTGATGAAGACACCAAGAAGTGGGTCAAGACTGGTATCGAATACGTCTGGGGCAAGCCATTTGTCGGAACGGTTGCGTCTAGCAGATGGTCCGATTGGTCGTTGGTTCCTCTCGCTGAGTCGGCTGGGGGAAAGGTGACGATTCAGGTGGAGAGGGAGACGAAGGAGGGAGAGAGGGTTGAGAGTTTGTGGATTTACATTGTCAACGAGGAGACTGGGGAGAAGATGGGAATCCGAGAGATTACCTGGTGGTTCCGACACGATATCGAGGATGGCGACGCCAAAGTTAAGGATACCAATCGGACTCTGTTGGTGGGTGTTTATGGAGCCAGACCTACCGTCCCTGAGGGAGAAGGTCGCGAGAAAGAGGAGTTGGAGGTGACATTCGAGAACTTTGAGGTCAAGCTCTTCGACGATTAAACAGAAGCACGCAACGATGAAGGACAATTTTTTTTATCAGTATATTCATATCATACACTCCTACAAATGTTACCGAAAACTAGGACATGCAGACCCTCTCATTTTATACAGAAAGATCAATGAACGGTTCTACGTATCTTCCGCCTGTGGGACTTATCTTGGGCAAGATCATCGTACCCTTCCCGTTGAAGGATAGGAGATATATGACGTACATACCTATATGTGAGCTGTCTGGATCGACATTGGCATACCTGAGCGCTTGATATTTTGCCAAGAGGATGTTTCGCAAGCATCAAATATTTACCAACTCTCATATATTAGTATTCTTTAACTAGGATATGCTTTGAGAAATTAAATAGGGCAAGTGGGAGGGTGCGGATTGGCTGGCGCCTGAGTTGGGCATCCAATTCCCATGCTGCCTCCTCCACCTGTGCCGGGGTTCTAAAGTAGGAGTCGAAGGCATGGTCAGTGGTTTGTGCAAGTTAGAAAGAGAGGATGAATTGAAACTGACATAGAAGCATCCCAGTTCTGTTCCGGGACTGTAGCTGTGGAACGAGGAATCTCATTGGATTTTCCGACCAACGGCAAGGTTTCGAATAACTTACTAGCAGAATATGGCGAATGGCCCAACTTGCTGACGATCGAGCTTGTGGCCTTGCGGGCCACATGGTGGGCAGCAGAAGAGCTATAGAAAAATTATCAGTGAGAGGGACGTCCGGTGCCTTGCTTCACCTACGCCCGGGGGAGGAATTGGGTCACCAATCTGAGGCAAGGCGTTCGCCACAAGGCAGGATGCGGCGAGAGTTGCGTAAACTATGACGGAGGAAAACATATTGGGTGGTTCCAGATGTGAGAATGACCATTCGACTGAATCTTTCGCTCTTATATATGTCTCAGGCTCCGATGGGGTCTGCGAAAGTCGATGGGTCTCTATTCAATTTGTGAAAGCCGGAAATGCATTTTCTGGATGTGTATCAATGTGAAGTTCGATGCTTATCGACCCTAATGTTGGACAGTGAGAGGAAATGAGAGCCTGCTGCGGTACTGAGAGTATGCATCTATCGATCGAAATAAGGTTTCATGAAACGGCAATCTGAAGCGTAAGGGAATCGCAAAGAGGCAAAGTGTTTGCGCTTTCCATTCATCATCTAGGGTTCTCAACCTCTGGATTTCACACTCAAGGTGATGGAATAAAAAAATAAGATGCAAGTTTTGTTTGTTCGAATCTCAGTCTCGACAGTCAGCGAGCTCGTCTTTCCCAACACCTTGATATAATTTAGGGATATTCAAAGGACCTAGAGCCTTGACAGACCAGAAAAAATAGCCGATTGTCACTTTATGAGTTTGGAATGGAATTTAGCTGTGAAAAAAATAGCCTGAAAACTCCCTACCAAATAAATATTCTATCGTGACGAGTTGACTTACCTCCTACCACCATCACATAACTTGATGAGCCGTTTGTGACGACCATGACACCCTTTTAATCTCCAAGAACCTGGTACGGCTACGTATGTTCAAGCTATGTAGTTCATTGGAGTAAATGAGGTGCGTATTCCGACAAGCAGGCTCACGAGGCCCGACACACATCAGAAACTGTTCTGACAAGCATCTGACATTCATCTGCACCTGCATCCAATCAGCTGATCGCCAATTGTATTGCAGATTTTTAATGGACTTTATACGGGTATCCTTTGACGTTAGACAAGAGCTATGTAGAATGTGTCGTGCAGGCTAGGGGCGGAACATTGCCTAGATGGAAGTTCGGGGAGAGACGAGGCCTTTGCGGAACTGAGTTTGGCAGAGCTGCATGTTGACCTGCACTTCGTCTTCAGCCATTCCATTCGACGTCTCGAACATTTCTGGGAAGTTGGCGCCACCTACATATACCTAGTAAGAACTGATGCGCACTCTAGAGCTTTCCCAGGTGTGAGGAAGAGATCCCTATCAGCTGCTCCTTCGGATCCAGTGACTTCATAAACCCTGCCGCCCTGGAGCGACAAAAGTATAAAGCTACAGCACTCAGGAATACTCAAAGCATCCGATTTACGGTTCACTTCCCCCATATTCTGCACGTACCTAGTAGAATCAACTCATGATGCCCTCTCTTCTATTGTACTCTGCTATCGCGTTATCAGTTGCGGGAACTGTCTTGGGTCAATTCCCGAAGACCTACACCTTCGTCAACAACTGCCCTACTACCATTGATTTCATAGTGGGTGGTAATCCTGAGGGAACAATAGCTCCTGGTGCCAGTCGAACGAGATCTGTCATTGCGGATGAAGGCTTCTTCTTCAGCTCCGCAAACGGCGGCCAAGGTGCAAAGTCTACCAGAGTTGGATTTTATGACGACAATGATGTAGGTTGATACAAATTTCGATCCCGCTTTCTGAATTCTGATGACTTATGCCCATAAACAGAGTTACTCTTACTATATCGTTAAGGATGTCGATTACTTCAACATGGGTGTCAGCGTTGTACCAAATAACCACCCTCCGGTCAGTTTGCAGATCATCTATGAACGGGACATGGAGCTAAATGAATGAGCAGGCCAACGGTTTCTGCGGACCAGCCGTCTGTAACGATGTCCTTTGCAAGACGGCATTCACACAGCCACCAACCCGTTTCCCTCCTAACTCACCCACCCCACCCATGCAACCGGTTTTCAGGTGTCCATTCTCTGACGTTACTTACACCATCACGTTAGTATTTCTCTCTCACAAGGTGCTCTATCATGACGACCGACTCGGCACTTCACAGGTTCTGTCCATCTGGAGCTTTCCCGACGAGCACGCAACTTGGACGTCCGATCAACCCCAACTTTAGCCCTTCCAAGTGCTTGGATGTTAGGGGCGCTGTCTATGCGAATGGCACGCCTGTTCAGATGTAGGTTTCGGAGGGATGATTTATTCGAGGGGGGGTGCTGACGTTCGTGTTTAGCTACGATTGCAACAACACTGGTGCACAACGTTGGGTAATCAAGCGCGGTAGCACTAAGGTTCAGGTCGCTGGTACAAACTTCTGCCTCGACGCTGGGTCTGGTAAGCGTCCTCACGCTTCGAATACATTCCATCGAACTAACGCTTGTGCTTGTATTAGCTCCTGCTAGTGGTGTCGGTATGAAGATCTGGCAGTGCTACAATAATCTCGCTGCCCAGCAATGGGTCTTCACTGAAGATAATAGGATTGCTCTCCAAGGACAAGGTTTGAAATCCTCGTTTTGTAACTTCAGAAGGACCTTTATTAACTTAGTCTCCTGCAGGGCAATGTCTCGATCTCCCGAATGGTGTCATGGTCAACAGTAATCAAGTCCAAACCTGGCAATGCAGCGATAACAATAATAACCAGGTCTGGTCTGCATTGACGATTTAATCGGTTTGATGTTGCTTGGTCTTTCCGTCGCGTCGAACTTTGTTGATTATGGACTTGAATTACGAATTTTAGACAAAATAATGTACAGCAATGATACCCAGCTGAACGTTCGTCGAACTTTGTGTTGCAATGGACTGTGTTGAATTCGTACATCGTTGACATTCTGTACTTATGGTACTTGTACTCCTTAAATAGGTCCGACGAATGAGAGGAGTATTCGCTACCAGACTTCAGATACTCGTGTTCCTTGTTGGGGGTGGGGGGGCAAATAGCCCCTATGTTGGTTACCCGCACTTTACCGTATTTGCACGGCAAGGTCAGACTCGAACTGTCACACCAACCACAACCATCCCCCACATACCCTCAACCTCTGAAGTATCAGGAATCGAGCACCCAGAATAATCGCAGGCTAACCATCAGTTTCAGATTTGCGGTACTCGAGGTGGCCGATGCGTAGTCGTCAGGCGTCGGTTTTCCTTCTCATGTCAAACGGCCGCTCTCAATATACCGACTAGCGACCAGTATCAGACGGTTCGGCATGACAGATATCAAAACCAGCTAGAGCTAACCACGAGAACGGATCCTCGAACAGCTTGGTATTAACTGACAAGAATCGATGCTCACCGGTACGTCCGCTTTGACTCCTTTGCGTAAGTAATCGACATGCATGGTGTTGTCAATGGTATATAGTCCCCAACTTCAACATGCATTATGCCTGCTAAAGACGAGTTATAGTATATGTTATATGCAACACGCTTCACGATTCAAACGAGCAGCTCAGGACGAAACGGCGCTGCAACGCCTTCACTGACAGCGAATGACGACTCAAGACTTTCCCAACTCTAAGTACATAAGGGTCGTAAGGGACGATTCCGTCAGGGACTCATTCCGGATCCACCGACTTCATAATTTATGCTACCCTGCCTCATGAAGATATAAAGGCCATTGCACGTCTTCACACTTATTCCAGGACTCGGATTCCTCCCTCCTTCCATCGTCTACCAGAATCATATTCGACTTTACGATGCCCTCCATGCTCCTGTGGTCCACCGTCGTCCTTTCGGTTACCAGCACCGTATTGGGACAAGTATTTCCGAAGACGTACACGATCGTCAACAACTGCCCCAGTGCGATTGACGTATATCTCGGAACCACGTTAGAAGGCAATTTGGCATCCGGAGCGAGCAAGACGACGTTCGTGGGTCCCAATGCAGGATACTTCTACACCACAGCCAATGGTGGGCAAGCTACGAAGTCTACCAGGGTGGCTTTCTTCGATGATGATAACGGTGTACGTTGGGCCGCGTTTGTGCTTGGATCTGCAGACATTTAAATCGATGAATCTAACAGAGAAACATCTATTACATCGTCAAAGATGTGGATAACTTCAACGTGGGGGTTAGCGTCACGCCGAATAATCATCCTGTGGTGAGCAATCACTTTTATTTCAAATCGTCAACATCTGTGATCTATAATTATTAATCTGTCACTCTGTGTAATGTAGACCAACGGATTCTGTGGTCCTGCGACATGCAACGACGTTCTTTGCAATGCGGCATTCCCTGGGCCACCTACTCACAGTTTCCCTCCTAACGAGCCGACAGCACCGAACCCTCCACTCTTCAGGTGTACATTCCCTGACGTTACTTACACCATAACGTGAGTGCTGTCTCCAGTACAGCTGAAAAAGATATAGCTATTAAAATGATATCATTAGCTTCTGCCCCAGTGGCGCTTTCCCGACTCACGCGCAATTGGGGCGCCCTATCAATCCTAACTTCAACCGTAACAAGTGTTTGGACGTTCGAGGTGCTGTTTATGCCAATGGAACGCCTGTTCAAATGTATATCAGATTTATCCTTGCTCTTCGGCGAAAGGTCACCCTTGTTAATATCGATTGTTACATTTAGTTATGACTGCAACAATACCGGCGCGCAACGCTGGGTTATCAAACGCGGTAGCACCAAAGTTCAGGTCGCTGGAACAAACTTTTGCTTGGATGCTGGATCGAGTAGGTTGCGCATTTAACTGAGTGTGATAATGCTTAACCTTCGTTTTATCAGGTCCCGCCAGTGGCGTTGGCATGAAGATTTGGCAATGCTATGACAATCTCGCTGCTCAGCAATGGTCATTCACCACGGACAATAAGATTGCTCTTGCAACTCAAGGTACGAGGAAATTGCCTGTCTTCGAAGTATCATCCATAGTGCTGAAATATTAATAGGACAATGTCTGGACTTACCTAACGGAGTGTTGACCAACAGCAACCAAGTTCAGACATGGCAATGCAGCAATAATAACAATAATCAGATTTGGACAGCGTTGACGACCTAAAAGATCTTTCTGCTTGCCTCTTTATATTTCGGGCTGTGTTTATTTCCTAAGATTCGGACTATATTTTGGACATTTCGCTTGCATTCGTATAGGACTTTATCTATCATTGATAGCTTGAATACACAGTTGCGTCGCTCTTTAGTTCGAATTCGATTCGATTGCGCCTAAATACAGATATTCGTCGAACACGTCGGGGGATAACAAAGTGGGAAGAAGAGAAATCATGGCCACAATCAGTACTATGAAACGGAATACCAAAGATCTGAATGGGCGTAGTCGATTCCAATCCTAAATTTCAGTGAGCGCCTGTCTGCATCGGAGTTCCGGTTTCCGGGCATTGATTTGGCTCCGGATGCAGTTGTTACCGACGCGTTAGTTGTGCATCTTCTCCTCAACCACGACTGTACGACAGCCTGCTCATGATCATGACGCGACCACATGCTGAATTTGTTTGCCTGAAACACTGAACAGCGGGGAATATGGATTACTGATCGGTTCTGAACACCACTGCAAGACTTTCGAAACGACTCGCCCCAGATAGACCAGGACTAGACAAGGTGGACGGTGCCAAATTGAAAGGGTGTCGAGAAGGCATTTTCCCCTGCAAAATTATAGCTAATATCGGATAAGGCAGGGATGAGGTATGTAAATTCTCTGATATGAATTTCCAGAGAAAGTCCTGAAATCCTTTGTAGATGTCATAAGGCCGCTCTCCGCCAACCTGGAATGAAATGTCAAATTCTGAAGGCCTTTAATCCCTACCAGACCCGTTTCTGAATCATTCTGGAGTCACAAGATCGATATTTCAATGGGAAGACTCATTGCGAGCTGGATTTTCTCAGTAATTAAATGCTCCGTTCAGGTTCAGTGCGGAACATACTGCCTACGATTGGACGGCTGTCAATTGAGCTTCACTCGTGTTTGCCCAGCTTTATCGCCCTCTCAATCCAGACCCTCTTCTTGAATCATCTTCGCACCTTGTGGCAAATCCGAATAAACCAAGACTTTCCCAACTTTTGCTAAGCCCATTCAGAGGATATAGGAGTCAGCCACCGATGCCCTACACATATCAAACCCTGCTACCCTGAAGTACATCACTATATATTCCATCTCTAAGGCATGATCCCACTTTTCTGCATCATCACGGTCAGCAAAACTCGCCCCAATGCGCTCTCTACTACTTCACTCGTGGGTCTTGCTGTCTACCGTCGGCATAGCTTTGGGTCAATTCCCAAAGACCTACAAGATCGTCAACAAGTGTCCCACATCCATTGATGTTTGGGTAGCGGGGGTCTTTGAAACTACTCTAGCAGTTGGCGCAAGTAAGGATCGATCTGTGATGGCTAACGAGGGCTTTGTGTACACCACGGCCAATGGTGGCCAGGGTGCAAAGTCGACGAGGGTGGGATTTTTTGACGACAATAATAATGGGGTATGTCTAATCTTTGTGTTTCATCAAGACAGACAGTCCTCACACCTCCATAGAGACATTTCTATTATATTGTCAAAGATGTCGATAACTTCAATGTTGGTGTGAGCGTTGTTCCCAACAACCATCCTGTGGTAGTTATTCATTGCTGCCTGATTTTGAATCGTGCTTGATACTGATGTATTGTAGACAGATGGATTCTGCGGTCCTGCTGTTTGCAATGACGTTGTATGTAACACTGCATTCACCCAACCGCCAACTCGTTTTCCTCCTGCAGAGCCAACCCCGCCAAACCTACCGGGGTTCAGGTGCACGTTCACCGACGTTACATACACAATAACGTGAGTATAGCATGCCGAACTTAATCTGAGCAACCTTCAATTTCATCTCACTGTGCACGTCGCATAGCTTCTGTCCGACTGGCGCATTCCCCACTAATTCACAACTAGGAAGGCCAATTAATTTCAATTTCAACCCATCCAAATGCCTGGATGTACGGGGTGCAGTTTATGCCAACGGGACTCCCGTTCAAATGTATGTGGTTGGACGACATATTCCGCGTTGCACGATCATGATTTAACGAATTTTATGGTTAGTTACGATTGTAATGGAACGGGTGCTCAACGTTGGGTTATAAAGCGTGGCAGTACTAAAGTCCAGGTCGCTGGAAAGAACTTTTGCCTTGATGCCGGATCTGGTCAGTGTTCTCTGCAACATGCGATAAAGCCTAGTGTATTGATGTCCGTTGTAGCCCCTGCTAGTGGTGTCGGCATGAAGATATGGCAGTGTTATGACAATCTCGCTGCTCAAAAATGGTCCTTCACCGAAGACAACAGGATTGCCTTGGAAGGAAAAGGTATTATTTTGACTGTCGTATCGTGTTATTCTGGTAGTAGTGACTTTCTGTCTTCAGGTCAATGTCTCGACCTCCCCAACGGCGTCATGGTCAACAGCAACCAAGTTCAGACCTGGCAGTGTTCTGATAATAACAATAATCAAGTTTGGAGTGCGCTGACCATCTGATGATACTCTTCTGTATTTTCTTCTGCTGTGGCTTTCTGCTCTCATATTTTTTGGTTGAATCGGACCTGTTTATTGATAACTTGTTATGATCGAGGTAGTGTTGCCGCAGTTCAGCTCAGCTCAGCTCCAGTCAGCTTTTCTCAGCTTGATGAGCCCTGGTGATACAAACCAGCTGGGGCCGAATAGCTTTTGATTGGTTCAGTCCTAGCTCCAGCTCCAGCTAGCTCGACTCGCAGTTCGAAAAAGAGATAACCATATCTAGAAATATGCTACATGATTGAACATCAGACCTTCTTATCCTCATCGTTTGCCTCCTCTCTGAGGTCTTGTATATACATATTGATATCAGTAGATGTAAAAGCGTCATTAAACTGATTTGTTGTCTGCAAGAGATATTGTTCTAAGTCATCTGAAGAGCTTTACAGTCCTTTGCATAAGTTTGTGAACACTGAACACCTGAATTTTTTCAACAGCACACGTGACCCCATCAAACACGCCAAACAATGTGTTACTCTCATCGTTGCTGATGTTGTTCCGCTCTGTCTGTGCTTCTGCAACCCAAGATCTTATTTAATATGAAGTTAATGCTATTTTATTGTGAAATGATGTAGAGAGGAGAGGTAGTTGATCCAACGCCCGTCTTTGGAGTGAAGGAATTGAGTACATATCCATTTTAGGAAGTGAGCCACAAGCTGAGCGAGCTTGAGCTCGACCATGCGGGCTCATGTGCAGTCCGAGCTGATGACATGAAAGCGCTCCACAGCTCCGCTCGGAGTCCAGCTCACATCGGCTCAGCTCAACAGTTCCACAGCTCCGAGCTGAGCGGCGGCAACACTAGATCGAGGACAGTTGTCAATTACTCAAGACTTTGTATTGTAACGGACTAATACTGTGGACTCGTGGACCCTATAAACTACCAATTGATGTACTTTTACAAAACGCAATGCCTAGCATGTTGTAGGCCAATATTATTTCAGCCCCTGTGTCTAGCCGAGCGCGTTCCCAATTTTGTTGATACATATATGTCGCTCGCTTAACTCTTTCCGCATCAGTACTCCAACAACACTTCCACTTGCCTGACATCGTTCAAGACACTCTTGAGATTTATTACTCATCACTTATAATATTGCTTCGGAATTTTTGCCCATTTGCTTTCTCTTTTTGCTTGATTTAATTCATATTCTCAGAGTTTTTCATGACGTCGAGACACGTTACGGAATATTTGCATAGTGGTGAGTTTGGCTCAGAGTCTACTTTCGTCACTTAATGACCCAAAATACTCATGGGAACTTCACATTGATCTATTCACAATGGACAACTTTGTGTCATCTGCCAACTTAACCTTTCACCAATGCCACCGCGTACACGTCGTTCCGCTGCGGTTGCCGCCGCTGCCATTGTTGCAGACTTGCAGGCAGAGTCCTCGGATGTCGACATGGAGGACGATGAGGACCAAGACGTTGATGTCGACGGTGAAGAGGAAGAGCAGGAAAATGAAGAAGACGAAGATGGTGAAGGTGATGAGGATGCAGAGGGAGATGAGGTGAGCTCATGTGGATGACCAGAATGAACAGGGTCTGACTGGTCATATGAACATATGTGCAGGACGAGGACGAAGATGGCCCGCCTCATAGAAATGCCGCCGCACCAAGGCTCAAGATTACTCTAAAATTACCTGTCAACAACGCCGGTAGTACCAGTGCAGGGACGGCTACCCCAGACGAGATTGATTATGCCGCGTTTAAGAGGACACCCAAGCGACGGGCAAAAGGTTAGGCGTTTGCTCCGCATGTATTGTTTTATGTCCAGGGACTTTGTATTAATAACAATCGATGTACAGCCAAAATTATCCAGGATGATATCGAGTCGGAAGACGAGTCATCCCCATCTGATTCCGATGAAGCAGAATCTGCCCAGGAGCCACCTTCCCGTTCTACGGGCACGCCAACCACTGTGACCGGGACAAGGGCTATGACCACGCGTCAAGCTGTCCTCGCGAGCGTGGTAGATCCCACCCATGTGTATCTGAGTAAGAATTTTCATTTACAACCATTCATGAACATTGTATTGACCGTGTTCCATAGATGAAGGTTCACGAAGCAAGAAACAGCCTCTGAACGAGACAGAATTGGCTTTACGACGGGAAGAGACCGCTCGGAAGAGAAAAAATCTCAGCGAAAAGAAGCTGGAAGATGAAAAGGTACTTATTACATGTTATGAATCATGGACCAAATTTTCTGATGGTTGTGTAGGCGGAAACTATAAACCGTTTGCTGAGGAAGCAGAGTAGCCGCACAAAGAACAAACGCGCAAATATCGCAGATACCTCGTCCATTCCTGGCTCAGGTACACGAACACCAAAAGCTAAGGCGAAAAACCAGGAAGAAGGAGATGAAGGCGAGGGAGATGAAGACGACGACGAAGTCATGGACGTTGTTGAACCCCCTGAAGAAGTCAAACCAGTCATGTACCGCTGGGTCTCCTCCATCAAGGGCGACAACATGAGCATCACGCTTTCCGTTCCAGAAATCATTATTCCTCCAGCTACCACTGATAACGCGTCAGCGACTCCTGCTGTCGAAGAGGAAGATCCCAAGGTCAAAGCCGCGAGAGGACCAGGTATATGTGCCGTGGAAGGTTGTGGTAAGCCTAGAAAGTACCGTGTTCCAAAGGACTGGACGATTGGTGCCTGTGATGCCAGTCATCTGCGGCTGGTAACAAGTCGGATATAACTCTAAGAAATCGTTCCGCCCCTCTCGTCACCGCTGTTCTTTTCATTTCTCGCTTCATTTTGTTTTTATTAATGTAAGCCAGTCCATGTGCTATATGTTGATATTGCGCTGATCCTTCTCTTCTCCTCTGTTCTAGGTACCTTAGTCATCTGTGTCATAGGCTGTAATTTTAACCTTTTCGCTTGTCTCATGAAATTTGCCCACCACGAAAAATCTTGCCCAAAATCGAGCACATTTCACTCGTGGAGCCGCAGCAGTGAGAGGTCTACCGGTACCAGATCAAACGGATGCTGTCGTTGTTATCCCCGTGTTGGAGATCGTGAGTTCCAGTCAAAAGTACTCCTGAAGCCATATTGACCAGCAGCCATCAGTCCACCGTGGACATCAATCCTCCTTGAGGGCATCAACACAAAAATCAGAACTCCTCCCTCTCTTGTTCTTAAACTGGGAGGCGACCTGATGCTTTACGCTCATCACTCATTAATTATGAGACGGACATCACATATCGGATGTTACAAATTCATTGCCGTGTGTACAGTTGTTCGGCCATCGAAAGGCCAGTTTATCCGCGTAACTCACTTTGTAATATTCTTCCTGTGCAGCGGTTAGTCCTAAATTCAAGAGTCAATTGGGCTGAAGCCGGTGCTAAAAAAAAACGATTTTCAAGCGGAGCTGTTTCCACCGTCGTTGTGGATTTCGCGCAAAATTCATACAGTGAGTGTCTCGGGTCCTTCTCGAAGGTAGCGTCGTAACCAATCCCACCAGCTCAGAAAATACGTATCTACCGCCCGACATCCCTGATTTTCCTCGAAGTGGAGCTCAATGCTTAATCTTATGGCACTGCATGTAAACCCCTCCTTTGTGGGGTTGGAGTATCCAAAATGACGACTTGTTTTTCTCGACATGAACATATGAACACCTGTCATCGTCTCTCGGTAGCTTGTCAATCATTTTATCGCGTATTCTTTGTTACCTCTTACCATGCAAGCGTTTACAGGACTTGTTCTACCAGGTCAAATATCGGCAAAGACCTTCTCATAAAAAAAAACTCCTGAAAGTTCCTCATGGATGCGTCCTTCGAACCTTTTATAACTAGACAAGGGAAATTACTCCTGTCGTAAATCCTTCTGACAGATGGTTTCTTTGCTAATCTCTGATATACACAGGAGGAAAATCCAGGTCGCCGTTTTCAATGACCCGGATGCAATGTGCGCCCATTTCCTTCTTTTATTAGCTCAATCATTCTCGACGTTACTGGGGATATGGCCTTAAAATCCGACAGAATATATCACTATTTTCGCGCACTGCCAATGCGGGTGAGCGTCCGTTTCTTAATTTGCACCACCCGACGTGCCTGTACGCAATTGATCTCGGGTCTTCGCTATACAGCTTTTTACTCCTAGGCGACTGGGTTCTCACTCAACACAAAATTTTTGAATTGGGACTTGCTCAGAATATCTTTTTCAATCAAGGACCATGTGTTTTCTTTTGTACATTCCTGGCAGTTCAACAGGGATTGCACATCCGTGCGCAAAATATTTTCTCTTCTCTTCGGACTTTTTCGAGGTTGTCATGCACACAATCCAGCAAGTGGGCATATTTCAGGGTGTAATCCAGCAGGGATATTTGTATTCATCGCAATTGGACCCACCATAATTTTGCCTTTCGACTAGTATATGATAGGGATCCACGAATCTTCTCGACTCCACTGGTGCTGCACATAAAATGGTGTAGTCATCTCCTAATTATCCAGTGTGGATAAATGCTCCACTGATTCCCCGGCTGAGAATCGAACGGCAGGCAGGTTATTTCCACGCGGTCAAACTACAGCTCTATTTTTAACGATACAGCGAGCGCAATGACAGATATGACGGCTGAAACTTCAATCTACTTGGGGTAGAGGCAGACTCGGATTTATCTTCGGAATTCCTGGGTCACAATACAGCTATTTCGTAAGTCTTGATCTTTTGAATCAATCTTGCGGATATCTTAGTCTCTCAGAACAGATCCCTCAGCTTGTTCATGGCGAAAAAATCGTAGAGCCTTTGCCACGTGAGAGCTGATTTCACGGGTGTAAAATTCAAATCGAGTCGTGGTCCCCGAGAACTGCTTCCATTCCCAGCACGATTGTACTATCTTTTGTGCTTGCAACCTAGGCGCTTCTTCAAAGAAGCCGAATCTCCGTCACGATGCGGGCTTCCCGTGTGTTGGTACCTTTCCGAGATGCACCACTAGTTAAATACGGCCTGCTCTTCGAACACGCGCAGCTCCCTCTCTCGTGCCTTCGTTTTAATTCCCTTTTTCTTCAAAACTGCACGCCAGTCTCCCTCGTTCACTATGGAGATCGCAGCTGTGGCCACAGGACCTCCAAATATCCGCCTAATGTATGTGCTAGCGATCATGAAAACGTAACTATCTAAGCTAGTATTTTGAAGATTTGGCCCTATTCTCATTGGTGTTTGCATCAATATGATTCTCTATGGGGTACGAGCCTTAACCTTCACACCTTGGGTTGCTGATTGAGCTGGCTCTGTTCTTCTAATGCCCAGATCCTGACAGTCCAGGTACGAATGCTTTGAGATAGAGACAGCTCAATTATCCACGTCTTAACGACTACAGTGCTACCACTATTATTTGACATACAAAAAGTATGCTCAGGAATTGGCCAAACTGATTTCGTTATCTAATGAACTGCTCCATGGAATAGGGACGCCCCTTGGATTCGTTACCTGGTTCTCTACTTGTTCTGTGTGGAGACCATTAATACTGGTTGTGATATTGCTGTGGTGTTTCAGCCTCTTATCAATGAGTTCGGTAAGTGGTAATGCGACGTTGTCCACCTCGGTTAGGACTTATCCCCAACATACAATAGGACAACCTGAAGCCATTAAATATTTCCCCAAAAGTCAGTGAACCCTAGATTCGACTGCATCTTGTTCTAATCGTCATTTTCCAGTGTTTGCGTCGGGTATGTGTAAACACCTTCGCCTTCGTGCGCGGCCTGACTTTTTTGATGACTTCGATGGAAATCAGAGCCTGCGCTGATTGTGAGCCTTTTTCATTTGATCATGGATTGTGGTCATTAATCTCTTTTTATCACTAATTCAAGGTCTTCATCTCAACTCCAATTCAAATATTCTTCGCCTGGAGAATCAGACTACTAACAAAGTCCAACATCCTTGCTGCTATCATTTGCTTCTTTTCTTTGGTTTCAACTGGTAATCGTCCTTCCGTCAACAAATTCCCCAGTTTTGCATGCTCATACGTCATCGATAATTTTTTTACAGGCGGTGGAATCTGGACCACCGTCAGGCTGGTTCAAGTTAGGCTGTTTTCTCGCAAACCAGAGCTGCATTGGCCAGCTCTCGTTTGGTTCCTTGCTGCTTGCATTTCAGACGTTTTGATCACCTTGGTACTCGTCTTCACATTGGTGTGTTATCTTTTTGTCTCAAGAGCGAGGCCGTATCTAAGAGACTCTCTAGTCGAAGCGCAAGACTGGATTCGTTGCAACGGATGATGCAATTTCTAAGATTATACGAAGTATGTTGCCTCTATTATCCCAAAAATAACGAATATTCATTAAACCTCCTGCAGTGACCGTTCAGACAGGAATGCTGACGTTAGTGACAAGAAATATTTTTGGAGATCTTGCACTAAATGTGGTTTTACAGTGCGTTCTTCGCCATCGGAGATGTCGTTTTCTTCATGAGTGAGCAAATGTTCCCATCTTTACTTAACCACTCCGATTAACCCGATTCCAATAACAGGTCTACCAGTACGCACCGTTTTATCTTCTGTCTGCAGATATGTTAAGCTCAACTTCCTACGTGATCGCTTTTACTAGCACACAGCATTGTGAGCAACAATACTGCTGATGTACAAACTTTTTTTTTGCTAACTCCCCTGAAGAAACTTCGTTTGGGACTTTTCGCTGTCGAAGCTCTACTCCAATTGTCTTCTTTCAACTCTGAACGCTAGAGCGGAGTTGCAAGAATTGACGGGTAGACACTCCAAACAACAAATATCCACAACAGGTGGAATTCGAAGACAGGTCAGAAGGCTTCGCTTCATCACATGCTCTTCCTAAATAACCTCAACATCTCGCAGGATCTAACGATGGAGCATCCTCCAGTAAGCCCCCGCTTCCACATCGATGACACGCAAACCATACGAACCTTTCGTTCCGATCAGCAGCATATCCTTGGCAATGCGATGTATGAGTTGGATACTCGAAAGTCAACATCATACGAGAAGTCGGACCTTGAGTATGGGATTACTATCACCAAGGTTCGTGTTGTCATTCCTACCCTACCCCGGCCATAGGCCGACTATGAATCTAAAAATAAATTGCTAAACTTTACTCCAGGTTGTCGAAACACGACAAGACCCAAGCCCAACACCACCCCATACTTCATTCGTTGCGCTATAGAGGTTTGCGGTCAGCTTTCATTGACATTTGCTCGACCGAGCTATTCATTCCTTTGGACATACTTATTAAATCTGTAGCCCTTCTAGTTGTATTTCTGAGAATATATTCAAGTACTTAGTACCAACCGAATAACAAACATTGATATAGAATTCTACGTTCCCATGTCGCTTCGTCTCTACTCTGCTTATGATTCGAAGCGACGTTGGGTGCATATGATGCATTTGACGGGAATCTGCGTACCGGTCCCGCCTCTCCGTGCGATCCTGAGGCTGTGAGTATAGCAAGATACACGGTAGATGCGGCTACCTTTGAGGCCTATTTCCAGGCTGTCCAACAATTCTTCGCTTTATGCCTATCACCTACCTGTTTCTGATGTTCTGGATTTCCTCCGTCACATGGATGATTGACGGTAATTTACCACATATAGAGTCGACTAGGATGAAAAACAAGGTTGCACATGCGCAGCCGTCGTCAGCGTGTGCTATACCTTCATCAACACGACAAGCGATTTAGTGAACAGTCTGACTGGCATTCAGGAAACGCCCGTGAGCAAAGTGGTCAACTATAGAGTTGCTATCGGCCAGTCGAGATACGACTCTTTTCCCGACGTTGGGCATGATAGAAATTTTCTGAGAAAGTCCCACCAAAAATGAATTGCAGCTTTGTAACGAGTGAAAGAATTGCCATGTCTTCACTCTGAAGGGTTCCCGTTCATCCGCCTATGTCTATGCCTTCGTTGCATATACATTGACGATTTGTAATGGAAGACATTCCGAGTATGCTGCCTTATTTTTAATTCGTGTGCGCTGATTCCATTGAGCAGGCGAATTGCTCGAAGCTTTGCACAAGGTCCAGAATGATTTCGGGTTCTAGGATCAAATGCATCATCAAGAGATCTACTGCTCGTTCTGCGGGTTAAAGATGGTCATAGTTGACAGCGAGCATTTTTACCATGAGATCCTTACCCACAAAGTCAGACGGCAGGATGTTTTTGAAAAATGATCTGGATATTTGTGGGTTTGGGATCAACCATTGCACACAATAGACATCTTTACCCTTGCTCAATAAACGTCATGGTACTGACGTGTTTAGAACAAGTTCCTCTAGGGGTGCAATATGTTGGCAACGAGGGCTTCGCAAGTCTGTTAGTAGAACAGAGACTGGATCCTCTTGGGAGGCTTATGCCCAGTTATGGGCAACATAAGAACCTCATGCAACATACTTTTAGCATTGGCATGAAATGTCGCCAGCTCATTGAAAATTTAAGCAAACAACAGGTTGCTGAGTTGTTTCAAGCGAGCACAGCAGCCGCAATGTGTTCACAAATCTGTGGAGCTACCATGTCAGTGTGAAGACTCTCAAAGATATATTTAGCGCCTGAATACCCACATGTTGTCTCCGCTCGCCAGACCGCGGCGAAATTCACTTCTTTGAAGATTTATAGAAGATGTGTAAGCCAGTTCCTTTACATTTTTTGGGAGACTTCAGAAGCTTGTGCGCGCGAGGTACCAATTTTTGTGAAACCATTCATTCGTCGTGGTAGAGGGACCTGAAAGAGATTATCGAACCCACAACGTGCATTCGGCAATTGCCCCGGAGGCCGTAGCCAAATAAAGCACCCACACTGAATTCCATCTTCATTGATTGTTTTTACTCTGCACCAATCCGTAGGCGAATATTGTTACATACCTTCGATTACATTCAGCTCAAGGGGCGCCATTTTCGTGTTTATCGTGGATCAATTCCGGTACAGGGCCATTTCAGGTCTATGACAAACGCAAAATATGGTTGGAGTGGGACACCCCACCCCATGGAACCCCGCACAATCGTTATTCTTGGAAGATAGTAAGACCCTGAATTGAAGTGAAGAAACAGTCGAAATATATGTTTACTGTGCCTGGTATTTAATATTCTCACAACTCGTGGAGTTTATTTCAAACATAATTTTTACCGTTTAGATTCGTTGTCTTCGCCTGGCGAAGAACACAGGATTCCCGGAATTTATGAAGCCTGAATTCATGACACTAGACCTTGGCAAGGAAGGAGACTGGGCTGCGTATCTATGAAGTGTCAACTAAAGACCTCCAACCACCGGTCTTGTATCCCCAAGCTACCTTTTTGCAGTTAGTGAATTAGCAGGACACTCGCCTGGCTGTTTACGCCGGAATGCCATGCCAGTTTCCCAATCATGAAGGCATGACATGTGCGGCTAACTTTGCGATCTCAGATATTGATAATCCTTCATTCTATCAAAAGCTCAACGCGATCTGAAAAACCGATGCGTCCGAATGTGTTCTGGGAATGCCTTACCAGTATCTACCTCTGTTGCAAAAGGCAGTAGCTAGGTCACTGTCCCGCAGAGAATGGTCTAGCAACACCCGGGGATATAAAGGTATGGTGAGCTGCTTTGTGGGTTTTGCAAACTAAAGAAGTGGGTCGCTTTTCAGCTTATTCGCTCATTGAGGGAGCAAGCCTCGTGCCTAGTTCGTGAGAGCCTAGTAAAGAAATCAACGCGATTTTTTGATTCCTTTTGGTCCATTGCAAAGCGATCATAAAGAAGCATAACCGAGGGGTACATCTGGTTATTATCGTCCCAGCTCATTTCCCTTATATTCATCTCCAATCCGAATTCGAAATCCCCGCCCTTCTTTCCCCTCCCCTTGGAACTTGACCGGCATCTCTGAATTATGTCCAAGACTCCGTCTCAATCCTCTGGAGACCCAGAAAAGCATGGCTCGGAGGTCAGCCGGGAGTCGTCCCCTGGGCCCGTTCATGACCCAGTAATGGAGCGAAGAGTGTGGCGAAAGCTCGATATGTGGCTTCTCCCCGTCGTTACTATCTTCTACTTGTTGAACTTCCTGGTAAGCTTAGAACACCCTCAACCTTACTTGTCAAGTGCTCACCTTGTTACTCAGGACCGATCGAACATCGGCAATGCTCGCATCGCTGGGTTGCAAAAAGATCTCAAGATGACAAACAAGCAGTATAGTATCGCCCTCACAGTCACCTATGTGCCCTATATCATCGCCGAATTGCCTTCCAACCTTCTTCTTAAGGTTTGTACTCTCTTCCCTCCAGCGATGTCGATGCTCATGCTGAATAACAGGCTGTTGGTCCCAATCTCATGCTCCCTGCCATGTTGACTGCATGGGGAATCGTGACTACACTGCAAGGTTTGCTTCCATTCGCCCATGGCAACAAATTCGGAATTTAATACCTGTTAACCTTAGGTGTGGTTAAAACTTACCATGGGCTTTTGGCCTGCCGATTCTTCCTGGGACTCTGCGAAGGTATGAACCCGTGTCGTTCTTCTGGGTCTTGGTCCTCATGTCTTCTTCAGGAGGTGTTTTCCCTGGACTCGTGTTGTATCTTTCCTTCTTCTACCCTCGCCAAAGGCTTCAGTGGAGGTGAGCAGGGGATTATTTCTATGACTTTGGAGCATTCTAAAAATAGAACACAATTTTTGTCCTCAGAATCTCGGCCTTTTTCTCTGCTGCCTCGATATCTGGTGCATTTTCGGGCCTGTTGGCTTTCGGAATCATCCACATGAAGGGTATTGGCGGTCGACCCGGTTGGGCTTGGATATTTATCCTTGAAGGCCTCTTCACTGTCCTTTTCGGTGCACTCTCATTTTTCATTCTTCCTGGATCCCCGGCAACTGCGCGCTTCTTCAACGAGAAGGAAAAGGCTTACGTCATGGCCAAGCTCAAGGAAGACGGCGCGACTGGAAGGAACGACAATGTCGATAAATTCAGCTGGAGGGAGGTCGGCCAGGCATTTACTCTTCCTCAAGTCTGGATGCTGGCTATTCTGTTCTTCTTTGCTGGTAAGTCTCCTTCCCGGTCTGCGAAATCCGCAGGATTCTCATAAACGCATTTAGGAACGATTCTCTATGGCATGGCCTAGTGTGTTCTTTTCTTTCCTAATTAACGTAACCCTCGTCCTTATCGATGCTTCAGCTTCACACCATCCATCGTCGCTGGCCTTGGTTTCACCAACTCGAGAGCTCAGCTGATGAGTGTGCCGCCCTTCGCCGTGGCGTTTGTCTGTACGTCCAGCCTTGTATTTGCACGCTTTCTGTCTTCTAGACTGACCATAAAATTAACAGTGAACATGATCGCCGCGTACATCTCCGATCGCTATCGGTGCCGTGGCCTCACATCCATCGTCGCAACACTCTTCTGCGTCATCGGATTCGGCATGTTCCTTGGTAAGCATCAACTTTATTTCCTCTTCCTACCACGTTGCTGAGATTTTGTGCAATGTAGGTTCTACAAAGCACAAAATCCAATATGCTTCCCTGTTCTTCTCCATTCCTGGGACCTACGTGGCTGCCCCCACTTTGTCGACCTGGAGTGCCAACAATGCGGCCCCTCACACCCGTCGTGCCACTGCCATCGCCATTGGCTTTATCATGACCAACTCTGGAGGAATCCTCGCTACGTGGTTGTTGGGTTCGCTCTCTGCTGCCCCTCGCTACGTTCTTGCCACACGAGTCCTCCTTGCCTTCTCAGTCGTCAGCGTCGCGGTGGCCGCTTTGAACGTCTATTACCTCTCATCGCAGAATAAGAAGAAAGCAGAGATTAGACAAAGACTGACTATAGATGACGAAGAACCAGGTCTTGGTGACCGCTCTGCGTGGTTCGAGTACGCACTCTAATATCCTTTTTTTCTTTATTCATTAATTACTATACCTTGTTATGAGTTTTGCTTTGACTTTTTTGCGTATTTGCTATCTATTAATTGTATTTAATGTAATTGGGAGTGTAAATTGACTTGATTGTGTTGGTGATGTTTGATAATAAGTACAGGTTGGTTGTACAGGCTATGAGTTAATGATTGAGGTGGTTAAACAATAATGCGTGGTTGTCCATCGAAATTGATATGCTTCCAAGCATGTAGTGGAAAACAAGGGACAGTGTACAGTAGAGTGCAGTGCAGATATAAATAAAACCTGATAAGATTGAAATGATGCATTTCTCCTGTGGAGAAAGGAAGAATGGGAGTAATACGGTGTCCGTGCAGTCAAGCTGTTGAAAGATGATTTGATCAAGATTCTCAACACAAGACCATTGAACTGAATCAGGTAGGCTAAGAGCGTCATTGGCGCATCTCAAGTGTTCCGCGGATATTGAAATTGACAAAGAGGACGATAAGTGGATCCGAGTCATCCGACGGATTTGGATAGCGCCTGCGTGAGGTAGGGACGGCGTTACAGACTTCATCCCGCCCAAACACGAGGCATGTGAGAGGATATACCTCCAGAGAAGAAGCAGGGTCGGTATTTAGGTGTTGCCTGGCGACCCCGAAGGATTTTGAGCCGTCGCATCCACGTACGTGGGTGGCAGGTCTCCGCAATATATTGCCTGGTGCCCTGACGGTGCTGATTTATGAGGCTCGCCAGCGCATTGGGTGCCAAGTTGCGTGATTTGACTGTATTCAGGTAACCGCGAGACTGGATTGGATGTATTTTGGTATAACGAAGCGACGTAGTATGGGTCGTCCGTTGGTCTCTGAGAGAGTTGGGCAATTTCACTGGGAAGCAGGACACGTGTGGTGTTTACTGCAGGAATTTGATCTGTTGCCTCGTCCTCCTCGAGACCGTTGAATCCAGACTCCAATCTTTCATATGCTGCGGCTTCATGGAAGTCAAAGTTGAAACAGAAGTCAGTCATGCAGATCATTGTGAATCAGTCAATCGAAATTGACATACTTGAAGCATGGTCCTGAGCTTGACGATACCGTCGCAGCAGGCTCACAAATCGTAGAAAGAGGACGATAGCAAGGAGAAGAAAGATATATCGCTCTGGGTATCGCTCTCCGCCTGTTACTGCCGGCTTTTCTGGTTGTGGTGGCTTAATTCCTAACCTAGGATCGTAGACGATGGATCCAACGGTAAATGGTTGCGGACTCATGAATCAAAGGAGGATTGGTGATGAGCTGCCGGTAAGTGATGAAGCGACGCTATTCGGGACTCGTTGATGAGCTGGCGACAGAGAGGGAGGGATTTGTAAGGGATGTATGTCCTGGACAGTAGAGTACTTTATGAGACCAGCGTTCTCCCCCGTTGAATCGTGATAGAAATAAAGATGAAACACCTGAGTGGGTCGCAACAAGGCAGCTTTTGCCCAGATTTGCCAGACCCTGGTGCCGCAGGCAACGGCTTAGGTTTGCGCAGCAGCCCTGGTGATATGTTGGATGGCCAAGCATTTGCCCTTAAACGGCATCACTTTCGACCACATTCGGATTGAAGGCAGTGAGTGATTTTGATCTGTATTCATGTACTCTGTGTATGTACTTACATTCAATCGGATTCAAGGCTTTGAACGAAATTATAGCAGACTCACTTCAGACGATTTAGTTAATGTTCTTGTTCAGTTTTACAAAACTTGAAAATCTTACAGTCCTAAGGTATGTACGTTCAAGTTGGCACAGCGAACATATCGGAGGATGACTGTGACGGAAAAGAGCGGAACCGGGAAGACGCGTGTCATCACAGGGCGATTAATGACCGTGACTTACGCGTTATTGGCGCGACTGGTGCCGCTCTCAGGGCATATATCTATGAGAAACTGCAGCTCTTTCGTTGTCCTTCTTCTTCACTTAGAATTGATTCGAGGAGGAATATGCTGACATTCACATTGGCACATTTTGCGACATTTAGTGGTGAAGTGTCACAGTGCAAGTACATATACGGCGTAAGGACAGTCGAGGGAGGTGGATAAGAATCTGGAGCACGCAAACGGCCTTCTCGGTTACGGTTTGAAATCCGGCATGGCAGATTCGGATGTAACAGAACGAAGCACGAGTGCGGTGTTTACCTATTATCAAAAAATCGTCAAAGCAGAGTCCAGAGATTCATTTCAGCGCCAAATGGTAGGAGGACATGGCAGTGCTAATACGACCAAGAAGCTTTTAAACCCGACCCGCTGCTCGCAAAGGTTGAATATCAGGGTCATTTAAGTTGGCTTCATGGACCCAGGAAAGCCAACTGTCTTACGAATCCCATGACGCCGCGACATCCATAGCGCTCTAATTAGAGGCTCACTTGTCCCAGTTGCCCTTGCGTTGTCATAAAGGCACATACACGGGTCATTAGACGGCTATCTCTACCCGTATTCACAGTTGCATGGCTCTATATGTATCAATGGCTTCGCAGCTGATTTCCGACTGTTACAGACTCCCTTGTCGGGCAACTTTGGATGCTGTCCACATCCATCTCGATGGCAACCCCATCAGCCCCTCGATTCCTGTTACACAACACTGCAGCGAGAATATGTCTGTATAGATGTAGAGTCGCTGTAGAAGCCTTTTCAAGCCTGAAATTCTCATAGTAAACCGAAATCCATTTCCACTAGTACAGGCGCTCAGGCTGAGCAAAAGCTGAAAGTTGTTTCTGTGATATCTATGCACTTGAGCGCTGAAAATGGCTGAGAAAAGAGTCCATCATGCCATGAATATCTTATCTAACAGCGATTGTTAATCAGTATTTATAAATTTAACCAACCATACAAACCAGTCTAAGACCATGTTTCCTGAGGATAAAGGTATCAAAAACAGACATCAAGATTATAATAGGCGCAGCCGCCCGCTGTTCAAATGGTCAGTAACGTTCTACACCAAATGTCTTTAGAAGACTCATCTGCCTACGATGAGTGAACGCCTTGATTTGTACTAACATAATACCAAAAGGCTTTAATTTTATTGTTGGAGAACATACCTGGTTCAGGAGGCCACGAGATGTGGGGGATGGACAGCGTCCTGGTCGGGTTACTTGGTATTGGTGGTGTAGTAGTTACAGGGGTAGGTATGCCCATGACGATTGGGATGACAGCTACAGCGGCAGACAGGAGTATCGGGTCGATTTTCATTGTGAAGCAGTTTCGCTCTGTTTCGAGTTTCATAGGCTGGTTCTTTGCTTACCTAGAGGTCTCCACTTTAAATACCCTACCTGACCGATATCAGGCGGCCATCGCGTAAGCGGCCCCAGTCTACCACCTGAAGTGTATTGAGTCAGGATGAGCTGTTTAGTGGATGTCCAGTTATACTCAATTCGTTGGAATGCAGGAAATAAATGTCCAATACAGTCTCTGGCATGTCCGGTGCCTTCGACGTCAGCGTGTTGACAGCTGTCGAAGCCTTCTTTCTCATAGATGCGATCAGATAGCCCCTACCGCAAAGGTCCGGCAGAAGCGGTGATTTCCGCACTGATGAATGCTGTAATTTAGACGCGCTGAAAAGGAGGGTCGAGTAATGGGGACAGTCACTTGAGAGACAGTCAACAGGACAACAATTTCACACCGAACTTCCAATTGGTTCATATGTAAAGACTATTTATGTGCCCGAAGGAACATTACTGTTTCAAGAAGGGTGTCATGGTTAAGAGGTGGAAGTGAAGTCCTATGTCCATATTTCTTCCTTATATTTGTTCTTTCGCCTGTTTATTTCATTTTTCCTTTTCTTTGCGTGTTGACTTCTATCTGACTATCCCACTTCAACTAGTCTATGTGTTGGATTGGGGTTGTGTGGGGCGTCCATGTGCGGTTCACGGGGGACGGTCAGGTTTTTATTCCGTCTCTGCCTCGCCCCTCCTGATCACGGTCAATGTTACAGTGTGTGGTTGTGGGTTGTTAATTTGCGACTCGCGGGGGGTAGAAGTTGGATTTATTTTATTTCTTTGATTTCAACTTGTTTCTCGAACGGCTGGCCTTCATGTCGATGCATTATGATCGTAACGGGGCTTGGACGTGTTATTTTAACATTTGACAGTCGGCCCTTGGGAATACTTACCACGAGTAATCTCTGTGTCAGTCCGTGTACGCTGCTATTATGATGACGACGGTATATCATCTGAACATACATACCTTCCTACACAATGCAGCACAGGCTAACAGACGGAATCAGTCTCTTACAATGTATTGCATTGGATTTGATACAGCTACACGTAGGTGATCACATACACACAAAAACGAATAAAAGTGCACTTGGCGCACCATAACCAAACGGACTGAGCCGGTTCTCTCTATCTCTAGCGCATGAAAGAAATCCTATTTAGGGACTAGAAGACACCTTCGGTTCTTTGAAACTTGATGTAGTTGGGAGAAGAAATTATGCCCCTTGATATGAATATTTTCCGGGTCATATTTCTCTGAGTTCTATTCGCATCTATTTATAGCGTGAGTTTGCAATGTTGTGTACAAGTTGGTTGAGCATCCTCGGCGAAGATGGAAAGAGCTCTGATGTCTGGCACCATGCAGACTCGCTATACTATAGGCGATCCACTCAAGCTAGTTTCAAGAGTCTATATACAATGTCACAGATGCTCAAGATAAAGGTCTCCGACGAGAATGAATTCACATACCATGATAGTAATTCACCGCCAAATAAATCCGAGTACGACCCCATCATCTTCATCCATGGACACACGTACCACAGTGGTATGAATTATCCACCTACATATCCGGCTTTTTAACAGATTATTATGACTACGGACTTTCAACGGACTTTCAAGGCCGTGCTCGAACAGGCGAACAACTCTAGCTTCCGCATCTGAACACCATCACACGCATTGTTAAGCGCCGGTGATCCCCCAGGCCTCACTCTATTACACACGACTTGATTTTATTTTATTTACAAGTTAAGGGAGTATTTATGATAATTAATGTTGTATACTCTGAGGTCTTTAGCAATTGTCATTAAGCGTGTTAGAATTGCACCGCGTGCAAGATCACTAGCTGCCAAAGCATGAAATTCCTCCTGGAACACAAGATGGGCCTTGTTTATCGAAAGGTATCAGAGGAGGGGTTTGTAAAATACCGTGCTTCAACACTCACATTCATGGTGACCCACCCACAGTATGAGAGAAAAGGCGTTCCTGCAGCCTGTGATCCCATTCCTTCGCCTAAATCCTTCCCGAAGCCCCAAACGCATGGGGAAAAGCCACCTTCGACCTTGCCTTCGTTGATCTCCTTAGAAATTGACCCCCAGATTTTTCCAAGCTCTTCCTGATTGAGGTCCTCTTCGATACGAAGAGACAGAACTTCGGTTATAGGGGCATCAACAGAGGCGCTGATGCTTCCATTGAGGATCGATTGATAGTGGGAAAAGGGACTGGCTGCAAGTGAAGCGAAGCTCGAGAGAATCTCTGGATGGCCTCTTAAGCTGACGTCCTTGTTGCTCCAGACTATGCAGTGCGTTAGAAATTCTGCTGTGGATCCTCAAGCTCGGCGCTTACCAATAGTGATGGAGTAAATGTTAGCATCATCCTCAGCGAATCCATGATATACTCTAATAGGATCGAGGGACGATTTTAGCAAGAGACTTATACAAGTGTCTAAGAGTGGACTCCCACCCCAAGTTGTCTTCCAAGCCGGCGATCCTGTCCAACGCGGGATTGATCAAGGTAATATCTGCTTGGAATTCGAGCGTGGCGAGGAATGTGATCAATTCGACGAAAGACATTTTACCCTGTCAAAGTCCTGGGGAGTTAATTAGACAAGTATTATGTCTTATAAGATAAGCTGTATCGGTATTTGATGTTCCGACCTTGAGAGGGAAGGTGCTTGTATCCGCCTTTCTCGGAGCGACCGCCCAATGGTTGTTAGATAAAACAAGGTTGCATCACACCACCTCCTACTCTATTTGGGAGCCTCGGTCGTATAGCGTCCACTTAAATCTCCAGCTGCCAAATTATAGCAATAACCCGATAGTAAAGTAGATATGCAGCTAAAATGTAGGGAAAATAAATTCTTGCGTATCAGCGGAGTATAAAACGTCCATAATTGATGCCGTTCATGGCCGTCGAGGTTTAGCCCAAGGCCCTAAGTGGACATCTTAAGTAGAGATGTTTTGTGGAATGTGTAGCTTCGCTATCAATAAAAATGCCAAATTGGTAACGTAGTCCACGTTTCTTGCGTCACTGACGTTAGGGCTACCTTTCGAGAATCTGCAGTGGAGTGGAAGGACCGCTCACGAGCGAATGAAATCACAGATTGGTGCTAACAACATCTGTGTACTATATCCTACTACTTCTTTCGATACTTTGAAACAGTTAAAGTGTAAACATTTGAGGCTAGGTGCTCTTTCAAAGGCCGCCGATGCCTTTGTGAGTTCTGTACGAGTACTACTCCTTCAAGAGTCGGAGAAATACACGTCGCAATCAACATGACGGGCACATCGCTGCGACGTCCTACTGTCGCTCTCTCTTATAGAAATGGTAATTAATTGGGCTATTTACAGTAGCAGCAATGTCTTAGTCAAAAAAAACTTCGATTCAGACGGACCTGGGATACGTTGATGACCCACATAGATCAAGTACCTGTGGGTTATGACGCCTTCTAACATCTGTTTAAGTAGGTGCATCGAAATTCTGGCAGTTTTCCAATACATTTGGCATTCGAACAGATTCGAAAACCCATTGACGTCGATCGAACATGCCGCGACACGCCCTCAACACACATACACGACACGTGAAAGGGATATGGTGATTATCGCGGTGAACCGTGCATTATACCCAATACGTGGGTCCTTTTAAGGTCTAGTCCCCTGATATAAATTTAAACTATGCCATGTCTCAACGCAAACGGCCCATCAACATGACTGCGCGTCGTGCTCGAGGTCCATCAGCGACTCAAAGCTCATAAACGATCGAGCATTCCGCCTTTTTTCCTGACAATATGCCAAGCAATGGACTGAATACACAGCCTGCGATACAGCCTTTAGAATCGATGATGTATCGAACGTGTCATATTATCTCGTTGTTTCCCATTTACAATCGCTTTTGCGTGATCAGAGGAGAGCCAGCACAGGCAATCATCCCCATCAGAAGGCTGACTCATCCAACGGCACCATCACCAATTGCTGGCACTGACGTTGAGTAGTGACTTCAACTACTCTGCAGCGTTTCATCCGGAAACACACGAAGGACGTATGCATGAAGATGATAGGGGCACTAGAAAAGTATTTAGGGTGTTGGAATCAATAGGTATGTACATTTTCTCCTTACCATCGAAACACCCAACATGTTCGTCTTCCAACGCGTCTCAATACCTCGGTTTTTCTCCAGTATCTGGAGTCGCCCCTTATCTACCTCAACCTCCTCTCAAGATACGATCCAGAGGAAGGCATCTAAGCGCTGTAAACCGGGTCAGAATCTCACTAAGAGATATCAACCAATGGCGCCCATCCGACCTGACGTCCAAAAGCTCGCATCGACATCATCATGCTCGTTGTTAGGTCGCATCAACGCCAAAGATCCTGAATATCAAATATTCTACGGGCAAAAGGTCCCTCTAGAGCCCACTCTACCACCAGATGATTGTACGTTCTAACATGTCAAAGCATCATCATCAAATCGCTGACGCGACTTTTTTGCAGTATGTTGCATGTCAGGCTGTGGAAAATGCGTTTACGATCTCTACGAAGAGAAACTCGGAGAGTTCAGGGAAGCAGTCGCAGTAATCCGGAATACACTTGTAACGATGCAAGTGCCAGAGTCTGAATGGCCATCACATATCCAGCCAGATTCCATGATGATGTACAAAGGAACGGAGGGACGGCAGACCGCTGTCTTGACCGCATTCGAGGAGATGGAACGTGCGTTGGCTCGGAAAAAGCAGGCTTGCGTTGAGATCAGTTGATGCTGGCTTCAAATCGAATGTGTAAGTGACAGCCCTGTAGTCTCCACAGCAAAGTGATATTGACGGCGTTAACGCAGTGCGTCCACACTCGAGGACGGTGTTGATGTTCGATCGATCACGCCGACCATGACTTTAAAACAACAAATTACCCAACTGACAACGTTGACCGTCTGTTTCGGGTTGTAATAACACCATTCATGCTGCAATACGCAATATGTAACATATGCCCTTTTCCATCCTAGCTAATAGATGTCCTAAAATGCTGCTTGTGCATTCTCAT
Organism: Panaeolus papilionaceus; assembly: GCA_015501605.1. NCBI lineage: Eukaryota > Fungi > Basidiomycota > Agaricomycetes > Agaricales > Panaeolus > Panaeolus papilionaceus. Next base: position 850,712 of record JADNRZ010000014.1, read on the forward strand.
CTTCACGGTGATGGCTTGGATCTATTCTGGAAGATGAAACAAATAAGCAAACACCGTTGCCAATTGTTTCAGGCAGGTAAGAAACAGTGCGGTACCGACAAGTCCAACGATCGCATCTGTTTACCTTGGCATTCAATTGGGTTCAAAAAAGTGGGAGGCGCTTGTACCTCCTACTCTGGCAACCTTGCCAGGGTTTCTAGTAGCATCAGTAAGACTCCACATCCGTCTGAGTGCTCAAAATCAGCTTTTACTAACACCCAATGGCATGTATACGCGTTAATAACTGTCTAGCATGAACAGGGAGCGAGCTTTGTACTCCGGAACACCATCCATTTCCCTAACTTCTAGAAAGAGTGACGACAGTGTGATTTCGCCCCTCCAGCGCACGTCGGGCACCACATTCCCTTTTCTGGGCACCTCAGAATCATAGCACCCTTTGTTTAAAACCAGGTTGTATGCATTCAACCCTCGGATTCGGGGTGGACGATGAAGCTCCACACTCAGCGGATTCTAGATGCATAACGGACCTTCGCATTTGTGAGACAAAAGTTGTGATGCACCGAGGATAAATGAACATTGCAGAAGGGAGGGTATCCCTTCCTGCTCTTCGTTCCTTGCTTCTCCTACTTCCTCAATTTGACGTACAGCCATGTCAGCTGCAGGCGTTTCTGTAGCGTAAGTTTCTTCGCCCTTGGCCATTTGTTCACCTGATGCGATGTGCTGTGCAGACCACCCTTCGTGGGCACATACCTCAATACCTTGCTCTATTCGCTTGAGGTCGTTGGAGCTTATGTTTACTTCTTTCGAGATACGAGATCGAAGTCAGATCCCCTGTTCATCAAGGGAGCGATTCTGTTGAGTCTATTATCGGATACTCTTGGAACCATAGCATCGATTGCAATGTTATACATAGTACGCCTTCTCCTTCCCCTAATCTCGCTACGATTCTAATGCGCGACCCAGTTCTTACTTGTTTTCCCGAGTGAGCATGTTCCGTTTTTTTGAATCATAAAAAAACGATGCTGAGATAGAGGCAGCGATGAACCCTCCTTCTATTACCAGGCTTTACTGGCCATTCGAGCTTTGGATCTCGACAAACATGATTAGCGCTGCCGTCTTCCAGTGCTTCATGGTCACGCGATATTTCCGACTGTAAGTCTCTCTGACCCGCGCTCTTGAGGAATATTGACCCAACGCACCATGCTATTAGTTCAGGAAACTGGATACTTTCGTTCCTCATCTTCCTGCTGATAGGAACTTCTGTAAGTGTTCCGGGCGTTATTGAACAGTGGCCTTCCACTCATTGCGTGATACCCAGTTTGGCTCCACCATTCATCTTCTTGCCATCTATGACACTGTCATACCTGCACTCTTCTCTACCGAAGCGGCTTCGTTCTATTCTGCGCGATTCATTATGTGAGTTTTATCTCAAGGATGAGAGTCGTCTCGATGTACTGATGATTTATAGTCTCGTGCTGGCGACGGCGATGACGACGGATATTCTCATTTCTTCCGCTCTCATCTGGCAGTTGCATCGAACAGAGATCCTTAGCCCACATACAAAGAGGTATAATACGCCCTTCTATTCTTGTACATTGAGACACCGGCTAACCATGGCTCTTCGCAGTCTCATTCACCGCATCTCGACACAGACAATCAAAACGGGTACAATACCCTGCCTCTTCGCCATGGTAGTGCTTATCACCTACCTCGCATACAAAGACGGCAGCGTGTCAGTCTGTTTCGCATTCATGCTCGGACGAGTGTATACCCTCACCATGCTTTTCACTCTCATCTTCCGAGACAGCCTCGTGCGTCCATCTGCGAATAACACTTTGCCTGCCATCACCTTCATTGATGTCGAGCGACTTGGAGGAAAGTCGCAGAACGGGGCTCTGCATACGAGGTCGACGGAAAATGGGGGTCTGGCGACTGAGACTGTTGACAGCACGGTGGTGGCGGATAGCCCGAGGGATAAGACGGCATATAGTCTTCCGAGTATTAAGCAGTCGTCGTCGGAGGGGAAGGAGCAGCTAGGTACTTCACCAGCGGGGGTTTCGGTGCTGAATTCGGCGTCAAATGATGAGGAGAAGAAGGAGGCGGAGTCATCACCTGCTCTTGCTGTGGAAAAGGGGACAACAAAGGCTGCTTGAATATTATTGGAGGATATTTGGTGCGTCGGAGATTAAAGACATTGGACTTTTGTAAATTAATATTGGAAGGATTCGTTCTCGTTCTTACTTGTATCAAGTATCACGTAAAATATTGTATTAGTAGTTTTGTATTTGATTAGCTGAAAAGTAGGCTTGGTTTCCCTGCCCCAATAGTAGCGTCGTGCGATGTGACAACGAAAAGGCTCGCCTGGGTAGTGGGGTCCTCGACGTCCGAAAGTCAGAGATGGCTCGAAGCGGCTTCGTCAACTATCTGACTCTGACGTTCAATTCCGGATGCCACTTTATGACTACGACTAGAAAGGAACAAACCAAACCTTAAATACAAGTGAAGTATGTAGACTGAACCCATTATATATGCTAGTCAGCAATCCACTCCTAATACACTCCTATCCATCCTGATGTGTTGATAAAGATCACTGACAGGAAATGCAAATTCAATGTCGAATTTGTTAAATTGAGGGTCCCCAAGCACACCATGCCTTAAAAGCTTTGTAAAGACGACGTACCAGATTGCAACCTACAGTACCAGAAGTTGCAACTTGAAAAAGCCTTTCGATCTCACAGAAAACAAATTCGTCCTCTCGTATGGTGCATGGAACAGTGGCGATGGTCATGTCATTCGGGAAGGGTTCAATTTTCTGACAGTTTTCGTAGGTCATCCATATGTTTTTGTGAAACTGCAACCCGGAAATAATATCACAAGTGCCATCACTGGTAAGACGATCGAAATTGGAAGTCATTCTTCCCTATACTTTGATCACGGCATCAAGGATTCAGGGTTTTGCGGCGTGCACCATCCACTTCGAGCAATCTGGACCCAGAACCCGCTTCCTCACCTCAACAGGGTCAAGGCCCTACCAAGATGCTATTTAATGACAGGAACATCTACTATCTCCCCCATCACTTTGCGTAACCTCTCAACGAAAGAATCATGTCCTTTGTCGAGTCCATCTCTTTCGAAGCCACTCCCGAGTTCCAAGCAGATCGATCGCTGGGGAATGCCTCGTTTGATAAAATCGTGGCACTAGATGGTGTAGCAGGGTGAGCCCATTTGAGGGAGTGTGATTGAAGCGAAGATCTGATAACGATGATCTCGGTGTATCTGATAGATTATATCAAGGCTTCGCTGAAGAAGACCCCAATGTTTTTTATCTGGCGATCGGTGAGTACCTAATCAAATTCCATACATTCATTCTAATTTCATCGCTGGGTTACGTAGTATGGACCGCCGATGGCGCCAAATTATCAGACCACTCTGAAATCACATCTACCCTCACACCTCTCGCCGCTACCCCACCGAAGCACTATCACACCACCCTGAATGGCGTCGTTGACATATCAGTGGATGCACCGGCAACAGAAATCCTGTCGCTCCGTCTAAAAGAGGGATATGAATTCAAGGAACTTGATGAGATAATGCAAGTTATGGCAAAAGATATTAACGAAGGAAAGGTTGAAGGCGCGCTCGTTCCTTGTGTGTGGGGTCCAGCGAAGCATTTGAGTGCAGGTCCAGATGAGCCAGCTGGTATCCCGTTCTTGTCGTTTGCTGGGTGGACCACGTCTGATGTGAGTGCCTTACTCTATTTCGTTGCACTTCGATCTACTTAACACGTCTTTATTCTAATCGCGGAAGCTGCATCGCGTGTATGAGCAGAAGATGCATGGATTGGCAGCCTCTGATCCAACCTACGGCGCGCTCTTCATGCGATTCATCACAATTGTGGAGGATATTAAGATCCAGCATGTTAACTACAAGAAATACGCGCGCGCTTAGAAAGGTGATAGAATATCATGTTATAACTCCTGTAAATTCGACCGAGAAGATCATCGGGATTCCGAAAGAGTCAAGGCCAGTAAAAGAACATTTTTATATCTTCATTCTGCCTTGGATCAGGCATGAAGCTTAAGTTCCCGAGCCTAAGTTTCTAGATTGCACCTAAGAATACAATCTTTAGCAGGGATCTTGCATACTCGACTGTCGTTCGCGGAGGCATCCATTCTCGCCTTTCACCACAGCACTCGTCTCCTAGTCTCAATTAGTATACCTGCTTTGACCAGTCGGGACCGAGATGACTTTAAGTGAACCCTCAAATGACAATCTCCTTTGTGTTTTTAAGCACATGGCTGGCTGGTCCATGCTTGAGCTCGGGCATGGCTTCGGGCCCGCAAGTGATGTCATGGCTCATCATATCATCTTATCTCACACCTAATCTAATCTAATCTTCGGCTCCCGTGACGGATGCTTACGCAATGCAGTGCATCACCAGTCGTTGGAACACTTTCAATTGGTCACTGAACTGACTCCGTCCTGCTTTGTCAATAACCACGACGAGCACGACGAATATAACGACGACGACGACGAGATCAGTATATCTTCAGTCATTTGCTGCTCCTTAGCTTCCCTGTCTTCTTCCTAATCCTTGATATCTCGGGCTGTTATTCTGGTTCTTCTGAATCTCTGGACGTTGACACGAGCCAAACCAAATTGTAATAATTTCGAGTCTGTAACACAACATGGCTTCTGCGTATTACGAATTTTACCGAGGGTCTTCGTAAGTCTTTGCATCCTTTATTTTCTTCATAATGTCATGTTATTTTGGTGTCCTCATTACTTGTACTAATATCGAGCTTTTAATTTGCTGAAAATATAGGATTGGCATGGCTTTGACGGATTCACTGGATGAGCTCATCACTAGTGGTGCTATTACGCCGCAGCTGGCGATGAAGGTGTTGCAGCAGGTATGTATTGTTATTTTATTCCTCCTTACGATGTAAATTCCCAGTGGTTTTGCGGTTTGGGCCAAACTGTTTTCTTGTTTCCTTTGCGGGCTGGTTGCATAGATTGGAGTGACTTGTACCCCTTCCTTCGTCAGACCAGGTAGACTTGGAAGGCTGTGGACTACGATGCAGAGGAGGACAGAGGAACGTATCTGGCCAGACATGTGCCCGCAACCTCGCTCGCGGTTTAGGTTTACGCCACTCGCTTGGTTTTAATCCATCTTGCGTGCAGATTTCATTCATTCATTCATTTCATTTGATTCTGTCTCCCTTTTCACTCTAATTTTATCCTCAAACGACCATGCTGACCCCTTCTGTCCCGTTCTTTTTCTCTCTCTCTGATTCTAGTTTGACAAATCGCTGGCCGACACGATGGTGAAGCAGGTGAAGACCAAGACGACTCTCAAGGTGCGTTTGATTCCTTGTTGCTAAAAGGCCTCATCACAAATGCAGTGACGATCATTCTTGCACCGTTATAACCTCTCCGGTATTCTCCTTGACTCTTACCCCACCCCACACCGCTCTTTCGCCCTGACTATATCTGCTTACTCTCTTATCTCTCTCGTTCTACTCCTCTATTGCGGCCTCTACCACCCTCTGCAATAAATACCAATAGGGTCATCTCCACACCTACCGCCTCTGCGATGATGTCTGGACGTTCATCGTGAAAAACCCAACGTTCAAAATGGAATCCAACGACATGGTGAGCGCACCGAGGATCAAGATCATTGCGTGTAAAAATGGCGAGGCAATCGAAGCCGGGAAGAAGTAAACCCCCTGTTGCGTTTTTCAATAGATGTCCACACAAACTACGTGATTTGGATTTTTTTTTGGTGGTTATGCAATTCAGTTTGAGTTCAACCTTTAACCTTTTCTCTCGCTCTCGCGTTTCATCCATGGAATAATTAATCAAGGACACCCACACATCCCCGTTGCCGTTTTTCTCTCTTTTTCTTTTTGTTGTATGTTTTTCTGACCTGGTTCTCCATGTTTGGTACTGCGCCTGTTCACCCATCCACCACACATCATATTGTCTTGTTTTGCAACAACTCTAACTATCACATTTTCACCCCCGTTTTTTCTCTTTCCAGTTTTTTCTCGTCCACAACCACACCATATACACATACACACTCGGGCATATTTATTAAATTCAAATCTTGTCTAATTCAATCCCATCACGGCTTTAACTTCGGCCTGACTCGTCAAAACGACACTTCTTCTCTGTCTCCTTTTGGGCTCTCAAGAACTGATTTGGCCTTACCTTGCGTCTCGCATTACTCTCCTGTGCAGTGATAAGTGTTTCGCCCAGAGGTGATGTGAAGGAGGTGGTCGAGTGATATGTCCTGTAGTCATGACTCGTTTGTGGGTTCTACGGTGTCTTGGTATTTTGTTGGGTGGTTTGAGGTGGTTACCGGTCATTCGGCGTTCTATTATTCTCTCGGTCTTCAACTCTGCATTTCGTCGTCGCATTTAGATGAATGACATTGGGCGCTGGTCTTTTGTGTTTTCATTTACCGCACTTCATCGAAATTATCGTATGACGATGGATTTTGAAGGCGGGCGAGTATATTGGACGTGTAGCAATATTGCATGATCCGTTGCTTTTACACGAAGACCTAAATGGGAGACCAACATTCATCGCCTGGACCTCTATCCATTCAAGGTTATGCAATTCCCTAACTCCGCTGTGCGAAAGTGTGAGGTGAGATGTGGGTGCTTTGGACGAAATTGAATGACGACAATAAAATTTGGCTTTGCTCAACCATGCGCACTGCGGAACCGCACGGATAGACTGCGAGTCGAGTCCCCCCTCCTTAGGCCCTACTTATTCATCACCATAAGTAGGGTTTCCTCCTCGTGGTACTTAGGTTGTGGTTCTCTCTTGCTTCATTTATATCTATACTCTCTCATTAAGACCCTCCCTTAGACTCTTTGGTTTAAAATGGTGTAATTCCCTCAAATCGTTCCCATGATCTGGTGCGCTTTTGGCATGCCAGTGCATGAGGGGTCTGAGGCTATGAACCTTGAGAGATGAGATGTCAATATCTTTTGAATTAGCACTGACCGAAGTGATGCTGGGTGCCCGTTTTCAGCATTTTAGGGTGGATTAACACTCGCATGGGGTTTGTGATATTCGCCTCCGTGTTTTTTTCAACAGGTAGAATGGGTGAATTTCTTGGACATTTGTTGGCTATATGTCGATTCTTCCGATGTTTCTCACTCTCTCCATTCTAGTGCTATTCTAGCGCTGTCGTTGAGAGGTCATCTGGGGGGGCAGCGTTACGGACCTAAACTACGGCTCTACTTATTACGGGTACGGTGTTTAGTTTGTGGGATGTGCTGATTGGGGTTAAAAGGCACCACATTTTGTGCATTCTACGAATAACACGATAACAAAAAGAAAGAACCAAAAGTATATACTTATATGTAGCTGCTATGGCGTTCCATTATTATCAGCGTTATGATGTTGATTGCGATATGATGAATATTCCGGGGTTTTGACATGTTCAGGGAAAAATAAGGAAACAACAACGAAGCGTATGTCCGATGATACGTCTGGTACTTACCTTACGGTAGGATTGCTTGTAATTGATTTCAAGCTTAGTGATGAGTAAAAAGCTGGTGAAACTTGTCGCAGGGTATGACAACAAACCATGCTGAAGCCTCGCACATTGGTGGTGAAATCCCCAGGCGCCTCGTGTTGGACGGCTTCTCCACATCTGCCTCGTGTTACTGACATAGATTGATTGCGTTAAATTCCCCTATCTCTATGTGTTTCCGAGTCTGACTTTCGATCGGAGCTTCATAATTCCTCGTATGTTGCAAGGCCGGACAACAAAAAGCAGACTCAACAAGGGTTATGTGACATACTGCATAGGTTTTTCCTGGGCGTATCCATGTTGAAAACCTTTTATCACTAATCGGCGACGCCACGTCTTATGTAGATGCTTTGTATACTATTATAGCGTTAGAGTCTGAGATATAGTTTCAAGTCTTGAAGCAAGCGTGGACCTTTCTTTGTTGATGATGATGGCGCCGGAACAGCCGGAGTTTGAAAGGATTAGGGCGATCAAATATTGTGTGGATGGCTTGAATTTGAAAGGGCTTCCCCATGAGCATCACATTTTCACCTTCCCTTCCATTCCTCTGTTCTACCAAGCCCATAATCATCAAGTCTCGTATCCCAATGCCTCCTCCTCATCTCCAATTATTCTTCCCGGATCCGCCCACAAAGGACAGTTTAGCAGACGCCCAGCGCGTGCTGTCTTCAACCCGTGTCTCCGTCGGCCAACTCACGGACAAGATCGACGCAGCTGAAGAAGCGCTCCAGAGGATTGTACGCGAATCACGAGCAGCTATTGAGGAATTGCAGCAGCAGCTAGAGGCGCTGAAGCAGAGGGAACGGCATACGCTGGCGTATCTCAGCCCAATCAAGAGACTGCCGACGGAGCTGTTGAGGGAGATATTTATGTGGACTTTCGAAAGCCATCCGTGTATTGCCTGGGTACTCGCGTCTGTTTGTACGTCTTGGAGAAGGTTGTCTTTGAAGATTCCTAGAATTTGGTCCAAGGTATGTTATTATCATTATTATTGTCGTCGTCGCCGTCGTTGCTGCTGCTCCGTGCTTTATGCGGACCGTCCATTTCCGACGGTAAAGTATGGATGTGGGAGTGCAACGCGTTGTTTTTGGTGTATCGATACCGTGCCGTTGGCCGTTCGGTCCCTTTGCTTCTCCCAATACACTTTTAATTCCTATGCCCCCCACTCTTTTCCAATTTCACCGCTATCCTGACTTTCGCTTCGTGTCCCTGTGAGCAACTTGCATATGTCTAAAAATAGCAATTCTACTACCACACCCCATTGCGATCCGTCCCGCGAGACTCGATAATTCTGACCTCATGCTGCTTTTTTTCACAGATACGCATCCTCACCACCCAGCATGCATCAGCAGATACTATACGTCTGTGGCTTGAAAGGTCGGGTGATAAGGTTCCTCTTGACATCGAAATCTTTTTACGCGTTGCGAATACCAAGCCTAATCACGAAGCTTCGTCATTTCGTCCGAGGCGCGTCTCTTCCCCACTCACCTCGATCACGCCCTGGAGCATGCCGTTACCCACGCATATGCCTCCTGCGCATCTATTTCTTTCTACCCCTCCACCTCCCCCAGTGGGCAGTGTAGCTATCATCGTTCCCCCCTCACCTCCAGGCAATATTGACGCTTGGGGCTCACCTGGCTCGAGCAATCACGACAGACCCGTCAACCATGTATCCAAAGCGAGCATGCATTGGGGTCATATTTCATTTTTCTATCTCGTTGAGCAAATGCATCGTTGGGAACGATTCGTCTTCCGATTCGACAAGCAGTTCACATCCATGGGAGCCTTGAAATCCATAACGGGTGAGTGATACACGTGTTATGTGTCCTTTTTTTACCAGATCACCGAAAGGGAAGTTGACTAAACTGATTTTTGATTTATATTGGATGCGAATCGTTTTTTCTTGCATCAACAGGGGACGCACCACTCTTGAAAGAATTCGAAGTGTCGAGCGTGGAAGCCGCGTTTTTTGCCGAGTGGCCCTGGCTGCCCAATGCGGGGTCGCAAACAGCGGTGTCTTTGCCTAACCTACGGACACTAACACTCCAGCATACACCGTTCAGGTGGTCATCACCTATGCTTAAGGATCTACACACGCTCAACCTCCGCGCGCTTCCGACCTCCCATCTACCACTCGACCGCATCCTGGGTATTTTAGCCAACAACCCGCTTCTCAAAAACGTGTCATTGCACTTCCAAGGCGTGCTTCAAGCGGTGCTGCCTGTCATCAGTCTGACGCTCCCGCATGTGACCTCGTTCTCGCTCGGAGGCCACTTTATGTTAACTCAACTTCTGGATTCGCTCACTTTACCTGCGCTTCGGTCGCTCACTTTAGATATCGAAGCTCGCGATCCTATCGAAGACGTTATTTCGAGTCTTTTAGCGAGGTCGAACAGACCGCCCGTTGAGCATCTTTCGATTGCGTATGGTGTATCGGCGAACGCTGCGACGTTTTATTATGGACCCGGGGGTATTATCATCACTTGGACAGCGCTTTTAGGGGAGGTGCCGCACCTCAAGAGCTTGAATATCGGCGGCACGAGTTTAGAGCCACTTCTCACCGCACTGGGCCCCCCGGAAGACGACCCCAATCAGAACACGAATACGCCAGCATGGGCGTGTCCGAGGCTGGAAGTGCTGGGGCTGAAGAGCTGCAATGTGCATGGGGATGGGGTAGCCAAGTTGGTGCAGATGGTGAATGCGAGGAATCCGGACGGGGGTGCGGGGGTGATGGGACAGGCGATTGGGGGCGTTAGTCCGAAGAGGCTGAAGAAGGTGGAACTGCATGAATGTCAGAGTTTGGGAGAGGATGTTATGAGGTGGCTTGAGGGACGGATTGGAGAGGTGGTTTGTTGTGATCCGACTTCGGATAGGTGGGTTTGAGATATCAATTGGTTGAAGATGAGCTGAATTTGACTTTTTTTTGCAGAACGCCGATGACGCATCCGTATATGTGATTGCGTCCATTTTTTGTTTCTCGATAGATAAGATATGTATGATTGTGCTTTTCATTCACCGCATTTAGGCCTTTCGTTTTCTTCTATTATGTCTTCTATTCTTGTCGAATTCTTTCATTCTTCGAGTATTATGTTGGTGTTGTATTTTTTGACACTTAAACTTCTTTTTGTTGTTCGTTCAAGAATCTCCTTGTATTTCTTTCCATTTCATGTTGTGCATTATTTAATATCTCTACTCGTACTACTTACCCTGCATTTATTATACCATCCACTTCATCGTATATTACCCTAGCTTAGCTTAGCATGTTCTCTTTTGCATTCATGACCCATTCATTCATTTTCATATGCATCGATTCGATTCATTCACTTGTGCATTATTTCAATAGTGATTTCTCTAGCATTTCCTTCTTACTACCTATTACTTCCTTACTCGACCTACCCACCCACACCATCGTACGCACTACATCGACCCTTTTACTTACTTTTTGTATTCACTTGGCCTCTACATTTTGGCCGTTTAGAACCCTGTCGTGGATTTACTGATAACCACCCATGTCAGCTGTCTGATTTATAGATGCCTGGAGGGTCTCACAGGTTCTCACCCTCGTCGATGGATTCTCACTGCAAGCCCCTTCGCATCCGCATCGGCTCGTTGATCATCTATCATCTACACATCATTTTCTGCTGATACTTGCTCCACCTCATCTGAGCCCGAGCTGCGAGTGGCTTTGGTCCAGGCACTGGTCGTACGCAGAAGGCTTCTGGTCTCACCCTTCTGTCGTCTATTGGAGCAAGTGGGCTTTCACGCTTTCAAAATCCAGTGTGTCGATTGTGTAGTATGTGTACCGACAGTCTAGCGACACACCCATATCCACATCTACGTACATCGCCCACCCTCTCCCACCTACATTATAAGTCTCCACACACATCCACCTCTGCCCCCGCTGTCTAACCAAGTCTCCGTCATTCCCTGCGACCTTGTCTGATTGAAAAGTGAATTGAAATTTGACATTGATCATCGCGTCCATTCGTCACCGTTGGTGGTCAATTCAATAATGTTTTACAGATGTCGTCCGATAGTCCACCGTTTATTGAATATTCAATACATACATAAGTATCAACTTCAAGTTACCACTGACCGGTGACCGACGACGGACGACTCCCTGGTGTCATCTCAATACATGCCCATTCCTGATTCATTTCAACCCTTACACTTTCATTTTCAGTGGATTGACACTGGCGTTGGCGTTGGCGTTTGGCATATTCATTCCGTTCCTTGTGTTTCCCTGTGTTCTTGTTCTGTTCCTGTCTGTGTTTTTGCTCATGTGCTTGTTTTCATTTTGTACAATCTTATTTCGTTTATGCATAAGTAAATAAGTAAATAATTGATGGGTTTGCCGGGTTTAGGCCTTAGGAACTGGGGGGAGGGGAAGGGGGGTCAAAGGGTCATGGTATAGGGGCGCATCTAATCTGATCTTATCTCCCATCCACTTATCATCCTCTTCGACGCCAAGAATTTGCGCGCTTTTGCTAAAGTACCACTGGTCTACTTACCTACCAATGACAAGCTGAACTCTCATGTAACTAAATAGTCGAATTTGACGTTTAAACTGGGTATATGCGCCATGTTCTGAATCATGCCATTTTTCCCTTCCTCCGCGGCCCCGAGTGGCACATGTTAGTGGTGGGTGTCAAATTTGAATCAAAGACCTACACCGAGTCTTCAAGTCCATCTGGAGACATAAAATCAAGTCATAGCTGTTCTGGTCAGTCGGCTAGAGTAGACTTTGGACACGGTGAATCGACCTTGCTATCTTTGCGAGGTGGATTCAGTGGTTGAATTGCTGCATTTATCAGGTCGGAGCCGGGGGTGTAGATACCGCCTATAGGACGGGTATGTTTTGGTGGGCGACAGAGTGTATTCCAATATCATTCTTCTGGGTATGGTGCTCGAGGATCCTGTCCCAAAATATGTCCGCGGTCGTACAATCTCTACTCTGTGTCCATCGCGTATCGATGCGCTGATACGATTTCATCCATCGGTGCACAGCCAGTAGGCTCGATAGGGGCTCGTTCGAGACGCATCCACACTTCAGCTGTAGCGCTTAAAGCAGCATTTTGGCTCACTGCTCACTCAAAGCTAAGCTCTCTTAGTTACAGAGAGACATTTGATAGCCTGTCGAATTGAGCCTCGCTTGGTTTCATCGACGATTGACAGCGATTTTCGTCAACTTTTGTCTCGCTTTTGGATAATGTCTATTATCATTATGACATCATAACGATATTGGTTTGCTAGAACGTTTTTCTAAGTGCGGTCTTCCAGATCGTTGTGGTTTTGATATAGCACTCATCTGTGTGCCAGGTCAGAACCCACACGTTCGTCCCTTCGATCGATAAAACTCTCCTTAACTTCACATCTTTCTATTCTGATTCCTGCTTTCATGTTATCGATAGTTATGACGTCTATACACATGGAATAAAAATAAAACGACTCATCGCACTTGTCAACAATCTTCACATTCCGTCCATCTACTCGATGGAAGAAGCACAAATTATTCATTTCCCGCGTCATGGGCAACCAATAAGCCACTAATTTCTTGTCATAGAGCACGCTAGAAGATAAGATGGGGCCAATAGCGTCATCTCCCCGAGCCCATAAACCCACCCTCAGTCACCCCTCCGAGGCGCAACTCCAACCCGACCCCGGTTAACGCACAGCTGCGGTGCGCTTTACTAAGCTTCCCCTTATTCATTTGTTAACTACCAACGCCAAAGCGATAATATTAAACCTGACGCTAGTCGTACTCGGGCTTATCGATGCCGATATTTTTAGCGACGCTGACATATCAGTTGCTTGGGCCTCGGTTATGTTGGAGTTTGAGTTGGTATAAAGACTCGTAGGACGTAGGATACATCCACATCGAATTCCACAACGCTTTCACTGTTATCTGTTTCTTACTATTAACTTTTCAAAAACAACCTCTCTGGTTTTACGACTAAAATGCCCGTTTCATACCTCATCACTGGTGCTTCTCGTGGTATCGGTCTCGCCATTGTCGAGGAATTGGTGAGTTTCCCTTCTTTGATATTCTTTTTATCAAATACAGTTATCTTACAGTCCTTCTTTTCCATTTTATTAGCTCAGCCAACCCAACACCCTCGTCATCGCTACCGCTCGTAACATCAACAGCTCCGCAGGCCTCAAACAACTCACTACACGATACGACAGCAATCGCCTGCAACTTGTCCCTCTCGACGTATCCAAACAAGATAGCATCAATGCTGCTGTAGAAGAGACGGCACGAATTGTCGGTGACAATGGTCTGGATCACCTCATTCTCAATGCTGGAACCAACCATCAGCCTCTGGCCACTTTCGACAATATGTGAGTTCGAGTCAAGACCTTTGCCGTCGAACGACTTCGTCCGATACAATTAATCATAACGCTTAACTGACCCCAATCATCGAATACTACAGGGACTTCGAGATGCTCGCTGATGAGCTCAAGTTCAACGTCGAGTACCCGATCAGGACTATCCGCTCGTTCTTGCCCCTCCTTCGCAAGGGTACCGAGAAGACGCTCACCATCATGACCTCCGAACTGGGCTCTATCGAAGCTGCAGGGAAACGTACAGGTCTCGCTAATGCGTACTCGATCTCAAAAGCTGCTTTGAACATGTACGTTTTTTCTCCTCCCTTACCCTTCCTTTCCTTTATTACATCCACTCACCAATGAATGACTTGTGTTTAGGATGGGTCGTAAATACGGCGGCCTCCTCAAATACGACGGCATCAGCACAATTATGTTGCACCCAGGATGGGTCAAGACGGATATTGGCGACACCATCGACGAGTGGATGTCGAAGAATGCGCCGGGCGTGAGGCAGATGACGACGGAGGAGTCGGCTGCGGGATGTGTGAGGGTTATTCAGGGAAAGAAGACGGAGGAGGCGACAATTTTTAGGGATGATAAGGGGACGGTGAGGGCTTGGTAATTAATGCATTGAGAGGTTATAAGAGGTTGCGGATTAGATAGACTTTATGAGCATAATTGGACTTTTAGATGTATATTTAGCATTAAAAACATTAAATTTTTTGATAACACCCCGATGCAAGTCATACTGGCAGCGTTGTGCCATTCTAATCGGCGCTTTCGTCCATAGTTAGTCGGAAGTCTGAGAGCTTGATCACAGTAAAACTGAGCCGTCTCTAGGGTGAAAACGTGCAGTGTCCAATTGTTTTTAATCCTTTTAATATTATAATTATTATGACTTCAATTATTCATTTCCCTTTCTGTCGTCAATCCAAAATTCGCTGAGACCAGCGTCGCTCAGGCCCTGTATTGTATATCCGTGGTTTGTGTAATGCTTGAATTGTTTAATTGATTGATCCCCACAAGCGCTCGCCGCTCAGCGCACTCCCTTTGTGCACAGCCCCATTCTGGGATTCCTTTCAAGCACAGCACGTGTTGGGTTGACAATGCGAACTTTAGGATGTCGATACTTAGGACAATGGCCTGAGGGCATTATCCTCTGAGGCTGGTATAAAAGGATGGCTGTTTTTTTGAGGATTTCCCTATCCCCTTTAGCTATTTCAGCAGTATACTACTGTACAGCATCTCGAAAATTTTCTCGAACACCGGAAACTATGCCTGGAAGAGAACACACCACATCCATTTCGCATCCGGTCAATACCAGACAAAACACCAAACCTAATTTCCACCCCGTTCTTGGTCCTGTTTATCCTATTACTGAAGCTCAACAAGAGCCTTCACGAATCCTTACCCCAGCCGAACTCGCTGAGCAAGCACACATGACCAAACTCACCCAACAAGTCTTTGACAAGAGCTTCCGCGAGACGCAAACCTATACCCAGGCCCAGCGCCTTGCGCTCGAGGCTGAGCGCAACCAAAACGCCATCATCCAGACCTCCGCTGTGCGGGTGGCGAATTACATTGATAGACTGCGAATGGATCTTAAAACCTGGGAGGAGAATTATGGGAAGCACGACGAGAGCGGTTGCGCGCATTTGCCGTGTAGGCTCCTTAGAGGGCTGCTTAAGCTCAGAGCAACCATTCGCGTTGAAGACGCGTTGGGTGATAAGAGTACTAGAAGCCCTAGTTCGAGGGCGGCAACGCCCAAGGGTGCTACCTCTGCAGCTCCCGAGTGGGCTCATTACATCCGCGTTTCGCTCCTGAAGCAATTCTACAATAGCGTAGGCGATGTGATGGAGCTGTGCCGAGACACATTCAAGGGCTCAGACGAGGCCGGGGGCGTGCCAGGCTTTATGCTGGAGGCGTTGCAAGGCGTCCAGGGTCTGGCGATTTATTGCACGAAGCAGAATAATCGACAGGGAGAGTTGGCGGCAGGGAGGGAGATGAGGAGATTGGTGGAGTCTGAGTTTGACTATATGACGCATGAGTAGAGTTTTGGATTGGGGTGGTTTTACATAAATGGTGGAATTGGACTTTGGATTGGTTTTTATAATGGATTATATTGGATTTTCTCAAGTAAAGGTTACCAACGTGTGTTATTGACTGTAATTATTTGTTCGTTGAAACTGGTGGCTTTTTTGCCTCAAGCTTAAGTGCCAAAATTCAAGTTCTGAAGCAAAATGACGGAGAACCAACATCAACGATTAGAGTACTCCCACCAAAAGGGGGGAAGACCGACGACAGGCGCTTCCTCTTTCGATGTCGTTCCAATGTCGGACCCTGTTATTATCCGTCGAGCATCATGATCGTAGCCGTACCTATCATACATGTCGCCACTATCGAAGAGAATGTCTGTGTTATTGAGTTCTAATGCCCTCGCTTTCCTCTATGACAGTCATATTTACTCTGTCTTCATCTTTGTGCTTCATTTTTACCGAGTGCTCATGATGAACCCTACACAGGAAATCCGCATGCTTATAGCATATTAACTTGTGTCTCTTCCACATCAACGGTGAATGCTAGAGCGCATATTTTAAGGAGATAACATCCCAGAAAAGACATCCAATGAAGAGAACACTTTGGGAGGAAGATCGTTGTGCGCTTCCTCCTTTGATGGTGGTCCACTATTTTGACCATCTTTCTTGTCACAATGTGCAGAAAAGCTAGGACCATACGACAATAAAGTGGTATAATACCCACATTTTGAATCTACTGCTTTATTTCGTTCTATCCTCCGTGCCGCAGCAGAAGCAATGTTCAACCCCGCCCACGCCATCAACGTCACTTCCGACACCAATTCTGCCAGCCGGGTCGGCTCTTCCGTGCCAAAACCGAGATCTCACGCAGAAAACGTTGGAGAGATGATGATACATTTCCAAACGATTCGAATCGCATGCATCACTCTCAAGGCGCAGATGGACTCCGTCTTCCGAGCGTCGACGTGCCATCAAACGCCTCCCTGTGAAGATTGCAAGGCAGCAGATCGTGCATCGAAATGCTCGGAAAGCATTGACAAGACCATGCGTGTTATTCCTGCCGGGCTAAAGCTAGCTGTTGGAGACCTCTCATCTGTGTCGGATAATCATCCTAACAAGAAATGGCTTTATAGCATGGTTGTGGCATGGAAGTATCACAATCTCAAGCTAATGCTGCTGAAGCATTGGTGCTTGGCAGTTACCCCTGCGTACGAAGCGCTCCTGAAAATTAAACCGTGGGACTGTGGCGGACCAGCTAAATGCTCAGAGGGTTGTGTTTTGGCTCAGAGTACTGCGATTGGTATCAAGGATGTGCACCTCGGGCACTTAGTTAATCGAATTCGGGGATTAGCTGTGCCAGCATTAACCGACGAGGAAAAGGGGGCAATCGAAAAGCTTGAACAGCTATCAGGCTTTGCTCAGAAGATCCCAATACAGCCGCAGAAGCCTGCATTCTTTTGGACCCAGGCCAACGACGCGTTTGACGTCGTTTTCATTCACATCGACGACGGAGTTGTGGCTTCTTCTCTGTGTTGTAATGGGTTGATTGCGGGTGCTCATATTAGCCATTGGCAGACAAGGTCCAAGCATCTCGGATTCCCTTGTGCCACTGTGGGTTTGGTCTAATTTATTGTTTTATTTAATTTTCATGTAAATTAACCTCTTATTTTATTCAAGTTCTTGGGTCCGTGTTAATACCAAGAGTTCAGAGCAAAGGAAAATACGAAAGAGGGTATGAAGCCGATGGACGACGGCTCGATGGATAGTTGTCTATCCGTGTTATTGTTTTATCTCTTTCATATTTCCCTGTTTTATCATGCGCTTGACTCTCCCGCGCCTCGATTTCCTTTTTTTACTCCTCAATCAATGTATTATGTTCGATACTATAACGGCTGGCCGTCAAGCTCCTAATTACTCCTGTTCTTGCAATTTGTACGCCTCTTAATATACTCACGAAACACAAGAGCTTTAGGCATTATAAGCAGATTTCCTGGCCTAATGATATTGATACTCTGCGCAGCAAGCCGATTCTCAGTGTCTGATAACGTCATTTGGTGTATCGATCTGCACATTCCGTGTGCGTCTGAGCAACACTATCACCATCCATTCAAAAGCTTCAATTACCGTTAGCTCATGCTCCCGCCGTTAAATGTAAGGTAAGTCTCATTCAAAGCCATAGGGGTCACACTACCCTTTAGCCTCCTTAACCTCGTCAGCTGAGCTCACACTGAATTGATCTTCATTCACCAATAGCATCGCGCTTAGCTCATACTACTCAGCCAATCACAGCGCAAAGCGGTATGACGCTACTGTCGGCATACATATAGAAAGAAGGACTCGATTCGCGTATCATCTGGGGCACGAATCATATCCCAGGGTGCCAATGAGTCGTGACCAATGAGATATAAATAACCCTAAAGGCTACCTGAGCCATTTGTGCACACCTATCATGAGGTAGCAGCGTTTTGCTCCCCCCAAAAGGATTACATATGTTTATGTTACTCCGCAAGACATATGGTCATGTCATGGCATTGGTGTGGCTTCGTCAGATAGAAAGAAAGAAGGAAGAGATCGATGCGAACGAATGGACGAAACAACGTGAATTGGGCTGTTATCGCTCGACATTAACGTTAATGTACATATTTCGTCCCGTTCCGCCCGACGCACGTATGCATGGACGGGCACCTGCTGCGTCGCCGCCACCATCAAGGAGGGAGACAGACACCGGGGGTGATAACAATTTAATGCACGATGTGAAATCTTCTTCATCGATGTCATGAGCTTTAAATAGCACAAATTCAAAACTCAAAAAGACTGTCGAATGAGCGTGGCTACTCATGACGTGCTCTGTCTTGCGTCTTTCCGTTCGCTCGTCATCCAGAGGAGGTAGTAGCCTAGAGGCTACAGCTTGGGGGTGGAAAGAGGGCGATGGCCCGAAGACCACTGCCCCACTTCCCAGGTCAAGAGCCAATGGTCGGATGAGGATGCGCCCCCAAAGCGAGCAAGGCCGCCCAGCCGATGACGAACATTGGCTCGCCCCAAACGGCGGGTGAGAGAAGCGTACCTAATAGCCTATATGCCACATAGCTTGTCTGTGGACCAACAAGCAGGTATAAAAAACCCATGCAGCGAGATGTTAGGATCGCTAGTGGGTGTGTAAACCCAGGTGCACGATGTCAGACATCACGAGGTGTGTAAAACCCCGAGGGACCCGTTAGAGTCATGAGATAATAGGGTGTGTAAACCAAAGGCGAAACATTAGAATCGCAGGGGTGTGTAAACCCCGACAGGTGTGTAAACCTGTGAAAAATGGGTGTGTAAACCCAGACGCGAGACGTTAGACATCGCGGAGGTGTGTAAACCTCAAGTTAAAAGGGTGTGTAAACCCAGTTGCGAAACGTTAGAATCGCGGGGGTGTGTAAACCCCAATGGGTGTGTAAACCCGGCTGACGACATGTTAAAGTCGCAGAAGGTGGTGATAACCACCGAGTAATTGGGTATGTAAACCCAAGCGCGAGACGTTAGAATCGCAGGAGTGGTGGTGACCACTCCAAGGGGTGTGTAAACCCGCCCCACGACACATTAAGAGTCATGAAGAAGTGGTGTTAACCGCATAATGGGTGTGTAAACCACAGGGGACCCGTTAGAGTCATAGGAATGGTGTTAACCATAGGTATGGGTGTGTAAACCCAAAGGACCCGTTAGAGTCATGATAGGCCATGGCGAATCCCCCCCGATCGACACGCCAGCATCAAACAGAGGTGATAATCACATATTGGTGGGCATGTGGACCGGTGGTTTTGATGTTAGCTGACGCGCTGGGCGCAGACAGTTTCGCATCCAAAGAGAGATCCGGTTGTGTTGGAGGGTTTGAGAGGTAGAAGAGGGAGGATACGAGGAAGAGTAGCTGATGGCGAGATGTGGGGAATGGATCATTGGATAGTGATAAAGACAGGGTGTGATGATTGGGGACGAGGGAGGAATATTGGATAGCGATGGGTAGAGGTTGAGGGGGATGTAGAGAAGGGGAGATTGTCATATGGTATTGCTTACCTGCGATTCTTGAGGTCTGGTGTAATCGGGATTGGGGTGACTGCTTGAGTTTGGCCAAGCGAGTATGAGAAGAATATGAATCGCCCTACTGACGTAGGTGGAGAAGTGTTCAGGGAGTGTCCTGCAAGGAGTGGAGGGGGGAGATATGTTGCGTTATGAGGAAATGATGGGATACGCATCTGATTTTAGCCATCTCGTATTCCTGGTTGGCTTAGGGAAAGGGAGTAGCGGTAGTCCTCCAGTTTTGTAGCCCGTAGCTGGTCAGGGTAGAGAGTTATGAGGATCTGGTGGTCTCATAGACCCTCCTGGCGAAGAGTCGCCCGTCAATTCTTGCATTCTTTGTTCATGAAGTTGTCAGGTTGGTGAGGCGTCAGGTACAGGCTATGTTGCAGCTCAGTTAGTGTGCTGCAATGGGTGTCGACACAGATGCAGGTGATGAGCTGGCAGAGTATCAGTGTCGCCAGTGTTGTGGTGTCCCAATTAATGTCGGTCTTAGAAGGAGATGTATCCAGAAATTAAAAGGATAAAGATATAGAGAGCCGAGCGAGAGACGCTGAACCGGCGAGAAAGCGAGGCGGTAAAGATAATACAGATACGGAGTGGAATGGATGGCGAGTGTTGCGGCTCGCTCACGTGACCAAGAAGAGCGATCTGTGCGAGCACAGATCTTCTCATGCTCTCACTGCTCCTTTGATGTAAATTGTTATCGCTGGCACTGCTCCTTTAGAGGACATATCGTCTTGTTCTGTGCTATATGTAGCAGAACATTGGAAAGGTCGAAAAAAGCACGGAGCTTGGGTGGAACATGTATAAGCAGAACCTATGTAGAGGATAAGATTAGATGGGAAGGTTTAGACTCCAAGCGTAGTAAGTCCAGCTGAGAGTTTTGGTTCCTCGATAAATGGAAACGCCCGAGATAGGTCTATTCCGGTCGTTTCGCAGAAGACATTGCTTTATACCGTCCGAGTGAGAGCCATCAAGATCTGGAATACGGATATAGGAAAGTGTCTGTAGAAGTCTGAGCAGTATTGAGTATATTCCAATGCATGAAGCTGAGGATACTTCGAAGCTCTGGTTAGAGGCGGCCATGTCGAACATTGAAAATTTCAGAGCTGACGTGGAGCTACGGAGAATCCAAGGTGCTACCATCCTCAGAACTTGGGGTAGTTGATCGAGCTCGGGAAAACCTATGGAGGTACGAAGTGGTCGATAATATGATATGATAAGTGAGGGCGGGCTAACAATAAACCAAGACTTCGCTCAACGGTTTTATCAATTCTTAATTAGAATTTCTGTTCACTTTTTTGGCGTTGCGTTAACACAGAGTACAACAGGTGGATAAACCACCAGCCGTCCCTCCTCCGAGGCTTTATCGCGAACGTCAACAACCAGCTCGTTTCGTATATTCGCAATTCCTTTGGAATTCCCGTACCCGTCCCGCCTTCTGTATCAACTCTTCATCTCAACTCACAAACTGCCCCACGCACAGCCTTCATCAACGCATTCCCAGTTTCACATCATTAACCGCCGTTAAAAGACGCAAAAATTAGAAGGAGAGCGAGCGAGCGTACGTACCGTCCTACGGGTCGGCCAGCTTACCGGTTACCTATGCGGGAACCCGAAAACGGATAAAAGACAGGGGCTTCTCACTGACATGGTCAGCCGCACCCAAAAGCGTGCCCCAACCCGCACTATGCCCGACACTGAACAGGGTCTACATACGCGTATCTCCCACTTCAATCAAATCGAATCGATTTCTTCACCCTGAGGGAACTGTGAGAGTCATGAGATGTTGGGTTCGTAGTCGCGTAGATTGAGTTGACGGTTGTGGTAAGTAGGCTCGCGTCATGATCAATGAATAGAAGTGTCGAATAGAAAATTGATGTGTGAGTGGGAGAATGAATGAATGAATTGAGTGAGATAAGTACGGTAACAGAAGGTAATTAGGCGTCGTTTGTTCAGGGTTTTGGATGGGATCAGCAGCATGCGTTACAGTTGTTTGACAGACTTGAGATGATAAGAGGGTGTTAAGCGTCGGTTATGGGGTGCTGGTAGCCCTGAAATGGTGCAGATATGTATGGTTGCTCCTCAAGCGACAGCTAATTGAGCGAGATGCCGTGTGCGTGCTCAATTTTGTCATTCTATGCTCTCCTGGCGATTAAACACACATATGTGTCGCAAAATGTGGAGAAATGGAAGGCCGGCCACGTTTTGAAGGTGGATATGCGGAAGCACTGTGCGGATTGGCTGACGCTCGAGGGAAAGCCAAGACTTTATCGTGGGTCTTTGGATTTCTATTTCAGATTGCGCAACACACTCTTTTATCTATAGCATTCGAGATGAGGCATTCGAAGCGTGAAGAGACATAAACGAGGAAGGAAAATTCAAGGAAGCGGGATAGTGGGAGGGATATGAACGAGGCTGTGCGGTGTGAGGAAGAGGACTAGTGGTTGGAGCTTTGCTGCGAGTTATGAATAAATGAAAGAATGAACATTCTATGAAAGAGCTCACCCATCGAAACGAAACGAAGAAAGCGACCAGGTCGCCGTGATGGAGCACGGAGTAGATTCGTTGATTAGCAATATGCCAATGATTGCCGCCAAGCCTCGTATGTATAGGATGCGCATGCAAGGATGCGCCACCTCATCAGGAAAGTCAGAAACGCACGTTTGGCGTACGAATACGCAATACCACTCTATGGCGTGCTCCTCGTTGTCAGTGGAGCTCAAATCAGTCAGCACCGGTCATGTATTAATTGAGACGTCGTCGAAGAGCACCAGTAGTTCCTCGATTGATCCTTGCTTTGAATTAACTTCGGTGCTGAACAAGAGCCAAGAGTATGAGGTATCAATTAGAGTGCAGGAGAGCCAAGCCAGTCTAAGCTCTTCTGATCCTTTGGGACAGCTTCGGTGGCTTCATGCAGTCAGTACACTATACACACAAAATGTGAGTTGTCAGTTGAGGGTTTGGTAATGAGATAAAATCGGTATGGACCCAATTATACCTGTCGCGTTTTCATTTATAACCAAAGAAAAAAAATCGCTTTCTAAAGCTTTCATCCGTATGCGACGGTGAACGGTGGACAGTCTCAATGGCATCGTTCGTTACTCGAAGGGAGAAATCAATGTGAGGCGTGCCAAGGCATCATTCGAATCAACCCCTGAGATGAAAGTCGGTATTTTGGTGCCAAACTCAGCAGCGCTTGTAGGCTAGCGAAACTGTGTGCAGTTTTGAAAAATTTGAATGCATACATTCGTTCACCGGCCTCCCTACGGTATCGGAGAACAGATGGAACTTTGGAAGGCTTAGGAACGACTACGGAAAGGACGGGACCTACTCGATTTGGACATCATTTTCGCTGCTTCCCATTGTTTTTGTCGACCCTAACCGAAGTGGGATGGGTTTCCGTCAGCGTAACGAGAAAATGACAATGAGATCATTGTTGAACCCGCTGGGCAGCGCCGCCATTTTTCAAAATGACTCGGGCATCCGAGTAACAATAGAAATGAAAAGTACGAGATAATGCTCTGCCTCGGTGTTGAAACAAGGATATTTACGGCATGTATATGTATGAGGCTGGAAATATCCAGAAATGAAATGATGAGATCTGATCTCAGCTTTCGTTGAGAACGTGCGGACGATGATGTCGACCTGCTGCGACCTGACGCTTGTTCCATGGACATTGCCACACATCTATTTAAAAATAACTGTAGTGCTCCCACTATGAGCTGCGGTGACTTCCTCTCCAAGTGAGATAAACCTCGATCCATTTCACAGGGTGCTGGTGTAGTCATGGAGAGATTGCGACCCCCAGGCGACCCCGTTCGACAATGGGCCTGACAGTGGACACTCCGTTCCCGTTGTTTTTCTTTCCTGATCTGCACTCACATATCGTTTAGCTGTCCCGAATGGGAAGGGCAATGGGATGTGGGAGATAAGCGGCAAGCGAAGTAGTTGAAAGGGCCGCTTTGGTTGTTCGGGTATCCGTGCTAGATTGACGACGCTTAGACTATTCGAGCTGTTTCGAGGCTGTTGTTGATAACGACTTATGGTTTAGTGCAGAAAGCAAGAAAGTTTAGAACCTTGAGCGCGTACTTCGTGCCTTGGCACGGTGTCTTGGCCTTAAAGTTAACGTTATGCTCATAGAATGGACACGAAAGCAAGTTGAAAGCAACGTGAAGGTGCCATGAGTGCTATTACACCGATGACCGAATGCGATGTGTTCCAATAAGGAAAGCATGAGTGATCCTGGATCGACGAATCTTGGTTGAAGTGAGAAACGTGTGAAGCGCTGTTACCTGGAAAGAGCATTGGAGGCTCAATAACTGATTGTTGAGTCAACGGTGATGATGTGTTTGCCGTGTAAGCGGTGAGTAGAATTGATGGGATAGGTGAGGTTCATTATCTCTCAGGGTCCCAGGCTTCGGAATTAGGGGAAGGAATCAAGAAGGAATAATGGCAAGGCGTGGACAACGTACATCCATCAATCGGGTTATTTGGAGGTTTCTTCGATAGATCTCAATTGGGTTCCTATTGACGGGCCCACACATGCCAAGACCAGGACTTCGGGAGGTGAGGAGCGAGCGAGCTGATATAAAGTCTGAAGAGTTCATTCAGTTTCCAGTTCGAACAATCTCCCTTTCCCTCCACTTTCTATTATTTACAACAATTACCCTCTTTTTTTTAAAATCATTTTCGATGGGTGTTCCATTGACCGAGACCCAGTGTTCGCGGGGTAATTCAGAGGCGGGAACGGCACTATATGGGATTGGACACAACAAAAGTAAACAGAGCGGTGCAGGGAACGATCACGCGAATTGTTTGGACACACAGTGCGTATGACAACGCTCCTCATCATTATTTTTCTTTTCTTTCTTACCATCATCATCTATAACATCTTCCTTCATAGCTCCTTCCCGTCTTTTGTTCCAATTATCGGATCCAAGGCGCCACTACAATCTCATATATCACATCAACAAAACGTCCTAGGAGACCCGGCCGAGATTATTGATAAGGCGTTCGCGGATTCTGCTTTCTCGCCATCTTCTGCTCTGGACCATTCTGTAATGCATCAGAATGGTGTTAAACCATCTCTTATACTGAATGATGTTGCGTCAGTTCCACTCGAGGATACCAACCAAAATCAACTTCAAGGAACGTCTCAGCAGCTACCACCACTAGAATGGGATTGGCCGATCGAGCATGCTGACAGGAAGAAAGAGCGCAAGGCTGACGCCGCCCTTCACGGGGCCACACCTTTCGAAGTTGACAGGAAGGTTTTGAAGGACGTCGTCCGTGAAAAAATGGGGGTTGAAGTTGGGAGAATACAATTCCTCAGTGCAGGTACGTCCGTCTCGGGTTTCACATTGCCGGCATGAATACCCCAAATACTTACTTTAGACTCTCTTTTCATGTTATCTCAGGTACTTTTCACAAGGTTTGTCCCCGCTGACTACCCTTGTGATGGGCAATGCCGTTGAATCTGATGATGTTCTATTCTTATTTCCTACAGGCTTATCTTGTTACCCTGGCCGATCATTCTCAATTGGTCGCAAGGGTTGCGCGTCGTTTCATGCCGCGTTTGAAAACAGAATCCGAAGTGGCCACCATCAATTACTTACGTGAAAATACGAGCGTACCGGTGCCCACCATTTACCACTACGACTCCAATCCATACAACCGACTGGGTGGTGAAATTATTCTGATGTCCAAGGTAAGCATCAATCTCCTTTTTTAACCTTAGATTGTGGGGTAAATCAATTTAATTAATATCACGTGGTCTTTATTAGGCTCGTGGCGTACCCATTGCTCAAGTTTATCATGGACTGGCCTACAACGACCTCGTCAAATTGCTCAAGAATTTAGCTGCAATTATCATCCCATTATTCGCTCATCGCTTCAATGGTATCGGATCTCTCTACTTTGGTCCTGACCCAAGAGGTCTGGACGCCAAAACTCCGCAGGCTTTGCCATATTCCGCGTACCCGTTCTCGCCAACTCTAGGCTTGTCCTCAGCGACCCCCACTCCAAAACAATCTTCCATCGCCGTTCCTACCCTACAATCACTACAGAAAAGTGAATATCACGTCGGTCCTATCATCTCCTGGCCCTTCTTCGGATCCAACCGGGGTGAGCTCATTCACCCTCACGAACTCAATCGTGGTCCCTGGTCCTCCACGCAGACATACCTCGAGTCATGTGTTCACCGGGAAGTTCAGGGTGTAATTAGGGAAGTCGAAGGCAGGTCGGCGCCTCATCGTCTTCATCTCGATCCTGATGAGATCAAAACCTCCCGATACCACCGTTTGCGTGCCGTTCCTGGCGATGAATCCGACGACTCTGATGAGTGGAATCTCGAGGAGAGCGAGGACGAGTGGGAGGGTCCCGGTGATACCATGTATCGCGATTACCGACGAATGCAGAGGAGCACTTTCTTGGTTGCTCATATGACCCAGCGGGAAGACGCCGTCAGGCGGGAGATGGGCAGGTGGAAGACCTTGATGGAGCGCCTTGTGGCTCTCACTCGCAAAGGGGACGCTGGCGGCCCGGAGGAATTTGGATTGGACTGCCATGATCTCAGCTTGGAGAATGTATTTGTTGACGAGAATGACAACACCAAAATTGTACGTGGGATCCCCCCTTCTATGATCCGCCTTCTCCCCCCCCTCTCTCGTTATTTTTACATTCTTGGATCCGGCTAACGTGCTCCCTGTGTTTTTTTTTCTATCTCAAATTAGACCTGTATCATCGATTGGGAATCCACGACAACTCGACCATTGTGGGCATGTGCACACGTCCCCGCTTTCCTCCAATCCAGTGCCTTCGTCACAAAGCTATTCCGTGAAATCGTCGCGGGACTTCCCTCGGATCCAAGCGTCCAAATTGAGCTCCCTAAATCATGTAAGAAGGACCTCTCAGCGCTGTGCAAAGAGTGGCTCCATTACGAGACTGCGGGTATCCGGCTCCGCATGGCTCACCGGTGCGCCGAGTGGGATGGATGGGAGGAAGGGTTGGTGGATAGCATCCTGGGAGCCGAAGAGTTTGAGAGCGAATGGTTTGCGCATTGGGGTCAGGCGACGCATGGACGAGCGGCTGCTGCTGCGGGAGCAAAGAGAGCTGCTGCTGCAGCTGCAGCTGGACGTGCGGCAAATGGAGACACCGATTCCGAACATTTGCACAATCATGCAGATTCAGCCAACCTTAGCGAGGGCGTGACGTCGCCTGTTGCGATTGGAGCTAACGGGAGAGCGGGTGCAGGTGCAGGAGTGAGGCTGCCGAATGGGAAAGCTAGGGAGGTGTTGTCGCCTGGTGTGGTCGTTGCGAGAGGCGGGATTGGGGGAGCTGTGAAGCTTTCGTCAAAGTTGCCGTTGATGAGGGAGATGGAGAAGGAGCAGATGTTGAATACGACGGGAGATATTTGTGGTGGGAGGGGTGGGGAGCTTGGGAGGAGGTTGGAGGCGTGGTTGTCGGTGTCGGGACAGCATATGGCGTGGAGTGAGGAGGCGGGCGTGGATGTTGAGGCGCATTAGGTCCCTCCCTACCCCCTGTGGCCCTTTAGAGTGGCTTCTCGGAACGGTCCAGGGAGGAATGCTCTGGATGCATACCTGGAGCTGTGTGCTCCTTGACGATTTCGTTCTTGATTTTGCTTTTTCATGTTTCTCTCTGCTTCTTCGTCTCTGGTCTGGTATATTTTTAGGACCTTAGGAGACCACATTATGCCTTGGAGGAGTAACGGCAGTGTCATCTGCGACCATCTCCTTCTCTTGCAGCTCATGCTCGGCGCCATCGTGGCCAGTGCGTGTCTTGATCGCCCTCTGCCCTCTGCCCTGCGATCTACAAGACAAGACACCCTTACCACGCCGTCTGTGTAACTCATCATCATCGGCACTCATACCCGATTTTAACATCAACATCACCCTCATCAGTCAGTGTATACACTACCCAGGAATTCAATCATTCGCATCATGGCCCTCATCGTCATTTTTTCTTGCCTTCTCTTCTTTCCTTTTGTGTTGTCGTTTCGTTCATCCATCAATACCTACGTAACGAATAGTCGATTACTTTTTTTTCTCTCCTTCTTTTGCATCTACTTTGGAGCTCAGGAGATTTCTTACTTTGTCTTGCCTTGCCTTTCCATTTCTTTTTTCGCATTCTTGTTGTTGTTATCACCAGCCTCATCCGCCACCGCCTCCGCCTCAACGCGAAACATCCTCTCATCATCCTATTCTACCTTCTTCATCTTCATCACTTTGCTCTTGCTCTTCACTAGAACATCCTTCTTCGTCTTCATCCTTCATTTTTTCATAACTCCAACGCTTTTAATTATTTATCTTTCATTCATGGTCATCCTGCCCATCTCTGCATGCATGTCAATGCCCTTTGTTTCGTGATCTGATCATTGTACTATACCATAGTTCCATCCAATACAATTCAATACAAATTCAAGTTACGTTGAAAACGAGTCTGTTCTGTGCGATTTATAGTCTTTTTGCGTCGTCAATTCATATAATCACTAATTCAGTTTTGAGAATGGGTTGTTCAGGAACTTCAGATGAATTTTTGACGAAGTTTTCAGCAAAGCTCAACTCACTTCACCCGCCCACAAATGATAAGGAAGATACAGAAATCCGCGTCATATTCAATCGTATGTAAAATTTTGGACAAGTCAAAGTCATAAGGCGTAGTCCTAGTCGAAGTCGAAGAAAAGTATGGAGACCTTTTATGTGTATCAAAAGTCGAGAAAAAAGAGGATGGAATGGATGTAGTACAAGCTATCGATGCAATGTTGGGATGGATGATGTATGAAAAGGAAAACGTATGTGTGTGTAAGACGTATGTATGTAAAACGTGTGTATCTGATTATCATTATACCGGAGAAAGAAGAAAAAAAAACCAATTAAACCTCCTTACCAGCGCCGCTCAGTGCCTCAAACTACCCAACACCCTAGGCTGCGACACATCAGCCATATTAATGAAGATATCATCAGCAGGATGCCTATAAAGTGGCGCCCTCAGCCTCTTCTGATCAAGATGGTGTCCAATGAAACCAATGCTGCGGCCGAGGACAAACAGTCCGTTGAGCGTGCCAATCTTGATATACTCATCGGCTTCTTCAGGTGTGAATGCGCCAGAGTCGCGCAAGAGATCGACAAAGCAGACAGCGATGCAGCCGTCGACGTTGAGGATGAGCTAGATCACCAAATAAACCAAGTCAGAAACATGTTAAGGAGAGAAGAGGGGAAAGAAAAGAAACGAACCGTATCTTTCTTCGACGTCGTCACCTTCTCAACAGCAAGCGCATAATCCAACAAACTATGACTCGGGAAATGCTTCCTCACATACTCCTTCACAAGCTCAACCCTCAAATCAGGGTTATTCACGCTCTTAATCTTATGGCCAATACCGCTAATCAGCTTGTTGGCTTTACGAGAGTTGTCCACAAATTCACGGGGAGTGAGACCAGTGTCGCGGGCGTTGGAGAACATGGCGGCGGCTTCGTCGAGGGCACCACCGAAGCGACTGCCGATGGTGAGAAGACCAGAGGCGAGCGAGGAGATGAGGTCTTTGCCGGCACGAGAAGCGACAATGGTGTTCATAGCTCCAGAGACGGCAGGTCCGTGGTCGGCGGTGAGCATGAGGACCATCTCGATGAACTTGGTAGCCCAAGATGGGAGACCTACGTATCGCCCACATCAGCAACAACTCTTAAAAGCACGAAGAGGAAGGAAGTAAAACTCACGTCTCTTGAACCACAACAAACTAACAACACCTCCCAATCCAATATCCTCCTTAAACACATCCGAAATCCTCATACCAGCATACAGCAACTCCTGGCCCCTCTCATCCGAAATAGTAGAAATAAACGCAGCAGGCTTCCTAATCAACCCAAGCTCCTGCGCCCACTTGTAATCCATCGGGATAACAGGAGGATCAACCTCATTCTTCGGCTGAATCGTGCCATTCTGCACAAGTCGCTCATACGTCGCCTTCAACACATGAGGAAGCTCCTCAAACGTATCAGGAACAACGAATCCAGCGGCCCTCATCGCAGAGTTCTTCGCGTCCGCAGTCTCCATGTCGCTGTTCGCCATACTACCAGCATGACCGAACTGCACCTCCGTGGCGAACATCTTGGCACAGGTACCGATAGCCCATGCAACGATAGGCTTGCGGATGAGGCCCTTCTGGACAGCCTCAATGACGCGGTACTCCTCGATACCACCAACTTCACCGAGCAAGACGAGCATCTTGCATTCGGGGTCTTGTTCATAGCGCAAGAGGTGGTCAATGAAGGTAGAGCCGGGGTAGCGATCACCGCCGATGGCGATACCCTCGTAGGTGCCGTTGGTGACGAGAGAGAGGATGTTGTTGAGTTCATTGGACATGCCTCCAGACTTGGAAACGTATCCGACAGAGCCGGCGCGGTAGAGCTTGGAAGAGATAATGTTGTCCATCATACTATATATAAAAAACACGTCAGCATCATTGAAGAAAAGAAAAATGAGGCAAGTAAACGCACCCTCCAGAGTTACCAATCCTGAAGCATCCAGGCTTGATACCACCAACAGTCGCAGGACCAATAATCAACACATCCTTCGCCTTAGCCTTCCACAAAATCTCACGAGCATGCCTCTCAGGAACACCCTCAGCAATCAACGCAATAGCCTTGATCTGGGAGAACTCCAAGCACTCAAGCGTAGAAGAGTAAACACTGCGCGAACTAGCAAAGTTCACAACAACGTCAACATCAGGGTGCTTGGCCACAGCCTCCTGGAAGCTTGTGTAGACAGGGAGGAGCGTCTCCTTGGTTCCCCAGTAGAACTTCTGGATGTGGTGTCCACCGAAGGGGTAGATCATGGCAGCGACCGAAGGAGAGTCACGTCCGCAAGAGTAGTCAAAGTCGAGCATTCCTTGGATAGCACGGGGTTGGAGACCATAGACAAATGAGCGGGTCTTGTCGTCAAAGGGACGGTAAGAGGGACGAGTGCTGGCGCCCTTGGTATCAAAGTGAACAAGAACGTCATCAGGCTGGGTACGCTCGCCATCGGGGTGGATAGTGCCTACAACGGTTCCGGGCTCAGCAGCGGCAGAAACTTGGGGAGGAGGAGTGTTAGGTTGGATAGAGTGAAGACCGCTAGGTCCAACGTTGCTCTTGGTCTTGCTGAGATCAATACCGAGGGCGAGGGGCACAATCTCGGTAATGTGGGTATCGGGACCGAAGACACGGATGGGGACACCCAAGCTCTCACCGAGGAGGCGCATGGCCTTGAGACCCTCCTGGTAGTTGGGACCACCACGACGGACAAAGATCTTGACCTGGTGGGCGATGAGCTGGTTCTTGAACTCCTTGAGAGCACGGATGATGCCCTTGAAAGTAGCAGCGACGTTGGTGAAGTTGGCGATACCACCACCAATGATGAGGATCTTGCCCTTGGGGTTAGGGGCTCCGCGGGTAATGAGGTCGACTAAAGTCGTCGTCAAAAATCGTTTAAAAAACAGCAGGTCGGAACAACTTACCGATGGTCTTGGCGTATTCGTAGGTCTGTCCCTCAGTGGGGGCACCAGAGTATTCACCATAGTTAGCGAGCTCGTCAGCAAAGCCGTGAGCGGCAATGGCATCAGAGTAGACGACGGAGGCACCACCACCAGCAACCATGGTCCAAATGCGACCTTCTGGGTTGAGGACGGTGAGCTTGAGGGAAGCACCAGTGGAAGCATCGAGCTTCTGAATGTAAGCCTCCTCCTTGGTCAAGTCACGACCGAAGGGTGCTGGCCAGACCTATAAAAACATTATAAAAACACGCATATAATTGATGATCACAGTTAACTCACCATGGGGGGACCACGGTCAGCAGAAACCTTGCCACTCTTGCTGGTGGCCTCGGACTTCTCATAGACAGAGAGATCACGAGCAATGGCCCACTTGGGACCGCAGATGCTCTCGGCGGTCTGGTCAAGCTTAGCAGCCATATCAAGGTAGCAAACCTGAGGCTCGCCGCCGTTCACGGCATCAAGGACGACGAGGGGGTTGATTTCAAGGTAGGCAAAGTGCAGGTCAACGTAGACGCTGTAGAGGCGGATGAGGAAGTCGATGAGGGTTTCCTTCTTTTCGGCGGGAACGTGGGTGAGGAGGGTGTTGGCGATGGTTTCGCGAGATGGGAAGGGTTGGGTGACGGGGAGGTTGAGAACGAGGGCTTTTGCGTCGACATCACCAATGTCGACACCACCTTCGTGTGTGAAGAGGATAGAGTCGCCCTCACGAGCGGATGTGATGCAGACATAGTATTCAGTGTTGGAAGGGTGAGGCAGGAATGGCTCAACAATGAAGTTGTTCAAGGTGCCTGTGACGGATTCAACCTGCGGAAGGAAGAAAGATGATCTCAGTCACGTGAAGTAATAAATGAACGCGCGTCGATGGGAGATTTGAGCATGGACCCTAGATTTGAGAGAAGCATGCAAGTGGCCTCGTTGCAAAAACTAAGAATCGCAACAGAGATTATCGCGTCCAATCCATCTAATGGTAGATTTCTATCACTAAAGCACGCCCCCATCGATCTTGAACACGCGAATGTGGGGAAACAAGCTGCGAGCACGATACATTCGACATCTCGCCCAATAGCAAAGATAGATAGATAACAAGAAAAGGCGTTCGCTACACACCTTTTGAGGCTTGCCAGCGCGTTGGGCGATCCAATCCCTGGATTCATCCCAGGTTTTGTTAAGAGAGAGAAGACCAGCCTTTCCGCGTCGCTTGATGAGCTGATCTGGCTTCGCGACGAGCTTGGTGTTGAAGACCCAACCAGGGAGCTTTGTATCAGGAGTAATCGCTCCTGATTGTGGATCCCAAGCGACCTGAGCGACCTTTACGGCGGGATACTGGAAGTTGGTCTTGACCTGAGCATGGGCAGCGACAGGGGGTGCACGCTCAAGCCAGTAGGCGAGGAGTAGCTTGGCATCGTATTCGCGGATGGCTAAAAGATAAATATTATGAGATTATGGAATATTTATGAAGCAACGACGAGCAACTAACCTTTTGAAGACATGGATGATGGAAGAAGGAAGGAAAGAGAGGGATGAAGAGAGAAAGAGGAATGATCAGGTCTTTATTTTTTTTGTCGGGCGATGTGATATAAAACCTTTCGAGACCCTGGTCCGACCAACCAATTAAATCCAATACTCCCCTAAACACCCCAAAGTTCACACGATAATTCTCGGCCCATTTTAACACTGATTTCATCCAAAAAACACCTCTCTTTTTATCTAAATTTATTATTTCTATACTCATCTTGCACCATCTCTCTTGTTTTTGCTTATTTCTCTTTTTTTTTACTCATGCCTTGGCTGTACCCGTTCGTCCAATTTCCGATCAAATTCGCTTTTGATCCGTTGACTCTATCTCTCCGACGATTATTGCTCTCAGAGTTTCTCTTCAACTCTTACGAAGAGTGCGTGCTTTTTGACTCTGCTCAACATTTATTTCTTTACCGGAGCGCAGTTTATTACAATTGACCCCAAATCTTTCCTGATTAGTCCCTTATCATTATCACATCCTACCCTCGTCTTTCACAATCCGACTTACTTATCCCGAGCGACCTTCTAATCGATCCTCATCATCCTCCGTGACATCTGAGTCTATTCACAGAAACACGCGATCTGCCCTGCTTAATATCTTTCAATCACTCGGTGGTACGCGTAGAATACACGGGAATCATATTGCTGGTTCTGGTCTTATCGTCGTGAAGGTAGCACGTCTTCATTCCCTGCTACATTCTATGCATATCCCTTTCTTTCTTTCCTTGTCTTATTATCACAATATCTCAAATTCCATCCAACACATTGATGATATCTAAGAATATCAATCAATCCATTATCCCTCCGACCTCCGACATATATGTCTAAAAATATCACACACCTCCTTTCCTCTCCTTCCCACCTCCGACTGCGAACTACCATCGGATCCACACACTACCACAGAACACCGCTAGACACCTTTTTAGGGCTCTTTTCATCTCTTTTCTTCATCATCTTCCGAAGCACGTCTCTATCTATACCCTTAAAGTCATTCACAATTCAGCTCCTAAGCACCAAAGAGCTAATTAATTAATTACTTCATTAATCAATTCATCACATTAACGGCACCCGCCCCGCACGCAACTGCACCCCAGTGCAATCCACAAGTACAGTAACATAACGCAACCTGAAGTAAATCAGTAAGTAACCCCATCACGACGATGATGGCCAGACCTGCAATGCATCATTCTTATCATTCCATTCAACCCAAGTTACCCAACCCATGACAAAGCCCATTTAACCCCCAATCCCCATCCCCAACGAATTGATGACTCAATTTTCAAACCTTTTTTTGTTACCCTTGATAAGTTGAGGTTGGGGCGCGCGCTGACAAGACGAATTTTTTGATTGACTGACGCGGTGTTGACTTGGTCGTTGTGGTAAGTATGGTTGGTGTGATGACGCGTCCGTCGCAGGCAGGCTAGAGCTGGTATATGCATACCTCCTCCGTTAACACGGCTGCTATTCTAGTCATTACTGTACCCAAGTTACCTCACATATTTAGGTCCTGTTTTTCTCAGTTTTGTAG
Source organism: Panaeolus papilionaceus (assembly GCA_015501605.1). NCBI lineage: Eukaryota > Fungi > Basidiomycota > Agaricomycetes > Agaricales > Panaeolus > Panaeolus papilionaceus. The sequence goes on from JADNRZ010000014.1 coordinate 885,282, forward strand.
ATCAGAGTACTACTGCAACCGTTAGAGTTGGTTTATCCTTTACACTGGACACATGTGCAGGTAGATGTCAGCGTCAGCGTCATGCCAATAACAATGACATCGCTTCAACTAAAGTTCACTGGGGCGTCAACAGCTAATATCGTGCGTTTCCAAAACGCGGTGGTGTCATACCGAATATTTACTTACTTATATTGGGGATCTAACCCTCGTGAGTAGTGAGGTTGGATAGGATGGGGCTATAATGTACCCGGCGCGTCGCATGCATGCGGCGCGTTCGAGACTTGCTCGATTCCTCCTCTATCCTCGGAGCTACAGCTCGTAAACGACACCAGGTTACATGCACCACACCTTCCATTGCCTTTTTTTATCATCGTCTCACTACCGTATGCATACTAAGAATACTCAAGTGTTCGATACCTTGGGTATAACATTTTGGGGTTGCGAGTCCGAGTCATTATAATATTCACACTCCCATGAATATAGCTCCAATTTTTCAGTTAAGAATTCAACACCTGAACTGGGTCACATCATGGGTTGTGGGTTTGTTATCTACATATATCACTTACGTTTTTTATCAGCGTGTGTGTGATTCGGACGTCGAGGTGTGCAGATTCGAGGGGCGGGCGACCCTGGATGAACCTGATACGGAGATGAGTGGGCGAATACTGGGCACACGACCGTGAATTGGGTGAGGTGAGGTGCGATGAGTGAAATGTCAATGTATGAATTCAAGGAGAATTATGGGAGATTGAAGCATATACGTACCGCAACGTACCTACATGCCTTGGAGTACGGACATGAGCGTGGATTGAGGCAAACTGACAGGGATTTACCTGATCACTTCCATATTGTCATTACGAGCCCTGTCCAGCAGCCCAGGGATTATCGAAATCAGCATTAACGCCTTCTATATGGAATCAACACTCGTCGATCATCACACTTGTACGGTTTACGGGGCCGAAAAACACTTAAATGGAGAGCTCCATTGCTTCATTCCCTTCATACACCAAATACCCTGTTAGCTGGCTGAGGCTCGACGACGACCCTACCATACATTCGTAATGCGCAAGGTGACACCAACGCTCATCACATTTTCACCATCGATATTGTTTACGTCTACGTCTACGTTCGCCTCTCATTCATCTGGATGCGCAGAGGCCTCGATGAGTGATCACTGATCACATCCACCACTACCATCCCCGCTGGCCCTGAGTAGGAAGCCAGGACTGATAATGTTGCGCGTACTCATATCGTCTCGGCTTTCGAACATAAATTGAGGGTATCAATGATTCGAAATGTTCGTGTTCCATTGCAACGGTGCTTCGAGGGTTCGAAATCAAAACGTTGTCCGCAAGGCCTTGCTTTTCTTTCTTAAGTCATACTATTGCGCTTGTGGTGGCTGAAGGGTTTACTCAAACTCATGGATAGTCACGAGTAGGATGCTATCGGCGGGTTGTATGTATGTGAGTGGTCTGGCCCATCCCAGTAATAAGGAGAGCATACAGTACTTGCTTAGAAGGCCACGCAGGGTCTTCATAGTTCACAATAATACACCCAGTCACTGCTAGTGAGCGGCCGCCTTCGCCTCGTGGCTCAAATTGACATCGTAATTGAGGAAATGTGACGAATGTACTGCATATCAAGTGACTCGGAGCTGCACTGGGCCGTCAGAGTCCCAGTCCCTGCACCTCCCGAACCTTCGAATCCATCTTCATCGTTAACAGGTAACAACTACCAGCCCAAACGCCATGCCCACATCAGCTTCGAGCGACAACCTACCAGCAGTCGCCAAACATGATCCTCTATTCTACATGGAGACCATGTTCGTCCAGGTCCAAGACACGCTCTTTCAGGTCCCCAAAATCGCATTTGAAGGACGCCAGTGGAGCTACTTTGCAGATGCTGCCGACGCGAGGCGAGAACATCGACGCCAACAATCTCAATCTCCGGCTCCGGCTCAGGAGCCTGAAGGACGCGGGACGCCCGAGCCACAGGAAATCGAGGAAGGAAGCTCAGAGGCTAAACCTATCGTTGTTGATGTCGATGTAGGAGACTTTCGGGGTTTGCTCCATGTGATGTATGCGAAGAGTTCAATGTGCGTGTTATTGTTTGATTCTGAATCTGAATCGGCACTCTATCTCCTGCACACATCGCTAATGTAGCCGTCATGCGTAGCATTCAGCATTATCCGACTACAATAAACCCAGATCAATGGTCAAGCGCCCTACGTTTGTCTACAGTGTGGAAATTTGATGATGTGAGTCAAACTCGTAGCGGAGTGTCGTCGTCAGACTCACCTCTATGATTCCTACTCTGAATCTCATCATTAGATTCGACGAGAAGCTATCGCAGCGCTCGACCCCACCATCTCATCTTGGGATCCTCTGCGTATCATCATCCTCGCTCGGGAATGTAAAGTCCGCAAATGGCTCATCAGGGCCTACCGACAGCTCACACTCGTGCGCATCAACGACCTCGAACCTGGCTGGTTTGACGGCGAAGCGCTGGGATGGAAGACATTATCCCGTTTGTTCTACAGTATAGTGCCGTTCCTTGGGACAAGATTATCTCATGAGCTTTAGCACGGTATTCTACCTATAAACCATCAATTAAAATTCATATTATCATGGAGCACCCTTTTAACTATCAGTATTCAAAGACCTGTAAAACTTTATTGAGTTCTCCGAGCAGGAGGTCAGAAAGAAAAATATCCAGAAAATGGTCACATTCAGGTTCCTTGGGACAAGCGTGACCTGGCCAAATTGGCAGAGACTGAGAGAGGCAAAAGTCACACCTTATTGATGGCAACCTGAGAAGGCCGAAAAGCACCATGCCAGGGTGTAACACTCTCACTCTCAAATTTATAGCTTACGCATTTCTTGTGCAATTCAGTCCATTTAAAATTCACTGAAGGCTTGAAGTGTGTGGCCACTTGGTAAATTTTTCAAAGGAGAAAAAACTCCCTGAAGTCCAACAGTGTTCAGTAAAGACACTGTGAAAATGCTAAAAAGGACCAAAATGCGAAAATGTTTTGATTCCTGCATATCAGTTTCAAATCCTAAGTTTCCAAAACTTTTTTCATTGATGTGTATATATAAAAGCTATATGTATGCGAAGTTTTAAGGGAAGGCGTTCAGAATTGCGAGTGGAAAAGCTGTTTGTCCCAAGGAATATGCTTGTCCCAAGGAACGGCACTATACTGTACATCCGGGAGAAATATAGAGTGGGGCCAAATGGACGTGCGCTGGTCAAATATTTGAATTCGGAGGGGAAGACGGGGGTAAAGGCCCATTGTTGGCATTGTAAAGCGGATAGGCCGCTTGGTGAAAGCAATACTTGTTATAATTTTCATCATACGTCTGATGAGAAATTAGCTGACGACCCGTTGTTGGAGGTCGTTACGAAAGCTATTGTAGATATTTTTGAGGAAGAGCTTCAGGGCATGTCGGACTATTAGGGAAAAGGAATTTTTATCCATAGATGTTAGGTAGATATATAGATTTTCAACCACCAGAGTGTGATCTAGCGGTGCTCCGAGGTTCAAGTCGAGAAGGAACATGTCACGAGGCGACACCGCATCGCCTCCTGTATTGATTCAACTTGACATTGACATGATATTACCAGTATCTCCCTTCATGAAGTGGGTTGCGGCGACATCCCTTCCACTCAAACTGTTTATCGATAACCAGCCCCATGCTCGCCTCATCCGACGGTTTGCCATCCCTTGACCGTGACCCTCAATTCTACATGGAGCCCCTATTTGTGAAGGTTCAGAACACGCTATTTCAGATCCCACGAATTGCGTTTGAAGGACGCGCAGCGCCAGGGAGTTTCTTTGCAAATGTCGCATCTCGCCGGTTGCAAAAAACCCAGCAAGACTCAGAGGCGCAGGAAGGGGAATCTGAGGTTAAACCCATCGTTCTTCATGTCAATGTAGAGGACTTCCGGGGTTTGCTTCATGTGTTGTATGCGAAAAGCGCAATGTACACATACTATTTCTTCTATATCGATGCTCGATAGGCTTATCTGATTTTGTCCTCGTAGCATTCCAGGCTATCCAAGTGAAATCAATTCCTCTCAATGGACAGGTGCACTACGCCTGTCTACAATCTGGAAATTTAAAGACGTGAGCGAACCAGTCCCACATATCTCCTCCAGTTATAAGTCGTACCGTCTAACCATCACCCCCAGATCCGGCAAGCAGCCATCGCAGCTCTCGAGTCTACTATCTCAACATGTCTCCCACTATACACCATATCTCTTGCCCGGGAATGCAAAGTCCGCAAATGGCTAATCCACGGATATCAACAACTCGCTCTCGGAAGCATCGACGCCCTTAAACCCGACCGGACTTGTGGCGAAGCGCTGGGGTACCAGACAATCTCTCGGTTACTATACGTCCGGGACAAGTGCAGGGTTAACTCGAAAGGAAAGGTAATCGTTGAATATTTGAACTCGGATAAGGATATGGGCGTCAGCGTGTATTGTGGACACTGTAAAGTGCATCGGCAGGTCGGGACCCCCACGACGTGTCATGGCTTTCATTTGGTTTGGAATAACTCGGGCATCCATCCTGTGTCGCAGCACGTTACGGATGCTATTGAGGAGATATTTGCTGATGAGCTTAGTTTGATGGAATAGAGACAGAATTTCTGATGGTTGTAGCATATACCTGAATAAAGCACTCTTGTATTTCTGATTTACAAAGGATTGCTGGATGCTGGAGATACTGAACGCAATTTATTATTTAAGGGATAATAGTGGAGTGCCCCGAGTGTCCTGGAGTCACACCCAGACACCGTATGGCCAGTGAATGGTCGCGTTGCAAGCAGGCTGGGTGGCAACTCCCCCTAAACATCGAGTAAGCTGGTCACCGTCCATCATATTCCATCTCCTTCAAATCATCGGCAAACTCATCATTAATTAGTTGGATCAGGTTCTCTCTTTTATTCCACGCACACTCGCAAGGTTTTGTCCACTGGCCAAAACTGACAGGATTTGGATGGCACCGACTACAGGGAAATATCCCTCCTGCCTTCTGTTTTTTCAAGATATTGTTAGCCCTAAAGCTTTGGAGATAGAACAAACGAGCAGCGACATCCATGCCGATCTTCTTCCCAAGAGATTGGGGGTGAATGTCAGGGCCAGGATCTTGCTCTGTGACGTAAAGACATCCTTCCCTAAACCATTCCGCGACCTTGAACTCGAACCCAGCTGCGATGAGCTCTGCGGCGTCTCCTTGAATTTCTTGTTTCAGCCCTTTCAAGCAGATTTCTTTTACCTATTTCCGTAATTAATGGAATCAGGATAACAACACCATTAGACGCGTAGTACGCATAACGCCACCTACATCACTGAAATTCCAACGCGTTGCAAGCCTCAAGCCACTTTTCCATTGTTCTTTGGTCACATTTTGTCTCGCACCAGGAATACTGAAGTAGAATGTTACCCAATTTAAAATTGTACACAGCATGATAAATGGACATGGGCTTACATGGAACGAAACATAATATGGCAGAGGTTTTCAAAGTCTGTCGGGGAAATTCCTTCTAGCACGACGGGATTTGAGGCATCGCTACCTTCGATCCCTTTCCCTTCTGCTTGAAGGAGCGCAGCTGCAGAAAAGGGACTTGCTTCTTGAGCTTCAAACGCTACTCGAGGTACCTCAAACAGCTCATCGCCCACCTATGAAGAAGGAAAACGAGGAGGATAAACGACAGATATCAGCCATCGGTTGAACTGATGAACCGATAGATACCCAAAGAGCGGGGTTTACCAAGAAATGAATGCTTCCCAATGACCCGAATCGCTTGTTTTTCCTCCATGTAATATGGCTGGGTGTCTTCAAGCTGTTAGTGAACAAGTATTGCGGGTGAGGGTTTTTGTTTGCCATGATATGAGACGGAGATCAAGTGAATGGCTGAAAGGGATATTGACAGCTTCACTGCTGTAACTCTATGCATCACTTATATCCATATCATCGTGGCATTCGGACCGACGGAAGGTATGTATATGACCTCGTGCTATTATTGGGGCCAGACGAATTGCCGTTTAACTAGGTCCAAGTGTCACAATCGGATTCGAAATCATTGTAGTAGAAAAATAGAACAGCTCTCCCAGGAGGTGGAGGCAATATTACTCACTACCTTCGTACGACGCTTCTGCTTCTTCGATCAATTTTAGCTCCTCTGCAAACTCTTCGTTTATCATCTTGTCTGCTGTCAAATCCCTCCCAGGTACAACAGGAGGCTCAGAGAAGGAAGCTGCAGCCCCAAGTTTTTTCTTCCCCTTCGACAGACTCTTATCTTTAGTTTTGTCTGGGTATTCAAGTCGAAAACGAGCCTGAGCTGGAACCGTGCCCCACATATCACCGTATTTCGGAGGTTCAGAAACCTCACAGAGTCCCCCTGTCGAGCCGCATTTGTTGCAGCACACGGTAATACCCGTATCCTTTGTCGTGAGGATTGTCACCATTTGGCTGGAATCAAGTTTCCACGCGTTCAACGCTCGTTGGCTTTGGATATAAAGCAATCGAGCAGCAGTGTCGAGCCCGATGGAGAGTCCAACTAATACCGGGTGAAAGGATGTTCGTTGCGTTACTAGCTCATAGGATCCTCGCCGAAACCAGTCCGCCACTTTGAACTCTCTTGCAGCCTGTATCAGTTCGGTCGGTTCAACGATAATAGCTGAGAGTTCATCCCTGGCGAGCTCCCGCATCTACAGGAGATTATTGCATAAGCAAATGAAGTTAGCTGTCAAGATAAACCTCACAACGTACATCCTTCATGTTCCACATGGAGGCGAGCTTCATAACACTTTTCCATTCTTCCTTCGTAACATTTTGCCGATGTCCTGGAATACTGTGGATGATGATATATAGATAGATCACACTGATTAAATCGACTGATACTCACATTGTTCTATATAGAACATGACACAAAGCTTCAAAATCGACCTTGCTCACAGGGAGGTGAACGGGTGACCCGGCGTCGCTGTTTGAGCCTTCTGCCTGTATCATCGCAGCATCTGCAAACGGACTTCCCTCTCTTCCTTCAAACGCCAGTCGAGGAACTCTGAAGAGTTCATCTTCAACCTAGAAATTTAAATGGTAAGGGTGAGTATCTGAAGCACCGAGAGAAACACCAAATATTGCTCAATGAGTCAACGCTCACCAGAAAATCAATTGTATCAAGGAAGAAAAACCGGTTTTTAGCCGGTTGCTTGGGCGTAGCAGGTTCCTTGGGCGGTGGAGAGCCAGGTTCAACGTTTGACATGGAGAGATAAAGGGATATGTCATTTCCTCTAGAATGGACTCGCCTTATATGCAGTAACGCGCCTCGAGGCGTCCACTACATAGGCGTGCAAGGCCCGAGATGGATTTCTTGGGACCATGTGGCCCACACAGTCAAGCCTGGGAATAGGCCATTGAACGGCTCGTTTATTTATGTAAATCGAGCTAGAATGCCACATGGCACACTTGAGAAAACACATCCTCCATAGTCTAGTAATATCATGTGTACGGATTCGATTTTATTCGAACCATCCATTGATTGAGTAGATAGACGCCCAAACGTCTGCGGTGACTGCGCCCACCCTGAAGTAATCTAGTCTGATGGAACTTCCGACATCGATGGTTCTGGATTTAAGTGGCGTCATGCAGTAAATTTACACCTTTGAAACATGACACATGGGCCAGAGACACCAGCTTCATTTCGAAACTCAGTGGTAACTATTCCCAGTCGCACATCGAAAATTTTGCAATGATTTCATAAGTGTAGGTTTGACTTGAGAGTGCATCCTTCTACAACGTGATTCAAGTAGCAATTAGAGTCAGTCCCTATCTCAAGACCGTCAAGACCTCAGGCTCGGAGCTCGTCAATATTTTCAGGATCTACTAAGTGTGTTCACAGCATGAGGAGAGACAGATACAGTTTGCCTTAAAGATGGGGGTGCAACGAACGTGTGAAAGAATGGCCACTTTAGGAAAATGATTTTTATTTCAACCTGCTCATCACACCAGACACCCTTACCGATTTTGCGTCCATGTACCGCTACACAGCCAATATACTTACTTCTACGCCTGTAAGCTCTGATCAACTAATTAATTCCTCTATCAAATTTCCATGGCCGACCTCAACTTCATCACACTTTCTCCTCCCGTTCCCGACTCACCAGAAAACATCTATGTAGATACCTGGTTAGCAATCAAGCAGGCAAACGACAGTCTTGCTTACTTAGAACTACTTTCCCAAAACCTTGACTCCCTCTTGGTCCAAATTCTGGAGCGAAAGAAGGAGTATGAGGCCCACATAGGACGTCTGCAAATGGAGACCCTGAACATCACCATCAACGACCTCCCAGTTGAGGTTCTGAATAACATATTCTGCCAGTACTTAGCGGGGCCCAATCCGCATCCACGTCAACTTAGCTCTTTGGAGTACGACCAACGACCATGGATCCTCTCTTGGGTTTGCAGTTACTGGCGAAATGCCATTCTCGCAAAGGGGCAAATATGGTCGTCTATCCCCAAAATCAATTTTGCTTTTACAGGCGGATACACACATTATGGCCTTCGCATATTACAAGAGTATATGTTGCGCTCTCGATCACTCCTTATATCTGTCCATCTTCACCGGTCACGTTTGAACTCCCAAGACCCTCCATACGCTCTTTTACCATGCATTTTCCGGGATCTGTCACGAATCAAGAATTTGACATTGAATGTCGAACTGGAGCACATGCGACATCTTCTCCAGCAGTATCCAGCAATATTATACCACCTGAGAGGTTTCGAGTCACTCACTGCACTGAGTCTATTCTCAGACATTGGCGAATCCGAAGACGAGGGTGGTCCTTTCCTATCGTTTCTAAAAAATTTACCTGCACTCAGAGAGTTGACGTGCGCGGTGGGGTCGAGTACGCCAATCCTTCAACGTTTGTTTAAACTACCATTTCCTTGGGAGCAGCTCACATCTCTCACCATTTTTCCTACCAAAAAACACGGATATTCTCGGATTACAAGTGATCTTGATATTCTGTGCAATATTCTGTCAATGGCTTGTCAGCTTCGATCACTAAGGCTCACTGATTCAATCGCAACGTGGAATTTTGACCACATACCCTCGCCCAAACACATCTTCGCTTCGGGGATTGAACTCCTACGCATCATAGCGAACCCATTCATAACAAACTATATTCTCGGCTCCGTCATTTTGCCCAACTTGGTGGATTTGAATATAGGAATTTCGGAGATGAGTGTTCCCGTGCTGCAGTCCCTCCTTTCACGATCCGGTTGTGCTCCAACGAAATGTCGCTTCCAAGTCTCGCAGTTCCCATTAGCAGACACAGTCATAGCAGACGTTCTTCAGTTGTTTCCACAAATGTGAACCCTCGGTATTATAGGTCTTTCCGAGCATTTCCAATTCCAAGTGTTTTCCGAACCGCATAACGGAGTGTGGTTGGTCCCTCGGCTCGAGCACCTATTCATCGCTTCAATCAGGGTATCGGACCCCAGTGTAGTCGAAGCAGTTGTTCATGCTCGTAGCTCAGGATCTCAGGTAACACCTATCCAAACTTTATGCTTACGAGGGTCTTTCGTTGCAAAGGAAGCACGAATTAAAGTCACAGTGCCATTTTTTGATCTTTCAGGGGACCATAGCAAGCTGTTCACCGACAGGAGCTCAGGTCACTTATTCCTGTTTTACATGAGGTCAACAGGATATTGCTTTATCCGACTCAATGAGACCCGGGATACGAAGTGGTGAGTTAACGTCTATAATATGCCAATCATATTAATCACTCCGTCAGAATATCCATGCGCTCGAAAAGCTGTGCAATACAATCGAGGCGGCAATACCCTTCACCGCCGAAGTCATAATCAACAGTCAGTTAACAGGGGTAGGCTTTAAGAGTGGGTTTCTAGGCTGCGTGCTGATTATAGAACATTATTACAGCTTGGTGACGTTGTTGAACTGGCGACTCGATTGGGCCATTTTTTGGAGCTTTTACACGACCAACCATCATCGTGTTCACGGATTGTGGAATGCAGGGAGCGTATACTTCGGGTCCTTCGCCCTTCTTTCTCTGACCCTTGGCCGTTTCAAACGCCACCCATTGGGTGGACTTGGCGGGAGCATAGTGAACCAAGAGGCGATTCGGGCGACGTAGATACCTATTCGGAACTTGTCTACACAGCAAATCACTCAGGCTGATTGATGGGTTTGCCAATGCATGGAAATATTGCTAGGAACCGTGTATCAACAGTAATATACAAAATTGCGCACTACGTAAATTGAGGCGAATTTAATATAAAGACCTCAATAAAAGATATATTTGTAACCGTGATCATGGCTTCAGGAGAATTGCTTGACATGCATCAATTAATGACCCATTCCTGCCAACTCGTCGGCGAAAACGCGCTGGACGAGCGATGTGAGTGAAGGAGATGGGACAACAGAAACCACAGGTTGAGTAGCTGATTGTTGTGACTGATTTATCACGGAAAAAACAACCGTTTGGTTAAGATGGGGACATCGAGACCCAACTTGGTGTATTACAGTGGTATCGGGGAAAAGAGTTGATGCAAAAGCACTCATCTGGCCTCTGCCATTATGTACGCGATCCGGATTGCAAGAGGAGCACTTATACCCCACACTGCTTATGCCACTGTTCAAGTGCTGTACGAGGGAGGTAGGGTTATAGGACGGCCCCGTTCCATATTCGTTGCGCGCATGGTGTATGAGAGCGAGGGTCTCCCACCCAAGTGTCGTCGAGCAAAGACTCGGCTGGAGGGCGCTTATCGGACCGGTGATTAACTCCACATAACTTGAGACGAGCCAGCTCCTGATACGGAACGCCCGAGCTACACAGAGTCGCTCCATGGGGTTTGAGAAGGAGCTGTCGAGCGCTTTGATTGCTTTGTTTCGAATCTGTTGAAGAGCGGATTAAAGGAAATGGATAAGAAGTCAAGAGGACGAAGGATATTAAGCAACAAAATTAAGGCTTCAAATGAGGAGACTTGCATCGTCAAAGTTCCAGAGTGTAGCGAGACGCAAGGCGCTGATCCACTCCTCCTTCGATATATGGGTTGGATAGTCGGGGATTCTATAAGAGGGGGACGAGTGGATGTACATTACAGTTCGCATCTGTCAGCTCCCGATGAACTGCGTGCACATAACAGAATACTTACAATAGCCCAAATGCATACATAACATGCAAGAGATTTTCGAAATCTGTGACCTCAACAGGTAGGATCACAGGCTTATCAGCAGATCTCCCCTCGACCATCGATTTCGCCACCGGGTCTGTACTTTGTTGAGCAGGGAGCGATGCGGCATCTGCGAATGGGCTTCCTTTTCTGCCTTCGAATGCTACTCGTGGAATTTGAAACAAGATGTCCTTAATCTACACGCGTGCATTCATGGTGTTCAGTATCCCAGATGAGTACCATATGGTCCTCGCTGACGTCGCAGAAAACAGGGGTAAGCAGAGATCACTAGTACTTACTTGAACGAATAGAGGCTCCATAAAGAACCTTGGATGGTGGCGGAGGTTATCCGTTGCTGTATCTGCCTTTGAGTAATTCATGGTAATATGAGTTAAGGGTGGGACTCGGACATGAGCTGCCAGTGGATGGTGTTTATATCTAGGATCAGATTATCTGTTGATGGCTCCTCTGGTTTCCACCACGAGGCGATCAAGGGTCAGGTCAAAGATGTCGATTGACTTTGACTTTTCAAGAGATTTAAATTATCCCATAGAATAGGGGTTTTTTCACGTCCACTAGAGGACTTGCGTGTGACGAATGAAACAATTTCCGAGATTCGACAAAGCTGGTGACTGGGAAGGCGCCCGTTAAGTAATAACTCATCAAAGCAATTATGTATACATATACGTATTACATAGCTTTACTGGTGCATTGGAATGAGGCTTGGGTTTGTTACCGGGTTGCTATTATTATTACAGGTACACTGCTCCGATCCTACCATCGGACGTATGATATGATAAAGGCGTGCCGGAGTCCTCAATTTGACATCCCTTCTAGCTCATCCTCAAAAGTTCGCTCTATGATTGCTAGAAGTGACGAATCTCTTCTTTCAAATCCTGTTTTTTGTGGTGCCACTCTAACTGTAAGTGGAAAGTGCGCATTATGACAGTTGGCTGTTCCGCTGGCGCCGAGACTGTGCATGCCCGAGCACCATTGTACTGGACATGTGAAAATGAATCCACCACCGGAATTATTCAGGTGGTTTGCCAGACGCGGCAGATCCCCATATAGTGCCCAGTCATACTCAGTTCGAGCTTGATGGAGCAAAGCGAGAGTCTTCCAGCCAAGTGAATCTGCGCATTTGCTTGCTTCGAGGGCCTGTGTACTACCCCCGACGAGGTCATAACATCCAGAAATGAGCCATTCACGGTATTTGAACTCGCGGGCAACAGAGATGCGCTCAACGGGATCCGTGATACCTTCATCGAGTGCCTGTGTGGATTTAGTCTGAATCTGCGAAAACAATTATTAGGCGAGTGTGCCTCAAAACACCATTACGGCACTCACGTCGCTGAAGTTCCATGTAGTGGCAAGGCGCAATGCGCTTCTCCATTGTTCATTGGAGATATCAGATGGATAATCAGGGAAGCTAGGACAAATTGCCGAGATATCGATAAGCCACTGCAAGCCTCGAAGAACATATACAAATTATGATGCTCACACTAAACCAGATGCATACATCACATGCAACAGATTCTCGAAGTCCTTAACCGCAACCGGTAGTATAACAGGTTTATCGGTGGTCCTGCCTTCGGCCGTGGTGTCATTTTGAGTGGGAAGAGACGCGGCATCTGCGAAAGGACTGCCTTCTTGTCCCTCGAATGCCACTCGAGGAACTTGAAAGAGAGTGTTTTGAACCTAGGATGTGGTAAGTATTCCCACAAGATTGACGGCAGTAGCTAAAACATACTTGAACGAACAGAGGTTCGATGAAGAACAAGGGGTGGCGCTGAACAGGCTCTTGAGGGGCAGTGTTGGATTGACTATCTGGTTGTGAATTCGTCATAGTAGGACTAGTGGACTTGAGGGGCAGGAAAAATTGGTTTTGAGCTCCAGGTGAGGGTCTACACTGAGCTTATAAAGTGCAATTCATTCGTCCCTTCGTTGCAATTCTGCCAATGGACGGTCAGGGGGCAGCTGCAGAGATGCGCAGTTCTTCGTATCTCACGAGTCTGAGTCACACCTCACAATGCACAGGCACTCAAACTCCATTCGAGTAAATACAGCATGTACGTTCATTAGCCAAACATTCCGAAGAATTCACATCTTGTGTAGATGCATTCAAGTGATCAGGTAATCTTCCATAACGAACCCTCAAATTCTAAAACCAATCAAGGATGTAGTTTTCCATATTGCGAGGATCTGTGCTCGCCACACGCAGATCTACGTGTCACTCCATCCCCTCTCCCTCTCTCTCCTTGTATCCACCATGTACTATTCTAGCGCGAGCTGCTCTCCGTGCGCAGCTCGCGCCTATTTCTCTTTTGTCCCACACTTCCCACCCTTTACTTACTACACAATTACGGTACACATCACATCAAATCTCAGGTGTCTCGTACTGTACCATTTCGATCTATTCGGCAGTCCCGTGTCCTAGACCCCCCTGCTGAGGCAGAATCTGGGCCCATGTCCCATCCAAGTTGGCAGAATGGGACACCTCCTGGCTCAGCCCAGTCCTGGTGCAAACCTTGGCCGAAATTTTGTCCCATGCCGAACTTTGCCCTATGTCCCATGTCCCAACCCATGCAGCCAAGTTCCATTATTCGGCAAACGTGTCCCAAGTCCCACCCCCCTGCAGAACTGATCGAAATGGTACAGTATTCGGAAACTGGTACGGCGTACCTCCTTGTCCAGACAATTAATTGCTTTTATATCTCCCCCTTTCCCCTATCCTTTCCGTCACAAATCTGTACACAACGTTTTCAACCCTCATGCCATACATACTTCATCCTTCACAAGACCTAATTATCACATCATTCCCATAAACGCTTGTCGGCACTCCTTTCATTTATCATCAAATTTTACAATCATCATACCTCTTGCAATTTCTCAATGCCGTGTTCTCATTCTAGAGTTTCATTCTCCGTAAACACTTTGTCAGTGCTCTTTCCCAAATTCATCTTATCGCTCTGAGCAAGATCTTATATTTAACTTGATCTCATTCTCCCCCTCTTTACTCATTTATGATCGTTACACTCATCCTGGACACCACTTCCGTTCTAACTCTAAAATTCACAGATACCTCAGATACCTACGTTACCCTTGAACACAAAATTGCATACTACATTCACATTAACTAGTTTTTTGTACTCGTTTAGCTACATTTATAGTTTTAGTCTGGCAGCTAGGGGGTCGTTGGGTGACTGGGGCTCATCCTCCACCGTCCATCGGCCCTCGACCTGGGAGGTGTGGGTTCAAACCACACTTCTCATCCCCACATGTATGCCGCCATTACCCTAAGCCTCTCACAGCGAGAACCGATACGGTGTTCCGGGGGTTCCGTATATATATCAAAATCACCACTATCCATCTCAATAGCAACATGGCGCTTAGGACATGAAGGGCATCTGTACCCTATACCACTGTTTCCGCTATTGAGGTACTCTGCTAATTTCACAGGATCTTGCGATGGCCCAGTCCCGTACTCGTTTCGGGCATAGTATATGAGAGCAAGTGCCTCCCAACCGAGTGTCGCTGCACAGCCCCTTGGTTTCAGCGTCTCTGCAGGACCTGTAATCAGCTCTCCATATCCTGAGATGAGCCAACTGCGGATACGGAACTCGCGGGCTACAGAGATGCGTTCAATGGGATCTGTGGCTGTATTGGTCTCGAGAACTTTTATCGCTTTGTTGCGAATCTGGATAAAGGTTGGTGGAATGGGCTATCATTGTAGGGATAGAATGAGATTTTAAAATGATTGACTCACATCATCAAAGTTCCAGAGCGTGGCGAGGCGCAAGGCACCTTTATATTGGTCATTTGAGATGTCAGCTGGGTAGTTGGGGATCCTAGACAGGTAGGTTATAAGAAGGATGTGAACAAAAATCACCAATGGCAGGAGAGGCCTACAGTAAACCAGATGTGTACATCACATGTAGCAGGCTCTCGAAATCGTTGACCTCGACAGGCAGAATGACAGGATTTCAGCGGTGCTGCCCTCGGCCAATGAGTTGGGATCTTGTTGAGTGGACAGGGATGCAGCATCTGTGAACGGACTGCCTTCTTGTCCTTCGAACGCCACACGTGGAATTTGGGAAAGAGTGTCTTGAACCTACATGAGAAATGGGATGTGAGGGTGAAAGAGGTAGTCGATCATAAAGGTCTTACCTGTACGAATAATTGTCCCATGAAAAACGTAGGGTGGCGCTGAATACTTCGAGCTGTTGTGTTCAGTTGCGTGTCGTACATTGTGGTGTGTTGGGTGATAAAGTGAGCAAGGTATGAGTCTTGTGGCTAGTTGGCGCACATTATATATGAAATTGGGCATCGTCACTGTACTTTGTCTATAGACCGTGCAGCGTGTATTGAAGTACATGACTGCAGTGCAATATAATACTTTTACCCCAACAGCACTGTACCCATTATTTTTCAGAAGCCATCCTATCCGTTTACTTGTCTCAAAGAGCTATCCTATCCTGGATGACATGATTGAGAAATAACGTGGAACGGACTGGTCTATTCCAAGGTGAATGATGACATAATGACAGCACAAATGAAGGTGTGTTCCTTGAGCTGACTTATTGGTGCAGCTGATTAGCCAATAAGCGCTTAATGTCGAAGGATAAAGTTACGATGAGGCTACTTGATGCTTTGGAGTTATTGCGTGAGAGCTTTATCTATGAGTTCACATACTTGGGTAATGTGGTACGTTGACCATGGTATGTAAATTGCACAACTTGAATTGAAACTAGTACAGGCGTACAAGAACTAGGAAGTAGGAAGGGTAAATGGAAAATGTATAGCTGCGGATTCGAGATAATCAACATCAAGCATCCATTCCTGCCAATTCATGGGCAAAAATACGCTCTATAAGAGACAAAAGAATAGGAGAACCGACTGTGATCGCGACACTTTTGTCTGTCTGTTGAGAAGCTGCCACCGAGAAGACCACTGTCCCATTGCTTTCGGGACAAAGAGAACCCACTTGGTGTAATCTAAACTCACGATGGATCTGACCTGGTCCACGAACAACAGCAATGTCACACAAAGGACACTCGTACGATATATCAGTGTTTCCGGAATTTAGGAACTGCACTAGGTGTTGAGGATTATGCGATGGCCCAGTCCCGTACTCGTTGCGGGCATAATATATGAGGGCAAGTGCCTCCCAACCCAACACCGCTACACAACGGCCGGGCTCAAGCGCTTCTGCATGGCCTGTAATAAGCTCTGTGTAGCCTGAGATGAGCCAGCGGCGAATACGGAACTCCCGGGCTACGGAGATGCGCTCGAACGGATCTGTAATTGTGTTGGTTTCGAGAGCCCCAATGGCCTTGGTACGAATCTAGGTAGCATTTAATGAATGGGAGGATTTGCCAGAGATAATATAAGATATTGAACAAGTGGACTGACATCATCAAAGTTCCAGAGCGTGGCAAGGCGCAAGGCACCTTTCCATTGATTGTTTGAGATGTCAGATGGGTAGTTGGGAATCCTGGACGTGTTGGTCGTGAGAAGGGCGTGAGCGAGAATGATCAAGGGCAGGCACGGCTTACAATAATCCAGATGCATACATCACATGTAACAGACTCTCAAAATCGCTGACCTTGACGGGCAGAATGACAGGCTTATCAGCGGTGCTGCCCTCAGCCAACGTATTGGGGTCTTGTTGAGTGGGCAGGGATGCGGCATCTGCGAACGGACTGCCTTCTCGTCCTTCGAACGCCACACGTGGAATTTGGAAAAGAGTGTCTTGAACCTACATGAGAAATGGAATGTGAGGGTGAGAGAGGTAGTCGATCATAAAGGTCTTACCTGCACGAATAATTGTTCCATGAAAAACGTAGGGTGGCGCCGAATACTTCGAGCTGCTGTGTCTGGTTGCATGTCGTCCATTATGGTGTGGTGGGTGATAATGCGAGCAAAGTCTCAGTTTGTGGGCGTACCTTTTATCGGAAATTTGACATCTTCACCGCACTTTGTCCATGAGGTGCGAATGTGTCAGGGGGTCTAGAAGGCTCCCGCATTCGGCATCCAATACGATACAATTGGTCTAGAGGTGCCTTCAAGTAGCTTCGTTGAACGAGATTACACTCCACGTCTATGACTTAATATTCCATCTAATTTTGAATGGCAGTTGCGGTCCCCTTGATGAGCCTCTTGGAGTCTTGATCGTTTGAAATTTATGCACATGTGGTGGTCAGAAGGAAACAAAGAGGTAAAGCCTATACATTCCGCATGTACACACCAAATGTTCCATATACATATCTTTTAGCACATGCGAGTAGTTGTGTCATTAGCCAGCAGAATAAGGACTATCGTGTCATTTACATTTGTACGTCAAGATAGGGGCTTGACAAACGTATTTGGAAAGTTTGGCATAGCTTGGCATGTTCAGACGAAACTTTGCTTTCAGATCGTCATCATCGCGTCGTCCGCGTCACTCTTCGTCCTTCTGCTATGATCATCTTCCCTTTTACACAGATATCCTTCTTGCTAGCATAACGTGTTCTCTTGGATCGGGTTATGCATATCCTGTTGTATAACACCACTCTGCACCCCTAACAGTGTCATAGGCGTGGTGGGGCTGGGAATAGTTCTCCGAGACAAGTAGACGGATAGCATGACTCATGGAAAATAATGGTCTCGGTGCTATTGGAGCTTTTAGTTGAGTTTTACTTGATTTTTATTCACATCTAGGATGCTCATTTCGTTGGTTCGCCTTCAAGTTGCTCCATCCGCCAACCCTCCCTCCAGACCGTTTCCGACGTCATACTTTTTTATTCCACTCCCTGCCCTCTTTCTAACCTCACCTCACCTCACGATTTCGGAATCTGACTATCCTCGACATGCACTGTCAATGTACTGCATGTGTCCTAGTCACACACGATTTGAGTTGTAACGCAATGGGTGTGAAGCCTGGGTAGTGCCTTGGAGACGCTATCTTGCAGAGAGTCGTTAGGATTGAGGTGTTCTGTCCCCGAATTAGGGGTGCAAGGTCTTTGAAGGGGCTTCCGACTTTACAACAGGCAAAAGCTGACTGCTTTGATACCTTTTGTTGCGTCTTGACTCGTACACATCAGCAGAGCCAGGTATGGATGTTATGAATTGATTTCGCGGGATACAGTTTCTTTTCTTCCCTTCCCGTTATCAACTATTATTTCTTCAATCAAGGTGGATGGATTAACGCCGCTCATATTTTAAGGACACCAATGATGCACGTTTTACATTTATATATGTCTGGTTACCACTACTGGTTGATTTATTTAGTCCATTTGCTGGAACTCCTCTGCAAAGAGCTTTTCAATGATGTTTGTCAGCTGGCTGGAGCTGCCACCAGTAGGGATACCAGCTTGAGGCTGCCCACCATGGACAACAACAGAATCACTGCACCAATTCGGGTGATCGTCTGGGTTACCGAACTGACGCATATGTCCACAGCGTTGACATGGATATGTGAGGCCACTACGACCGCTGTTCAAATGCTCAGCCAGACGTACTGTGTCCTGCGGGAAGGTACCGTGCTCCGCACGGGCATAAAGGAGACGAGCGAGAGCTTGTGATCCCAGTGCTTCCATGCAGCGACTTGGCTCAAGGATTTTGAGGTCGCCAAGGACGAGCTGCTCGTAAGCATCGACTAGCCATTTTCGAACATGAAACTCCCGTGCGATCACGATTCTCTCAAGTGGATCCTCCATGCTGTGATCTAGTGCTGTGATCGCTGCCTGCCTTATCTAATAAATCACCTCAGTTTTGCTTTTATTGAAGGATGAGCTGGTAGCGTTCGACATACATCAGTGAAGTTCCACATTGTAGATAAGCGTAGGGCGCTTCTCCACTCTTCATTGGAGATAGTATCTTTGCTGCCCGGAATTCTAGGATATAAGAACAGCGATGGCGACAGTAAGATGCATTTATTTCATTAAATTTTGAAAATCGAAAAGATGAGACATACACTGAAGGACCGGGTTTCGCAAACATGATGTGCAGGAGGTTTGCAAAGTCTACAGCAGACACTCCGCCGAGCACACTGGATTTTGTTCAGTCCTGCCTTCGCCTAATGATGGGGCGATGTCAAGTGTTGATGTGGCTTGCTGGTCTGCCTTTGACTGGGTCGAAATGGATGCGGCATCGGCAAAAGGACTCCCTTCTCTGCCTTCAAAAGCGATACGTGGAACTTGGAAGAGAGTATTTCCGATCTTTTTGGTGTGTCAGATATTGATCAAGCGAATGAAACTAGCATGTTAAGGTCCTTACCTGAATGAATAGTGGCTCAAGGAAGAAGATTGAATGTCGTTCTATTTTTGTTCGCTTTTCAGTGTTTGGAGTGGTTACGGGGGTATTGTGAAGATCTGTGCACGCACAGATCGCACTTTTTGGTCACGTGAGCAAAGTCGCCCTTTGGCAACTCATCCACGTCTTTTCCACTGAATTATCATTGTACTTCGCCTCGCGCTCTAGTCGATGCGACGGATTGTCGCTCGGCTCAGTATTTATTTTCTTTCTTTACTTGTTCTGCCCTACTGTCAGCACAAACTCACTAAAGTCCAGAAAATAACACCCACCTGACTTGCCAGCTCACCAACCCTTTTTCAACACTCAACCCTCTCACAACCGATCAGGCTCTCTGAGCTAGCAGCAAGGATAAACTGACCAACTGGCCCACAAGCACTCGTCCTAAATCCGAGTCTGTGCATCATAATTTGCATCAGATGAGTGTTGGATTTATCCGGACTATGCTGACCTTTTGTATGACCCTCATACCCTCACCTGTTCACATTCGCTTAATAGCCGGCTTCAACCCCCTTCTTTCCTTTCCTTTTACATCGCCTAGTCTACCACCCACTCATAATTCACTACATCCAGTACCAGCTAAGCCGAACTCGCAGGACGATGACCCGACACAATTCCGTTCTCAGACGCTTATCACTAAATCCATCGCATCTCCTGATTTACCATCCTCACCTTATCATGATGATTCCCTAAGCTATTCCCTTCATTTCTTACTACCAGACTACTAATATTATACCCAGCCGTCGCATTAGCCATCCCATCACGAGATATAGGCAACCAACTGCAACAGCCTGCCTAGCTGATCCCGGGTGAGCCGTTTCTATTATCTATTCGCATATTCCCTCTCTCCTCCCCGTTTTCTGAATTACCAAATCCCTCACTCCGAGGATTCATAATTCTACTTTAACCGTTTTCTATCAATAGGTTACCAGATGCCACTTTGCGGTTGTCCAGGATGGTCAAACCGTGGCGTGAATTACGCTCAGCACCCTGCACTCACGCACTTCGTGCGGCTGCCCGTGTTGTAACCTCTCACCCCTGTACCGGAAACGGGTGCATCTTGCTCAGCGTCGTCACCGCTGGCATAGCACTCGTGTCCTCTACTCGTTGGTGATGCCCTCTGCTTGGCGTATACACCTCATGCATGGCATTATGGCCTATCCATGGGCGGTTCATCGCCGTGTTCTGGGTTAACGTGTCCGCTGCATGACACCTACACGTCTTTGCATGACACCTATAGCCTCTCTTTTGGTGTGACGCCATCCCCTCCTGGTCGGGGTATTTCTGCTCGATGTTTATACCTCTTGCAGAATATCGGGACCCCCTACTTTGGCCTTCTGTGCCCCCAGGCTTAAATGCCCCCTACATCTGGCAGACGTGCCCCTGGCTTAACGCCCCCTACATTTGGCAGACGTGCCCCCAGGCGTAATTGCCCCCTACTTTTGGCAGACGTGCCCCCTACATTGGCCTTCTGTGCCCCCAGGCATAATTGCCCCCTACATGTTGGCTTTATGCCCCCAGGCGTAATCGCCCCCTACATTTTGGCAGACGTGCCCCCAGGCGTATCGCCCCCTACATTCGGCTTCATGCCCTCTACTCTGGCTTCATGCCCCCTGGCTTAACTGCCCCCTACATTGGCTTACATGCCCCCCCCCTGGCTTAACCGCCTCCCACACTGGTTTACTGCACCTCATGGACTCCCTATTTTACGGAATTCATGTGTGTCGTGCCATTATCATACCCATTTCCCCCACATGATGCGCTTGCTATTGTATCTTACACACAGCAAGTACATTTTTATTTTATTTTATTTTATTTTATTTAGTTTTATATTCAAGGATCAACCCTGACGTCTCTATGCTGTTGTAACACCCTTACGGGTTCTTCATCTGCGTTCCTCCTTGCCGCGTAATTACTTCATCACCTCACCTGTGCGTATCTCAATGGGTTTTATTTGGTAATTATCTTTCCTTAAATATACTCATGCTTGATATCTCTCGCTCGTTCAACCACCACCACCCCTCAATCAAGATGCTGCATTAGTCCATCTGCAGATTCACATCTATCACATCTCTCTTTCTGAGTACTTATATATTCATTTATTTACGCTTCTCTCCACCGCCGTTGGGGCGAGCCAATGGTCGTCATCGGCTGGGCGGCTGCGCTTGCTTCGGGGGCGCATCCTCCTCCGTCCATCGGCTCTCGACCTGGGAAGTGGGGCAGTGGTTTTCGGGCCATTGCCCTCTTTCCACCCCCAAGCGTAGCCTCTAGACTACTCCCTACTCCGGTGACGAGCGACCGGAAGACGCAAAATGTGAAGATCTGTGCACGCACAGATCGCACTTTTTGGTCACGTGAGCGAAGTCGCCCTTTGGCAACTCATCCACGTCTTTTCCACTGAATTATCATTGTACTTCGCCTCGCGCTCTAGTCGATGCGACGGATTGTCGCTCGGCTCAGTATTTATTTTCTTTCTTTCTTTCCCACCCACCCTCTCCTTTGGTTTCTCATTATCGCTACCTGAATTCACCTCATATCAAATCACCTTCGAGATAACAATACAATGTGCAACGCTGCACGAAATACCTTATGCTTAGACTCACCGAACCACTCCCTTAATCCACACTCATTTTACACAAGTTGGAAATGAGTGGTGCGCCCACATAACCTTGTTTTCGCAATTTCAGACGAATTCAACAACTCATCATGCGCGCGTCATGGCATCAAGATCATACTCAAGTGCACGAGCTCTCATGCCCACCACCACTTTCCCGCATCGTATCTCATTTCATAACATACACACTTGAACCACCACCGTTTACACCTCGATCCCTCCTCTTACTCATTCATTCCAAATCCCTGTTCTATCTTTCCTTTCTTTGTTTCACTTGTTTCATCCCTGTGTTCTTGCTTCCTTTCCATTCGCCTTTCATCCATGACTTCTCATTTACCCCTCTTTCTTATTCCATAGTCAGCTCACTTGGTACACTATATCAGGTGCACACTAGCTCTCTGTTTAGATTGGATCAGTTGTGCTCCCCGGATTTCGTATCTGAGTCTTGTCTTCATTTCATTTCGTTTCAGCAGTCATACTAGCCATCGTAAGATCAAGTTTCGCCACATTTCATTGTCTCCTACAAGTAGTCTCCCACTGGCAGCGTCACCGGCCATATCCGGTTTAGTTTCTTATGTCTTTCAGTTACCTTGCAGTTGTTCTACGTAGCTGCAGTCGTTGGTTTTCATTACCAGTCCCTGCTGCCACTGGTTTTTTGTCTTCAGTCAGTCCCAGAATTTGTATATTGCCTCATTTGTCCCTCAACATCACTGTCGCCGACCTGAAACCCTCCCTATCATCTCGGCCACCCTCTCCTAACCATCGCTCTCCGGACCCCATGATCTTACAGCCGAGCACACCTCATATCATCACTCAACTTGCACCATCACCCTCACCCTCACCCTCACTGTTCCATTTACCACCTCGTTTTTGTTTTTTGGGTGGTTTCCATTCGACTTCCCACTGTTGTGCGCTCATCATTGGCAAGGTCTAAGAACTTATTCTTCAAGTCCTATATTCCTTTCGTGTATAATACTTAACACCATGTTACCAGTTTAACAGCTCATCTAAACCTTTACCCGGTTTTTTGCACTGTCACTTGGACTCAGGATAGTCTAGGGGTTAGAGAGCCGGCGGATGGTGGGGCGCATCCTCCTCCGTCCATCGGCTCTCGACCTGGGAAGTGGGGCAGTGGTTTTCGGGCCATTGCCCTCTTTCCACCCCCAAGCGTAGCCTCTAGACTACTCCCTACTCCGGTGACGAGCGACCGGAAGACGCAAAACAGAGGATACGGGTGACATGATGGATGATGATAAAAGAGAGCCTGAAACGAGAGGCGCCCAATGTCAGATTTAAGTACCCCATTGACACGAGTATGATCATGTGAGAGACCTGTTGTTTTCTTGCTTTGTTCCGTAATCAAGGAGGAGGATAGGTGCGATAGTGAAATTCCAGATTTTATTTACTGATCTCAAGCATACAGTATTGTGGTAGCCGACAATGTCAATGAAGCATCCAAAGTTGAGACTTGAAAATCACAGAACGAAGCTCAGGGGTAGTACGTATGTATCTAATTAAACTCGTGCCCCAGGTCAAAATAATATATGCAGCATGCTAGCCCCGGTCCTAACAACGTCCACCCAAAAGTCCAACCCAAACCTTCGAATTTCGGTATCCAAAAGTCCTTGATCTCGTGGCGGATCCGTCATGCACCCTTTAAACATCTCATCTCCAGAAACACCGAAATCTTTAAAACCAACGAGACAAAATCTGATACCAGCTCCACTCGATCGTGACGAAGGCAAGGGAACCTAAGCTATCACTTTCCAGCAGGACGCCAACCAGGGCTCGCTTCGCTCGGCATCTCTCACTTCGTTTCAACCACCATCCTTATTGTAACACACACCTCATGTTGGTTCCGTTTCTATGTGAGGGCTATGCGTCAAGCTTATATAGTGCAATTCTGCTCTCGGCGGTCATGGGGACAACTGAAAAGACGCGCACGTCTTCGTATCTCACGATCTTGAGACTTACGTCACAATGCCAGGTGCAGGTACACAGGTTCTGTTCGAGTAAATATAGCGGGCATGTTCATTGGGCGAATGCTCCGGTGATTGAGTCATCTTCAACAATTGACCCCCAAATTCCAGAGCTATCTCTATATGCTTCTATTCAATGCTACTGGTTGGACGTTGGACATTGGGCGTCTCATCTCACGCCAAGACAATAACAGGTCCAGATGATGAGAGCGCGTGGACAAACGAAGGCAGATTTAAGGGGCCGAGCCATCGACGAAGCTGATAGGCGCCCAACGTCAAAGGCCACCTGATGCCTCGAATGTGTTGTGGGCGGAGCTGTATGACCATGACTTGTGATACGTACACTGCATGGTTTGGATTTGAATTGGCATAGACATACAAGAACCAGGATTAAATGGTAAATGTCGGATATACAACTGCGCAATCGTGATAATCAACATCAAGCATGCATTCCTGCCAGCTCGTCTGCGAAAATGCGCTCTATGAGAGTCACGAGGATAGGAGAATTGAAATCAACATTTTGGATGTTCTGTTGCAATTGAGGATCTCGGGAAAAGACCACTGTCCCCTTGTCGCCAGTGGGACAAGCAGAACCAACTGGGTGTCGTGTAGACCAACGAATGTTCCGAGGACAGATACTACACGTGTGTTGAATCCCGCTGTTCCCATTGTTCAGGTACCCGACTAGTCGCTCTGGATCAACCATTGGCGCAGTCCAGTACTCGCCTCGGGCATGATATAGGAGAGCAAGTGTCTCCCAACCGAGCGTCGCTGCACAACCTTTTGGTTCAAGCGCTGTTAAGGGACCCGCGATCAGCTCCCCGTAGCCGGAGATAAGCCATTTGCGGAGACGAAATTCGCGGGCTACAGAGATGCGCTCAAGGGGGTATTTTTCTGTGTTGGCCTCAAGAGCTTTGAGTGCTTTGGCACGAATCTAGATAACGAGAGATCAGTGTAGAGAGAAGCTGAGAGCTTAAAAAAGATGATCGTACATCATCGAAGTTCCAGAGGATAGCGAGACGCAAGGTGCCTTTCCATTGATCACTTGAGATTTCGGATGGGTAGTTGGGAATCCTGAATTGATTGGTGGTGAGATAAGGAATCACCGCAGGAACAGAGACCCACAGAACTGCAAAGACTTACAATGACCCAGATGCGTACATCATATGAAGTAGGTCCTCGAAATCTTGGAGATCGACTGGTAGGACGACCGGATTGTCAGCGCTGCTACCTTCGGTTGTTGACAAGTTGGTGTCTTGTTGTGTGGCTAGGGTAGCGGCATCTGCAAATGGGCTGCCTTGTCGTCCTTCAAAAACCACTCGCGGGATTTGGAAGAGGGTGTCCTGGACCTACATATAAGCCCAGGGAAAATTTAGTTTATAGTAAGGGTGTTACACCTGATATCCCTACCTGAACGAATAGCTGCTCCATGAAAAAGGTCGTGTGGCGCCGAGTGCGGCTAGTAGCAACTGTTGTGGCCCGTTGGATTTTGCTCATAGTGGTTCGAGGGATGGCGGTATTGAAAAACCCGTTTTGAGGGTGAGCCTTATATATGGGAGGTTGAACACCTTCACTGCAGTTTGTACCCCGAAAGGTGCATTATCTCCGAGTCTGGAGGTATGTCAGTTCGCCGGAGAGCCGTACTATTCAGATGGAAGCCGAACCAAAGAGCCAATATTAAGGGCGGCTTTATTGGGCAAAGATGGCCACCTTTACTTAATTAGGCTCTGCTAATGATAGTAAAATATTATAGAATAAGTCGGTGGTAAATAGAAATCGAAGTCGCAATCAAGTCTCGAATTACGAATAGGGGCCTGACATACCATATCCGGAAACTGAGCCTTTCGTCTCCAAGTTGGCTGGCATCCTCTCACTTCGTTGCAACTACCATCATCGTGCGTATCACAGCGCTCATCACCTCTCTCCATCCTCTTCAATCTTCCTTCTATGCTCGTCACTCTTTGTCTTATCACTTTACTTTTTCTACTCACAACGACCCATCCTTCTTCCTCTACCCAAACCGTCACCTCCCCGCCTCAGATGAACGACCACATCCCCCGGTCCCGTCCCGTCCCATGTCATGTAATTATCATGTCGAATACTTACTAAGTGCGTGGTTGGACAGACAATAATAATAATTAACCAGGGGCTGGGGCTGGGGTGTGCCCGTATGATTGTTTGTGTGCGAGGTGGCAATGGGTGGTCGAGCTCGACACGCAAAGTCGCGCGTCGGAGTCGTGATGTGCCCAATAGTTCTGATCGTAGAGGGTGATATATGATTGGGAGAAGGGTTACGGGGGAGTCCTTATCAGGAGAGTCGGAGTAAGTAGGTATGAGGATGTGGGTCCCAGGGAACCAATTTCCGTTCTGGGATATCTGACCTCGAATTGGCTCGGGTTATTAGTCTGAATCAGAACTGGGATGGGACGAGAGATGGATTACACCAGCATGAACCAATTCGAACTGATGCTAACGGTTTTGACACCCACACCCGTTTTGACTCTTTCTTACTTATCTTGACTCGTACACGTACACGTCAGCGGAAGCGGCAAAAAGGTGCTTCGGAGGATACGAGGGCAGGTGGATGTCTGAGGTTGTTTTCAAGTTCTTACTTGTCTTTTCTTGCGTTCTGGGTTTTGGGTTTTGGGAGGCGGCTCGATGTTGAGGATACTAGTATGATATGTGTCTGAAGTCGCTTTGCACGCTGAAGAGGTGGGGTGGTGATGTACCTTGTAGATGGGATGGGATGGAATGATGGTTTATTTGATGGGTCTAAAAATAGCTACCGATACGAGCCAATGTATGCTTATCGTTTAGGTGTAGCTGGCTGGCTATAGCCTTTGCCTTATTCACCGACGGCAAACTTTGGAGCTGTATTGAGTAGAACAGAGTTTGTAAGGGTGTATATTTTTTCGGCATGTAATAGACTGCGCGCTAACATAGCAATTGGAAGAATGGAAGGGATGAATGTGGGTTGGGTGATTTGTCGACGAGGTGGAAGGACATTATGGAATTTGGAATTTAGCGGTTCGTGGAGTTGACTTAACCTCGAGTGACGGATTAATGGGCTTTGGACATACGTAGATACGTATGTGGTCGAGGAGGCGGGACGGATGAAGGAAGGAAAGCTTGGATGCATGTATGGCTGATTCAGATGGATGGATGAGCGGAGATTGAATTGAGATCTTTGCCATCAGTGTTGATGCATTTGGTTTTTTCTAGTGAACGTCTTTTTTAAATTTTCTATGGACGGATTCATGGCTTCATGGATGCGTGCTTGGTTAGAGTACGATGGATGGAGGGATGGATAGGGTGGCTGGGTCGACTTGATTCTGTCCCAGTCTTGCTTGGCTGACTTGAATTGACTTGACTTGACTTGCTGGCATGCTTCCGATTCTCGACGCTCGTTGGACTGATTGAAATTCTTGCTTCGCCTTTGCTTCTAGGTCCTCATACACATCACACTCGCTCGAGTTATGAACTGTCCCTCGGAATGGAATCAAATTGGATTGAGTTGACCTGGTTCATAGAAATGATTAATTGCAAATTAAATTGACCTTTCTGTTTACGAAGCTGCTGGTTCTGGTTCTTTTAGTGAGTATCCGTCGTCCTTGCTGCTGGGGTTCCATCCATCCATCTGCTTCTTTTCTTTTCTTTCCCTTGCCTCTCTCTCTCGCTCTCTCTTGCCTGCCCCAGCGTGTTTTTTTCGTGCTACCATCCAGCTTCATCCACACATACCGCACATTCGCTTGCTCACTTGCTCATCTGCTATACGCTATATTACAGCTAGGGTAGGAGAAGAGGACAGTAGACCTACATCTCTCCTGCGTGCTCACATTTTGCAACTCTCTACACCCTCACTCGTTCACGATACAATTTACTGCTCTGCACCAACTGCAATCATCTTGCACTGCCCCCACCTGCGTCTATCCTCGCATTCTTTGCCAAAACCTTTCAGCGTCAGTTCAGAACTGTATCAGTACCAACAAGAACACGATATCAGTCTATTGCTATTCGCGTAATCGCATTGCTAGCTAGCTATCCTCACAGCGTCCAGTTTTTTCTTCTTTTTTTCTTCGTTTTCTTCCTCACCCACAGCTTGCAGCATACTGATACCACAAGCTCCTGCACATACAGACTCACAAAATATTTCTGTATTTGCTTTTTTTGCACAGTAACCTACTGCCCTTCCGACGTATTTCTTCCGTCCCAGCTGGTGGTTCTCTTCTTCCTCCCTTCATTCACACTTCAGCTTCATCTTCTTTGTTCGTCAACGACTCTTGTGATTCTCGGTCTCATCTCCCTGGTTACTTACTTAATAAGTTCTAATTCTTTGACCTAATACGCTACTTTCTTCTGCCTTGTTTGAATTGTTCACTTGATTTAATATCTTTTTAATTCTGCTTTTGAGCTTTTTAATTTTTTTCCCAACCAGATCTTCCTCGCTCTACTCTATATCCGTATTTGCCTTGCTCTCTCTGTCCGCCTCTACATCTCTCTACATACCAAAAAAAATCGTACTTTAATCCATCGTTCATGTGAGTCCGCTATCTCGCTCTCCTTCCTATTTCCTATTTTCTAAAAACCTAAATTTATCCACCCCAAAACTCGTTCCTTTGTTCATCTCCATTTTTCCTGCTTTTTCCTCATTTCTTTTTCGACACACTGACCACCTCCATTCTAGATATTGCCTAAACCGACCCGGCGCCCTATAATACATCTCAACCCAGTAATTATCTCTCGATCAACTACAACTGCATCCAGCCTTTTCATTTTTTGCTTATTTCGTCGACGTATAAAATGCCTTTTCCGTTCTCTAATCTGGGACGCAAGTCACAGTCTTCTGCGCGAAATTCTAGTCAATCTCATATTCAACACCAAAATCAAAATCAAACACACTCTCGCCCGCCCTCGCGTGCGAGTACTCTCCCTATTCCTGCACCTGCCTTCTTAGATATTGGAGCGCATATATCTGGTCCTACGTCCGGTTCTGTGGTCAATCAGCAACACCAAAATCAAGCTGGTGTTGCGAACGCGGAAAGTGTGAATCACGCCCACCCAACTTTTGGGAATCACAATCAGCACTCGGGCGTGGTTTGGGCCGCGGGTGATCCTTGTCGTTCTTCTACTAGGACCACCACCTCTACCGCTACAACTCACTCTAGCACTGCGTCGTCTGCGTCCTCTTTTGTGGAGGTGGATAACAACGCTGAAGCTAACAACGCTAAAGCAAGCTATTATAACACGCCTAGTGTCAACTTGAATTCTACTCCAGCTCGTTTCTCGAACTCGTTTAATCCCAACACCAGCTACGCCGCCGCCGATACCAACTCCAGCATTTACGGTGAGGCGTACCTCGCCGGTGTTATACCTCATTCTACCACCCCGCCTAGTTTCGATATCGCTCAAGGACGTGTTGCGTCGCCCTTTACCTATCCCGCCACGCCCAACGCTACCTATCCCGCCACACTCACGCCCACGCCCACTTCATTTAACCACACCGCCACACTCACGCCCAACGCTAGTTCTACCGCACCTACACCTAACTCCTTCCCACCTACTATTTCTTGCACCCCGCCCACGCCCGGTATCGATTTCGATATCGCCGGGTTTGAGTATTTAGGTCTGGATTCTTCTACTTTGTCTGAGGCGGCTACGTCCGCCGCTGCGTTTGGTGGTACGCCATCATCGACGTCGCCTGCGCCTCGTCCTGCCTCTCCCGCACCTCGTACTCCCTCTCCCACGCCTCGTCCTAACTCGCCTGCGCCTGCGCCAGGTCCTGGTCACACCACCATCGACGGCTATTCTACCACTGGCACGACCACGCCTCCTTTCGCCACGCCTCCTCCCGCATATAGCATTCCCGCATATAGCATTCCCGCCTATAACACCCCCGCTGGTGAAAGCGCGCCGTCGTGTCAATCCTCCCCCCCATCTCGAACGCGATAATCACAAATTCAACGATTATTATGCATACGCACACGCATAATCATAATCATATTATTAGTGGAGGAATTGGGGGGCCGAGGGACCCGAGAGGGTCGCCTCGAGCATCACCTAGAGCATCGCCGAGGATGGCGTATAGGGAGCTGCCTGAGCTGCCTGGGGAGGGGAGGGGCGTGGGGTCGTCGCCGAGGGGGTCGCCGAGGGTTTTGGGGAGGGAGTTGCCGGAGGTGCCTGCACAGAGGGACGTTTTGAGAGATTGGAGTTGGGATTTGAAGGGAGCGGTGGGTGATGCGTTTGGTTATGAGGGTTTGGGAGGGCAATTCGACCATGAGGGATTGGGAGGGATGCGGATGCGGATGCGGAGGAAGGAGCGAGAGGAGGAGGAGAGGGGTGAAGAAGGGAAAGGGGAAGAGGAAGGGGAGGTGAAAGAGGGTGTGTGTGGAAGTGCTGGAGAGAATGAGAAGGATGCGAGCGCGGTTGATTTTGCGAAACATGCTGATACGGGTGGTGATGAGAGTGATGGTGGACGTGGACGATGTGATGAGAGTGATGCAGAGAGCGGACGATCGAGAGTTGACAATCAGATTTTGGCAGCTGGGGCTGCTGCAAGAGATAAAAGGGGAGGGGGGTCGAGGGTTGGGACGCCTGTTGGGAAGAGGGAGCTAGTGGGGTCGTCTCCTTGGACTGCGCCTGCGCCTGCGCATGGGGGCGTGATGAGCCCGGGTCGTGCGATACCTACGAAAACGCCGGTGATAGGGGCAGTAACGGTGGGGGTAGGGGCGGGGGTGGGGCAGAAGTTGAGTTTTGCAGCTGTTGTTGCGAAGCCTACTTCCATCTCCACCTCCACTGCGAATGCAACCACGACCTCTGCGAATGCGACTACTATCACTGCGAATACTACCACACCCGCCAGCACTGCCACTACCAATGCGACCACACCTTTCAACGCAGCCACGCCAACGATGATACCTACGATGACGCCAACCATGATGGGTAATACGAGGCGCACGCGGAGCCGGATGAGTGTGTCGGGTGCACCTGGGAGTGCGGGTACGTTGACTCTGATTCGAATTAACCCTTCGGTTCAAACTCTAACTTCTGGTCTAGTTCGTGCACAGGCGAATGTTGAATCTCAGGGTCTTGGATCGAATGTGACTCAGGATCCTGCTCCGATTGTTGAGACTGTGCAGGGGAGTAAAGACGAAGTTGAGGCTGAGGCGGAGGGTGTAGTTGATCCTCCTTTGGGGGGAGAGGAAGGGAGGGGGTGGGGTGAACATGAGAGGGGCGAGACTGGAGGTAGTGCTGCCAGTGCTACCAGTGTGAAGAGTAGTATGAGTGGAAAGAGCGCGATGAGTAGCGCTGGGTGTTATCTCTCTGATATGGAGGCGCATTTGGATATGGTTGGGATTGGTGAGCTTATTTTTTTTGGCTCTCTATTTTTTGCTTTCGTGTTGGTTGTGTTCTTTGCTTTCGGGCTTTCGTTTGCGGTTCGCGACCGGGACTTTTTTCTTTCCATTGTTACCATTGATTTTCGGTTTGATTTGACTTTGATTTACGATTTTTGATTCTTTTGTTCTTTTATTTTTCCTCGACTATTTTATTTTATTTTTTCGTCATCGCGTCGTGTCTTTGAACGACGCGTATGATTGTTTTACTTTATCTTGCGTTTCTTTTCTCTCATTATATTATTCTCCCTCTATGACTGTTTCACGTTGTCCTTGTCATTGCGCGCGCGTCTAGGCGCGTTCTAGCGCGACTAGCGCACGTCGGCGTTCTGCGCTCGTTTTTATTTGTTTGATATTTCGCGTTCCGCACAGGGTTCTGGTTGACACCAACTCGTCGCGGACAGCATTCTAGTCTGCCAAGCGCGTCTTAGGGGCTTCCTAGTCTGCTGGTTATGCACGTGAGGTGCGTGGTAGACGGGATAGGGGCTTCTAGGCCGCTGCGTCGCGAACATTGAACGCGCGTTCTTTTCCCTTCCTTTGCTTTGCTTGCTCGTTCCCGATGTACGCACGTCGTGCGAAGTGCTTTGCGGTTTTGTTTTCATTTCGTCAGTATGCTGGATTGTTTGCATTTGCATTTTAATTTGTTTTTGGATCATGCATGCATGTGTGGGATGTACCCGAACTATGGATGGTGTCCCATCCATGGTTGGATGGGTAAATCATGGATGGGCGGGTGCATTTGCGGGGTATGCATTTCATTCCCGTTTCATTTGGGTTTGCACACTTATGAACCAGTTGTGATTTGTGGCGAGGCGAGTTTAATGTGGCGGTGTCAGAGGTGGTTTATGGTGTCGAGATGCTGGTTATGAATGGTTTGATGATGGGATACCGACGGCAGGGTCGTGAACCTAGATGGTTTGCCCGTATCTCGGGCTTTGGCTTTGGGGAGCGATGTGATCCGCTTCTCATTCGGTCGGTTCATCTACCCCGTTTATACCCCCTCTTCCTCGTTTGTTGAATCGTTCGACGTTCGTTGAATGGTTCACCTTACCGCCCTCTTCTTTCCTTCTCGCGCTCTTTGCGTTCTTCTCGACTTGAACCCCTTTGTTCGAACCACACAGGTTTCGGGTCAGGTCTCGGAACGACAACATTTGGATGAACTTGAAGCGGCATTCTTGTCAACTTTGCGTGGAACCCCCCTTCATTCTTGGTGTCATCTTCTCCCTTCTTGTTTGGTTTATTACACTTTACTTCATTCATTCATACTTGATTCTCGAGGGGTCTCGGTTGTGTTTGTCTGCTTTGAAGCCGTGTGCCGTGTTTGATGTGCGCTCCTTTTCTTGCTTACTTTGACGGGACTGTTTTTTTTCTTTGATTTTTTTCTGTTATTTTTGGTTTTGTTTTTGTTATGAATATTGGAAGAGTTTATACGTTTTGAGTGTTTTTGAAATTTTTGGTTTCTTCCTTTCCTTCTTACTTCCTCCGTCTCCGTCTCCCCCTTGTGTTGCTCCCCTCTCCCCCTTCCTTTTAGTCGCTCCCTCCTGCACTTGCTATACTCCCTCGATCCTTGATACTCGCTCATCGTAATATTTGTGACGCGTCAACGAGAGAAGAGGGGTTATTTATACGCGTCGTCTCGTCGTCGCGTACCCCTGTCTTTTTTGGATATTTATTATTATTTTACCCCTCTGTTCGTTGTGTTGTGCTGTCTTTGAACGTTTGCTAACCTCCTCCTTCTCATTATAGATCGAACTATTGTCCCCGATTTTAGTGTTGGTGGCCTATCAGCGAGTGTATCTGCTCCTGCACTTTCAAATTATTCGACGCCGCCGACTACATCTTTGATTTCGTCGAGTGCTTCGTTCCCTGCGATTTCAGGTCTTGCAACAGCGTCTTCTACTACTCTCACCTCAAGCGCGTCCGCTTTTACCCTCACATCGAGCACATCCGCTTCTACTCTCACTTCGAGCTCTAGCCTTGGCTCGACCTGTTCAGTTGATACTATCATCGACGAGTCGCCTGTTATTCCTGCGATTATGCAGTTTGGAGAAGAAAGAGGAGTTAGGGGGTTGGATGGAAGTTTGCATGCTCCGTCGGGTGGTGCAACTGGTGTTGGTGCAGGTGTTGGTGGGAGTGTGAGTGGAAGCAAAGGGTTGGGGTTGGGTGTTGTTGGTGAGGGTGAGAGGAAGGCGATGAAGGATGGTGTGGTGAGCACTCCGAATAGGTTCAGTGGTGGTGGTGGTGGTGATGGAAGTAGTTTTGCGTCACTCTCGCCCCTTCCTATTTCGTTTGGCGATAACAGCAACACCAGTGTCAATGCCACGGGAAGTCCTCTATCCGGTGCCGTTATTGGTTCTGGTTCTGCCTCGGGGTCTGCGAGGTCAGGACCGCCTTCTGTTATTGGATCGGAGAGGGGATCGCCACCTTCGAGTCGTCATTCACCTGCGGCGACGTATGATGTGCCACATAAACCTGTTCCTGGGACTGTTCCGCTCCCTGAGGTTGCTGAGGAGAGGGAGCGAGAGCGGGAGCGGGGGATGCAGGAAGCAATGGAGAGGATGGGGTTGCAGGATAGGGGGGTGTATGCGAGTGTGTATGCGCAGCAGCAACAGCAACAGCAACAACAGCTTCAACTACAACAGCAGCAGGAGCTCGAACACCAACATCAGCAGCAACGAATGGAGTTGGAGCATCAGTATCAACAGCAGCACCTGCAGCAACAACAACAACGCGAGTTTGAATATCAACACCACCATCAACGAGGCTTGGGATCTCAGCTTAACCTTGCTCCTACGCATCTCGATATCTATGGTCCTTCGACTTCGCCTGGTACCAGTGGATTCGGTCATGGGATCTCACCACAGAGATCGCCTAGTCATATTCATGCTCAAGTTGCAGGTGCAGGGTACGGCGGGGTCGGGATGGGTCTTCACAGCTCTTCCTCTGCTGAGCTGTCGTCAGCTCACCTTTCTTCGTTGCACGATAATGGCTTGCGCACTGCTCCTCTTCCTGGATCTGCTTCTGCCATCGACATCAGCGCTTCCGCTGCGAGTTCTGGAAAGACGCCAAATGTGTATATTAATGGTCTCCCCCCTCATTTCCCTGAAGACCAGCTTTATGCGCTCGCTGCTCCCTATGGCGAAATTCGGAGTGTTAGGACCTTTACGAGGCATGTTAGGGATTGTGAGAGTGGTTATGGGTTTGTTTTGTGAGTGTCTTTTCCCCTCTCGTCGTTGGGGATTTGCTGATTGGTGATGATTTGTGTAGGTTTGAGACGATCGACGCTGCTGAAAGGTGTATTATTGCGTTGAGGAAGTATCGAAATTTGCATCCTACGTTTTCAAAGGTTTGTCGTCGTCATTTTATTCTTCATCGAATAACTTCTAATTTGTTTCATTTGATCTCGTTTAGCAAATCCACAAGATTCCTGGAACTGCATATGCCCAAGGTGATACCTCGCTTCGACTTCATGCCTGTGAAAACATGTATGGACTTGATTGTGGTTGTGATCTAGGTGTTGACTCGACTGCTCTTGTTGCGGGAGGCATTGGTTTGAGCGGTGCTCATGCTGTTGGGAGTGATGCGAGCTTTAAAGCGAAGATGGAGAGTCTGGCGGATCCGACGAGTACGAATTTGTATATGGAGGGGTGGGTTTTGCTTTTTTTCTTGTTTTTAGGATGGTTCTGATGAAGGTGTTGATTTTAGGCTGCCTTTGAGTATCGACGAGCCGACTTTGGGAGCGCTTGTTGCTCCTCATAGGATCGTGAGCAGCAGGTTTTTCCAGACGAGGTTGAGTAGTCCTCCTAGGATCATTGCGTTTGTGAGGTATGTCGCCTTTGGATAAATGTTCAATCTTCGCATTTCTGACTACGCATCCAGATTCGATACGAGGCATGGAGCTGAAGAGATCATAGAGAGGCTCCATGGTCGCATGGTTCGAGGCTGGAACGATACCGGAAGTCGCATTTCAGTTCGGTTCGCTGATACGACTGAACAACGAGAGCTAAGAGTGAGTCGTCCTCTTTTTTTATGGGTCGAGTAGTGTGATTGACGATGACGTTCGTTTTGAGAAGAGGATGGAACGCTCTGCCCAAGAGGGAGACGGCGCGCCATCGCGACTTACTATCGCCCAAGCAGCTCTTCTGAACCTCCGCGGTCAAGACCTTCAACCCACCAAAGCTGGTCCTGTCATCCATACCAGTGGAATTGGGATGGGACGCCTTCCGTCGAGCTCGATGAGGGCTGGTGGGCTTACTACCTCTGCTTCTGTCCCAGACTTTTCATTGAATCTTTATCACCATCAAGGCATGTCGGGTGGTCTTGAGGTTGATTATTCCCTTGCTCCTGGACGTGCTGCTGCTGCTGTGTTGAACTCTCGATCGCATTCGCCGTATGATTACGATCATGGCATTTCGCAGCAGCATTTGATGTACTCGATGGGATTGACACCGCCCCCGCCTGCTGCTATGCCGTTAAGCGTTGATCCTACAATGACCGCACTTATTGATTCGGTGAGTCTTCTTTTTTTTTCGTAATTCTGACTTTTGGCTGACGTGATGGATACAGAGTCAGCACACCCTCGGAAGTGCGACCGCATTTAGTTCCGCGTATGGCTTGAGGCGCACCGGGGCTGGACTGTCGACAAGTCAGAGTCTGGATAACCTCCAGGGCTACGTCAGTGCCCATGCGGGACCTGCGTATACCAGGACAGGATATACTCCAACCGAGGAGTGTATCATGCGTGGGTACGCAGACCTTGCGGCGCAGCAACAGCAGCTGCAGATTCAGCAAGCCCAGGCTCAGCTTCAGCACGGCGAGAGAAGGCGGCCTGCGCCGCTCAACCTCAGCAGGCAGCACTCGCTTGAGGAGATGATGGGCACGGGAGGGGGGCAGGAGGAACACGATATGGTCCCTGCTAATATCTCTGTTGGGGTCCGGGCCTACAGGACTCAGGCGTCGTTGAACCGTGTTGCGAGTGGGTTGAACGGCGTCACAAGCCCCCTTACTCCTTCGGAGGATGAAATCCATTCGCACTTGTCGATGCAACAGCAACAATCGCAGAGGCCGCTTCCGATCTCCCCTCTTATTACCCATGACCAGCAGCAGTCGAGCGCCAATGAGCTCTTGGCGTATCATCAACAATCTGCCGCTGCTCATATGAGGTCGACCACGCTCCCTCAGCATCGCACGTCGGGGTCGTCGGCTCAGAGACACGTTCAGCATAACAGCATGAGCATGCCTCCTCAGAACTTGAAGACGCCGCAGCATGCCAGTGTTGCTGCATTTTCGAATGCTGCTGCGTCGCCGGGAACAATCTATGAGAGCGAGGGGCAGGGGGAGAATGCGAGGGGTGGTAAAGTGGCTGAAGTCCCATATGATTCCCGTCCTTCAGCCACGGTCAGCAAATCTCAGCTCTCGAACTCGTCGGGTCTGTTTGGTGATGGGATGGACCAGAATTCGAATTCTCCCTCGATGATTTCGCCCACTTTGACTTACTCGAGTCAGACGCCATCGACTCTTAGCCCAGCCACACCGTTCTTTGGCAGCTTTGGGAACCAGGAAGGCTTTGAAAAGGGGGTTGGGGTTGGGTTTATCGGGGAGCAACAGCAGAAGACGAGTCCCAATCCCCATGGCGCGGTTGGCTCTGCGTTGGGCCCTTCTGGTTTGAGGGGTTAGGTGTGCGTAGTTGCTGTTCCTTGTTTTCACATTCTTTTATGTTCTTGTTCCATGACCTTGATCATGTCGCGTTCCCGTCATTTCATCATCTTTCATTTGTGCCATCCGTGAATCGTTTATTCCTCGCTGTGTCTCCTCTCAACATGTTCTTTTTCTTCCTCTATTTTGTCTCTGTCATGACACTCTCGTTTGTTCGACTGTTTTCTTCTTTTTTTATTTCTTTATCATATTTGCATCATCAACGTATCATCAACAAACCATAGCCTCCAGGCTCAGCGCGGCCCACCTCACACATACGTCCGACCTTCACCCACCTCCCATCGCAATCGTCCTAGGCGCTACACCGTATCGACACGATTAGCATCTCTCCACGCCTAAACACATGCTCCCTTCTGGTTACATTTTTGTGTTGGCACTTGCATCACTACGCTATCCATGCGTCCTTGCTTCTAGCCCTTTCTACCAGCTCCCCAATCAGTTCCTCTTTAATATCCATTATTAGCAGAGCATATAAAGCATTACATCGTATAAGTCCATAGCTTCGTATAGCTTATAGTAGAATATTGTAACCAAGTGTTTCTTCTCCAGTGTTTGAATCTTTTTTGTAACTTTATTGTCTTGAACTCTCCGTACCAATACATTTATTTTATTCATGTCTGCGATATTCTCCTTGATGCATTTGAGGGTCTTCCCAAGTTGTGGTTTGACGTGTGGACTGGAAGCGCAGATCGGGGGCCTTGTGTTTTTCATTGTAATGTCACCAATAGGGGCTAGGTCGGTCCACCGGCAATCACCGAGGGGATCCCTGCCGACCGCTAAGAAAAGGAGCTAAACTTTTTCCTTCTTCCCTTGTCCTCCTCGCCAGGTCATCTTCCTTTCTTCGTGGTTGTTGTCGTTGCTGAATACCCATTCTTGCTCGTCATCTCAGACAGTGAAACCCCACATTCTTTTACCTTTGCTTGACTAGTTGCTTTATCCCTCAACCCAACCTTTCAATCCCTCGCAACCAACCCCCTGAGAAAAATGGTCCGACTACTCAGTGCTGTTTCTGCTACCTTGTTCGCTACGTTGGCTGCTGCCCAGTTGACGATTACTCAGCCTTCTGCTGATATTTGGTGGGGTGAGTAGTTTGAATTTCTCTTGGGGTGTTATGGGGAGTGCGGGATGTTGGAGAGCATCACTGTCCCTTGTTGTGATGACAGGTGGACGTGTGGTTGATGGGAAACAAGGGATGAACGTGCTGAGGAATTGTTTTGCTGACCATTGCCCTGTCTTACAGTTGCCCAATCCACCAATGTCATGGCATGGACGTGCAACACCAGCCCCTTCACTAACTTCACCATTTTGTGAGTACTCTACGCTTTGCTGTGCCTGCTTTGGGACAACGGCTGATTTTTCTTGTTCTTATTTTAGGATTCAAATTCCTGTGTGTATTATTTGACATTTTTTCATTTCTGTCTATTTATGGTTCTTTCCTCCTCGTGTTTAGGGAGTCCCTTCGCCTCTTCAATTCCTAGGCATCCAGCAGAACTTTGATTGCTCCATCACTGTCACCAATAACCAGGTCAACCAAGCACCAGGAACTGGCTACAAACTCCTCATTGCTAACGTCTTTAACAACACTGATGTACGTGCTTACTTTCTGTGTTGATGATCTGCCTTATGGTCATGTATAAATTGCAGCACCCGTGCTAACGACGTTCCCTCGCTGCACTATTTATAGATCTTCGCCTCCTCCGACCCCTTTGAGATCAAGCCTCTTGGCTCAGCTTACCCCTCCCAGGTCACCCCTCCCCCTAACGCATCCGGCGGCAGTGGCACCCCCTCTGGCTCTGGTTCAGCTAACGATCCCAAGACCACCTCCGGTGCTTTGAGTGTGCGACATGCCGTAGGTGCTGCCGGTGCCCTCGCTGCCGCCGCTCTTGCTGGCTTCATGGCTTAAAATATAACGAAGGCATTTTGAAGAGGGGTTTTATTTATGTTTGGCTCTGAACTCGTGTATCCTCAGAGTTTGACATAGCTCCCATATCTCAAAAGAGTCTTGACGTTATGACAGAACTCTTCAACTTATTCTTCCTTATGTTTTAATTTTCTTTGTCTGTTACATATCACCACTGATAGGACCTTTACTTCGACTCGTAGAAACAGTACTTTCTCTTCACTTCCACGTAATGTGACTCTGACGATAGCTGATTTTTTCTTTCCGCATACTTTACTCACGTGTGTTGTATGTGTTTTTCCATTGCTTTTGTTACATATCCATCATGGCTATCCTACTCAATTCTCGCTCGGATTTTTTGGGAGTCTAGAATTGTTACCCTGCATGTCTTATACCCCTTGCTACGCCACGTTGTCATCCCTGCGTTGAGGATTGTCGTATGATTCAACCTAATTTCGGGTCCTAGAATGGCTAGGTGGTCAATTTTATGTAGATGCTCCCTGATTCAGCAAACGAAGTTCTTTCATGATTTGCCGAACATCAGCAGACATCATCGCGAGCTGCGCTCTGTGACATATTGAGCTTGTTTTGTCCGACTTGGATATCTGTCAAAGCCAAGTGCTACATACACCAGTATCATTCTCATTATCCACCCGCCATAATCGCTTGTGACCTTCCATTCAGAATTGATCCACAACAATCTCTTCGGTTCAAGCTAGGGATCCAGATACCCGGCATCGTCATGCAGCATATCAGGCAAGAGGTGGGAAGAGGTAGAGCTGTTTTTAGTTCCTCCTCTCACCTCATTACTCGGATGGGGTTTCCTTTTCCTATCTTAACCTTCGTTTCTTCCCTTTTCTACCTTTATCCGACTACACTCGTGCTCGACTAGAAGTTTCGACCGAGGACTAGGCAAAAAGTGTGCAGACAACCATCTACATTATATTGGAAACACCCTGCTGCGTATCAAAGTGTTACATTCCAGATTCAACATATAGCTGTCATCGACAGATCCAAGGCGACATCTGCCGGCTTTCAATTATATACAGGAGCCAAGGTAAGTGTGCGTGTGTGGCTGCGTCGGTTGGTGCCGTTTAGACGACGTGATTACCATATTGACTTCATCTTTGACTGCGGAATGGGGGATTTGTACTGCTGCGATTCCACCTCTCCCTCCCTTGACCTTGTCCCTCATCCTTCGGCCCTTTCTGCTTTTTACACTCATTCATTTCTCTAATTCTTTTTCTTTGGCAGATTCTGGGCTATTTTACGGCATTTTAAACAGCTATGATAATTGTGGACGACAAACAAGTTGAGGCCTTAGAGGCACGCAGGTTGGCTGAAGAACAAGAGGTAAGGGTAATCCCATCATGGTGCATCGCTTCACGGCAGCATTTGGATATTTATTGCCATGTGTTACGGTCTTCATCTCATAAATTTTAAACCTTCTAGCAGGAGCCCCCACCGACTTATGCCTCACTACATCATGGGGGAGTCGTACTTGAGCAAGCTCCACCACCCCCCATCGGCTTACGCTCGGCCGCAGCACTCACCGTCTCCTCCTCTCCCACTCTCAACTACAACGCATCATCGCCCTCCATTTCCTCTCCAGACGGCGGGAACGCCAATAGAAATATCAAGCGGGTCAACCACCTCGCGATCACGCGGACCCATGCGTCAATCCGGGAAACCGTCCTCGTCGACCCCTCGCTCTTCGTCCCCGTCTTCCTCCGCCCTGCACTCCTGCCTGGTGAAACAGAAGAGAGTAGACGAAATTTAAGGATTGAAGCTGTACATGGAAACGTATGGGCGGATATCAAAGTTGTGGGGGTTGGTTTTGGAGAGGGTGATCGGTCGTTTAGGGACATGAGCAGCAGCAGCACAGTTGTTGGAGGAGATGGGGACGACGAGGAAGACGATGATGATGGCTCAGAGACCGTTATTGGTATGCCTGCAAAGAAGGCGAGGAAGGGGAAGAGGGTGTTTATGCAGCTGAAGAGTACGCATGGAGGGATCCAGGCGAAAATTGTGAGTGCCCAGCTCCAGTCTCCGGGATACCCGTGGGGTTTATACCCTTCTTTGGCGATCGCTGATGAGTCCATCTCGTGAAGCACGGTCCACCTAATCGACATCCAGTGGTGCTGCATGCATCTGCTACTCATGGCGACATTAAACTCTACCTGCCCCGCTCGTTCCACGGACCCATTATTATTGCTCACCGACACGGATTAGTACGATTCTCGGATGCCCTTGCGCAGGATCTCACAACGTTTGGTGAGGTGGATGGCGTCCGAAGATGTTTCCTCGGTGATTTCTCCGTATGGGCGAAACAAGCAGAGAAACAGAAACAGAGATGCAAGGAAAAGGAACGAGAGGAGAAAACAAAGGAGCCAGCGTCGCCTTCACATGATTCTAACAGCAGCACGTCGCCATGCAGCCCAAGCTCTCCCTCAAAGGACTCTACAGGACTTTTTGGATTCTCGAAGGACAAGTCACAGAAGGTCCAGAAGAAGCGCTCTATAGTTTGCTCGAATGGTTCTGAATGGTCGAGTAATCGATCGAATACCGCGAATAGCGGTCGTTCGATGCTCGAGGAGGTTGCGGAACAGAGTGGACTGGGGACGGAGTCGGGTTGGACGGGTGATGAGCTGTTGGTGGAGGTGCGACATGCGAATGTGAAGCTCCAGTATTGTGATGATGCTCCGAAGACAGCAGTCAAGAGTCGACCTACGTTCTTGAATCGAATTTTTGGGTTCTGAGGTGGGGGCGATTTGGAGGGGTGATACGGTAGAAATATTTGTTTGCTCGTTTGTTCCCTCGTCTGCTTGACGAGAGGTGTGCGTGTAGGCTGAAGGTATTTCAGATCTAGCATCAGTTCTGCGTCATGTCCAATTTTTCATGCCCCATCTACGTACGTTGTATTGCACCAGCAATTGTATCCCAGCTCTTCAATTCTTATCGCGCAAGCTTCTCCGCGCGAGATCGAACCGCATTACGTTTAACCTTTAAGCACATGACGATCGTGGACATAAAGTCCAGTGCGTTCCAAGTACAGCTTCACTTTAATTACGAAATCTCGCTCTTTCTTCCCAACCATCACATCTCCAGCTGATATGGCATCGATCCCCCTTGAATCATTGTCCTTAAACGATGGCCCAGCAGAGAACAAGGGGTCCCCAGCGGCTTCAAAGCGTCATCCGTTTTTCTGGCTTGAACCTTTGTTCGTGAGGGTAAGTAGACAAGCTGTTCAAGCGCCGTGTACAGTATTGAATAGATTCGACAACCTCAGGTAGAAAACGTTGACTTTCAACTTCCACGAGTCGCTTTTGAAGGAAGAGTCGGAAGCGCATTCGCCGATGCGTCCTCCTTACCTTCGCAACAGGGCCCCTTCGCTGAGGGCAGGACTGCAGACAAACCTGTTGTTCTTGACAATGTCAGTATCCAGGACTTCGAAAATCTGCTCCATGTCCTGTTTGCAAATCCTAATTTTC
Source organism: Panaeolus papilionaceus (assembly GCA_015501605.1). Taxonomy (NCBI): domain Eukaryota; kingdom Fungi; phylum Basidiomycota; class Agaricomycetes; order Agaricales; genus Panaeolus; species Panaeolus papilionaceus. The sequence goes on from JADNRZ010000014.1 coordinate 927,870, forward strand.
CCATGTGAGTACCTCAAAAAAAAAAGAAAACAACCTAGTTTCCTATGAGTTAAAAATGTCTCTTCGCGCAGAGTTCCAGGCAAGGGGACATCCATATCAACTGAAATGTGGAAGAGCGTGTTTCGTCTGGCTGCTATGTGGAGCTTGACGGATGTAAGGATCCCTCTTCATATCCTTTCGATTTACTATTTGACCTCCCCCTTTCTCAGTTGCGCACCAAAGCAATCAATGCGCTCGACCTGCAGCTTACAGCCCTCGCAGAGCGTACTGCCATCGCGCGCGAGTGTGGTGTGCGCGAGTGGCTCATTTCAGGCTACGAGAGACTCATTCTCGGGAACATCGAAAACCTTGAATCGGAGCATTGCTCTCGATTGTTGGGAGCACATAGGGTTTTGCAACTCACCCTGGCTCGAATCGAGTATGGCGTCCTTCCGACTAACCTAACACCATTCTTTACGGCTTTAAAAAACGGGGAGACTGGAGCCACCTATGCGTGTATTTTTTGTCGTGAGCGGCATCTTGCTGGACGCAAAGATGGTCTTCGTGAAGGGTGTATCATAGAATGGGAAAGGATAAATTTCTCGGTCGATGAAAACGCTTTGACAAGCTGGGAGGCTTCGGCTATTGTTGACCCAAAACTCAAGGAGATAATTGAGCGGAGATTCGCAGATGGTTTGAAAGGAGCAGAAATCTCGTCTGAGTTTTAAAGTGCTTAGATACCTTGGTTCCCTGTGGTTGGGAGGTATGTTTTTTATACCACTTTACTATTGCATGGCCTGACGTTTGCTTCACAGAACGTTATGGCCATAGTAGTGGTATATACAAGCCGCATCAAAAGGAAAGTGCTCGTCGTCAACCCTCCTCTCTCTTGAGTGCTCTTCTTCGTTTGTTTGATGCCCGTTCATTGCCGTTTTCGCAAGTTCAACGAGACAAGATCAACCTTGAAAATCCCGCTACGTATACGCCCAGTTAGTTGAGAAGACCCCTTTTGAATCATTTATAGCGAGCATCTACAAATCTGTTGTAAATTCGATGGAAGATCCAATTTCCATTCTTAAAATAGTGTCTATTTGAAACCCAACTTGTATATTGTTTAATTGGACCCTTTCCAGCGCTTCATTTCCCTACCGGCTGCCAGCTCATCCTGGCCGTTATTCTCCGCCTCGCAATACATCGCCAGACATTGAACCCCATTCAACGCATCCACCATAAAGGTTAGCACACCTTCATCCATGGTATTCTGTCGACACAGTTCCACAACATTGCTTGGTGCTATCATAGAATTGCTTGAGCAGGGAAACACGGATGGGTACTATCCCAGTCGAGGTCACCAAGTGTAAGAGAGTAACAAAACATCCCTCGGAACGAGGCATGATTTGGCAGCTCAGGATTACATATTAAACGTCGGATAATAATTTACTTAATGTGAAGAAGCAAGGTGAGTGCGATGATGAGCACCGCACCTTTATCCCCCTATTTTTCGATTTTTCTATATTTTTCCATTTATTTCTATTCACATCAGCGCATCGTTCACGCCCCGTGTGCCTTTGGTTTCGAATATTCGAGTATTTTCTTTCTATTTCCATCATTTTCTATTATTTTACATATATCATGTACTTAGCTTACAACCAATACAAGCTCTTTTTCCGCCCTCGTATTTCGTGTTTCATCATCGTATCTCGTCTTCGTCCGGTGTCCGTGCACATCTTCGCCAGCGCTTATTTTCGTCACCTTCGTCACCTTCGTCCTCCGACTTCGTCTCATTTTATCTCACACTCACCTTCTCATCCCTTCATTTCTCTCACATATCGACCCCACGAACTCGTATCGCGCGTCTCACCTTCCTTTTCCATCATCGTACCAAGCGCTCCTACATCGGCCTGAAAGGGATTAAAGGGTCCAGTCAAACTGGGCAATCCGTGAAAGCCCCAGTTGTAGTTGTCTGCGACGTGTGTCGCGGATTCCAAAGGAGTCTCGTATGGGTAGACCACAGAGGCGCCAAAGTCAAAGACCGCATACCGAGTGACTCCTGGGTCTCTTAGTCCCTTAGCATTATAAGTATTCCTGGGCACAATAGTGTTTATAGCCGTATTGTCTGAATGTAAATCCATATGAGCGATGCGGTTATCGTGGAGAAAATCTAGATACTAAAAACGTTTTGTAATCAGCACTTTCGCTCATGATGTTGTGGCTGGCAGAATACTCGAGCCCGATTACGCACTGAGAAAAGCACATCAGATATTTCTATGAGCTCGGAGACCTTTTCAAAATCGTGAATCCAAGCCAGATCCCATCTGTGCCTTAGATTAGCATGAATATCCCTAAATGGATGAAAGAGGGCTCAAACCGAGGCATAACGATAAACACCAGTCCGCCAAATTCCAACCAGTCCAGAATAGGAATGGTTATATTTCGCGGGTCTCGCAACAGAGCTCGAGAGCTTAATCTTTTTCAAAACCTTGAGCTCATCTGAAGGCTCTGGTCCAGATACAATGCTACCCCCATGGAGTTGTGAGAAAATCGCAGTTTCGAGAGTCAAAGAGCAGCCCTTACCGAATGACGACATCTTGCCCAAGTACTGCCACCACTCTTGATTCTCTTTCATCCTTGAAAATACCACATCCATACCGCTCTGTCCGAGGTCAAAACTTCTCCATACATTGATGTCTAGAGGAAGCGGGTGCGTGGAGAATTTGGATTTCTTCTCGCTAAAAATGGTGCCCAAGAGGGTAAGTAGTCGAAGCAGACTGACGACATACGAGGTGAAAATGCGAACCCAGATGTTATAGTGAGGTGCCATTTTCGAGACTCCATGCTTTACGTGGTCGATGCAAGAACTATACTCCGGAAATCAGGTGGCAAGTCGGTGTCGAAGGATGCGATGGTTGACCCTCACTGTTGAAGTCCATCAAGTTCGCATCTTGTTTGAGTAAGGTTCGGAGTTCGAAAAATGTCAAGAAGGATTTCGATCAGTCTAAGTTCAGATGATGACGCTTACGGTACTTAGACCGTAGCGGTGTTTTCGATCGAGGATATACTAGATATTGGGTTATGTCCGTCGAAATTTGGAATGCGGCACAGTCATCATAGTACACATACACTGTCCTTGAAGCATCGAGAGGGCGATATCCACCTTCCTTCATGATTATCAGCACTAACGACGCGATACCAACACAAGATTGCGTTCGTATTGTTTCACCATCAAAAAAGGACAACCACGCTGCCTCTTGCTTCTTGTTTCCTTTCAAAAAATGATTACTATGGAACGTCCACGCCCAATTAGTCAAGAACGTCTGAGTCAGGCGTCGAAGCACCCTGACGCACGAAACCTCTGGCATCGCCTTCTTTTTCACCATATGCTCTTTCTCTTGGCCCTCAAACAACGAAATAATACTGTATATTGAAGGGCGTAGAAATACGATGTATTAGCAGGGACCATTTCGTGTTCCTCCTGCTCCCCTCCCATACCCATTATCTCCTCGAGCGAGCGCTGCCTGTTGAGGTTAAGCGACGCAGGCCGCCTTCTCTCGGCATGCTGAAGCTGAGCCTGGGCTTGCTTGATCTGCAGCTGCTGTTGCTGCGCCGCAAGGTCTGCGTGCGCACGAATGATGTACTCCTCGGTAGAGTAGGAGTGTACTTAGTTCTAGTGTACGCAGAACCCGTATGAGCGCTGACGTAGCCGTGGAGGTTATCCAGATTCTGACTCATGGAGAGTGCAGACCCAGTGTGCCTCAATCCATATGCGGAACTAAATGCATTGGCACTTCCAAGAGTGTACTGGCTCTGCATCTTCATCCCATCAGCCAGATGTGTATGAAGATAGAAGAATAAAACGCACAGAGTCAATGAGCCCAGCCATGGTAGGATCAACTGTCAATGGCATAGCAGGAGGCGGAGGTGGTGTCAATCCCATCGTATACACCAAATGCTGCTGCGAAACTCCATGATCGTAGTCATACGGTGAATGCGATCGAGAGTTCAACACAGCGGCAGCAGCACGCCCAGCAGAAAGGGAATAATCGACCTCGAGACCACCTAGCATACCTTGTTGGTGATGATAAAGATTCGACGAATAGCCCGGGACAGAAGCGGAGGCAGTCAGGCCACCGGCCCTCATCGAGCCCGACGGAAGGCGTCCCATTCCAATTCCACTGGTATGGATGACAGGATCAGCTTCGGTGGGTGGAAGGTCTTGACCGTGGAGGTTAAGAAGAGCAGCTTGCGCAATAGTAAGACGCGATGGCGCGCCGTCTCCCTCATGAGCAGAGCATTCTATCCTCTTCTCCAAACGAATGCCATCGTCAATCACACTACTCGACCCATAAAACAAGAAGTTGACTCACCAACTCCCTCTTCCCAACAGGCGTGCCAACCCTCGATCCCCCTCCCCTCTTATCTCTCGCAGCATTCGCAGCAGCCAAAATATGATTATCAGCCCTCATTCGTCCGCTCTCAGCATCACCCTCTTCACCCCGTTCAGTATTTCCATGATTCTTTTCATCTCGCCCACGTCCACCATCACTCTCATCACCACCCGTATCATCACGTTTCGCAAAATCAACCGCACTCGCATCCTTCTCATTCTCCCCAGCCCAAGCACTTGCACGCGCCCCCTTTTTCACCTCATCCTCCTCCTCCCCTTTCTCCTCCCCTTTCCCTTCTTCACCCCTCTCCTCCTGCTCCTTCCTCCGCATCCGCATCCCTCCCAACCCCTCATGGTTGAATTGCCCACCCAAACCCTCATAACCAACCGCATCACCTACCCCTCCCTTCAACCCCCAACTCCAATCTCTCAAAACGTCCCTCTGTGCAGGCACCTCCGGCAACTCCCTCCCCAAAACCCTCGGTGACCCCCTCGGCGACGATCCCACCCCAGGCACCTCCGGCAGTTCCCTATACATCATCCTCGGCGATGCTCTAGGTGACGCTCGAGGCGACCCTCTCGGCCCCCTCGGCCCCCCAATTCCTCCACTAATGTGAGTATGCGTGTGCGTATGCATAATAATCGTCGAATTTGTGATTAGCGAGTTCGAGATGGGGAGGCAGGATTGAAAGGACGGCACACTTTCACCAGCAGGGGTACTATCAGCGGGAGGAGGCGTGGCGAAAGGGGACGTGGTAGAATGGCCGTCAGTGGTGTGGGTGGTGGTGGTGGTGGTGGTGTGAACAGGACCAGGCGCGGGAGAGGTAGAACGAGGCACGGGAGAGGCAGGACGAGGGGCAGGCGACGATGGCGCAGCACCAAACCCCCCAGAGGCAGATGTAGCCGCCGAAGACAAAGTAGATGAATCCAGACGTAAAGACTCAAACCCGGCGATATTGAAATCGATACCGGGTGTGGGCGGGGTGCACGAAATGGTGGGTGGGAGGGAGTTATTTATAGGAGCAGTGGAACTAGCGTTGGGCGTGAGTGTGGTAGTGTAGTTAAAGGGCGTGAGGGTGGCGGGATGGGCAGAAAGAGGCGTGGCAAGGCAGGTAAACGGCGACGCAACACGTCCTTGAGCGATATCAAGGATAGGCGGTTGTGTAACACTGGCGAGGTCAGTGAGTTGATAACAAACCTCACTGTAGACGTTGGCATCGGCAGTGGCATAGCTGGTGTTGGGATTAAGTGAGTTCGAGGAATGAGTAGAATCCAAGTTGACACTACGCGCGTCGTGATAACTTGCTTCAGCGTTGTTGCCTTCAGTGTTGTTATCTACCTCCACAAAAGCGGATGCAGACGACGCAGTAGAGGTGATGGCCCTAGTTGCAGAAGGACAAGAATCACCTAAGGCCCAAACCACGCTCGAGTGCTGATTGTGATTCCCAAAAGTTGAATGGGGGTGATTCACACTTTCCGTGACCACAAAAGTGGGTTGCGTTTGGTGTTGTTGATTGACAGAACCAGGCGTAGAACTAGGTATATGCGCTCCAAAATCTACGAAAGCAGGTGTAGGATTAGGGACAGTACTCGTACGGGAGGGCGGGCGAGAGTGTGTTTGATTTTGGTTTTGAAGATGAGGTTGACTAGAATTTCGCGCAGAAGACTGTGACTTGCGTCCCATGTTTAAATTGGAGAACGACGAAAGCGAGGGAAGGTGAATTTTAAAAGTCGACGAAATAAGCAAAAAATGAAAATGCTGGATGCAGTTGGAGTTGATTGAGAGGGAAATACTGGGTTAAAATAGATGAGGCAATATCTACAATAGAGGTGGTCAGTGTGTCGAAAAGAAAAAGAGGAAGAATGAGGAAAAAGCAGGGGAAATGGAGATGAACAAAGGGACGAGTTTTGGGGTGGATAAATTTAGGTTTTTAGAAAATAGGAACGAGGAAAGAGAGCGAGGTAGCGGACTCACATGAACGAAGGATTGGAGTATGATTTCTTTTGGTATGTAGAGAGAGAGAGAGAGAGGCAAACAGTGAAAGGAAACAAACTGAGCAGAGCACGTATGGATGAAAAGAATCAAGGCAAAAGCTGGAACAAAAGCTGAAGAGTGAGAGTAGCTAGTTAGCAATGCGAATACGATTCTGTAAGAAATAGTCAATATCAATAGGCTGATATCGTGTTGATGCTGAAAGGTGTAGCAAGAAATGCAAGGATATCAAAATTCAAGATGCGGTGCGGGTGCTGCGATCCAGAGGAAATGCAAGATGGTTACAGTCGGTATCAAGCAGTAGTAGAGTGTACGGCAAACGATGAATGGCGCTGAGCAAGCAAGTGCACGGTATCTGATAATGTTCGATGGTCGCACGAAAAACACGCTGGGGCAAGAAAGAGACAGCGAGAGACTCGACAGAGGGGTAAGGGAAAGAAAAGAAAACTTGAAGGAACAGATAGATAAAGGGCCCAGGCAGCAAGCAAGTACAACAGATACCCACGAAAAGGACCAGAAGCAGGACCTTCGTATAACAAATTCCATTCAGATCAACGCAATTTGATTTCATTTTGAGGGATACTAGGAACGGTGACCAATGAGACTGTCAGTGTCAACCAGCAAGACCAGCAAGGTTACACAGCTACAACCATGACCAATCGCATAGCCACACAATATCCCACGTCTACCCTGGAGGGCAACGAATATGGGCGATGCAGTTTAGTACGAACACGTTCAAGAAGAAATTATATTTTTAGTTGGTGTATATAGGAAAGGCAAAGCAAGGATCAGTTGGCACAGGTAAATTGCATAGGATTGCCGTGAAGCGAATGCATGACTGTGCAAGCGGCGGTGACTGCAGTGCGAGTGCGTCGTGACATTGGTGTGCCAGACAATATATTACAGTACAGTATGTAACCGTCATGTGACACACCAAAAATGAATAAATTAAATAAAAGTTCGAATACATAACGAAAATACATGAAACAAAATTCTACGTATAGCTACAAGTCCATAAAATGTTCGTATGAAATATCTAAGGGGAAAACGAAGAGGATGAGGAGAAAATAAAAAAATGGTGGTGAAATGCGATTTGATGGCATTCCCACTATTTGACACACCGGCCAAAATAAGGCCGGAACCGATGATTGATCACATCAATCATCCTCAGTCTCTTCCTCCTCCGAGCCCCTATCCTCGTCCTCAGCATCCTCATCCTCCCCGCTGCTGTCCTCCTCATCCTCGGCATACCAGTCTCCTCGTAGTGAATATCCGAGACACGGATGGCAATCTTTCGAAGGCTGCAGGGCACATACATAGCTGGTCTTGGGACCCCAAGCGAGCTCCTGTTCATCATGGTACATGTCGACTGCGATTTCGTAGAGATACTCCTTTGTTGTCATCTCTTGATAGGCGGCAGCAGGGAGCAGGGATTCGACACTTTGGTTTATGAGTTTGTCGAGCCATGGCAGTGTGTTGTGGGGTTGAAATGGGCTGCTACTACAGTAGCACTTTATAGCTAATTTTAATCATTGAATATTTGTATTATAATAGCTCTAGGCATCGCAAATATGACTATTTCACTCTCAATCTTGTGTCACATATACCCTTACTTACCCTCAAAAATCTGGTACATGCTTCATATGCCTGTGCTTGCGTGTTATTGCACAGTAGGCCAATACATTTTTGTGAAGGGCCATTTTCACACAATCCAATTTCATTGACTCATGTATATTAATCGACACAAACAACTTCTAGCCTCGTGACTTTGTATATACATACGCCACTACGTGTTAATGAAGACGCGTGCATAAAACCAAGTGCGCGTCCCCGTATACCTGCGCGCGCGCAGGCTTTCTGCCTCACTGTGTCAAGTTGTAGGGGTGTGTCACATGACGGTGAGACACTGTACCTTGCATCATTCGTTCGATTGTAGATTCTAGCATTTTATTCTTGATAACTCAGCGACCGTGCATTTCGCTGTAAGAACGAACAGAGCAGGACTCAGACAGGAAGAAAGCCAAACCCAGCCACACCACCAGCCATGCATCCAAGCTTTCCTTCCTTCATCCCGTCTCGTTTATTATACGCAATCACATATCTACATGGTTCACCCTTGCGCAATCCCTTTTTGCAATCCAGCGCAATAAGAGAAAAAGCCAAGACTCAAATCTGAGGCATGAGATCGCGTGCAAAACCGAACACCTTCCATCCCCAAACCGAATCGCCTGATAAGCACTCTCCCGTAAGACACCACCCTCTATACGATAAGAACTACTGGGCACATCACGACTCCATATGCGAATTTGCATGCCGAGTACGCAGGCAATGAGTAATCGTGAGGTGCAAAGCTCAGAACATAAAGAGAGTGAAGGGAAGGGGAGGTCATGACTTGAGACTCCGATGCCGGGCAGCGAACACTCATCTCACCCCAAAATCCACCTTGAACATTGGTGCCTCACACCCAAATCTCTCGAGCACACCCCGGCCCCAACCACACATTTGGTATTCGACATGATAGTTAAATGACGTGGGACAGGACCGGGGGATGTGGTTCAGTTATTTCAGGTGTGGAGGTGACGGGTTGGAGGGGGGTTTGTGAGTAGAGAATAAGAATAAGGATTGCTCGTTTGTGCGGAGAGACATGAGGATTAGTCGTTAATTATGATAAAACCTCTTCAGAAGGGCGAAGAAGACGAAGAGATGAGATTTGCGATAAGCATCATGATGGTGGTTAAAACACAAAAGCAAGTGAGAGGTGCCAAGCGAAGCGAGCCATGTTCGAGATCAAGGGATGATTTCCGAATGCGTATAGTAGCCCCTATTCGCATTGTTATTTCGACGATACCACTAGTCAACTAAATCCATAGCTTTGACTAACTGAATCAAGTCTAGCGTCCAAGACTCTTGAGCCTACAGAGTTAAGTGCCAGTGCTTGAGCTCCTGATCAGTTCATAAAGGGATATGAGCCTCACACTCAGTTCAACCCACCAAGAACTTTGATCTCCCCTTACACCGCTCAGTCAGCTCCATGTATATATCTTGCGTCTTTCCGTCCGCTCGTCATCCAGAGGAGGTAGTAGCCTAGAGGTTACAGCTTGGGGGTGGAAAGAGGGCGATGGCCCGAAGACCACTGCCCCACTTCCCAGGTCAAGAGCCAATGGTCGGATGAGGATGCGCCCCACCGTGACCAATGGCTCTCTACCCTAGGCTACCACTCGAACCTACACAGATGAGAGAGGGTATGATAGTTAACTTATGTGTTATCACGCCAAACAAAAATAGCCTCATCTCTGAGGGTGTGATTTGATTAAGACTTTTCAAGCAGAGAGAAAAGGGTTGAACTCAGATGGTATTAGCTGTGAACCTTCTTCCCTGACTAGAAGGAGAGGGTGGGTGGGAAAAGAAAATTAAAAGGATAAGGATATAGAGAGCCGAGCGAGAGACGCTGCACCGGCGAGAAGGCGAGGCGGTAAAGATAATAGAGGGACAGAGTGGAATGGGTGGCGAGTGTTGCGGCTCGCTCACGTGACCAAGAAAAGCGATCTGTGCTCGCACAGATCTTCTCATTGTTGTTGAGAAAACATGTTGGAATCTTAATATCGAGAGCATCTACCAATGTACCATAAAATTCAATGTAAGATATGTACAATTTCTATTCCTTCAACCCATCTTTATTCAAAACCCTATTCGTATGACATCTAATTGGACTCTATCAAGCGCTTCATTTCCCTGCCAGCTGCCAGCTCACCCTGACCGTTATTCTCCGCCTTGCAATACATTGCCAGACATTGAAGTCCTTTTAACGCGTCCACCATAAATGCTGGCACACCTCCATCCGTGATATTCTGCCGACACTGCTCTAACACTTCTCCTACGCTGTTATAGAACTGCTTAAGCAGTGAAACATGGATGTAGTGTGCCCATTCAGGGCCAGCAGGAGTCGCAACCTGCTCCGTTGCCGCCGTTAAACCAAGACCATTCTTAGCAAACAACGACTCTTCAACTCGGATGGTCACCCGAAGCTTGAGCAGGTCCTTTATAATAAAACAGGGTGGATGGGAGCATCTCGTGGGGTTGTGCTTTCCATGATGACCCTCCCAGATATTGAGGTCATGCCGGAGTCTGTCTATGTAGTGAGCCACTTGGACAGCGGAAGTCTTTACAGCTGCCTTCTGGGTCCGCTTAGTCCCCAGGCCCGCTGCAAGTTGTTGTTGGGCATGCGTCTTGGTCTCCTGACGACTCTCTTCGAAGACCTTCTGAATCACATTTTGCATCTCTGCAATCGAGGCTGGGGCTAGACGTCGTGGTGACCCATCTTTATTATTGACACCAGGCATGTTAGCAACAGAGTGAGTACTCGCACGTGAGGGTGGGCGAGAGTGTGTTTGATTTTGGTTTTGAAGATGAGGTTGACTAGACTTTTGCGCAGAAGACCGTGACTTGCGTCCCAAGTTTAAATTGGAGAACGATGAAAGCAAGGGAAGGTGCATTTTAAACGTCGACGACGAAATAAGCAAAAAATGAAAATGCTGGATGCAGTTGGAGTTGATCGAAAGGGAAATACTGGGTTGAAATGGATGAGGCAATATCTACAATGGAGGTGGTCAGTGTGTCGAAAAGAAAAAGAGGAAGAATGAGGCAAAAGCAGGAAAAATGGAGATGAACCAAGGGACGAGTTTTGGGTGGATAAATTTAGGTTTTTAGAAAATAGGAACGAGGAAAGAGAGCGAAGCAGCAGACTCACATGAACGATGGATTAGAGTATGATTTCTTTTGGTAGGTAGAGAGAGAGAAGAGAGGGAGAGGCAGACACAGCACGTGTATAGATAAAAAGGATCAAGGCAAAAGCTGGAACAAAAGCTGAAGAGTGAGAGTAGCTAGTTAGCAATGTGAAACGGTTCTGTAAGAAATAGTCAATATCAATAGGCTGATATCGTGTTGATGCCGAAAGGTGTAGCAAGAAATGCAAGGATATCAAAATTCAAGATGCGGTGCGGGTGCTGCGATCCAGAGGAAATGCAAGATGGTTACAGTCGGTATCAAGCAGTAGTAGAGTGTACGGCAAACGATGAATGGCGCTGAGCAAGCAAGTGCACGGTATCTGATAATGTTCGATGGTCGCACGAAAAACACGCTGGGGCAAGAAAGAGCCAGCGAGAGACTCGACAGAGGGGTAAGGGAAAGAAAAGAAAACTTGAAGCAGCAGATAGATAAAGGGCCCAGGCAGCAAGCAAGTACAACAGATACCCACGAAAAGGACCTTTGTATAGCAAAGTCCATTCAGATCAACTCAATTCAATTTCATTTCGAGGAACACTGGGGAGCGGTGACCATGAAACTGTCAACCAGCAAGACGGCCAAAGGTTACGCAGTGACAGCCATGACCAATCGCATAGCCACACAATATCCCACGCCTAGCCTGGGTCCCCACATCGAGGGCAACAAACATGGGCGATGCGATTTAGTACGAACGCATGCAAGAAGAAATGACGTTTTGAGTTGATGTATGTATACTAAGGGAAAGCGAAGCAAGAATCGGTGGGTACAGGTAAATTGCAGAGGATTGCCTCGTGCAAGTGGCAGTGACTGCAGTTACAGCGCCTCGCATCATTCGTTCGATTGCGAATTCTAGAATTTTATTCTTGATAACTCAGCGACCGTGCATTTCGGTGTAAGAACGAACAGACTCAGACAGGAAGAAAGCCAAACCAAGCCACACCATCACCCATACATCCAAGCTTTCCTTCCTTCATCCCGTCTCATTTATTGTACGCAATCACATATTTACATGATTCACCCTTGTGCAATCCCTTTTCCCAGTCAGCGCAATAAGAGAAGCAGCCTGAACTCAAATCTGAGGCATGAGATTGCATGCAACACTGAACTTCTTCCATGGGTACATCCTTAAACCGACTCGCCTAATAAGCACTCTCCCATAAGATACCACCCTCTCTACGATAAGAACTACTGGGCACATCACGACTCCATATGCGGCTTTGCATGCTGAGTACTCAGGCAGCGAAAAATCGTGAGGTGTGAAGCTCAGAACATAAAGAGAGTGAAGGGAAGGGGAGGTCATGACTTGAGACTCCGACGCAGGGTGGGGGGGCAGCGAACACTCATCTCACCCCGAAGTCCACCGCGAACACTCATTGGTACCTCACACCCAAATCGCACAAGCCCACCCCAGCCCCAACCACGCATTTGGGATTCGACATGATAGTTAAATGACGTGGGACGGGACCGGGGGGATGTGGTTCAGTCATTTCAGGTGTGGAGGTGATGGGTTGGAGGGGGGTTTGTGAGTAGAGAATAAGAATAAGGATCGCTCTTTTGTGAGAAGAGGAATGAGAATGAGTCGTTGATTATGATAAAAGTTCTTCAGAAGGGCGAAGAAGACGAAGAGATGAGATTTACGATAAGCATGATGGTGGTGGTTAAAACACAAAAGCAGTGAGAGATGCCAAGTGATGTTCGAGATCAAGACAGGGTTTCCGAATGCGTATATCAGCCCCTATTCACATTTTCTTTCGACAATACCACTAGAGTCAACTAAATCCATAGCTTTAGCTGAGTGAATCAAGTCTCCTGAACGTTGAGCACTTGAGCTCCTGATCAGTTGATAAGGGGATACGAGCCTCACACTCGGTTTAATCCACTAAGAACTTTGATCTCCCCTTACATCGCTCAGTCAGCTCCACACATTGTTGTTGAGAAAACATGTTTGGAACATTATCGAAAGCATCCACCAATCTGCCATAAAATTCGATATACGATATGTACAATTTCTATTCCTTCAACCCATCGTTATTCGAAACCCTACTCGTATGACATCTAATTGGACTCTGTCAAGCGCTTCATTTCCCTGCCAGCTGCCAGCTCGCCCTGGCCGTTATTCTCCGCCTTGCAATACATCGCCAGACATTGAACTCCTTTCAACGCGTCCACCATAAAGGCTGGCACACCTCCATTCGTGATATTCTGTCGACACTGCTCTACAACTTCTCCTACACTGTTATAGAACTGCTTCAGCAGTGAAACCCGGATGTAGTGACCCCACTCAGGACCAGCAGGAGTCACAACCTGCTCCGTTGCCGCCGTTAAACCAAGACGATTCCTAGCAAACAACGGCTCTTCAACTCGAATGGTTACCCTGAGCTTGAGCAGGTCCTTTATGATAAAACAGGGTGGATGGGAGCATCTCGTGGGGTCGTGCTTTCCATGATGATCCTCCCAGATCTGGAGGTCATGCCGGAGTCTGTCTATATAGTGAGCCACTTGGACAGCGGAAGCATTTATAGCTGCCTCCTGGGTCCGCTTAGCCTCGAGAGCTGCTAGTTGTTGTTGAGCATGCGTCTTGGTCTCCTGACGACTCTCTTCGAAGACCTTCTGGATCATGTTTTGCATCTCTGCAATAGAGGCTGGGGGTAGACGTCGTGGAGACCCGTCTTTATTGCCGAGATGAGAAGCAGATGTAGTGCGTTCTTTGTCAGGCATGATGTTGGTTGGGTGGACAGAAAATTTGGTGTTCGGGTGTGTTGTGCTCTTTAATAGTTGGGGAGGATAGTGAAAATTCGTGTATAGCAGCAGTCTTTTTATACCATTTGCAGAAGCGTAATAGCATCAGTGCATTGCATGAGGCACTGACGCCTTGAAGTTGGCATTGTCTAACCAATGCACACTGCGCTTGAAAGAAATCTCAAAATGCGCAGGTGCACAAAGGGCCGTGGGTCAAGCGGCGAGCGCTTGTGGACATCAATCAACGACGCAAGCGTTGCACAAACACAGATCTACGATACAGGCTCGAAAAAGCAGCGAGCGGTTTAAGGAGCGGGGTCCTGGTCACTCTTTCACTCTTTTTTGTTCTACAAGTGGCCAGGAGTATTGTCTGATACGACTGAACGAGACGAGGGCCTACGAACTGGTAGGTCAAAAATCTTATATATCTACCACCCCGAGCTGTGTTAATTGATTTGTCATGATACTCGTGCTCCTGAGGAGAGAGTGGAGAGGAACATAGGCATATTTGAACCATTTTTCGCTGAAGTTAATACCAATGGGGGCGTGGCCTAGATCCGTTTCTAATAGTTTACACAATCACTCTGGACGTCAACTAAGACATTTTCATCCAGGGAAGACTGGTGTAGACATAATGGAACTGGTTGTCCGACTGACGTTCCTAAAGCTTTTACATGACGATCCATTGGCATATTCACAGATCTCCTGTTGCGGCGAGCGTGTGCTTCGTGTCCATGATGGGCGTTCGAACGTTCAACATTCAAAGTCAGAATCCCACAAGAAACGATTGCGTGGAGTGGTCATTCGTTCGCACGCTAAACATTTGCCCCTATGTTGCAATGCCTGCGCCTTCTTTGCCTCTGAGCAAGTCACCTCTATGCTCGCGCCACTTTCTATCAAATTTTATCTCGGTCTCATTGAATTCATTAACTCGTGGCAATTATATGTATAGAACGCCAGCCCGTATAACTCAATTCCCACTCAGATATCATGATCATGTGTGAAGTACAACAATGGAAGACCCGTGGCTATCGGGTAAAACTGAATAGCGAGAAGGTAGATGAGACCTCGCTATATTCGTGAGTGCGAGAACAGCAACTAGACGAAAGGTACAGAACACGGTAATAAGCTAAGGTACGTGAATGCGGTATCTACATTTATATATAAACATGATAATGTGAAAGGACGAGTGTCGTCCTTACATACAATTGAGCTGCTGACTCAGGTCTGGTGACAGCACAAAGCCAGCTGCAAAGACTTCGAATGATCAGGTGGCCCCATCCACACTTCGATGTTGGGCGTCTATCGGCTAATCAGCTTAATCGATTTCTAAGTTTCAATCCGGTAAATGTGTTCCTGTGAGCAAATATCTCTCTAAATGGTCCTGCATGAGATGAGACGCCCAATCTTGATTCCTGTTCTGTGTCACCGCAGCCGGTATGTGACTGTGGCCAACAGTATATAATTTGGCACCCATGTTTGAGGAAGACGAACCTGAGCTGCTCGTCCTTGTACAGTACCCGACCCATACCATGACTGACTCTGAGACAGCTACCCTAAATCCAGGCCTTGACACCACCAACGAACATGAATCCATCCTCGAGTCATCCACTGGCACGTCAACCATCGTCGAGAATGTTGAGTCGAAATTCGCACCAAGCACCCGGTTCTTCTTTGATACAATTGACTTTGTGGTGAGCGCTTATCCGGACATCGCTTGATCGATGAACCAGAATCTGCCACCTTTTCTAACGTGGTGTCACATTGCATTACCAGGTCGAGAAAAGGCTGTTTCGAGTACCTAGGATTGCGTTCGAAGGTCGAGAGGGAAGCCCATTCGCAGCAGCGGCGGGTCTTCAGTCAGAAGGAGCTAATCAAACACTCGAGGGAGGTCCGACCAATCCCGTCCATCTCCCAGTGAGCAAGAAGGACTTCGACGGCTTGTGTCAAGTTCTTTTCCGAACCATGTAAGCTCGAACTTCATGGCTTTTCTCTATCTGAAGTAGCTTACTCGCCCGATAGTGCACCAGGTGCTTCCACTAAAGTTTGGAAAGAAGAATGGAAGAGTGCCATGCGACTTGCAAATATGTGGAATTTTAAAGATGTGAGTGCCTCAACCGAGTCTGTGCGCCGCTGAAAAATCTTCTTCCACGTGCTCAACTCCAACAAACTTCCTTTCCCGTAGATCAGAAAGCAAGCAAAGACTGCTTTGAATGCTAGCATCGTCGACGCGCAAGAGCTCATAATATGTGGTCGAGAGCCAAAGGTGTCCGAATGGTTCCGTCGTGGAGGCAACATGATAGCCACATCCAGTAAACGATTCCATCCCATCAATTCAGAATATGCGAAAAGTCTCGGGATCGAAACTGCATCGAAACTTCTATTCCTACAATTGGAGTACTACAGGGACCCTGATCGCAATTTTACAATCTCTCCCACGACTTGGATCAATTGGCTTACAAAAATCAACACGGGGGTCGCAGTGGATTGCCCGAACTGCAAAACACACGGCCGGCTATGTCACGACGATGTGTTCGCTGACGGAGAGGCGGATGCTTGGAAGGACGCAAAAGTGTTTCCGCTACACACCTATGCAAGGGCTTGTACGATGAACAGCGGCTCATCCCAAGCTTTGACACGATCCCTCCGGAAAATTGACAAGACGGTCGTCAATCGTGCTGCAGATAAATTAAAGAAGGCATTCGAGAAAGAATTCGAATCCGAGTTGAAAGAGATTGAACGCGACGAGGAATGCTATGACTAAAGCAACGGATTCAACATTACATGTTACAGTGGTCGTCCGTCTGTAGACATATTGGTAGCGGGCAATAATAAATTCCGTGTGTACGATATATGATTGACCTTCGTTTGGCCAAACCTGAGTTCGAAGTCTTCGCTAAGGAGACTCGAGTAAAAATGAAGTAAATTTGAGTTTCCTTTGTTGTTACATTGTTTATCGTTGAGGGGAAAGGCCTCCGAATGTCACAAACAACGACCCAGCCGTTTTTTCTCGCCTTCTTTATCTGGTGATTTAGTGCTGTGACCGACGTCGCAGCATAGCCACAGCCCTCGAAGGCTTTTGAATTATTGCAAAAATCGGATTTCCTAGTGAAATACCATGAAATATGAGGTTCACTAACAGACAAGCAGGTCGGTGTACTAGGAGTGCTTGATGAGAGTATTGCAAAATCTGGCAATGTTAGGGTGTACATTCGGAATCCAGCCTTCATCAAAGGGGTATCATTGAGTACCGATACGCAGCCGAACACTGAAAGGTTGAACCGAGCAAAATCCAGCTATGCGGTTCTGGTCAACAGCACTCTAGATCAATTATATATTTCGTGAACATCGAATTCAAGGGTTGACGTTGGCTGCCGAACACAGCAGCCTTCAAGTTCGGAACCTTCAGTTATGAACGCCTCATGGACAAATCGCAGCGAAGGGGTCCAATCTCATATATAAGATACGCCCACTGGCTCAGACTTCGTTCGCTTTCTCACCCATCACACCACAATGGACAACACGCAGCCAGACACAGCAGCTCGAAGTATCCGGCGCCACCCTACGTTTTTCATGGAACAATTATATGTACAGGTAGAACCTTTCGTGATAAACTACGTCTTTCGCCCACACATTCCATTTTTCATGTAGGTACAAGACACTCTATTCCAAATTCCACGTGTAGCATTTGAAGGACGGGAAGACAGCCCATTCGCAGATGCCGCATCACTGCCCACTCAACATGACCCGAACACAGTGGCTGAGGGCAGCACTGCTGATAAGCCCGTCATTCTGCCTGTCGAGGTCAGCGATTTTGAGAGTCTGTTACATGTGATGTATGCATCTGGTTTATTGTAAGCCTCGCCTGCCCTTGATCATTCTCATTCCCGTCCTTCTCACAATGAGTCCAGGATTCCCAACTACCCATCTGACATTTCAAACGATCAATGGAAAGGTGCCTTGCGCCTCGCCATGCTCTGGAACTTCGATGATGTGAGGTCATCTTTTAATACTCTCATCTTATTTCTACACTAAGCTCAGACCCTCATTTCACCACTGTCTCCAGATTCGCACCAAAGCTATCAAAGCTCTCGAGACCAACACAATCACAGACCCCATCGAGCGCATCTCCATAGCCCGCGAGTTCCATATCCGGAGCTGCCTCATCTCAGGCTACGGAGAGCTGATTACAGGTCCTGCAGACGCGCTGAAACCAAGGGGCTGTGCAGCGACGCTTGGTTGGGAGGCACTTGCTCTTATATACTATGCCCGAAATGAGTACGGGACTGGGCCATCGCAGGATCCTGCGAATTTAGCAGAGTACCTCAATAGCGGAAACAGCGGTATAGGGTACAAGTGCCGTTCGTGTCCTGAGCGCTATCGTACTGTTCCGGTATATGGCGGTGGTTACACTAAAATTATAGAACATACGGAACACCGTATTGGAGCATACTGTGAGAAGCTCGGGGTAACAATATCCTTCTTCCAAGCTGCTCAACCGGAATGCAAAAGCACTGGGCTCGGCGTCAATCCCCCATCACTAATATCCCTCGTGGAGCGCATTTTTGCGGACGAATTGGCAGGAATGGATGCTTGATGTGGATTAGTACCCCAAATGCGCAATTGTAGATCCCCCGTTTGCTACTATTTACTATTACTTAGACATTGTATGCCTGTACAAATTCGTGTGATACGAGGAACTGCGCGTTTTTACGCAACCCCAAGTCACGGCAGAACCGCAGTGCGCTAGTAGCCATAGTGTGCACTATGAAATCTTACACCATCCAGGCTTCAATTGCACAGGATGCACCTCATCTGCGGAATCAGCACGACTGAACATTGCTGTTTAGCTTTGCCACAAGGGATTCCCAATCACAAGCGAATACTCACACCCACTGCTTTTATCGAGTCTATGTCATCGTAGGCCTGCGGTGATGAGGCTGTCGATATTGTTTTTGACCACATTCGGTGTAACTGATCCCCGAAATCCTATCTACCCGACAAACGCATATGACATCATCCTCATCAAAAGAACCACTCATGCAATGTGGTCGCTTGGCACACTGGACTGCTAATCTTACGGTGCTCCTATGATATCTCGGTCCCCTGATAACCGCAATCTACTGACATCTGACGCGTTTTGTATGAATTATGAACAACTGTTATCAGAGACAGCGCGTGCTCATGTTGCATTCTCTGGGACTGACCAGGCTATCGCGTGTATCGTTCAAGTCTTATGATAACATGATTCAAAGCTCATGTGGGACATAATGCATCTGTCTATTGGTTGATTGTGTGATGGTTGTATACCACCAAACTCCTGTCCTTCATCTTTGGCAGGTTGCATCGAGGCGTCGTATTGTTTGGCGTTTTAGGAAAGGTTTTCATATAACTAACAATTTCGAGTTGGTCTTGGCACGAATGCAGCCCTTGATTCATCAAGCAGCTGATGATCCCTTTTGATGCACCTCTGAGTACCTTCGCAATAAGGTATTTCTATCCAGGATATACTAGATATCGGGTTATGTCCGTCGAAATTTGGAATGCGACGCAGCCACCATAGTGCACATACACTGTCCTTGAAGCATCGAGAGGACGATATCCACCTTTCTTCATGATTATCAACACTGACGACGTGATACCAGCGGAAGATTGCGTTCGTATTCTTTCACCATCAAAAAAGGACAACCATGCTGCCTCTTGCTTCTTGTTTCCTTTCAAAAAAATGATTACTATGGAACATCCACGCCCAATTAGTCAACAACTTCTGAGTCAGGCGTCGAAGCACTCAGACGCACGAAACCTCTGGCATTGCCTTCTTCTTCACCATATGCACTTTCTCTTGGCCCTCAAACAACAAAATAATACTGTATATTACAGGGCGTATAAATATGATGCATTAACTCTGAAGTTCGACACCCTTCTTCGAAGAGTAACATCGGTCTTCAGTTTCTAGCTTCTAACCTACGCTCAACATGCGTTTCTTCACCGCTATTCTTCTTGCTGTGACTCTGGTCGCCCCCGCAATGGCCACCCCAACCATCGCTATGCGCGAGGTTGAGCGCTACCAGGGTGAGACCACCGGCAAGTACATCGTCAACTTCAAGAAGGGCGCTTCCCGCCACGGCTGGGCCAAGAAACTCAAGGTTACCGAGTCCTGGGATCTCGTCAACGGTTTCGCCGGTATGTATTGCCTATACAGTTCATACGAAACCCGAACCTGACTTTTTATATGCAGCTGAGCTCGATGAAGCTGCTCTCAACGAGCTCCGTGCTTCGAAGGATGTTGAACTCATCAGTGAAGACGGCATCATGCACGCCTTCGCAACCCAGTATGTCGATCATCCAAGCCTCACCTTGTATAGTAAATGAATTCTCTTGTCAGGACAAACGCTCCTTGGGGCCTTCAACGCATCTCCCAGCGCGCCAAACTAAGCGGCACCTCCACAACGTGATTCGATCTTTGCTTGGGCTGATCAATCGAAGCTGAACTAACGCTGGCTGTGTATTATCTCTCTTTTTAGTGCTCTGACCTACACCTACAACTACGACAGCAGTGCAGGAAGCGGCGTCGACATTTACATCGTTGGTGAGTAATTCTTGGCACACCTCATCATCCTTGACATGGTGCTAACCGTTTGTTCCCCTCTGGCAGATACTGGTGCGTGTCTTGATTAGGAGTAATTCCGGAAAAGAACCTAGCCTTCTTCTTGGCGCCAAGGTATCTATACCGCTCACGTATGTCTCCCATCTTATCTTTGCTTCTTTTCCTTCTATAATTGACTGGTGATATACAGTCAGACTTCGGTGGCCGTGCTCGATGGGGAGCCAGCTTCAACGGACTTGGGTAAGTACCTCCGTGGTGCGGTAGATACTGTCATTTCTCTGACATCCTTCGATAGCAATGCCGATGGTAATGGTCACGGTACCCACTGCGCGTGAGTGTTTCTGAGATTTATTCAAATGTCAACGTCTCGCATGCTCATATCCTGTTCCTGCACTCAGCGGTATCTCTGCTGGAACCCGCTATGGTGTCGCTAAAGCCGCCAGTCTCATCGCAGTCAAGGTCCTCAGTGACTCCGGCTCCGGTTCCACCTCTGGCATCGTCTCCGCCCTCGACTGGGTTTTGTCGCAAGCCAGGGCATCTGGCCGCCCCTCGGTCGTTTCCATGTCCCTCGGTGGTGGTGCTACCACCGCCCTCGACAATGCTGTCGCCTCTGTAAGTCATGCCATGCATCACTCCTACATATGTTTCTGACATCACCTTCAATAGCTTACCGCTGGTGGTGTCCACGTCGTCGTAGCAGCCGGTAACGACAACACCAACGCTGCCAACACCTCCCCTGCTCGTGCTCCCTCCGCCATCACCGTCGGCGCGTCCACCATCGGCGACGCCCGATCCTCCTTCTCCAACTACGGCTCCGTCGTCGATGTCTTCGCTCCTGGAACTGGCATCACCTCCGCCTGGATTGGTAGCACCACCGCCACCAACAACATCTCTGGTACCTCCATGGCCACCCCCCACATCGCCGGTCTCGTCGCCTACCTCATCAGCAAGGAAGGCAACGTCAGCCCCTCTGCTATGGAGACTAAGATCAAGAACTTGAGCACCAAGAACGCTCTTAGTGGCATTCGTGAGTGTTGCTGTTTTATAGATGCCTCAGCACTCGTCTGTGCTAACTAAATTGCTCCTATTTCAGCCTCTGGTACCGTCAACTACCTCGCCTTCAACGGAATTTCCTCTTAAGCAAATGCAGAGGTACTCAAAGTGTATACATACTATGTATAGCATAACTCCAAAATGAATTTTTTATTGGTTTTAATATGACATTGAGAGAAAACCATTTGCCAAGTACGCGAGCGCCAAGTATCGTTTTTCAGATCCGCGGCGCTTAACCCCTGGAAATACTCCTGTGTAGATGTGTCCTGAAAGCTCATACCTCGACGTCTGTAATTATATTGTGAATGATGCAATGATTAAGAATTGAATGAGACTGACATGTAGAAATCACGGGTATAGTCACCGATCGATCATTGACTTCCAATGAATCCTTATACGATCCTCGTGCCTAATGTTGCCTGCAGTTAATACTACTCAAATGTATCACTAAGGTGGAACATACGTTTAGAGAGGCCATCAGGAAATTCGCGTATAGCTTTGCCAGCATGACGCTGAAGACATAGTTTCTGTAAGATGGAATCAGCGTGAATACGGACCTTTGATTAATAGATGAACCAACGTTGAATTGGTGTCCTGGAGACAGCATACGAATTAGGTGCTGACGATCTAAAGGACCTGAAAATTTTGACGTACAGGGAGCACTCGTAACGTTACAAGACACACAACAGCGAAAATGGCACTATTGTTATGCATATTGAATCTAGGTGAGCCCTTGGGGTCGTGTAGAATAATTGAAGCGTGTTACATAGCGATTCCCGTTTGCATTGTCACTAACAGAAGTCAGCTATTATTAATGTTTAGACAAAAAGTCGATAAGGTGTAACAGACGTGTGATAATTTTCGTCAGGATTAAATCCATATTCCGCATCCCAGTTTTCCGTCTGTACTGTATACAATACGAACCGTTAACCCCCTGTTGTGCGAAAGCAAATACAACCAGCACTTACTAGTGTCCAAGATAATGCTCCTGACATGACAAGGTCACAGGCAGCTGCCGAAATCATCCACACAAGCACGAACATATGGGTCGCATGCGGTGCCTCTGCGAATAATTGAAATAGCTGTGTTCGAATACCAGTCGCGATACCACCCGCTGGGAAGGGGTTTGAAAATAAATTTGTCGTATAAGAAAACGAAGCGAACCAAATGATATGACAGAAAGTAGGCAGATGAAGAGCGGGAGATAGACAGATTGTTGGATGAGTCTTATTCTCCATGCGACCATGAATTGTATGGGTGTTGAAATTAATACCTGTAGCACCAGGAGCTTTATTGGTGTTCAGGGTACATACTGACAGGCGGCGTCCACTTACTGTCACAATGGGTACTGATAATAGAGAGTCTATGAACAGGATTAAGAGTAGATTCGGACAACATACCAACTGGGATGACTACAAGGAAGAGTAAGCGATAGTGAAAAGACGAAGGTTAGGTGATCATATCTTACATGTAGGGTATTTCTGCAACGACCTATTTTGGCCTAAGGTTGCGTCAGCGGGTTTGAAGCATGCTGTCGCAGAAACATTATCACCATAATCCAGAACAAGGGCTTCATACACGATGTGTGTGCTGAAGGCCGTATGCAAACTCTCCGCAACACAAATGTAGAACACCTGCTTTGGTTGATTAGCGCATCTCGTCTAGGTGACATTATACAGGGGGAAGTAACTCGCGAGACATACCAACCACTTCAGATATTTCCGGTCACTAAGATGGCGAGAAAAAATTCGTTGGTCGTCGAACATGGTAAATTCACGGATTCACGTACTTTTGGAATGTGATGTAATAATGGTAGACCTAGATAGCACGACATCAATGCCGATCGCACTTGTGATGAAACCATCTGGGCCACCTGTGTATAGAGCACCTAAATTATGTGGTCAGAAAAAGGAGACAAGACACAAGTTGGAACATGAACATGAACGCACCCCCTGCAGAATGAAACTGAACATCGTACCGAGCAGCAGGGGCCCTAGCCTAGGCTTGTGTTAGTGGTTACCTTTCCGAGAGGGTGTGGGATAGACGCACAAAAGGTTCGCAGATGGTGTAGACGGTCCCAGATCGCTGTTCATCCTATCTTATGTCAGGGAAGCTGGGAGGAATCGACACTTCCTTTGATACATCATGTTCAGAATAAAACGGCATAAAAAAGCCGAAGCATACGGAACACTTGAAGAGAAACGGGAAAAGTGAACTGATCGTGAAGATTAAGTGATCATAATCAGCCCTATGTGTTCCAAAATTAGCTGCAATCTATTACCTGTCAGATACGAAGGAAGCCTCTCCGGGGATGAACGGGGGCGAAACAGGGGTGCGTACTTCCAGAAGTGGGCGTTGGTTTTCGATGACGGAATCCAAAAGGCCATCTTCTGTTCACCAGCTCGGTTGCGTGGTGAACCACTTACACGGTCAGCTAGGCTATGAGTGCAATGTCGGCCAATCGGAAAGGCATCCTGCATTTCTGCGCCAGAGATGAGGCAGGCTAAGAAGCAACCCAGGACCCGTGGAACCAATTATCGCAGCGTGTTGAGCTATATTTAACCATTGATAATTTTTTAGGGTTTGCAAAGTACTCAATAGAATCCTTGTTGCCGTTGTATTGGAAGTGCGACGGCTATGGTGTCTGTTAAATTGGCAGTCCTCCGTATCCAACATGGAATGGGCGGAACTTACTTAGCTGCTAGTCATCGGTGCACTCGGAGAACTTGCCAGTCTGCTTCGATGATGCAAAATTGCCTGTAACACACTAATCTTCCGTGTTTTCATCGCTCAATAAAGGTCAAAATCACTAAAATTCGTCGCGCATAATCTACACAGCTTTTTTCAATCATACTGCGATAACATCCTATAAATCAGATTGCGTTAGAGAATAAAAAGAAACGAAGGTTGGTCATCTTCCTACTTCGTCTGAAGAGTTGTTGAATAGTAGGCTTTCATCGACAACTTCCAGTGCACCGTTCCACGATGTCCGAGCCTGAAACAGAGCGGTCAGATCACTAAAGGAACGTCATGGAGACCTTGACTCACATTGAGAGATGCTAAAAGGAAATTGGCATACAACTTCATCAAAATGATGCAGAAGACGTAGTTACTGCAAAAGAGGATCAGCTACACCGACGCGGACATACGTCATAGTTGGTACAAACACAGCATGGCCCGTCTTGATGGTCATACAGGTCAGATAGGAATTCAGCATCTTTGTCGAGACACATACCGGTAACACCACGAGTGTTATAACACAGAGTACTGCAAAAATTGTGCTATATATGGGGCCTATAATCAGCTTCCGTCATGTCTGCGAGGAGGAGTGTGAAACTCACATTGAAATCCCTGTTTGCATTGATACTATGGTGCACATCACTTAGACACCACCACTTTGGTACAAGCACTTTGATAAGCTATGGGAGGGCTCAATTTTTCCCCTTTTTTCAATCACTCCTGGCAAAATGCTTATTTCATTGAGAGGAACATTTTCTCTGGAGGGATTCTTGATTGGGTCAAAACTGACGGAGTTATAGAAATGTCTTTCGGGCAAATTGGCCACTTACTATATATAGTATACAAAATATTACATAAGAAAATAAGATTATTGGAGGCATCACCAAAGATGCCCGTGAAGGACATAGTATTCTGTACATTGCTCCGAAACTCAATCCTTGTTGGTTTCGCTTTCATGAAAGCCTTTGCTTACAGCCCAAAAATTCCCAAAAATTACTTTAAAATTTATTTTTTTTTCCCTGCCAGAATTTTGGCCGCTGTCCAAACTGGTGGTGACTAAGCGACGTGCACCATACACAAATATCAGCAGTGAGGTCAACCCGTGTTTCAGCAGTCAAATGCACGCCTTATAATCTCCGCAAGGATGGCGTCCATTATGCGTCTACCCGTTTTACGTTTGTACTGAAAAACAGAAAATATCAGCGTATCTAAGCGCCTTGGATCTGATTTGAAGCTCACCAGAGTGCAAGACAGAGCCACTGATATCAGGAGATCACATACCGCCCCGAAACCCATCCATATAGCAACCGGAATTTCCACGCGCTTGTCTCGTTCACTATAAAGCCTATATCTTTGAGTTTGGACGCAGGTAGCGAATGCTCCCCCTAAAAATTGCCACGTGAGCATTGGGAGGGATAAAAGCTTGAAGCCACAAGACCTGTGGAAATCAGCGAAAACACGCAGATTGTTAATGGGACGTAAAAAGATTGCTGAACACAGAAAATCCGCCACGAAGTGAAGAATTGTATAGGTGTTGAAACGGCGGCCTACGGCAATGGAATCGATGTCAGGTTAATGAGGTCTCGCTGTGAGGATCTACCGTACGCACAGCAAGAGCAGGACCTAGGGTTGGGCAACAGAATGAGAGTCGGAGTGGAGTTACACTTCAATTAGATTAGCGTACCAGCAACTAGCACTACGTTGCAAGGGGTCAGAGAATGAGAGCTTTGAATAAAAGGAGCTTTCAACTCACAGACTGGGTAGGTCTGAAATGCCCTAGGTTTTCCTAAGATCTTATTAACCAGTGGGTAACAATTTGTGGCGGAAAAAATACCGTTGTCAAGGATCAACGGCTGGAACACGATACCCATCGAGTAACCCGTATGAACAATTTCCATGATGCAAATGTAGTACACCTAAAGGGTTGAATCAGCGACAGTTCCTCAGCCAGGAGAAAATGGACTTGCAAGATACCGCAGACTTCGCCTGTCTCTGAATGCACGGAATTAGACCTGCTTCACAAGCCCCAGTAACCTCACCGACTTTGAGAATTTTAGGATATATTCGTAAACCTGATAAAACAGAATCTATGAAAGTAACATTTACTTATGAGGTTGTAAGAAAGTCAACAAATTCCCCTACCCCCTGCAATGTCATGCTAAGCAACGTTCCAATAAGAATAGGTCCAAATCTGAGGAAGAATTTGGTTAAAACGGAATATTAACACATCCACACTATATTGCACGCACAAGTTTTCAATCTGTTCAGGAGCGTAGCTCATGATGGTGAACCGTGAGCAGGAGGAATAACGATCGGCCTAAGGGAAACTGGTTTTGCCTCTGCCTCAGGTGCTGCAGGGTTGGAGAAAAAGTCTATCGGGGTCTATTCATACGCAGGCCTCACCATACACCAGACCAAATCGAGCTTAAACTAAACAGATGCCTCCATGATGAAAAAAATCGATTCGTTCGGTTAAAATGTAAATTTAGTTCTTCTGTCGATGCCATTGCGATGCGACCAGGGCGGAGACGAGATAGCAAATAGCCAACAGGATGTGTTCGAGTGACATTAGGAAAAGCACCGAGAATCTACAGAGAGTTCTGTCCACCGGATTCTCCAAAGATAACGAGATGCAAACTGCCAATTTTATTCACCATACGATGCTGACCATAATCCTAAGGCAGACGTAAGTTCCGTGAGTCCATCGTGCCTTTTTTTCATGGTGAAAGATTCAGAAGTAAAGCAACCAATGAGCAGGAAAATAGGGGGTATACATCGCACGGAGCACAACGCCAGCTAAAAACTGGCAGATGAAGGCAAGATGAAGGGCGATGAGGGGAGGTGAATGAAACGTACGTGACTCATCGCCGCGGCCCGTCACAACACATGATCAGTGCATCTACAGTCGACTCTGTCCTAACCGATAGCTATGATAACCGATAACCTTCCGTAAGCGATAGCTTTTGCTGACTCTCGACTTGAGTACCAGGAAAATCGGCCCCATAACCGATAACTCTACCACATCCGATAATCCATAGGTAGTTAGCCAAAAATCCGATAGATTTGATAGGGGGTATAGACTTATATAGGGTCTCCGAGACCCTTGTTACAGGCTTACAGCCCAGCCTTCATCATGATGCGCCACGACTGATGGCTAATTAAAAGTTTCGGGTTCAATAAAGCAATAAACATTCTATGAATTTCTCACTTTTCCAGATTTTGTGACCGACTCGGTGCTCCTGCTTGCGACACGTGATGGTAGCACATGCTGCACGTGACATGGCTCTCTGGAGGATGCTGGTGTCAGTGAACGAGAGACGGGCTGCCGCTTGCCTCCATTATAGAGGTTTTGAACGCTGTTTCTAGTATCAAAAAATGTATATTGATGCAGGATGATGAAACTTTGAAGAAAACTGAGGCTTCCCTTGACAAATATTTTGGGCAACTTCACCTTCACCAGGAGCAAAACATGAAATCTACGAAATTGACAGACTCTTTAAACCTCAAGCATTTTAATTCGTCTACTATGTTCTCAATGACTAAATAGATTTTTTCACGATTTTTTGGGGATTTTTTTTTTGATAGTCTGGCCTATCCGATAACCTCCCATAACCGATAGGTTTTTGTGACTCTCCAGACCTATCGGTTAGGACAGAGTCGACTGTACAACGCAGGACGCGGCAACTGGTTCAAGTTGTGACACCATCTTTGTTGCCAACCACGATGATCTCTTCAGTCTTCCATATTTACAACGATTTACTGGCTGACGACAACGATCTGACTGATATTTGGTCGCTTCATTTCTTAGTATGAGCATGAAAGTTGTAAGATCTTAATATTCGTTTGAATTTTTTGGCCATTTTTATTGTAAGTTTACATCAGGTGAACATATCTCATGCTCAGTTGCAAAATATCTAATTCGGTTTCAGAAAAATTAGTTAGCCGTTGGCTCACTGGCATACTCAGCTGACCACTCTAGTCAGAGCGTGTGTCAAAGTGTTGTTGCTTCTGCTCTTTGCAGAATTTTCTTTGCTTGATTATATCGGGCTAATGCAGCCACACGAGGCTGTGGTTTATTAATGCTAATCGCCTCCACCATCGTGCCGGAGACAGATGGGTGCATTGACCCCCACAATAGATCAATCAAGGAAGACTGCAATCATGTAACATCCTATGGTGACGGAACGCCAAACCTACGAATTTACAACCTGGATACAGATTCCTGAAGGCTTTGCTGAGACATTCTTGGGGCACTGCTAGTTCAGGTACATCTTAAGCGACGAGAAGACAACCCGAGACTAATCCAGTGATGTCTTTGGGTGTCTGAGCGGTACGGGGGCAACTGAAGGAATACGTATCACTAGACCGCTTTTGACAGATCTTTCTAACGGATCAATTACAAATGTCCAGAGTAGCCATCCTCAAGTCCATTATTAACCTCCCCCAACCTCCGGCTTGCCAATTCGCTGCCAACCTCGTCCAACAACAATGGATGTCCAGCCATTGTGAGCTTGAACGATGATTGCGTTGGGACAATATGCTTATCTCGTTGACAGATTTGGGCCCATGCTCATCGGGGTTTTCTGTAGCATGATACTGTACGGTGTAAGTCTGTAGTTTCTCAGATATACGCTCAAGCTGACGGTTTACGATTAGGTGGTACTTTCACAGGTTAATATGCTTTTACTTGATCTTCTTCCCCGTATTGAATCACTTGATCATGTCAGTTTTATACGTACTACATCACATCTAAGAAGTGAGCACAGTTTTTGAACGATGGTTACTCTTTCTAACCTGCAGCACAGTGATCCTGCAAGAATACGATATTTGGTACATTGACTCCAGTGATGAGTGGGGAGCAATTAACCGATTTACCTTCAAGGTCCTATACTTGTTCATCGTCGAGACGATCCATACCGGGTTTGCGATGCTGATGTTGTATCAACCATTGATCATTCATTTTGGCGATGAACGAGCCATTTCACAATTTCCAGCAGGTACGTTAGATCTGTTTCAACTCTGGGCTTGCTTTTCTGATCTCGTTGAAACCATAGCCTTGACTTCTGGTGCGTTTTTCGTTTTTTAGTGTGGGTGAACCAGCGATGCTCAAGGTGTATGGCGACCACAGGTCCAATTTTATCGGTGCATTTCATGCGAAAATCTTTCCCAATGATGTCAATGAGGACTAACAGTGTTCCATTCATTTTCAGGTTGCGATTTCTACCCCAATTCAAATATTCATCGGCCACAGAATTCATCGCCTCCAGGCCTCCTTCTGGGTCGCCGGTATAGTCGCCCTGCTAGCAGTAATATCTTGCTGTACGTGCAATTCCCTTATCTTCAATAAACCTTCACTCAAGACAGAACGGTCACAGGCGGGGGAGTTTGGACAACTGTCATAATTATAATGTTCCGCGTATTTTCCAAAAAGCCGGAGACACATCCACCTGTCATGCTTTGGCTGATTGGTTCAGCTGTGGCTGACATCTTCATCACGATGTCACTCTCTTACAGCCTAGTACGCATTTCTTATCGCACCTCTATCCATTATTGCTTACTGTCCCTCCAACAGTGGGTGCGAAAGACAGGTATACGTGCCACTGATGCTATCATTACTCGCATCATCGTTTGTGAGCCCTATTCTATAAACTCCTCCAAACTAGGAAAGCAATAACGCTTATTTTTGTACCAGACACAATTCAAACCGGCCTTCTGACGTGAGCATCGATAAAAGGCTCGGGGTAGACGTGTCTGACTTTTGTTCTGGGTCTAGATCCATCGCAGCTATTCTCGACGTTGTCCTATTGATTGCCTTACCGGTACGTAATGCTACCTTGCAGAAACGTCTCCGGCATAGTCGTGACTGATATCAAAATTTAGAATTTAACAGTGTCAGTCCCATTATTGGTACTTCGCCTGGGCTCTGATACGAAGATCATTCACGTTTCAGAAACTTCATCTTCGACATAACGCTTGTTAAGCTTTATGCAATCACCCTTTTAAGCTCTCTCAACGTGAGTCTCTCACCGTTTGCTCCCAAGCTTTTTATAGATACATTCCTCAAACCTGACACTACAGGGACGGGCATCATTAAACGAGGACTGGAATCAGCGGAATGTCTTGTTCAATGAACCGTTTCGTACAACACTGGTACGCACCGAGTATGCCACCATTCTCCGTTTGCTGACCGAAATATTTCTCAACAGCGCACAGGATTATCACAAATTGAGGTTAGACAATCTCTATCCTTGAAACTCTTTTCTCCAACTGCGATGCTGACTCACTTTTGACAGAGCCGCGGGCTTCCCTTGGTGTTCAAATCCCGACACGATTTGGAGACTCAACGAACAACCGAGGTTTCGATGACAGTGTCGGCATAGTTCTGCTATGGGACTGAGTGTATTTGCATTTTTAAACATGACGGGAGGCTGCATAGCATCACCGGCCTATAATACCCCATTTTTAGAGCGTCTTTCACTGGGTCAGATATAGCTCAAAAATATTCAAATCACGATAAACACGTAATGTCCGAGTTTCCCTTCCGTCTTTCTGGGCGGTGAATTCGGGTTGACCTGCACCAAACCGTCTTTCCCGTTTGACTCGCGCAACAGGGATGTTTGAAATATGGTGTTTTCTACCTCGATCACCCCCTGCTGAATCTATGTCCTCAATATTTATACGAGATGCGGAACCAATGTCCCGACGTCCTGGATTTCTTTCCACTAACAAGTGAACTCCCCTGTCCACTTGTTGAACATATTTCGTCAGTGATTTCTATCTCAATGTAGTGTACATTACGACAACGGCAAAATGGTAAATGCGAATGAAGTATGAATAATTAAGCGGTGATACAGTATCCAAGGGTCTATAGGGCAAACCTGGGAAGTGGTGTGTTATGATGGGTCGCTGTTCTCTGCTAGCAACAGCCGGCGTTGCACATGCGTCTTCTGTCCCACCGATTGCGCCAGACAGCTCTCAATGTCTCTGCTTGTGGTATCTTCTGAAGGCGGATTTATCACGATTCCAGCGGACATCTCGAAATCGGACGTTTCGGCAGTCGTTTCTCGAGTGTTGCTGTAGATGCCGTCCCTCTCTGTTTTGTGGAGATTTAGCATTATTCTTGACATCATCGTCACTGAAATACTGATGGTGAAAACCGTACATTAGCAAACGACAACTCTGAGAATAGTAAATTCGCACCTGCTGGCGAATGTTGACAAGCCTCCTCTTAGGAAAGGCTATGATGGGTTCAGGAAATCAGCCCCAGGTGAGTCGCTTTGTCACTTTTAGACGAGTGCCCATGGATAACTTACGCCGAGAAGCTGAAGAATTTCTTGTCAGCGAAACAGAACTTCGGAAAGGATGGTACCGTAAACCTCACATAGAATGATAAAATGTTGGACAGATTAGCAAGCCCCATTACGCTAGAGTATGGACACTTTAGCGAGAGGGCATATGGAAAGAAGGAAGCTTGAGAGCGCACAAGTAATACAATATACCTGTGGCGACGACGCCTGTCAGAGAGGTTCGTTCCAGAATATTTGCGTACTCACCGTCCCTGGTTAAGCTTGTGATCAGCGGCACCCTAATGCTGGTGACATCCCTACGGTCCTTCAAGCTCTTGTGGACGATCAGCGCAAAAATCACCGTATCGTAGAGAAAAAGAGCTTCCCATGCCCCGGCTAACCCTATGGATTACAAAGTAAAATATGAAAACAAGGTGAGGTGAGTAGCATACCCAAAAATAGGCTGATAGAATGGATACACACGGAAGGCTCTACACAATCACCGATGCTTAATATCAAACCGCTCACACTGAGTAAAGTATCCGACTCACGTCTCTTTTGAAAACCCCAAATGGCAGCCTCCACCCTGCTCCGCCGGCTGACTCTTTTGCCCAAACAATGCCCACTGTGGAAGGAGGGTAAGCGACGAGGATACTCAACAAATGGGATGTGGCTGGTGCAACTCACGCATGCTATACTGGCCAGTACAGCTCCAAGAGATATTAGGGAGATCAGAAGCTTCAGGGAGCACTCATACAGTGCGTATATCCGAAGGGTGAGGAGGACTGAGAGAAAGAAGCGGTGAATATACGATACGATTGGGACGGGGACTGGGTGAGGAGCAATTTTTGAAGCTTTACCTCCGACGAGAACCTGGTTGATGATTAGAAGTGTCTGTCTGAATCCGCTATATCGTTTACAGCTGACGAATGCATGAGGAAGCACCGTCAGTTTGGAAAACCCCAGAGCGGACAACCATGGCACATACCTCTGAGGTTTGCATCAGTATATAACACATTGAATAGGAGAGTATTCACGACGCACATCAGGAGATAAGTCTATCCAACCCAGAACCGATACGGCAATGTTTCCAAAGAACGCAATATAGCGGTTTAGAAAGAACCAATACGCGCTCCTATTCTTCGTTTTCTTCCACAAGAACTCGACCTCCCGTCCTTTGATCTTTGTCAGCTTTGACGGACATTCTATTTCGGAAGAAACTCGCTCACCTGATGTCAATAGATGATCGTAGTATAAGCACGCTGAGGAAATCAAGGCAAAGGAGTCAATACTGGCGCACTAGCTTCGGTATGACAAGACAGACAAATGGCAAACATGTGGAGATAGTTGTGAATCATTCTGGATTGAATGTGTCAGTGATGGTGATTAGCACTTCAGAGATCCGGACACGCACATATCGCGGGCTGTTTCCGGGTTGCCATCGTCAAATATCATGGTAAGGACGAGGAGCGACGTCCGAGGGAGGTAAGGGAGAAGCGGAAGAACATAGACGAAGTTCAGACACAACTTGGCGACTGGTTAAGTACATATCAACTTAAACACGGTAATTTAACACACCTCTTTGTTCCTTGATTTCGATCATGGGGCATTGCTTTCTCAGCGACAGAAATTTCTCATCCGAGTGACGGGTGCTTTTGTTGAAACGTTGAGATCTCAATCTCACAGTCCCACTGAGTTCGACAGTCACAGGCGCCACGGTACCGATGAGTTCCACAGTGCACACAACCTCATAGGCACTTTGAACTCTTTTTTTTTTTTCTTTTTTTTTTTGGTATTGGTTAAAATGTTTATTCAATGGTGAACGGCTTCACGAAGGCCAGTTTGGTCGAGACTCGGACTGTGTAAGGTTTGACAAGACGTGAGACGATACGATATGATGCTGTGTCGCGATGATGACTATTTATGTCGATCGGCAATTGAAATCGATTGAATTGCAGTCTGAAAGTACATTCACAGCACTTGATTTAAACCTCAAAAATATGGCCTAAGAGAAATATTGTGCTTATCGAAAAACGGCTTTAGCCAAGTTTCTTGCAAAGATCATCATGCCCCGTTCCAATTGGCGACGAGTCCCGGGGCTCAATTGCACGTTCTCCAGCTGATCCTTGAAGTAGTCCAGATATCCGGATTCATCACTTGAAGAGGCGTACGCATCCCCATCAGCGTCCTTCGGGGTAGTGGAAGGGGGTGGTAGAATTCGCAAGTGCCAAGACACCTCCTGCACGTATGGCTTTCGGAGTCGCGTTGATAGGTGTTCAGATATCGAAGAATTCTTGGTGCAAGTTGTGAGGAGTATTTTTTGGGGAAAGCGTGGAGGGTTTGCAGCCAAATGCAGGGTCTTGAGCGCCATCGTGATGTTGTGGATAATAGAGAGCTGTGCTTCATCGTTGGGGCGAGCGTGGTGAATACCATTGAGCACGATAACGCCAGCTGCTGAAGGAACACTTGAAGAGGAGGCACGATTTGAAACCGCATTCGCAGGCGATGTGATGTTTTCGACGAGACGCAGAATATCTTCGGGCTGCCCTTCTGTGGTACTTGCCGCAGGACCTGTTTCGAGAAGAGGGTTGACGATCAACTTCTTGATCTGCTCCTTCGCCTGTAGGTCAAATATACCAGGCTCCCTATTGATGACCTGTGCGACAGCTTCACTTGTCTGGGGTATATTCACTGCCATCTGATACGCCAGAGTGGCTATCCAACTATTCTCGTGTTCTCGCTGGTCCGAAAGGGAGTGTTGAAGGGGAGATGTGTCAGGCAGGTTGAAGAAATAAGCGCCGGTTAGTCGTTTATCATCCTGAAGCGATTGTGCAACATGATGGGCAATGCTAGTGATCTCTTGTTCGTCTTCTCCGTGAAGCCAGAGGATTAATGGATTCCTTGTATCAGCTTGCTCGAATTCTGCTGACGATGGCACATTCAAGTTGGGGATAGTAGCTCCTTGGACCCCTTGCGAAAGCCTTGCGCTGGAATCAAGTAGTAGTTGTGTTGACGATTCTTCATGTAAAGTGGACCCATTGCTAGGCTGTAAATGATCGTCTTGGCTATCTAGTTGAATCATACTCCATTCCAGTACAGCCTCAATGATGGGTTTGAGCTCTCCGGATTCGATTCTTGGTGTCTTGGAGACACGGCTTCTGCCAGACCAGTTGTGCAACGCTGGAGGGTAGCTGTGTCGATATAGTTTATCAATTGCTGGAAGGCGGCGTGCGGTTGATGGTTGAGGGGCATCGCAAGGAGCAGTAAGGCGAATTATTGGTGGTGATGCACAAAATTTGGTCAGCATGATGAAGGACTACTGCTATAAAATTACACACCTCGATTTATGGGATGGTCCGTGTCGGACGTTGTGTTTTGTGTAACGACCCAACTGCATCCCGTAATTAAAACGCGATTTGGCTCTGACATGATTCTAGATTGTAGATACCGACAGAGGCCTCACTGAGCTCATGCAGACAATAGCACGATGATGGTGAGTGCATAAGTAAAGGATCAATCCCACCCCGACTTCATTTGGTTGATCACTGCCACCTTTCCCGGCACGTTGACCATGATTATTAGGGAGCAGATAAGACTATGACCGGCATCTGTTTCCTGAACCAACTCTCGAAGTCAATATGTAAGGTCGGTGCCTGCAATCGATGGTGTATTTAAGCGCTTGCCGCAGTCAGGTTTACCAAGGCAGTACATTGCAGTGCGGCTCCAGTTAGAAAGCGGTCGCCTTCGCTTTCAATCTCACAGTCCCGCTGAGAGTTCGACAGCCTGAGTCACATGTGCCATTGTACCAATGCGGCCCCAAATGCACACAACCTCATAGGCGCTTTGGACAATTTTTTCGGTATTTGATAAAATATTTATTCAATGGTGAACGCCCTGGCGAAGGCCAGTTTAGTCGAGACTCGGACTTGGATGAGGGCCATGACTTGCATAGCAATCCTGGCATTTTCCGAGGCCCTTTCGAATGCCAGCATTCGGGACGCAATGCTCCTGTTGCGGCTCAAATTGAGTTTCTCAATTGGAGCGTGCCATTTCGGGATGCCCAAGCCATTGAATTCTCATTAAACGGCGAAGCGCTTTCGGACAGGGGAAGCATCGAGTATTCTCCAAACAAGAGCACACAGTGGGGAATAGCTGCACAAAATGTGTCAGGCTGATGAGGCAGTGTATTCAGACGCTGATAGCAAACAAGAGCATGCAATGGGTAAAAACTGCACAAAAAATGGCCAGAACATAAGAACGAGTCCCAAAAGGGCCTCGTAACTGCGTAAGGTTTGACAAGACGTGAGACGATACGATATGATCCTGTGTCGATAATGACTATTATGTCGATCGGGAATAGAAATTGATTGGATTGTACAGCCTGAAAGTATGCCTACAACACTTGGCCTCAACCTCACCTAAGAAAATTATTATCCTGATCGAAAACAACCTTAGAAAGATTTCTTGCGACCATCATCACGCCCCTCTCCAACTTGCGTCTTCTCTCGGGGCTTAAATTGTCCACCCGATCCTTCAAGTAGTCCAGATATGGGCCAGGTGCAGCAGGTGCACCACTTGAAGAGGTGTGTCCATCCCCACCAGCGGCCTTCACTATAGCGGAAGGAGATGATGGGATTCGCAAGTGCCAAGACACCTCCTTCACATATGGCTTTCGGAGTCGCGTTGATAGGTGTTCCGATGTCGAAGGATTTTTAGTGCAAGTCGTGATGAGTACTTTTTGGGGAAGGCATGGGGTGTTTGCAGCCAAATGCAGGGTCTTGAGCGCCATCGTGATATTGTGGATGATAGACACTTGTTCTTCATCGGTGGAACGAGCATGATGAATCCCGTTGAGCACGATAACACCGGCCGTTGAAGGAACACTCGAAGAAGAGGCATGATTTGGATTCACATTGGCAGGTGTTGTGATATTTTCGACGAGACCCAAAATGCTGTCTGGCTGCCCCCCTGTGGCACTTGCGGCAGGACGTGCTTCGAGAAGAGGATTGACGATTAACTTCTTGATCTGCTCCTTCGCCTGTAAGTCAAACACTCCAGGCTCCCTATTGACGGCCTGTGCGACAGCTTCTCTCGTCTGGGGTATATCCATTGCCATTTGATACGCTAAAGTGGCTATCCAACTATTCTGATGCTCTCGCTGATCCGAAAGGGGATGTTGAAGGGGGAGTGTGTCAGGCAAGTTGAAGAAATAAGCGCCGGTTAGTCGTTTATCATCCTGGAGGATTTGTGCAACATGATGTGCAATGTATGTGACCTCCTGTTCGTCGTCTCCGTGAAGCCAGAGTATTAATGGCCTTCCTGTATCTGCTTGTTCAAACTCTGCTGACAACGGCACGTTCAAGTTGGGGATAGTGACTCCTCCCAACCGGTAGCTGGATTGCAAGTGGTCGTTCTGGCTCTCGAGTCGGATCAGACTCCACTCCAGTATCGCCTCAATGACAGGATTAAGCTCTCCGGATTCGGCTCTTGGTATCTGGGAGTCATGAGTCCTGCCAGACCAGTTGTGCAACGCTGGAGGGTAGCTGCGTCGATATAGTTTGTCAATTGCTGGAGGGTAACAGGTGGTTGATGGTTAATGGGTATTCCAGGTACCAGTAAGGGGAAGCATCGGTGATGGTGCACGAAATTCAGTCAGAACGGTGGAAGTCTACTGCTACAAAATTACACACCTCTTTCTATGGGGTGATCCGTGTCGGATGATGTGTTTTGCGAAACGATCCATTCGCATCCCGTAATCAAAATACGACTTGGCTCCGACATGATTTTGGATAATGGACAGCGACCGAGTGCATGAGGTAAAGGATCAGCTCCACCTCAAACTTCATCTGGTTCATCACTGCCACCTTGCCGGGCACGTTGACCATGACTCATTATGGAGCAGATAGGACATTGACCGGCATCTACATATCTTCCTCAGCTGACAACTCTAGGCGAGTATCCGTAGATATCCATTCAGTCAAAATCACCTTGCCCGAGCTCAATTCACCTCAGATAAAAGAAGAAAGTAGCTCAACGGATGCTAGGTAATGTAAAATAATATTTAGTATTTAGTGTATGTGCAACAGTGTCCCAGTACCACACGGCGTGATACTGATAGAGCAGCGCTCAGAGCTTTCCCAATAGGTGGGTAAATAAAGAAAGAAAGAGCGTCTACGCATCCAATGGAGGTACGGAATCAAAGCGACGATTGCGCCTCTAAGATTCTTAGCATTGCTTTCACGTCGTCAGTGTCTTGTGCTTCCGAGTTCAAAATCGAAGATGTTCATTCAATATGGTTCTTTCTTTCGACGATTTTAATCACAATCAAGCTCTTATACCCATTCAAGTTCTAATTTGGGTATCTGTTTACAAGTCCAGTTTCACCTAGTGTTAAGTACAATGTGGTTCCAACCTTCAATGTGTTTACTATTAGTATAATATTATTCAACGTGTCGTTTAGAGCAGATTTTTGGGTAGCGGGCCATGTCGCTGGTCGGCGTCATCATATCGATTTGAACTCGCTCCAGCCGCGCTCCAGCACATGTTTTCTTTTTGAAGTGACGAGCCCTTGATTACCTTGCGGAGTTGAGTCCGATGTATTAGGGCGCGTTGCAATCAATCGGAAGCTTTAGTGCAAGCCACGATGCCCGGACGGAGAAAATGTGGGATTTGTCTTTTTACACCGTTGACAGAATCTCGACTTGAATGCCAAGCCGGAGATGGAGAAACCTAATTATTACGATCAGGTTGACTACTATCAGCTTGTGGATGATGCGGAAAGGTCGCGAGCTTGCCGCACTCAAGCATCACAAGAAAGCCCGTTGGGCGATTTGTCCAAGTTTAAACCAACGCCGGCGAAGGCTTCTTTTTTCCCTAGGCCCCTTCTCTCGTCCTCAACACTCAACATCGACGTTGCTGCCGTACCGTTGGTGGCGCTCACGCAGGTGTCAACCCTTCAAGTTGAACTGCCATTCAAGTGCCATCTCTTTTTATTGTGTGTGGTCCGGACTGGGATTTTTTTTTTCAACTTCACATCATTCCGCCTGTCATTTACGGTTTCATTTGCCAGCGTCACAGAAAACTAGTGGACTGTCGGTTGTTGGCTCAGACCACACTCACAGTGACTCAGCATACTTGTTGAACCCTAGACCACTCGACACCTCCGATCCAACGTTGAATGAGGAGCAGCAGATAGGTCATTTGCTGGGAATCGCACGGAAGAGCTCTCGCAGGATTTGAGAGGCTGAGGAATGGCCGGGGATGTTATTCTTATATTGGGGGAGGTGCTGGATAACAAGTGCGTAACAGGGTTTTGCAGGATCATAAGAATTGTTCCTCACTTTGACCGAATATCCAGTGATACAAATCACTACATCTCGCTCGTTTCATTCAGTGAGTCCATAATCTGCAATCCGTTGTGTGCGTACCTAATGTTGTATTTCGCGTTCGTGCCACAGCGATCCTCGTTTACGACTATTTTTTGACACTGGATCTTGAGGTTGAACGCTTCTGGGGTTCACCTCGCTGCTTCAATTGGGCAGCAGGGTTTTTCTTTCTAAACCGGTACATGGTCCTACTGGGACATATCCCAGTCATGATGGAGTTTTTTTGGGTTACAGACCACCCTTACAAAATCAAAGTGAGTGCCACTAAAACCTCTCTGGAAATTGTAGCTAACTTCACTACCCACTACCCCTCCTCGCACCTCTGTCCTTCCTCCACAATTTTCAGATGTCAGTAGTCTATTTCTCTTGACTGGCGGAATCAGTCATTTCGTTGCTCCATCTCCGATCCTCCGTTTTGCCCTCAATTGCTGACACACATCGTGCTAATTTTATCCTCTCTGTCTCTGTTCAGATGCCACGAACTCCAGACATACCATCAATACATTGCAATTGCCGTTCAAATCATTGTAGCTGGTGAGATGAACGATGACTACATGAGTATCAAGCCACTAATTGCTTGTCTTCTTAGCTATGCTTATTATGCGTATGTACGCCCTGTATGAGAGAAGCCGACGCGTTCTTGCCCTATACCTCACCGTTTCTATGAGCGTGGTGGCGATTGCATGTGCAAGTAACATTCACAACCCAACTAGCTGTTGCTAATGTTTTTTTCAACAGTGGGCTGTTCTTGGTGGCAAAATGAAGACGAAGCCCCCCGATATTATCATGGATGTGGGCTGTGGGATTACGTTGACAAATAGCCAGTAAGTCAGGTTAAGCATCCTCACCTTCCTTCCTTTACTCAACCGCGTTATTTAGGGCAATACGTGAGTGTTATTCGGTGAAGGAATTTTGTATCGCCAGGCTGAATGCAAATTGTGACCCTTTTCGCAGGTCTCGCCATTGCATGGTCGGGGATGTTGGTCTTTGATTCACTGGTCTTCGGCATGACGTTGTACAAGTCTCTGACTTTACCGCGCACGATTGACCTTTTGAGCTTGCTGTTACGCGACGGGGCAATTTACTTTGGGTGCGTCAACTTAATGCCGTCTTAATTCATTCAAAGGTGACTTAAACTTTGTTGCAGTGTCATGATCGCTGCTAACATCGCCAACATTCTAACATTCATTGTGAGTTCCTCCGTACACTACAAACTAGATCCCTATAGATTAACTACCCTACCTCCTCTAGCTGGGTGGTGTAAGTCGTTCGTCGTTCATGATAACTTTATTTCACCTGAAGCATCTTTTCCCTTGTAGCCATTTACGAGAGGCGTCGCCACGACGTTTACTAACATGTCAGTTATCACTAAGGCAAACCTTCTAGTGTGTTATTGACTTTCAACAGCATTTCTTCCGTCATGATATCCCGCCTCATGCTCAACCTCCGTGCACCATCTCTGACAGTCAACGCCAAAGGTTCAGGAGGTCACCGCACACCCGCCGATACCACGTTTCCTGGCCTGTCGTTTGTCGGCCCAGGCGAAACAACCTACCCACAACGCACTATGGGAGATACAGAAACATCTGCTGCTGCTGATGTAGAGACTGGTGACGGCGACGAAGAGAGGGGAAGATCACGGAAGCTGAGGAGGAGATCACTTGGGAGTAGTGGGAGCATCGCGAGGCGGCGAGGTGCTTCTAGTAGTAATTGTTATGATCTACAGGGCGCGGATTTTGAGTTGGATGTGTGGCGACCGGGTGATGACACGGAGAAGGAGAATGAGGACGAGGACGAGGAGAGAGGGAAGGAACTAAAGCCACTTCGTCGTGGTTCGATTAGTTTTTCGGAACAGGGCGGGAGTGAAAGGGCAAGGGGGTTGATGGAGGGTTATGAGTATGTATCGCGTGGACCTGGAAGACCGGGTTCAGGAAGATAAAGTTGTCGTTACGGGTGGTGATGGAGTCCTGTATCCTCCTGGCACGTCAGGAATAACTCCCTGTCAAACCTGTACAGGAAGTGCGAAAGGAACAACAATGTCAGCGTCGCGTTAATGCTTTCCATGCATTGTTCATCTCCGTCCCTACCCGCTATTCGGACACTTTTTCTATCGCTTTCCTTTTGCGCTCGCCATGAGCGATGGCGCCTGGCAAGGGTTTTTTTTGTTTCAATTGTCTCGGCTACAAACATTTATTGTAATTTTATTGTATCATGTAACTAGATCTTATGTAGTATATTTCGGTGCAGTACCGCCTGTTGTAATTGAATAATACACGTATACCATGCTCCGCATCTCGTGTTTTTTTGGTCAGGTTGTGGTCTGCATTTCCTAAGGAGGCTAGAGGTGGCACTATATGTCTTTCTCCAAAGGTGTGTCTGAGGGCGTTCAGCTTGAACCACAGTATGAAGTTGGGTCTGAAATATACACTGGTTGATAAGCTGAAGCATTCAGTATCAGATACGCCACGACCACCGTGGCACGCCGCTAACCTAATTTTATCCACATTACGAACTTCGAACAGCAAATAGACAGCATAGCCCATTGCTGTGGTCGATGAGCCTAGAACCCAGAAAAGGAATCGAAATGCACAGTAACAGCACTTCTCTCTTGGCAAGCGCTCTAAGAGGCATCCATTGCTTGAGACCGTGAACATATTCCTGGCTATCTTCTCGCCCATCACCTGTTGTAAACCCAGACAGGTATCAGAACATTTCAGCAAATTCGTGATCATTTGAGGATTCTCAAGCTGTCGTTCGTTTCCCTGCAATGACAGAATGTTTTTCTCTTTGGCATTTCGAATCAATTCACGACCACCCACGACCATTCACGTGTGAGCATCCACACGTCGGCGTACCACGCCCACTTCATTCTCTTCCCGTACTCACGTATGCGGGCTGTTTCAGGCTTAAACCTTCACCACCACGGGGCATTAAGAAGAGGGTCCTAGACGAATCAGCCTAGCAGGGGTCAGGTATAAAGTTGTCAGGGCGGAGAATCGGGTGGCAATCCCTCATTTTCATCCCATCCTTACAACCAAACGAACCTTACACCACACGATACCGTCAAGATGAAAGGCGTCGCACTTATTACTGGCGCAACAGGAGGTATTGGACGAGCCATTGCGCATCGTTTGTCTCAAGATGGCTTCCGGGTCGCCCTGAATGATATCCCATCCAAGGAGAACCAGCTGGAAGACCTCGCCGGAGAGATAAAGATTAAAGGAGGTGAATCAACGGTTTGCCCAGGAGATGTCGCTGTCGAGGAACAAGTAGCAAAGATGGTGGACCAAGCTACGCAGACCCTTGGAGGCTTTGACGTTGTGAGCATGGCTTCGAAGATCGCCTTATCTTATCAATGTTTGGCAACGGGGCTAACCCTGACTTGTAGATGGTCGCAAACGCGGGAATTGCGCTTCTCAGCCCATTCCTTGAGAGTATGTTATGGTGCTCGAATGACGGTGGACAAGATATAACATTTGCTTCTCCTTTAGCGACATCTGAAGATTTTACCACCACGATGAACGTCAACGCGCTTGGGGTCTTTCACTGCTACAAGCACGCGGCAAAACAAATGATAGCTTTGGGGAAGGGAGGACGCATCATTGGAGCATCATCATATGCAGGAAAGCAAGGTCTGTCGATCTCGTAATAGCCTTACTTATACATACAATCGACCATACTAACCTCGAGCTCTTAAGGCACGGCATATGGTGCTGCTTACTCCTCCAGCAAGTTCGCTGTTCGAGGGCTCACACAAGTCGCCGGTTCGTCCACTCGATTCATGTCGTCAAAGAACGAGATAACTCACACCTATATTTCAATATATTCAGCTCAGGAACTGGCTAGATACGATATTGCTGTAAATGCTTTTGCGCCAGGTATGCTTTTGCAATTTCGTTTCTATGTCATGGGAGGGAACCTGACTTTGTTCGCCTCTCGTGAATAGGCGCAGTTGACACCCCAATGGGTATGGGCATTGTGTTGACTTCCTTGTTACGCATTTGCTGAATGTGGAGCTAGTATCAGCGTTTGGCATTATAACGGAGAAATGGTCCAAGTACCCTGGCTTTGCGGAGCACATGGCATTGCTCGGCGTAAGTAGTTCGACTCACTCGACCTTGCAGACATATATGCACATGTTTACCGGTCCCTTCTCTCACGCAAACAGGCAAAAGTTAAACCACCTTTGAAGCCAGACGTAGGCTCTCCGGAGTTCATTGCCAGTCTGGTCTCATTCCTCTCGTCTAAGGACTCTCGATGGATTACAGGTATGTCTATCGCCCCCTCGTCAATTTGACATCCTCATTTACCCTTTATGTGCCATCTACAGGACAAACGGTAAGGCGGATTGCGTATTGTTGTTCCAGATAATTTAGATATTGACTGGTGCTCGTCATAGATATCGATCAACGGTGGCAATTATTTCGACTAATGACTGCGATGAGAGATATCCATAATGTATGATCATGATGCAACCGATTTCCCGATGTATATTTACAGCCCTTGTATGTATTGTAGAATGTCATTTAGCAACGATTGGGCATACTATCTATTCGTGTGATCGTACCGCACAGAGATTGAGTGGATGAGATTGAGAGGGATGACAACATCACAGCGGACATTTTGTTAATGCCTTGGAGCGGAGGTGTAGCATTACAATTTCTTCGAATCATGGACCTATCTATAATTTGGTAGTATCGCAGGGTACAAAACCGCAAGGTACGGGGTCCTTCTGCTCGAGGCAGAAAAATATGGTGCTTCTGAGGGAAAGAATGGTTTACATACGCTTCGGCTTACCTTGAGATACTCCGTTGCGGAGCGTATATCGTAGACAAGACCCCTGGCAACATACTGGATACCCTTCCCGGCAGAAAATGAGTAATATGCAAATGAAATATGAGCATTTTCAAAGCCAACTCTTTTATCCGCTTTAGAGATCGTGAACAGAAAATAGACTGCATATCCCATCGCTGTGGTCGATGAGCCTAGAACCCAGAAAAGGAATTGAAATACACAGTAACAGCGCTTCTCTCTCGGCAAGGGCTCTAATTTGGGCAACAGGCAACATCAATTCTCGAATTCATGAATAGCCGACGATTCAAGTAATTATACTCTAATAGCATCAATAAGAGGCATCCATTGCTTGAGACCGTGAACATATTCCCGGCTATCTTCCGGCCCATCATCACCTGTTGTAAACCCAGACAGAGGTATCAGAGCATTTCAGCAAATTCGTGATCATTTGAGGATGCTCAAGCTGTTGTTTGTTTCCCCGCAATGACAGAGGGCTTTTCTCTTTGGCATTTCGAATCAATTCACGACCATTCACAACCATTCACGTGCGAGCATTCCCCACGTCGGCGTACCACGCCCACTTCATTCTCTTCCCGTACTCACGTATGTGGGCTATTTTAGACTTAAATCTTCACGACCACGGGACATTGAGAAGAGGGTCTCAGATGGATCAACCTTGCAGGGGTCGGGTATAAAGCTGTCAGATGGTAGAAGAATTCCCCATTTTTATCCCATCGTTACAACCAGCCAAGCCTTACGCCAGAAACTACTCTCAAGATGAAAGGCGTCGCACTTATTACTGGAGCAACAGGAGGCATTGGACGAGCCATTGCGCAT
This sequence comes from Panaeolus papilionaceus, assembly GCA_015501605.1. NCBI lineage: Eukaryota > Fungi > Basidiomycota > Agaricomycetes > Agaricales > Panaeolus > Panaeolus papilionaceus. Next base: position 972,448 of record JADNRZ010000014.1, read on the forward strand.
CGTTTGTCCCGAGACGGTTATCGAGTCGCCCTGAATGATATCCCATCCAAAGAGAGCCAGCTTAACGACCTCGCTGGAGAGATAAAGATTAAAGGAGGTGAATCGATGATCTGCCCGGGGGACGTCGTTGTTGAAGAGCAAGTTGCAAAGATGGTTGACCAAACTACACAAACCCTTGGAGGATTCGATGTTGTGAGCATGCCTTTCATGTCGCTTTATCTTATCGGTGTCGGACGCTATATCTGACCCTGACTTTTAGATGGTCGCGAACGCGGGAATCGCGCTTCTGGGTCCATTCCTTGAGAGTATGTCGTGGTGCTCGAATGGCAGTGCATGAAATGTAACTCCTTACACCCCTTTAGCGACGTCGAAAGACTTTACCACGACAATGAATGTCAATACGCTCGGCGTTTTTCACTGTTACAAGCACGCAGCAAAGCAGATGATAGCATTGGGCAAGGGAGGGCGGATCATTGGAGCGTCATCAGTCGCAGGAAAGCAAGGTTCGTATACTTGGTATAAATACGACATGTGACCTTCCATACTGAAGTTGAGCGTTCAAGGGCTACTGTACGGCGCCGCTTACTCTTCCAGCAAGTTTGCTGTTCGAAGTCTCACGCAAGTTGCTGGTGCGTCGGATTCTGCCATTCTGGTCTTTAGGGAATTCCCGAAATAACTCCTGTCTGTTGCTCAATCTGTTCAGCTCAAGAGCTTGCTCAGTACAATATTACGGTGAATGCTTATGCACCAGGTACGTCTCAGAATGCTACTTCTGATGGCGAAGCTTACTTCGTTCGTTTCCCCGAACAGGCGCAATCGATACCCCGATGAGTATGAATCCTGCCCTGTATATTCAAACACACTTTCCTTAAAGGGTGATGTCGCTAGTGACACAACTCCACTCCTTGAATGAGAAATGGTCCAAGTACCCTGGCTTCGCGGAAAACATGGCATCGATGGATGTACGTACTTCAAGCTTACATCTCCAGGGACAATATGCTCATCACTTACCTTTATCCATAGGTAAGGATAAGGTCTCCTTTGAAACCAGAAGTGGGGTCTCCAGAGTTCATTGCCAGCTTAGTTTCGTTCCTCGCGTCTCAAGATTCTCGATGGATAACCGGTATGCTTTATATCCGTTCAGTCACTCTTCATTGCGACTTATTGTTGTGTACCTTCTACCTTCATTAGGGCAATCGGTAAGATTTGCGCATCCTCGCTACGGGCAAAGTATGGAATTGAACTGACGTTTTTGCGCAGATATCCGTCAACGGTGGGATTTATTTTGACTGATAACGAGTCGATCGAAGGAGGATGTAATAATGTATTGTACCTAGTCGTTATGTAACCTGGGTCTGGATATATGTAAGGTCACTATATGAACTGTAGGATGTCATCTAGCGCCGAAGTGGTGCATAATCTAGCTCATGTGATCATGTTCCACCGAGGTTGAGTAAATGAGATTGAGAAACTCAAGGAGACACACATAGCAGCACGGTCATGGTGAGTCGTCATTTCGTTACGGTCTGGGAGCGAAGGTGTCGCATTCGAATCTCTTTGAAACACGTACCTATCTATAATTCGGTCGTATAGCAAGGTACAAAGCCGCTGGGTCTCCTCCTCTCCATTCCATTCGTCACTTTTAAATAGAATAGGCTGTAATGGCGTCGTCAAAGGCCTGATTAACGGCGTCAACCATGGCTAGACCAGCCGGCCTGGTAGTATTCTGAAAGAGCTGTTATTATATCCAGACTCCATTAAATGTGTGTAAACGTACGTTTGCACCGGGGAGCACAGTTTGTTGGAAAGCCTGAGACTCGGTCTTGACGTCAAGTATGAGCTGACGCACAAACAAAGCTATGCCTGGCACTGGGATGGCAGCAACAATATCCTTCTTTGCCACTGCATCGTTCATGGCTGTTACAATGGCGGACTGAAGAGTTTCACATACAGAGAAAGCATCTTTGATGTGATGCGGAGGGACTGGCTTGGACATTGCGGTCTGCCAGAACAATTGTGTTTCTGAGGGAGAGGAAGGTTGACATATGTTTGGCTTACCTTGATATTTCTGGTCGTAGACCTTATATCGTCGACAATACCCCGAGCAGCATAATGGATTCCCTTCCCGACAAGAAAATGAGTAATATACAAATGACCACTTGACATGGGTGCGCTCACTAAGACGCTTTTGGGGTCGTTGGGGGACTTGAAAGCTTTAATGCTGTCGGCCAACGCGTTGCCTTTTAAAACCAAGTCTTGGATATCAGAAAGAGCTCGATCTGCAGTGGTGGCAATGACCAGAAGAAGGCTCGAGAGTGTAACAATGCTGATATAGAGCTTCATGATATGAGAATGTTGGTAAACTGTAATATGAAAGTCGAAGTTTTATGGGGTTCGAAGCTTTCGAAGCCCACTTTTGTATCCCTACGCTCAGAGCCGATTCCCAACTCTAGACGCACGATTATAATCATAGGATGCACCAAACTGCACATGTAAGGGTGGCATCGAGTCAACTTGGTCAGTAGTTACAACGAAACCTGTCAGAGATAGGATATCCGATGAACAATGACCCGATGGTACGCTTCTCGAACACATCGTGAGTGCTCATTAATATTAGTGCCATTAGTCACACGAGCGGGCACCCGTAGTACACAGATGATACATCCAATTGTAACTGCGCTAAGTAATAAGCCTCTGGGATAGTAGAAATATGGTTCTACGTAGTAATCCACTAGTATGACCAATTGATAAGGATGCAACGCCGAATTGTGTGGCCGCTTTCCTGGATGCGATACTCATCAAGGCCAAGAGTAGAGGAGATTCAGGGTCATAGTGACTGAGACTGTCTAGAAAATGGAAAATTACCATGGTAAAAGTGAAATGAGGAGAGGTATCCACACCTGCCAAGGTCTTTGAGCAAGTCTGGCGCCGAAGCCTGCAGCGTCGAACACACTCTCATTAATTACGACTAGCAGCGAATCACTGTCAGAGCAAAATGGATTGCAAAGTCAGGGAAGTAAATAGGTGCATTCAGATTGTTCCGGTCGAGATCATAGTCTTTCCGATAAAGATAGAGCGTGTTGATGGTGAGAAGCATTTTCATCTGCTCCGAGTCCATAGATATTCGACCGGGGCAGTGGTAAAAAGCCGCCTCGAGTGGGCAACCGGCCACAGTGCAAATTTAAAATCCCAATGAGATAAGGCTCGGCTGATGACATAAAATGAACCGCATGACCACCGTACGCAGCATAAGCGCCCGCTCACTAGCAGGCGCAACATATGAACATTTTCTCGATTCGAATCAAATACAAATACATTAGTTCTGGAATATGAAGGTTACGCGATGAGCACTTGATTGCATTCGGACTACCCCCCTCGTTTAGGCGCTTAGGCAGAATATGCAGCAATGGCACGCGCAAATTCCGTGTTAACGTTGTTGATCATAGCCATGCCAGGCGATCTAGTAGTATTCTTGTTGTAATATTACTCGAATATTCTAGTATATACTTTACATTTTATCTTACTAATATTCGTCTTGGTAGTTACTCTTAGTTTACTACATAGTAGGAGAACATTCTAGATACAATTTCTCCTCATGTATATAAGGCCTCGAGTTGGGCCATCTAATATTGAATAACATTCTCTCTTTACTCTACTCTCTATACACTCTGCGCACAATAGGTTATGGGCCCCGGCCCTAACTAAATATCGACACTTGAAACTCGAATCGAATTATCGCCCATCCTCGCTTATCTAATCTTATCTTATCACACTGTCACCATGCCAGAAGAATACTCGACGATTAACGGATACCGAATTGAACTGCTGAAGGCTACGAATTGGCTACCATGGAAGCAACGGATGCTTGCGGTGCTTCGTGACCTTGGACTGGAGAAGTACATCAACACAGATGCTCCAGGATCAGACAAGGAATTGAACAAGTTGACAGCCGAGGAGAAGAAGGCACAGGAAGAATGGCTTGTTGGTGATGCCAAGGCCAGAACACGGATTGAGCTCGCTGTTGGAGACAGTGAGATGATCCACATCAGCGGTGCAACTACAGCACGACAAATGTGGAGACAACTTTCCTAGGTCAAAGAATCAAAGGGTCGACTGGGAATTTTAGCTACACGCAGGCGCCTATTCCGACACATTGCACAGGAAGATTTCGACATGGTAGAACATGTCTCGTACCTCCGACAGCTCCAAGCTGAGCTACATAACATGGGACATTTGATCCCTGATGAAGATTTCGCCAACATTCTCATCACCTCCCTACCCGAATCGTGGGATTGGTTCACTGGAAACTATCTTCACTCGACAGGCAACAAGGTATCAGTTACCTCGTATGAACTTGTAGCCATCCTTATGGAAGAATACCATCACCGAAAAACTCGAAGTGAAGACACTGCTGTTGCAACAGCTCTACAATTCAGCAAGAACAAGAAATCCGGATTCAAGGGTGGAAGGAATCAGGGAAAGGGTGATGGAAAGGGAAAGGATGATATGGAATGTTACAATTGCCACAAGAAGGGTCATCTCAAGAAGGATTGTTGGGCGAAAGGGGGAGGATGAGAGGGACAGGGACCAAAGGGACGAAGGGGGGAGCGTGCAAATCAAGCCGACGAAGGCACACCTATTAATTCATCACTAAACGACACAGCATATTTATCGCACGCCTTCGTATCAGACAATACATATGATATTTCGAAGTATGATTGGTTACTTGACTCGGGCGCTACATCACACATATGCACCATTCGAGACGCATTTGTTGATTTCCGACCCCTCAGTAATTATACCCTTGGTGGAATTGGACCAGTGGATTAGTGTTGTTGTCGAGTCGAGTTGAACTCGTTTAAACGAGTCGAGTTGTGAACGAGTTGCAACTCGTTTGGTTCGAGCGAGTCGAGTTGAAACTCGCGAGTTATCGAGTTTTAAACGAGTTTACACACGATCCATGTGACTTCACCAGGGAAGGGGAAATTCTATTGAGCTTTGAATAATAATACTCGCATAGACTTGAATACCACTACATAATACATTAATATTAGGCTTTAGCTATCTATTGCAACATCAAGTCTTCGTGATTTTCATGAGTACTAGCCTTGCATAACTCAGAATAACCATTGACAGTATGAAGAGGTTTAAGTAGGGGTTGATTCTTTGACATAATAATGAGTGATCCTTGTGCCAACTTGTGATAAAGGACAGACATATGTAACATCAGAGAGGCTAATTTTAAATTGCAAGATATGGATATGGGTAGTCAGGAGGTCCTGCAAAGAAAGGGAAACGACGATAGCTGCCGGATCAACAGTGAGTCGCTCAAGATCCTCTACCCCTTGCTGTGATGATTGAACTTGAAGAAGTAGATGGTAAATGTTGACAACTCAAATGCTGTACGATGCCGAGGTGACCCTTCATATATTATTATAATTTATCATGGGGCAAATTGCAATGTATACTCTTGTATACTGTATCTTAATCTACATGTTTTTCACCTAATATGACTAACCAAGTTACACCTACAATAAAAATATACCATGTATTTATGGAATTCCAGGACATCCAACAGTTTCGCTACGACTGTACGTCAGCTTGGGTTGAGCCTTCGTCACCCTGCGTCCCTGGCAAGGGTTCTGTCAAAACAGAGCGATGCCATTGGCTGCGGTGATCACATGTGTTGAGCGAAACAAACTAACGAGTGAACTCGTTTAGACCGAGTTGAACTCGATCAAAACTCGCATAAACGAGTTTAACGAGTTTTTCAACTCGACTCGACTCGCTCGACTCGACAACAACACTACAGTGGATGCAACTGTTGAAGGCCGTGGAACAGTCATCGTGAATTTTGTGGTAAATGGGAATACTTTCAGGCACACACTCAGGGACACACTCTATGTTCCTGAGGCACCGAACTGTCTTGTCTCAGTCAGTCACTTCGATGCATCTGGTGGAAAGGTGGACTTCGAAGATGGAAAATGTTATTTGCGGGACAAAGATAGACGAACCATTGGGATGGGCAAGGTTGCAAGCAGGTTATACAAACTATATGCTAGAGCTCAATTGGTGGGCAAGGATTCGGCACATCTCGCATCAATACCGAAGCCAACTTGGGATGAATGGCATCGTCGTTATGGACACATTGCTGTCTCAACACTCGAAATCCTCAAGAATGCAAATCTTGTTGATGGATTACACCTTGATGAATCATCAGTCCCTTCACCTACCTGCGAATCATGCATCAAGGCCAAACAATCCCGTCGAAAATATCCCAAAGAAGCACAACACCGATCAGAAATACCAGGAGAAAGGGTAATGTCTGATGTGTGGGGTCCTGCTGGAGTTCAGTCAGTGGGAAGGTGGAAGTACTATATCTCATTCACAGATGACTGCACACGTTATGTGCATGTACTATTTTTGAAGCACAAATCGGATGCATTCGAGCGCATCAAGGGGCATGTGGCTATCATGAAGAACACATTTGGCAAGGTACCAAGATTCGTACGCTTCGACAATGGCAAGGAGCTTATAAATGCTCAACTCAAGAAATATTTCGAATCGGAGGGCATCATCATTGAGCCAACAGCACCATACTCGCCATCACAAAATGGATTTGCTGAGCGATTTAATCGAACCTTATTGGAGTTGGCACGGGCGATGTTATTCGAGAAGAACCTGCCTGTATTTCTCTGGGACGAGGCAGTGGCTCATGCAGCCTATCTTCGAAATCGAGCGCCAACATGAGCATTAAAGGGTAAAACCCCTTATGAAGCATGGTTTGGACGACGTCCTGATATCTCACACCTTCGAGAATTTGGCTCCGAGGTCTGGGTACTGGATGAACGACAGGATCGAACCAAGTTAGACCCAAAGTCACGCAAAATGATATTTGTGGGCTTCATGGATGGCGCTAAGGCTATCAGATATTATGATCCTGGTACCAGAAATGTCAAGGTAACCAGGAACTTTGCATGGAATGAAAACGAGGCAGCACAGCGGCTGGAATATTCTGAACAGCCTGGTTTGCAGTCTGAGGGGGAGATTGGACGTCCTAATCATGTTCCAGACTTGCAAACTGTTTCAAGCCATGATATATCACCTCAGAAGACACAATGTGAAGCTCAAGACACACCAGGGACACGCCAGTTACGCCCAAGGAACGAAGAAATAGATTACAAGAAAGCAAACAATCCCAATGCTAGAACACCTGCAGCTCGATTCAACCAACCCCCTGGACGCTATACACCAACTCCAGACCGATCCCCACCGCCTCAGTTGCCACCTGATGTTACAAGACCAACAGAATCATCCAGGGCGAAGCAGAAGACGTCTGAACGCGCCAACATCGCCTTTGAAACAGTTCTGAATGAAATCCTATTCGAGGCGGCATTCACATCGAAGGAAAATGAACTTGACTTGCCCAGGACGTATGAAGAAGCTATAAACGGACCTGAGGGACCACAATGGCGAAGGGCAACACAAGAGGAGATCAATACTTTGGGAAAAATGGGTACTTGGAAGTATGGAAAACTCCCAAGGAATAGGAAAGCGATTGGATGTCGCTGGGTATTTGCAAAGAAGCGAAACGAGAAGGGTGAAGTCATTAAATACAAGGCAAGACTTGTCGCTCAAGGATTCGCTCAGAAGCCAGGCACGGACTATTCGAACGACGGCACATTCGCACCTGTTATGCGATTCGAAACGCTTCGAACACTATTAGCGCTCGCAGCTGTCAAAAAATTGGAAGCTTCGTCAGTTTGACATTAAAGGAGCTTACTTGCATGGTCACCTTCGTGAAGAACTTTATATGCAGCAACCACCCGGATTTTCGAATGGAACGGACGATGTCTGTGTCCTCCGACGTTCGCTTTATGGTTTGAAGCAAGCAGGGAACATATGGAACCGAGAACTCGATGCAAAGCTTCGAAACTTGGGATTCACGCAGCTGAAGTCGGACTACTGCTGCTACATTCGTCGTGTCGACCCAGAATTCACAGTATTAGTAATATGGGTCGACGACATTATCTCATTCTCAACTACAGACGCTCTAAACGATCGCATTGAGCGTGAACTTCAACAATACTTCGAAACGAAGTCTCTTGGGCAACCTGACATTATTCTAGGCATCAAAATCGAACAGGGAGACCATATCATTTCATTATCTCAATCTCACTACATAGACAGTCTCCTTAAACGATTCAGACTTGAAGATGCACTCCCCGTCAGCACCCCGATGGACCCCCAAGTCAAGTTGGATGATTATTCTAAGCTTGACCATCCAGGAACCAACTCAGATGTACCAGATAGGGTCCAGAGCAGTTATTCAACGCTCATAGGCTCTCTTATGTATCTGGCGCTCTGCACGCGACCTGATATCGCATTCAGTGTCATCAAGCTTGCCCAATATTCATCAAATCCTAAACCCGAACACTGGACTGCAGTTAAACAAGTATTCAGATACCTAAAGTACACTAAGCACACTAAGGAACTGAAACTCACATATGGCGGAGAACCCGATTTATTGACCCCTGATGTCAACTTCTACTGTGATGCAGATTGGGCCAATAATTATGACCGCAAGTCAACCAGTGGCTATGTAGTCACTATTGCTGGTGGAGCTGTGGCATGGAGCGCAAAGAAACAGGCGACTATTGCACTGTCAACTGCTGAAGCCGAGTACATAGCGGCCACTCACGCTACCAAACAAGTTCTATGGCATCGATCATTGCTCAAAGAACTTGAATTTGATTGCCCAACAACCTCAACAATATTCTCGGACAACCAAGCTGCTATCTCGATAGCTCACCACCCCGAGTTCCACTCTCGAACCAAACACATTGACATTTCAGTTCATTTCCTCCGTGATCACATTGACAAAGGTGATCTAAATATTGTTTATATTAATACGCATGATAATCTCGCGGACTTATTTACCGAAGGACTCAACCGTGATACTCATGGACGACTTACTCATGGTATTGGACTCATATTCGAGTAAGGGGGAGTGTTGGAATATTACTCAAATATTCTAGTATATACTTTACATTTTATCTTACTAATATTCGTCTTGGTAGTTACTCTTAGTTTACTACATAGTAGGAGAACATTCTAGATACAATTTCTCCTCATGTATATAAGGCCTCGAGTTGGGCCATCTAATATTGAATAACATTCTCTCTTTACTCTACTCTCTATACACTCTGCGCACAATAATTCTAGATCAACAGTTTATATGTCAGATGACGCTTCAAACCAGAGGTGTGGAAGACTCACATCTACACCAGCTAGCAAAGCTTGTTGGAACGCTTCCGACTCAGTCTTCAGATCCTCTAAGTCCTTGCGAACAGTCGAAGTTGTGCCCGGGATAGGCATAGCAGCAACAGTGCCCTTCTGTGCCGCGGCATCTCTCAAGGCAGCTACGATAGAGTCCTGAAGGCCCTCACATAGGGACAACGCATCCGGGACATAGCTTGGAGGAACAGGCTGCGAGGTTACAGCCTGTAATGGCCATGGTTGTAGTGAGCAATCCAGCGTGAAAAAATAAAATAAAATCAATAACGGACCTTGTTGCAGCGTCGATGTCCGAGAGAAGGCTTCGAGCAGCGAAATGAATGTTCTACACAACAACCAAAACAACATGTTAGGTCATTGGGGCATTATTCGGAAGGGTAGTATTTACCCAGGCGCTTGTAAGGTCAGTGGGGGACTTGAAAGCCTTGATGCTGTTGTCCAGCGCGTCGGCTTTCGAGGTTAAAGTCTTGATATCGGAGAGGACTTGTTCGGGGGTGGTGGCCAAGGCACGAAGAAGGCTGGAGAGGAGAATGAAACTGAAAGAGAGCTTCATGAGGAGAACGTTCGATGATGCTGATGAGGTCAAAGCCCTCGATTATGCTGGCTTTTATATCCCAAGGCTCCTACATGATTTGATAACGAAAGATTCTGGAATTCGCTTTAGGGATAAGGCTTCCCCAACTGTGGAGATAAAATTACATATTGGCAGGGCGCCAAACCGGCGATTTATGACAGCAAACCCGTTAGACAATACTGTTTGACATATTCGCTGCAAATTCGCTCTAGCAAACGCTTCTGGGGTATCTCCAAAGGCCGGTTAGCAACCTAAGCCAGGGAGGAAAAAGGAAAACATTTGCCAGTCATTTTCCGTGGACATATTCCAGAGGCTGTCCAAGTATTTTGTTGCTCCCACTCCCACACAAAGTTCAGCTTGTCTCGACTCAGTCAGAAGCAATGGGGCAAAAGAGAGCTAAAAACGCTAGCTTGCCAACTTACTTGAAAAAATGTGTACCAAGTCAATATTGGCGAATCTTCTAGTTCCCTCCTCGAGAAATCAGGACGCCGGTGGTATCCACTCTGGCTGTTCATAACATGTTCGATGGTTAATTTTATGCTGCGATAGACGAATAACAAAACATAAGAGGTCAAGCTAACCACATTGGAATGAGTGATTGACGACCCACTGTTTGATCCATATGTGAGCAGGAGGAATGCAGGGAAACAAAACGTAGGTCACCGAAGGTCGCAACACGATTGTGCGGTGCTCGAATTATACCATGATAGCTCAGAGTTTCATCGGGCCTTCAGAGGCGGACACTGTAATCGCGACATGAGCTTTGGATATTCGAGGGTGAGGTGTTCATCTCACCAGTCCATCGGGTTTCCGCACAGGGGAACATCAAAAGCCATTCTGTCCGTGTAGAAGTTCCGAACATAGGAATCGCGCGGTGGAGTACTACAGAACCACTTACGGCCATGTCAGGTAATCAAGAACACTACAATTCATACTGGTCCAAAGTTTCCGTCGCTCAAAAATATGCCCCCAACCTAACCTGAGCTGAGTACGCAGTAAAGACCCAAGACAAAGCACAAATCTGTAACAAGGAGGGAACTCAAATCTTTTGAACATTAGAGCAATGAGGTCGATATGATAAAGGCAAAGTAGGGGATAAGGATATGGCTAATAGAATGTTGGTGTAGAGGGGAATAATATTACAAAGCAAAAAATTCCAAGAAAAACAAGATCTAGGAAAGATCCATGTCATCATCTTCTGGTGATGTACTAGGGCCAGCATTCTGCGTTGAAGGGGTTTCCTCGCTTTCGTTGTACCACTGCAAGTCAAAAAGTTCTTCCTCGGGTATATCGTCAAACTCAGCTATGGCTTCCAGTTTAGCGTATTCTTCGGCATAGGCCTGGAGCTCTTCGTCGTCAAGGACTGCTGGGTCAAAATTCTCCTCTGAATCTGGTGGTTCGTTCCAAAATTCGGGGTCCGCGGGTTCAGAGATAGGGCTGTTTGAGACCACAGGTGTCTGTCGTACATTCCGCGAAGGTGGCGTGATGAAAGCAGACGGGTTAAACTGAGTACGAGAGCTTGAGGGGGTTGCCAGAGGTCTGGAATAACGGTAGGAACTTGAGGTAGCCACTTGTGATGGGCTAGCCATCGATGTAGTGCCTCTGGTCGCCGATGAAGAGCGCAAATCGGTCGAGCTGACCGCTATATTCAGGGAGAAGAACAAGTTAGCTTAATATTTTGACTTTTTTAAAGTTGAGGACCAGCCGTCCAAACTCACGTTTGGAGAGTTCTCGCTCCCATTCGCCGATATCCTCCAAATCAGGATCAAAAGAAGACCCTACTTCATCGTAGTATGAAACTTGATACGCGTGTTGTTGTGACCGGTTGGTCTGTCTAAGGATGCGACGGAATAGCTAAGGGTTCATGTTGTTAGCAACACCACTCTAGGAATTCCAACAGATTATAAAATGGAAAAAAAGCTTTTTAAGAACGCAATAGAAACCACACAAGGGTCATACAGTTACGAAAATGAAGAATAGGCATACCTCGTCCTGCATAAGAAATTCGTCGTTCTCTTCCTGGTCATTACCCAGGTCCATGGCGTCTTCTGCTTGCCCCATAGCTGAACGCTTCCCCTTAATCGCTCTTTCCCTAGCATTTGTGGCCCTCTCTAGACATCTCGCCATGAATCTATCGCGTATGAACGCCTTTTGGGAGTCAATGTTACTACCCGTGGGGTTGCCGGTACTAAAAAGGCGCGACCGGTATGCCTTTGAAGACATCGACTTGGGTGGGCCACTAGCGACGCGACCTCCAGTTGTTGGTGTTGATGGACCACGCCCTAAGGACTTGTATTGCGATTTTCTTCTGGCTTGAACGTCTAAGAGAGGTGATGACTTGGGTGATCCTGGTGAGCTTGACCTGATGTCAAACTCTTCATGCTCAAATTCCACAAGAGGCGATGAGTTTAGAGGTCTGAAAGCCAAAGGGTTCCTGGACGTCGATGGCGTTGACGGGTAAAGAAAAGATGGGCTTGACGATTGCATTTGGGTCATGGAAGTTGTGGTGAAGGTTGTCGAAGCAGACGAGACCGGTCAAAGCCAAATGCTCTTGTGACGCGACGTTTGTTACAGGTCACATGACAACGTGATCAATCAACGACGCGTCAAGCGCGTTTGCCTCCTATTCAAGTTCTATTACCAAACCTGAAAGCATGACTTACTCTCACGGATTTGTGTGCCTCTCCACGATCATTTCGTGATATAATAGGACAAACACATAGTATAAGTGTAGAATAGCTATCGTTACTGTCACCTTTTTGACATGCTTCAACAATTGTTCAGCTTAACGGTAAGCGCCAAAAAACTGCACCACTGAGTGTAAGTGTTGCCTCTTTGAACAAGACTATACGGGAAATTCTTGTAGATCTTCTGTAGAAGTCGCTGGCTCTTTTTGACTAATTCCTTGCAACATATACTCTGCACAAGTATTTGACAAGGTGAGTCAGGGATGAGATAGAGACCCGAAGGACACAGATCCCAAGCTCACGGCACCATACTCCCACATCTTCAGTCAGTCTCTGGAGTCAAGCTACAAGCCCCATGAGGGTTTCAATGTGTATTCAGTCTCCCTCTAACGTTCAACAGTCGTAAGCAGTCTCTTCTTTTTCGCTCCAGGTCGTCATCTGAGAAGAGAATGCCCTAACGTCCAGATGCTGTTCCTTATTACCATACAATAGAACCGTGTTGTAGCCGACAGCTAAGCTAATTTAACCGGGATATTCTATCCCTTGGCTTATAAAAGGGCCTCAACACAGAAGGAGTAAATCCAATGAGACACACTGCAGTGCCAGTGGGTTTATACTCCGCATTACACACAACCTTCTTGGCAGATTAATAGCACCGTTATCATTTTAACCGAAAGATAATCACTGCTTCTCAAGCTGAGTACCCCGTTTAAAGAAAAGTAACCATAATCTCATAGTTGGTAACCGCACTTAAATGACATGTGCCCTCTATCCACTGGCAAGGTGCATGGCCAAATGTAACACTTGTTATTGGCGTTGAGTTGTATATCGGTATCGAGCACCCAAAGCTACACATACATGACTTCCCAATTTTTCAGAATGTACACAATGATAACGGTATATCAATCGCGACCGCAAAATTCGAATTCTTACTCGAACAGGTCGTCGTCGTAAAACTACAATCAAATTTGACAAAGCTACCCACATCCATGTGTGGCTATGTGAGTTCTCAACTGAAGTCCTCCAAAGCATCCTCCACGACACCCTTGTATAGGGTTTCATCCAACGTTCCATCGCTTCTGTAAACTTTGATCGTATATTTGTAAGTCTGTGATCGAAAATCGTTCCCATCCAATTAGTAAAAAATAAATGAGTTGCATGACTTCCGCACATTGGTTCCGCCAGGGTTTAGTGGAGATGAAAATCGTCCTGGCTGAGCGACGTACACCTTCGTCCCTGCCTCTAACTTTGTCGAGAAAGGCATGGTCTCGACATCCTCTACGAGCATGAGGGTTTGGCCCGTATAGAATCTGGCAGACGGAGGCTACAAATAGACCGTAAGTGGCTAGTGGCGGTAGAAACGAAGGGACATTCGTACCATGTTTCCTTGGTTCAAGTCTAAGGCGATAAAGGTTTGAGGAACGAGGAGTGGTGGTATCGAAAGATTAATATATCTATATCTATCGCCGATGTGTTTCTTTCTGAGGCCAATCACTAACAACTTGTGAACCGCTGCATTAAGGCAAATGACTACTTAGCTTCTCCGACGGTGACTTCAGGTTGTTCCATTGGCTTGTAATAACATGTGGTGCATCGTTAAACATTATGCATTACGCGTGACGCTTGAATAGATTGATTGCTTTCCGCATCGCCAACTCAAAACGCAGTTCAAACGTTCAAAATTCAAAGCCTCGACTTAATACAAGTGTTGATACCTTAATTGGGACTTTGGGTTTATAAAGGGCCCTAGGAATTCAGACGTGAAAGGACTTGTCAATTGTCTAATTGATGCAGTTGCACCTGTGTTCTTACCCCATAGGTAAATTGCTGTTGTACACACCCATGAGAAATTTCCGACACTTTCTAACTCCGAAAGTTGCTCCAAACTTCCAATATCGCGTCGCATGGAATCACGTTTGTGGGGTCGTCCTGTCCTTGTCATTCCGACAGCTGTGGCTTTGGCCTCTTTGGTGGTAGTTGTATATCAAAACATGGGAATATGGCCTTCCTGGTTTGATGAACTGCGACTGAAGTTCCAGGCAAGAAAGCTGAAAATACCCATCCCCCTCGACATCGACAGATGGCGGTGTAAAGGGATCAATTTGTTCGACGATGCTATTCTGTACCGCGAGGTAGACATCAATAATTCGTGGTGGGACTTTCTGGGTAGTGTCTGGCGCAATAGAGATTATGAGCTGTACGTGTTACGAGATCCCAAAGACAGCGAGACTTTCGTACCAGCTCCTCTCGATGGAAAACCCCAAACCCTTCAGATGTACCCATATGCGCGACGCCTGTATATGAGGAACCGTGATGCAGAGTTCCATTGGGTATGTTTTTCTTGCATCAAAGATGATGCGCATATTAACTGATTTATTCCTTGAGACACCGTGTATTAGAGCCGCACGCGACAGTTCCGGCAGGGATGTTGTCATCCGGTGGGTATTCACGTTATCTGGAACGATCATGGTGTGAGGGGCTGATATATGAATGTGAGATAGAGTTGTATCTAACAAATCTAACCCAACAATGGAATTGCGGATCCTGCGATATTTGAGTAGCTCGGTTCTATGTCAAGACCCTCGCAATATCACCATACCAATTCTTGATGAACAGGAAATTTACGGACTCGTTTTCGTTGTGATGCCCAGGTATGCTTCTTCTGGTTTACAGACATGCTGATTGATTCACAACACTTCTCAGGTGGGATCATGCCTGGCAGCATGATTTCGGAACAGTAAATGAACTTATGGACGCTTCGGAAGCGTTCCTCAAAGTATGACTGTCAAGCCTCAGTACAAATATGTTACTAAGATGGCTTCCAGTACCTTGAGTTTCTGCACGAGCACCGGATTGCCCACATGGACCTACACCGCGATAATACAGCCATAAACACCATCGTTCACTGCACGGCTTCGTTCGAAAAGGGTCTCCGAGAACCACAAGCTACCCGCTACGCTGTCTACGACTTCGGAGAGTCATATATGTACCCTCTTGATACCCCATTAGACTCAGTTCAGGAGATCCGTGAAGGAGCTGGCTGGGGGATCGCAGGGTTAATTGAACCCAATGTCCCATTTAATCCATTCCAGGTCGATGTCGCTGCAATGGGGAGGATAATAGCATCTGGATTACGGGTATGTATATCTCTATCGTTTTTGTTCAGCAACGATATTGAATGACATCGATTATAAAGATAATGGAAGATGTTATCCCAGAGTTTGTTCCATTTGTCGAGGGCATGTACAACGAAGATCCGAAGAAGCGTCCCACTGCTCATGGGGCGTTGTGCCAATTTCAACACATACGCGCCAATCTCACAGCGGAGCAGGTAGCTGCACCTGTTCGGGGAATATTCTGGCACTCAGTCGATGGTTCGTCGATGTTTTATATTTCCAGTGTGATCACATCCGCCAATATTAATCCACAGGAGTGGTGCTCAAGAGGGAGTTCAGGCAAAAGAAGAAAACATAATAGAAACATAATAGGTCATGACACACTGTGCCTCGGGTGACTTGTACAGTTCGTGTAGTATTCAAATTCGGCTGGGACTCGGAGACGAATTACGAGTCAAGAAGGGGCAAGGATGAAGGTGATGTTTGTAATGTCTATTACTGCAGTGGCTTTTGACTGTCAGCTCTCCCTCCATTTTAACCGAGATTGCCCAACCTTAGTCCCTCTCGCCACCTTCCGTAACTTAGGTATGGCAATAAATTGAAAAAATTAGGCGATAGTTGCGCGCACATTTATGATGTACGTGAGCTCCGTGACTGTCATGATCTACACATGTGAATAGTTGCGACCAGATGGGCATCAGTCAGCGTCGAAGAAGTAAGTACCTTCTTCAAGTTCTTGCTCCCATGTTGCCTCTGGATGAGGCAAGCGCAAGCTGGAGCAGGCGCGACAGCGAAAATTATTCAAGATACATAAACTAGTCGTTCCCGCATAAGCACGTCAGACGTCACCAGTCTACGCGTCAAGCGCGTCGCCTCCTATTACCAAACCTGGAAGCATGACTCACTGCACGGGATACACATGCCTTCTCATTCAAGCGCTGAGATACTTCGTACAAAATACTACTGTAACTCTCATATAGTTAGCTACCGACTATTCTCTTGATCTGAAGACCTGAAGGATGTTTGAACACAATTGGGGGGTTGATGTTCTTGAATCCCCACAGATTCTTGTGAGCCAGGGGACTTTAAATGGTGTTGGTGCGGCAGGTCTGCAGCCCCATCTGCTTCATTAGATTAGAAAGTTGCCTTTACCTTTTTTTCTCTCGAACAATCGTCAATGAGAGAGTAGACGATACTAGTACCCACCCACTCGTCCTGCTAACATCTGACGTACTTGTGAGGAAGTTCTCAGGACGTAGGTCCAGAGATGGAGTTAAAATTCTGACTATGCCGCGTTGGCATACGCGAGGTCTGGAATTACTCACTCATAAGTAGCACCACATGAGTTGTGCATTGTCTTGCGGTACCACTACATGCGACCATCTGTTCATCTTGATAGATTAATAGCGCCGTTATCATATTTTGGTGAGATAATCTGTGCTTCTTGATCTGAGAGCCGCTTTAATCAAACGTTGCAGTGACGTCCGTCATGCCCACTCAGTTCAACGGATTGCTGTATGTCGCGAGCCTCATTGTTGTTGATGCGGCTGATTCAATCAATGGGCAGGCTTTTTGCCTTAGAACCGGTTTCAATGTATGCCGCCTTCGAGTACAAAATAGCTTTCATTGATATGCGCCGATCTTGATATAGTAGTCATTACATCAGGCCCTCTTCGAATTCGAACCTGATTGCTTAATCTATTGACTCCATAACGTCCTCCGCGATTCCCCAATATCGAGCACTGTCCAACGATCCGTCTTCTTTGACAATTTGGACTGTATATCTATAAGTCTAAGATTGGTGTTTTAGTATCTGCAGTCAATCAAGAATTGCTTTGATGAAGTACGCACACTTTTTCCTCCAAGAGATCGACCGCCTTCGGAATATCTTCCTGGACGAACAATACGGACTTTGGTTCCGGCATCGATCTTCAACGAGAATGGCATTGCATTCTCCACATCCTCAACTAGGTATACAACGTCGCCTTCGTTAAACCTTGGAGACTGGAACTAACAGTTTGGTTGTGAGTAACCCGCATTTATGGAAGAACAACTGCGTACCATATTTTCGTTATTTTGCGGTGATAGAGGAGATTTGAGGATGAAAGAAGGGAGGAGTGACTTCGAATGCTTATGAAGAGTGTCTGTTTATCTCAAGACAAATAGGACCAAGACTTCTGTCAAGTGAACCAGCCAAGTAGAGTGAGGCTATAAGAGTGCGCCCTAAAATACCCCATTGAGCCTTTGCTATAAAGAGAGGAGATTGGCCTAAATCCCGAAAGACATGTGGCTTTAACAAATTATGAATGGCTCACTGCGATGCGAAACGGTTTCGAATGACCTTCATTTGCGCGTTGCTAACTCTATAATAACCCCATAAGCAAGGATGCATGGGCTCAGTCGTCTTCTTGCTCGAGTTCTGGGGCTGGTATGTGTCTGGGAAATTTCAGCAAACATGATTGGACATTTTTGTAACTCCGAATGTTGCTTTTCGACTCCCATCACAAAGATGGAGCGACAGTTATGGCGGCGTTCTTCCTTCATTGTCCCTGCAGCTGTGGTGTTGGCCTCCTTGGCTTTGCTCAGATTTCAAAAAATGACCTTCTGGTTCGACGAACTGCGACTGAAGCTCCAGGCACGTAGGCTAAAGACACTCATCCCATTGGATATCAATCGATGGCGGTGTAAAGGGCTCGATTTGTTTGACGACGCAATTCTCTATCCCGAGGTCGCAATCAACAATTCATGGTGGGACTTGCTAAGTACTGTCTGGCGCAACAGGGGCTACATGCTGTACGTGTTAGAAGATCCCAGAGATATTCAAGGCTTCATACCGGCACCAATCGATGGAAAGCCCGAAACCAAGCAGAGGTACCCATACGCCCGACGTTTATACGAGAAAAATGATCAAGCCCTCCTTGCTTGGGTACGTTTAGAGGTCAATGGGCATTATATCTCTCACGTATGTATTTGATCTTTATAGGTGCCATGCATTCGGGGTGCGCGCGATAGGAATGGAAGGGACGTTGTCATCAGGTTAGAATCTATCTTGTCTTGTTCACTTCAGCGTGATTTGACACATAGGATGGGTCTAGGATCGTATCGAGCAGTTTGAACCCAACAACCGAACTGCGAATTCTGCGACACTTGAGAAGCTCTGCCGTCTCTAAAGACCCTCGGAATATCACCATCCCGATCATTGACGAACAGGAAATTTACGGGCTAATATTCATTGTCATGCCTAGGTAGGTATGTCTCTTTCGTCATGACAGTTACAAAAGCTAATTATGTTGTAGGTGGGACCATGCCTGGAATCATGACTTTGGGTCGGTCAATGAACTAATGGACGCGTCGGAAGCTTTCCTCAAGGTGAGAATGCCCCTAGTCATCCGAGCAGCATATGAGATCTCCTTAACATTTGGTACAGTACCTTGAGTTTTTGCATGAACATCGCATCGCCCACATGGATCTACATCGTGATAACACGGCAATAAACACTATTGTAAGCGTCGGGAGCTCGTATACAAAAGGTTTGCGGCGCCCCGATGACACTCACTATGCCGTCTTTGATTTCGGAGCGTCTTACATGTACCCTCGTGACACCCCCTTGGACTCTGTTCAGGAGGTTCGCGATGTGGTCGGCTGGGGAATCGAAGGGCTAGTTGAGCCCAATGTCCCTTTCAACCCATTTCAAGTTGATGTTGCTGCGATGGGACGGTTAATTGCATCTGGATTGCGGGTAAGTCTGGGTCCTATTCATATATAACCAGCACTGAAATCAATGACCTCAATTTCGCAGATAATGGAAGAGGACATACCGGAAATTGTTCCGTTTGTCGAGGGCATGTACCACAAAGATCCAAAAAGGCGCCCCACAGCTCATGGAGCCTTGGGCCAATTTCAAAAAATACGCGCTGGGCTCACACCGGGGCAGGTAGCTGCGCCTGTTCGAGGTGTATACTGGCATCCAGTCTATGGTTCGTCAATGTTTTCCTTGTCTACTATGAATGCATCTGTTAACGTTCACCCACAGGAGTTACGCTCAAAAGGGAGTACAAGCAGAAAAAAGCAGGTATAACAGTCGTGTAAAACCCGCGAACTCGGTACCATGTAAGGTTTAGGTCTAGGTGGGGTCTGACAGTGTCATCACCTGCCCATTTCTTCGACCAATTCACGATCTTGAGGACTGATGCTACGTAACACATTGTTTGATCATTTTCCTCTCGTAAGTTGTCTCGTTGGCACCTCACAGAATTCAACGTTCAACTTCCATTGTCCGACGAGTCTATGATTCATGGATAGTTCATGGTTTTAGTTATATCAATTTTTACTGGGATACTCAGGACGGTGGTCGAAATTTTTGCTGAGAATGCCCATATATGAAGATCATAAGATGTATAGAGGTAATACGATTACCAGCCGATGCAGCCAACGGATACAAGGTTGTTGTTGACATTGTGGTCGCTTTAATGACGATTTTACCGACGTTGAGTTGAGTGTACATAATCCGCCAATCGTTGGACCACACACTCAAATCTTTCTACGTAACTTCGTATTATAATAAGAAACGGACTTGAGTCATTGTATACATTTAAATTTCGTAAACCCCCACTGAGTTCTCATGACTTACCCGAATCAATTCTGACTGTCGGCCGTAATCTGATCAGACATCAGACATCGGAAATCAACGTACAGGTTTCTGTAGTGAGGGGGTCCTACAGTACATGGCTGGCTTCCTTGGCTTGACGAACTTGGACTCAAGGTCTACTCTCCGAAGCTAAAAGTACCCATCCCGCTTGACATCAATAGATGGCGGTGTCAAATTAATGAACGTTAATCCGAACTAAGACTGATCGAAATCCTTCTTGACACTTTTCGAACTCCGAACCTTACTCAGACAAGTGCCATTGTATGCGAACTTGATTCAGACGGACTTCAACAGTGAGGGTCCGGGATGAGGCGAAGCCTCATCAGAGGATAAGATGCAGTGAGTAAGCATAAGCGTGTCATCATTTGACTGCATCGATGCAGCCAAACATCCGACGCGCGGGGTGGGGTTACGCCGCCTTCGCGCTCCTTCCACCCCATTCTTTCTCTCGAAACTTTTTCGCAGCGAAAAATTTTGCGCATCGTCAAAGAGAGCTCGACAAAAGCTCCATTTCTTTTAACCCGCCCGCCCACTCCAGTGCATGGGAAGGCCGCTTGGCATCCAGCTGGGATAGCCTCGGCTTGCCCTAGCGCTCTGGTCGCTTGGCGCAGCGCTTTCATCACGACGCAGACGCGAAATTCGGACGCGTTTCGCGCGAAAACCTGAGACGCGTATCGTCGAAGGTTTGACGCGTCGTGATCACGTGAGGCTTCAGATTTCACGTGCGAGTCATTTTCGGAGCGCCCGCCAAACGACCCCCGCACCCTCACAAACTATGAAACCTCACAGTTTGTTAACACTCGACATTCATCTCAGAATCGACATAAATAACGTTCAGAATCACATCATTCCTCCTTCCCCCTCACGCGGAGAAAGCTCGCAACGTATATCTTATTCAACTATAGCATGTCATCGACTTTCCACCTGATTTCCAGAGTATAGTTCCTGCATCGACCACGTAAAGCATGGAGTCTCAAAAATGGGACCTCACTATGATATCTGGGTTCGCACTTTCACCTACTATGTCCGTCGGTCTGCTTCGACTACTTACCCACTTGGGCACCGTTTTTAGCGAGAAGAAATCCAAAATCTCCACACACCCGCTTCCTCTAGACATCAATGTATGGAGAACTTTTGACCTCGGACCTGACCGTATGGATGTACTATTTGCAAGGATGAAAGAGAATCTCGAGTGGTGGCAGTATTTGGATTCGTTTTTCAAGTCGCAAGGTTATGTCCTCTGTACACCACCCTCAGCTGAGAAATGCTTTCAATTCCGCCCATACCCCCATGACGGCAAGCCTCTTCAAACTCATCAACAATGCCCACATGCGAGGCGCTTGTATGAAAAAAACATCGATTGCGAATTCATCTATGTATGTAAAATTCAGCTTTGCCACCTCTTTGTGATTGTACTCACCAAAGCGCATCGCTTATCAGCGTCATTGCCTCAGGGCTGCTCGCGATAAACATGGGCAAGATGTTGTCATTCGGTAGAGACTGCTCTTTGATTCTCGAAATTGCGATTTTCTCACAACTTCATGGGGGTAGCATTGTATCTGGACCAGAGCCTTCAGATGAGCTTAAGGTTTTGAAAAGATTAAGCTCGCGAGCTCTGTTGCGAGACCCGCGAAATATAACTATTCCTATTCTGGACTGGTTGGAATTTGGCGGACTGGTGTTTATCGTTATGCCTCGGTTTGAGCCCTCTTTCATCCATTTAGGGATATTCATGCTAATCTAAGGCACAGATGGGATCTGGCTTGGATTCACGATTTTGAAAAGGTCTCCGAGCTCATAGAAATATCTGATGTGCTTTTCTCGGTGCGTAATCGGGCTCGAGTATTCTGCCACAACATCATGAGCGAAAGTGCTGATTACAAAACGTTTTTAGTATCTAGATTTTCTCCACGATAACCGCATCGCTCATATGGATTTACATTCAGACAATACGGCTATAAACACTATTGTGCCCAAGAATACTTATAATGCCAAGGGACTAAGAGACCCAGGAGTCACTCGCTATGCGGTCTTTGACTTTGGCGCCTCTGTGGTCTACCCATACGAGACTCCTTTGGAATCCGCGACACACGTCGCAGACAACTACAACTGGGGCTTTCACGGATTACCCAGTTTGACTGGACCCTTTAATCCCTTTCAGGCCGATGTAGGAGCGCTTGGTACGATGATGGAAATTCAGTTGCGAGTCAGTGACATACACATCCGTTCTGAGCGCAATTATGCTAATCATGACAAACACTTTCATACAGGTCATCGAGCATGTAGTTCCTCAGGTGGGACCCCTTGTAGATGCCATGCGGGTTCCAAATCCTGGTGATAGGCCCACTGCTAAAGAGGTTTACCGACAGTTCAAAGCGATCAGGTCCAGTCTCACGCAGGAACAGTTGGATGCACCCATACTCACTCTCCGCTATGACCTTCACTCTCGTAAATTTCTTTCCAGCTGTTCAGAATCTATGCTGACAGGTAAATAATCAGGCACTTTTATTAAGAAACCAAAGGAAAAGCAGAACCAGCAAGCGAAATCTCGAGGCGCATAATGTGGTCAACGAACGTTGGGGTAACCCGAAGGGAGCTCGTATGGCGATTAGAACGGTCAGGGGGTAGATATATTCGCACTCACCCTGCTTCCTCGCTTTAAGTAAAATATTATCCTGTGTGTAATATTTAATCCTGAGCTGCCAAATAATGCCCCGTTCCGAGGGATGTTTTGTTACTCTCTTACACTTGGTGACCTCGACTGGGATAGTACCTTGGGTGAATTGCATAATATGCGCGGTATTCAAATTCGTCAGGTGTTATATTCTAAATTGCCCCCTTTAGCTAAGATTGTCCCAACGTTGGACCTACGTAACCTCTTCAGTAACTTACGGCGCAGTGGCAATGAATTAAATAATGAGGTAGTAATTACACCCACGATGATATAGTAGGTACATGAGCTCCCTGATTCTCATGATCGACATGTTTGAATAGTTGCGATCAGTGTCAGAGGGCATCAGTAAAGTATGCTGCCTATGACATTTTGAGAGAAACTCAGGTTCATGCAGGATCAATTGCAAATTTAAATAGATATATGTCGCCCACTGTCGAATTCGTTTCTTTCCTCGATCAACGTACCAATGAACCTAAGAGATAACACAACATTTCTCTGGTTCACGAGTCTATGCTATGGTCTTAGTTATCCGCTCTTGGATAATACATACCTCTGCCAAGTGTGTATCAGATATGTGTCAGGGAAATTCCAGTAAACATTACTAGACATTTTGTAACTCCGAAGGTCGCTTTTCGAATCCCATCACAAAGATGGAGCCACAGTTATGGCGGCGTCCTTCTGTCATTCTTCCTACGGCTGCGGTGCTGGTCTCCTTGGCTGTTCTCGGATCTAAAAAAACGACCTTCTGGCGCCCTTGGTTCGACGAACTGCGACTGAAGCTCCATGCACGTAGGCTAAAGACACTCATCCCATTGGATATCAATCGATGGCGGTGTAAAGGGCTCGATTTGTTTGACGACGCAGTACTGTATCCTGAAATTGAAATTTACAGCTCGTGGCGGGATCTATTGAGCACTATCTAGCGCAAAAAGGGCTACATGTTGTACGTGTTGCGAGATCCCAGAGATATTCAAAGCTTCATACCAGCACCGATTGATGGAAAGCCCCAAAACCAAGCAGAGCTACACATACGCCCGACGATTTTACGAGAGAAATGACCAGACTTTCCTTCCTTGGGTACGTTCAGAGCTGTAGATCATTAGCCATTTTATATCTCACTTGGATGAGGGCCATGACTTGCATAGCAATCCTGGCATTTTCCGAGGCCCTTTCGAATGCCAGCATTCGGGACGCAATGCTCCTGTTGCGGTTCAAATTGAGTTTCTCAATTGGAGCGTGCCATTTCGGGATGCCCAAGCCATTGAACTCTCATTAAACGGCGAAGCGCTTTCGGACAGGGGAAGCATCGAGTATTCTCCAAACAAGAGCACACAGTGGGGAATAGCTACACAAAATGTGTCAGGCTGATGAGGCAGTGTATTCAGACGCTGATAGCAAACAAGAGCATGCAATGGGTAAAAACCGCACAAAAAATGGCCAGAACATGAGAACGAGTCCCAAAAGGGCCTCGTAACATGTTTTATAGTTGCCATGCATTCGGGGCGCGCGCGATAGTAATGGAAGGGATGTCGTCATCAGGTGAGAACTTAGAATCTACATTGTCTTGTTCGCTTCAGCGTGATTTGACACTAGTTGGGTTCAGAATCGTATCCAACAGGTCCAACCCAACAACTGAGCTGAGAATCCTACGACACTTGAGCAGCGCTGCTATCTCTAAAGACCCTCGCAACATCACCATTCCAATCGTTGATGAACAGGAAATTTACGGGTTGATTTTCATTGTCATGCCTAGGTAGGAACGTCTCTTCCGTCATGAGAGTCCCAAATCTTAATTATGTTGTAGGTGGGACCATGCCTAGATTCATGACTTCGGGTCGGTCAATGAACTCATGGATGCGTCGGAAACATTTCTCAAAGTAAGGTTTTCCCTAGTAGCTGTACTATAGGAGATCTCATTCAAGTTAGCACCTGGTGCAGTACCTCGAGTTTCTGCATGAGCACCGCATCGCCCACATGGATTTGTATGTTGATAACACGGCAATGAACACTATTGTCAGCGTTGGGAGCTCGGATACAAAAGGTCTACGACACCCCGATGACACTCACTACGCCGTCTATGATTTCGGGGAGTCTTACATGTACCCCTTTGACACGTCCTTGGACTCGGTTCAGGAGGTTCCCGATGTGGTTGGCTGGGGAATCGAAGGGCTAGTCGAGCCCAATGTTCCTTTCAACCCATTTCAGGCTGATGTTGCTGCGATGGGACGGTTAATCGCATCTGGATTACGGGTAAGTCTGGGTCTCTTTCATGTGTAGCCGGCGCTGAAATCAATACCATTAAATCCAAAGATCATGGCGGAGGACATACCGGAAATTGTTCCGTTTGTCGAGGGCATGTACCACGAAGATCCAAAAAGGCGCCCCACAGCTCATGAAGCGCTGCGCCAATTCCAGCAAATGCGCGACGGTCTCACACCGGAGCAGGTAGATGCGCCTGTTCAGGGTATATTCTGGCATCCAGTGTATGGTTCGTCGTTGTTTTACCTGTCCAGCGTGATTGCATCGTTAATTTTTACCTATAGGAGTTACGCTCAAAGGGGAGTACAAGCGGATAAAATAAACAGGACCACAGCGTCTAGCCGGAAAAATAGGTAGCACTCTGGGTTTACATTCAGCTAGCTCCTAGGGTATTACATTGGAAGTACTGTCATACACGAGTCAGTCCTCCCTCCTACGTAACCTCACTGACATAAGTACTGAATAACCAAGTTGCGTCACCCTTGTGCTCATTTGTGTATTTAGATTTTGTAAAGTTGAGATCTCATAATTGGGACCAATCAATTGTCAAGGACTTTCGACCAGGGTAAAGAGCAATCCACAACCCTGTCAAATCTTTTTTGAACTCAGAATGATGTTGAACACCAGCTACAGCCCACGGCCACGCACGGTCATTGACACGCAAACCCGTCATGGAAACGTCCTCTGGTCCTCCGGGCGGTCCTAGTATTAGGATATTTCGCAGCGCTTGGATATCAGAACATGGCTCGCTAGCTTCCTTGGTTCGACGAATTTTGCATCAGTCTTTGCTCTCGAAAGCTAAAGACACCTATCCCCCTCAACATCAATAGATGACGGTGCAACGGAATCAACGTTTTTGGCCATGCTTTTTTTTACCCAGAGATAGAGATCAATGGCCCGTGATAGGACCCTTTTAATACTGTCAGTATAAAAGATATATTAAATGTATGAGCTATATGTGCCTCCATACTCCGTTGAATGTATCTGCCATTCGAAATGGGTAAATTTTGGGTTTCTGCGCTCTTCGATGCGTGTATGAAGGCACCGAGACACCAAAATACTTCGAAGCTTTCCATCGGACTTGTAATATTCAAAGCGGTTGTAATTCGTCATGGTTGCGCAAAGTCGACGGACCACGATCAACTCACTAAACGATCGACCTCACTGCCAGATATTGTTACAGTAAGTACATACCTCAAGTAGAGGCATAATATATTCCGGAATTTAGTTGCATCTCCGTGAATAAATGTGTCATAATTGTGAATGCACCTTCCCCAGCTATATACAGTGCACCACCGTCTCGTGATACACCACCACCGTATGATACACTTTTTGTATCGCTTATAATTTCACCAATTCTTCATGAATAGCTATGAAATAACTTGTATTCGCACCTAATAGATAGCCTTAATTGATTTTTTTTAAAACTATAATTCTCGGGGCCCTGCTTCTCACACACTAGTCCAATGAAAATAAGGTGTTTTCTGGTGTGGTTTGCCCACCACCCTATGATACACTGCAATTTTGCAGATTGAAAGACAACAAAGTTATATTTTTCAATGCTTTTAACATTTTCAAATTTGTATCTATGTACTATATCTACCCCACCTGTTGTATCTAGACGTCACTCAATTATATTCTGCAATATTGGGCTTGGAAGGTCAATTTCCAGATTTGGTGTATCACGTGACGGTGCTGCACTGTAGTGTGATTCCACTGCCGTTCACAGGGCACAAAAAAGAGACTAGCACGGAGCAGTCAAAGTCAGCCAAGATTGCATCAAGGCATTAAGCACACGCATTCCTACTTATGAACGAAACGTGGGCCAGTCACTGGATCATTACTTGCCGATGCGAGCACACAACCATTGAATTGTTGCACCGCAGCAAGCATATACCGGCGGTGGGGATATTGGGGGTGTGCTTAGACTCTGGAGACGCACACGAATGCTGGAAGATCGAATCGAATAACTTTTATAGATGTAATATATGGCGTAGCATTAAAATCCTCGAGGGAGCAATCGACAAAGGTTTTTTAGTGCACATGCGCATCGAAGTTTCCTAGTCACAGCGTCAGGGTGATTAGATAGGGGCTTCGGCGAACGTGGTGCCGGTCACGGGTGTCTGAAATGTGACACGATGTTGGCTGTGATCCTGAAGGCCAACTGAATCTTTCCCTCTCACCATCAGCGCGATGCATGTGCATGGTGGATGAGACGTTTTCAACAGGATATATGAAGTACGAGATCTAAATTTTGACCGAAATCTTCGCTAAATGTGTCTTCAGTTCAGTAATGACCTCTTAAGGATTTTTTAAAAGTTCTATACGGCTACTAGGGCAAGACGCTGTTGGCCCACAAATTCAGGAGCTTGTGTGGATTTAACCGCTCGTTCAAGAGCGTTAGATTTTTACGCGTTAAATAGAACGGGAAAGCTTCTTGACTACGTATAACTGTGCATATGCGTCCGTCTTGGTAGGGGAAGCTGTTATGCCATACACAAGAAGACTCACGGCCTGCACTGCGAAGATTTGACCTCGGATCTCTTTGGCGTTCTCTCAAGATCTATTTTACTTTGCTCTTATTCTCACAAAGTCTTTTCATGTAACTAACGCTGGGGACTTGTTAATGTGTTCAATGCGGATGCGGATCGTGAGTTGTGCTTTTGATTCTCTTCGACAGCTTGTTCTCAACCGCACCGCAGATGGTGTCCTTCCATGTAGACTTTCCACAAGGATCGACATAATCACTATGCAATCATCTGCTAAACGCCTGGTTTCTTTCTGTCTCTCCCTCGGGGGGCTTAAGTTATCAGACTAAACAGCACTTTGTGCGGGACCCGTCCTATGGTTAACTTTGCACCCTGCCGTCTTAAATCAAAGTCTAACATATAGCTCTCGCAATCTCCGGCAAATCGTCGAAATGCTTCATCTGTGGTACTTTATCACCCCGCGCAAGCCTCATTCTTCATCAGCGAAGACTACCGAAATGCACGATCTTCCATTGCTTGCCAGTGTGCGTACTATAATATGCTATATATCCGGCAGTATGCTCACTTAGGGGCGTAATCTAGTCGCTAATTCCATCCATGTGTAGGTTATGCTCAGGCCCCCCGAGCTTCGTGACACGTTTTTTGTTCTCGAGGGTGTTCTGGCCCCGCTTTCCTTGAAACCTGTCGTATTTCGGCGCACTCAAGTTGCTATTGGTCTTTACCGTCTGGTGATAGTGATGCCTTGTGTTGCATAACGAGGTTCCTTCGTTTCCTCATCATATCGATGTCTTTCTTTGCTCCTGCACTGCTCTAAAGAGTTTAACTGGTGGCTTGTAAAGAAACTTGATTTTGATCATCGAGAACTATGATGCTAACTATCTCGAGGCTCGCATGATGCGCTTCGGAAGCTCTAACGGTGTTGCTCACAGGAAGGCTCTAAAAAGGCGACGTCGGGGCTATGGAGCGTGTCACAATGATCGAGCAGCTAGCGCGCCGCACCAAGGGAAAGTCAGTGGTGTCACTTCATATAGGGTGATTTTCTTTTTCTAAGAAGCTTTTCCCGTTACTTACCCTTCCAATTTTCGCGAATCGTGGGCTTAGTGCACTGTTGAGGCAATTCATTCATGAGAGGGAACGAAAAATTTCCATTCAAATTATTGTCTACTGCAATTAGAAAATAATAACGTGTCCATCAAGAATATTCCGTTTCTGTTGTGCAGATTTATTGGAGTTGCCCTTACATCGCGACCTCGCGTCAGACAAACTCAATTGTATCCGTGGGTTATCTTGTCACTTTCTGACATACCCGGTGACTACTCCATTCGTTGGTGCGTTTTTCGCTCTTTGATTGTTAGAAGTGTCTCATGACCCGACATTCATTCCCAGGCTTTTATCATCAAGATGTGGAGGATATAAAAATACCGCCATCGTCTTCAGTGTCTGGCGAAATGATACAGAACCTATGCACGACCAGCACCCGCTGAGTGGCATCCCGGTCAATTTCTATCAGCAAACACCCAAGTCGAAACTCCTCGTGACCCAGGTATAAATTTCCAGCCGTTTTATGGGTACACTGAAAAAAGCTTACTATTCAGTAGGTTACTTTTACCTCCGAATTCCGTGGATTCCTTTGATGATTAATTGCGTATACATAGACGGTGGCGGAGATACTTGAAGATGTGACCCGCTTATGCTCGACACTGGGCTTGCAGTTGAGCGGGGACGAATATCAATTCTTCTTCGCTACCCTTATCGCCCTCAATTATGTGTGACTGCAGTGCGCTCCACAAAACGACAACTTTTCTGGGTCTTGTATGGAAGTTTTGAAGGCTCTTCTGGTGCTGTGGGTAGCTGACACCTACTTGCCTTTTTATTGATAATTCCACGATCCCAAAGTCGTCCGCCGCTGTCACGCAGAACCTTTTTTGCGCATTGGATATTTGATTTTGTGTAATTTAACCTGGTAAGTCTCTTCCCAAAATATGGTGGTCTCAGTACGCCACCCCATCTGGGGCTTTATTATCATTCTATGGTGCTTTAGCTTGCCTTTCTGAGATCAATTCCTATAGGTGTCTGCGACTGCCTGTGGTCTAGGCCATGGAGAGCTAAGCAGAGTTAAGCAGGGCGCACATTTTGGCTATAGACCACATTGGTCCTATATTCAATAACACTACCAACGCATCAAAGTTTTGAATGCCGGGCGACATTCTAGATGATCTGGGATGATATCACTGGCTGTGGGTTCCTGATGATAAGTATCGAGTTTATGCACAATAACCAGGGGAACATCTGCCAGCTTGTCTTGATGACAAGTTGTTTCTAAGCGAAGCAAATGCTTACGCCTACCAGTTGAGCTGACCGTTTCTTTCCACCTTCCAGAATCTGAGAACTTGGTCACTCTTGCGCCGCAGATCATTTCCATCATTTCGTGCCTTGGACTTCTTTTTACGATTAATCGATGGCCCGTCGAGGTTGTTGACATTCTTTCTTGGACGATGATGTGTCACAGGCGCGCAAGGATGGGCCCAGCGGATCCGCAAACGACTGAAATTATGGGAATTCCACATGTATCTGAAACAGATCTTATGAGGGAATGAGATGCAATACATATCTCCCTCGTTTCCAGATTTGATCCAGTGAAGAGATTCGGATGGTATGGGGTAGCCTGGGTAGGTTGGGTCCTGATTCAGATCACACGGTTTGCTCCATCTGAACTCTGACAGTACTATTTCCGGAGGTTAGACAAGCTTTGAAGCATGTCGGACAGCATAAGAGGGGCAATGGTCCATAAGCGACACTTTGTCATTCCTTGCCCCTTCTCGAGATACAGTTTTTGAATATTCT
Organism: Panaeolus papilionaceus; assembly: GCA_015501605.1. NCBI lineage: Eukaryota > Fungi > Basidiomycota > Agaricomycetes > Agaricales > Panaeolus > Panaeolus papilionaceus. Next base: position 1,003,036 of record JADNRZ010000014.1, read on the forward strand.
AACTCTACTGTTGCCGTCACAGCCCATCCTGTCCAGAGGAGGGCTATTTCATAAAAGTGCAATCAGTGGCATCTTCCGCAGTTGTCGCTCTTACAGCCTTCTTTCCTCAGACGTAACTCCTCGGATAACGTCTTCGCTATAAGGCTCTCGTTTGCTCGTCGCTCGGTTTCTCTACACGCCCGTTTTCCTCTCGCTTCCATCCCCTCCATGGTTTTCTCTTTCTTCCAATCTGCACACCAGCGTGCATGGTGAGTTCCGGTCCCCCACTTGATGATCAACATCCGCTCCTCGAGGCGTTCCTTCGCTGACACCCCCTCTTTTTCATTGTTTATTTAGCACCTGGAAGCAGAAGGAGCGGCAGTCAAAAATTGACTCGCTGCCCGCTGTTTATTCAGCACCACTCTCTTTGTCTGAGGAAAAAACCCACGCTCTTTCTCTCTCTCAACTTGTTTCAGAATGCCGTTCGGGCACAATTGCCCCATCCGATGTAATCATAGCGTATGGCAAAAAGGCTTTGCAGGCTCACGAAGTGACCAACTGTTTGACGGACATTATGTTCGATGAAGCTCTACTTATCCCATCTGTGGTGAATTGGGGACCCGGGGTCGACACTGAAGCCACCATCAGTGAGGGAGTTGCCCGCGAACGCTCTCTCTTGGGCGTACCTGTCAGCATTAAAGGTGAAACACTGTTCATTCTCTTCTCGCAAACCATTGTTGATTTCATTCTTTAATGTGCAGATACGATCGACATTCAGGGGCACGACTCTACGATCGGTTTTTCCTGCAATGTTGGGAAACCCGCAAAATCGTCCTCTGCGATCGTTCGCTTGCTGCAGGACGCAGGAGCATTAATCCATGCCAAGACTACTGTTCCGCCTGGTTTGCTCTCCATTGAAACCGTTTCCGACGTCTTTGGCCGTACTACCAACCCATACAACCAATCATTCACCGCTGGTGCATCAACGGGAGGAGGTGGGGCGATTGTGGCAAGTGGTGGGAGCAAAATTGAAATTGGCACCGATTTGGCTGGAAGTGTCAGGATCCCTTCCCATTTCTGCGGGCTATGGACTTTGAAAGGCACTTCTGGGCGATTTCCCAGTTGGGGAACCGGAACGTCACTGAAAGGTTTACATTCCGTTCCGATTGTGGCTGCACCCATGGCAGGAAATCTCGCAGACCTGAAGGAGTTCTGGAAGCGCATTATTGAATGTGAGCCGTGGCAATACGATCACACTGTAAGTCCATTTTATCTTCTATTCATGTGAATATTTTTTCAAAATGTATGTTTTTTTCTAGTGCATTCCACTCCCCTGGCGACAAGCCGATCTGCAAGATGAAGGTCGCAAATTGAAGTGGGGCGTGATGATGGAAGATGGTATGCCGTTGTAGAATTTGCATCCCCTTCAGCGACGTTTTCGACTAACAAATCGCCATTAGGCACCATCCCACCTTCCCCAGCATGCAAACGCGCTCTTTCTATGGTCATTGCCGCTCTCAAACGACAAGGACACGAAGTTGTTGATTTGTACGTTTTGACTGCTTCCTCCGCTCTTTCTGAACAGCTTGCTGAGGTCCGGTCCTATAATCAGCACCCCACCCGATGTTTCCGAAGGTCTCAACTTAGGCTACCAGCTTCTTTTCAGTGATGGAGGTCAGTACCCTTTTTAATTTCACTTTTATTGCGCTTAATATAACATGTCGACCTTCAAACTCCAGGCGAGCAAATCAAGAGCGCTATGAGCCCTGGAGAAAGAATCACCAAGATTTCACAAGGTCTCCTTGACCTTCTTGGCTTACCCAGGTTCTTCAAGAAGATCATGTCGTTCCTCACACGTTCGAGCGATCCTCTTTCGAGTACTTTATTCAAGATTATGCATAAGAAGACCGTTGTCGAAGACCGAAACAATGTTGCGCAAATCGATGAATACAAGGCTGAATGGCACAAGAAGTGGACGGAAGAGGGCCTTGACTTTGTCCTCACTGTTCCATACGCGCTCCCGGCCATCGAGCATGATGCTTCGGAGAAAACCACTCTCATGAGCGCAGGATATACGTTCCTCTTCAGCATGGTATGTCGTCTGAGACAAACTTCTCCCTTTTATGAGTAATACTCATTGCTCTCGTTTCATAGCTCGATTATAGTGCTGGCGTTCTTCCCGTTACATTCGTCGACAAGGATCTCGATGCACTACCCAAGGATTTCATGAAGTCTGCCGAGTACCAACGTTTTACCTCGATCGGGAAGTCTGCCTTCACTGCCTACGATGCTACGAGAATGCATGGTCTCCCCATAGGCGTCCAAATTGTTGGGCGGAGATTTGAAGAAGAAAAAGTCCTCGAAGGAATGCAGCTCATAGAAAAGGCGCTACGCGACCAAGGATCCGTATTCTCCAACCGAGTCAAACTGTAATCCTGTTTTTCTTTCCAACTCCTCCAGCTTCTTGTTCGAGCATGTTTCTTAACCGTTTTCCGCCTACGTCCTGATCCACATTCTTTTGGTAGACGCACTCTAAGTAATGCATAATTTTTCTTTGCACTTTTTCCAAACCCTTTCCTTTTCCACTTTCTACATTTCTCATCAGTCCTTTCCTATACGCTATGCTTTTCAGATAACAAGTCGTGGTCATTACTTTCAGGGTTTCTTTTAGTGAAAATATTTTCATAACCGTTTATTTGGTTCTGGTGTTTTGGTCCCTGCGTCACATTCCTTTGATGCCATTCCTTCGGGCTCCTTTCGTTTCTCATCTTAGCTCCGTATCCAATTTATCTTTTAACTATTACCCATACGCCATACTGCCTTTCCTTACGGACGTTCGTTTTCGTGTAATTCGTAGTGTCAACCATACATTGTACATGTAATCATAGTCGCAATTGTTCTGAGTCGTTCTCGTATTTCCCTGCCATATTCCAATGCAATTCAGTAACATGTTCCATATTCTCTTGCCACAAAAGGTCGTCGGAGTTATTCGATCTATATACTCTGTGCATTTGCTCCAACGTGTGTGTCACAAACTCTCCTTTGAAAACCGGCCCGATCCAGTGAAGCATGTTCAGAACACAATCTTCTCAAGTAACTAAATCTGTGAAATGTGACTAACTGAACCTCCCCAGCCTACATCCCAAAACGTTTCCAACAAAAAAGACGATCAACACATGCTCAAAAATATTTCCACAGACGACAGAGCATTGAAAATTTCATTGAATGGACAAATGAATGCACGGGAATTGTTTGGAAAACGTTTCTTTGACAGTGAGGGACACTCGAAAGAAAGGTGATACAAATACAGTTGCAATTGAAGATATAAGTCAAGCCGAATTACATGCACTACTTAATAAAGAAATATTGGCGTAGGATGCCCCTGAGATCGTGATAATTTAGAGGCACTGGGAGTAGTAGGCTACAAAAGATCACATTAATTATCACTTGAGATGAAGATCGGAGCACGGCACTTACGATTGGAGACGACGCATTTGAAGGGGGAAACACAGCCAGTGGGTCCTGTGTATCCCTGTCCACCGCATTGGCCGTATTGTGGGACAGTTCCTGGAGTTGAGGTCGTGGTTGGCTGGGAACCTCCACCGTTATTGGTTGTCGAAGAGGGAGGAGCAGTGGTGGGTTGCTGAGGGGTGCCAGACTAGGAGATGGTAGGAGTGTTAATCATGAGTCATGAGAGGAGTCCTGACAGCAAATGTTCACTCACTCCGCTACCATAGAGAGGGGGCCCTGGGATCTTGTAGGTGGTCTGGGTCTTGGCCGAGTTACTGTAGAGGTCGACGCTCACTATGAAATAGTCAAGGTTGAGAATTACGTTGGTCAGAAAGGGCAAATGCGAAGTACGTACGGCCTGGGTCGCTGTTGCTGTAGGCTCCAGGGAATGAGACGAGCTCTCCAGAGAGAGGAGCACGACTACCTCCACCCGTGATCTGAATCTGAGCACATTCTGGGTAGATTTGCTAGACGAGTAATGTCAAATTGAAGATTTGATCGTAGCAGAAACAGGACTCACGGCAGGAAGCGAGTGAAGGGCAATGGTCTCAAAGCGGAGGAGATAAGGTCCGTTGGGAACGCTGCTTGGGATGGTGGTCGTCCAACTGTTGTTGTTGTTGATCATTTGGCCAGCAGCCCATTGGCCGTTGCCCACTGTGCCAGAGAGGAGACCGGCCTCCTGAATCTTAAACTAATTCGAGAAGCAGAGCCTCAGTATAATTCACCTCCGTGAGTTTATTCAAGACATGCTTACCCATTTGAGTGACCTGGAGTTAACACCGTTGCAACTTGAACCAGGGCATTGAGCCAAGTAGGTCAGCTGTGAAGAAAATCATTGGGATAATGCAAGCCTGAATCTAAACAAGCGGACGCACAACTGGGCCTTGAGGGTGAGGCCAAGGGTTGTTCCAGTAGGCAGTGATGGCGGAGCCAGCAGTAACCGTAGCAGTCAGCTGTTGGGAATCAGGGAGAGCAGATCCATCGTTGTTGCATGCTACAGTCGATGCGGAAGCGTCTTGAATGGGATCGCTATGGTGATGACGTGTTCAGTGACAAAAAAAGGGTGTGTGAGGGCACTCGACATACAAGGTATTCCATTGTCTTTGGATGGTAACTTGACCCGAAGCGCTGTTGTAAGGCGCGAAGCCCTTGTAATACTGGCCACCAATTTTGTAGGAAAGGACACCACCGTGGGCAGCAACCTTCTGTGCACACAAGGCAAGAGCGAGAGAGACTGTCGAGAGAAGCATTTTAGACGTGAAAATGCTGGGGAAAGTAGCTCGATCTTGTCGCGTTGAAAAGCCGCCTTCCCCGCCTTTATAAGCATGGGGCTGATCAATGTGCAACGTGGTCGGACTATTCAAACGCATAAATATCGCATCTTTGGACGCGTCCTATGACGCAGGTCATGAAAAACGACAAGCCAATGGTAAACGATGCCGAAAGGAAGAAGAACATAGGATTCCAATGTGAGACGAATATGCTCACGTTGGCTATTTGAACAGCAGAAAAAGTTATTTGCGACACTGGAACAGAGCAAACGGATGCCCTTGGTCGGACATAAGTCTATGAAGTCAGTCAGCTTTCCGGCAAAAATCCGATATTTATCGACTTTACCTGAGCCAAAATACATGATGCCGGATAAACTAAAAGCGTTCAGAATCGCCATGTCCATACCGAATGAATTGGCCCGACACAACTTCTTTGCCATGCTTCATGACGTTTAATTGTCTATAATATATTGTCCCTCGTACCCCTCGTCGTAACTACGACTTTCCAAGAATAGAATAGGCTTGCCTAAAAATCCAAATCCATTAGCGCCCTATGACGATCAGAGCCAGTCCCACAAGGTATATATTTACCTCATTTGTCAGCAATTATCCGACTGAATGCCAATCGCCTATTTTTAAAGGGTGCGAGCATCGAGTTGTGCTGTTCCATGTGACTGTGTAGAAGACAGCTCGTTAACGCTTGTTCGCCATATGAAGCCGTCTTCCTGCGTCTTGCATATGTCATTTTTAGGATCGTTGTATGAAAACGCCCGGGGTGGAGAATGATGGAGAATGATATGATGCTAAGTTGCCAACTCATCCCTGTGGACCGACCATGGCAGATCATTCGGCAGAGGGTTCTTCGCTGGCAAATTTGTCCATCGCGTTCCGCTCACATATAGATGTCAAACAAGAGCTAAGCCAAGTGTTGGTGCAAGATAGGGGCGGACCGGGTTCAATCCCAATAGGTTATTTGGCCGCTAAAAATAGCGTCAATGGCACATGGGCGTAAAATGGGCAGAGCACTCACTGATTCTGAACTTTTTTGAGTGCTCAAAACGGGGATTCTAGTCACGTTGCGTGATGGAGTGTTCCAGTAAATCGCGCTGTGTGATTCAGATAACATAATCATTTGACTAGGTTTGATTCCAACCACATCTAATCCCAAGCTGCTGGAAGACCCTTGTGCTCGCGAAGACAACCCAAATTTGCAACGAACATGAATAGGTGTGAATAAATTCTACCGCTTTGAAGTAGCTTGACCATAACACCTCCTAAATGTCACAGGGGTCCGATCATTCTGGTTAGCCGTCTTTTTCAGAGATAATGAGTGCAATCATGATTCACGAACCTCTCTTCAAGACTATAGACGAAGCGGAGGTATGTCACTATAGGGTTACCCCTCACAGATACTGATAGCATACCCCAGTATCTCATAGACCAACTGGTACGTCATGTCGCAGATGAGATGTAGAAATAATCCCAATCTCATGGGATGATATCCATCGCTCTATAGCCGCCCCCTGCAGCAGATGATGATGAGCTGGTGAAAACGTTGAGGAAGCGCCTCCAGGATTTATTGGCTGATCTGCGCAAAGGCGCTGAGGGTGTTACACGAAAGTGATGTCTAGTTCATAATAGCTCGTTTATGGTAAGGTCATCTTTACTCTGCAGCCTTGGTGTTGGTGTCGGATAGGATCAGCTCATTGCATTTTTTTGAAAGCAGGTAGCTTAGGAGTAGATATCGCGTCCCCGTCTGCTATTGCACTCGTCAGCATATTGCTACATTACAATGAAAATAATTGTTCTCAACTGTGGTGATCTGAAGGCAGCGTTTCCTTGTTGCCTGCACCATCGTCTTCCGGTCAGGTTTTAGCAACCAATTGACAGACATGGCTGGGCTTGGTTGTGATATGAAACCCTGTACATGGAAAATCTCGCCCACCACGTTGGCCTTTGCCGTGGCCTTCTGGTGCACTGTGGTCTCCGGCTGAGAGGTAGCCCCTTAAGACACAGAGGGAAAAGCATAGGAAATGAGGTAATGGCACAATGGTCTTTGTTCATCTACAGCTCGACACGTTACGGGATTGAAAGGAATACTGCATCAACTCAATGTCAGAACTAATACAGGGTGAACGACGAGAAACCTACCAGTAAGTAATAAATCTTCACGATCAATGATCGCCTGCCTTTCCTTCAGGCTTTCTGGACTTAAATTGCCCTCTGGCGACAACTTCATCAATTATACTTTGTGCATTGCCCCTCCCTTGTTCAGCGTCAACCCTTTTCCGACCTATGCCCATACATGTCAAAAAATAATTTTTTCTTGGTGACATCTTTATACTCACCTATAAGGGCCCAATTGCGGGTACTGGGTATCCTCAAAGTTTCTGTTTCGATTTCCCATCCACAATGCAGGGTAACAGAAGCAAGCCATATGCGGTAGGCTGAATATGAGCTTTTGTGGCTACCATCACCTCCAAGATTGAGCTTTTCTACAAAGTCAAAGTCGTCGGGTACTGGGTAGCTCGATGTCGACGATCGCTCAAATTTTGAATCAAAGGCCCAAGAGCAGCAAGGTATGGAGAGGTATCCCGAGGCGTCGTAAACAGAGGAAATGACAGGAACCCAGGGAGTTAATTCGTCGGCGTGATTGCCAATAATAAACACCTCTGGCTTAAAATAGTCACTTGTTTTGTCGTTGCTGCTGGGGTCGAAAGCGTATGTGTGGAGCCTCGTTTGAGTGGTTTCTGGGTAGTGTGACCACGACGTCCTAGCTCTTAAGTCAACGCCATAACCTTTGTAACCTTCGCTCACGAGAATGTGGGTTAGTAATCCGTTCCCGCAACTATAAGCAGGATAAGAATAATAGACATATTTCTGTTAAAATGTAGCTTACCCGAAGTCCAGGAATCCGCCAGGTGGCTGAGGCCAGTTTTTCCAAGGCTCAGATGCGTCATCGGATACTGAGAACGCGTTGTCTGAAGAGAATGTGATTTTCCAAAGGAGCATCAAGTAGGTGGCAATGCCGATGTCCTGAAAATCGTTAAATTTTAGAGTAAGAGAAGTATAAAAACACGAACCTCAAATACGTGCTTCAAAGGGTCTGTCACCTCCTGCCACGTATCAACCAAGTGCTTATGGCGTTCCCGCATGACAAGATAAAAATCCTGATACACTTCCTTAGGGACTAGGCAATCATGTATAACGCGTTTTTTGTAGTTGACTACAGCGCCCCACCCATACCGATGCAGTGTCTCCAAAAGTGCCAGAGAGGTGCGAAACAATCGCGAATCTGGGTCATAAGTAATTGCAGAAAGCGGACATACTTCAATGCGCAAGCTAGGTGGCTGAGTAGGCAGATAACGAAAGGCCAGGTGATGCACTTTTGGGTGATAGTAGGGTAGTTGTTCACCTGCTTTCACAACGGGTGTTAAAACCAGTGTATCTGGGGGGTGGTCCGCCGTCGGAAGCGAGTTATACATCGTACAATACTGCTCAAGGGATGAGTCCCTTGCTGGTCGTCTGGGTAATAACCGGCGATGAATACATCGTATCATCTGCATGCCCTGTAAGGATGGAACGGCTGGGGGGAAGTCCGAGTCCGACGTGAGGTCTGTTATGACCTCTGACCTTAAGATGAGCGTCGAATTATACTCTGGGTGGTGTATAAGCTGCGTTATTGCGACTTCAAACTGGTCTCAAGGCAATGTCAACATACTTGCCATTGATTAAAGCCTGTGTGACAAGATTAACTCACGACTTCAAGCGGGAAATCAGCAGTGCAGCTGATGAGCGGGATCCATGGCTCTTTCCCGTGATCCAATTTGCCGATGCTCAGGTCCTCAACATTGCATTGAACTGGATTATATTTTGGTCGTTCTGAACAGGCCATCAGGGAAATCCAGACACTGGAGAACTAGTCGTCCTGTGTTGATATCTAGTCATGTATATTTAGTCGTCGAAATTGATAAAATAACCAAATTTAAATAATACCGGGGTTGTAAGTATCCAAAGATCGAGCCCTGGACAAGTCAGTCTATTATGGCTGTTCAAGCACGTCCAAAAGGTCGATGACACTGAACAGGGAGAAGAAACTACTTAATTGAGCGTCCTTGACACCAGCGTCACAAATCAGGTGCTACGTGACACTTATCATGCTGTGTAAGCACATGAGACCAATAAACCTGATCGGGATATTGCATTTATGACCCTTACGCGTCGCGCGACTCGGCATTCCTACTCCGATGTCCGGCGATATGACAGGAAGGCAGCATTACACCCCACCCATACACGCATCCTGGAATTCACACCCTCCAAATAACTGACATCTTCTTTTCAGAAGCCAACTATATATGATACACACCAGACGCATGGAGACCAGGTGGAAATTAGCGAGACTTCGGATGCGACTCAAGTGACAAATGACAAGCTAACTCGCAATGGGCTTGCTACTCACATAGGCGCTAAACACCGCCTTTTGTACTTGTTACATGTATAAAGATCTCAAATACTTGAAAGAGGATCCTTTCTGAGATGGTAACTACATTGAAAGAGAAGTCTAGGCAACATCAAGGAAGAGCTGTATCATTATATGTTTCTTGAAATTAAGTATCTGACGAGGTATAAAGGTCCCTATGTTTCTCACTAGAACGCACGGTCATGAGCACGGCAATCTGCATTACATTGTCCGCCAAATATAGAGTGTAGGAATCAAAGCAGCATTGATTTATTACCGACGGCAGCTCGAGTTGTTGAAGGTAAATATAGTGCACGGGCGTGTGCTCATCAGATTCCATTGCTGCCACCAGAATTAGAGAATTCCTTTGTGCGGCAAGAAAACACCACGGGACTGATTGTTTACGAGAATCTGGCACCTTTAAAGGTGCTGGTCCCCTAGTTTGTGGCAGGTTTCTGCCATCCCTCTAAGCTTAGAGTGAGATAGCGGATTATACATAGAATGCAAGTGAATGATCACCTCATGTTAATTCAAGAGACCCTCTACTGGCCCCGAATTGAACAGCTTTCTAATGGATACAGTGGATCATTGCATTGGTCTGAGTGTCTTAGTGTAAGAATGTAGATAATCTGGTTGGGGGATTGCATACTCCACGATGAGCAATGAATTCACGTCATATCGGTCTTGGTGTTGCCCTCAGGCAAAAACCCGAAAATTTTTTGAAACAAAAGAGACGCCCGTGCAAATGAACTCGAACTCTACTGAACGCAGGGCAGATTTCAAGTAGGTTTCAGTCGTGAGTTCAACTGGTCACTTGGTGCTTTGTTCCGAGTTACTGTCTGAAGTCCTTGTGTCTCATCGCTGGGACAGAATTTCTTTCCGGGAGGGAGTGTTTCAATGAATTACTTTGATCGCATCAAATGGGCATTCATGAGAGGATATTTCCTGAAGGAGAAACCATTTTCCTGAACAGGACGTTGTTTCCCTGGCGGATGCTCGTTATCTAAGTATGTCTTTGTCATGACCAGCGTAATTGAATATCAGGCCTCCAAAAAATGTCCAGTCATCGACATATAAGTATTACGCTGACTTCGTTAAGCATGACCTTCAAATAAGCTGCCATTACGTGCTATGTAGGATGATAGCTAATCGAGCTGAATCGACATGCTTGAGGGACACCTTGGAACACCAAATGCATCATGTTTCTCCCACCGGAACCCACCAGGACCCCTAACCTTTCAAAATCGATTTAACCGTAATGAATGCTTATTCCATGAATATAAGTAAGGCGAGATGTACAGCCTTCTTCCACCAAAGACGTCCCTCTCTTTCCTGAACTTTACCCATGTGCTTCGCATCCAAGAGCCAAAAGAAGAACTTCTCTGACGGTCCAGAGAAGGAAACAAAATCCAAACCTTCCCGAAATGGTGTAACAGAAAATGGTACAAAAGGCGCACCTTCTTCCACAGTTCCTTCCCAAACACAATCGGCCCCCAAAACCGAACAACCCCCTTCAGACAGTGCTCCAGTTCTTCCACCAGTTACCACCACCAGTGAATCAACATCCATAATGGCTCCCAAGGTCGCTATCGTTATCTACTCAATGTACGGTCACATTGCCACATGTATGTATCCTTTGCTTGTCTCTATTCGATGTCTATAACGTGTATTTAGTGGCCGAGGCTCAGAAGAAAGGTATCGAGAGTGCCGGTGGCACGGCCGAAATATTACAGTACGTCGTCTGTATCTGTACAAGCGTTCGTTGCTCATAACGTCGTCTCTCCTTAGAGTCCCTGAGACGCTACCCCAAGAGGTGCTCACGAAGATGTACGCCCCTGCTAAGCCCGACTACCCCATCATCACTCCCGACATCTTGGCCACCTACGACGCCTTCTTGTTGGGCATTCCTACTCGTTACGGAAACATGCCCGCCCAATGGAAGGTATGAATCGATGTTCTTCTAGAGTTGATATCACCGATATAAATAGCTAACTTCATCCCATTTATAGTCCTTCTGGGATGCTACCGGTCAGCTTTGGGCTGGTGGAAAGCTCGCAGGAAAATACGCTGGCGTGTTTGTGTCGACTGCCGGCCCAGGTGGAGGACAGGAGTCTACAGTCATTAACACACTATCCACCCTTGCTCACCACGGCATTCTATATGTTCCATTCGGCTACTCCCATGCATTCTCTGAGCTCTCCAATGTCGATGAAGTCCACGGTGGTGAGTACCTCTTTCCTTAACTTTACTTTCCCCCTCGAGCATGTGAAACCATCGAGCTTCCTTTCATATCCGCTGTCTATTATTCCGAAGTCTAAATCATTTTATCCAGGATCACCATGGGGCGCTGGAACCTTCGCTGGAAACATGGGTGCTCGCCAGCCCTCACCTCTCGAGCGTGAGGTGTCCGAGAGGCAAGGCAAGGCATTCTGGAATACAGTCTCGAAGGTTTCTTTCTAAGTACATTCTACCATGTTATCTGTAATAGTAGGAGTATGATACCATATGCCCATATACTTCAATTCAAGCTCACGTCTTGCTTCAAAAAACGTACCATTTGTCAATTCCTGTGCGAATCTCAATTAATCAGAGTGCTGAAAGAGGGTGAATGTTCCTTCAGTCACCTAGCAGTGGGCATGACCAATGCATATGCATCACCTCGGGCCTATCACTCAAAAGTTGAGCTGCAACCATGTCGTCGAACTCCAATTGCGTTATCATTATTCAATCAGGCCTCAATACAATCAAGTCTTAGAGACGTGTTCACTTTCTTCAAAAGGCAACCTATTCGCAGAGCTCTGTTGGGGAGCAGGGAAACGGTTCGGATAAATAGACGATGGTGAGTAAAATATACTTGAAGGGCAAACACCACGCTTCACTATTCAAATTGGTGTCCCAAAATTATGAAGATCGTGCCCACGGGCTGCACCGCATGTGGATAAGTCGTGAGCTTGTCAGGGAGGCCGATGCCAGTCCTGGTATCAGAATCAGCGGAAGAAATCGAACTGTGGATGTATTACAACCAATGGACCACTGCCCTACTGGGCCCGTCTTTATCTGGACGTCGCTTCGACCTGGGATATCGGATCCTGATTTGTGATTATGTCCCATAAGTTCCCGACTCGCTGAATGAACAACCTATCTCGTGCATAAACGATGTCAGAAAATCGTGAGCGATAAATTGTCTTTGTTACATAGGATTTTCAGAATTGATTCAATATTTTTATGCAGAGCAGCCAGATAAAATTATTCTGGGAGGGTTGGTGGACTTAGATATATATATTGCGTGGGCTCTATTGAGAATTATAACATGTATTTTAGGTTGATCCGCTATGGCTTCTTTTCACACATAGCTCCTTAGAAACAGATTGCGAAGCTTTATAAATGACCCTCCGAGGGGGTATATATAAAAATCATTTCATCACGATTCTCCCCAATTTTATGGGTAGAACTACTATTACATCCGTTACATTATTTTGATACCATATGACATATGACATCCCTGCGACATACAATACTACATATTTCGAAATACTATAGTGCCGTTGCGCACGTGTCTTCCTGGACGGGGCCTTCAAGTTCAATCGAAAAACAAGCCCCCATTGATCGAAACCTATTAAACATTCCATTAGTACGAGCTTGAGATACAGAACAAGTAAATGGAGCTTACACTTTGGCCTAGAGATTCGATAGTAAAGGTTTATGAGTAAGACAATCACGGAAAGCATTCGGGACCTGCCTGTTATCCAGCATGCTTCTTTCGATACCAGGAAGCCTACGAGGTCCGCCACAAACTTGGGATCTCCACGATCTGGCTTGACTGGTGGCGTCATCTGGCGCTGCATAATAGCCAGGGATTCGCTGTGGTTTGAGTCTTTGGAGAGGTCGCCAAGATAATTAAAGAGGGTCCCGACTATTCAATAGGAGTATGAGCAAACAAGGGGAATAAAATCAGTACGAAGGCAGAAAACACGTACCGAGTGGTGTATCAATTAACGCTAACAAATGCAGGGTCAGCAAAATTCGAGAAAACTGCGGCCATAAAAACAAGCACTTACCCGGGGCGTAGGCGTTAACTGTAATATTGTAACGCGCCAATTCCAGAGCTGATTGTCAGATTAACCCAGTTGATCAATGCCTTACATCGTTAGATAGATTCTTCCGGGCCTCTTACCAGCCGTTTGTGTTAGCCCACGGACAGCAAATTTACTTGCAGTATAGGCAGACGACAAGCTCAGGCCTTAATATTTTATTTGAATGCTGAAAAAGGTCATGGAGAATCCGTACTAACCTTGCTTTCCAGCGACTGAGGAAGCACCAATAATGCGACCTCCCTTTCCAAGAGCGATCAACTTCCTGGCTGCATGCTTGTAGCAGTGGAATACGCCGAGAACATTCACGTCCATAGTCCTCGCGAAGTCCTCTGATTTTGCTGGTGTGTGCATGGTGTGATCAGAGTCATTCGAGCACCTTTGTAAGGAGACGTATACATACAATCCACGAGAGGACCCATGATAGCGATGCCAGCATTCGCAACCATCTGAGCCACGCCAAATCAGCTTTATGATGCAGCAATCCTCTCTAAGGGATCCTATGGTACTCACGACGTCGAAACTTCCCATTTTCTCGGTGACATCGTCGATCATCTTTTCGACTTCAGCTTCGATGACGACGTTGGCGAGAAATATTTGGGCCTCTCCTCCGTTACTCTTGATCTCTGCCGCGACTAGTTCAAGGTCAGCCTGTCTCGAAGGGAGGTCGTGCAGAGCAATAGCAAATCCATCCATCGACAAGCGGAGGGAGATAGCCTTGCCAATCCCCCCAGCAGCTCCAGTTACGAGTGCGACACCTTGAGTCATATCGAAGAATTGTTTGTTTGATCAAGCTAAGGAAGTGGGAGGATTGATGTATTGAACAACAAGGCTCAGAACTCTTATACCGTTCAGCATCGGTACCCGACACCGCATGCCGAGTTCGATCGATCCCCTGCCCGAGGATAAGAGCTCCATGAGGCAAGTCTTTGAAGGCAGTGAGAGTGGAATCTGGTACGGCATCCTTTCGTATGTATACACTCTTATGGCACCTGTACACGTGAGCGCCAGGTTAGATACATTCGAGGTAAGTAATATCAGACGAACAACCTTAGGTATTGACAGGTTGTCATCGCGGTTTTTGTGGATCAGATACAATACAATTTTTCGAAGAGCAGCTGACCGCTTTGTAGGCGGCGAACAGTAGATTAAGCCGGTAGGACAAGCACACAGTACTGAGACACCTCAGAAAGACACGAGCTGAAGCGATTAATCACAATAAGCACCACCATTTACGGAGATCTGGAGTATCCAATATCAATACGCGTACACTTCGAATACGAATTAATATACGACTCACACTCTGGCCTGGAGTGGGGAAAATAGTGTCATTACTGTGTCAGCTCAAGCACGGCAACAGGGGCATCATGTATACGTACCTGTGATCATTGAGGCATCCTTTGAGACCAAAAAAGAAACGACGCCAGCGACGTCATCTGGAGTGGAATCACGCCCCAGAACACCCAGTCCCGTGGACAAGGTCTAAACTCTGAAATAAATAACCAAAACAAGCAATTCGAAGTATCGACGTACGGTGTCTTTGGGAGGCTCAACGTCTTGCAGCTTCATCCTTGTTTCCAACAGCTCCTGTACTATGTATATGTACAAACCCACGTCGAGTTAGGCAATCATGTTGACCATCAGAAGAGGGTGGGAGACTTACACATAGAAGTGGACACCCCACCTATAAATTAGAGCATCGCGATCAGCATTGGACACGGTGGACATAGATGCGATCATACCTGGTGCGTATGCATTGACAGTGATGCCGTATTTACCGAGCTCAGCAGCTATTATATGAGTGTCAGTGTCCAAATCAGCAATGTCTTCGTTGTCGAATAATAGTAGCTATCCATTACCTGCTGATTGGGTGAGGCCTCGAACTGCAAATTTCGTCGAGCTGTAGAGACTCAAAAAAGGGTGCCCTTTGCGGGCCATTAGCACTGCAACTGAGAGCCATAGAAAGCAATAGCCCTCCTACCTTGCTTCGACGCGAGCGAAGCAGCCCCGACAATTCGGCCTCCCCTTCCTTGTTTAACCATTTGGAGAGCGGCGTACTTATAACACAGGAATGTGCCAGTGACATTGATGCTGAAAATCTTCTCTGCTTCCTCTTTTGACGCTATATGTTTTCATAAGTCAGCGCTCAGTTATGTTTCGTACAAGAGGCACGTACAGTCCAAAAAAGGTTTTGTGATACAGATCCCGGCATTGGCGACCATCTATAAATTTGTTCGTAAGTGCGCCGATGCGGATTCCTGGAAGCCCTTACTTACAACGTCTACAGAGTTCCACTCTGTAACAGTATCCCCAATTAGCTTCACGACGTCACTTTCAGAAGTGACATCTCCCAACTGGATGCGGGCTTGTCCACCCTCTGCTTCAATCTGTGAACGGACCGATTCAAGAGAGGGTTCCTGTCGCGCCAAATCGTTGAGCACGACCCGATAGCCATCCTTGGCCAGTCGAAGGGCAATGGATCTACCTATCCCCTGGCCGGCACCAGTGACGATAGCGACTAAGGGTGAAGAGAGAGTAGACATCTGTGCAAAATATAGAAGTGCGGTTAACGAAGTGGAGAGCTCGTAAACCCGTTCTTATATAGCAGTCTTCACCTAGAAACCCCCGCCACTCCGATAATAGGAGGATTACTACTTCGGCTCCATGAGTCATCCACTGAATTCAAACCTCATTCGATGAGAATATCGGCGATGTGGCATTATTGCAATTTACGGGAGAGTAAGCTGAAAACGCCGTAGATTTCAATGAACGGTGTTGCACTGGACCGAAGATGATAAGACCTACACTTTGCGTAATGGAATGGAGGTCATATCCGAGGGCCTGGCTGAGATCCCAAGTGCCATTTGGCAACAAAAGAACGTTGCGCTGTCTTATCTCGAATCAGAGCGTCATGCCAGAGAGTTCCAGTTTCGTACAAAGGCAGTACGTGAGAAAGGAAAGATATTTTAAAGACCTCACATGTGGTCCTGTATTCATTCACGGTAAATGTCATCATGATGGAATAACTGATATCCACTGGCCCTTGTCAGTCAATCAGGTTATTGTATTTGCTTGAGAATGAGCCACGGCATATGCTCGTTGAGATTGGTAAAATTACATTGTGTCCTGACTGTATGATTTGATACATTCCATTCAATCGCAGAATGCACCGCCGTTTACTGAGATCTGTAGGAGATTAGGAATCAGCGTTTTCAATATTGAGGCCACAAAATGAAGCTTGCTTACACTTTGACCTTGATTGGGAGACAGGCATCAGCAAAAAAAGAGATTCATACGACGGCTATAGGCGTACCTGTGATCATGCCGGCATCTTTTGACGCAATGAACGACACCAGACCGGCGATGTCGTCAGGCCTCATATCACGACCCATATGGCCAGATCCGCTGCGCAAAGGCTGCATATACATCACTATATGTAAGTAACCCTTGAAACACCTTCAGGACAATTGACTCACTCCCGGAGGAGGCTCGATGCCGTCTAACCTCATTCGATCCTCCAAAAGTGCCCGGACTGGATCGTGTTCGTGGATCAGGCCACCGTTTAAATTTCCGAGGCATGAAACTTACGCATCTCGGTGTCTGTGGCGCCTATAGCTCTTCTTCAGGTGATGATTTCCACGAGATTGGTTAAGCTTTACGGACCTGGGGCATAGGCGTTCACAGTGATGTCGTACTTTCCCAACTCTCCCGCTACGGTAATAATTTAGTCGAGATATTGTGGGGAGAAAGGACTGCACTCACCCAGTGCTTGTGTCATGCCACGTACAGCAAATTTGCTTGCAGAATATAGGCTCGATTTCGCCAAACCTAGACAATAAATAGATCAAGATTGGCGCAATATGCGAAGGGGATGGTCTTACCTTGTTTAGCTCCTATAGACGCCGCCCCGATAATTCGCCCTCCTCGCCCTTGCTTGATCATTTGTAGAGCAGCATATTTATAGCAGAGGAATGCCCCTTTGACGTTCACTGAAAAAACCTTGTCCATGTCCTCAAGCGTGCCTAATGAATATCGTCAGATGGGACCATTTTGGAGGTCAATGTAAGTGGGCGAAACTCGACTCACAGTCCACAAAGAGTTTGGTCAGACCTATGCCTGCGTTTGCGACCATCTACGTCGGTGAGGAGGACTGTGAGCTTCCTTTCGGATAGGGGGGATACAAAACACGAACAATATCCAGTGATCCGCACTCTTCTACAGTCCATTTAATCATATTAATGACATCCTCCTCAACAGTGACATCACCAGTCTGAATAAAAGCATGGCCACCTTCCCTCTTAATTTGAAGGCGGACTTCCTCGAGAAGGCCAGCTTGTCGCTGAAGATCATTGAGGACTACTCTGTGCCCATCTTTTGCGAGTCGCAAAGCGATACTTTTCCCGATGCCCTGGCCTGCACCAGTGACAATAGCAACGAGCTGGGATGTACTCTCTTGAGCTATGGTCATATTTTGAGGTGGTCTGTTTCAAGACAGGAAAAGATGGGCGACGAGAAGCGGAAACAACGACAATAGACTGAAAGTGGCCATTCATATACTGCGATAGCTCTGACTTCCCATATTCCTAATCCCGGACCGATATCGCTGTCATATTGGCCAGTGCGTGTAGGAGATTTGGAGAAAGAGAAGCCCTGAAGATGCCTTTCGTGTAATCCCAATTCACTGATGACTTATTGTCGGGAAAAGATACGACACAGGAGTCTTGGGGTGCACCCTGGCCTAGGATGAACCTGCGACGAATGCATTCTACCCTTGATTTCGCATTATTGAATGCATTGTTTCCACCTGTCTAATGCCTAAGTGGATCAATAAGTAGAGATGTGCTCAGAACCAGGCTTCTGTACCCACACCACGGTGTCACCACCAACCCAATAGAGTTTGAACGGCTGTAGCTTTCCGACGACCATAGCAGGGCACCTTGAAGTTCCCAGACCTTCAAATCCCATTGCTGGTATATTAGTCAGAGTCAGGTTGGAACTTGGTCGGAACGAGCAGCATAATAATGATTTTCGACGATGTGAAGTGGAAAGCATCGAAAGTTGAACGTCGAGCTCTTGGCTTGAGACGATATTTTTTCCAATCGATTATTATGAGCCAAAAATCGTCGCTTTTCTTGTAAAATTTCCGTATCGACGAATCCTCATTTGCAAAGGGAGGGCAACATGAATCATGATGAACCAGAAAACTCACGCGGGGTGTGTATTGATTGTTGCTTTGCATTGGCCTCAGGCGCAAACAATGGACACACAGAAGGTCAGGCTCACCACCAAATTTTGTTGTCAACGACCCCTCCTCCCCATTCCCTCAGGCTGCGCAACTGTCGACATAGACGATCAGGCAAGGGTTCGCAATTTTCTCAGACTCTTGAATCTCACTTTCGGCTGCTCTCCTGTTTTCTTTGGCTATAATCGCGGGTGCCTGCCCCAACAACGCTCGTTCAGTGACAATCTCATATCTACCTTAAAAGTATCTTGCGAGAATCGAGGCACATATCCTCCCAAAATTGCACCCAGGGTCTAGGTACATACTTTGGTGGTCAGCGGCCTAGTATGGAGAACCGTTCCCTTCAATTAACATGGGGTAAGGAACGGGCTTCTTGAAAACCACATGTAGAAAGCCGCTCTACCCTCGAAAGTTGGACTGGTGAAGCGACTAGCGATGCACTCCAACAACTTCTTCAATTTTCGTGTTTCTTCTTTCCTTTATTATGTCTTGGCTTTTCTTGGTCAGGCGGAAGCCGCAACGCCTATTTTTCTGTCACCTGTGCTGCGCTAAGTCGTCATTGAAGGATCCCAGAGGCCGTTGACTCGAAATCGAAACATACACGACCTGGTCTCAATCTTAATATAATCACGCATATTGTTTTTGAGTAGAACGTGTGCAGTGGCTTGTTTTCTAAAGAGGTGAAAAGTAGTCTCTCACACCCGACTATCCCTTCAAAACGGCGATTTTATCCACTGAAGAATTCAGGGACTGGTCACGTCGTCATACCCCTTGCATTGCCGCCAGGTTTCACGAGGATGTCGGAAATACTAATACAATCCAATTCTCGACCCACTCTCAACTTCTCCCGTTATGATGACCCCACGGGGAAAATAACACATGCTAAAACATGCGTCGGATTTTAAGCTGGTCGAAGAAATGACGCCCACTGATGAAAATAACCTTCAAACTTTCAAAGTGTAATTTTGCTTGAACATCTGCGCCTCTATGCCCTTGGTCAGAAATATTTCGTGGCGCGCTTGTCTGGGTGAAATCTACTACCTCTGTCCCATCTCGTCTAGATAAGTAAATAAGAGGATATGAAGCTTGGTAACAATCGTTCACAAGTGTTCCCGGTGCATACCCTACCAGCTGATCAGTTTTAACACTTCTTTTATGATAGTCCCATCAATTTACCATGTGGGTCGAATACCTGGAAACAAACCTGGTACGCATAACTGGCCCCGTGTACATTTCCTAATTATCCTTCAACTAGGTATGCAGCGGAAGAAGAATCAAACGCAACGCGCGTGAAACTGACCTCCAATGATGTGGTTTCTTCTGGAACATAGCACTTGTGCTTTACGCGTTCAGCTGATCACACTCTTATCCCGCATCCTGTTCTAACGTACAGAGGGTTACACTATAAAAGAGGCGGCCGATTGAGCTCAACTCGTTAGATTCTACACCCCCTTCTCTGCCCACCCACGAAATCTTTACGATGAAGTTCTCCACTGGTCTCCTCACTGTCCTCTCCTTCGCCGCAGTTGCCCTTTCCAACCCCGTCAAGAGAGACGTTAACCAAGTCAAGGCTGACATTGCCAATATCGCCGCCAAGGTCACTGCCCTCGACGGCGCCATTACTGCTTTCCCCTTGACTGGTGGAACTCTCCTCGCCGCATTGGTAAGCTCCATGATTCAATCCGTTTCCCTTGCCCATATATTGAGTATCACGATCATAGGGCATCCACAACAGCGCTGTCGCTCTTGAAACGACCCTCCAGACTGCTACTACCCATGTCACTGTAAGTCGGCGTGAATTCCTTCAGTTATGCGCTCAGTGCTGACCCTCCACGCTAGGAAACTGGTGCAGTCAATGAGACCGATGGCCTCGATATCCTCAACGCCGTGGCTGCCTTCTCGCCCAACATCCAACACGCGCTCTCAGAGATCATCGTGAAGAAGCCTGCCTTCGCCGGTGAGAATTATTCCGAAACATTAGCGTTAACCTTGCATTAACAATGGAGCCATCTAGCCCTCCCCATCGGCGGTCTCCCCGCATTGATCTACCAGGATTTGAACAAACTCAAGACTAGCACTGGTGGCTTCGCAACTGCCCTCGTGACCAACGCACCTGTACGAGTTCTTCCCAAGTTCTGAGTGATCTGGTACTAACGTTTCTCATTTTAACTAGGACGTCCTCAAGGACCAGGCCAACGATCTCAAGGATGCAGCTCTCGCCGGCTTCGATCCTGCCATTGCTGCCTATGCCCCCTGAGCTCAACACTCGGTAGACACCTTTGTCCTTTGAAGTATTATTTATTGTTGAGGGAGCATTGCTGTCAGCGATGTATAGCCTTGATTCTCATATTATAAATAAATTACAAGTTCCTTCACCTGTCACTGCCGTCTCCCGCTCTACTGAGGACTTGAATGAACCTCGAACTTGATCATTCGCCTTTCCATGCATGCTTGTTTAGTGTAATGATGATAGGGGCTGTTTATTCAATGATCATCTTCTTCGATGTTATAATGACCAGAGATACTCGTTACGATTTCGGAAATGACTCGGAAGGGAAATTGGTGTACACGCCAATATACTCGCAATGTGAGATATCCACCGACCTATCGCAATGCCTTTCCCAGCTTGAATTAAGCACTGGATACCCCCGATAAGAACAGAATCGGGCGCTTACAACAACTTTGCTCGAGAGTCGCTGGCTGCAACAGATACCTATTTACTTTAGTTATGGAATTTGACGTTGTATTTCAATCCCTCTCATTTATCTCAAGATTATTTCACTGAATTTGCATTGATTGTACATTCGGACAGAAAGCCTCTGGATCGCCTAATCGTAAATTTATTTACTTTCGACCGGCTTTTTTTGCCGCAACTTGCGCACGAGTAATCTGCTTCTTCCATCCATAGCACTGGTTGCAAGCTGTGAAAAGCGCGGTAGTCGTTAGGAGAAGACAATCTATGGAGCCAGTCAAGATAGGACGAGTACGTACTGGTTGATCCGTGCTTCTTACATTGGTAAACACCGTCCTTGTTGGTGCTGCTGGTAGGGCACTCGATGGGTTCGCGGTCAATGGTGTCCAACTAGGATATGGCAATAATACGTCAGAATCAGCCCTCAGAGATATACGATGTCCCATCATCGATGCATCAATCCCAAACATCAAAGACGATGAGTCGCATCAGGAGACATGATACTCCAAGGTAATGACTGTTTGACGCAGAATGTCACAGATGACGACTATCTTGCGAGACAAGTTCGAATGAGACGATCTGAGATAGGAGACTTACACCATAGAAGCTGTCGTTTTCCTCTCTCATATCACAGTCACATTCAGTGCACTACAATTGAATTAATACTTCATAAACTCCAACCATCGAAAAGGGTGACTAACCACTTCCTTCAAGTGCGATGCACAGAACACGGCATCATTGACTTCAACGGTGGCAGACATTTCAAGATTGGGGATCGCGGTTGGGCAGTAGGTAAATATGCACAAAGAGGGGCTTCGATAATGTCTGAACTTGAAACAAGATGTGAGACAGATACTAGGACGTCCAAAGTAAAATTTAGTACCAATCGACACAGGGGATGAAAGATGAGAGGGAAAGATGAACTGATACGGTGGGAAGGTGAAAGCTATGTTCCCGTCCTTTTATAAGTGGGAACATTGCGGAGGAAGGTCCCGACTGGATTATGTAGAACCATTCAATCAATCGTTCTTCTCAGTGAGAACTGGACGTATCGAGTTCTTCGGTCGGAGGTGAAATTGGCTTGGAATCCTTGACGAATCGAGTAAAATGCGGGGTAAAGGCGCTGCCCCCGGATTGGCATGTAGATGTGATTCGGCAGAGGGTTGACGCTGATATCCAAGTCCGTCGTAGTAATTTTGACGCCTGATATTAATGAATCCACTTCAATACCATAAAAAATACGAACAAAGCACCCTCCCCTTCTCTTAAAAAGATGTTGCTGCACACCGAGGATCCATACTTGCGAAGGAGACGGTGGGAGTGGGTCCAATTATGTCCCGATTTGACAATATATGGGGTCATATGACCACCCTGCTGACCACATTTACAGGAAATTGGATTTTAGGCCCATCTTGTTGGTATTTGATCTACATTTCTATCATTTTTGGACAGTGGTTTGGACCATTTCTCTATGGCGTCCGTAAATCGCATGCTACATGCCTGGAACGACCCTGCAATGGCCTAGGATAAATAGGTAGTATAATCATATCGAATGAGAACTTCCTTTTTGGAGATGAAGAGTCAACTATTCAAGTGGAATTTATGGGAAGCCACGTGGCGTAAATTCACGGTGTTCAGGACTTTACTAGTCAATCCTTCCTCCTTAATTTCATTCGGGACCTTCGATGGTGCTCCCATCCGATGCTGATGTATACTAGGGCCTTCGTTGTGGCGACAAAGCAAAATCTTGTCTGGTGTACTGACTAGCAGGCGCGAAGGGCGTTCCCACAAAGGTGTGTATGGAAATTGACGCGCAGAGTGTTTATTGCTCGAACCAGTGGGGTGGTGACCGGAATGTTATAAGAGAAGGGCCTTATGATATAACTTCAGTGTTAACATGCCCCGGACGACATGCTTTTTGAATATGCCTTGCTTTGGACTGAGACCATCCACTGGCAACCAGTGCTTATTACTTGATTTTATAAGCGTAAAGCCTACTGATGGAGAACAACAAGGTTTAAAGTACTGAGTATCCTGGTGGAGTGGGGAGATTTGTAGGCGTGTGTGGGCTAGTGTTGTTGTCGAGTCGAGCGAGTCGAGTCGAGTTGAAAAACTCGTTAAACTCGTTTATGCGAGTTTTGATCGAGTTCAACTCGGTCTAAACGAGTTCACTCGTTAGTTTGTTTCGCTCAACACATGTGATCACCGCAGCCAATGGCATCGCTCTGTTTTGACAGAACCCTTGCCAGGGACGCAGGGTGACGAAGGCTCAACCCAAGCTGACGTACAGTCGTAGCGAAACTGTTGGATGTCCTGGAATTCCATAAATACATGGTATATTTTTATTGTAGGTGTAACTTGGTTAGTCATATTAGGTGAAAAACATGTAGATTAAGATACAGTATACAAGAGTATACATTGCAATTTGCCCCATGATAAATTATAATAATATATGAAGGGTCACCTCGGCATCGTACAGCATTTGAGTTGTCAACATTTACCATCTACTTCTTCAAGTTCAATCATCACAGCAAGGGGTAGAGGATCTTGAGCGACTCACTGTTGATCCGGCAGCTATCGTCGTTTCCCTTTCTTTGCAGGACCTCCTGACTACCCATATCCATATCTTGCAATTTAAAATTAGCCTCTCTGATGTTACATATGTCTGTCCTTTATCACAAGTTGGCACAAGGATCACTCATTATTATGTCAAAGAATCAACCCCTACTTAAACCTCTTCATACTGTCAATGGTTATTCTGAGTTATGCAAGGCTAGTACTCATGAAAATCACGAAGACTTGATGTTGCAATAGATAGCTAAAGCCTAATATTAATGTATTATGTAGTGGTATTCAAGTCTATGCGAGTATTATTATTCAAAGCTCAATAGAATTTCCCCTTCCCTGGTGAAGTCACATGGATCGTGTGTAAACTCGTTTAAAACTCGATAACTCGCGAGTTTCAACTCGACTCGCTCGAACCAAACGAGTTGCAACTCGTTCACAACTCGACTCGTTTAAACGAGTTCAACTCGACTCGACAACAACACTAGTGTGGGCGGTACTTTCATACCGTAACGCAGCCAGCGCTGAAGTTGAGGTGTCATGATGACCAAATTGGCAACTAATTGATTAAACTTATCATATCCCCGGACCCACGCAATTAGCGAGACATATATATAAGGCGACTGAGTTTCATCACCATCATCACTTTTCCCCCACCTCCTTGCTGGTCAAGTTGGTTAAACCAAGAGTCGCTGGTCGCTCTCTCTCTCGATTGTCCCCACAAACACCTGACATCCAACCCCAAACCCTCTCAGTATCGACATGTCTCAAGCTCCAGGCTCAGCTCGTGTGTACCAGCAACAACCAGTCGCATCTGGTGGGATGGTCGTCGTTCCAGGAGGAGGAGGAAACAGAAACGCTATGAATATTCCGGTAGATGACGATGGTAGAAAATGGAGCCACGGATTGTGTGGTTGTTGTGGGTCTTGCGGAACCTGTGCGTCGCCATCTCCTCGTCCTATTTATGGATTGAAACTGATACTTGAAACTCTTTACGCTGTGATTGCAGGTGTGATTTCATGTTGCTTCCCATGCGTCACCTACGGACAGAATCGACACCGCTTTGAGCATCTGTCGCTCCACGGTGCACCTAATCCCAACCATCACGGTAAAATCTTCTCTGGTAGCTGTTTCCAGCATGGTCTTCTTACCATGTGTGGCCTTGGATTCCTGATGCAGGTGAGTATTGTGCCGAATGATATTTAAACTCTGGGCCCCATCTCATAAATATGCGTAGATGGGCACCCGTGGAGCAATTCGCAGCCGATATAACATCAAGGGCGGTTCGTGTGGGGATTGTTGCACTTCATGCTTCTGTGGACCTTGCGCCCTCACTCAGGAATCAAGGGAGCTAGACCTAGAGGAGCAGTCCTTCCTTCCTCAAAGATATTAATTGTGTCAATAGTATTTTTTTCTTAGGGGTTTTGGTGTAGATCTAATGAAGTCAGGTTTTTCGGGTGGTTGAAAATAAAATCATCCCTTATGACACCAAATGCTAACTTCTAAGCACATTTATGAGCATAAATAAGGTATTCATAAATCTATTTACCTACTGGAGTCTTCGACATCAACCAAAACAGTGAAGATCGGGTTGTGGTTGAATTGGCAGACACTGAGGGGACGGTTTGGATGCCGAACGCGTGTCTAAAAATAGCACACCCACTAGCAATGCCATGCGACGAGAACTCGATCATGTTCGGTCTCGATTAGGTCGATCATGTAGCGTTGGTCGCTAAAAAGCGTTTCCGTGTCGATTTGACCCTTCTGCTCCAATGTCAGACACTATTGGAAAGGTATTAAAGTCATGGAAAATGCGAGACATACCCAGTCCATCTCTTGACTTTAATCCACGACCATCGCTGTCTTTCATCTTCACAAACCCAGCTCCGTTCACCTTTTTTCATTACCTTTTTCACTGCCAGTTGACCTGGCTAAATCTCTGCGAGAGTTTAGGATCACCAGCGCTACAATCACTACTCATTTGCCTCTCTTAACCACACCCAAATTGCGACTGGATCGCTATTCTTCGCCCAGCAATTCGCACCTGTCCCAAGAGAAGCCGTCTTCATCACCACCCACCCACCCAACTCTTTAATACCATGCTCGCTGGCAACTCCACTGCGGGAAACCCTTCCAACCAGTTTAAGGAGTTCCAAGCTTCTTGTCTGCCCGCGAGAGCCATGGATGCATCTGAGACACCCTCCACTGCACCCATCTCCTTCTCGCCAACAATACCACCTCCCAGCTATCAACGCGGGGGAGAACGAGGAACATCACATCAGGCGGCTGACGATGCAGAATGTCCTTCCTCTGCTTCCAGTCACGCCTCGTCTGACTCTCTCTCATCCATCACCACTTCACCATCATCCACCCACTCCTCACCAACAGCCGACACATTCACGGAGTCGCACTCCAAAGACTCTCCTCACTCGGACTCGGTTGGCCCATATAACGGCGATACACCTATGAATCCCATCAGCAAAAGAACTGCAGAGCTCTGCGAGTCAAGGAGGACCCGTCAGCGATACATGTCTCATCCACCTATCAGTCCCTCCACTACGCACAAGCGGGGTTCCACGAAGAAAGAAGGACTCCAGCACATCGCTGAGAATGAACCTGTCGAGTTTCACTCAACCAATTCCCATGAATTGACCCGAGGTCGCAGCCACCAGGGTCTCTCCAGAAATCTTCACAAAAAGAGACCTCAAATGGACCAACGCAAATCCACATCTGCCACACTGCGGGTCGCCCTCCATGTCTCCGCTAAGGACAAGATCAAGGCAGCAGACCTTGACCCCTTGCGTTTTGAGGAGCAGGTGGAGAAGAAGGCAGCCATTGTAGCCGCCACGGCTGCTGCATGGGCAGTGAAGCAGAATCGCGCTCAGGCCAACGCTGGGTCCGACAAGCGATTTAACTTGCAAGTTCGGGAAGGTTCAGGGCCATCATTTGACATCATCCAGACAAGCGTCCTTCCTTCACCTCCTTCACCTGCTGCGCTATGCGACCAAAAGCAGGTTGTTAACCAGCAGCCTGGTCTCCACCCCGTGATGTCCGCTTCGCAAAACAGCCTCGCTACATCGTCTACTGGTGCCAGAGACTGGAGCTCTGGGAGGTATTCTGCCGACGAGCACTTTGGTTTAGGTATGTCAATTTTAGTGTTGTGTTTCTTCATGATACTAAATTTTCCTACCTTCACTTTGTCCAGCCGCGTGCTGCCCAGGTGTCGCTTATGCTCGGAACAAATCTCGCCTTGCTCATCTTGAGGAGATGAATGCGCCTCACCCTGGGGTTATTGCGACCGCCAATGACATCAGTACAGGAGAACCGCAACTCAAATCCTTTTTCCACCCTCTTTCATGGGCATCATGCCTAGCATACACCTTCCTCTCCCCGCTCTGCCTCTCGTCGTACTCGCAGAGCAAACACAGAGCGAAAACACGAAAAAGATACGGTATTGGAGGCGATGGGCGTAGCGACTGTACCGCCTCATTATTTTGTGGACCTTGTGAATTGGCGAGAGAGAGCAGAGAGATTGTGCTTGAGGAAGATAGTCAGGCTGATGCAATGGATCGCAGAGCAGGAGTTTCGTGGAAGGGCGTTGTTTGAATGTACGTTTCTTTTAGATAGTTGCTGCGAAATAAAAGTATAATTAACATCAATGGACTGGACATTTTCGACGACGTAACGTACTTGATGAGAATGAAGAACACCTCTGTGGCCAATGAGTAGGCGAATGAAAAAGGCAAAAAAATAATATCGCACTTGAAAGTGCGACAAAAAAACACCACTATCTGGAGGGAAAAGTGTTAATGACATGTAATGTTTTCATCCTCCAAGTCAATGGTTGATGTCGCGCGATTTTACGAAATGGTGAATAGCATTAGCATTAGGGTAGTACGGGAATTGCAAAATAAATACTTGAATTAAGCTTGAGCCTCTGCTCGGACTGGTGAAGGCCGCACAACGGGAATTTTCAGAATGGTTTTTTTCTGCTCCCCTGCCTGCTTCCCACCCAAGGTAATACCAGCTCCACCATTTGCCCTATCAGCCACGTCTGTCTTAACCAATGCCCATGCAGTCCACTTCTTCCATCTTCTCTCTTCCGGTGACGAAGCAGTGGTGAGGTCGACGTCCTCGTTCGCAATTTTCTCGTTGATTGAAGGCAGTAACTGTCTGGCAGCGTTAATGGACTCGGGGGATTTCTCCTTGAAACAGGCATAGGCAACAAATGCTGCGGTGGTTAGGTCGTCTGAAACTTCTCCAAGGCCATATATCGGCATGTAAGAAGCAGCGAGGAGAGTATCTTTGAGGGGGTTTGTCGTGTACATGGAATGGAGGAGTTGTCGTGCCGCTGGTAGGTTGAGAGTTACGTGGTACTTGGCAAAATTTCCGAAGACTTCCAATGAGAGGGATTGGGCATCAAGCTCTTCACAACGACCTAGAAACAAAAATTACGCGCGTGTGGGTAGGGGAATGGGTCCAACAGAACATATACACGTACGAGCGAATGATTCTGCGAAACGACACGGTAGTTTCGCCTCCCCGTCCGTGTATTTGGGCAGAATGTCAACAATTTGCTGCAACTGCTCTGCGGAAGTCGCAAACTGCAAGAGTTGAAGGAGTGTCCGTTCCTTGAATTTTGGCGTGTCTACTGACGGCGTACGGCCAACACGTGGGGTAAGAAAACCAATCTGCTGGTCGAACAAGGCCTTCCTCTTCTCGTCACTGAGCTTTCTGCGAGCCCGGGTTGCTTCCGCTGCATTGGTAGTTGAAGTTGAGCCTTCCGACGACACAGTGCTGGGCTCCTTGACGAGGTCTTCTTCTACAAATGCATCCTCTGCAAAAAGGTCATCTACTACGACCTTGCTTTTCTTTTTCTGGACTACGTGTTCAATTTAGTCTTGACGCTTCGGCAGAAAATTCGGGAAATGCAGACGCACCAACCGGTGTAATGTGGATGGCACGACGCTGTCGTGCAAAGTTTTGCAACGAAGGGCGTCGTAGGGTATTCAACAGGGTCCTGGCGAAAATGCTGATCATCGCAGTGCGCGTCGAGGTTGTAGTTTTCCTCGTCGCGATTCGTAACGAGCAAAGTCCGTTGTTTGATTATGACATCCGGGCCAAATAATCCCATCAAATTGCGCCGGACCGCAATTCGGGTTTTGCCACAGCCTATTCTCGAGACTCGAAGTTCAAGCAGGGTTCGACATAGACCTTGCTTTTACTGAGCTATCACACTTTATTTTGAAACTGAGCTTTTGTATCCAATTGGAATAAGCATGCCGGTGTAGGCACTTAATAGTCTAATACAAAAATATTTAATCTGTAGCCGTTCTACTAGCGGTCGGAACCATGTAGATAAGAGGTAGAAAAGGGAAGTGGAATGATAGTACTACATGCAAATGTCCGGAAAAGCCGTACAATACACCAGCGAAAAAAATTCGAAGGAATCAAGAAAGAAAGTGGGTCAGACAGAACATAATAATTTCACTCAATAATAATAATGCTTCTACGGTCCATTATAGGGGCAGTTCTCGGCTCTGGTGGCGCATAGCCGCGCCCAACAGCCTGAGGTCTTTCTGCCCGAAGAGTCCGCAGCCTGTTCAGATCATAGGTATTCAGGTTGATTGCCCCCTGACTATGTATTGTAATGTCGCCATCTACTGTTGGATGTCTATCCGTATATCTCCTTGACATCGACGTCTGTGAGACATGTGCTTGACTGTTGATAGTGCGGCTGACTTGACGGACATTAAACATTGTCCGATTCGCCAAGACGCAGGACATGGCGACAGTGAAGCCTATGGGGACCTCCAAAAGAGATGTCTAGTTTTACTTGATGTCAGCGTTCAGTCTCGATAGATAACGGGTCGTACTTACAGGTTGGGTGACCCAAATGATGAGGCAGGTCATGTATGCTGCCGTTATGCTTTATGAACTTTAGAATTTGTCGAAATGATAGCCTCGTGTGACGTACACAACGAAATAAAGGACTGAATCCCTGATCAGAATTCCGACCAACTGCCTTCCGTTCTGAAATAGTGAACCTTGTGAGCGGAACGTCTGCAGCCCACGGAAAAAGGCCAGGCCGCAAAGTAGGCATTCGTAGGCCAGCATTGGAATCCAGAACACGTAGAAATTGTCTGATACATGACCTGGGACGCAGAACTTCCCATTAGGGATAGGCAGGGCGGTTGCTATGTTGATAAATATGTCAGGTGGTATGTAAATTAGCGCTCGATACTGGCTGCATTCAACTTACCGACTACTTTGTCAAGCACAGAGTGTAGAACCCATGACGATGTCAGGACCGATGCAGCAAAGCCTATCATCATTACTGCCAGCACCTTTTTGTTGAGAGAATATAAGGCGTAAATGCGCATTTGCAGAATGCCTAGGTAATAGGTTGTGCGTTGTCGACCTGCCCATTCTCTCGGACGATAATTCGGCACATACCTTCAGCTAGCATACAAGCTATTAGCCCCGTCCATCCTTGCCATAGGAAGAAATGTTTGCCTGCCAAAAATAAAGGAAGCTGATCGGCAAAGTTTAGCTTTCGAGAAAGTCGATATTACGTACAACTAAATCAAGAAATGTCAAAGAGTGTCCAATAATATAGGGCATGGCGGTCAGTCATCGGATAATGACATTTAAAAGGCGGCGTTTAAGCTCACAACTATGCATCAGCAGAATGGAAGGTCGGGGGCAATGATAAGCACTAGAACCTTGGACTCGGCTGTCAACACGGGGGAAATGATGGACTCACAGAGTTGCTAAGCGTCGGTGAAAAAAAGCCTGAGTAAAGTAAGCAGTCAGCGACACAGCTTCCCTCGATCCGAAGTCCTCGAGAAGTCCCTACCATAGTTATTGAAGCTGATAGTACGAGAAATTCTCGCCATAAACATTTTGTCATTCTCTGGCGTTTCGACAGAGACTCACAGTGTGGCTGCCAAGCAGTAGTACCTATTCTGTCCATCGAAAAGCATGGTGTCAATATTTTTACGGCGCAATGGGGTGTTCTGGATACTCACTGCAAAGAACAAGACCTTTCCTAGTGACCACGGGCTGCTCTGCACGATGCATATCGAATTAATCGACTTTGCGCCTCTCCATGAAGACCGTGAAACCACCAACGTACCCATATCAGATTGATCTACGAACCACCCAGTGTTAAATGATATTTCGCGCCCCTCAAGTCACCAAAAAACCCACCTCCTTGTCCAATGTCACGACTAGACGAAAACTCCTCCTAAGTACGGTTTTCGGGCACTCTGAAGGGCGGGCACGTACTGTGGTCATATATGATAATAGTTGAAGAGCCAACTGTATTCCAAAAAACCGTCAATATCCTATACTATTTACACGCGCTCGGGCTCATTTCACTCACGTTGTGAGTATCGAGTGACCTGTATATGCTCGAGTCCTGTTATCAGGGTTTGTATGAGAGAGGCTAGTGACATGACATGGACGTTCGAACGCACGTCGTCAGTACGGGCAAAGGGGAATCAAGAATGGGTCAAAATATATTCCTGGTTCCTTTTCACTGCATATATGCAACTAACTTTACTTTTGATAGGGCGAAGCCAAGAGATTCGAGGGGGCCACGGAGGCGCGGCATCTTCTGCCGAGAAGTCTCCTCGACCAACTGCTGAGCCTCGTGAGTACGTAGTGGCGAATTTTCAAATAGCTGCTTGCCGACGAGAAGAGAAACCATAAAAAGTTGTAAAATGACCACGACACACGGAATAACTCCGCTCCTGTAAGTTTCTACAAACCCTTTCCTGGAAACGCAGTTAAACAACCACTCCATTCCAGCAACATTTGACGACTACAGCCTGTGGTCATGTAAATGGTACTCTGGACTCTTGTTGCTAGTTACAACAGAGAGCAACATTTTGTGACACAATCTCCAAACAATCTCCCTGCTATCTGCTGCAAGGCACACACATTTTATATGGGGATTGCAGTCCGTATTGATGGAGGGTTTGTGGGGATCTGGACTCTGGAGCCCTTACTCATCCTCATCCTGCCTAACAGCGGTCGCTCCATAAGTTGATACAGCTTCCTTATCGAGCTATAACCCTTGCCAGGGCGATCCTTACACCTCATATACATCAACTATTTATGACTACTAAAAATACACATGCTGTGATAAATAATGAAAAGGATAAGAATAAAGCAAATGAGTGTGTTGACGATGTGTATATATCAATAATCAGTCCAACTATGTCCGCCCCAGCGCATCAGTAGACAATCAGAAAACCCTGAAACCCTGGCGAAGCCACGATAACCAAGAGGTCATGCGTGGCAATTACATATAAGTAAACCAAGCGTTTGCATTTCAACATCAACGTCCAACTCTCAGACTGCGAAATCTCTCGAGGTCCTGTGAGCTAACACTATTGGGGGTGCAAAAGCTTTCTGCTCCTGTGGTCGACACTTCGGCCATGCGTATACTAACAGGCTTATTCAAAGATTCCTTCGACGCGTTGATCTCCTGACTGACTTTCCGGACGTTGAGGACGATGCGATTGGATAAGACACAGGACATTGCGAGGGAAAAACCGATAGGGACCTCCAAGAGGGTACCCTTGAAGAAGATCAGCCAGGCCCTGCTTGTCAAACAGGGGGGTGGTTACATACCGGAGCGGCGATCCAAACGAGCAAGCATGTCAAGTAAGTTGCGCAAATTCTGTGGCACCATTACACGTGAGGTCAGCGTCCTTCCTTTCCGGCTTAAAATGGTCAAAGAGCGCACATAAGAAAATAGAAAATGGAATCGCGAATCAATACGCCGACGAGCTTTCGGCCACTTTGAAATAGCGATCCGTTGGAACGAAATGTTTGGAATCCCCGGATGAGTGCCAAAACACATAAAAGGCACTCAAAAGCCAACATGGGGATCCAAAATGTGTAAAAGTTCTTGGGGACATTGGATGGAACGCAGAACATTCCTGCGCCACCAGGAAGAAAAATTGCTTTTGCTGAAGATGGAAACGAGAGTCAGCGAAAATGATGCAATATGCCTCCTTGAACAGAAACTGATTTTTGATGCGATCGTACCTACGATTGTATTGAGAGCACTGTGCATAATCCAGGCCGCGACTGCCGTGGAAACAACGAAAGACGAAAGCATGATGGCTAAAACCTTCTTATTCAGTGAGTATAGCGCGTACAGTCGCATCTGCAATATTCCTATACAATGACAGTTAATAGCAGACTCGTCACTTGATAGGGGATATGATGCCCTTGAAAAAACGCACCTTCAGCCAGCATGCAAGCAATCAGTCCCGTCCATCCTTGCCAGTCAAAAAAGCTTCGACCTTGAATTGGGTGTGAATAAAGGTAGAGAGTGCATGTGAAGTGGATTTTACTTACAGCTGTAATTCAATTTACGCGACGTGAGGCCAGCGCGGTGAGACGTCGGAGCTCTTCATGAAAGAAGACGCACTTACAACTGCATCATGGAGATATAATTAGATCGTGTCAATCAATATTGGAGTCTATGTGTATGAAATACGCACAGAATCAGTGAGGGTGGTCGCAAAGAATGCTACAACGAGGGGCCAATGAGCTTCACCCGGCATTGAATCGAGAGGTGAATAGACGCTTACCGTAGTTATTGAAACTAGGTATGTCGACGACATAGCTCTTCAGTCAACCGAACATACACGGAGAACAACGGCGTAACGTACATGACAGCGGCCAAACAATAATATCGATTCTAAACGTGAGATATAAGCCACATGAATATCAATGAGTGTTGAGATCGAAGCGCACCAAAATAAACAGGACCTTTCCGAGAGACCAGGGGCTTTGCTATTCATCCGAAACTCAGAATTTGCTTCATTTGTTGTAGGAATAAATAATTACCCATATCAGCTCAACCTGAACCAACGTCAAGAAGCAGGTGATCAATATTCGATAGTGATCCAGGTTTCAAAGGAAGGAGATCATATATCATACCTCGTCACCCAGAGTCAGCACTTCCCGAGAAAACTCATCAATAAACAACTTTGAGCACACCCTTGACGATACTCACGATGGTCGAATATGATGATAACGCTGGAACCCACTGTAATGTTAGGTAACAATGTCAGAGTTTTGCCTCCTTAGCTGGGCACAGATTCGTTAAACAAGACGTACGTTGGGCATATCTCGTCACCTGCACATGCCATAGCCCAGTTATAATGTAGTTGATGAGGGATACCATATCTTGTCCTCCGAAGCTTGTGTGGAAATGGTTCCTTCGACAACGCCGCGTCTAGGTGAATGAAAGGAAAGGCAAGGCTACCATTAAGGACACTGGTGCGGAAGCCAAAGAAAGAGGTTAAACCATGGTTATTGAGACGTTTTAAACCTTCTGGACTGAGTGGAACTTACAGCATGGTTCTCCTTGAACTCCGATGTGAAGAATGATCATTTTGCGAATGATAGGTTCGCATAAAGATGAGATCTGTTTAAGGACAAAAATAACAAGAGGTTCATCTTGACTCATTCGCACGAAGCCCATGTACAGCCCACTTGCATCCGTTTATGGGTAAATCGCCGGTGGCTTGCGGTGCGCGCGGGAGCTGGCGTAGCCCTCTATTACCTGTTCCAGGCATTAGCATTTGTGCACCTTTATCCAGAGACTATTTCTTATTGATTTCTTACATTCCTTTTTACGTTCGATGGTCAGGGTGTAAGGGACAATGGTTGATTCGAGGCACATTTAGATTTTTGGAGTCATGGATGATAGTACAAGCCGTATGTCATCTCCTGACTCCGAGTTGAATGAATTCCCTGCTGATGTGGAGGAGTTCTGCGCCGGCATTCACCACAAAAATGTACTGAAGTGATACGCTATTTGCCGAGCGCTCTGAAACAGAAAGAGAGTAATTTGATCCCATCTGCCCATGAGTCTCTCAACAGCGATTCTGGCTGACTGGCCATGCGGCCAATACGGATATTCACTCCGGGTCAGTCAAAATGAAATCAGAATTCATTTGTAGCTCACACAGGCTTCAGATAGCCTATGGTGAGCTCAACGCCAGCGGAAGTTCTTACTCATCCATCGCCGCTCTACAGCGCAACTCTAAAATCTGCGTAACTCCACAAATCTCCACCTACAATGGACATTTATCTATCAAAGTATTCTATATATCTATTAAGTACTCTAGATGCATCGTAGATAACCAATCCATTATTCAGGTGCTAAATCACACTAAGCGGAACTGACTAAATCTGTGGTTTTCGAACGAGGACCCAAAATTGATAGAAAAGTCATGAAATTATTGGTCATTAACAAGTCGTCTAAGGTAGAATACAAGAGTGAACGACATAAGTTGCAAGAGCAAGAGTGTCCATCACGATACACACAGAGCTGGCCAAGGTCGCCGTACCCGGGAAGATGAAGATAGCTATGCTCCACCGACCAAAATATGATCATACCGACGCTCGTGTAAGGGGCAACAATAGCCCAAGTCCTAAGTTCTAAGTAAGACAGGCAGATAAAAATGTGGATAACTGTTCGAGAGAAGGGAATGGGGATCATCGAAATAAAATCCAACGAGTGGGGGAGGAGTGGGTGCAAGAAAGATTTAGGTCTTCTCGTTGATGCTGCTGCTCGAGTTGGGGACGTGGTGATCGGGCTCGCGGCTACCGCCAGTTGCACCAACTGTGCTGACAGTCTGGCCGATCTCCTGCTCGAGGCCTACGTAGTCATAAGCGAACTCGCCCATCTCAGCATCATCGATACCAAGGATTTCGGCCTCCTCAGAAGCGCGAAGACGAAGGCCAGGGATGAAGTGCATGATCCAGAGAATGATGGTCTATAGGAAACATAGTGAGTATTCCTGTATGGAGGAAATCATAAAGAGGACTGACAGTCATAGCAAAGGAGTAAGCGAAGCCGCCAACAGAGTCGGCGAGCTGGTAACCCAGTTGGATATAGTGGTGGTCGAGCCAGCCTCCAGGAATCTCAGTGATGCCATCGAAGCCAGCGACGCT
The DNA here is from genome assembly GCA_015501605.1 of Panaeolus papilionaceus. Classification (NCBI taxonomy): domain Eukaryota; kingdom Fungi; phylum Basidiomycota; class Agaricomycetes; order Agaricales; genus Panaeolus; species Panaeolus papilionaceus. The sequence goes on from JADNRZ010000014.1 coordinate 1,038,836, forward strand.
GGCTTGGGCAAAGAGGGCAGTGAGGAGGTTGCCAACAATTCCACCAATACCGTGAGTAGCAAAGATCTATGCACGCAGGTTAGACATCGATTTGCGTTTGGATTGAAGGTGACATACATCAAGGGCATCATCATAACCGAGGAGGAACTTGAGTTGGGTAGCAAAATTGCAAAAGGTACCGCCAAGGACACCGAAGAGAACAGCGGCAGCTAATAGGAGGCTTTAGTCAGGGGAATACCCTATCAAGAAAACAAGAAAACATACGAGAACCGACGTATCCAGCAGCTGGGGTAATAGCAACAAGACCAGAGATAGCACCAGAGCAGAAACCGACGGCGGACCACTTCTTCTCGATACGATAATCCCAAAGCATCCAGGTGATACCACCGACTGCGGCAGCAAGGTTAGTGACGATGCAAGCTTGAACGGCGCGGAGGTTGGCAGAGAGAGCGGAACCTCCATTGAAACCGAACCAACCGAACCAGAGAAACACTGTGCCGAGAATGACGTAGGTAGTGTTGTGAGGCTTGTAGGCAAGACGCTCGGTTCCATATCCGCGACGCTTTCCAAGGTAAACGGAAATGGCAAGGGCAGCGGTACCGGAGCTGATGTGGACAGGGGTTCCTCCAGCGAAGTCGAGGCCACCAAGCTTAAAAGACCAACCTGCAGCGTTCCAGGTCCAGCAGGCAATAGGATCGTAGACAATGGTGGTCCAGACAAAAATGAAGACGAGGATGGGGCCAAGACGACCACGCTCAGCGATAGCACCGACAGCGAGGGCAGCGCTATGAAGGGTTCGATTTAGTGTATGCCCAAACAATGTTTTTAAAAAAAGGAACATACGTGATGATTGCGAACATGCATTGGTAGACGCAGAAGAGGAGGGCGGGTATCTTAGCGCTGCCGATGGATGGCTGATCGAGGACATCCTTGAGACCAAAGTACTCTGTGAAAATTTATACATCAGATCGGATTCTTTCAGAGAGCATAGATTCGAACATACTCAGATCACCAATGAATGCATTAGCATTCTCGCTAAAAGCCAGAGAGTATCCCCAGAAGAACCACTAAATATACAGCAGGTGAGAACAAGTATGGGCGTCAAGAGACAAAAATACGCACCTGGAAAGAAACGACGGCGATAGAAGCAAGTGACGTGTAGATCATTGAAAGCGCGTTCTTTCTGCGCAGCAGACCGGAATAGAAGAGACCAACACCAGGAACCATGAGCCAGACCAAGGCCATGGAGGCGATGACGAATCCCATATCACCGAGGTTGTACACTACCTCCTCCCCATCGGGGGTGTAGGCAACGAGAGACCCAGCTAGAGTTCCATCAGTAAGGGAGGCATGGAAGGAAGCAAGTGACTTACAAGCATCGTAGGTAACGTTAACCATGATGAGAAATTGAGGAAGAAACTCTTGTTGCTTCGCTCGGTTGAGGGTGGAAAGAGGTCAATGAGGGATATTGTGGCAGAATCATAATCATCTATATACCTATGAGGGTTTCGTAGCCAAGAAAATCCATTACATGTGAGATTTCAGCAGAACCTGACATTCAGCTATCTATCAACAGCTATCATGTTTGTTGTTTCAGCACACGATATGAGAAATGCGATTCTATAACTGACGTAAACATTCTCGGTACACTCTATCGTCCAATCAGAGTGCTCGAATTTTCGGCTTATCTAGGTTATCTTCTCCTTATATGTTCGAATTTGGATGGCAGGAACGACCTAACTAATATGCCCTCAGCCAAGTTGCTTTCTTTCTCTATCACTTGAAAGAGATAACTACAAGTAAAATGGAGACGAACCATATTTTAAAATCAACCCGTAATGCGCGTCAGTCTTTGCAATAGCATCGAAATACAAGGAGGTATTCGAGATAATAATGAGCTGGGTTTGCACGCTGGCCCTTGGCACTTGATATACCACTTGTCGAAACCCACTGCACGGAGGCATATGGATAAAAATCAAAATCAGGGGTGTTGTATGCCAGTTTTGCACCCCCGTCACATTGGGATAGGGTTTGTTAGGATTCCGGTGTTTATGCGTGGATCACACCAGGGTAGGTAGTCACAGTGCTGAGTGCTGGTAACTGAGCCATCCTAAAATTTTTGCAAAGATACGCGAGGAAGCGCTAATACTCAACGCTCGATGTTTACCGCTGATACTCCTGTGCAACTGGCTAGCATGCAAAGAGCGAGCGAAGATATAGGATAGCACGCATATATCGGTATCGGAAGATCTCACTGTAGCTTCACTGTCGGTGCACAGGTCCCGTCGTTCCTGAATTCATGCAGGAATGCCAAACGGGTGACATCTTGCAGAGGCGATAAGGTGAATCGACGATTGAGATGTAAGCCATCACCAATCCTGCATTCGCGCAAAATACACATTTTGCCCAATTTCAAACTCAGCATTAACGCTTTCAATACGTCATGTAACTCACGGCACTGTAATTAGGTCGGGCGAGCACTGTATACACCTCGAGTCCCCCTCTCTCGAGCCTTATCGAAAGTATTGAAAGACTAAATCAAAGTGTTTTTATGACTTTTAATAGCAGCGCCCTCTATCGGAGTGGCTCACTTGGCAGCGGACGGTAGGAGCCACGAATGATCGCCGAACTCAATGCTACCTGCCGTTATCATAGCCTTGCATGAGTTCGGTCTGGGTAATTCCACGTTTGGCTTAATCTCGACTCACTTCGATAAGTAGCCCTACCTAATGCGGGAAGCTGGAGGCTTTCTTGTTCACAGGCTAACACCACTCTAGAACTAAATACATTTCAGCTCAAGGGATCCTGGAGCCTGCATATCTACTTGATTGATCACAGCAAGCTCAAGGCGCGGATGTCCAACGCGTAGTGCATGAGATGATGCAAACAGAAGAATTATTCTTTGTAGTATTATTTACCGTCTGCGCTCGTGCGTTTGCGAAATATGTATGTGTTCACCAGCGCTAGCGTCTATGCGGAGAACATTCCTGTTGTAGGTGTGGTTCCCCGGCTGAGCTATATCGGTGGCGGGAAATAGCCTCAACTCGGATATGAGAATAGCGCCAGGGCAAAGAAGATAGCGTAGATCGAGAGTCAATTAACATGATAGCGGTACGTATACCAGCCTAAAATAAACGTTCTCCCCACACTCAGACAGCTTCGTAAGACCCGGCGGATGGTACAGGCTGCGTTTGAAGGATGTGGGGATGGCTTTGTATCAATTCATTATCGATAGAACTCACCAAGCGGGTGTACATAAGTAAGATCGCCTCGAAACACGGAGAAAGAAGCATCTGTGTACGACTTCTACCGCACGGCCCTTATTGATACGCTACCTCTGAGACACTTCTTATTGACTATTTATATGAGCTGATATTCTACTAGAGCTAAATACTACCCTTCGGCCTCATGACGTGCTTTCTATAAGGTGTACTATGAGGAGCGATTCCAGAGTGAGAATGGAAAATTTATGACGTCGCTCGCAAACTCTAGTTAAACGAACGGCTGGCACAGATAACCACCAGGAGTACGTGTTTACTAAACTATATACAGTCACTCGGTGTACTTGTATCCTACTGAGTTTCTGGACAATCGAGCTCACACTGACCAGGCCTGGCGCTGTTCGAACTTCGCCTTGGACTTGTCTCTTGGATTCAGACACTAACGTTACATATCCTTTTCATTCAGCCAGACACTATCGTTCAACTCAGCATAGTTTGTGTACCTGACCTATTGCTTGACCTCGATCCCCCTAATGATATCATCGTCAAACTCAGAAACCCCGATCCCGATAAGAGTTTAGCCCAGAGGCGATAAGGACTGACCCCGAGCTGTGCCAAGGAAGACTATTCAGTTATGCCAAGCCAGTCGCGAGTGGCCTCGATAAGCCACGGAAAATCCCAGGCTCATCAACAAAGATAAGAAAATTTGTCGCAGTAAACAACTTCCAGTAAAATATACAATGCTGAGAAAAAGATGGAACAACTCCTGTTGAAGCCCTGTCAAGATTTGGCTGAACTCTATTGTTGCTTATCTTTGACTCAACCAAGTCATCGTCCCCTGATGTCCTCCCGAGTCGAGAGTAGTCGAGAGCGGTTGCCCTACATTCGATATCATGCTCAACAACATTCAACTGAGATACACGAGGAATCAGAGGATTGGGATATGTGTATACCACAGCGGAATTTTTCAACCTTGCAGTGAGAGATAAGTTCATGACATTTTGATGACATTTATGTACGCGTCTTCACCGCCGACAGCCCACTGTCCCACTGCATGGTGATGTAACTAGGATGAGTGATTAGATCCTTCAAAGAAACATTCTGAGTCCTGACATGGTCAATTCGATGGCCAGACAGGACAATCGACGCTTCTTTCATTGCCAACGAGACTCTGTGTCTCGGAGAACGACCTTCTTCAGAGATGATGGCTGAGTCGGGGTGAGTGCGCAGTATTATACCAGGCTATTGCGTGCGTGTAGAGTTTGTACTGCCATTCATCAGAGAGGCGATGCTCCTGATAACTTGCCGTCCCACCCTCATTTCCGCATCACTTCGAGTTCGTCGTTCAATTAAACCATCAGTGCCCACCACCGCTCTACCTCATTGTATTGCAGTTCAAGCTCCCAGCAGGGTTACGTTTAGCACCCAACTTCTGCTCCGCAATACACTGTGTAGGATGCATGCTTTCCCCCCTTCATATGGATATCTACCAGGTTTCAGGTGAATCTTGACAAATCCTCGATTCTATTACCAACTCGGAAAAACCTCGAGCTCAGAAGCCGCAAAGGATCAATACCCTGTCATGAAGGTATAATTAAGACGGGATCACCACTCGTGTTGAAGGACTTTTGAATGCATACCCCCGGTCTGCGTCCTTTCATTAGCATTCCGTAGGTTCTTGGTAATTTTAGGAACTCGTACCGATACCAGTACATTGTCCCTTAACCGTTTAACTGGAAACATGCAGTAAGTTTGCCATTTGGCCTTTTATAACCAGACAGCACGATGCATTCAAGAAGACGATCCTGGGCAGGGTTTACGGTAGTTTACAGGCTGGCCAGTGTGCTGCCCAGACGTACATGCATAGAGTGCATATAACGAATTTTCGCCAAACGGTTGAATCCTCAACCATAGACGGCATGCTTAGCTTTAGATGCTTCTAAACGCACACTTGGACTTCCTCAGATCCTTGGCGAGACGCTCGGACATCATTTTGGTAAGATCCGATAGCACTTGTTTTCAAGGCACTAATTCGGTATCTTTTTGAGAGTTTGGCGCTCGTAAATGGTCTTGTGATGCTATTTAGCTCGAACTTCGAGCTGGATTAAGAATTGACAGGGACCCTGCTGAAAGGTTTGAACGTGCGCGTGAGGGTCCTTGACCTCGCAACTCGGCCCTGACACATTCATGATGTCAATAGATACTCTAGAGACCTCACCCTTTGGACGGTTGGTGCTTAATTCGAAGGCAATACATAGCAATCGAGAGGGGATGTCCAACATGAAACCTCACGGCCATCGTACGCTACATCTGGGTCATCGTCAAGGCTGGGCATGGCAGAGGGCGAGAGGCATAAAAGTCTGAAATCCAATAATCTTATCGGATCAGGCAACCTATCGATGCCGGCCGGCGGCCGCTACCCAAATTCGGCAACGTACCGTTGTACCACGTGAGCAGTCCTGCTCTCACCACCACCATCCACCACACGGGAAAGTTGCTGGAAAACTATTATTGCATTATGCGATGGTCGCTAAGCGTTTCTTCTTCATTTCCGACCTACACCACCATTTAAGGCCCTAGATAAAAGGTTTAATGCCAGAGGAGACGTCCCCACTGCTTCAAAATGGATCAAATTCCAATTATAACGCCGCCAACGAGAATGGAAATGGTCATGAAGTTGTCCAACCAACGGAAGAACTACCAGGCCCAAAGTCATTCTTAACGCTTGTCAGTCTGTGATTAAGAATTAGATTTGCGATTTATTGATGATTTTATCCGAAATATATGCAGATCTTACCAATGGCAGTTGGTATTTTCCTGTGTGCTATGGATCAAACGATAGTTGTATCTTGTGAGTGGTGACAGTCGGTTTTATGTCGTGGTTCCGGATGTTGAATAAGGAGGACAGCATACGCTGCCATTGGAAGCGACATGAATCAGCTTCAAAATACCAGCTGGATAGCTACATCATACTTGCTAACTATCACTAGCTTTCAGTAAGTACACCTTGCGAACATTTGCCACATAGTGACATGCTAACATCTCTAACTTATAGGCCGCTTTACGGGAAACTCAGCGACATCTTTGGTCGCAAAAGCTGCTTGCTGTTCTCTTACGTCGTCTTTGCCATAGGTTGTCTATGCTGCGGACTGGCCACGAATATGACACAACTTGTTGCGGCTCGTGCATTTGCCGGTGTGGGTGGTGGGGGAATGCAGACGTGAGGAGTCTGTTTCTTTATCAATTGAGATTGGCTTATGCTGTGACCTCTGTAGGATCGTCAGCATCATCATGTCGGATGTTGTTCCTCTGCGTAGCCGAGGTACTTGGCAAGGTTAGTTGTTTTTCATAATGTGCGGGCATACCCCTAACTCATCGTGGTTTTATAACTGTATTTCTCCCATAGGTGTTCTAAATATAGTGTGGTCCACAGGGAACAGTGTTGGTGCATCCCTTGGTGGATACCTCGCTGATACAATTGGCTGGAGATGGTAATGTTTTTGCATACGGACCCGACTTATATCACTCAACCCCGTTTTCAGGGCTTTCCTAATTCAAGTCCCTATCACAATTGTGGCCATTATATCAGTCTCCCTCGCTCTCCACCTTCCCAAGGTTGATTCGTCCGACTTTAAGGCTAAACTAAAAAGAGTGGATATCAGTGGAGCTATTTCACTCGTGCTGACTGTATTCTTCCTGCTCTTCGCATTGGATAGGGGAGGCAACATAGCGTGGAATGACCGCCTCACAGTTTCTTCTCTTGTTGCTTTCGGTTTGTGCTTCATCGCTTTTGCCTTCATCGAAATGGAGTATGCGCGGGAGCCCTTCGCACCCAAACGAATAATCGTGAACCGGTCACTCATTGCGAGCTATCTTGTAAACTTCTTTGGGATTGCATCCGCGTTCACACAGCTCTTCCATATCTCTTTATATTTGCAAGCTGTCCTGGGAAAAACCGCTTCCGAAGCTGGCCTTTGGTTGATTTTAGGCGTCGTTGGTGGTCTTTCTGGATCGCTTTCAGGCGGGTTGATCATCCAAGCGACCGCGAAATTCTATGCCATCACTGTGATAGGTTATATCCTTCTGCTATGCGGAACTCTTACCGTTACATTCACAAGCGGAGTGCTCATTGTATCGTCACTTGGTGTCGCCGTTGGTAAGGCTTCTTACGGTCATTTCTTTCCTATGCAGGCTGACATTGGTGGTAACCCTCAGGTCTTGCTATTTCAAGTATTGGAAACGGTGAGTTCAATCTATTCATAGCAGCCTTTACCCGGCTTTAATATTCCTTTATTTTGGTTCTTAGGAAGTGGAATCACGACAAGTTTAGTCTCACTCATCGCGAACGCTGGTCAGACTGATCAGGCGATTGCTACTGCAGGTTCGGTGATTTTTTGTACCCGTCTTTCACTTGTTATAACCTCGGACTCTCTCCTTCAGTTTCGTATCTGTTTAGATCATTAGGATCCGTGGTTGGTCTATCCGTAGGCAGCACCCTAGTCCAAGGCCACCTTAGGTCGTCACTGCGCCAGAAACTTTCTGGAGATGACGTCGACGAGGTATGTCAAGCCCCAGCTATATTCCCCAGTTATGTTAATCACAAGCTTGTATTTCAGATTATTCGCAAGGTTCGGGAGTCACTTGACTACTTGAAAGAACTCGACCCCGCACGACGTGCCATTGTGCGGAGCTCCTACAATGAAGCTATTCATGTCACCTTCTGGTTCTCAGTTGGATTGGCTGCTTGCGCGTTGGTGTCATCTTTGTTCATCAAGGAGAAGAACCTGGCAAATAGAAACTGATCCTCGGTCATTTGTTCCGTCAATGCTGAGATTTGAAAATGCATGTGTTAATCTACTAATAGATTGAAAATAAACGCCTGGAAGCAATCAAAAATATTGGTCAGTGAACGTTGTCCATGGTGTGATACTGCTCGTCCACTTGCAGTGAGTCCATCATCAGTCGCTGAAGTGTTGTAATCCCCGCTTATCATTGAAAAGTGGGGTGATCGGAAGCGTCTCTTGATTTCAAGAATCTGTGAGACACGTCTCTTCGCGTAATTTCTGTGGGGTAACCTTGTTACGCGAACACAATGCGATCTCTATCGCTGTGAATCGCAGACCGGTAATGAAAGGTGTGCGTAACTCGCTTGTTCTCATCCGCTGTCTGTGCATTTAATTATTTTCTGATCCAGGAATTCCGTTCCCAAGAACATGTCCTCTATATTGCCCCTTTCGTGGCCAGAAAGAGCTACTTCCCACCTCCTTCAGCTGTCAGACCTCGCATACGAATTGCATCGCTTTCAGCCACCATCTCTTAGTATCATGTTTGGCATGTATCCAGCGCCTTTCTGCCGTAAAGGATGCTAGGAAAGGGTTGTATTGTGGAAAAAATAAGCGCCAGTCAGCTATTTTCACCGAAACAGCCCTTTCGTGTTCAGCAAATAGAGGAATAGTGCAGCTATTTTTCTGCTTACAGCAGATCTTGATGCCGATAGCACAGCCCGAGGATGACTGAAAGATAGTAGGTTTTCATCTTACCCTTGAGAACATTGCTCATCTGACCATTTTTCCTCCCCATGGTGGACCGATTTAACCACAGCCCACGTCCTTGCTACGTCCAAATTTGCGTCATTTTGCAGGCAATAATCACAAGCAATGTACACCTTTCTGTGACCCTTACGCAGCGCGCCCATGGGGAAGCAATCTTTCAGCATTTAGTTGCTTCTAAACGTCCATTTACCTGACTTCAACTTATTCAAGAACTACAATTGTTGCTATTTTTATTAATCATACGATTTCAAACTTTCTAGCAAGTGTCTGGGAGCTGTACGTGCTCCGACTATAAAATGGCGATGCAACTCGCTAGCGCTTTCTCAACACCAGTGTCAACTCGACAATCTCTGAAGCTATCAAATCTAAAATGAAGTTCTCCGCTGCATTCGTCGTTCTCTCCAGCATCCTCGCCGCCTTGGCCACTACCCCTGCCCAGATTATCTCTGACATCCAAGGAATTACCACCCAAACCCAGACTCTTGATACCAACATTAAAGCTATAACTACCACCAACATCGTCGGCGCTCTGGTACGTCCTTCAAACGAATGCTACCTCAATCCTTAGCTGACGAATATCTTCATATAGGCTGTCCACACTGCTGCAGGTAACCTCGTAACATCTATCAATAGCGCAACCACCGACACCAAGGTTAGCTCGATACTTTCCTTTTCCCTATTATAATCTCATTCAGTTTCTCAGGCCGTCACCCCCAACCCAGTCTCAGAGACTGACGGTGCATCCATCCTCAGTGCTGTCCAGACACTCGAGCCCATCATCATCGGTGCCCTGAACGACCTCGTCGCTAAGAAGGCGACTATTGCAGCCATTCCCATCAATGGGCTCACTGCCCTCGTTCTGCAAGATTTGAAGAACCTCCAAACCGCTACTACAGCATTTGAGAACGCTTTGCTCGGAACTGCTCCGGTATGTAATGATGACGTATGGGGTCCGCAATCGAAACTCAATATATTCCCCTCTAGTCCGATATCAAGACCAAAGCTGCTCCAATTGTCACTGCCATCAACAGCGCGTTTACCAGCTCTATTGCCACCTTCTCTTAAAGGATTTGTTTAAAATATTTTAGCTGTAGTGGTTGACTGAGTAAAACAGGCCTGTCGAATTATAACGCCTATACTGCACTTTACGAGACAGAAAAACGACCGCGCAATCGGCATATCACAACGAAATAGCCTTTAAGCCCTGGTGATAACATACTGCGACGACTGAGTAAAGATCAGCGAACAGTGCTTATCATCAAATTCTTCCCGAAAGTTTACCCCCGTATTCGAAACACTCGCTTCAATTTTAGGAATGGTTGACTTCTATGGAAACAATGCCGTCGGACTCGACTATATCCAGCCTCCGTAGCACCCAGTTTGCCAACTCCTTGATCTTCTGGGCTATAGTAGTCTAAGCTATCACAACACTGTAGAATATACGGTGCAAGTAGTGTTTTTGCCTGCAAGCATTCTACTTAAGGTGCCTTCCTCTCAACTTTTGAGATACGCAGCTCGTGCCGTTTCTAACTCGGAGGACGAAAATAGGGCTTGGCAGGAAGAAATCGATCCAACGGCTCGTTCTCGCATGATTTTATCAGTGGGTCGAAGCGGACTATTTACGTGATTCGGGGAGTAGCTCCTGTCCCAATCTTGATTATTCGATTGACATTCAGCCTTTAGGGGTCGTCACACACATGAGTTGTCGCAATAATAGAAGACCTTGATCGAACTTGGGGTGAATAGAAGCACAGTGTAAAATGAGCACTTAGTACCGGTTCTGACCATCATTCTGTGGGGCAGGGTGGATGCATCAGTCATTGAGCGCATCAACCTCCTCATGGCAGCACGATGTACCCTGAGTGTGAGTCAGATGTCCTGGAAACGGCTGCTACATGCGCGAAGAACCTACGTTGTGTGCTGGTGCGAATACCGGGACGCATTCCATTGAGACTGTCAGACATCGACACATTTTTACAACGTTTTTGAACAGAATTATCACACAGTCTGCGCGAAGACCTTGTAACCAGACACCGATATACTTGAAACTTTGCACATGTTCTCGACACGAAATGGTAGAGCTGGATATCAAATCGGCGTGGTAACGAAATTTCAAGTAGAGCACGTAACGTAGTGAGCATTATGATTCGAACCATCTTTCGCCCCATAGACAGTTCTTCCTTCATACATATGCATGTACATTCCATTTTTATTTATCAGACTTGGACCCGGTCGCGTCAGCAAGTTGGCATTTTGCTTGTTGGCCTTCCCGCTTTTGGACTTATCACAAATCCAAAACCGGAAAAGCGATTCATTTTAGGGTGAATCCATGCCAAATTTTGGCTTAGCTCTGGGAGAATCATTCTCATTGACCCAGCTTTTTTAAAAATCGGATGCGGCTTTTCTACTAAATTCTATCGTGCTACTTGTTCGCTTTTTTTTGCTTGTGCAAGCGAAAAAAAGTAAATTGCCAACACCCTGATGGCCCTCAAATGGGTATAGACCTTGCTTTTCTTTGAGTATAAAAAGGGGGTTTGACGAGTCTAAGCTCATTACCCTATACAACTCAAGCTCGCAAAAGCATCCTCGCCAATTATGAAGCTCTCAGCTGCATTTGTCGTCCTCTCCAGCGCCCTTGTCGCCATAGCCACCACCCCCGCTACGATTCTCTCAGACATCCAGGGAATCACTACCCAAACCCAAACTCTTGACACCAGCATCAAGGCTATCACTACTACCAACATCGCCGGTGCACTCGTGAGTCCTCCATGATCTCGTTCATTCGAACAACGTTATACTCAACTCAATCAGGCCGTTCACACCGCTGCAGGCAATCTAGTCACCTCTATCAACAGTGCAACCGCCGACTCGAACGTTAGTTTCCCCTATCTTTATCCCTACTTACTATGTCTGACACATAGCTCCAGGCGGTCACCCCTAAGCCCGTCTCCGAGGCTGATGGAACATCCATTCTCAATGCCGTCAAGGCTCTCCAGCCTGTCATTACCACCACATTGAGCGATCTTGTCGCAAAGAACGCTACCATCGCCGCCATCCCCATTACTGGACTTTCTGCCCTTGTTCTCCAGCTTCTGAAGAATCTCAACACCGCCACCGGGGCCTTCGAAACTTCTTTACTCGCATCCGCTCCAGTAAGTCACGACGTGTCATCAAGGAGTACTTGCTAATGTACCTCTTAATTGTCTCTTAGTCTGACATCCAGACCGCTGCCGCTCCTGTTATCAGCGCCATCAACAGCGCGATGTCAAGTGCTATTGATGCCTTCTCTTAGGTTAATGTATACATTACACATTGTATCAAGTATATAATATTGTCAATACTACGCCATGCAAAAAATCTGATCATTTCGCCCGAGATTGTCTAAGAGGCACTGGGCCTTCAAGTTTTCAACTTCAAGATCGAATTGCACAATCTAGCCCACCCATTATCTACGAGATTAAATGAAAGAGTAATAAGCGCTGATGTCGGTGACGTGATGCGATTGATTGTGCCAAGTAATTAATCCCACATTTGTGCTCGACGCACTACATCATCACGTATGGCTCTCTGCACTGTAGGTACACGAGGATACATCGCACTTTCAATCACCCGGCGTCTAGGAAGTCACTAGTCACTTCTAATCCGCTCCCACGGATATGTAAAGTGTATCCTAGTCCTATCTTACAAATTTTATTAAAATCTAATCTTGGTAATGCACTTTGCTAGGGTGAACGACAATTATATGGCATTAAAAATCTGTTGGAAAGTACTGTTGAGCAAACTGTTACCTTCCATAGACCATATAGACTGAAGGCGTAACAAAGTTTCAAAGGGCACGCCGTCCTGAACCAGTGCTCCTCAATCGACTTCCAAGCCGGAGCCAAGAGCAGCACCTCAGATGCCATTGGTGGGAGCGAGGGTCGCCATCATCAAAGTCATAGGCCGCCGTAGCGTGTCTCTGGACTTCGTGCCCGCTTACATCCTGAGCTACATTCGAATACATACCCTCACGCTTACTTCCCAGATACGCAGGAGCTAGTGTTATCAACAATCTGTTTTCTTGTCTATAAAGCGGGGTAATCTGATAAATGTGTGAACATTTCACTCATCGGCGGAGTGGATAGGGAATGGCTTCAAGGCATTATTTCCCTGGACTGGGGCCGCCGGGTTAGACAGCCAGCATGGACCTCGCTTATTCCATTCGAATTATTAACATCAGCTATCGCCTAATTCCTGTGCTTTCGCTGATGCATTACATCTATAGACGAACGCGGAACCTGTTCGCCCCGTCGCTTGTGTAAAATGTGTGGGGTACTCCTTCAATCCTAGTGTACTTGTGGGGTACATGTGATGGGTCCCACTGTTATTTGATGAATAAAAATAGATGCACATTATTGACTGTATTTCGACAGTACTGCTCATCTGATCTGTTCATCCGGTGGTCAGTAAAGAAGTTTTTTTGTATTCCATGGACTCGCTAATTGAACCGCGTCGTTCGGAGACTGTTGGCAACTGCATAATTATAGCCCTTTTTTTCTTATCCACGGCGTATACGCGGTGGTGTGTTTCGTTTCGCGTATTCTGGCATCCTATTATTTTCAGATGGGAAAATTGCTAGACATATTCACGGTTCGTGCAGCTCTCAAGCTATCCATCCTTGCTCAAGAAATTCAGCTGATCGTCTTCGGTCTATAAAAGAGGTCCTTGAACTCATCGGCTTTCGTCATCAGCACAGATCCCAGTTACTCAAAAATCTACTTACAATGAAGTTCTCATCTGCTTTCATCGTTCTCTCCAGCGTCCTCGCTGCTTTGGCCGCAACCCCTGCCCAGGTTGTGACTGACCTCGGAGGCATCAACAGCCAAACTCAGACCCTTGACACCAACATCAAAGCGATCACCACTACCAACATTGCTGGTGCCCTGGTAAGCTCTCCGACTTTTGAACAACGCATAAAATAAGGACTCATGACCTGTTTAGGCCGTTCACACTGCCGCCGGTAACCTCGTGACAGCGATCAACAGCGCGACCACCGATGCTAGTGTTAGTCTTGAATGCAGTTTCGCTCACGTTTTGGCCTCGAAATAACCTGACAAATTTCTTCCTCAGTCCGTCACGCCCAGTCCAGTTTCTGAGACCGATGGTGCCAGTATCCTCAGCGCTGTTCAGACCCTCGAGCCCACCATCATCAACACTTTGAGCGACCTCGTCGCAAAGAAGGCCACCATCGCTGCTATTCCCATCAACGGCCTCATCGCTCTCGTCCTCCAAGACCTTAAGAATTTGAACACTGCCACTACCGCCTTGGAGGGCGCTTTACTCAAACTCGCCCCAGTAAGTTGCCCTAGTGAATATACAGTAATCCATTTTCATTCTAATGTTCACTTTTTAGGCTGATCTCGTACCACAATCCCAGACCATCGTCAGCGCCATCAACAACGGATTGTCTAGTGCTATCGCTGCTTACTCTTCTTAAAGACAAGTAGGCGCATCACATGGAGGAATAGCTTCGATTTTTGTGTTTGAAAAATTATAATTGATGACTGATTTCCCTCTGTGATGCTTCAACCACTGAATAAGGTGATACTTTAAACTGCAACCTTGCAAGTTAAAAGTAATCCACGCTTCGCGGTGATCTCTTCAAAAGTTCTACTTTCTAAGATGTTACCTGGTACGAACTTCAGTTTTGAGACTCTCTAAAGACACCTTTGCTTCGAAGCTGTGCACTAGATTTGTCAATGCATGTGTTTCAATCTGCATCCGTGGTCTGTAACTGAGCGCTGGTGGAGGGCTCGATAGGGCTCGATATCTTTTCATCTACTAAGTACTTCACTCGCGTTCATCAGATTCCCCTATTTTATTGGTATTTGTCAGTGTGAAGCGCGCTAGTGTAAAATTTCTGACCTGAGGTGGCGTTTGAGTTGTGGAAACCCCTATTCTGCGGCCCGAAGCATGGCAACCTGGCAACAGGGTCCAGGATCGTCGCTGCACGCGAATCGCCTTGTTCACCCCAATTCACCTTGACCTGAGTATCTTTTTATTTTATAGGAGTCGACCTCGACAGCCCCAAAATCCCATTCTTCACAGCGGCTATGGGAGAGCTTGGATTCTATCGTAAAAAAACACAAGTGAAGGAATCCATCAGAATCGTAATAGAATTTTAGCGTTCTTCAAGACAACATGGCCCCCGGCCCGTAGAGGCAAAAAAGGTAAATTTCCGGAGTCGTTTTATTTTGATTCTTTTGAGCGAAAGTACAAAATAGACATGTCCTTAAATCCTTCATCATGATGCAGCCGTTCCTGGTAACCGCTATGGCTGTAAGAAGTCGCAACTCCCAAAATCAAATCATCACGGACCTCAAGTACTCTGGAGTCTGGATCGACCGTCCGCATGCTCCTGGCGGACTTTATCTTGGATACCAGCCTCCTCGGCCGTTATAAGTTGTTGTATGTGATCAGTTGTCAAAAATATGGCCCAGTGTAACATCGGCATCACAGCCCCCTGCAATCCTCCTGTCAATGGTCCACGAAAGACAAGTGAGCTTGTATTGTTCCCCAACCAAGTCTATTGTTCTGCCTCTTCTTAACCATTAGCTTTCAATGATTATCTCCAAAGGTGTCCACTTTGTGCTTCGTCTGGTCAAGGCAGCTTCAGACCGACATCAACCCGAGTCGAGGATAATGAAATCCAATTGAACGTTGCCTTGGCAGATTCCTGTTCCTCGGGACAGTGTCCAACACACATTCCGCTCAGGGACGTTCAGGCCCCCAAGTTCATTCATAAGAACCGTGTGGATATCACACAACTGCTTCCTTCCTCAACCTTCAACTTCGGCCAGGATCGAAGAGCCACTGTAACGTGAGCGAAGCGTTACTTGACTTTCCTTCGTATCCTTCTCCTTTCTACCTTCTGGCTGTGGTGCTCCTTGATGGACACCTTGATCCTAGCCATTTAATCACTTGCAGCAGGTCTATTTCCCAACGTGTTCTTTTATCTTCGCTTCTGTTCTTCAAACCCAAGATATCCCGTTTGCGGCACGATTCAGAACGGTTTCACAATTGCTTTCAATTCTTCCTTGGAGAGTGCAGTATTCACCTTGACTGCGAGTGTCTTTCTTTCTTGTAGATTTTTGGAGTGGTATGTTTCGGCAAAAAGAGGAATTCTTCAAAACAAATCTCGCTACTATACATTCATCGTTGTGGGAGACCCTTGTGTACGCCGTCTTAGGCCTCAAGAGCGATGATGGTGTCTTAGACCGTCAAACGAACAATCACATTGACGTGTCTGCACGTTTTGCGTTGACGTGCCCAAGATGTAGTTGTCAAAAATACGGAGGATATCTATTTGGTTTATATGACCTTTTCCCTCGCTATGATCGTTTTCGCGGCCAGAAGCAAATCGTAGCCGGCTGGTTAGCCCATCTCCTCTTTACGCACCTCAATCAACTCACAAACCCCTTTTAATCTTCACACCAGCGCTACCCATGCTGACCAAGCGCGTGTTATGCCCCATAATGTCTCACTTGATTCTGGTATGTCTTTTTCGTGTCTTCTGTTTCATGGAGACCCACAACATCACCAATTGCTTTGTTTAGCACGCGCGATCTGGATAGACAAGGCGGGAACTGGGACGCCTGGTAAGAAGCATTCAAGCATTCCTTTGTGCCAATAGGCTGATCAGGGTGAAAATCAAATAGTTTGCGCCGCAACGGGTTCAAGTAGTAAGGGTGCTCAGGCGTCGGTGATCTTCCCAGCGGATGATTGTGCTGTATCCATTATGTCTGATGACATGAAGGTTGTGGCTTATCATTCCGATTCTTCTTCAGCGGGACCGTCAACCTCCGATACCATATCATCACGTCGACTAGAAGGGAGGCAAGAACCATCAACATACTTTGGTCCCAGTGGCTCCATTACAAGTGAGACCGCAACACCCAGCCAAATTCCCGACACTACCTCGCCGGGATCATCTGATACCACAGGAACTCCACTCACCAGCTCCTCGCTCTCCATTTCAGTAATCCCAACGACTTCCATTACGATACTACCTGTGATTTCGAGTGGTTCTTCGACCCAGACGTCAGTGTTTTCCGAAACACAGACGCCTTCTGCTTCTTCGAGTCTGGCGACCTCTTCACCCACCTCCGAGATCCCAACGTCGTCGACTCCCTCCGCGACGCCGTCACCAAGCGAATCGATGGATAGTTCCAGCTCAACAGTGCCTCCGTCTAGCAGCGTATCCCTGCCTTCCACTCCTTTGACCTCAGTTAGCCTTCCCTCTTCCACTATAGTGCCTACGTCACTCCCGACTTCTTCACCGACTTCGCGTGTGCCACCTATAGTGACATCAACACCCAGTTCATTGCCTTCCCCACCCTCTTCTCCCCCGCCTTCTTCAAGTCCACGTTCTACACCACTCCCCACATCCATTCCACCCAGTAGCTATCTACCCTCATCGTAAGTCTGTTGGGAGTCTCGTTTGTTCAACAACTAACACTCCAATTCATCAGTCGTAGGTCTGGTACAATTACTTCTACCCGCTCAACGACATGTAAGTGGGAAACTATTCCTTTGACAATGGGACCACGCTTGCTTACTGGCGTTACACATTATTGTTTTAGCGAATGTCCCTTCATCGGCCTTGTCTACCAGCTCACATGCGACGCGTTTCACAGCGACGGTGGTCAGGACCGTATATACTAATGGAAAAACGACCACAATCACGACCATTATCGAGACGAACTCATTGAGCACCGACTTTGCAAGGCCCGGATCGGGGTGAGTACTGTAGGATGTTTTTTGTCACACAATTAAATGACGCTTGTTGCAGTATCGCACGCAATACAGGAGCAATAATTGGGATTGCGATCTCTGCAGCTGTGGTGCTCATCATAACTGTTTGCCTTATGTTCTTTGCGTGTAAACGCTTCAAGTCACAACGTAGTCACCACGGTTCAAGTGACAACATTCTTGGACTGGCGCAAGAAACGTTGTGGCGTCCGCCGATCGATGGGGACGACGAATCTTACACGGGGGGTTATGGGGCGACGATGATAGGTGGTGGCCAAACAGGACCACTTAGTCGGAGTAATAGTAACGAAGATCCATCCTCGGGCGATCTTTTGTCTGGTGAAGGAGGGAACGGGAGTGCAGAGAGTGCTGGCGCGGGTATGGCCCACCCCCTTGACCCTGTGTTTGGTGGCCAGCAGTTGTACGTTTCTGGCCTTGGCGAAGAGCGCAGGAGTTCTCCTGAGAATGGTTCATCGGAAACTCAGATAGCGTCTGCGTGTCATTCTGGATTGGCTAACATGCTTCCCCCAGATGATGAGGGCAGGTTGAACAATACCGCTGGAAGCAATTACAGCACAACCTCTCTCACTCTCGGCGGCGACATATCATCACAAAGTCACGGTGCAACACGAGATGGACTCCTAATGGCTTCTAGCACTAGTCGGAAGCGAGGTTCTATGCCTAGTCCTCGGCCCATGTCAGACGACAAATACCGCCGACACAGGTCAACACCACCAACTGCCTTCCTGGGCACTCGTGAACCACAGAGTCCCCCAGAACGATCTCCAGATTTTAACGACAAAGGCAGTATTCGTTCTTTCATTGGAAAACTCAGGAATAGCCGCCACATGTCGCTTCAGAGCATGATGACTATACGCGGAAATGGAACTAAAGCCACATCTCAGGAATCAATAACGACACGAGCCATGACCAACCTATACTCTCCTTCGCTTCTCAATCCCCCTATCCCTCTTCCGCAGCCTTCGCCCGCGCTGCTTCACTTCCCTCGCGGTGTTACAGGTAACGGTTACAACACGTCCGCAGAAGCCATGTCATATGCGTATAGCTACCCCAATGCTCCCACTGTTCTTTGGCCCCCTGCTACATTACCCCCTGCACCTTCACCTGTGCCTACAGAAAATTCAAGCATGGTGGAAGGACTTCTTCACCCTCGTTTACGAATGAGTTCGGGTCTTCCTCACCAGGCCAGTGTCACTAGTTTTCGCGATCATGAAGATTACACGAGACCTATTAATGGGGTAAGTTATCATATTATACTCTTTCATATTATTTCTCATTTAGCCATTCTAGCTGGTAAACAACCATATCCGAAGTACGACAACCTTTGACACGCACGATACCATGTCTGAATACGGAGATTCGATTTCCTCACCACGGATTGGGACCACTTCATAGAAGTTTTGAAACGATCACGACCTTTTGACGACGATGACGATATCATCTTCCGGCCACCTTATTTCACATTATATTTGTTTTTATTTTTCAACTTTTCCATACCACTTCATTCATTTGTATTCACTTCATAATCTGGCATTGACAACCCATTTGTACCTTTTGTTCATTTCAAAACATCCCCTTTATTTCCTGTTTTCGCCTCTTCGGCATGCATGTATAAGTCGTTTTTCCTGTTTTTACAAGTTATTGAAGCCCTTGAGGTCATCGACACTATGATAGGGTATTACGGTAGTTACTTTCACGCAAGGCACCACTGACTTCTCGGTTTTGGAAGTCGTCTGCCTTGGTTGTTCCTAATCCTCGACATAGATCGTCGCATTCGCTCTCACAACGCTGTCTTTAATCTCGCTTTGTGGAAAATAAAATGTATTTGTATTGTTCGCTCCTTGTTTTTTTTTTTTGCATACTTAAGATAGCAGCTTCTTTGCCACCGTCTCCCAAATAGCCACTGGGTTGTTGGCGCTTGATAACGGGTGATGATAAGTATCCAACATCAACGAAGCACAACACTTCTGACTCACATATCAGGCGTAATCGGAAGGTTGAGGTCGGCAGCGTGGTTTTGCCATTCTGTCGAATTAGAGACGGATTGAGCCCAAGAGGTTCATGAAGCTAGAGTAATTAAATTATTACCTTCAGGTTGCGTAGTATCATCGACACCGAAGCCCAATCTCCATGTAATTCCTTGCACACCGTTAACAAGCCTAGTATAAATTTAATAAGCAAAAACACGCGAAGAATTCGAGAGTGTGTACGTACAAGTCGGGTGGCGCTAAGCTATTGTTCTTGAGTCCAGTAGACTAGAAGAGAAGTGCGTCAGTAAGGAAACGAGAGGGCTACAAAAAGAGAACAAGGGTCCTCTCACCTTGACTTCAGTGTCAATCGTTGAGTAATCTGTTGATTGGCCACCAACGGTACCGCAATACTGTTGCTGCACGCCTTGCCTGCCACCGAGAACCACAGTCTTGGATCCTTCCTTCTTAGCCATGGTGATCTGCAAGTAATGTTAAAATTAGCCAAGGAGTGTTGAGCGGATGTACATACACTGAACAGCGAGCATGAGCTTGCGCATCTGTATTCACGTTTCGGTTGGTAATGTAAAACAATAACGTAAAAAGGGGACACACCTTCCGTTCGAGACAATTACCACCTTGGTCGTATCAAAGAGGGCAGTCGCAGGAGGGGTGGCTGGGAAGTCTGACGCAGCGCATTCTTCACCAAGCCTGTGGCAAAGTAAGACACCAAGAACAAAAGTTTATACGTACAAAGATTCAACGCACCTTTGGGTGAAAGCGTCCTGGTGCCTGTTCACAACGACATTGACCGGAGGCAAGACCCAGTCAGTGCCTGTGGCAAAGAACTTGTTGTTTGCATCTGCCCAGTTGATCGGATTGTACAAAAGCTGGTTTTGAGGATCAGCATTGTTTTGTACAATTTGCTGCACAATAAGCCGAGCGAGGGGTCCATCTCGTGCTTTGGTGTCTAAACCGGATTGAGGAATAGTTGTCGACTTCGGCCCTGCAATCTGTGATTTGAAATTTAATCTGCTTGAATTGGAATGGAGAACACAGCACGAGCTTACAATACGATGAAGCCACTAAAAGATGGTTTAATTAAATTAAAGCACGTTCGGTCATGAGGATGAATTTCAAACTTACGTGTGCGGCGCAGATAAATCCACCTCCATTGTTAGACTGCAAAGAAGGTTGTCAGCCCGGTGGCGATGTTCTGCACATTTCAAGTTACTTACTACATCAACAATCAACTGAGTCGCTCCCAGATTTTTCAGATTGGTCAAACCGCTGAGCATGCCCAACAAAAACGTGCTAAAGTTGGAGTCGGAGAAGGAACCAAGGGCCATGACACCAGTCTTTCCATCTTTGAGCATGTAGAACTGAGAAACACTGCGACTGCCATTCACTGCAGGAAGGGCAGGCTGGAGTCCAGATGGAAGGACAACGTCAGACGGCGGTGAGGTGTCCATCATCACATTGAGAGGCTGCTTGCGAGCAACTGTGAGAGGAACAGGGGGTTGTTGTTGGAACTTGGCTAAAGGGGTCAGAGCGGTGGGAAGCGCATTTGCGTTGATGTTTTCGCCATTTGTACCAGCACGGGCAACACAGTTGTTTGCACGCCAGCTCGCAAAGTCGGTGAATGCAGCGGTTGCAGTGCCAATACGAGCTCTGTATGGGAGCTGGAGGTTTCGTTGAATAATTAATAATGTAAACAACACGAAAAGCAGATGGGTACTCACAGTGATCGTCTCTGGACGAGGTTGCCCAACTCGCTGCACGACGAGAGTAACAGAGTCACTCAAAGGGAGAGCCTGCTGAGCAAAGTTGCCCATGACATAGTTCCATCCAGTTGAGCTTCGTTGGTAGCTCGAGAAGAAGCTATGATGTGACATCAGTGAAATTCCTAAGTTCCCTATGTTGGAGGGGGACATACCCGTTTTGACGGGTACCCAAACCTTGGAAGGATCCAGCAATTTTAGCATTGGCGTCAATCGCAACATTCGGTGCTTGTCCGTTGATTAAGAGTACTCTGGCACCAGAGAGCTGACGTAAAGGTTGTCAGAGGGTAATTATGCACAAAAATGAGATGTCTTACCGATGCTAGTTGCCCTTTGAGAGGGCCTGGAAGCGCATTTTGCCAAACGTCAATCTGATCAGCAAACTCTGCAGACGCGACTGTGAACGCTTCGAACGCGATGTGGACGTTCTGACTGCCGTCGGCCTCTGTGATCAGAGTCAATGGGATAGGGAGGAAGTTGGTGAATAGAGCTATAAAGTAGATGTATTAAGTGGCAGTTCTGACGTCTTTACTTAGACAGCTCACAATCCTATAAAACGCTTCATTGAGTCGTTTGAATGAATGAACAAGGGAAAGTTACGCACATAACACGAGTTTGCCCAGACACAATGACCGTCGTTGAGCCTCTTTAAGGTGCGAGAGATGTCAATATGGAGATCATAGTCCGAGGGGTAGTTTTGTTTTGAAATCCTAGCCAAGTCAGCGAAGAGATCCTCGTGGACGTCATTGTTGAATGGAGGGGGTGCTTGAATTTGATAGTTCACAGAAGTATGGAAGGCCAATGATTTACTAATAACCTCAATGACCTAATCAACGAGGGAAAAAAGAACATTAGAATTAGAAGCAGATAAGAGGGAAGCTTGAGATAACACGAACGTTAGCTTTAATAGCTGGGTCAACCTTAGCAGAGGTGAAGCAGGCTCGGAGATCCTTGGGTGCGACCCATTTTTGGCCTGCAATAACTGTGCAAGGGTCAACAGGTGCAGGTGGTGGTGGTGGTGGCTTGGGTGGGCCAGGTGGAGATGGAGGTGCGGGGGGAGCAGGGGGGACAACGGCGGCAGAGACAACGGAGGCCAAAAGCAAGGTCGAAAGGAGCGATCTGAAGCCCATGATTCAACAAGTCAGGTCACTAGAAAACACGGAGAGGGCAAGGCAGAAGACCAGCGAACCACACTTCTGCTCATGTTGCCTTCCTTTTATCTTTGAAAGCAGTACGAAGAATTTGAGAGATGAGATGTGTAAGCCTAACCTGGCGATGCGTCGGGCAGAGATAGTAATGGTGCCATATGGCCCCGTATCGCTGGCAGGTACACGAATTAAGAGGCGTCAAAGCGGATTTTAGAAGCGATATCATGTGGCGGGACGTGTGATCGTCAATGTGTAACGTCAATATGTAAGAATCTGTTTGAATGCAAGCGCTAAGTGAGTCCAGCGTTTATTAAACACCAAAACAGGACAAGATATGAGTTTCCACGACAAGCACGACGTTGAGCGAGTTGATCAACGGCGCTCAGTGTTAGATTTTCTATTAGTGATTAAGCCCGAATTAGCTGTGTTGTTGTCGCTAAACGAAGAACGAGTGTGGGTTTAGTGATGAACTCTGGGTGGGAGTGAGCTAAAAATATTCACCTTCGTGAGATGGAGGAGCTCCTTCTGTTCCTCGTCTTCCAAAAGAATGTTGTGTTGAAGAGCGTATGATCTCGGTAGTCGTTCCGTCGGTCAAATTAGTAAGTGAAGGA
The DNA here is from genome assembly GCA_015501605.1 of Panaeolus papilionaceus. NCBI lineage: Eukaryota > Fungi > Basidiomycota > Agaricomycetes > Agaricales > Panaeolus > Panaeolus papilionaceus. The sequence goes on from JADNRZ010000014.1 coordinate 1,061,927, forward strand.
TGTCTTCGTCAAATTTTTGGAAGGGATCCCAGGTTCGATTCATGTGGTAGGTGAACATATGCGATAGAAGACTCGAAGGCTTAAATGTTTATAAGCCGGATGATGCGCTGCTGAAATTCATCCAGCACTTCATGTCGACATATGGATCCTAGGAAGTCAGAGTTTGATAGGACAAGAACCCCTCCAAAGTTGGGACAATATAGCCACATGAAACTTGCCCAAGCGGTGGTTTGCTTGGGGAGCATAGATGACTTAAAAACGGATCTATACTTAAAATTTAAATGATCAGGATTGTGCCAGCAGTTGGGGGGGATAAACATACCAATGATAATAAGTATATCAGCAACGCGAACAAGCCATGGATCTTGGAGCATAAGCTTGACAGCCAGTGGTTCAAATTGGCTCCATTCATATCACGACAGTAGTTTTCTAGCAAATATACCCTTAATTTAGAATTTGAGTGGTTAAATTCAAAGCCATATGGATGAACATTGTTTGAGCAAGGGCAAGAACACGGACGCGACGCGAGAGTAGAACGCCGAGAAGAACGAGGTCAGGGTCGCAACCTTCCTTCAACCTGCTACGATTCAAGCTCCGCGCAAAATTTGAAACTCAAAGCCCCTATCTAACGGCAAATGCCACTAACTCTTCAGTTTCTTTTCAGTTTAAGCCTTGCTTAATATAATTTATGAAGGTGTTATATTAATGAGCAAGTAGCCCAACCGATAGTTACACGACCTTCATTGCCGGCTCGGGCGTACCTATCGCTTCAACGTCGTCGGCACCAACTCATTATCATTATGAAAGCGCTGCACCTTCGAGGCAATTACATATATTCTATGTATAGGTGCTTCGCAAGACGTATTTCCATAGAAGATAATCGTAATGCAGATCTGGAATATGATTTTGAGAGCGGGGCTTTAGACCTATTCGAAACTCGCCAAAACCTAGCCCTATTCTCACCACTTCCCTGATTTCCGCCAACGTCCAATTGCCACTGGCCTATATCTGACAAGTATCTATACCCATCCATCTCCATGTTAAATTCACTTGCGTTTTGATTATGATCAATGGTTCTATAAATAACCTCATGTATCGAGGAAATGATGCATGGAACGACGGAGCAAATTGCCTCCGATTAATAGTCCATCACTCAGTCATCTGCATTGTCAAGGCCAGGGGACGAATATACAATCCCAAGTAGCTCAGTGGGAGTGGTGATTATTTGCGATTAGAGCTTGATGCATGGGCAGAAACGCACCTCTGGAGTCACCAAAGGTCTCCGAGTCAATTCGAGACCATTGATTTGAACGAACAACAGCCTGAATTCGAAATTATCAATTTACCAAGAAAGGCTGACCGCAAAACATAGAAATCAAACATTCTTCATCACCACAAGTTCAAGTCTTGTTCAGTATTTAAGCACCTCCTTCAGTCGCACGCTCAATAATAACTATACCACCATGGGTCGAAGATCAAGCCGTTGCGTTGCGCTATTTATATCCCACGCGCGCCCATCTGAGCGCCATCAAAGCGTCGAAGCATCAACCCTTCAGTCCCCTACGCCCAACCTTTCAAACTGAGTCTCGAAGATGTGATGCCGGCGTGGAAAACTACATGCGTACTCACATACCCATCTCCGCCTTCGAAGCCCCGCAACAACCTGTAACAGTTATGAGCCCCACGCTCCCGGACTGAGATGATACAGGCCTCGCGCCTTCAGCACTCCATGTCCCGCTTAGTTTCGGACGTAATACTTACCAGGTTATCGCCCAATTTTAGCTTTTCTCTCGTTGTTGTTTGAAGCCAAGCCAATAGGAGGCTTTGGGGGCGTGATCAGGGATCTACACGGTGAGGGGATCCATCCGAAAGCAAAATGGGTGTAGTCTGGTGTAGTTACACAAAGCCACTAGTGATGCCTTAACGTCGTTCTCATGAACCCCACCTCGTCAAGTTTACCTTAACCCACGACTACATACATGTGTAGCGCTTTGATCGTCGGATTCAGGACGCCGGAGAGTTAGAGTAGGCAAAACACTCGGACCGAACTCACTATGTGCATACACCCCTATAAATACCCCCTTACTTACTCGAAATGAGTCGAATCACACCCAAACCCTTTCAGGCTTGGGCGCTATTGTGATCCCATCTCAGGCTTGTCTTCTAATTTTCTCATACTTGGCTGAGGGGTGTCTAGAATAACGGGGTGCGCTGCACAGTGGACCATTATGGAGGCTCGTATCATTATGTAGGTGGGCCGATGGCCAAGGATACATAGAGCTGCATGCGCGACGCACACCTCCAAGATTTTTGAGTAATGTACCAGCCCTATCAGTATTACGCCAACGCCAGAGGTGGCGGTGCTATTCCAACACCGCCCATACCGGCGCGCACCAATGTCGTCTACTCAACAACCCAGCAATGATGGGCAAGACACAGTTATTTTCAAATTCTTGCTCCACCTTGGCTTGCATTCTGAATTTTATGTAACCCCCTCGCAATGAATTTTGATTCTTGAAACACGGCACTAGAAGATGGCATGCTTCTTCTCACCCTTGATTTTCGTATCTACGTCTGTGTCTGTCTGATTGTCACTCTGAATAGTGGAGTGATAGACGACGCTTTGACTTCGAGTCTCTAGACGACCGTGTTATTCTTCTATGTATGTCGTTTCTATGTCTTTCATGTCTATTCTTGTGTCGACCTATTCGTCAAGTCCTTGATGTAGCTGCAGACTGTTGTTCTTCAAGTCCTACCGAGCGTTGATTGATTGATTCCTTGATGTCTGCAATTCTCTGACCTTGATTGCCGGATCCACCACGCTCGATGCCTCTCATTCTGTTTCGTTTCGTTTCGACGCTTAACCAGATTGACACATCTGCTGTTCTCATCTCTTATCTTCTCGACGTCGTGATCCATCATCTCTCCTTGGATAGACGTCAATATGTATGATGGACTAGGCGTAATAGGACTGATAGCTTGATCACATCACATCGCCTCGAGTCTTTTTGACTAACCCACCTGTCCATCCAATAGTATCCCAAAAATGGTGATCGAATGCTCCGTGACTCTATCTGAATCGCACAAAGGGCGGGAACGTGAACACTTGGTGAAGACGCGTTGTAAGGGATACCCCCATGCATCATATACATCTCACCGTCCCATCCTACTCTAAATATCTCAGTTTAGGCTCGTTACCTGGGGCGACCGATCTCTGTCGACTCCACCATGTAACTGCACCGCACCACAGCACCTCGAACGCACCGCAACAAAACCCACCAGATTCGTCTCACACCAGAAATCCCACTTATCATATTTATCAAAAATCAAAATCCCCCAAAGCCCTGCCCGGTCCTACCCTGATCCCATTTCCAGATTAGATCCTCCCTGGATCACAATCCCATCATGTATGGCCCAAGTCCGATGGATTGCGGTGAGCCTGCATCGTTACATACATGATCACGGTCCATCACTCGCAGGATATGTACTGATACAGCTTCAGTTTCAAGGTTAGATCAAATTTGGCCTGGGTAGTGGTGCCCAGACCACCGCCCATATACCTCAATCAGGATTCAAGGTATAAATATGCCACTCCAAAGGCCAAATTCAAAATCAGATTCTCCCCCCTCCCTCCCCCTCCGTTCTTGCTCCGTGTTGGGTTTCGTCAACCGTCGTCGTCTTGTTGTACCCTCCCATAAACCACTCAGTACATCATCACTTAAACAATGGCCTACACCCAACAACCCGGCGCCCACCCCGGCATGTCCGTCGGTGGCAACCGCAACGCGAAGAACCTCCCCGTCGGTCCTGACGGTCGTGAATGGAGCAACGGCCTCTTTGGCTGCTTTGGTGCTTGTGGAACATGTGCGTTGTTCTTCTCGCTCTTCCCTGACACATACTAACGCGCTTTCCATTGATAACTAGGTCTCGTCGCCTGCTGCTGCCCATGCATCACCTACGGAAAAGTCAAGCACCGCTACGAGCATTTGAACAGCAAAGGGTACCCCGACCCCGAACACGGTGGTGGATGCTGTAACAGCGACTGCATGATTCATGGTCTTTTGATGTGGTGCGGTTTTGGATTTATTCTTCAGGTATGCACTTTTTTCCTATCTCTCCTTCTGAATGTTTCAGCACTACTCTCTCGGCGCTGTTTTCGCTGTTTTCGTGCGCCCGAATCTGAATTTGATGCTAATCCAACTTTAAAAATGTAGATGGGCAACCGTGCCAATATCAGAGGGCGCTACAACGTCAAGGGCGGCCCTGTGGGAGATTGCTGCGCTTCGTTCTGCTGTACCCCTTGCGAGCTTGTTCAGGAATCCCAGGAACTCGAGTTGGAGGAGAAGTCGTTTGGAAAGAGCGGATAAATAAAACTGCATTCCCCTCTCACTTTTTTTCTGACCCCATACACACACATTTGCATACTTGTATAATCTCTGTTGTTGTTTCCTTTTATCTGTCGTGTATCGTGTATACCAAAAAGTACAATGATGATTTTTTTCAAAAATGAGTCGAGATGTGTGCTTCAGGTTTCCGCTGTTGTCGTGCATCAAGTCAGCTTCGGCGGCGATCTCTCAAAACACGCGTTTCCCTTTGTCCAGGTACGAATCACACTACGCTCCACTCAAATGTCTTGTCGCACGTCTTGGTTGACAAGGATCGAGCCTCGAGGCGCGCCGACACTCGAACGACGCGTTACCCTGACGAGATCACGTGTATGGCATCAATGAACAGAATCTCAACAGACGCGAAACTTGAACTTCAACTATTTCTCAACATACTCCACCAACACCATTTTCACTTCCCTTCACCTTCACGACGCGTTATTCTATCACTACATCGTTGACAATCTATGAACTAAATATTGTGAATATAAGAAACGAAATACAATGACAGCCTCAACCCTCACCCTGTCTCCAGGCCCACACCAGTTACAACTTGTAGCACGATCTCAGCGTGCATCTGCACATGCACCCCCCTCGCCCATGATGATGATGATGCCCACACCTTCCCCATCTCCGCCCACCTCAATCACCTCTCTGCCGTCTGAAATTCTAACTCAGATATTCGACTCGGCGTCGGATGAGGATATCATCTTTCAATCTGGCTTATCGACCTCCCTGGCTGAGAGTGCGTGGTTTAAGGATAGGCTGTTTGGGGAGTGGAGGTTGAGGAGCCCGCAAGAGGCGATGAATATGATTCAGAGGAGGAGTGGGGTTACCAAGTTGGTGAGTGTGTGATTCGGGTTGGTTGTAAATTTGTGGTGTGTGCCAGTTGAGATTTGGCAGATGGATGTTGTGAATGGGGAGGGGACGTGAGATGGAAGCTGGTTGGATTGAGTTTCTCCGATATTATTGGTTTAATGAGTTGCCATTGGAATTATATTGAATTAATTCAATGGATATAAAGATCTATTGCAATGACCCATCCCATCTCATCAAGTGGCACACGACTCTCCTTCTCATTCAAACCTCCCAAAAAATTCATACTAACACCTACCTACCCACAGTCTATAATCCTCACCTGCAAACACTGGAACTTCCTAGGCGCCCAATTTCTCTACCGCTGCCTGCACTTCAGCGAGCCCACAAAATTGCTCCTCCTCTCCCGGACACTCACGCACTCCTCCTCGCGTGCAAGCACCATCACCTCCTCGCACGGGTGGTGGACCCGGCGCATCCATGTCGCGCGGTACACTCCGCCTCCCAATCGCAGCATCACGCTCGAGCAAATGGAACAAGCCCTCGTCACCATCATCGAGCACTGTCCCAACCTCGAGATATTCGTCGGCGAACGACCCCTCGGATCCGCCTTTGGTCCCGTCATCGACACCATCGCCACGTCAGGCTTGAAACACCTTCGTACGGTGCATTGGGTCGTCCCAGGCGAGAGTTTGAAGAAAGTGATATTGGCAATGCATAGTTTGCCGCATATCACGAGTGCGTATATTGATTTTTCGACTCCTGTTGATGCGTCTCAGGAGATTGCACATCTTGGAGCAACAGCGAATATTCCGCTGGTGATGCCGCAGTTGCAGCAGCTGCAACTACGAGGCTACATGGCTGAATTCGTGGATCAGGCCATTGAGTGGTCCCTGCCCTCGTTGCAGGCGTTTACACTGGACAGTGGGACGGCGAGGGACGATGTTCCGGATATTGTTGGGTTTTTGGAGAACCATGGGATCGGCCTTGTTTTTTTGGATATTAATTCGGAGCCGGAGCTGCCTGTGGCGAGGATATTGGCGTTATGCGTAAACTTACAGACGTTCTGTTTTAATGTGGACTGGAGGGTGTCGGGGCAGCCTGTAGCCACACAGCATGGGATGGCCTCGCACCTCGTGGATCACCCACACCCGAATATCACAACCATAGGCCTGCACGGCCTCCTCCATGCCTTTGGTGTGGGTCTGGTAGGCGCAACAGCGTCCTTACACCCGCATACGACGCGCCACGTCCGCCTATCCAACGACATGAACGTCGCAGCACTCAACCGGGCCAACTTCCCGCGTCTGCAGCGCGTGAGGGTGTTAAGCCGCGGCCTGCTCATCGACTTGAATACTGCGAATGGGCCGAGCGTGAAAGAGGGCGGGTATGAGAGGTGGGCGCGGTGGGTGGGCATGATGCAGAGGGAGGGGGTGAGGATGGAGGATTGTACGGCGGGGAGGTTTGGGAGTTTGCCGATGGATGATGAGGGCGTGGGCGAGGGTGAGGGGGAGAGTGATGAAGAGGAGGAGGAGGAGGAGGAGTGGGAAGAAGAACAGTGGGAGGATGCAGGTGAGCATCCTAGGGAATATGAATCTGATGAGGAAGAGGAAGAGGAGGAAGATGACGACGATGATAGTTGGGGGACGGCATCTGATCAGGAGGACGTCCAGCCTTATGATTTCCCGCCAATTTTAGGGAGGACAGGAGAGTTGACAAGGTTGCTTGCGGAGTGTAGGGCTATGAATGCGACGAGGGATGAGGCTCTTATTGCTAGGATTAGGATCCCGAGACCGCCTTCACCCGGGACTTGAAAAATAAAAAATACCGCTGACTTTGGAGGAGTAGTGTAGATTAAGTATGATACTCGGACATTGACTGCTTTTATCGTTTTTCACTGTGGACATTTGCATCTTTCTTTCCTTCTTTTATATACGCTTTGATAGATACCTCAAATACCCTGTTATTCTCCATGTAAGATTTATGATCACGAATATAACGATTTAGATGCCCCCAATATCCTACTTTTGAACGAGCTCTTAATCTGGCTCTACTTATTCCTTCAGCTCTACTTCTTCCTCCCCTCCCTAACCTCCCTCACCCCCCTCCTCACTCCCTCCCTCCACACGCCCACCTCCCTCTCAACCCCCACAATCAACTCCCGCACCTCCTCCCCGACGTTCCCGCCCTCACTCTGGTTACCAAACCCGATTAATAGCTCGCTGCGCGCGCGGAGGAGGGTTTGGAGGGCCAGAGTGAGACGTTGGGGACCTGAGGGTGGGTATTGGGCGTGAGCAGCTGCTTTGGGTGTGGATGCCCCTGATAGTCCTCCCGTTGACGGTGTACCAGGCTCATTACCCCCTTCCATCAACCACCTCGACACCACCTCATCCACACACAGCAACTTCCCCAGCTCCGCGAGTGCAACACCTCTTACGGGGTGGCCATGTGTCAGGATCTGACTTAGACCCGTGCTAGTGCGCGTGGCGGAGCGGATGGTGTCGTCGAGGGCTGATTGGGCTTCTTCTGGGGTTATTTTGGTGTCATTGCTTGAGGTTGAAGGTGACGATGATGATGATGATGTTACTGGTGAAGAAGACGAAGTGTCTACATCCATCGCATTCTCATCCAGCGTCGCAGATGAAGGCCCACCACCAACGCCAAGACTGGGCAACCTCTCAATCAACAAACTCGTCTCAAGCCTCGAAAGTGCCAACAGAGGATGTGAAGAGGGGACAAGTCCGGCGGATACAAGGATCGGTATGAGTTTGGTCGTGAGTTGGATGGATTTTTGAGGGTCTGCGTGTTGGGTTTCGTTAGATAAAGGCGAAAAAAATAATGATATAGAGGAGACAAGAACATACCACTAAACTGCAACGCCTCCGCTTTATCCAACGCCTGCTGTCCAACATGTAACGCATCCAACACGGCATCTGTATCTTTAACTGCAGCTTTGCATTTCGAACAACGCGTGAATGGGTTTTCTACAGGGATAACCAACCCAATGTTAGCGTGTTTCAAGGATGGGTAAAAAAGAGTATTGAACGATAAACACACCTTCACTAGGCACCCAGCACACCCCTCCACACTTTTTAGGGCACCACATCGCCTCTCTCAGATCTACTGTTTCATCTCCTACCCATGAACTTGCTCCCGCAGATGCACCCTCCCCGACAGACGTCAACACCCCCCTCCCCCTCTCGCCCCTCCTACAAAGCCCACAATCACACTCAAAAAAATACGTCTCTTTCAAATACGTCTGCCTCCGTTCTCTCGGGAGTGTGGTGTCGATGTATGCTGTTAGGATCTGTGGGGGTATAGTTGGTTAGTCATAGATTCGTTCAAAGATTACATGGCAAAAGATAAGGAGAAGGAGGGGCCAAAAATGAGGAATTAAGAAATGAAAGGATAAGAACAGGAATCACCTCTTCACCAGGCTCAATATCCCTAATCGCAACAACATGCATCATCGGATCCATCTCCTCCTTCCCCCCTCCCTTCCCATCTCCCTTAGTTTTCCCCTTCCCCTTCGTCCCCCTCTTCCCCTCCCTCCCACTCCTCGGAAACACAACAACAGCATTCGGCTCGCACCCATGATTAAATAACGCCACGACCGGGCTCACACATACCCCCAACGGCGCCAGCCCTGGACTCGCAAGCGTAAACGTGTTAGTGGTGAACTGCGACACCAGGTCCACCAGGGCTCTCGTATCATTGACCCCATACGCTGCTAGTTCATCTTGGGAGGAGATGCACAGGAACTGGACGAGGGCGTGTGCGAGGTGAGAGTGCGTTTGCGTGCTTTGGGAGGTGGGAGAGGAGGAGAGGGAGGTGCGGTCTATGAGGTAGGTGGTGAGTAATGAATTGGATGATGGTAGGAGGAAGGGGGAGGGGACTTACGACTTCCCAAGGCGTCTAATTCTCTAACCCAATAACTATCCTTGCCCAATTTTTTCTTCCTTGTTAAGATACGCGCGAGGCATCTTATAGCATCCCCTGGGATCGTCGTGCCTGTCTTACTACCCGAAGTTGAAGACGAAGACGAGGAGGCTGATGACGATGGAGCTGGGGATGACATCCACGCTTGCAAAGCCGCGCATTCCGCTTTGTGCATCGTCCAATCCGCAGATTGACATCTCTAGACGCAATAAAATAAACAATCAGCTTAATTTACCTGACTTATTGCACATTGATCAACAGAACAAAACGCTCACCTCGTCACAATACTGCACAACCCTACACCCCGTACACCTCATCAGCGGCACACTCGCATCCGCAGGAGAACAGCACTTTGAGCAATAGGTGTTTAGGTTATCGTTTGACAGAGCCGTAGCGTGCGGTTTGACGGTTAGGAGCGTTTGACCTATATTTCAAAGGTTATACATTAGCATTATATCCAAGCCAATTACCCCTTAACTGAGTTAGATGCACAAGAAACGAGACCTACCTGCTCTAATTCCTCTCTTAGCCCACACCCCTCTCCCCCTCGTCCGCGTCTTCCGAATCTCGAGGTGCTCGCTTGGAAGTTCCCGATATAACCCTTCAGAATCGTAGGGCTCGGTGTCGGCGATGCTTGAACCAGATGAAACGGTTGGGGTCGCAGCCGTTAAGGCAGATGTAGAGGCAGAAGCAGTACCGGGCGCAGTAGCAGCATTGGAAGCAGAGGTTGTCGTGTCAGGACTAGAACCAGAACCAGAACCAGATGCAGGAGTCTTCAAACCAGCACCACTCTCAACCCCCATCATCGACGCAGATTCCGACCCACCAGCAACCACAAGATCGGACTGCGATCCCTCTCCCTTCCCCGATGTCGATGTCGCGACAAACGACCTCCCCACCTCTTTCTTCCTCCGGATACCCTTCAGCGACGCAAAATCCGACATGTGAACTTGGATCTTGATCCCTTCTAGTTAGACGTTGCTGTTCAAGCTCAAGACGCGACGAATACAACCAGTTATCGTCTGTGATACGACCTGAGATGCTGCTAGAAACTTCTAAAACTGATGCATGAATCCTGGTCGGGTAAAGATATCAATGGTGATTGTTGACGTCAACTTCCAAAACAAAATCAATGCCCTCGTCATATCCATTCGGAAATCCCCGAATACCCTCTCTTCCCTGCATTCCAAACGCGTCGCGTCGCGTCCTCCCACTCTCCAAAACCTCACTCTTCCATCGTACTTCAGTCAAATAGACCACAAAAAAATATTTAGATAACCAACGAAAAAAACACTTCAAGGAATAGTTATTAAACAATAACTAAGTTACTTATTTACTTTACTTAATTTTTATACCACCCACCCAGTGGCGACTCGCGCTCCAGGGGTAGGTTGGAATGAGGATGGGGGGATGTGCACCCTAAACGATGTGACGATAGAACAAGGTATGAGAGAAAACAGGTAAAGAAGGGCAACAACGATGAAATAAACGAGTGATCCAGAAAAGAATGTGATTGAACAGGATGAGTTGTTATGCATATATGTCTGTGCGCATGTGGAAACACGAAACGAGGAAGAATGAGAACAGGAAAGGATGAGACGAAAAGAGATATAGAGCAACAGCCGGAAAGAGAGACACCAATACCGTATGATACAAAAGTTAGTGTGTAGCGATATAACGATATAGGATTCAAATCAAATCAAGGTGAAAATCAGATAAAATAAAATAAGGCAAGGCAGGCAACGGCAAAGCAATAGAATCAATCCAACAAATCAAGTCAATCCAATAAATCAACACAACGACCAAGACAGAACAGCGAATCGACAAGAAAAGATGAGTCGAGAAAGAGAAGAGAGGAATAACTCAAGCACCCCCACTCGTCCTCGGCTCAACCCTAACCGCATGCGCGCCCCTCACAGGCCTCATCACGCTCGCCTTTCTCTTAATCTTCATCGTCAGCTCTCTCGCCTTCTTCAACCACCCCGCCGCCGCTCCTTCCACACTCACTCCTCCTGCACTCCCGTTCCCAGTGCCAGTGCCTCTTACACTCCCCTTCCGCCTCACACTTCCCCCCCTCATAACTCTGCCCTCCCCATCCTCTCCCACACTCGGTAAACTCTTCTTACTCCCCCCCATACCCAATCCCAATCCAGACAACGTCCCCCTCGAGCTCATCTTCCTCAACGCCCCCTGCATCCCCTGTTGCCCCACACCCCCACCCCCATTCACAGACGCGCCCGCGCCCGCACTCACACTCGCCCTCCTCGACACACTCACCCCCACCTCCCTCTCCTCCTCATCACACACACTCTCCACCCTCTGCTCCTGCACCACCACCCCAATCACCAGTGGCGCACCCTCCCCTCCCGTGACTCCCAATCCCAGGCTCGACGTCGTCGGGATCACACTCGCACTATGCGCGCGGCTCAGCCTTCGCGGCATATCGATGATTTTGGACCCGATGCTCGGTTTCGGTATGATATGGTGCATCTGCGTTACGTGATTATCGTCCTCTGTGTGTGCGTCGGATTGCGAGTGTGCGGATGCGCCAGAGGCGATAGAGGTGGTGGAGGAGTTCTATATTTAGAAGAGTGATTGTGATGAGTGAACTGAAAAAAATAAATTGGGAGTTGACAGAAGAAGCAAGTGATGGGATATGTGATGCGCACAAAAAGCAGCCAATCGCAAAGAATACAAGGGATAAAAATGGAGAGCCTCCTCCATCTCTGATGAACAACCAAAAAATAAAACAAGAAGCGAAAGCCAACATAAATCGCTAAAAGAAAAAGTCTAGAGCCAATGTGGCGGAATTGGGAAGACGAGCGAGGGCACAAAGGGAATACCAAACCCCTCATCATTTCAACTCGCGGTATACCCGGAAAAAAAAAAAAAAGCGTGTTCAAGAATAGAAACAACACTAAAAACCAAACCGGCACAAGGACGAGCGGAAAAGACGGGTACTCACCATCATCTGAGCTTGATAAAACGGCGACCTCACAGCCATCGTAAGATGACTAGGCGACGAAGGCGACAGCTGCGTCTTAGAAGAGATGAGGTCCTCAATAGGGAGCTACAATTAAAGCATCGTTGTATCAGCGTCATTCATTACAATACTATAATATAAAAAAAGAAATAACGTGTCCGCACTCACAATACCAATCCTCGAAATCGACACACTCCCCCGTCGTCTCCTTGACTTGGCGCGGGGCATCGTACCAGCGAGCGCTGTAGGCTCGTCGTCGTCTTCAATAGGGGCCACTTTGGTGTCCCCATCTGCACCATTTGCGAACTGGACATCAACATCCGCTTCCTGTGCTGCATCACGGTCTTTGCTGTATGCTTCAGCACTGTCGGGAGCTACCCCATTCCCGTTCTGCGTAGAGGCGCTATGCAGCCTCTGTTCTGCCTCCTCTCGTGCTCGCTCCTTTGCTTCTTCCTGTGCGCGTCTTGCACTTTCTTCTTCGACTTTTTGGAATATCTGTTAAGTGGAGGAAGTGAGTATGGTGAGATATTCAAGGGGAGACGGGAGGAAAGGGGGACGCAAACGCGAATGTGGGGTGGTTGGACACGCGCGTGACCGTCCACACGACATACGCGGTATGAAATATGAAATATGAAATACGAAAAATGGAGGTGTCGAAAAATAAAGCCAGGGGAAGCAAGGAATACCGCACCTTTTCCAACGGCTCAGGACACCCTGATGTTTCCATCATCTTATTTACTTAGCGTTATGGGTTATAGGACGCGTATGTGTGTGTGTGTGCGGTGACCAGCAGAACCAGTCTCCAGAGGGGAAATATGAAATAACGAGGTAACTAGCGAACGCAATGAAGCGGCGAGTTTATGTTATGTTATGTCAAGTTATGAGTTGTGGGTTATACTCGGGGTGCTGTCGTGGTTCGCAGTCAGTTATTGCGTCGAGTCAAGAAAGTTTGCTGAGCAGCAGTAAATATTCGTACTGACCTCTGTATAGTTGAGCACAAATGAGCACAATCTAGTTCAAGTGCACACGAGGGGGGTATAGGAGTGTGTCTGTTTGTCCTAGACAACGACAACCAAGATATAGAGGAGGACAACGACGACGACGACAGTGGTGGTGATGGAACGGAATACCCAATCCAATTCCAAGAAAAAAATTAAAGTCAAGTCGCGTAGCAAAGGAAAAGAAAGGGTCGGGATCAATAATGCGGCGTGAATTCTGATTCTCAGGAGAAGGCAGGGTCTTTCTATTTCTTATTTCTATTGCTGGTAAGCGCATATCAACGGGGTCACGTAAGCATTCTATGATGGTTTTCTATGATCCATTGGCGGGATATGATTGGTTGGTGCATTGAGGCGGAGTTGGAATTGAATTGGGAGGGAGAATGAATAGCTGATTATTTGACTTCAAATTACTTGTTTAGTTATTCCGAATTGTAGAAAATAGCGCTTTGAAGCACTGGAAAGCCAATAGCCATACAGAGTTTCTGAATACTCTTTCTACCTAAAATCCAGCTTGAACGCACCACGAAATAAAGAGAGAAAACAGGTAAAAAGAGGAATTTTCATACATTGATGGCGATCGCGAATATACACCCGCCTTACTTGCATTATTCACCTCTTCAACCCCCCTAATCAAACGATCGTCCTGAGCTCCCGAGTCCAGTCCAAGTATCTTCGTACATGGAATGCACCCTTCATTCTCGAACTCTCTCCGCGCAGGACCCACACATCTAGCACATACCCGCGCCGATCTCCCCGGGTCGGTCATCGGTACACCCGATGGCGCTAAGACTTAAGTTAAAGCTTAAGTGCAGTCCAACAGAGTCGAGGCCTGGTCTGATATGCACATTAAAAGCACAGAATATTCTGCTAGTAACACCATGGATGACTCGTATGTGCGCATCTCATCCGCCCATACAATTAATACTTAATTAACACGGACTTCGAGTGGCCCCTCTCCCTCCCTCGCCCCCAAAAAATTTAATGAATGAGAAGCAAAATGATCATCAGTGGAAGTACATACAATGATACATACCTCCCATGCTTTCAAATTTCAAGTTCATTTTCGATGTCACCGTGTTCAAACTTCAATGCACATCACTTCGCACCGTATCTCATATGGATTCGATTTTCAAAGACCGTGACGGACATGTGCAATACAGGACCGTAACTAAGCTGCAGACTGTACAGGACGTGTCAAAAAAGCCACGAGTGTCCGACGTTGATTGACACTTTGACGCGATGAGGTGCCTTGCCTTGCCGCGGTATTGAAATCGTGGGCCTGCAGCGGAGGCTGGGAGTATGCCTGAAGGTCTGAATCGGGTCGGGAGTCGGGACTACACAGGGTGGTAGAAATGGTGTCGAGAGCGTACTTACTTGCTAGTAGAATTTGAGATCCGGACACGGATATGTACGCAACGCTTTGTCAGGATTTTCGCAATCCCAGGTCAGGCTTCGAAAGGCAGGGTTCACCGAATCATGTAATTCACTGCCTAGAACCGCGCGGTTGCCCCGCCATGTCTTGCCTTGCAAAATCACGTCAAGTCAACGCGCATGCCAGTGCAGGACATCCCCAGCGCTTCCTAATCATGAGTTTCAATGCCTCATTAGTCAACTTGCTTCCAAGTCACTCGAGGCTCGGAAATTGACCCAGGACCATAATAGGTGTCTTGATGTAGATTCTAACGAAGCTCTAGGCTTTGGAAATCACAAATTAATGTCAATATACGGACACTCAGGTGTCTTAGACTCGTCGGGACTTAAAGTACATACCATCATCTTCACCCATTACCGAATCTCCATCAACGCGATGAGACCCCAGTTGTGAGTGTGTAACTGAGCGCCTGGGGCTTCCAAGCTTCTGATTCACGCCTTGATGCTTCGAATTCCTCGAATCGCTGCGAAGCGTAACTTCACACCCTACGCGAATGTCAATGTTGAGTGAAACTGAGGGCATGCCAGTGGGATCAAAGATCCAGACGAAACGCCAAAAGTGACTGCCTACAGGGTTCTATATCTACTCCGATCCAAACAATAGAAGCCAGGAGAATACCTCGAAGTTGCCATTCACATTCCTGCAATTCGCAGAAACGGTTGGCGTTCGGCATGGCTTTGAATTCGAATACCCTGTAAGACTATGATGTGAGGAATGTTAATAAATATATATACATAGATGTCTGTCGAAGGAACTCTTATGTTGGCGCTCGTAGTTCGAATCTCAACATAGACCAAACGAAACTTGCTGCGTACCCTATCTAATGGGCAGACTTGCACATCATACGTCGAGCCAAGGACGGAATCAAACGACGCGTCGAATCGAGCGAATTAAAGGGTAATTGATTGATTGATATCGATAAGTATCATATCAGAGGGTCGTTCATTCATATGCTATTAATTCAAGCGCAAAGGAGTGGTACTCGATGCACGCATAAACCGTTTTTCGTGCATATTGATATTAATCGCGTGATTAAAGATAAGATATGCATCACAACTATTAATTTCGATTGAGGACATGCGCAGTCAGGCGTAAGTGTTCTGTCTCTTTGTCTCGGCCCAAACGTAAGCAGCTTTGCTTGACGATTATCCAGCAACGTGAACAAGGATGTGGTATGTTGTGCCCTATATGATTCGAATTCCAAGTTCTATGCCTCACTTCGGGGTTGTCTTGCAGGTCCAGCTGCAGGATGAACGGTCCGAATTTGAACAGGGTTATAAATTAATTTTTAATTTGTGTCGCTTGTCTTTCTTTCTATCATCCTTCCTTTGATTTCTAACAAAAAGTATATGGATTAAGAGAAGTTCAGGGCTATGTATGTATGTATGTATGTATGTATGAGCTCTTTAATTTTGCTGATATTGAATTTTCTATCACTTTCAGCAAGGTGTATACATTACTTACATTGTGCCCGAATCAACTATCGTTCCATCTATTTCTCCAAGAAAACCCACTTAAATTATCATTCGATATGGCGCAAGATGATCCCACCAACTTATCATCGCTTCAGATTGCTGTCTACTGTTGTAACGGGCGCCGAGTACTGAAAGTTTCGGTGCCGCGGACACAACCGTTAGTCTTCCCAGTTTGGGATCATGGATCACCATTTCTTTCTCAAAGACTCAACCTCAATTAACGCCAAGTGAGGAACAGCTCGGGTCTCAGACACTCCTCAAAGTGCAACGCCTTCATTCACAGCGACTTTTCTCGTTTAGGTTAAATACTTGTATCACATATGGGATGTCATATATTCTGATATTATATGAAGGGGTCAGTGCACTAGCCGCACATATGCAGCCTGGGAACTTTGGTGGGGTGGGTTGTGAGGCGTCAGCTAGGGAGGACAGTGACATAGGAAAAACTGTCACTCTCTTGAATTTCTTCCTGACATACATATAAGGGGCAACCTTGTTATCTCTCATGCCTCTGGATCCTCTTCCATGGGACTACAGGGACTTGTCAACCCGGCCCTGCGTGCTCCAACTTGAATTCAATTATTCAAACCTGCCCAGCACTCCCTTTGAGGGCTCAGCCGCCAGTGTTGACATTCATCAACCAACCCCTCAAACAGTGTTGGATTCGAGTGGGTCCCCTTTACTCTCTTTCACCTTCACCTCTGCGTCTCTCTCTTCCTCTTCCTCTACAACCCCCGCTCGTTATTTCTTCATACATAATCTATCGAAGACGCTCCCTTCCAAGTTACTTCCCCGCTTCTCCGTGCTCTGCTCGGGACATCATGTTCAATGAAACGGTCGCCCACCCTGTTAGCGCGCAATTTGAGGCCGTGACGAGTATGACGCAGGAACAGTATGTGAGGGTTGCTAGTAATCTGTGCGTACATATCTTCTTTTTTGAATTGAATTGATAGAGTTAAAGTGCTGATTTTTATCATCTTGAAAATCCTTCTCATCCTATTGCATGCGATTTGCATGCGTATGTATGTAGTATGATTGCAAAAATGTACTCTCTGGCTGCGTGTGGTGAGTTCGACTCGGAGGTGTGGTTGCATATTGCAATACCATGCTAATGTTTGTCATTTTTGCTCAGTTATGATTTTCTACGACATGGCTATTACCTTTGGCGAAGAAGTCGAACAGATTTGGATGCGCAAGTTTTCGCTGCTCACTGTGCTGTGGTTTTTGGTACGTCTACGAACCCTCCAAATCACCCTCTGGATATGCCTCGTCACGAATCCACCCGGACCTTGCTCTAACTCATACAACGCACATGCAGAACCGATACCTGTCTCCGCTTGGTTATATTGTAATTATTGTCTGTAAGTACACGCACATCGGCTATCCACGCTACGCAGCGGACCCGATGGGTCCGGGTGCTGTCGATGTCAATTACCTTCCCCACACTGCACATAGCTGACCTGGACTTCTCACCACAGCTTTCCACGATCCGTGGAGCAAAGAAGTATGCGATCGCTATATTCTCTACCCTGAAGCATTGAAAGTCGTCACAACTTCTGTGGTTGGAGGTACGTCGGCTCCGCATCGTTTAGTTTCACGTTTGCAATTGATCCTAATTGAATAACTCATCATCATCATGATCGTCGCAGCTATTTTTATCATGCGTCTTCACGCCATCTACTCCAGAAGCGTGTTCATCATCATCCTGGGCTGCGTGCTTCTAACAGTAGAGTTGGGGTTGAAAATTGTGAGTGAGGAGAGGGTTGGCTTGTTGAAGTGGGTTAGAACGGATCTGATCATTGTGGTATTTGCTTCGACTAGTGGGCTTTCACAGATGGGAAGAGCATCGACTTGCCTCCAGGTGCGTATGTCTTACCTGAGGCCGCAGTGTTCACATCAATGGTTTCCGATGACGGTGTGCTGACCTGTTTGTTCTCTCAGGGTTGGTCGGATGCATTCTCGTGGGCACGGAACATGCGTGAGTCGTTTGTTCATCTCGAAGTCATGACTGGGATATTACTCTAACAACTTTTTTCTTGTTGCTTTTATGCTACTTAGACGTTTCGCAGTGACCTGGATTGCTGAGCTTGGCTTTGGTACGTTTCTAGGCTCATTTTCTGCGATTCAAGTTGGTTGCTTAACCCTTTCTTGCTTGGGAATTGTTGATTAGACACTGCTGTGTTCCTTCTCACGTTGTGGAAGACGTTCGAACACAATTGGAGGCTCCAAGGAAACGCTACGTCTTTGATAAACCTAATCCTAAGAGATGGTGAGCTTATCGCAACCCTATGGCTATCTGTTGACTAACACTCACTCATTTTATTTGTATAGGTATTATGTACTATGCTATCATTTTTGCTGCAAATTTGCTGACAGTGCTGCTGTTCTTGGTGAGGATTGTAGTTTTGTCGGTGATAATTAGCCATTGTTCTGATGAAATATATTATTGTCTTAGCTTGCCCCTGTGAGCTTTTTCTACCTTATTCCCGAGGAATAACGTTTACTTAATGCGCCGATTGACTTTGTTCTAGCCTGATATCAAGGCCATCAACGCCAGTTTCAGCACTCTGTAAGTATTCATGACTATCGTCGATTTCTTCTCCGCAACCCGCGCTCACCAATGGTCTAGAATCACGAGCCTTATGGTATCCCGAGTGATCCTCAATCTCCGTACTGCTGCTATCACCATTACCCAAGACTCGAACATTGCTCTGGAGGGACTTACAACCAATATGAATGATACCATTGGTGCACTTTCTTCCCGGATCTCTTTCGAGTATGACTAACGAGAGCATGCTTTGTTTAGATATGTTTAGGGAAACCCAGGATAACCGTTTTGGGCCACTGAGCATCCAGTCTAATGTCACGGACACAAGGCAGGACAAGCTCGAGTGAGAAGACAGTAAACTTGTTTTTACCCTTCACCCGCCCGAGTTCGAGTGCATCGCGCGTCGACAAGTCACTCTAAGTGCAGAGACGGACATCTCAATGTCAAGACTCTGGCTAATGACATAGCTTGATGTGTCGCAACACCCTCAATGGCAAACCACATATTGGCGCTTCGCGTCGAAGAGCACTATCGGTTTTCTGGCCGACATTATTCATCTACAGTAGTTTTCTATTGTTACATTATGCATAGGTACCTGTAATATAGAGAGGAGTCCTGTACTTGGAACTTTAATCAGCTGAGTAGCCGATGGCACATACTTGGATGGCTATATATCTCGTACGAACTAGAATGAAGATAGCGTCATAACTCACGCTCTTCAAGATGGCAAACCCCTAAGAACAAAGCGAACCGCGAACGGCGGACCCGTCCGGAGCCGGAAGGTATACTTAATGACTCTAGCCAATCAGCTGTAAACAAAGGCTTCACATTCCATCAGCCAAAAAATTCAGTCATCGACAACACCAAGCTCGACGACAACCGCAATGGCTTCATCGTATGTAATTATAACTACATTATCAATGAAAAAATCCTTATACCATCTTACAGAGTACCAAAAACATCATGGGCAGACGATGTCGATGACGACGGCACGGGTTAGCGAAATCCAACCACAATCAGACCAATAAATAATCATTGATCTTCATCTAGACCTCCCCAAAAACGAGGAATTTATTGACGAGAACGGGATCGTCACGCAAATTGAATATATCATCAACGAGGATGGCAAAAGAGTGAAGGTAGATCGCTTTTGGCTTGGAATGACGGACGGGGATTGGGTTTTGTTCTGACGCGGGGAACTCTTTGGATTCATAGATCACTCGTAAACTGAAGCGCACGCTGCAAAAATCCGTGGTCGATCATGCGGTAGCGGAAAGACAGAAGTGGAGCAAGTTTGGACAGGAGAAGGGGAAGAAGCCCGGACCTGATAGGGCTACAACTACGATTGCTGAGAGTGTTGCGTTGAAGCTGAGTGCAGGAAACAAGGTGCGCAGGATTAGCTGGGGTTTCTTGCTTATGGTCTGACCTTTGGGTATAGGTTGACGCTGAACAAGCACCAGAAGAAAATAAGGCTATCCGTGCCAAAGCTGGAGGATCTGGAAAGGTCGTTTGTCGTTTGTGTCAAGGAGACCATTTCACCGCAAAATGTCCCTACAAAGACAAGCTCGGGGGTCTTGACAATGCGGGTGAGTAATTAAGCATCATCACATGCAAGTATTCTATTATCGGCCTTGTACTTAAATGCCTTCTTTGAACCTTTTAGCTGGACCCAGCGACGACCTTGGAACTGGACCCGACGTTTCCGCCCCAGCGGCAGCAGGAGGTAAATATGTTCCTCCATCGATGCGCGGCGCAGGCGGTGCCCGCGCTCCTGGCGAGACGATGCGCGGTGCTGGAGGAAGCCGCGACGACCTTCCTACGCTGCGCGTTACCAACATTTCAGAAGATACCCAAGAGCAGGATCTCAGAGACCTGTTTGGCACGTTTGGTCGTGTGGCTAGGGTTTATGTTGGTAGGGACAGGGAGACAGGTGCAGGCAAAGGCTTTGCGTTTGTCAGTTTCGAGGATCGGGCGAATGCGCAACGTGCTATCGACAAGGTCAACGGAAGAGGCTACGACAATCTTATTCTCAGCGTGCAATGGAGTCGTGAGTGTTGTTTTTTTATGCTTTTGTCCAAAGAATTTTCTCTGATAAATATATTGTACAGAGCCGAGACCAGACGGCAGATAGTGCCCTCTTGTCTATTTGTATCACCCCTTTTTGTATCTTTCCCTCACGAATCATACATCCTTTTCGACACATTGGACTATAATGTCAGACTGAAAGTCCACTGCTCGGTACCAAAGGTGGCGTTTTACTTGACGTGTCAAAAAAAACTCTCTCTGCAAGGCCACACGATGATCATATTTGACCTCCTGAGGTATCTTGTTTTACGTATCTGTTTTAATTCGTATCTGCCATCCTTTTCAAAGTATCCTCTGCCTCTTTGGACCTGGGTTTGATTTTGCATTGGAAGGGTACGGGTTTCCTATTGCCCCAAGTCATCAATTGACCTGCACTGCGGAAAATGTCTGTTACTCACCGCATAAGTCCAGAGTAATACTCGCCCGACGGTGTAATTTTGTTGCCGTTCTCGTCCTCTGCTTCCTCGACGTTGAAGAGCGATATGAATGTGGCTACAAACATCCAGACCATGGTATAGGCTAGCTGGCGACCCGGGCATACTCTGCAATGCGCAATGCGATGAATATCAATGGCTCCTGTTCTTTATAGCGAGCTGCCCTTACCTTCGACCAAAACCGAACGCCATTAGGAATGGATCACGGACATCTGGGTTGGGTTTTCCGTCTTTCATGAAACGGCAGGGATTAAACTTGTCTGCGTCGGGGTAGTCCCGTTCATTGTGAAGCATAGCCCTAAAAATCAATAGGTTTAGCCAAAGGTCTAAATGACGTTTTTGCTCGCAACGATGGCATACCATGAATTTGCGATCATAATGGCGTTCTTGGGGATATGGTAGCCTTTGTATATGTCTTCTTCACTAGCGAGGTGAGGGACGCCTGAATCACAATTTTTGCGATTCCAATATTAGTAACAGTTCAAGGTTTCGAGGAGAGGGCATAAAACGTGCTTGCCTATGGGTGTTGCTGGCTGCCACCTGATGATTTCTTTCACAATAGCGTCGATGTAAGGTAGATCTGGCACGTCGCTGAACTCTGGTAGCCTGCCTCCTAGGACTCTGTCGAGCTCTTCTTGTGCTTTCTTCTGTGCTGTGGGGTTGAAGACGAGGGCAAGGAATAGGGTGTGGACGTTCATAAGAGTTGTGTCGGAACCAGCTGGAAACATGGATAGACATCAGTTGATGTACAGCAATTAGAATAACTGGGGATGCTCACCAGCGAATACAAGAGGTGCGAGGTCCATTACGACTTGTTTCTGGTGCTCAGCATCGCTCCTTCCCTCGATATTTTCCAAACAGAGAGAGAGGAAGGAGTGCCTCAGATTTCCCGTTTTCTACGAGTCGTGATAGATTTCGTCGTGAATTGCGGACCTTGGTGCATGAATTTCAGGGAGAGCTCACCAATTTCTCGTACGCCATGTTAAAAGGCTCAGTGTGGAATCTATGCTGAAGTGCTTTCCATTCCCTCGCTTTCTTCTGGAATCCTGCTCCAGGGACCCATTCGGGAATGTACTTTAACCAAGGCATGACATCGACCAGGAAGGCGCCGGGTATGACGGCGTCTGAGATGGATTGAACGGCGTCTTGGGCGAGTGTGATAAGAGGGTCGTCGCCGATCTTTAAATCCATCCCGAAAGCGAGTGAGAGGGTCATGCCAGCCATTCCCCTGGATCATTAGCTGTCAGCATTATTTCTGTTGGAGTTCTGAGTAAACAAACTCACTGTCGCGTAATTTTGAGGAACTCCTTAGGATCTTGGTAGAGCAATGGCATCATTTTGCGAGTGAACTCAATTTCAGTGGGTTGGTAGAAGTCGGAGTTCCTTGTGTTGAAGTACTTGTGCATGAGTCTTCGTCGTTCTCGCCACGGTTCGCCGTATACCATTCCGGAAAACATCCAGTCCCATCCCATTCTGTAACGTATGTATTCAATTTACTTGTGGACGTATATTGGAAAGAGACTCACAGCTCGCTGACCATCGTAAATTGAGGTCTATCATAGACGATAAAAATCCCTTTAGACTGCGAGAAAAAACCCAACCCAGCGACCTGCTCACCGACTTGAGTAGTTCCATGATCGTTTATCCAACAGCTCATTTGCTGATTCAAAGTCATTCAGAAGAATAAATTCATTCCCTCCACCAGTAAAATAGATAATATCAGAATCTATAGGGAAGGATGAGCAAACTGGTATATATCGCGATTAACACAACTGAACGTGAACTCACTATAGTCAGTACTCCACTTGCGATAGGTTTCCCATTCATACTTGGTAGGAAGATCAAGTATGTTTCCTAACAAAGGAAGCGGCTTAGGACCAGGCGGAAGAGGAAGTCTCCTGCGAGTTTGACGTGCTCGAATAATGAGCGTCAGAATTAAGGATACCAGAAGGACGAGCTTGTCAGTCCCGTTGAGTGCCATTTCGAGATAAGAAATTGGGAATTAGACACGCGTTGTTCGTCTCATGTTCCTTGCTTTATACAAGACACTCGGGATCGACTTTGGACTCAAGGAGATACGATGCTTGATTTCATGAAGGGCTGTGAACGAATAAGAGAGCGAGCGGGAAAACTCAATAACAAAACTGAACCAGTTGTAATCAGAAAACTCACTTTGACAGCGTCACGGTGCGGTCCTTGTTTCTCATCGCCGCATAACACAAGTCAAAATTCTCCCTCAACGTCGACGATAGACATTTTATTGCCACCGTGACATGGAGTATATGTTCGAATAAGCATTTTTGGTTGTCTGCACATGTGCTGTGCCATTCAAATTTCAGATAAACGCAAAGAAACTTTTTTACCCTGCACGACCAGTGGGAACGACTTTTGAATTGATGTGGTGTGTTCTTAAGCGAGAGGTCGTTGCATTTCACGTAAAATAAGTGGGGGTGTATAGTCAAAGAACGAGTTAGGATTGCAAATTGTGCGTCAGAAGGAGCTGTAGAATACGCCTCAATCAGATATCGCTTTATGATTGAATGGAATAGGGTACACTTACCAGCTCGATCGTGGGTCTCTTGCTGCAAGGGCCCAAGGAGGGTGGAAACGGGTTGGATGGCACAGGCCTTGAAAGAAGTTCGACAAATGACCATCGGAGAATCCAAGAGGAAAAGCATGCTAATTCATGGGAAAGGATAGCTTTCAAAAACTGGAAAACATAGATGAAGAAAACATTGGGCAATTACGAAAGCTCTACGAATAGTCTGAGGTGCGTCATACGTAGGAACATACATACTGGTCGTCTAGACCATCTGGATTATAAAGCTATTAATCTCGACGCTCGAGTCTAGGATCCCATGATTGAGTGAGGTGAGGGAAGATGCGACGGTGGTGTGGAGATTGATGTGTATGGGATAGTAGATAGAATAGACGAAGAATTGTGGTATATAGTAATAAAAATAAGGAGCCTTTGGCCAATGTTTCCTAGCGGGATGATCAAAAGAGTGGAAGGAACGAAGGAACGAAGGAGCGGAAAAATAAATAATAGGAACCAAAGAATAAATAAATGAGTTTGGGTGAAAGAGTGGACGCGATGGTGTGCACCGCTGGAACTGAGAGTGAAGGGCAGCGTATCCATCTACTTGGGCCCCTTGGACCAGAGACTTGTGAACCAGGTCTTGGTCTTTACGAGCAAGCTGGGGGTGGTTGCGATAGGAGTAGAGAAGGGGGCCTTCCTGTCCTCGTAAGTGAGTGGATCATGCTGATCGCAGAGATGGCCAAATGCCGAAGACAAGATAACATGCGGTTCAGAGCGCGATGAGGTCAGGCAAATCTCCAAAGGGAACTTGAAGGCGGAGTCTGTGATAGGAGTCGAGCATCCTTCTGTTACGTTGGAGCTTGAGGTGGAAGTGGAGAAACCGCGCGAGTAGTCCGTTACGTCCATGCGAATTTTAATAACGTCTTGAGGATAGAGCCATTGCTTAGGTCCAGGGCTACAAGGTTTGCATCGAGGAGGGCACACTAGAGTCACGTCCCATGATTCTTGCGAAGGTAAATCCTCCTCAGTCGTATCATCCTGGAATGAAAGGTCGATGAATGATTGATCGGTGCTGGGCGAAGACTCATGAGATCCATCGTCGTCTTCTGATGTGTAGGTCGCTAGGTCGATATTGATGGTCAGAACATCGGCGGTGGGGTTCGATTCTATGTGTAGAACTGGGTCCAGTGTTTCATCCTCCGTGTCGTAAATAGAATAGTAACGCCCAAAATCGTCGTCGTCGAAGATATCTTCAGAATCCGAATCATCCTCCAACGGCAGCCCACTTTGCATCTCATCTGAAGTGAAATTGAATTCTGGATATGGGTCTTCGTCAACTGCAGTATAAGGTTCTCCTAATGAAAAGATTTTAGATGGGGGTTCATAGGCGTGCCTAGTGTCCGTCCCGGGGATCCACGGTGCAGGAATCTTGCGGTGTTCCATCAGGGGCCAGTTGCTGCATAAGTGATGTTTCAATTAAAGTTCTAACAACCAGTGATAGCACTTACACTCTAGCAAAGTATGGATGATTGGGTATCTCTAAGCCGATTTTGAGGCGGTCCTTGGGATTTTTTTCCAGCATCTGGATAAGGGTTAGGCATCACGGGAATTGAGATGAAATATAGTCCATGCGTACCCGTTCCAAGAAATCCATAGTCTCGTCGTCGACATTGTCATCAACCGTCCAATACAAACTATCCTCAAGGATTCTGTCTTTCAGGGGCTTGACGTCTCTGCTATCCCTGCCTGTGTACTCCTCTTCCATGACATAGAAAGGGGGCTACAAATCAGGTTAGATGTATGTTAAATCGACAAAGTTGGACATGCTCAACTTACTCGGCCGGTAAGCATCCAGAACAACACAACAGCAGCAGACCAAAAGTCGACCCCAAAGGAATACGGCTGAGACAAGTGGATTTCTGGTGCCATTTCTAAATCAGAACCACGATATCCATATGCGACAAAATGGAGCTCATGAGGTTCTCGGGGCTCGAGGCTTCTATGTGCATCATCCGTCTCCAAGTAAGGCCAATATGGCTGATAAACACGCTCTGCGATCGAGGGTCTCTTGTCGAAGTCTTTGGAAAGGCCGAAGTCGGCGAGAACGATGTGGCCTTCTGTGTCGATCAGGATGTTCGGCGCCTTGATGTCTCTGTGGATGATTCCTCTTGAATGGAGTTCTGTCAACGCAATGACCTGTGAGGCAAATGTGTCGGGTTATTTATAAACGTTAATCATAAAAACGTCGTACAATTTCTGCCATGTAAAAACGTGCCCTTGCAGGTTCTATTGTATTGCAGCGTATCATTTCACTGTCAAGGTCGGTGGGATACAACGTCTAAAATTATTAGCGACAATCAAAAGATGGAGAAATCATAAAAAAGCGACGACTCACCATGGCGAAATAGAAGTTATCATGATCATGCCATGATGCTGATAGATGCACGAACCACGGAGAATCAACCAGCTTCTCAAAGATGACCCTCTCCTTCAAGATAACCTTCTGCGTGTACTCGTCGCACTGATCGTGCTTGCGAATTATCTTCAGCGCCAGCTTTACCTTCGACACCTGATCTTTGACTTGAAAAACTTGACCAGATGTTCCATTGCCTAAGAAGCGGACGAAGTAAAGGTCAGACGTAGACATCCGACGGGGACGATATCTGGCTTCTTGGTGGGGGAGAGTCATTGTGTCCGTCGACGTAGATGAAACCTTGGTCTCTTGCTGAATGTCCTTCATAGACGCCGAGGTTAACATCAGGGGCCCGCCACAGTCGGGAAAAGAGGGCAAGAGATCATTGACGTCGTTGTATCCTTAAATAATGTTCAATGGCTGTTCCAGAGATAGGTGTAACGACGATACCTTGCGACAGAACAATGATGCGCAGGCAACATCGGAGAGAACGTGGAAGCATCAACAACGAGTTGTACCTGGTGGAGGAAGAACGATCGTCATTAATTCCAGCTTTGACAATCTGATCAATCAAAGATGTTTAACGACATCTGTGCAATAAGGTTGTTCATGAAGAGAGAACTGACTGATAACAGTAGTGATGGCGGCGATTCTACAGTGAACAGCAAGTCCAGGCTATACCGTTGGTGTCTTCGTGCGTCGAGGATAGAGGGGTCATGTAGAGCGTCGTATAACTGACTGAATGCAAATGCTAATTCTGGTTCCTGTATGTCATGGAAAGTGAGAATAACGCGGTTGAATTTAGAGCTGCGGGTTTACAATGACGTCTTGGAAATCCTGAATACGTTGAGTTTGCTTTGACTTTAAAATGATAGCCTGAGAGTTCGATGCAGCAGCGGCGACCACCTAACTTGCGATGTGAGCCCAAGACGAAAAAAGAGGAGAAAGCTGATACTCACCTTGCCCGTTTTAATACCTAAGAGAGGTATTAACCTACTCTGAAGAAAGCATAATCTCTTCATAGAAGTAGCTTCTGCACCCAAGAGACAGGGGGTGGAAGAAGGCGTGGACGTAAGCAGGTAGAGACTGGAATAAAAACTGGGTGAGAAGGTTGGGCGTTTGCTGGTTCTGCTGGGATGATTGTTCAGTAAATGTCGACGTTTAAAACTCGAGCAGCATGCTAGAATCCTGAATCCTGAATCCATTTGAATGATCATATGTTGCATTTGCCTTTACAACCGGTGGCTGAAATTCAGGCCGATTAATTAGACATGACATCGGCCAATTGTAAAAGCATCAGCAGTCGTGTTTGAGCACAGACTTCCAGGTTTAAATTGCATTCAAGAGCACGGACTGGACACATTGTCAGCCAAGGCCATATTACTCGTCCGACCTTTGAATTTTAGAATGTCCATCAGTCAATGTAATTCCAGCACAGAAAAACTTATCATCGCTTACCAAATTCTTATTTTATATGGCGTCTTGCACTCAGCCATGGTGTAATAATCATTGTCATGAACCTGGGGATTTCAATGTAAAAATAATGGCAGAAAATTGTGAATTGTAGTCAATTTGCAGTTCGTTGAAGGCTCATGGTGGTTCCAGTCAAACCTGGATGTGACAACGTCCGGCGTTAGATGATTACCTGATGACCAGCTCCTTGAACAGGCACCACGATGTTCATTGTTGACCACCGGCACTGGCACGAAACAATTTTCTGTGTCGTTTTCCTTATAAGAATCGTATGGGAATCTGGGTCCTTGGTTATACAGTCGCTAGTCACTGATACTTTCAACTCCCGGTGCACATAAAATCCACGCATTACGTCGGATCGATACCCTAGGGGCCAGAATGTGGTAAGTCTATCCATTGACCTTCTATTTAATCATAAATTTATTGAACAACCCTTGGGCTTTCGTAGTCAAATTTTAGAAATTTAGTTGCGGGAAGGGACGGGATCCATCAGAGCTTGGATCTCTGCTGGGACCGACGGTGTCTTTTCCCATTCAGCAGTCCACCCCTCCGGTGCCCCGAGACCACCTTCTACGGTCGGGAGAGCGAACACAGCGGTCACCAACCAGATGTTGGACTCGCCTGTGCTATGTTCTCCCATCAAAGTAGGCAGAACAGCTCTCGCTACGATCAGATTGGAATTTGCATCAGTACGGAGTGCTTTGCCAACTCGACCGCCCCGGAGGTCCTTGATCCCAGAAACACCAGCTCTGGAGGCTGCTCTCCCTATTCCGCCCTGCTCAAACGTTCCGAAGGCTTCTCCTTGGGAAGGTTCCAGGGCACGCTCGTTCTCCCCTTGTCCATAGATTGCGAAACCTCCTTCCGCTGAAGAAAGCTTACGACCTGTCTTGATTCTATGAACGCGGATATGCCACAAGGGGGCGTCATTCTGCGGTGGGACTAGCCATGTCTCGACTTCAACGTCCTTCCAAGGGTACCACATGGATCTCAGCCACTTTCCATTCTCTATCCTTGCTTCCTTGGTCTCGCGTCTGCATTTCCAAGTCTCGCCATTGTCATCGCTCAGCGCCAGGGTGTTATCTCCGGCAAGCTCCTCCAAGGTTCCATTTCCTACTGGGACACTATACCCGAAGGCTGAAGAATAAGCGAGCTTCCCGTACTTTGCTGCACTCTGCTTGACCGGGTATGAACATTGCTGGCCCGAAGACAAGAGATATGTGTGGCCTCCAACGTTTGTCATGATGTGAAGCGGATGCTTCAAGGCCTTTACAGTATTTCTAAGCGCCATCGGGAAGGGTTCTTCCACAGCGGTCCAGAAAGGATGGGAATCGGGCAATGCCAGCGTCACAAAGGACTTACAGCACCAGTATGGAGAACCTGGGGAGTTGTAGTTCTCTGTCATACTCTGGTTAGGATAGCAATATCCGATCGTCAAGGTCCCGTCTGGGTAGTACGCCCCCGGTTGTTTGGCCCAGTAGCGTAGGTTGCGCAATTGAAGACCTTTGATAACTCCCCACGTTAAGGGCGCAGGCAGCTCTACATCCGCGAACGCAAGGGCTCCCCAGAACGAGGACATGGCGAATCGGTATGTCATGCTACGGCCGAAAGGAATTGCACGACCTGCGTGTTCCCATGGTAAGTTCTTGATCACACTCGTTGGCTCAAATATATTTACCTTCATCGTCGAAGTAATGGACGAAGTCGAGCGCAAATTGCCTAGCGCGATTCCTATACTCTTCGCATCTTTTGGGATCGTCGGCCTGAGCCAACTTCGAGTACGCTAGCTGGGCGAATTGAATGGCGAAAGAGGAAGAGTAATAATCCAGCTGGATAACGCCTTCTGGTCCATCTCGAGACCAGCCGTCGCCGATGTAAAAGGTATCAAGATGATCCAGGTCAGCTTTCATCCTTTTCGCGTCGAAGCGAGGAGAACCCGCCCGAGATAGACCAAGATTCGCGAATACCTGCCCGACATCAAATCAATTTCCGTTCATGAATTTAATTGAATTGAAAATTTGAAGGTGAGCTTTTCATATACACAATCAATCAAAAACTTTTGCTCACCCTAAACCAAAGCCAATTCGTGTTCGGCATTTCTTTGTCGTTCATCCCGCCCAACCAGTTCTCGAAATTCCTCTTCGCCTCGTCATTCAATGGGTCCCAGAGCTTCTCCTTTGCCACTGCGATTGCGAACCCGATTGCCGAACACTCTACCATACGCTGATCCTTGTTCCTCATATCTCCCCAGAACTCCGGGTGATTGCGGTCCGTACCGCTCGCAAAGCCATCCACCCATCTGTGGGTACCATCGTAGTCGCCTCCGCCGCCCAGGAGGGCGGCTAGACCCCAGATGGGACGTGAGAATCCTTCGAGCTGAGCTGCGATATCGTCATAGTGTGTTGCAGTATGCCCAAGGTGGATGCGTGCGCCTCCTGGGGATGTGTGTGGCGCGAGAGGGTCGAGGATGCCTCTGAGGAACTGCGCGAGGTCGTCTTTGGTCTTGAGTGGGTTAGATTCGAAGGGGGTGGTCTGGAAGAAGGAACTCATGGTGGCTGATTGAAGCACCTTCTGCAAATTTGCTCGCTCTTCAGTTTTAAGTGTGAGCAGGTGAACATACGAGGACAGGACGGCCCGCCAGCTATTTTGGACCCGGACCGATGTTCCTTCGACTTTGAATACACTGCACTCCATGCAGAGACACAACCTTTTTCTCGTGAATCCTCCTAGAGTCAGCGCACAACGAAGACATGGACTCTTCCACAGTGCTTGCGCTCTTAACGTACTCCCTCACACCATGAACCCTGTGCACCCCTGAACCCTAATAGGATAAACGAGGGAGTGTCGCTGGTGGTGATGTGCATGTATTTTCGGATTATCTCCGCCCGTTGTATTTTTGGAACAAGAAGTCGACAAAAGTACTTCTGGGAAGACTGATCTCTTATTTCCATCACTTCCTCTCCATATCAGATATCAAACCGTCGAACATATGACCAGACACAGCTCACATCGCCACTGTAGCCCCTCAGGTTGATCATCCTCTTTACCAGCCTCAGGGCTGCCGGTTGGCCATCAGGTACTCTGAAGGTCGAGTGGTATGGAACGTCGCAGTTGTGAAGTCTGCCATTCCATGATTATCATTTAAGAGTCCAGGAATACGATGACGCAGTGGGCCCATTCTTGATTAGGTTCAACGACATGTCCGATGTCAAGTGTCGTCTCTATCGTGAAGGTATACCTATAAACGAGCAAAAAACTCGATTCGCTATTAGCGATTTTGAATTCGGGCTGTTTCATCGAATTCCTTGCTTTTTGGTTGACTTTTAGTTATCTCATGGCAATAGGCAGTCCCTACGTTCATCCCTGTAAGCGATGTTTCTATCCTCTGTGCAATATGCGTGCTAACTATTTCGGGTCACTCATTCGAGCAACTCATCAGGTCGATCTACTGGTTCCTGGAGAAGCCAATTCATTAAAGTACTCAGGGCGCGTCATTATAAGGGAGCAGTACCTGATTCTTTACTACATGTGTTCATGTCCAGTGACTGGTGTCGATGTGCTTGCCGTAGAGCTCCACTTGAAGTCGGACCCGTACGTTTATTTTTGTAACAGATCCATTTACATTCTTTCGCATGGCTAATTATACTTTGAGGTTCTCGAGATTGATTCTCGCTAGAAGTCTGTTCCGTATGCGCAACAGTAGCATGGAGCAGGTTCTCTTCTCTGATTGTTTCATTATGTCGATCATCATCTTTAATTCTGTCCAATAAGTAGGCATTCGATGGCCGGCGGTTAGAGCGCTTCGGTGAGCGGTAATATTTCAGTCGTGCTTCGTGTCACAACGCTTGATTTTGCTGCGGTGTATGATCAGAAGTTGAAATGTCCCCCACAAAACACAGCTAGCCGCACTTGCATAATCCCCACACGTTAGACCAAGGTCTGCGTCTCTCACAAGCATAACGCGAAGTGAGGCCTGCTGACTGTAAATGCTGGAACGGGGAGCTGCTGGAGAGAATACCCATAAAAATCAGACCAGAAGTCCGATAGCCGTCCTTCAAAAGCTCGATAGATGTCCCGAGTGTCGGCTAGATCCCAAGCGGGGAAATGTCACCAAGGAGAAGGTTGGAGAAGCCTCTATCGATAAGAAGGCACACCGTTGTGTATGATACCCCACATCAAGTCATTATCCATCCATAACATCGTCGTTTCTTGGTTTTGTGGTGCTTGTTTTGCTTATCTGTGGGTTTTATTTCATGTCAGGTTCAATAGGTTCAATGCGCCAAGCCATCTTGCCTGACGGCGTCACGTCTAATCCTTAGCTTTGAGGCCAAGAGTATGGGGGTCGGCTTGGGATAAGGGTGCTGACTATGCGGATTGCGTCATATCTGATATCTAAAGAGGTGTGTAATCCACTTCAAGCAAACCTCAAGCGCTGATTGCTGAAGAGAACACCCCACAAGGTGAATGCCACGGCGCGGTATCGGTCTCTTGAAAGTCAGATGGCTGTTCTTTGCGATGATAGCGTAGAATGGAGATACATTTAGGCGGCAACGCTTCATATTCCTGTCCGACATCCGCACGCGGGGTATGTGGGGGTGTTGTTGATTGCGTATGTCACAGCAGTACTATTAGCGAACCGCTGAGGGGTAATTTGCTGTACTGATGGTTAGAAAATGCATTGACTGGTCGTAATCGTGATCATGATGAACATCCAAGGGGGCCAAGATGTTCGCGTTCGTCGGTCCCTCTGAGATAACCTCATTGTTGAGTGCATAGGGTGATATCTCCAACAGCCCCAATTCAATGCACATAGACCGGCTTTTCATGTCCCCAAGTGGTTTACATTGACAATTGAATACACCTCAAAGATAACGCTAGATACTAACCAGTGCCACCCAGGCTCAAACTACTCGATGGGAAATAGGTGCACAAAAGTTTCTTATTGGAAGTGGATATATGCGGGAGAATCATTTTCGCCGACGGAAATTACCCATAGAGGCTTGCGTATGCATATTTCGCCATTGGTGCCAGAGGATTCCTACTGACCGCCCAGCTATGCCCAGCCGTCAGTGCGTCGATTGCAATTGAAAGGCTCCGAGTCCCTCGAATTCATGTCAACCACGCGGATTAGGTTGATCCGTATGTTTTTCCGCTTTATTTGGCAAATGCAGGTGAAGTAAACGCAGCAGGTGTAAATCAAGTCGAAATGCTTACACTCCCCACTGAATTATTGAAAACAGCTGAAACAACTAAAATTTTGCGATAGCCACCCTGTATCGACCCTAATAGCACGCCACTTCATATTTTTGCTTTTGTCAACCTATTTTCCCTCCGAGTCGGTCTTAACGAGCGTTGTGCCAGCGAGCTTTCAAGATAACAAAGTGTTGCCACCTGCGCTCCGTTATATAAATGGAATTGTGTGCTGAAACATAAGTGGAACCCTGACACTTACAGGTTGGTATTTTCTCATTTTCGATGATTGGTGACTTTTTGGTGACAACGGTGGACGCTCATGTTTTGAACCCTCGCCGCCCATTTTGATAATTTATTCGTCGTTTTATTCAGTTATCGGGCAGGAAGGGCATCGCGTTTGCATCGTGTTCATTATTTGCGCAGCGTGTTGCTTAAATGCATGCTCGATCGGTTCCGTAACGGGGTCTTCCTTCGAGTTCTTTCAACCTGCCCAAGACATTCAACACCTGCGGACTGCTCACGGATCACATTAATGTCTTTGACATGCCCTTTAAACACCTTCAGTTTCCAAAACGTTATAAAAGCAAACTGAAGGAAAATGGTACTGATAAAATAGTTCGATGACAAAATACAATCGAATCGAGATTTGTGAGTTAAAACGCCGCTATTAGTGGAGGTCGGCTTATGTAACGCAATAGCGCGCTTGTTCGTTTCGGTTCGCCAAGGCCGCCTAGAGATCTCGCGATTTGAATCTGAGGTTTGACATCCCCTGTGGGTTATTCGCATCTCGTTCTCTATATAATTGCTTCTTCGACAATGTGGTTGCTCTATCATAAGACCAGGCCAAGCCTCTGGCGTCCTTCCTTTATTACTGGGGTTAGAGTTTACTTCTTCTGTCCGGTCGAATCGTCTCTCCCCCTTCACAATGTCAGACTTCAAGCCCAAGGCTAGCCAGGAGGCGAGCACCACCTCAATCTCAGAGAAAGCAGTCGCTGAGCTCTATGAGCGACCCGTGCCATCCGATGACAACCTCCCAACGTTCAGTGAGACTCGAACGAAAGCCCTTCTGCGCAAAATGGACTGGAATATCGTCCCCTTCCTCTCTTTACTCTATCTGTAAGTGTCTCTTCATCACCCTGACACTTAGTATCTAACACCGCGTCTATGTAGCCTATCCTTCCTTGACCGAACAAATATTGGGAATGCACGACTTGCTGGTCTCGAGAAAGATCTCGGAATGCATGGTTTAGACTATAATGTGAGTGCTACCTGATAAACACCGTAGCATATTTAACTTTCGTGTAGATTGCACTCGCCGTTTTCTTCCCTTGGTACGTTGCCGCTGAAATTCCAAGCAACATCATGATGAAGAGGACGAGTCCCTCATTGTGGCTTTGCATTATCATGATGGCATGGGGTATCTGTAAGTTGACCTTTGTATATGTCCTTCGCGTCCGCTTTGCTGATGGCGTCGAACAGGCATGACACTGATGGGTCTTGTCACCAACTTCAAGAGCCTCATTATTGTGCGCATGGCCCTTGGATTGGCAGAAGGTGGTCTTTTCCCTGGTGTCACCTGGTACATCACGCTCTGGTATCGTAGACATGAGTGCGGTCTTCGTATGGCTATTTTCTTCTCTGCGGCGACGGCAGCGGGCGCCTTCGGTGGTCTCCTCGCTCGTGGAATTTCAGAAATGAGGGGCATTGGGGGCAAGCCTGGATGGGCATGGATCTTTATTCTTGAAGGTATCGCTACCATCGTTGTTGCATTCTTCGCCCGTTGGATTATCAATGATAATCCTGAAACGTGAGTCGCAGCTTTTTATGGTATCATCTCAAATCTCACTTGTTGCCTGCAGCGCCAAGTTCTTTACTGAGGAAGAGCGCACAGAAGTCAGGGCGCGCTTGAAGCTTGACCGCACATCCCTTGCCGATGAGTACCATATCAAGTACTTCTACGCAGCCCTTCGCGATTGGAAAATCTACGTTCACATGCTTATCACCATTGGAATCTACACCCCTCTCTACTCTATCTCCCTTTTCCTTCCAACCATCGTCAAGAACATGGGGTACAGCAACAACGAGGCGCAGCTCCTCACCGTTCCTCCTTATGTTTTCGGCTGTATCGCGACCATTGCTGGAGGATACTACGCGGATAAGGCAAAGAAGCGTGGTCCTTTCATGATCTTTTTCTGCGTTGTCGCTCTTGTCGGATTCATTCTATTGATCTCAACCTCAAAACCTGGCGCTCAATACGTTGGCACATTCCTTGTTGTTGCTGGGTACGTGGTTATTGATGTTCAACAATTTATTTGTTAAATGTATATTCTTTTCAGAATTTACCCCAATGTTCCTATGGGTGTAGCATGGAACGGAAACAACATCGGCGGTGCAACGAAACGCGCTGTTGGCATTGCTATGCATGTTGGTACGTCCAACTTCCTAGTCCCATTGATGAAAATTTGATTGATTTGGGTGATCCTAGGTTTCGGCAATTTGGGCGGTGTCATTGCAGGGTTCTCCTTCCGACCTCATGATGCGCCACGATACTTCGCCGGCCACGGGCTCCTGATCGGAACCGTCTCAATGAGTTTGGTGTTGTGCATCATCATGAATATTTACCTCGTTCGCGAAAACAAACGTCGCGACGCCGAAATGGCCGCGAAGGGATACACCCTTGATTCATACACAGAGGACATGAAGGTTGCAGAGCGTGAGCGAGGCGATTACGCGACTGTGAGTATCCTTGTTCCGTGTGTCAGCCATTGTAACTTTGAATCGACGCTAATTTCGACCCTGCAGTTCTTCCGTTACACGGTCTGACAACCTTGCATGGAACCATTTACGTTTTTCCTAAAGGGTGACGGGTTTATGACAATTTTACTTACCTTTGAATGAGACGTGTTGTCAACTATCCCATGATTTAGTAGTATTTACATACAGTTTTCATTTCGTTTTGTATTTAACATTCTGTGGCATCTTCTCTATTCAATCTCAGAACACTTTCCGCACTACTCGGACAGCGAACCTACAAGGAAATTTCAAGGATGCAATGCCCCAAAGCGGTAAAGCGCAAATTGTTCTAAAAATAGAACAAGTGATGGTAACAAACCCCGGTCGACGAACGACTGTAATTCGTCAATTACAATCAATTATCTCTATTTTTGTGAGTGGAGCTCTGATCATCCCAGTCGAGCGCTAAAGTTATTTTTATTCGCCGTGAACAGTGAACCTCGAACGCGTACAACTTAAAGAAAATGTTGGCTGGTTTCACTTTAGTATGTTCGATA
The DNA here is from genome assembly GCA_015501605.1 of Panaeolus papilionaceus. Lineage (NCBI taxonomy): Eukaryota > Fungi > Basidiomycota > Agaricomycetes > Agaricales > Panaeolus > Panaeolus papilionaceus. The sequence continues at coordinate 1,097,930 of JADNRZ010000014.1, forward strand.
ATTCTCCGAGTCGTGAATTGTGGCCGTCCTTTGTACTCCAAATTAAGCATCAGTCCGCCGCATAAGACCGTGTAGTCCGAATCGGCACCAAATGATGGCGTATCATATTGACCCCAATGAGCGGGTAACAGAGCTGGCCACTCACTTGTCAGTTTCTTGGAGCATAAATTTATATAACTTCACTGCAACATGTATAGTGTGTAACGCGTGGACAAACCTGCAGCTGTCATTAGAACGACTACAATGTGTGGTGTGTGCTTGATTGTGTTTTTGAATTTAAAGCACGACAGGTGAGGAGTTCACGATCTTTGTTACCATTGGCACGAAATGATATCTACCTATGTTTACAAAAATCAACGTTGGTGCGAAACTCACCTCGTTCGACTGTTGTTTAATGCTAAATAGTAAATAAGCGTGGTATCTATCTCGAATGTGTGTATGTAGTGGTGGGTTTGAATCGTTCTTATCCGATGTTGCCAGTTGGTGATGAGAGATCAGTTGATAGTCGTGAGCCTTATCTGACAATTGAATTCAACACATCGTCGGAGCAAGCTCTGAAACGTACTCAACCACGATTTCAACGCATCAAGGGTGAGCGTCGGTGGGCTTAGAGGAAAGCACCGCTGTATACAATGTCCAGTCTTCGTGTCCAAAGGAAGTTCAAACCATTTCCTTCTTAATGTGACTCGCCGCTTTGGCCGATGTAGGGCGCTCGAGGAAAGTGTTCTGTATTTAGAACATGTAATACCATTTTGTACGACATGCACAACATGCGCACTAGCTAAGCGTTGCACAAACGCAGCATACGCATATTGAACGGTAAATGAGGCTTATAGCGTTGAATGACACAAGACGAGACATTTTCTTTCGACATTGAAAACACAGATAATAGCGAAAAGCATAACTCTATCAATGCATTAGCAGATCATCACATCATTTGACATGCCCCGAACCCAGTTACCAACTAATTCTACATTCAACCCATCTAAAGAGCACCAGTCGTACAGATACCGCAACTCCGAAATGGCATAATGAATACTTCGGTATTTTGGCAGACTGTAGTCAAATGTATATACGAACTCCCAGACAACAAAGTCCCAAAAATTAAATACGCTAGCCCCACTTCTCTTTGTCCCATGCCAGATGGACAGGTGGGCCGTGTAGGTCCTCTGATGATTCCCTATCATCGTCAAACTCTCGTCAGCCTCTCCCTAATAACCGCAGCCACCGCTGGGCCATGAACAGGGAAGAAGTCTGTTGAACGACCGTTTCAGCATTTCCGACTCGGATAAGTTTCAAAAACACGAAGCGTACTGTCATGGAATGTGCCTTCTTCTCCATAGCTTACTCCACTGTACCATTCACCCGGATCATAGGTTACCGGAGTGTCATTCCACATAGCGTAGTGCTGCACAACGTTGACAGTCAGCCCTTTTTCGTGAAGACCGTGAAGACCGTGAGGGCTGCAGTTGAACGGAAGAAATACCTTATGTTCTGCGTTTCGAGATAGCATTTCATAATCATGGACGTATGCCCCTCGATGGAATATCTCGATAACCGTGGAGCATGGCGTGGAAGGGACCCAAAGTTGGTGCTGTATCATTTGACAAATGGCTTTCAGAAAAGGTCCCCAAAAATAATGGGGAAATGTTACCGTTAATCCATTTCCATGGACTCCAATTACCACCTGAAGAAGAAAGGTAAAAATAATTAACCGTAATCAAGACATCTGTAGTGTTTTGCTCGTACCGCGCTCCCTGCAACTGCAGCAATCTGCTCGCGAAATGCTAGGCGTTCCATCATCACAACCCGGAATCGAATCACGCCCTCACGTTCGAGCCCTCTCATTGCGTCGATAAGCCCTTGGTGAGACTCATCTGTCAATCGTCGTCCCGCTCCTTGGCGAGAGATATACGTGACCATGGGTGGGAGCCATTTTTGATGTAAATCATAGCTTGTCGAACCCAAGCCTTGGCCTTCGTCATGATCGTCCACATTGAGAGCATCAGCGGGTACAGAATCTATGGCGAGCCGACCCCAGTCGTCGAGTTCAGGAAGGTAACCAAGCATATTCTTCACGAGACGTTGGCGGAGTGGCTCCCAGAATCTCTTGGGCACTGATACGGGCATCGTACTCGAGATCATCTTGTACCATTCTGAGCTCCATGGACTTTCGACGAACCAAAAAAAATAAAAAAAGAGAATTTTTCAGTCGAAGATCGTCGCTTAACGTCGCAGATACGCACCTACGGTGTGCCGCCCTCCTGCTGACTATCAGCGCTCGCTCAAATGTGAATGTCTGGTTGACGGTGATGAGGTCTTCCCAGGCATCACGAAGCTCGATTGGAGCTGATGGAAAACCGGCCCGCATGAGAGGACCATTGACACCTGCCCGGTCTCTCCAGGTCCGCCCTTCCACATTCTATCAAGTTAATGTGCAAGGCGCCATCATCGTGAGAAGCGATATAGAGCGAAAGCATGGTTCCTTTAGTTCTTTAATCGGTGGAAAGAAGATGTAGGAATGCTTACAGGCATCAGAAAACGTGCTGGATCTGGAAGTGGGGTTCGTATACCCGGGACCAACGAAAGTGCGGAATAGATGCGCATCGCGCCCAGCACGATTTCTCCCCAGTAGTGATAGTAATGCTACTTACGAAAGAGTCGAGTAAATCTTCCTATCGGGCCAAGAAACACACGAAAACGCACCCCAGTGAACTCTTTCGTATCGTAGAAGATGAACGAAGTCCCTTCGATAACGACTGCGTAGTCTCCAAGAATCCTCCTTGCTTCCTCTGGGGATATCACGCTGAGTTCCTGAACGGAAGTACAATTAGCGATAATGAATAGAACACATTATGTATGCGTTTTTCGCTCACCTTATCCGTGGGATCCTCGTCCTTATGAAGGAGACCTACACCATTGCGAAGTGGTCGGGCGAGTATGAGTTCCTTATCAGGGACGCTATTAGGATCGCTTGTGACGATATAGAATGTCCCATTGTAGAGATAGAGCCTGTCAAATATCGTGAATCCAGGAGCTGGAGAACCGTCGGGTGTGGTAGTTTCCGTGATGCGATTTTCGAACGTCTGATGGTTGGTATACCAGTTCGAGGTGTCGGACCCACCGGCTCCTCTAAAAACGCCTTTGTTGAAAGTGGCAAACGGGATCCATGGGCCTGTTGACGGGTCGAATCTGGGACCAGCTATCCTCGAAATGTGATAGCTAACCCCAGATGACGATAGTAGGAGCAAAAGAGAAAGAGCAACAATAACAAGGAGAATTGTTTGGTAACGCCTTGTCCACATAATGAGAGGTATGGCTATGACTCAAAACCACCTTGAGCGGGTTGAGCTCTGAAGCTTGGAGGGACGGAGGTGTCGCTAGTGATAGAAGTCGAGGAAGACAAATGTATCGAATGAAGGCACCTTGTATGCACCACTTCAATAATAAATTTCCCACGCTTACAGGTGCTTCGAGACTTCGAGTCTACCGCGCAGAAAGCGTGATAACATTCAAGCGCTAAGAATGGAATAAAACATCATTCAAGGGGTATTAAAGAGTGCCACATTCTTCATTACATACTTGTGCGGAACAATTTCTTTCTACCTCTCACCTCCTATACCCATTCATACTTGTGGCCGTATGTACCAGCACATACCTGATCTTATTCCTGAAGAATAGAAACAGGTAGATGTTAACATTTGTTGTGAACCGATAGACATTTAATCAAGTGAATCAGCAGACTTTGAACTTGTTCAGTTAACCTAGCCGTTTAATTGTCTCAACGTTTGATTAATTATTGGTTTTTAAAGGCCCCAATTAGTATAATGTCGGAACATTGATTAATCCATTGCTATTTGAATTCTAACTATTATGGTGGATGGTCGATGATATAGAGGATCATATGGACAGTCCGACAGTGTGCCACTGTAGTGATTTACAACGGAAAGGATGACCTAGTGAATAGACACACATGCGACGTTGATCCGCCTCAGAACTTTAAGAGATGCAGCCCTTTGTGACGGCGACTGACGAAAATGACAATTTAACAGGTCAGATGGGATGAAGCACATTTTATTTCGGAATTGCGCTGGTGAATATGATACAAAGATATGTTTCACTACTCCACTAAGTATCAGAGTAAGTATCGGAACGGCTTACGAGGCAGAAATAGTGAACGAGGAAACAGTAACGCTACCCCCAAGTGCGGAAGTGGCATAATTAAGGATGCCAAACCTATAGCCCAAGAAGAACTGCCACTCTGTGTTCAACGAGAACGCACCACCGAGCCTTGTGAATGTGTTACCATTCGTGCTATAGCTAAATAAACCCTGCTTTGAGCCGGTATTACCAGGCCTGATATCCGCCGCAACTCTCAACCAGATGCGGCCCGTCGAAGGGATCGAGCCACCTGCGGCAGCTTCAGAGCCCGTGCTCGTAGTCACCCACGACGTGTTCATATCGACTCCGGTGATGAACACAACACGCGCGCCTCCGTTATCCTTCTTGATGCCGATCCAGGCCGATTTGTGTCTCACAAGCGCAAGTCCTGCTCTATCGCCATCTCGCATGCCCGAATAATCGAGAATGATTGTCGCAGTTGACTGTGGACCCACGATACGACGAGTGAGTGTGTTGCGGGCGTTGTAGAAATCGGTAGTGACTGATGCGGTGGAAAGCTTCAAACCGTTGCCAACAGAGAACTTGGTTGTGTCTGGATTGTGGTTCCATTCCCATTCGTGAGAGAGACTGGATCCAGTGAACGAGTCGGTGCCGAAGGGAGATTTGACTGGTCGAGCAGGGAGGGGGTAGTTGTACGTAGAACCGAATTGACCATTGACAAGAGAAGGAACAGGGAAGCCATCGGATCCCCAGGTGAAGGGAAGCATAACGGGAATACGGCCACCGGGATAAGCGTCGACGAAGCCAATGTAGTACCACCTGCCATCTGGGGTATCAACGATACCTCCCTGGTGTGGGCCTAGAGCACCGGGAACGGGATTGCCGACATCGCGAACGAACTTCTTGATGGTATACGGTCCCCACGGGGTACCAGAATTGGATTTTAGAATGTACTCTCCTCCAGGCGTCGGCTGAGTGACAGCGATGTAGTAATTGTTGTTGATCCTATACATGCGAGAGCCCTCGATCGTGCCGATATTTGAGGGTGAGGTGAAAACGGTTTGGGCGCGGACCTGAGAGAATCCATCGGAAGACAGCTGAGCTACGCTGATGGTTGTGCCTCCATAGGCGACGTAGATGGTATCTGTGGTTTCGTCGATGAGCAGACCGGCGTCATAGTAGCAGTTGTTGATTGGTCCGTGACGAGTCCATGGGCCACCAGCATTGGGTGATGTATAGACGTAGGTCTTCGAAAATTCGATGCATCCGATCCAGTAGAAAAGACCGTTCGACTTGCGATAGCGAAGACTCGAGGCCCAGATTCCTTTCACGTATGCGCGTGCGCCGTTGGTGAGACTGTACTTAGAGTCCCAATCAAGAGTTGGGACTAGATAAAACAAAGTAATTGAGAACATGACCGCGGAATTGCTTGAATTCCATATTTACCTGAGTGCCCAACGTACTCCCAGTTAACAAGGTCATAAGAGCGCAGGATAGGGGCTCCAGGGGAGTAATGCATTGTCGATGCAGAATAGTAGTATGTGTCTCCGACACGGAAAACATCGAGGTCAGCGAGATCTTGCCAGATGATTGGTTGCTTGAAGGTTTGGGTATTGGTTGGTGGCGGTGTTGTCGTTGTCGTTACGGGAGCAGTTGTTCCTCCACCAGACCCTGGAAGGCACTACGAGTTCGCGAAGTTAAGAGGATGTCGTAGAAGATCAAAAGCAAACCCGTACCTGAGAATACCAGGGATTGGAATATGTGCAAGTCGAGCCAGAAACACATGTGGTAGGACCCGTCCAGCCCTGTCCACCACATTGTCCTAAAATTTGAGGAGTTACAACGAAATTCTTGAATCGACGAGTCCATAACTCACCATAGAGAGGCGACTGAGCAGCGGCAAATAGGATTAGAGACGCGAGGACAACGCCCCGAGTGAGGAAATGCATGTTAGAAAACATATTCCGTCAAAATGCATGCACACCCGTTGCTTATATATGTTTTATACTTCATCGTCGCAAAATGTTCGGATTGAGCTGCAAGCAATGAGCTGGGTACGATGACAAGGTCATCGGCAAAGCGGGTACGGGTGTTTAGATGAACAGCGCATTGTGACGTTTAGGAGAAATGTTCCATGTAATGAAGCGCGGCTACTGTGAGAGAAGTACCATATTCATCGCCATGAAGTGGATGAAGGAGGTCACAAGAAACAGTTGGAGGTGGGTGCAATTGAGTTTCTCCAGAGACCCATTCTTCCGGTGATTCGATGTTTATGATGTACCAGCCACATTTTATGAAGGAACGTTATTTATAACCTAAAGATATATTTTTGAGGTCAGGAAGAAGCGCCGGTCTCATGGCTTATCCAAGGAGATGGTGGTTGGATACAAGATAGGAACAACGAGGGAGCTAAATTTTCTAGCCCAACACAACACCAACAACGGCGATAGCTTCCGATGCAAACACCATCTCAACGGCCCGCGTCTGTGCCAAGTCACTTCGTCAACGGGCTTCCTCATGCGAGCTCACATGTATGACGTTTAAACAGTTCATCCAATATAGAGCATCGTAACGACCAAGCTCTAAGAAGTTATCCCTTGAAAATTCCGTCCTCAAGATGGCCATAGGTTGTTAAAAAGCATTTCAATTTTCCATCTCATCTTTGTCGGCTTCGTTCGTATTAGGCTCGGAGATTCATCAACATACCCCATGATACCTTCACCTTTCGACCGCTGGATGTGAAAAGGTCGGAACAAGAATTTTGTGGTGACGTTATATTGCGGCAAAAAGAGACGGAGAGGGGGTTCATTTCATACGGAGTTGAAGAACCTCTGCGAGTCAGGAGGAGTGTTGTAGACAGAGTAAGGAGAGCGCCTTAGCTAGATTTTTGAGCAGTCTGAAGCTGGATTCAATATTTGTGCGTATGCATGTATGGGTGCGTACGAGAAACTATTTAGGCATGGGTCACCATCGACATTAAGAGACTCGATGCAAAAGTGTACCCGTTCTCTGGGTATGTCAGAAATAAAGAAAGATGCGATTTTGGCTCTACGTTTTAGTTCATAGAGTAAAGTATAATAACATATGCTCATCATCGTGTCTCCTAACTGGGTGATAATGATCATATGTGGACTAATTGCCAACTTTAGAAACGCGGGAATAAATGCTGTCCCAGTCTTCAGGTTACGCAAAGCTCCAAAACCGGTGTAAACGAACCAGTATCTTAATACCTGGTGGGAACACTTTTCGCCCCGAATCTTCGCTGGGGGTACGCCCTCGAACGAAAATCTTACTACAACCAAGTGTAGCCTATAACGTGTTCGTCCATTGTGCAGCCCCAGTAAGGCCAACACGTCCTAGTAACGGAAGCCATTCTGAGTAATGGGCATGTATCGATACGACGAAGTCAACGTGAGAACGTGTGTCACCGATATCTGCATTTGCCCAAGGTTCTCTGTTGTTACAATATGATAAAGGCTCGAATTGAAGATGCCGAGGTGGACTAGGATGCTCCACAGAAGAAATATGCCCTCGAAAGGGCCATCGACGTAGATACCTAATTTCTACTTTAGTCTAATTTGAATCGAACAATCCGTTAAATTCCGTCGACATTCATTTCGGCGCTTATTCACGAGGCACAAACCCGAATGTAATTTCTCGCCTAATGGTCCATTCAACAATGTCGTAACGACATTCTGTCACAAAAGGCTTTGAGAAAATATACAGGCAACTCACTCTAGCGTCATTGGACCACCGTCGTTACAAGGGCAGCGTGTCGCTAAATGGCAATAGGGCCTGCACATCCTGTCCCAAGTCGGTACGGAACGACCCCAGCTTGCGTTGTTTGTCTACGACAATGGACGTCAGAGAAGTATAAAACCCCTCGAGATTTGAACTTGTATCCCTCCCAACTTCCCTTGCCACTTGTCCTCTTCATACAACTTCTTCGAGTTCACTTGTTTAAACATCTCCACTACGACATTACATTTAACATCGTCGATCTTGCCTTGCCCGCGGAACAATGGGAATGTCATCTATAACTCTGCACGTTAATCCGCTACTGACATAAATGCTATACAGGTTGTTGATGGTAAAATTCCTTCGGGAATGTAACAAGAGCGACGGGTGGATAACACTCGAAGGGCATGGCATCACAGTCTGATTTTAACCTCCTTAAGCTTATAATTATCTCAATCCACCTTCGCTTTGGGCGCCTAACAACTGTCACAATCCTAATTACAACTCAAAAAGCTCCCCCACAACGCCAGACAAACCTCTCACCCGATCGACCCTTTCGCACGCGCCAAGACCATATCACACTCACTGTTCTCTAAACTCCAAACCCACAACAAAGCCAAGAAAACAAATCAATTACAACCCTGTATCTAAAATACACATCCTAAATTAAATCTCAACAACAACAAGATACCTCAACACCCTCCTCCACCCGTAATAGTAAATCACACATCATCCTCCCAATCATCAGGCACATCCTCTCCCCCACCGCCATGCCCACCCGCATTCCCGCTCACCGCGCTCACACCTGCCCCCGCCCCCGCCTGTGCACTCGCAGCAGCAGCACGCACCAAATGCGGAGGCCTATACGCTCCTCCCCCACTTCCCCCGCTCGTCATACCATCCACATTAGCAGTGGTCGTCGGAGTCGTACTCCTCCAACTCGGTTTATTCAACGCCTCAACAGGCTGCTGCAACCACGCTGATGCACTTTGTTTAGCTGTCGTTGTGGAGGTGGAGGTGAGGGGGGTACGAGAGACGATGGAGGTCCAGCCTCGGCCTACTCCGTTGGCAGTTGATGATGTCGTGGGACCGGGTTTCGATGAGAATGATGATCCAAAGGCTGAGGAAGTGGAGGAAGGTGTGGTGGGACGTAATGTGCGTAGGTCTGCTAGTTTACCTAACGACGACGAGGACGCGGATGGATTAGACACACCACCGCCAGAGGAAGACCCAGAAGAGAGCGAGACGACATATGCTGATAACGTCGGATTCGGGATTCTCGTATCAACCCTCCGGATGATCTGCACACTGTAAAGAGTGACATTACCGTCAGTTTCATGGTGCTTCAAATGAAAAATCAAGGGAAGAAATAAACGAACCTCCTATTAGGGTCCACATCCACCATCTGCGTGTCCATCCTATACACAGCCGCGAGGTCATGCACAAACTTCCTCCGTTCAATCGTCATATGCGGCAGAACCTGATGCTTCTTCAGTCCTCCTCCCAGTCCTCCCTCTCCCGTTCCCGTTCCTCCACCTCCACCCGCCCCTCCTGGTCCCTCTTCGCCAACAAATTCCTTAAACGCCTTCTCCACAACCCCCACAAACCTCATATTCGCCTTCGCGAACCCCACAAGTTCATCACTATAACTAACCCCACTCAAGCTCCCCGCATTTGCATTCAACAACGCCGCATCCCGCTTCTCCGGCGCAATGCCCAGCGCATCTGCGAGTCGCGCGTTGCGTTTCGCGATTTGACATTCCGTGGTGCACTTCAGGCTCGTAGTCGTCGCAGTTGTAGTCGCACTACCAGATGAAGCATCGCTAGCGCTAGCACTCGCCGACGTCCTCTTACACCTCACGCTCTGCTTCAACCGCCCACACGCACACGTCACCTGTACCAGCGCCGCACAGGGCTCCGACTCGTCGCATGCGGCGGGTGCATGGCATGGGAGTGTACACGGGTGATGCAGTGGCAGGCATGATTTTCGTGATTTGCCGCAGGGGGCGGTACAGGGCCCGCAGGCGTCGGCGTGGCAGAGTCTGTCGCAGTGGTGGAAGCCGCAGGAGAGGAGTCTGTGCAGAGAGGGGGGGCAGTATTAGGTTTTGTAAGAGGAAATGGTAAGAACAAAGCCACTCACTTTCCACACCCCACCCCACACCCAATCTTCTCCCTCGCCAAACTACACCTCACATTCATAACCCTCCGCTTCCCACACGCACATTCCCTTTCACTCAACATCACACACGGCGGACACCCCGTCGTGCTCAAATCATGACACGGATGCGCGCTATTCACATGGCCGCAGCCACTCGGGTTCATGGGGATTGGGCAGGGATGGGGGCACCTGATAACTGTCCCACACGGGATGGGCGGGTCGAGAATCGTGCGTCCGCAGGGGCAGATGGCCTCCTCGAATGACGACCGTAAACAGGGCCTGCAGGGCCCCTTGTGGTCCTTCTCCTCGCACCGATGATTCCCGCAGCTGAGCATCTTACCACACACCAAATCGCACTCATGCAGACCACCCCTCTCTTCGCCTACGCCTAGCGCTGTCGGGTCTTCGGAGGGGTTGTTGGGGTTCACCCGCCGTTTGGCCTTCTTGGATTGCGCCGCCATCCCCAGCTGCGCCAGCGGACAGCAGAGTCGCCGACACTGATGTCGCCCACAGGCGCGTAGCGCAGGGCACGGTTTGTCACATAGGAACTCTTTTTCCTTCAACACTCCTACTCCTACTCCTACTCCTACCCCTGATCCTGATGCTGAAGACGTCACCGTCAACATCAACGCATCTGCTACTGAGCCCTCCTCATACGCCTCCCAACACCACACCTCCCTCACGCTAATCCCACACCGACACGGTCTGCTGATCTTCACCATACATGGCGGGCAGGCGCCGGCGTGACATGTAGCCTCGCATGGATGACCGCATGCGAGGTGTGGTTTGAGGCATTTGTGGGTGCAGGTGGGGATGGGGGAGGTACAAGAGGTGCGTGGGGGGAAGGTGTACTTTTGGGTGAGGGTTGAAGGGGATGATGAGGATGAGGATGGGGATGAGGAGAGGGAAGGAGGAGGCGCGATCCTGCTCTTCCCACATGGACAATGCGTCACTACGTCTGGTGAAAGCGGACAATGCGCGGGTGTGGACGACGGGGTGTGGCATGATTTTTGGCATTTGTGGATTTGACAGTCGAAGGGTCTGCAAAGTAGAGTTTTTAATCAGTCATTGTCAATAAATCTTGAATAGAGAACGATAAAAAAACATGAATGAAACACTAACCTCTCACAAATCTCATCACACCCAAACCTCCCCACCCACTCCTCCTTGCCAGTCTGGGTTTCAACAACACTACCCACCCCCTCCCCCTCCCCACACCTAACCTCCCTCTCCTCCCTCCCACACCAACACCTTGCCTCCTCTCTCACCTCACACCTCCCACACTCGCCCTCATGACACAGCTCCTCACACCTGTGCTTTCCACAACTGAGGGTGCGATTACACATCTTGCCACACGTCAGCACCCGCCTCCCACTACTCGCACTATGATGGCCACCCAACGCAGAGGAGGCATCCCCCCCACACCGATACGTGATCACCTCCCGCCGCGGGCACGGGCACTCTACGCTCGTCGTCACACCACACGGAGGACACGGCCCAGGGTGGCACGTCAGCGGACATGGGTGCGCGCACCCGCCTTGGGCCTCGGAAGGGCGGCGGCGGGAACAGGTGTTCCCGCAGGAGTGGGGCGTGGTGAGGCGCGTGGGTTTGGGTTCGGAGGTGGAGGAGCAGAAGCACCTGTACAGTAGGGGGGTTGAGAAGGGGGTTAGTCGTTGTGTTTTTTGCGATAAAAAAATAGATGAATGAATGAATGGATGAATATTATACTCACCAATACCCACTCGGCACCACCTCTCTCTTCACCTGACACCCCGGACACCTCCAATCCCCACTCCTCTCCTCGCCTCTCGCCCTCCACGCCTCCCTTACATCCTTAACGCTCTTCTCAGCCCATGAGCGGATACATTTAACATGGAAGCTCTTCCAACAATATTGCTGTCCGGTTCCTGTGCCAGTATGGCTAGCCTCCCCCTCACCAATAACCGCCGCCTCAGGTCCACAGCTCCAAATCGCCTGCTCAGGCCTCAACGGCGAGAAACAGATCAAACAATCCGGGTACGGCGGTGTGCTCAGCCCTCTGATCAGGCTCGACGTGAGGTCGTCGCCCTGCGGCAGATGCGCGCGGGGGTTGGGTTTTGGTCTCGTTGAACGGGATGAGGCATCACCAGCTTGGGCCTCGGAATCGGGCTTGGTGAGCGATGAGCCGAAGTTGGCTCTGCGTCGATTTTGGGTTTGGTTTTGAGAAGGTTGATGGGGCGTGCTAGATGTAGGATCATTGGAAGAAGAAGGGTGAGGACCTTGTTTACGTTGACGATTCCGCTGGTTCTGATTCTGATTCTGGTTCTGGGTGGGATTGCCACCCTCGTTGCGTCTGGGTCTCGTGTTCGCATTCGCATTTCCACCTGGATTGCGGTGATTCTGCGCTGTCCCCGTAGCATTGTCCTGCGCTTCACCTGCGTTGGTGCTCGCACGAGGATGGGGATGAGGTCTCGGTGTCGACCTCCCTGATCCCGGTCCTGAATCAGCAGGACTATTCGTATTCGTATTCGCGTTGGTGCTGCCCTCCCCCCGATTCCTATTCTGATTCCGCTTCGTGCGCTGACGTGGTTTACGGGGTTCACCATCTGCGGGTGTACCGTCAGCGTTGGGGTGCGGACGCTGGGTATTCCCGGGGGTAGTTGGGCGGGAGTTGGGGTTAGGACGACGACGGGACTAATTCAAGTATTTAAAAATTATAGAATAAGAAAATAAAGAAGAGAAAACGAGGGATTAGCAGCTGAGAGATGATGATGAGATGCGCAAGAAACGTACCTGTCCCCGTCCTCCTCCTCTGGTTGCACCACTCTGAGTTTGAGTATGCGTCAATTCCTCTGCTCGGAGCGTATGGCTCGACGAGTCAGAAACGACGTGCGTCGCAGTCTGTGTCGTAATAGTAGAACCACTGGTAGACTCCATGATGGCAGAGATGTGCCTATGTAGTCGTATAGCTGTTGAGCTGTCTGTTGGTCTAGTAGATAGAAAAAGTGTGAAACTAGGGTATGAGTAACTCTCCAAGTACTCTTCTTGATTGTCGTGAACGACGATGACGAAGGTAAGGATGAGCAGTCGAGGAAAGGTGATAAAGTTGAAGTAAAGATGTGAAAGAAATTAAATGCCGCAAACGCAAAATCGGTAATCTATAAATCAGCCGCTTACAAATGAGTCAGACTCATGCAGGCACAGCCACCGGGGCCGTCTCCCTTGTTGCCCCTTGCCGATGGGCTCTTTTACATAGACTCAACCTGATGGAGGAGTCATTTCGTTTTGTGTGCTGTGCTTGTCATCGTCCCCGATGCCGTGGTGGGTGGAGGGAAGGGTGGTTGCGATGCGATGAGTGGAAGGAAATAGTTTACCCGTGAGTGTGTTGTTTTATTTTACTACAGAGTCCATTCTCATTTCTAATGCAATGTTTATCAGAGTTGTTTAGTCTAGTTGCGACGAAATACTAGAACGTTCCTGCATATCATGAGTGACATATTGGAATCATCCAAAATGATGCTAAATGAACATGAACATCTAGCTCCCGTATATTGCGATCCGTAGTGACGCGTCTCAAAGTTAGGTTGAATTGAGAGCTAGAGCCAGAGCTCGTACTAACACTCTAAGACGACAAGGCAGATTTACCCCGGATTTTGGTTTACGTCGCTAGCTAGTGGTGAGTCGTAATGTGTGGTTGATCATCAGGATACTGAGGATGTCTAGTCGTACTTTGACCTTGACAGGACACCCGCATTCGCGACTTAGGCTAACGTCCAAGTCAAGTTTACACCACGTTTGTCACCGCCGTGTTAAGCTCTAGCTCGACATCCTACCTTGACTTAAGTGGACCTGCACACCTGCCTCCCATTGAACAAATGGAAGAGAGACGTTGTGTTATGTTGAACTAAACGACGTCGCGTGGACACAATGCCTCCTATCCTACCCCCCAATCCAATCAACGCGTTGATTCCATCCATCCATCCAAGTTTTCACCTTCCAAAAAATGCTCAGCCTGCTCAGCCGCACCAAGATTACACCAGGTGCAAAGCAAATTTATGAATGGTCCAATAATTCACTATCAACGCCAATCCATACGTCGGGCATCGGGTTCCATATCATCCCTAACCCGTTCATTCATTCATTCAATTCATGCATGTCAAATTACACCCCTCTCCACCTCATCACGCCAATGCTAATCATAATCATAAACCTGGGTTGTATGTACACATACATGCGATAGCTCTGTCCCTGGCACCGGATCGCATGGTATGATAGATATGTACACGCTGCTATCTATGCTCCCCTCTCCCTCCCCTCTTTTTCTCTTGGCTCTCCCTCTCTCGTTCTCTCATTCTTGACTACCTCGCCTTCGACCCCCCACTCTCTCCCCCTTCCACTCTCTTTCTTTCTCCCCGGAGTTGAATCCACACTCTCTCAACTGTAACGAGGATGTTCCTCAAACGCCACATCCTGCTCTCTCTCCTGCTCCTCTCCCTCCTCATCATCCTCACCCTCACCTCCCTCCTCACCTCCTCCTCACCCTCCTACCGCCCCTCTTCCTTCTCCTCGCATCGCCCTCCCAAGGCCTCCCGTCCGAACCTCAAGGTTCCACTGGGCTCTGACGAGTACCCGAACGGCATTGTCAATGGGAATGGCAATGCGAATAAAAACAAGAAATCCAAGTACAACCCCACATCATGGCTCACGCTCCCCTTTCTCTCATCTACGCCTAGCTCGTGGTACCCCATGCCTCAGAGCGAGCGGTTTGAGAGTGTGGTTCGGGAGACGGCGGAGCCTTTGCAGCAGCATGGGCACGGGGGGATGGAGGGATATGCGGTTTATGAGGGGGTGTATATGCGCGATGGGATGTTTTATGTTGTGCGCAAGGGCGGGAGGGGGTGGTGGGGGAGGGGGATAGTAAGGTGGGGGATATGAAGGGGATGGGTGAGGTTGGTGCTTTTTGATTTTCTTAGATGCAGGTGGAGATGGAGGACTGATGCGTTTTGTTTCGCTGTAGAATTTGAGATATATCACCCCGGAGCAGGCTAAAACTGTCCTTGGAGAGTATGTGATCCCCATCCACGGGACGAGTTTTATTTTTTGGGATGAGGGGGGAGTTGGGATGGTGCGTTTTCATTGAAGAACATGGTGCTTATTGATAAATGTATTGACAGGACTACTACACCTGGTGGGCCCACCTCATCCTCGGCTCTATGCGCGTCTACGCGTCGCTTTCGCTCATCAAGGGGCAGAAGACGCCGTTAGATGAGCCAGCGAGGTTTATGGTTCCTGTAAGCATCACCCTTCCTCCTCTCCCTTGATTTTCAACAAGCACTGACATGAACAAAACCCTAGCACTCCCCCTCCCCCTCCCCCTCCCAAGCCCACATATCCCTCATGCGCTCCACATTCCCCTCATCGCCTATCGAAGGCAAAGAAGCATGGACGGCGTACAAAGACACCGGGAGCGCGTATGTCTGGGAGCGCCTCGTCCTCGTCAGCCCTCCTCGTAATCTTTCAGCACCAGCGACGTCCCACACCCTAACCCTAACCACGCCCCCTCCCCTCCCCTTCTGGTCCCCCTCCAACATCGCACCACTCTCAACGTGCTCGGATACCTGCCCCTTCTCACCCCCGACGGCCGGCTCGTCGTCTCGTCCCTCCCTAGAGAAATGAGAGGCGGGGGGTGGGTTGGGGATGAGAGGAGGCGGGGTGGTTCTGTGCATGTCGGCGATTCGGGCGACGGGGGTTTGGAGGGAAGCAGAGGCGGGGGTGGGGGTGGGAGCACGGTGTTGCCGTTAGTGACGCTGTTGATGCCGAGGGGGGCAGGTCTAGGGCAGAGGTTGGATAAAACTTCGTATGATGAGTTGAGGGTTGAGCTGAGGAGGTTGGAGTGGGTTGGTGTTGTTAGGTTTAAAGAGGTCAAGGTTGATGTGACAGGGTTTGTTAATGGAGTGGGAGGGGTGCGGGAGGTGATGCGGGTTGTGGGGGAGAGCGCTGTATGTCCTCTCTTTGTAGCATAAACAAGACAGCTGACGTTTATTTTTGGTTTGGATAGGTCCTGATTTCGACGCACAACCCGTCATTAATCGTACGTCTCTCCCTCTCCCTCTCTCTGGCATTAAATAATAACCCATAACACCCCCACAGAACCAACTATGGATGCCCTCCACGCCGCGAAGCAGCATAATCGAGATCTTTACCCCCGGGGTGTATGATGAGCGGTATGCGGTGCTGGGTAGGAATGTGGGACATGAGGTGCCTTGAATTCTTTTTCAACCGTTGTACTTATGTTAATGCTAACGCTAACGCGATTTAAACAGCACTACACGATGTGGAACACGACGTATACTGCGGATCCTACTGCACTTCTGGATGGAGATACGCTGTTGGGCGAGGGGCTGGGGAGGAGGGAGGATGCTAAGCCCAAACCGCAGACCAAGGAGGATTCCAAACCGAAGGAAAAAGTCGACGACGAGCCTCAGGCTCCTGCTAAACCCAAGGAGAAGGTGGACGAGAAACACATACCCGAGCCCGATCCAAAACCCGAAGTTATACCCCAACCCAAACCCGACACTAATCCCCCTCCAAAAGAGCCTCCCAAAGCCTCAAACCAAGACAACGTTGACGTTAAAGCTTCTGAACCGCCGAAGAACACACTGGCAGACAGTGGAGGAGTCAAAGTCTCTGGAAAGGCGGTGGCACAACTTGTGAGGTGGATATTGACGCGGAGGATGGATGAGGAGGAGGATGTGGTTTATCGGTAGTAGGATGAGGATAAGGGTGGGTGAATTGAGGAGAGAGGGTTGTTTTATTCGTTAACTATTTAAAATTTTAATTTGAGAAAACTGGATTACGGACTTGGGTAATACCTATTGTAACTGTATATTGTAATTTTAATGCTGCCTATTTCTCACTGCGTAATCATCAGAATAAGCAAATTGGAATCCAACGAGATGAACCCGAACTCTTGAGTGTAGTGAAGTGAATCGTACAAACTTCCTCCTGATTTATGTAAACTGCAAGCCCTACAATACATACACACAAATACATAGCACATACTACCCATCCCCTGGCCATAAACACCCACCCACTCACTCTACTCCTCCCTCTCCGCCTCCTTCGCCCTCGCAGCCTTCAACTCCCTATACCTCAAAATCGCCTTCTCCCTCTCCCTCTCCATCATCAATTTCTGCGCCATCGACAGCACCCCGTCTCCCCTCCCCATGGCTGACCCGCTCGCAGACGTCGGCGCAGCCCCACGGGGGAGCTTTTTGAATTCAGGAGGCGCCATGGCGATGTCGTTGAGCCTTTTGGGTGCGGATGAGGAGAGTGTGGCGAATTCTTTGGGTTTGGAGGCGTGTTTGTCCACGGGTGGTGGGGGGGATGAGGATTTTGCTCGTTTTGATTTTTGATTTGAGGATTTACGACGGGAAGAGTCGTCATTGTCGGAGGAGGCTTCTGAGTCTGAGTCAGGGTGTGCTCGTTTTGATTTCGCTTTTGCCTCTCGCTCCTTTTTAGCTTGTATTTTCGCCTCTTTCTCTTCTTTGACGGAGTTTCGTACCGCTGCTCGGGAGGCTTGAACTGCGGATTTGACCAATGGGCGGAGGTCGTCTTCGACTCGCCTGTTTTATGGAAAGTTGATGGGTAGGGCAAGAGTTCAGCTCGTTTTGGGATGTAAAAGCGAAAAAAGCACGGAATAAAATAAAATAAAAGGTAGAACCCACCTATTAAAATGCTGAATACTCTCCCCTGGCTGAATCTTCAGTGTCGTCGCTTTGCCCTTGCTCTTGCCTTTCCCATTACCATTCGCATCATCGCCCTTCCGTCTCTTCCCTTCTCTCCCCTCCTCACCCTCCGCCTTTCTCTTCTTAAACTGATCCCGAATAGCGATCGCGTTCAGTATCCGATGCGCAGATTTTGGCATGGCTTCATCTGTGAGTGCGCTTTTGGTAGGTGCGAGATCTGTCCCTCTTGGATTGTCAGTTCAGGTTTGTATGCTGTGGTGAGAGGGAGATGAAAAGGCGAGAGCAGGATGACGGGGGTAAAGATAAGATGCGACGTGATGTGTACTTACTGCTCTGATTTCGTCTTTTCGCGAATGCTGCGTTTGGCTTTTTTATGCGGCATGTTGGGCTAGGCTCAAGGCAAGTCTTTTTTTAGAGTAGAATAAGCAAGATATTTCGCTAGACCAGGTGTACAGTATGCCTTAGAATGTAAAGCTCAGAGCTGAAGTCAGAAATAGTAAGATTCAAGAGACCCAGAGTGAAGGACACAGTGCAAGATTGGTCCAGAGCAAGGAACGCTTGGGTCGAGCAATTAATTGAATCATTGAATTTGATTGGATAGACGAAATAGGAAGGGGCTGTTTGTATAGGGGGATGTCGACAAACAAAGCCCCTATTTCCGCCTTTGCAACTTGAACTTGAACGTCACCACTTCCGACACACCATCTACATATAAAAGAAAGCTTGAAAATCACCATTATGTACCCGAAATTTATCAAAGCCGCACTACCTACTGTACACTGAACTATTTCATTGTTCTCGTCTGGCACTTGATCATCCTACCCCGAAATCTCAAATTTCAATCTCAACATCCATCCCCATCAACCTCAGCCTGTGCACCTCGTTCAAACTCACATCTAATCCACCCTTCATGCTTCAAATAATACTCCCTCCCCACCTTCCTCAGCTCCGCATCGAACCGCGCCTCCATCCTCGTCTCCTCCTCGTTCTTGTCATACAACATCAACACAAGGTCGGTATTCGCGCACGGGTTGCGATTCAAAAGCTTATCAATCTGCTTACTCCCGCTCTCAGATGACTTTGAAAGCCTGTGCGTATCTGCCTGGTGGTTATCGATGGTGGATTGACAATCTGGGCGATGGCAGAATGTGAAGAGGTAGTGCGATTTGATGTGGGAATCGAATTCATGTCCCGAGGGCATGGGAGGATGGGTGCAGCCTGCCCAGAGGCATTTTGAGCTGACAGGGACTGAGGTAGCCGCTCTCTGCTCGTTCTTGTCCTCGTCCTCTAAAATCTCACCTTCCTCTCGATCGTTAACGCCTTCCGGTTGTGGATTAGCCGGCTCGTTCACCGCCGCGAATGGCACGCCATGCACCACCCTCAAATGAGCCTCGAAGATTCCTCTCCTAAGAAATGCCTCCCCGCACACTCCGCGCGCGCGTTTCCACTGGCACTTGATGATACACCGGGTGTGGCATGGATAGTCGCTTGTATCGACGATGTTGAGCTTGATGGGCTTTGGGGGAGGAGGGGGAGGAGTGGGAGAAGGGATGGTGGGCTGAGAGGGAAGGATGGGGGGTTTGGGAGGAAGGGAGGGGGACTTGGGAGTGTTGAAAGGAAGGAAAGTTGGTTTTGGAGGAAGGATGGGAGGAGCGAGAGGAAGGTTGGTTGGTTTGAGAGGAAGAACTGGGGGTTTGGGAGGAAGGACGGCAGGTCGGAGAGGCCGGGGAAGATTATATTGACGTTGAAGCCCCTCAGCTCGGGGTGTCGATGATGGGACTATGTTAACTATGTTACCTTGACTCGCCAAAGGAAGCGCCTCACTGCGCGTTTGATTCTGAACTCGAAACGGCACCCCGCGTCCAGCGCAGTTATCGACAGTACTAGCGCTCGGGATACTGTTACTCCTCATGGGCTCGATTGGTGCTTGATTCTGATCACGAGCTCGAGCTCGAGTATCAATGCCTTTGGATGGTATAACGCTACTCGACGCCAATGGTGACTGGATTCGAGGGGAGTGAAGTGTGTACACTCTTCGATTGGGTCCAAGGGGCGACGGTTGCATTGCCCTACCTCGATTATCAACGGCATTTACGTTCCTGCTGCTATTCATTGACCCAACAACTGCATCGTTCTGTACCCCACGACCTTTCGTATCATCCTTATCCGACGATCCAAAACTGCTTTTAGCCAGTGGTGACCCGACTCGAACTCGGTGAACCCGTCGGGGGGTGTAAATGTTCCGACTGGCAGGATAGCGAGACGACCCTGCAACACCTGGACCTGCCAATGCTGCTCCCCTACCCAAGTGACCAGGAGAAGATGCAACTACTTCATCTAGACCTGAAGACGCCCCCCGCATAGCTGGACCTGTCAATGACCCGAGCACACCCGAACCTCTCGACACCCCTCCCTCACCAGTACCTGCACCTACCTCACCTGCACTTGTGGCCGATGCCGCCTCATCTGTCCCACAACAACTACCTACGCAAGGCGTACCGAAATAATATGGAGCGCGAGCTTCACTTAGCACCATCACATGACGACGGGCTTCTGTGGCGGGGTGGTGGGGTCTGTGGTGGGTGTGAGGTGCGGGGCGGGAGGAGATTTGGGGTGGTGTTGGTGTTGGATGGGGTGGTGTCGTTCTTGGGGGAGGGGGTCCTCTGAGAGACGCTGATGGTTGTGCTGCCCTCGGTTGTGTCGGTGTTCGCATCGCTCGAGGACGCGTCGGTGTCTGCATTGCTCGCGGATGCGTTGGTGATGGTTGGAGCATTGCCATGGGTGGTGGTTCGAGCATGGCCATTGGTGGTTCTGGTGTCTTGGTTCTGCCACGCATCGATTCGTGAGCCGAGGTAGGGGTGGGGTTAGGTGCTGAATGCATTCGCCTAGCCATCGAAGGCGTGGTGGGTACCCTAAACTTGAACCTGGGCATCGTGGGTGCAGGGTTGGGTTTCGAAGGTGCGGGCCGAGGCGTCGAAGGTGTAAAGTTGAACGAAGGCCGCTGATTCCAGATGTAACTGAATAGGGACGGTAGAGGAGTGATTATCCCTTCGGTGTCACTTAGATTGACTCGAGCAGTGAAGGTTTCCGGCGTCGAGGGGGTGGATACGCTTGGGACCTGAGAGGGGGCTGGGGATAAGCTGGAGGGACCAGCATGAGTCGGTCGATCTGAATGGGTGTCGATAATGGGAAGACAGGTATCGAGGCGCGTCGTTTTACTGGCACTGGCGCTACCACTGGAACTGGAACTGGCACTGAAACTATTCCGTCCACCGAGCCTATGAGAGTCGACATGGATAATGCTAACGGGAGTACCGAGATGCACTGTATCGCTGGTACTTGCATGGGTATTGGTATTGGCATCGGCATCGTCCCTCTGCCAACGTCCACTGACGCCTGAACTGACAAGCACTCTCTCACTGATCTCTCCACCATCCCAAGGCCGCTTCTTACTACTATCAACCCTGTTTGGACTCTCATCTGTACTCCCACTGCTCCTTCCACCATCCCAAGGACGCGTTCTACTACTCTCTTCCCTCGTACTGGCCTGGGCATTGATATCGGCGTTGTTCGCTTCAAACCGGCCAAACCGACCACCAGCGCCTAGACAGACACGTATACCCTCGCTGCTCCGTTCACCCTCCCAAGGACGCGTTCTACTACTCTCTCCCCTCGTACCTGCATGGGCATTGACATTGCTCTCCTCAAACCGCCCACCAACACCTAGATCCGCACTCGTACTCCCACCTGCCTCTTCACCCCGACTACTCTCGCTACCACCCTCTCCCAACACGATCACCCTCATCACCCTCTCATTGCCTCCCTCCCCTCCCTCCCTCTCCTTAAATACCCCACTTAAATACCGCGTCATCACACCCTCGTCCCCCAACTCCGGATGCGCGATTACGAGTTTCTCCAGGAAGTGCTTTAGGAGCTGGACGACTTGGGATACTTTGAGGGGGAGTTCGCCGAAGCCGAAGTCGAGGCGGATGTGGGGGAGCGAGGAGGTGATGACGGGGAGGAGGGGGGACGTATCGGCAGGGGTGGAGGCGAAGGGAACGGGAAAGGAAGATGGGATCCTGGACGAAAGGGTTTGTTTTAATTCGTATCTTAAGACGGGAAAGAGACGTACATTTGATGGCGTGGACCCATGATAGCATTCTTCAGAAAACAAAATGTGTAAGGGTGGTTGAGAAAAAGATCAGCCACAGAAGGTTCGGATTCAGAAGGTTGATTCGAAAGATGTGACATTGTTGCGCCTCATCGCCAGGCTCGGTTCTCCCTATATATATATATAATTCTCAATCTCGACTTTGAGTGGTCGAGCAAAGGCTAAGGGTCCACATTATTGGTTCATAGTGCAATCTCATTGTTGTAATCACGATGGTAACAACTCGTGGGGTCAGGGTGATTCACGAATTTCATTGTTTTCGTTACCGTTTTAAATTTGAATTTGAGTGCTAACAAACGCGCGATTGGCACATCGGTTAGTAATATTAGCTTCGAGCTCCAACGTGGGTCCATTACAACTTCTGGGGTCTACGAGATGCTGTGCATTCGCATCAAATGTAGTGGATAGAGATTGTATTGACGAACAAGGTTCGGGTCTTTCTTTCATGAGGATCGACAAGGGATCGCCATTGTTAAATGTACATCACGTTCCCCCCACTAAGCAAAACAAAGGTCTCTCCGAGTCGAGGACCTATCAGTGCCACTTCCTTGTGCGAGTCATCGAAGATGGTTTCTTTCTTGTGAGAGTGTCGTGAATCGTGACACTTCGGTTCATTGAGGAGAATGGGGGTCCATGACTGAGAACATACGTACATACAACGGCTAGCTCAACTTCAGTTTCGATTCATTTACTTCGGACTCAGAATAATCACACGGGAGAAATGGCGGAGGAAAGCATTAAATTAAACGTGTCTACAAGCTCACGAAATGCTGCAGTAACGCATCGAGAAGTCTAGTTGACAGGTTCAATGTACGTAAGGACTAGGCATCCAGTGAAAGAATTAATTATCCAAATTTGTGTGAGTGATCTCAACCAGCATCTCATCCTGAATGTGACGGCCTAGGCTACCAGCCGTCATGGTATCCCTGTGCAGGCAGGCCCCGTGGAACCATTTGCAGAATGTTGGAGGCGTGGCACCTCCTGCGCAGGGTTGTGCAATGTTGGATGTCCTGCATATTTCGGTGTCTATTTATGTGTTACCAGAGTACAAAGTAATTCGTATCAACCTTTATCAAAGCGTAATAACTACAAGTGTGTGTAATACACCTTTCTCAGGGACAAAAATTCCTTGAGCGCCTTTAATGATGAACGTCTTTCAAGTGGCCCAGATCTCGCAAAGTTTTCTGATACTGCTTAGGCCAACCACAACTCAACTCTAATTTCCAATAAGCCTTGGCCCTTTGATATTATAAATTTGAATGTGTGCTGGTCGCAGAAGTCAATGGTCAACCTACGTCGAACAAAACGATGGTCAAAGCAAAGCATTCCGAGGGTCAATCTGAGACTCCTTCTGCTGCTGTTCCTTTGGGTATAAAGAACCCTTCCGTATCGTGTCTTTATTTCTCCTACTGCAAGTCTCCAGTTACCTCGCATTACACACTCTCGAGTTCCTGTTGTAGATGTGTTGTCTTTCAGACCTATATATTATGGACGACGCCTTTTAAATTCGCTGCATCAGCTTCGCGGATTACCTGGACACGAACGATACTGCCGAGAAGCGCACACGACCAACACCAATTTTAACAAACGTAAAGTAGAATCAGGAGGCTCCCTTTGACGACATTACGTTCGATACAATTGGGAGATTGGATGACAGCGCTTACTTCAAGCGCATCACTCATGTCAGGTAATTCGGAGTTTGCCGAGTAGCTCCTGTTTGCATTTCTGCATCCAACAGCAAGTGAGGCTATTTGTGGCTCACTTTCGCATTTTATTTTTCTGTGGTCAAAAGGGGAGTAATCTTTACGATTAGAGGCTGATTCATTGTCACTATTCCTGTACCAACTCATCGTTGTTAAGCCTCGAATCGCTTTGATTTCAGTTTCTTTCATTTAGGACAAAGACATCGACATATTCATATCATATCAGAAATTTCTAACATTACTTGGTCAACGGGAAGTCTCTACAAAAGGAATGTTGAGTTCAACACATTATGTGTCATGCATCATTGTAAACCTCACCTCGGGGTCCCAACTTCCAATCGCAATCCACGGATCGTTCCCATTTGAATGGTTCGTACCCAGAGGACCCAATCAGTGGTTGAGCATCTACGCCAAACGACATTACGCGCAGCGTAGGATACTTCTCAGAGAGGCTCTTGACATAAGTGCTTTGATTATGTGTGCTCCAGAACCGAGGTGATCGGCAGGGTGGGTCATTTGGGTCTAGCATATTGTGGAGACGCATGCAGAAGGTCTTGTAAAGGAGTGTTAGATTTGATATGTTTTGAGGTAGCGGAATTATCTGCAGGGCTAGTCGTTCCAGAATTCCCTACAGGATATCCAAACAGACAAGAATATTTGGTTCCAATGAGAAACACATGAGCAAGATTTGGATTTCCACATACCAAGAAGGTTAATGGATCACTGACTGGAAGCCCATCTTGAGGGGCTAAGACATGATTAGGAAAGTCATCAATGGGTGTTCGTCCCATCTCCGAGGCCAGAGTCAAGTTAAGCGAGCGAAGGGCAGGGAAGTATCGGGTAATCATCTCAAACAACCCGTGCTGTAGATCAAGATTGAAACAAAGGTTTAGGTCGAGAATATCGCATGGCACTTCTTGACATATAGGAACAATATGCTCCACCAAATCCTGCCACGTCCTTATTTCATCGTCCGAAAGGTAGCTCTTGATTTCAATCGATTGAACGGGACGTCCAGGCAAAACAGATTTGGCTACGAATAAGGGACCCGAAAAAGATCGGAGTGAAGGCATTGCGGTGGGAGGAACATTGAAGGAACGATTCTCCTGCGTAGGTTGTAGGCTGAAAGGAAAGATGACGGGTAAGGCGAGATAAAATTCGATTTTCAATGTCTTCAACGTGACTGCATTCTCCGAAAGGAATGTCTCCAAAAATGGCAAAGAGCCAATTTCGAGTGACAAATCAAGGCTCGAGAGGTACGAGAAGGAGCTAGGTCCCTGGGCACCCATTACCTGAAGGATATTTTTGCCCTCCTTGAAGCATATAGCTTGAAACTTCAAGTCACGCAGACGGGCTGCGGAGAAGATGTCAGGAAAATCGAATGCTTCGTCATGCTTTGTTCCCGGTGACAAATCTAATGACTCGAGTGCTAGCCGTGGCGTAAACTTGTTACACACAAAAAATGCCTCGTTGACTCTCAAGCTATTCAGCGAGCTCAACTTCGAGATAGCTGACAGTGCTCTCGCATCGATATCAATCAATGACAGCGACAGGGTGCGGATGTTATGAAAGGAAGGGAGGTAGTCGAAAAGCTGCTTCACTTGTAGGTGGTGCATACGGCTGATCTCCAACGCCTTATCGGTTTGAAAGCGGAAGAGGAGGAAGTGGACGATGTTGGGAACGGTTTGGAAGTGGAATTCCTTGACCAGTAAGCGATGTCTCTCGCTCTCTGCGAGTTTCTGAAGCTTTTCGACCATCTGGTTCATGCGGCGCAGTATGGTATCTGGTGTTATAGGTGGAGACCTCATGCGCAAAGCTGGGTTTCGAGAGTGTGCTGCGAGGAGATCTTCCAGAGTGATGTTGATCACGCGGTAGATGTCTGGCTCGCAGATGTCTCTGAGGTATCGAGATGTGGCAGAAAGTGACTTTAGATCACTGAGGGAAAGTAGACCATCTTGCCAACAGTTCTCCCAAACCTCTGGTGGAAGCTCAGGACCTGCTGGAGGTTGTGCTTCATCGCCGCTAGGGAACTTCGAGGCCTCGGGGGGATGTGTTTGGTGTCGTTGGCGGACCCGTCGTAGGATGTCAATTCTCCATCGATTTCGAAAGCGCTCGCCGGTCAGAACAGTACGAATGGCGTCGGAAATAGAAGACAATCGCATGGGAGTAAGGATGAACAGAGGTTCGATGACTGGACACACTTGTAAAGCAAGTCTTTAAGTGACTGCCTTGCTGTGTGCGTGTGATGATTGACAGCCTACATGAGGCAAATATACATAGAAGATAAGATCAATAGAGATCGATGCCCACACAAGTCAGTACTTTAACGGGACATGAAGCTTTGTGAGAGTAAAGACCTTCACTGCAGTGATGATTTATTTCATCGCATTTATTACAATGTACTTAAACGAGACAAGCTTTGCTCATAGAAGGAAGCCCTCTGCCCATACCGCCATACTTATAATTGGATATTGAACTTGAAGTTTATACTGTTTGCGGTCTCACGTGAGACTCGACATTCCGTTCCGCTTCAAATCTAGGAAAATGATTCGAAATTCCGTCCATAAGAATAAATTGAAAGTGCGAACGAAGCAAGTCAGACGTACTCTTTGGTATGTGCGGCCTCACAGCGTTAGGCCATACCGTGCTAAATGCGCTATTTATGGTCGGAAAGCATTGTTAGCAACGTGACCTTCTTTCACTGCATCCAAGCACCTGAAGGTTGGTAGGGGATACATACTCAGGTGTTCCGCGATCATTCACACCGCCTGGCTCAAGACTTCCGGTATCCGGTCCACAGCAGGCTGAGCTCGTGCCCCACACTATGTGCATCAGATGTTAACCGAACAGCTTCAACATACAAACTTCGGTATTGCACTGGCACTCACAAGGACCTGCAGCCCAGATTGCCCATCCGATATAGACGTCGTTAGTCTCGAGATAAGTGAGAAGGTCATCGATGAACTGGAAGCAGTTAGTGTTGCTTCCTCCTCCGAATTCACTGATCACAGCCCTGTAAAAAGTATAATGAGACGATGGAAGCGACAAAAATAGTATCAGAACTCACTTGAGATTGTTTTGCTGAAGCCAGGTCGTCAGCGCAGCCAAGTTTGCAGGCGCAGGCTGGGTACATTGGTCATGTTGTCCCGAAAAATCTTCATCCAAGTACTGTCGATGTCGGACCCCTCAACAGGGTTCTCGTTCCGTGAGTGAAGGAGTAAACTCACCTCGTGCACATCAATGGCCAAGTTGTGTGCAGGATCTACCAGCTTGTTCATGAAATCACTTGAGGGCGCGTCATTCGCTGCACCAGTTGTCTGAGTCCACGAGTGGCCACCAGTGAACCCATTCCCAGGCGCTAAAATGAGTTGACGAGCACCAGCGCCGCGGATACCATTGATAGCGGCTTGGTTATTTTTGAGTAGGAGGTCCGTTGGCTGAAATAAAATGCATTTGAAAGTCAGCGTGATTAACGGACGAAAATGTATTCTAGCACCGAACCGATTAGTAATTAGACGTTGACTGTTAACTGACCATGTCATGGGGTTCGTTATTAATTCCGAATACAACCTTGGGATTATTAGCGAATCGGCGAGCCAGTTCATGCCAGAACGCTTGGAACTGTTCCGTTGTAGCTGCAGTTGGGTCCGTAGTGTTGCCTATGACCTATCCCATGGGAATTGTTAGACAAATGAAACGAAAGCTGAGTAGGTGCACGTACACTGCCTGTGAAGGGCTGTTGCGAAGGGTCACTGAATCGATTCAGATAAGGTCAGCGGAGAAGATGCAGTGAAAATTTTCCATACTTGTATCGCATATAATTATGAGGGTCCAAGAGAGCATAGACACCCTTAGTGATTGTGATGTGATTTACGGCATCTTGAAACTCGCTGAAGTACTGTGTGTTATCGTCGGATCAAAGATTATGAGTTCGAGGAAACAGTTTGAGCGATTCGAGAGTGAGCCATACTGTTTCGTTGAACCTTGCTCCTAATCCAAATGACAAGGGACACATTCGTTCCATTAGGAAGGTAACCCGAAAGAAATTGATTTTTTCTTGGTCAACGAATAGATCGACCGTCGTCTGAGTGTCCAAATGAGGTTAGGAAGTACCAAGTTTAGGGACGAGTACATACCTTGTTGATGAAGGCATAATCAACCCCAAATCGACCAGGAAGACCGAAGCCAACTTGCCCAGGCGCGAAGACGCCAAACTCTCCACCTGACTGGACAGAAGGTCAAAATTCAGGTCATCTCGAGGTGAGTTTATACTAACCTCATTGATGCCTGCATATAAAATTTTACCAAAAGATATTGGAGCGAGAGATAAAACAGAGCAGAGAGACAACGCTGGCAAGCGCATTGTGCTGATTGTTATTCCCTTAACATGTTGACTGGAGCGCTTTTAAAGTCAAGAGCGTGAACGAGCAAATACCCAAAACGTATGAGTTCCTCCGCGTTGCAAGTGGTGATGAACCCCATGATGACGTCTGAGAAGTGAGAAGAAGAAAAACTGTGCCTTTTAGTTGCCACTGGGATAGGAGATACGTATTCTTAGTTTCAAGAGTTCCGCCGCCAAAGCATAGCAAATGCTTTCTTTCTCACTGGGGGGACGCCACTTGAGACTCAGTTGCATGATCTCGACTACAGCAAGACATGCCTCTTGAACGTTGTTGACAAGTACGCAAGATGTTGGCCGCCAGAGAAATTGACCAGGGGGTATATACTCACAGCAGGTCAAGAGCCAAAATTAGGAGGTGCTTGTTTCCCTCGGGTCATTGCCAGTGATACCTAAACCAGATGTATTTCTCCGTATTTATTTCTGTCGTGAGAGCGTGATAGAATTATGGTCAGTTTGACAGGTGTGTATGAAGCCAATGAGACTTTCCCGTTCTGGCCAGTCCGTTCAAGTTCAGATATGAGTTCCTACACCGTTTTGGTATCGCCGTGCCCGAGGTGCTGACAGTCCAGAGTCCAAAATCTCAGTCATGACTCCTAGAATGCATGCTAGCCCCGTTAATAGTGTCTGGTAAAATCAGAACAAGCATGATACGGCC
The DNA here is from genome assembly GCA_015501605.1 of Panaeolus papilionaceus. NCBI lineage: Eukaryota > Fungi > Basidiomycota > Agaricomycetes > Agaricales > Panaeolus > Panaeolus papilionaceus. The sequence continues at coordinate 1,126,606 of JADNRZ010000014.1, forward strand.
AGATACGGGGTGGTAAACGTCGAGGAAGACGGAGAGGGGAATATCAAGTGAGCCAATTTAGGAAATCCAATAAACTGGCTTTAAATTTGGTTTTATTCTCCGACTCTCTTCATCGCTCAACACTTTCCTGAAGCCTAGGTTGGCAAAGACTGGCGAGGTCTGGTGCCGTGGGAGAAGCCTGCTATGGACGGAAATAGTTCTTACAACACCACCACTACGTCGCCATTGGGCTATTCTTCACAAACATTTGGCACCGTCAGTAACCAGAACGAACCACTGAACAAGAACCAATATGCCATTTCGAATTCCAATGACCAAACTTTACTACCAAAGGGCTCAGCAAATGCGATGCGAGCGACGGAGCACCTAAGACAAGAGGAGGAAGAGGAGGGAGAGGAAGTTGGGGGTCAAATGACGAACTCATCAGCAAGATTGTGCTCGGTGAGGGGATGTCCGACAGTCCTCGATGAGAGTGATTCAAATAAGATGTGCCAACACTGTCGGGGACGACATCGTATCTATGCTAGCACCAAACGCGCGAAACGGAAGATGGAGAAGGCAGCTCTCGTGCAGGTGGCGACAGTGGCTATCCCTGGTGTCCTGGCTTCACCACAACCCCTACAAGGTTTCACCGACAATTTGTTTGCCTCAGCAGCTCAGGAAAGTGGAAGCTCGGGCACGGTCTTAACATCACATGGGTTAGGGGCACCTCGTCTTACTATGGGTCCATCTGCTTCATGGGTATGACCTTGAATTCTATTGGCTTTACCCGGGGTAGACCTAATTTTATCCGTAGGCAAGTGACGCGACATTACCCCTGCCGGCGGATTTATACAGGCTACCCAAAGTCGGCACGAGAAGTTCGAGTGGATCGTGGCATGACGCAAAAGATCCTCGTCTGTTTCATGCCAAAATCAGCTCGAGTAGCCTTGGTTCCCCACAGCGGCCAACCGCAAGCACGAGCTCGACATTGGCACATGCTTTAACCCCCGTTACGCGACCCGTGAAGGCGCCGTCACCACCTGCACAGGATGTGTCGCCCCAAGAAGAAGAGGAAGAGGAAAATGAAGTATTGGCTACCTTACACGAGGATCAACCCCCAATACCACGATCTGACGTCGAAGAAGCATCCAAGCCAGAGAACCAGTTAGCATATGACGATGGCAACAGTACATCACGCGTTTGCTCTGTCAAGGGATGCAAAGATGTTGTAGAAGGTGCGTTGAGTCTTGGTTCATAGGGTGCATGCTCATCGATTTATAGCGTCATATGCTTATAAAATGTGCCCCCATTGTCGGGTTCGATATCAGAAATATGGGACCACAAAGAGAGCGAAATGGAAGGCGGAACGAGAAGCATTTGACCGTGAAATGGCCATTCTCCGTAAAATGGAAGACGTGAGGAGAAAGACAGAGGGTCTACCGGTATGTTCGTTTTAATTCTATTGCACAATCAATATAAACTTTTCTGTTCTCGTTTGAATTATTTTCCTCCTTATCTTTTTTTCTACTTGACATCCACAAATTCTAATCTATGAAAGCGTTTCCTTCCCCTTCCAACTCCAGCCATTATCCAAGTCGCCTGAAGAGCTTCGCCAATGGGAACTCTCGATCTTAGACCAAGAATTACCCTTGCCCGACATTGAAACCCTGGCTAACATGACACTTATAACGGCAGCAGCAACATTTCCGACCGATCCAAGCCCTGTTTCTTCACGCGTCTTGCAACCGCCGACCTCGTCTGGACCAACACCAATGGCCCTCGCTGCGATTAGCCCTCTTGTTGCTGCAGGTGTATTTCAAAGCCATCTGATGGGCAACCAGAATGCCAATGGCGAAAGCATGCCTGGAGAAGACAGCAATCAGGAACATGGATTCGTACACCCTCTTCTTGTTGGCCACCTAGCACCATACATTGAGGGTATTGCATCCTCCGCATCAGAAGCCAATAAAGCCAAGCGCAGAGCAAGTTCGACTAAGGCTAAAGAACATCCAAGCTCCGACATCTCTACTCTCCACGAAGCAGCTGACCCTTCCAACGACCCTTCCAACGCTGAATCACCACAACTGACATACCCTCCATCTCCCATTCCACCTCAGGACGGAGAAAGCCTAGCATCACCTGTCCCATCTTCTGACGCGTCAATGACCCCCGAAATTTCATCACATCCTGTCTTGACATCGCTCCCCCTCTCTGCTCCTGGCCTTGCTCCCCTCCCAGCAAGGATGTGTACCATTTCGCACTGTCACCGTATCTTACCGGGGTATTATCGTTACAAGAGGTGCGAGCAACACCGATTACAAAATCGATATCACAGCCAATTGAAGAGGGTTCGCGAAAAAGGTGGTGTTATGGGATGCAGTTCAGCAGTCGGGGTTGAAGCGCCTGCGAGTTCGCCTTCAATATCCTCAGCGCCTGCTGCTGCGTCGGCTGGGGATCCAGCAATGTCCGAGATGTCTGGACCTTCTCAGGAAGACCCGTCGTCACCCACACTTGGTGCCACCGAGTCAACACCCCATGTTGAACGGACAACCGTGGGCGCGATCGCCGAGTCTTCGTCGGCAGGCTCAGTGGATTCTCGTGCCCAGGCCTCAACTCATATGGCCGCACAACCTCAAGAAGGGAGTTCCTCCACAGGCCCTTCCTCATACTATCGGCATGTTTCGGACCCAGAGTCAGTGGATGATGCCAAAGCCATGGCGTTGATCATGGCTGAGGAAGACATCATGGGTGTTCACGCGTTTAGGGAGAAGATGAGGAAGAGGTTGTTAAAACGAAAACCTAGACAATCAAGTTCTAAGTCCAAGGTCGAAGATAAGGCAGAACTCACCCCAGGTGATTCTGCGGAGATGAACGAGGATTCATCAGGAACTGAAATTCCTCGCCAGAGGAGACCCAAGATCTCGGTATGTTACATTTTCATTAAACTATCTTATATGAATTAATTTCTGTTCATTATGTTCTGACGAACTCCGGTGCTTTTCAATTCATAGAAAAAACTTCACCCTAAAGGGACGACGACTTGTTTTCGCTCTGGCTGTCATAATTTAGTTCACCCTGAATGCACTTTCAAAAGTTGCGTGCAGTGTCGGGAAGCGGATAAGGAAAGGAGGATGTTTGCGAGGCTTGGACCCAACACAATGGCGGAAATGCAACCTATAGATGGATCCGCATCAAGTGGAGCGGGGCCAGTTCAAGGTATTTTGGATTGGGAACTTGGGGTGATATCGGAACAGACGAGATGGATGCCTCCACTGGTGAAGAGAGCGACTGCGACTCCCGACTCGCTTAATTCGGAGATGGATGCTGAAGGAGAAGAGCTCGAAGAGGAGTCGTCTGAGGATGGGTCTAGGGACGATGAAGTCGATACGGAACCGCAGTTAGCTCAACCTTCAGCTCATTCGGAAGTAACGCAGGCTTCAACAAGCTCTGTGCCTGCTTCAGGGCCGCCACCCGTTCCCGTTTCTTCAGAACCACCACAGATGGCCACGGGTTCAACCACCGTTGAAGCTTCACCAGACCTATCGGCTTTTGGACGATTTCGTATCCACCCGCCTACTTCCCTACCTGACCCATTGTCATATCCAACAATGCCGTATTATTCTCTAATGCCTCCACGCTACATGCCACATATCCCGAATCCTCCATTGAACCCGGTTCACATTCCGTTTTTGCCCAATCCAGTCGGAAACACGACTAGGAATGGAGCCAACAATGGTACGAACTCTGTTCATAACTCGGATCTTCCTCCCACTAATGCTTCAGACGTAGGACTACGCACCAAAGATGGGTCCTCAGCTCATGGTTCAACAAGGGTCGCAAATGAAACAGATAAACCGACCACTTCGACCGAGAACCCCAGTGAATCTTCCTCTTCAATTGCCGCTGGAGATAGTGTAGCACCGCCAAAGACGACGACACCCGCCTCATCGTCTGCATATAATTCATCTACCATGCCCAACCTCGACTTGTCTGCATTTCCACCTAATTCTGCTGCTGCGACCATTGGCAGAATTCTGGCTATGAATCCTGGAATGCCAATCGACGCGTTCAAGGAGGTCATCGCAGTTGAAGCTGGCAAATCCTCGACAACAGGAAAAGGGGAAGTTGTGGGTCAGCTAGGAGGGGAGAAGGGGGCGACATTGCTGTGGAAGGACGCAATTTTGGGTCAGAAGGGCAAAGGGAAGGAAAAGGAGGGAACCGTTTCGCATTCCGAGGTACAAGTTCAACCTTCAGGCCCAGATTTGAGTGAGGTCAGCGCTTCCGCTCAGAACCGTCCTAGTCATTGGAGAGGCGAGATTGTCTTCCAAGTCAAACCAGGCGAGGTGCCTGTGGAAAAGCAAGCTCAGACCGCAAAGGGGAAGACGAAAAATCCTCCGCCAAAGCAAGTCGCGCAGAAGACTCTTCAGAATACTTGGAGAGTAGATCCAACTACCTTGGCTGGCCCCACGACATCCAGCGTTAGCGTGCTGCCTCGCGTAAGAGCATCTCCACAAGAAGCCCCCCTAGCACAGGAATCATCTCATTCACATCTGCCTGCACATGGTACCGTTGATTCGTCCCGCCAGACGAAAGCAGGGTCATCAAAATTGGGGACCTCTGGTGATTCAAAAGCTAGTCAATCAAACGCATCCAAGCAACAAAGTTCATCCAACCCGTCTAAGAAAGCCGCCCTTTCTTCTGTCGACCAGGCTACGGGCCCTGGCGACACTCCGACCATGCATGTACCATCAACGGGTATTTCACCCTACATGGTACCATACGGGTCCTATACCTACCCCCCAATGACATCGCAATCACCCTACCAATATCCAAATCCTTACTATCCGTACTACTACCCTTCGTACTCCCCATATGGATATGGTCCTCCTTTTTCTGGAAATGTTCCACCATCAACATCATCCCCACCCCCATCGGCGTCATCGCCCCCTGCTTCGTCGCAAGCTAAGGCGACCCAACTAGACCCTAAACCTTCAAGAAAGCGTAAAACCCGGAAAGGAGAGGCTGCAGCACCAACTCCTCCACCTCCACCTCCCCTTGAACCGTGCTGCGTTGCCGCCGGCGTTGATTCCTCCCATTTGACGCACACATATCCTTCCTATTCATATCCTACAACGTCCTACCCACCCTCCTATGGCTACACATCGAGTTCTTACACCAGCGCATACATGCAGTCGAGGTTGGTGATTCGCTTGTTATGATCGATCCACAATCTGAAATTAACTCCACAGCTATTATTACTCTATGCCTACTAGTGCCGGATACACATACCCTTACACATATCCCCTATCAGTATCAGCTCCTCCGGCTTCTAGTACACCGCCTTTAGAACCCATCACTGCGCCTAGCAAATCGACTTCAAAGGGCAAGGAAAAGCAGGGACAAAAAGAGGCAGTTCCAGATAAAGTGCGGTGCATTGACATTTCATTTTTCCAGCCTCTGATCGACCGGCATTTCTGCGTTTTTAGGGTTCTCGCAAGCGACAAAAATTTGATGTTGCTTACTTGGAGAGTTATCGTGCCCAGACGCAGCAGATCCAAGAGACATTGCAACGGCAAGCGCAAATAGGTTTGGGAGGGCCATCTCCTAAACAAACAACAGATGCTCCCGTTGATGTCATTTCAGCACCCTCGGTAGAATCTGCTGCCAAGGTCCCGAACCAGGATGCCCCCAATCCCGTCTCTCCGCCTCAAGATGACCTCAGCAATGATATGGATGACGATCATATGTCTCCTCATAGCCCTGATGCTGAACTTGAGACTGCGACTACGAATACCAGTGCTGTACGTGATTTTTCATCGCCTTTTTACTATCACCTTCGATAATTAACGTGACGCGTCTATCTCAGCCTCGGAAATGTGGATATCCTAGCTGTCGCCGAACGATTCCTTCTGATGTTCACAAAATGCTATGTGATCGCTGTCGAATACGCATTAAGAAGCAGACAGAAAGGACGAAGCAGAAGCACAAGCTTCAGCCCCGAAAATCGCTGAATTTGTTAGGCAACAAACATGGAACCCCTGTAATTAGTGGAGCTGATGGAGAAGAATGATGAGGTGGTTATCGATTAAACTATGTTCATTTATTTTAAATATATTGTGAGCCGCATCACCATGACATGTTTTTATGCGCTGTATTGACGCTTCAGTTGAAACCAGATTATTGTTATGTTTACTACACCTTATAATCACGAAAATACGGTGCAGATAGTTGCCGATCCCGCAACTGCCTTTGTTCGGTTCACTGAGCAATTTACCTTTGCCTCATGCACAGGGCACGTATTCAGGGACTTGAGAATTTCAAGTCATCTTAAGATTGACAGTTGACACCACGCTGTTACTTCAAGGCAAAGCTCTCACCTCCTCCTTGACTAGCTATTTTGCAGTCCCGATCATGCTTATTACGCACCGACTCGAACACGAGGGAGGCAAGGGCATAATATCTCTTCCTACTATCTAGAGTCATCCGCCCGACTTCCTTCCACTATCACTTCTACATCGACCTTCTCAGCAACCAGTTTACGACACCCGTCCAAAAATTTCCTTTGAACTACTTCCTATCATGTCCACCAAGCCCAGTCCAAGTATTGAAGACGCAGGATCTTCACAAGCGCATGCAGCCGCAGAATACGAGAGGATCAAACAAAACTTTCGGACCCCAGCTGTCGCGCATGATGCTCCACGTATGTTCCTCCCTCAATCCGTTGCACGTTTGCCATGTGTACTTACACGCCTTCCACAGCGACCATTGCCGATGCACAACTCATGTTCCAGGAGCTGCAACAGGAGTTGGAGGACTTTTTGACGCAGCATATGAGCAAGGTTGTAGCTTTGCGTGACATACTTTCAGCTCATTACGCACAAAACGATTCTGTGGCAGGTCACGTTCATGAAGAAAGTGGTACAGCTGGTACGTGGTTTTAATGTTTGTCGCTGAGCGAACTCATGACGACTTTCCTTTATAGTCCCGACCTACATTGCCCGATCTCGCACAATCTCAGGCCAGAAGTCGGACCCTATGTCGGTCAGTGGTCATGGGCATCTGGAGATAAAAAGCGATGCAGGGTTGGGTGTGCCATTTCAGTCTGTGACCCAACACTCCTCGCACCATGGCCATGCACCCAGAGCGGCACAACTGGACGAGCACATAGTTGCAATGGAAAATTTTCTTGAGGCTCACATGGAAAATGTGCGGGAACTTCAACTGGCTTTGAGACCTGGGGTATCAGTCATGCCTGATGTCAGAATACATCCCCATTGTAAGGTCTTCACGCCGTCAATCGGGGTCCACATTTAAACAAATGCTTATTTTTTAGCGGCGGCTGTAACGCAAGAACTTCATACGATCCCGGAGCCAAAGTTTGCGTCATATGAGAGGTATCATGACGACTTGACGGACCAGTTCAACACCGTCATTATTATAGTGGGTTCAAGGATTTATCGCAGATAACGAGCTGACCTAGGCCATCTAGTCAACATTCAGTGGTGTTTTAATCGCCGTTTTCATTGCCATGGTTCAAAACATCCTCATTGAACGCCGCAAGGTTGCTTTTAACGTCGGCATGCTTTTTTCCTTCTTCTCTCTCGCCGTTCATCTCGGAAATATCGTAGTCGCAGGTCGTGGAGCTTCTATTACATCTCAACAATTCGCAGGACATACGAAAGTCCAGGATTTGACGTACTTCAAATTCTACCTCTCTATTTGTCGCCAGTTACAGCTGGTTGGCACTCTCTTCTTCGTAATCTCCGTTCTCATCATGAGCTTTCTCATTTTTACGTCCCTGGCATTTCCTCTGGTGCTCCTGTTCATCTCGCTTTTTGGCACCTTCCTCGTCATGTTCAGTGCTTATTGGAAGGTCTCACTGACGTTCCAAAATCTCAAGTTCTTTATCAAGAACTTCCCAAGGCTCCGATGGAGATCGTTGGACTATATTAAGGCGCATACGCAGCGCCCACAGGCATAACTTAATTTTAGTCTTGGTGCGACGAAACATTTGTGCGTATTTCACCTGGAATCATCAACTGGTTCTCTAACGCTGTTATTCATGTCATATAGTCAGTGACTCCCTCTTTATTTTATTCTGTAAGTGGGCTAATTATGTCGCATTGTCACCTTCCGCTGAGATAAATTTTTAGATCACGCCTTCATGGGTCCATTTTTGCCCCTTTTTGGGGTGGCAAACGTACATCACGCGTTGCCACCACGAGGATACCATGCTGCGAAATTCTGCGACCTTTATAGCGTAGCTCTAGAGTTTGCGCTCCTACTCATTTCTCTCTCTGCGATGCCAGAAACCACCCCATTGTTGTCCTTCATTTCTTCCAGAAAGCATTATCTGGACAATTTTCGAGTTATTTTAACCTTATTCCTCGTCTTGCATCACAGCCTTATCGAGACCACCGTCGCTTCAAAAGCAAACCCCCTTCCTTTGTCGATTTTTGTCGCGACGAACAAAGCATTCCTTTGGAGCTCATTCTTTTTTGTATCAGGTTATTCAACCAATCTATCCCTCGCATTTCGGCCCTCCAGCCTACGAGTACTCCTTGATAAGAGTTTGAAAGTCACTACACCTGCCGCTCTCTACGCTCTCCTTGGTCACGTCGCTCTTTTCTACCTTTTATCTACAAAATGGAGTTACATATTTGGAAGCTTCAAGGACGTGGCCGCCTATTCCCGCTTCTCTGGACCAATTAGCTACATCATCATCCTCGTAATTTTCGACAATACGGCACTTATCCTTCGTCAAATATCTTTCCCCTCGTGGATGGTGCCTAAACTCTCTTCCTCCATATCCCTCATTGCTTGCTTCACCATACTTGCGGGATACACATTCCTGAACGCAGCATTCATTGTCCCATCAATCACATTTCCACATATCGTCTCTCTTTTCACATATGATACGCCAAATCCGTCGTTTCCAGTTTCACATATAATTGCATACATCGCAGGGTCAAGGTTCAGAAACCTAAAGCGATCCATTCTCTCCACTTCCCCTAAAAGTGCCGCCGTCGGTGTCATCTCTTCCTTGTCGATCACCTTTGGCTCCCTCGCACTGGCTCAATCTCAATGGCCGGTTCTCAAAGAGGTCATTCGCATCCGCGCCTATAACGAGAAGACACCCGTTTTTGTTGACGGTGGATTTAACGCACATACCATATTTTTCTCACTTTGGAGCGCCTTCGCATTCTTCACGATTCCCATCTCTCTGTTTTCGGTATTCTTCCACGCTGACTCAACATCTCGATCCTGGGGTGTTCTCGGAAGGAAGACATATATCCAGACATACATTCACATGATCCCTATTCTCGTATCCGTCTACCATATTCGGAGGGTTCCCAACCTCTGGGTTAAATATAGTGTGGTCACGACGATGAGTATCAGCGGAACCTGGATTATGTCTTTGGGCATTTATGGTGCTATCGAACTAGTGAAGGGATGGTTTCTGACAATTAGGAGGCGACTCAAGTGGTGACGCGGTATGATGATAGAGGTACTGCTCGTAATGCACAGGATAGGCAGGGTCTTCGTTATGTCCCTTCATGAATTTAGCCTATTTTATACGTTTAAATAGTGATCGTTGACATAGCCCTATCCTCTCGGGCTCAGCGTAATACAGATGTCAAGCGACATTTACCCTCAGATATGCCCTTTCGTTAGGATTTCCTCTATTTTGAACAGCCTTCAGCGTGTGAAACCTGAAATTAGGCATAAAAATCTGTAAAAATATATATGCCTCCCTAAACTTTTCCCAACATCAACACGCGTCGCCCAATCTCGCCAAATCTCGCGTAGTGTAGCTGTGCATCTCTTATAAGCAAGGCCGACCATTTGGATAACTCATTCTTTCTCCCTTTTCAACAGCATTATGCCTCTAAGCGACCCTCGAAGTGCCTCATGACTTCATCCTGCTGGCCTCATATCATCGACAGAGAGTTCGAACCCTGGGAGGGAAATACCAAGATAAGCTCAGACTCAGAGTGGGAGGACGATTTTTTGGCTCTTGATATCATCCGGAGGTTTGTCATAGCCCATATCGAGCTTGGTATGTTTATACAAAGCTTTGAGATACGTATAATGCCTCACCGTTCGTCGGTTTAGTTGTCATCGACTCAGAAAGATGGTCGGCGCTACGTAGCTCATTGCGCTGCATGGATCGAGGGAGGTTTCGAGAGCTATGTTGGGACATCGCGGAGGAGATTTTTCGCAGAAATAATGATGGAAGAGACGGCCGTAAGCCCCTACGAGATTCATCATATGCTGAAGCTAACTTAATTCCTAACAGTCAAAGCACTTCCCAATCACCCACAACTCCCTTTGGGTAGACACAAGACTCGTCAAAAGCTGTCTTCCCTCAGTCCAGAGAACTTTTTGCAGGTTACTATTCATATCGCACGTGAGATCAATCGAAGGAGCAATCGCCAATACCTAGTTAGTAACCCAGGCGCCATGCTTGACATAGGTTCAACGACATCTGGTTTGAGACAAAATCCCGATGTCGAGTGCCATAGTCCTGATGATTCTCATGAAACGACATGCGAAGAAAGGTTGAATATGGGATTGCTGAAGTACGTACTCCTCCCAAGCTGTATCTTTCACTGACAGGAGCGAATGCTGATTTAAATTATGTATGATTTCAGCATCTTGGATAATTATCATAATACAAACGGAATGCGACGCAATTCCGAGCCCGAAATTTTACAGAATGCGTACCCTATTCTCAGCCGGGACAGGTTCGATTCGACGCTATCGGCAATCTATAGTATCTTCAAAGGTATCATGACGAATAAAGAACGACATACATCCTTGCTATCTTGCGAAGGACAAACCGCTCAGGATACTCTTGACGTCCTCCAGATGCTGTTGGATCATTCAAGGGTTGCGCCTCCAATGAGAAACCAATTCCTTCTTTGTCTTTTTCAACTGAGTGGCCTTTCGGGACTACAACCTCGATGTTTCACGCTCAAGGGTGTAACTCGACTGGGTAATCGCGACGAATTTCATGTGTGTGGAGGTTTCTCGGAAGTGTGGAAAGGCCTCTTTCAAAGCCAGACGGTGTGTGTAAAGGTGCTCAAGGTGTATCAGACATCCAATATGAAGCAGCTAATCAAGGTACGATCCAAATTTAAAATGATGATGAGAAGACATTTTCTTACGTTTGTGCACAATTTGGCACATAGGCTATGTCGAGAGAGGCCGTTCTTTGGGGACATTTATCCCACCCGAATGTCCTCCCTTTCTATGGTGTATACCACCTGCAGGAAAATGGCGTGGCGGATCGAATGTGCCTTGTATCGCCGTGGATGGATGGTGGAACGATAAACGAATTTCTGGCAAGAAATCCTGACGCGCCACGTTTGACATTGGTACTTGATCTCAACCATGCGCAAGGTATTGGGACTGATGTGTCGCTATAGATAAGAGACGTAGCCAGAGGACTGCGTCACCTTCATAGGCATAATATTATTCATGGAGATTTGAAAGGGGTACGTTCTTCGTCGCAATGTGAATCGCGATGTTGGGCTCCTGACTCACAAATTATTCTTATAGGCCAACATACTCGTTTCAAAGCTAGGCCGTGCATGTCTTTCAGACTTTGGATTATCAACTATCGCAAATCGAGATGGTTCCGATACTGAATCTCCTGATTATTTTGACGAGCAGTGTTGGGGAGGAACTCCACGATGGCAAGCTCCTGAATTATTTGACCCAAAAATAGAAACGCCGATCGTGTCAACCGCCTCAGATGTCTATGCGTTTGGTTGCGTTTGCTATGAGGTAAGTCGAGCAAAGGAGCATACCAGACATGTTTATTCACTCTCACTCAGGTATTTACTTCACTGCGACCATTCTATGAGACACAGAACGATTTGACTGTCGTCTATCGGGTCATGAAAGGCGACAAACCTTCATGGCCTGACCATCCATACGACATCGATCTTCCAAAACGCGGCTTGACGAGAGACTCGGCGCTGTGGTCAACGATGCAAGCCTGCTGGGACAGAGAGCCTGCGATGCGTCCAACCATAGGCGAGGTAATCGTTTTCCTCGGAAACCGAAATGATGACGGTACAGCACAAGGTTTCGAGAAAATGGGATATGGACCCTCCGAGTTTCGAAATGCGGTTTATAGAACAAATTACTTGTCGGTCTCTGCCTTAGAGAGTGTACTTTCTTGGGTGAGTGGTTTTCCATGTCTGAAGCCTCAATCGAAAATCGTGTTAATGATCTTCCCAACGGCTTTATTATCATTTTGTATCTGATATTTCGTAATTTAGATGTAGTCTGGCGAGAATTGAATACATATTTCCTGAGTCCACACATGAGGGAATCGTGAGACGTTTGATCAGTTACTGAATTCTATATCAATATGGGTACCTCAGGTCATAAGGTCAGCTTTCAGTCTCAGAGAAGACTCGGAGAAACATCGAACGACACAACTGGGGAGCTTGGAGCATGAGAAGACCTGTCATTAGAGCGTTTTCAAAATACTTACGCTATATTTAGGACTTCATATATAACGAGGCCTTTACAAGGCCAGCTTCATGCTGTTAAAACCCATTCCTCAAAAGCTTGATAAAGCTTTTATCCTTTTACAATTCGAAATGCTCGTATCAACATCGAAAGCGGTGACATTGTCTCATCGTAAGCAAGGTGGTCTCATCATCATCGAGCGCAGCGAATCTCAATCACATCAGACATTGCAGTCATTGCATATCTTGTTTTAATCATAGGCCCCGCAGCATCGTTACCCCTTATAATGGACGCAGATATAGCATTAATGGTATTTCCAGGTAATTAAAATTACGAACCAGTACATTGCTAAGCGATTATATCTATTAGGGGCATACACCCTTAGAGGTTTATGGCATGGCCAGGGACATTCCATCTTCGGTGCTTTGACGAATCTCTCAGGGAAACCACACTGGGATATAGCCCGCGATTATGCGATAGTACCTCTGGGAATCCTATCCTAAGGAGGAAACGTACAAGGGGAGGTTCGATGTCGGATGATTGCGGGGAGGCTACAGGTTTTGGGGAGTCACGAAGTCTGACCAAAGTTCCCAGAGGACCCATGCTATACGCATCGTGTTTCAACACGCGGTAATCTACAGGTTTCTATTGGACACTTATTGTAAATACATGTTTATTGGTTCGTGAGGCAGAATTGTGGTAATAAGTTACAATAATACAAATGGTGAATAATAATGATACTAGCTTGTTGAGTTGAAGCGGTTGACTGACAATGATGATTCGGATGAATGCTGGAGGGACAGTGATGGAAATGTTTTCATGACAGGCCCGCATTCCATTAGGACGAGGGCCGGGGTGTCGCTGACGGTCGTGACTTGAAATATGACGAAGCCAAAAGGGGGTGGAATCAATGAGGGGATTGAATGGGTAAGCTCTTTGGCCGCTGTGTCGAGATGCGCTTGCCAAAAAGGATCGACTCTCGCACAATTCGACTACCACTTGACACTCGCTTGTGGATGCTAACAAATGGCGAAGCCCAAAGATATAGAAGATCCTGGAAGGTTAAGTTAGTGGATTGCCTCGGAAATGTCAGGCGGTTAGGGTAGTACTTACGCGCTGTGTGCCGAATGTGAGGAAAGCTAACAGAGGAACTATCAATTTTAGCAGACAAATTAGCGAATCGGATGAGAATGAAATAGAACAAGCGAGCGTACAAGTCGAAATGATGATATCGAATGTGAGGTCTTGCACCCCTTTGATCGTGAACACCATTGCAATGCTGAAAGACGATCAGCTTAATTTCGGATAGCGCAAGAATGTGAGAAACATACGTTAATGTGATTGCACCAATGCAGACGAAGAGGAACCCTCGAATGGTCAAAGATAGCGAAGGGGATGTCATGAATTCTCCCTTGGAGACCCGCTTCCGAAGAGCATAAAGCTGAGATGCCAAATGACCTATTTATACACAGACTCAGTACACCGGGTATGAAGACATAGATATGTTGATCCGTTCGAAGTCGCACCTTGGACGAGGAGGATGACCACTGAGACGACTGCGACCAGGGAAAAGGCTACTTTCAACCAGGACGGCTCTGTCGAATTACAGTATGTTCCCTGTACTGTCTTTGCCAGTGTCTCTGGGTTCTGAACTTCGAACTAAGTATGCAATCGGTCAGACATATATTCTGTCGATAGTCTTTTGAGGTCCTTACCACAATGACACCGAGGAAGAGGACCAGAAAGACAATATAAGGACCAATTAGAAGCCCGCATAGAACTTTAGTTGTGGTTATGGTCGGCGTTTCTGCGGCAGGGTTTGGGAAGTTTAGGAGGATTTGGATAAGTAGGGTAAGAGTCGCTGAGCTCGTCCTTTTGCCATTACGCAAAGTGAGCTTTAAGTACGACCTGTCGAACAAAATAAGGGGCTCACAGCGGTGGTACAGAGTAGATAAGGGCAGCCTGGACGGCGCACAAAGGGGCGTTCGGGCTGGGTGTCGTTTGTTGACCTGCAATAGCTAGCAGGGAATACGAAAGGCACGACAAGACCCATGAGGCGCAAAAGCTATACCACGTCGCCAAGCGCTTAATTTTGCTGCTGAATAGCGCTGATAGCAGAAGCACCACCATGCCTAAGCAGCTCAGGAGTTGTATCACGATGAATGTGTAAACTGTAGGCACGTTTATAGGCGTTATGAGTGCTGGTACTTGGTGGAGCGACATAGCTGTAGGCGGTCCTGAAGGATTAAAATCTGCATGAGTGAATCTTAACTACGCGCAAAAATGAGTCCAGACGCACCATCTACCATCCCGCTCTCCAAATCTCTAATGAAGAGGAACATCTCGTTTATGGTGTGCAGTATGAGAGATATCTAGAGAAGGACCTGGAGTCAAGGGTAATACAAATATTAACAGTGTGGTGGGGGTTGTTTATGACGGTCGGGGAAGGACAGGAAGTCAAAGTCAATCCGTGTTCTTGATATCAAGATATACTCGGAAATGATCCTGTACACCTCGACTAGCGGATAAACGAGACCGATGTGGTTCGCTAAAGCCCTGATGAGAACAACTGATGGGTGCTCTCAGCTGCGCTAATTTCGAAGATAGAGAATAACCCTCAATTATATGATACATTTACCACCATCAAGTATCAAGCGATTCGCGATTGAAAGAGGCAAGGCTAAGAGTGACCAAATTAAACAGCCGAAGGGCGACTTGGATGGCAACTGAGGCATTGCCGCATCCCACGTTAACGGGCAGCACTGGGAAATCAATCAACTTATCTCGATTTAGGAACCATGACCATGGTCCGGTGTGAGCAATCCGTGCACACTCACAGTGCTCGACATAACTTGCATCATACTTATGTTGGGAGAAATTATATTTAAGGAGGCTCGCTATAGCCCGTTTCATCATTGGTGGCGTCGTTCTAGATACAGAAAGAGTCAAGGTTGCATATGTGCGAAGCTGGAGACGTGGCAGTGTTTAGGGGGGCGATTTACGAGGCGGCTATGTGTTTGAGTGGAATTAATCTCATTCTTTATGAATGAAGGATATGAAATGATAGAAGATAAAGCGCGTAGCACTGAAGAAGGAGATGGAGCTGGCTGCCCAAAAAACGAGTGAAAGACTGGGGTTTGTCGGATATGAGGCTCAGAGAGTTGATTGATGATTGATTGATGGTGGTGATCATGAAAGGAAAGCCCATTTGATGCCGTCGGCTAAAGGGGGGCTGATCAGCAACCACCCTGTGCCAGTCATCCCCAAGGGTGTACATTCAAATCGACGGAACAGGGCGATGGACGCCCGCCAATGAAATGTATCCCGTCAGAAGATTCCTAACATCGGAGGATGCTGGCGGATCGGAGGATACAAATATCACGATGGCAAACTGAGTTGCCTCAGCTGTGCTATGTAGAGGGGTTGTGCCTGTGCAGGAGAAACCATCGCCCCTATGAGATATGACTCTGGCCATCTCCGATCCTTTCTGACAGTCTAGCACCCTAGTGCGAACGAGAAATACACTTCGTTTCAGACGATAGTGTGCCAAGTTCATCAACAGAGTCTACGAGAGATTAAAGGTGGATCAAATAACACAACCCGTGTGTTTGATGAGTAATGATGCGTGGAATGATGGTTGGCAATAACTGGGGAAAGGACAATGGAACACAGCCAGGGCAAGATCAAATAGGAGATATCGACATTCCGAGCGGTGTTCATAGGATCATAGGTTCAGACTACAGAGGGAAAGGTTCTGAAGCGTTAAATAAGTTTAGCATAAGATGTACATATAAATGGACACACACGGACGTAGATCTCAGTTTCTTTCGTCCTAACCATTATCGTGTTCCCTGTCAGAATTTGAGGAAGCTCGGGTTCGCACTGTATGGAGACTTTGGGGAGGTAGGTTTTGGAGATTCAGGGACGCCTATCTGAGCGAACGTATTGTGTTTTTGATCTGGCAGTGCTGGAGTTACAGGGGTGGCAGGTACAGATAATGATATTGCGATTGATTCTAGACCATCGCCGGGTTCCCTGGATGATATGGTGCCTCTGTCTGAGCGGAATGAGCGCTCTTGTCGACTAAAACCTGAGAGGACTGGGGCAGCGTGGGCATACGACCACCGTTGATGGGGCGCAGAGCGCACAGTGGTGAGTGAAACACTACTGGTCGTGTCTTCAGTATGGTGGCTGCGAGGGTTCCAGGACCAGAGTGCATGTAGTAGATCCTATAATAAAAATGCAGACGCGTCAGTTAAACGTCCTTCAAAGTCTCAAGTAACTTGATCAAGAAAAATGGGAACGTGTGCAGCCCAATCATGTTCACTAGAGACATGTTGTACATAGTCGACTTACCGATTGAGTTCCAAAAATGATGGCAGAGGTCGGCGGCACTGTACATAGAACATAGGCTTTTCAGTGTCGAAATTGAGATGATAACCATTTTAGGACCCACAAACAGCGATAATCAGATCGAACTCAACTCCCCGCGTCCGTGTTACTGAAAACACTAACGCGACCCTATGAACGTGGATTGAATTGACGGATCAATACGTTTCTCGCTTGCATTAAACCAGAGGAACTGACCCAAATGTCGCACACCCAAGCAATGTAAATATGAGAATACGGACAGACATTGTCATATCGCGCCTGAGCATATCTTGTATGGCTCTATTCCGGTAGAGCATTATACCTATAACGACTAAAATTATGTCAAACCTCAAACTTCAGTGACCAGGTGAGTTGAGAGCGGAATGCACCTTCGGCGAATAGTATTGTACTAGCGAGAACAGCTACATATACTGCTGTGACCCTGGGCCTGATGGAACGTATCAGCAGGTGGCGAAAAGCAAGTAGAAGGAAGCGATATGGGCAAATGATTGCATAAACAGTTACTTACAGGGCGGTGTCGAGAATTATGCAATACGTTCGATTTGGGGACAATACCACTTGTTCAGGCCTCGAGAATGCGAACTAAGATGAGGTGGGTTATCAGTATCGTCAATATTCTTACTATTGTATAATGCTGGGACGTACGATTAATACTGATATCAGAACTGCAGCCCAGATTATCCATGGGGCTACAGCGAGCTTCAATCGAAGCCTTAGTCCACTTTTCTATATTCAGGGAGAACATATGTATACGCACCACAGTCATAGTCACAGGGAAGCGTCTTAATTTCAGCGAACGGCGCGATAGGGCCGATACGACATTTAACAAGAGCTGTTGGTTCAATCAGAATAATTAATCAACGGAACATATTTCGGAGCGTACTAACATGAAAAACCAGTCCCGATGAGGTTGAAACAGCCCTATTTGACATCGCCGGTCATATTTCAGCACATGATAGCATAACCAAGAAGATTGGACTTACAGATAAGGCGTAGCGTAGACTAAACCTGTCTGAACCATACACAACTTCCTTTCAGGGACTGCTTTGTATTGCTGTCCAGCGAATAAAAGAAATGAATAGGAAACCCCATAAACTATCCATGAAGCGGCAAAGCTGAACCAGACAGGATGCCGCTTGACTGTGAAATGAAAGAATGCGATGGGAGTGAGAATGGTGAAAATTAGAGCTCCTGATATTTGAAGACCAAGAAAGGCGTGAACTATTGGATCCAGGTCTACAGAGATGAGATGTAAAAGCCTAGGTGAGTACCAAAAGAGAGCGTACCGTTCGTCATGTCTCTAGAGTTTGGTGGTGAAAGCAAGGGCCACAAGCCAGATCAATGGCTTCTTTGAGTGAAAAAAAAAAAGGGTCTTTTCGTACAACGAGCGAATGAAGGAATAGAAAGGAAAGAGAATGATGGGCACCAGCCACTTCTAGAAGAAAGAAAGGGGAGACATGGATGGGCAGGTAGCGCATCCAGGCATTTTACTTCCATCATAAGTGTAGGCGTGTATAAATAACTCTGATAAAGTTGACAGCCACAGACGTCTGACTGATGCAATGTCTACCCATTAGCAACGACGCCCATCAGCCAATAAAAAATCATGCAGAACATGTTCTGCATGATGATTTTGGAATCGAAACAGTCAAGCAACCCGGAAACGGGTGTAGTATATGAGAGCAATGTGGTACAACGCACCCCACACTACCAGCATACTTCCTTGGTTGTCAGAAGAGTTCACAGGCCCCAGCCGTCTCCCAAAAAAAGTCAGATTCCCGGTCAAAGTCACAGTGGGGAGTCAAAAGCGTTCATATGAATGCGCCCTGATTCTGAGATGCAGATTGATATGATGGGCAGTGGGCACAGAAACGGACGTTGAGCGCGACTTGTCACTTTGAGATCCCTAGCTTGACGGGTGACCGGTGAAGGACCAGTCACAGGTCTAGGCTTGAGCTATTTAAAACAGACAATCATGAGACACTCAGTTAAAAACGGTGCATACACACTACTCACTTAAGTAGCTCCCGTTGTGGTCATTCATGGCCATTGCGATGCTGCTTCATATTTCCAGCAAATTTCAGCGCAACGCGGCAGTTAACCGCACAGTTTAGTTAGAGATAGAGTTCATATTTTCGTGCGTTTCATACTGCCAGAGTATCTATATGTATCTGCGCCCCAGGGATGTTTTGAGAAGCCTAAACTTTAAAGAGACTCAACGAATGTTGGTGGTGGCACTGGTGGGCGGCTTGGAGTTGGTGTTGTTTGGTCTGGAGGGCTATTCGGCTATTCGGTTCAAGATAAAACCGGTCCTGTTTCGGGACGCACTTATCAAGTCTCGACGGCCCACTGTCGAAACTTGCGCCATGCAAAAACTTTGATACCTTGTGCAATTAGCGTCATAGACAATCTGAATTACAAATACTGGGCGCACATGCTGTTTTATGGAAATTAAATCCATCAAAATTGAGGTGTAAACGTGACACATTGAAAATTCCCTATGAACTTGAAGCTACTGAGATCTACTCGAAGAATCTGAACTGCGGACGATAGTTTACATTCATTGATTACATTACAGGCTTCAAATGGTGCGCTATCAGTGTCAAAAGGCTCTAATAAAGACCCCACTCGACGGTTGTTCCACTACAATCCATAACTCCCTTGGACCCAACACGCCCATCAGCGGACTGGAATTTGTTGATGGAATCGTTGATGAGGTCGATGATGTCCTGGTTTCCAACGACAAAGTCCCACCAAGGTGCATCGCTTGGTAAGCTCTGGACGCCAAACTTGCATTCACCAAAACTAACAAGTTCGCGCTGTTGGTTGAAGGCAGGAGTGGTCTATCATGGACAGTCCCAGTAAGCAATTGAAAATATACACTCGAGAAAATGGCTGACCCAGGTACCACCTCCAGAAATGTTGCTTATGATTACGCGGCAATCGCTGACTTTTGGCGACGCTCCGCTGGTTTGATTGATGAAGGTGGAGTCACTGCAGTAGTTCTCAGACGCGCGCTTGATGGCTTGCAGAGGCCCGGTCGGAGTCACGCCGATGGGGGAACCACTTGCGACAGCAAAGAGGGCGGCGGCAAGCGTCACGGTTTGAGCAATTTTGAACATGACGGGCTGAACTTATGATAATTGGTTATATAATCCAGGAGAAAATATGTTCAACGTACAATGAATTAATAACTGTTGGTAGGTTATAGTGCGATGTGGTATTGGCCTTCGAGGTAGATCGAATGGTTGAGAAGATTTCCTTCAGCAGTACATCTTATATACTGTAGAGCTCCTAGAGGAGCGATTACCGACACGTCCGTGCAACATATTGTAGGACCAAAATAAGTTCTGCCCATGTGCAATGTGCACAAGGCTCCTGGTACTATGACTGGGCGCCCTGTCATCGGGATCTGCGGCTGATGGGCATTCATTAAATTGATTGACCGCTGGAGAAGGGGTTATAAATAACCCAATTTGGAGCTAGACTCCGGCTCGCAAGCCGTTGTCGACGATGGGCTATGTCGTTAGCAAAATCAATGCTACCACAAGTATGTTTAAATGAATCAGTAGGAAATGCATCTGCATGACATCGAAAGCTATTTGAGACGCACTGCGCACTTTGTGGAGTATATATATTCGAGGATTTCTATCATTACTATTCCAGTGATAAAATACAGAATGTATGAGTGGTATCGTAAAGTCGAATGGCCTCTGCCAGCTTCCGCATTGAATACCTTCATGAAACACAGGACGGAACGAATGTGCACGTTGGCACAAGTAAACAGGTGGAGTCAGAAGACACAGACTCACCTTATCGGTGATATTATATCAGAGTATTAAGGCTTTGCGGAATTTCATTTGCTGGGAATGAATCTGGAATGGACATGTCTTCGCAATGGCCGAATGTATTGGTCGTCATACCAGGGGGTTCCAGCCCGGTGAACTGAGTTGAGATCGCTGACGTTTGCCACAATGCCTCATGCCATGAGCTCCTGGGGTGTCCGGGAATAGAGCACATCCATCTGCGCATACAATAAATCGCATGTGTACGAGATTGAGATGTACTTAAAGGCATATCCCAGATGAATGAGCTTCTCAGTCACATCCATTTCCTCAGACCACGCCGTTGATCATTATATGATGTTTACTCTCGAAACTTGATTTAAGCTTCATCTTAGATATGTAAATGTGTGGAAAGTATATATGCTGCATTGCGAGCCATCTGTCAGATGAGGGCACACTCTCCAACCCATGCATCCGATAAGCGCGCCAAGGAGTTCGAATCATGAAAGAGTTTGAGGGTCAGATTGATAAATATTTGGACGTTACTATTTTCCGAGTCTACGACAGATCGCGGTCATACTAGATATACCAAAACCATTGTCTTACCGTAACTATTGAGCAAGACGAAGTGTAGAAGCGCTACCATGACCACCCGGTACTTGATAATGACACAATACCACGTTAATCGTGCCAGGCTTCGCGCATGTCTGGAAAATAACACCTAATAAAGACCCCACTCGACGTCGGTGCCGCCACAGTTCATGGTGCCTTTGGCCCCAACGCGCCCAGCAGAGGATTGGAATCTCTTGATGGAGTCGTTGATAATGTCAATTATGTCCTGGTTTCCAACAACGAAGTTGAATCCGCCGGCGGCGTTGAGGCTCGTGACACCAAACTTGCATTCACCAAAGCTGACGAGCTCACGTTGTTGGCCAAAAGAAGGAGTGGTCTATATAAAACGGTAAGTACTAGTGCATTATACCCTCAAGTCCGTCACAGGTAGCTTACCCATGTGCCACCGCCAGCAATGTTCTTGGTGATTCCACGACAATCACTCGCCTTTGGGGAGGCTCCGCTGGTTTGATTGATGAAAGAAGAGTCGCCGCAACGGCTCTCAGAGGCGCGCTTGATAGCTTGCCACGGCTCAGTGGGGGTCACGTCGACGGGAGTCCCATTGGCAGCTGCAAGGAAAGCAGCGGCAAGAGTGAGGGTTTGAACGATCTTGAACATTATTTCCTAAAAGGTAATGGCGTTAGCTTGGCCTTCCACTCCGCAAGGAGGTCGAGAGCGCACAACGTGATGGAGTGAGAAGCGTTGCTGACTTGGAGTGCTTGTTGTCCTTCAAGGTTGGTCGAACTGCTGGTTCGAAGTATTGTGAAAGGAAATGCCTTATATACCGTAAAACTGGGGGCTCGAACGATTCAGATCATTGCAAAAGCCTCTGTGACACATCGGTTATGCGAGAATACTTTTTCCTTCGTGTAAACAGGGATACTCTCCAGTAGATGTATAAAGGTAGAATCCGATGAAGGGAAGTCTGCGGCGCAACACACTGTGAAGTATCTGTCGGTCTAACCTGGATAGACCTATAGCCTCGTTGTCCTGTCGCAGTTATTAATATCTACAACATCCTAGTGCACGTGAGCACCCTACAGGTACTAGAAGGCCAACCCACTTCACGAACACACAAGCGTGCTTTCGCATAAATCATAATATGCCTTGTCGGCGGTATGGATGCTATTGCGTGCCAATCATTTATTTGTTTTACCCAACGTAAATGGCATAAGGGGAAAGGGCATTGAAGAACATCGATGTGTGCTGATAACTGGAGGGAAGCCCGTCAGGAGGTGTCGCGATTCCTATACTCAGCTTCGGCACAATAGAAGCACATCGGCGCCATCGGTAAACGTTTGTCATAACATGTTGTATAATGTGCACAGCATGACATTAACGGCCATCCCAGGTGGCTGCAACGAGATAAAAAATCAACGCTAGAAGGCACCCAACCTGGATTTCCCAACCCTTTTACCATTCAAAGATGTTCGATTTACCCCTAGAACCCAACATTAGCGTTAGTCTTTTTATAGACCACGTACTGAAGTACCCCACAAAGGGGATTTGCGGGGATGGTTGTATACTCACCTGAACGTCCATATCGTAATGAGATATCACTCTGTGCAAATAGTTTAAGTTGGAACGGTGTGTAGCACATGCTCGTGCTTCTCTACGAATTCAATCTTGTGCCGAACAAGGGCATAAGTTCGCGACTAAAAATATGATGGGCGCCACCTAGGTCGAAGCACAAAAAGAGTTCGAGATCAACACTGATCATTATTTAGAGTCAGAATTCAAAACAAGCCGGATACTAAATATAACAAAAAAGTCTTATCGTACTGTAACTGATAAACGAAGCGAAGTATAAAACTGCTACCGACGACATCACGGTGACACTTCGAAATACTGATTACGCCAAACTTCGTCGCGACGTCTCGTATTGGTACATGTCTCAAAAGTGCTCTCATAGAGAGACCCCATTCGACATCGGTGCTGCCACATTTCATGGTGCCCTTGGACCCAACGCGGCCATCAGGTGACTGGAACCTGTTGATGGAGTTGTTGATGAGGTCGATGAACCTGATTCTCCACAACGAAGCTAGCTGGAATTCGGGCGAAGAGCCGACGCTCTGAACCCCAAATTCGCATTGACCGAAGCTGGCGAGCTCGCGCTGTTGGCTGAAGGGAGGGGTGGTCTGTATAGACCGGTGAGGTAATCCATTCACAGTTGCAACTCACTGCGCTGTAAACGACTTACCCATATACCACCACCAGAAATATTGTTGATAATTACGCGACAGTCGCTCACAGAGGCGACGCCCCAGGTACTGGTTTGGTTGACGAAATCAGAGTCTCCACGGCGATTGTCGGATGCGCGTTTGATGGCCTTCAAGGGCTCGACGGGCGTTACATCGACAGGAGAGCCGCTTACTGCGACGGCAAAGATGGCAGCGACGAGGGTAGCGAGTTGAATAGTTTTGAACATAGTCAGTTGTGGACTGTGCTTCCTAATTAATGTTGTGGAATGCTTTCCTGTTCATTAATAGTATTAAATATATAGGATTCCCTACTCTCCAGTAGATGACAGTCAACAGGAGACTGGTGAAATTGAAAATTGCAAGTAAATAACGATCGGGCACGACGATGAGAAACAAGAGGAAAAAAATGTAAACTAAAGTATGACACTGCATGAGCATCGAATACTTCAACAAAAGCTACAGAGAATCAGTGTCGCAAGGCCTTCGCAGTCATCACGACATCTTGTACATCCTCATCACTATCACTGCATCAACAAGGTGTCGACTCATTCTCACGATTCAAACCACAACGCCAAATTTAGCCATTCCGTTGCACGTTTACGAAAAGCGCGGAAGCGCACCCCTCCGCAGTTCAACATCAAAATACGGTCGAACCTGACATACACCTCGATATTGATCACATCACAGACTCAGGCTCCACCACCCGGCAGTCGTATCCCCGCCCGCCTCGGAGGGCGGAACACGGCTGGGAGTCAGTGTCCTAGTCATACCTAACTGGCATCTGACTTGCTGCTCTCAGGCTTGAGGTTTAGATTATTCATCCCCTTGGCTGTGGTGATAATGTTGAGAAGATCGCGAAACACCGACGGAGGAGGAGAGAAGGGGGGGTAGGTATCATCAGTCGGACAAACCTGAGATAACGGAGGACGATGAAAGCAACGAAACATAGGGTGTATGAGCAGCATATAAGATAGATGCATTATCGTACTTTTTTTATACCTATCGACATCCACCTACCTGTTTAACAGCTCTCAAGATGCTCACAGATACCATTACAATTTCCTCACCAACCCCCACCTTCACTCTCACCTTCGCAGCCCTCATCACGCTTGCCATCTTTATCACTCGCAAAACCCAGCCCAAACCAGGTCCTCTGCCCCCAGGCCCCAAACCCCGATTGCTCATAGGTAACGCCCTTGACATACCTTTCCACAACGCATCGAAACAGTATTTCGAATGGTCTAAAGAGCTGGGGAGTACCGTGATCCACCTTGAAGCGCTGGGAAACCGAATCGTTATGCTCAACTCGTACGAAGACGCTGAGGAGCTTCTCGAGACGCGTACGAGGATATACTGTGATAGGCCGGTTGTGCCTACACTCGACATGTGCGTAATCGTTTTGTTGCTTCAGCGAAATTCTTGTTTGAATCAAGTAATTTGACTGATAACACCCCCAATACTAGACTCGGATGGGACTACAACTTCGCTTTGTACCCCTACGGCGACACCTGGCGCGCGCATCGTCGTATCAGCCATCAGGTACTGAAACCAGAGGCAACACACAGATACCACCCTATCCAGGTGAAAAAAGTGCACGACATGATGCTTGGTCTGCTTGATCATCCTGAGAAGTTTGCGGAGCATAGTAGAATGTACGTGAGCCCCCTTAAGTTCATATCAAATCTCAATTTCACTAACAACAACCCCAACCCCAAAACCAAATAGGCTCTCAATATCCCTCCCCCTCACCACAATGTACGGCTACGAAGTCCGCTCCCTCGACGACCCTGCCGTTCTTGCAGCCGACCAAGGTGCCGAAATCGGCCAGCGTATATTCGCACCGGGAGGGAGCCTGGTCAACATCTTCCCGATACTGAAGCACGTACCGTGGACGTGGACGCAGAAGATGGCGAGGGAGAGTAGAAGGCTTGCTGCTGAGATGAAAAGGATACCGTTGGAGGCGCTGTTGCGTGATATGGTGCGTGCTTGCGGCTCAATAGTGAAAGTTTCCGTGATTCTGATAGATGACACATAGGCAAATGGGACTGCTATTCCTTCGATGATAGGTGAGTTTATGGAGCGCAAGCAAACGGTGGGCGTCACGAAGGAAGAAGAGGAAACCATTCTCAACGTCGCTAATACCGTCTATGGTGGTACGTTGACTCCTTTAGCAATATAACTACCAAACCTTTGACTCACGTGGACATCACAATCAACACTTCCAGCCGCCGCCGAAACCACCATGTCCGCCACCCAAAGTACGCTCTACCTCCTCGTTACGCACCCTCACATCCAAGCCAAAGCCCAAGCCGAGCTCGGTCGCGTCCTCGGCAGCCCCCGACTGCCCACCTACGAAGACCGAGGCTCTCTACCGTACATCGAGTCAATATATCGTGAGGTTCTGAGGTTGTATCCGCCCATACCGTTGGCGTTACCGCATAAATCGATAGAGGATGATTGGTATAAGGGGTATTTTATACCGAAAGGTTTGTTGTTTCCCTCTGTTAGATGATGAGTTTGAGTTGAGCGTTTAATCTTCAATAGGCACAAGCGTCTCAGGAAACATCTGGTACGTAATTCACCCTCCGTCCGTCCGTTTGTGCATGTCAGCGAGATGCTGAACGACATACATCGATATCAATTTTCAACAGGGCAATCAACCGCGATCCAACTCGCTATCCCGACCCCGAAGCCTTCAAACCCGAGAGGTTCCTCGAAGAAGACGGAAGTCTGAATAGAGATGATAAAGTGCTAGCATACGGATTCGGACGCAGGTGCGTATGGCTTTTCTTCCTGTTTACCCAGATAATTTACGGGGACACAATTGTAGGGGCTGTATTGGAAAACACGTCGCAAGTGATATGGTAAACCATTTCTCGTCTTATAACTCGCACTGTCACGAGTTTAACCTCCCTTCCAGCTCTGGCTCACCACAGCCACCCTCCTCGCATGCTTCAACATCCGCAAGAAACTCGATAAAGAAGGAAACGAAATCCCGATCGATGAAGGGTTCAAAGAGGAGGGGTTCATGTTGTACGTTGTGTTTCTTTCGCATACTTTTTGCCTTTTACTGCACTGTTCGAAGTCGTGCGCTCACTGATATGGTGCTCATATGCAGGATGAAAACTCCCTTCGAATGCGACATCACCCCGCGCTCTGAGGTGTGGAGAGGTTTGGTGGAAGGGACGAGGGATCAAGGATACGAGTTTTAGTTTTAGATTGGGGTTTACTTGTCACTTTTGTTATGTAAAAAAATCTTATCTTCCAACGTTGTCCTTATTTATTCCCAAAGCCATCGCCCCCCCCCCCCCCCCTATCGTTCAGAGTCATAACCCCCATCAATAAATACAACCCAACACCCCTATCTTCCTCCATCCACTCACCCTCGGCTACCCACCCTAACTCCTATCACCGATCCATCCCTCCACTCCCAAGTTGAAGTTACACGCCTCGTCGCGTCTCATTCATTCGGCTCAAAATGAATGTAATCTAAAGGAAAAACTCACAATCATAAATTAAAATAGAACAAGAGTGAGAGTAAGGGTGCTGTTTATGTTGAGAGCCTCTTGTGAATATGAATGCATTGTGGTTGAAGGGGCACAGATGAACAACATAAACACTGAACAGGAGGAAGAAGCACGGAGAACGAGGATAAGAAGTGGAGAATTCAGAAGAGGAGAGGAGACGACGTGGATGCGAATCCCACTTGGAAGAACGTCGGCGTAGACTTAGATAAGGCAGCTGCGGGCTTAAATTTTAAAACCTGAGGGCTGAGGAACAGAGGAGGTAAGGTAATAAGCATGATGGTAGTAGTAGTAGTATATCAGCAGTACAACGAATACAATAATGCATATGTAGAACAGCGCTGGGCACAGAAAGGACAATGTAATGAGTGAAAATGCTGATTAAGGGTACAGCGAGAAGACAAGACAGGGGAAGGCAGCACCGTCACCAAAAACATAAAAAAAGCAGAGGTGAAGATATACGTATATCCTAATCGCAAACGAGCGTAGGTTTTGAAGAAAAAACTCAAATCAAATAAACTAAACTAAAACTATCCCCCTCCTCCTCCTGGTACCCTATCCTTCCCCTAATCAACCTTCTTCTCCTCAACGCCCTTCTTCGGCAGTACCTCAACCCACTTCCGCGGGAACCACCCTTCCCTCCCCTCCCTCGTCCTCCCCTTCCACCACTCACCCTCCACCTCCATCCTCGGATCAACCTCCTGTCCCGTCCTCATATCTAACTTGGCCGTAATCGCCACGATCTCATTCTCCTTCAAACTCAACTCGTTGGGATTTGTGGGGTTAAACGGATACACAGCCCTCGCAAATGTCAACGATGATGGATCCAGAGGCGGTAGAGGCTGGCCTGGTAGGATACCTCCGTTGGCGGCTGCTTGAGCCGCGGCGCGTTCTTGGAGGACGCGGACGAGTTTGGCCATGGCGTAAGGGATACCAAAGATGGCGAGGAGGAAGATGATGAGGGGCTTTTTGCTCGCTTTAGGTGCTGGAGGACCCATCGGTCCTTGTACAGGTCGCCCATTAATGAAATCCTTGAACTCATGCTGCATCCCCGCCGGCGCACTTGTACGACCCGTCACCAGCTCCTTCAACCACCTCAACAACCCAAATAGACCCAGGACACTCCCTAGCGCATTCCGTAGTTGTCCGAATTGGTCAATCACACCGACCATAGCGAAGAAGCTGGAATGCGTAGCCATAAACGTAGACTCCAACATCTGCGCTACGCCTCCAAATGTCTGGACGATGCTATGCAGGAGCGCAAAGGTATGTTGGGTGGTCGATTCCAGGGTTTGCGTGAGTGAGGGGGGGAGGGGCTGGCCGTCGGGGCCAATAGGGACACCATTGGGACCCATCATGCCTCCCATGCCCATACCCATTCCACTGTATCCGCCCATTCCGTACCCGCCGTATGAGCCCATGCCCCCGTAAGACCCTAGCCCGCCGTACCCCCCATATGAACCCATCCCACCGTAAGACCCCATCCCGCCATACGAACCCAGTCCCCCGTACCCGCCATACGACGACCCCAGCCCTCCATACCCGCCATACCCAGTCCCGTATCCGCCTGTTGTCCCTAACCGTGAATAGGGAGAGGCACCGTATGGAGATGCACCGTAGGGTGATGTTGTTGATAGTGATGTTGAGGGGAAGTGAAAGATGTGGGACGTTCGGGGATGGTGGGCTGTGATGATGATGTTGATGCTGCTGCTGCCGTTGGCGCTGCTGTGGTTGATGTTGGCGCTGGCACAGAAGATGCAGCTACTGCTGCTGCTGCTCCACCGTTGCGTTCCCAAGGTTTAGGAGGAGATACCATCTTGCTCAACAGGTTATAAAATAAGGACGAAAAGGGTCAATGTCAAGGAAGGCTAATGAGATGATGGACCCTATGTAGGTGGGTGAGCCTGGTGGGTGGAGAAAGGAAAGGAACGAGCATCACGGTCACAACCGGGACGAGAGCTGTACCGGGTATGTGACATTGCTTACGCTCCCTTAATTGAACATGGCATGTGTTTTCTCGTCTCCCCCTTCTCTTCTGAGTTCTCATCTTGGTTATTTCTCGACTTGACTCTTGTGCTCGGTCTGTTAAAGAAGCCGCGGAAGTATGTCTATGATGTTCTTTTGAAAGCAGATTGATACGCGGTATTATGTTGAAGTTGTATTGTGATTATCTGCCAGTGGCAACATTTCGCTTGGAGAATTTTATACGACTACACGCAGTCTCGCCGTCATCTATTACAGGGAACATCTCATGTAGACTGCGAAAATGGTTTCTTTAAACGTGCCTTTTGCGTTCTGCGTATCTAAGCCTACCAGCATAATTATTATTCATACAAAGGGAGATTCATCACATCGGATCTCCAACATCGAATAATAATCGATACAAACCCATCTTCACTTTAGCACCAAAAATCTAAATTCTACATATACTGCCCAATCCTACCCTCTAGCTAACCACCCTCATCAATTCTTTTCTCTCGCCTTCACCTTAACCCTCGTCTTTCCCGGCTCAACCGGCGCCTCAGCCTTCTTCACCGCCACCGACCCCTTCCGAGGCCTCCCAGGCCCCCTCTTCACCGCCGTCTGCTTCGTCCTAGCACTCTTCTTCTGACCCTCATCCTCATGATCAGTCGTCGTCCTCTCATGCTCCTCTACACTCTCCTCTCCGATCCCCTGCTTCTGCCTCTGCTCCTCCTTATCCCCAACATCTGAACCGAGTTTCGGCTTTTTCGCCTCAGGCTCCGCTCCTTCATCGTGCTTCGTACCCTCTTGTTCCGCGACCACCTCGACTTCGTCCGAATGAGGTCGCTTCTCGCCGACCTCTCCCTTGGTACCATCTTTCGTCTTGCTCCCTTCAACAGCATCGCTCTCTCGTTCTCCCTCTTTCATCTCCGTATCGAGCTCGATAGCTCCCTCAACGTCAACCTCCATAGCTTCGCCTTGTTCGACCTCCCCTTCAACCTTTCCCTGTACCTCTTCAATGTCCTCGTTCTCCTTCGCCTTTCCCTTCCCTTTCATCTCCTCCCCCTTGTTTTCCCCCTCCTTGCTCACCTCCCTCATCCTCTTCACCACATCCTGGCCCTCCCCAAGATTATCCACCTTCACAGCTGGGTTGTCCTCTGTCGTGTCGCGGGTGACCTCGTTGCCTTTAGCTGTAGTGATTGATATCGGATCGTCTGTGGAGATTTCGGATACGATGCCGTGGGCTTGGTGGGAGGCGTAAATCCAGGAGACTTTAGTGTGAGGGAGATGGGATGGGGATGGGGATGATGGTTAGAGGTAAAACGAGGAAGGGAGGGGGTGGGTGAGACATGTTAGTGAGTGAGTGTTTCGATGAGGAGAGGGATCGAGTGCCTGCTCACCTCGGTCTCCTTCGCTGACATTCTTGTCAGCCATATTAATATTCACCGAAGCAAATCTTTGATCGAGTAAGAAATTAAAAAATGTCCACGTTGACGGCGATGGTGATGTTCGTGGTCAAAGTGAGAGAAGATCCAGATGTTTCACCTATATTACTCAAGCTGACTATGTCTTTCTTGTTCGAGCGCGAACCGAAACTTTGCGTCGCTCGCGGTATTGAGGGTATTTTCTGGAATTGAATAAAATTTGATACACTCAACCAAACACCTACACCAAAATCAAGAGTAGAAACTACATACATACATACATACAAGACGAAAGAAAAGGAATAAAAAAAATACAAAAGTACCCAAGCTTCACCACCATACCCTAATCCCCCATCACCGCATCACGTATGGCAATCACAAGTCATACTAACGCTATCAATTGACCTGCACACTCGCGGGCTCTGCGCCAGTAGTAGCCGGCTCGGCTTCTTCCCCGTTAGCGC
This sequence comes from Panaeolus papilionaceus, assembly GCA_015501605.1. Taxonomy (NCBI): domain Eukaryota; kingdom Fungi; phylum Basidiomycota; class Agaricomycetes; order Agaricales; genus Panaeolus; species Panaeolus papilionaceus. The sequence goes on from JADNRZ010000014.1 coordinate 1,157,441, forward strand.
CCTCGGCATGCCCATGCCCATTCTGCCCTTCATGCCCATTCGCCTTCTCAGCCGCCTCTCCCCCGCCTTTCACACCATTCTCCTCACCTGTCTTCTCCTCGCTACCCTTCACCTCCTCCCCACCCTGCGCCTTCTTCGGCCTCCCAGGCCCCCTCTTCTTCCCACCCCCCGCCGCCGCGGCCTTCTTTGTCGTCTCTTTCGCAGGTGGTGGAGCGACTTCCTTTTTGATACGTGATGAGCGACGATTTCTGGGGGGGTTTTCTGCTGGTGGCTGTGATTGGGCTTCGTCGTCTGCACCCGCTGCTGAGGTAGGTTCGTCTACCTTGGCTCTCTTGCTCTCCACGCCCTCGTCATCAACCTCCGAGATACCCCTCTTCTCGCCCACAGCTGCAGGTTTTCCGTCCTTCGTTTTATCCTCGCCTTCTCCCGCTACTGCCTCTCCTGCGCCTCCCTGTGTGTTTGCGTCTTTCATCTCCACGTCCTTACCCCCACCCTCATTTACCTTCGTCAACTCACTCGCATTCTTCAACTGCCCCACGCCCTCCTGGCCCTCTTGCGATACGAGTACAGCAGGGTCGCTCGCTGAGCCTACGTCGCCTTCGGGGAGCTTTTCGGTGATGGTTGCGGGCGTCTGGTCGGCGGTGATGGCGACTGTGGATTCAGAGCATAAGTAATCATGTTGGTTTAGTTTGAATAGCAAGTGTGCGTGAGGGAGGGGGAGGAAACGCGTACATACCTTTGTCACCTTTTTCGAGGTTGGCGTTTTGAGAGTCTGACATTGTTCGTCTTCAGAGCGTTTATTTGGTGTGGCGTGGCTATAGGAAAGTCGAGGTAAGTTATTGTAATGGTGGTGATGCTAGGGATTCCGTCTCGAGAGGGATTGTTTGAACTTCAACGACCGCGAGGGAGAGGTTCAATGTAAACCTTGACAGGTGCAATAGAAGCAGGTAAACCAACAAGTCTCAACCGTGTCCGTGCGTGCGCAAGTTTGATTAGAAATGCAATGCAATGCAATGGACGTGGATGGATGTCAGGTGTGGGTCAAGGGAAAAGAAAAGAATTCAAATTCAAATTATTTAAAAATCAAGAAATCAAGGGAACCCTCCAATTACGTAACAGCAAATAAGTACCCCGCTTTAGGATTTATTTATTCACCTGTCTATTTTTTCTTTATTCCAACCCACACCCCACGCTCTGAGCGTCTGAAACCGTGAAAACTGGGGTCGAAATCTCTGATGTCATTCCCAACGACGACACGATGTCATCATGCCAAGTTGTGATCAAATCAGTTGCCGTCGGCTATCTCCGGCAACTTGCCCAAAAGCTGCCTTGAGCCGCCGATGGCTTTTTTAAGGTTTTAGGTGATTGGTAAGCGGCGCTTCATCGGGGATGGGCGCGTACGGTCTTTATCCTGGAGGAGGTGGGTGAGGTGATCTGAGGCGCTTGGGTTTTGGGTTTGAGCACAATTTGTTACAGATACAGAAATTATTATCGTGAATGTTAGGGATTCGCTGTACATTTTGTTTTGGAAAGGTGCAACTTGAAAGGTTCTGACGCAGCCAAAATGTAAATGACATTCAAAGTACCATGGCAGTTACGACTAATAAATCACGTATGACTCGGAGGATACTAGTTCCCGGAGCCCATAGTCGACAGAACCCTCAGAGGCATATATAGTTCCAAGGTAGTAGCAGTCGACGAACAACTTGTAAAGAACTCCGGCTCGGAGGTTGCCATAGAGACTCGAGACTCGTGCTATTGACGAGTGACATGCGCAGCTCTACATACAATCCGTTACACCACTTCTTCGCTGCGATTCATATAATCTACGACTTTAAGTTTGGTAGGATATTCAATTCTCTACCCTTCCAGGCTTATTCAAATCCTATTAAACGGCTATTTTCTTTCTGGTGCCTCATCTAGGGGAGTTGTAAGTTTTGTCCCTTGTGCATAGAATGCGTCAATTCTACAGCTGATAGTTACTTGTCCTTCCACAGAAGTTTCTCACATTCTGTAAAGTATGCTGCGCATAGATGTTGCTCCAAGCTGTTGGTGCTCCAGCATACCTCTTCTCTACTTTCCATTCTATAAGGTATAGGAATCGACGACTAAAAATGCCGCATGTCATCCGTCAGCCCGGCGGTGGACTATGGATATTCAATTGATTCGACCCTGCAGATTGATCTTGCTCGCAAAAATGTCTGCTTGAAATGGTGCCGACAACCCAGCGGTGAATATCACCCTCGTTCGTCCTCACTAAAGAACCCGGATAATACTCCCACGTGTTCTGACAGCTCGACCCAGACACCCTAGTTACAACACTTGCACAGTCTAATATCGGATGTACGACCCGATTGTATGTAGTATTCTACAAATCAGTCATTATTTTCAATGAGTTCTTGGACTTGCATACATTCCCGAATTCATATTGCGCCAGGTTTAACTATTTGAAGGTTTTCTCTGACCTCTCTGCGCGTCGGATAGGACTTGCGAACCTATCCGAACGATCGTGGACGCCAATACCACACATCTACCACCCTCCGAAAACAAAGACCACATTTGGCATACTTATCTGACCTTGGAGGCTGGAGCATCACCATCAAATCATATCGCACTCACATTGATGTTCCCTCTAGGCAGTGCTATCACCGTGTCGAGAACTGCAGGGTCATTCGTGATGAAAGATGATAGGCAGCTGCATATGTACAATACCTGGTAACCCTGCTCTTATGTTTTGTTCTGCGGAGAAGCACGACCGTACCAGCGATCCGATTCAGAGCGAGGTCGTAAATCGTTGAAATAGCCTTCGGTCTGCATTCGGGATCAAAGTTTTCCCATCCTCGCTTCCTATGAGCACCCCAGGACTAACCGGCGGTCAGTAAACGATGGCGTTCGTTCCAACTTCTTAAGCTTACGAGCTTCATCTTATTCCACAGTGCGCGCTTTTCTTGGTCTTCAAATTTCCGGAGTTCTTTCATATGTCATCATAATGGCCATTTCATTCTTTCACCCTCGCGTTAAGAGACAACTTATCTGGTTCAGTTTTGCTTTCTCCTGGATTGTGTTTGGGATTTCGTACTCGCTTCTTTTTCTTGGTGGACAACAATACGTCGATATTCCAGATAAGGGGCTGTGTAGTGCTCAGACGGGATTTATTTATGCCGCACCATATCTGTAAGTCCCCCTTTTTCAATCCAGATTTGATCGATGGCTCATCAAAATATGTCGAAAAGCGTGGCTTCGACATCGTTAGCACTTGTCTTACACGTAAGTTTCTTCCCCTTTCATCCTCTCCCAATGTAACATCTGATTTATATAGTAGATATTGCTCAGTACCATAGTTGCCATCTCCCGTCGCTCGTTTATAGCAAAAAACCTTTCTTATTTCTCCGCTGTTGTAAGTCTGAATTTAGCTTTCACTCATCCATTTTTCCACTTATTCTTTCTCCTAAAGCTTGTCGCATTTCCATGGGGTATATGGGCAGCTGTTCTGACTTGTGGCCTGATCGTGAGTTTCCTACTATCGGGTCTGGAGTAAGGGAATTAAAACCCCACCCAACCTTTGTAGGTGGCATTCTCGCACCCTGATCAGGTTGTAATGTCCCCGAATCAAACGTATTGTATCATCATCGGAACACCTCTGTGAGTATGAGTCTCGTTTTACATTTACGTTTACTTACAAGCGTTTATCTGACCCAATTGACACTAGCCCTAAAATTACGGCTATGTCCGTTGTCGCTCTCGCTAGCTTCATTCTACTCACCGAAGGTACCGTCCTTAATCCCCTTCGAATCCATGGCTTCAGCTCACGTGCCTCGATATCATGGTGTCTTAAGTTACAATTGGGATCCTATTAAACCGCAACGGAACGATACCCAGTATTCTCAAGTGTGATATGCAGCTGTTTATCCGGATATTGGTGTTTACACTGCTCGCAGTTGGCTCGATTGCGTATGTCATTTACTTACTTTACAGTCCTTCCGAGAATAATCCCCATTTAATGTGTTTGTTATAGGGTAATATTGGTGTGTTCAATAACTCCCTCACAAGGAGTTACATTCGATATCATGATTGCCATTGGTAAGTGTCCCCTCTGACACTCCAAATGATTTTCATCTGATTACCATTTCATCAATGCGACTTATAGTACCGCTGGCATCCGCGATTCATTGCGGGACTCAATCAGTAAAATAATTTTTTCCTTCTTACCCCTAGAGCCTTAAGACTGACATAAACTATCTCTGTCTCATTATAGGATATCCTCCGAGCCCTGCTATGCAAATACTCCGTCCCCTGCCCAGACGCAGACTCAACCAGCATCGCATCCGTCACCACAACCCACTCCGCGCACCACGAGCAGCGCACTCTCCCCACCGGCATATTCAACGAATCAACCAAAAAACAACACGCACTCAGATCCAATTCCTCCAGAGAGAGCATATCATCAAGGGAGCCCGATATCGATCGTGATTTTAAATCGGGTACCATTGACAGTGTGTTTTCGTTACCGTATCCTGCCTCCCTAGACCCAGATAGGTGTCCTGTCCTGCAAGGGCTAGCTAGAGCATCGTCAAGGCCGATTGAGCTGAGCGTTGTGGTTAACTCTAGAGCGGTATGTGGTATGACTCGAATGAATTCGGTGGTTGTTCACTGACATTTCGGTTGTCCCTTGTTTTGTACTTAGGATCACCCGCATCAATACCATTGAAAATTGCGGCCTCTAGCTCATCGTTCATCGCCTGGTTATAACTCATTGTTGTAGGCTTTTCTGTACCCGAATATTGTGATATAATTGTAATTTTACCAAAAAAACACTGTAATATAACCAATACACGTCCGTCGCAGTTTTCTCGTCAGCGATTGCCTATTGCTTTGCGTGAATAACGTTAACGTTCTGGCTCGAGGGTCTTTCACCCCTATCATATTTTATCGTGGAAACAAGCAGGCAATGCGAGTAGTGTCATATTCGTGTTCGGTATGAAGATTCTTTGAAGAGACTTAATTAAATCGATAACCACAAACACGTTGAATACTCTTCGATGACATTGAGCACCCGAGTCTCACCGAGTCATCGACATATGACAGCACTCTACTGGGCCGAGCCCTGCCAGTGATCGCAGCCAATTTTTCTCGATCCTACGATCATAGAGGCTGGTACAATGGGCGGTAAATATGGAAAATCAGAGGGATCGTGATACTCCCCAGATAGGCTATATTTATAGCGTATAATCAAAATGATGTCCAAGCAGGTAAGTAGTGACGCGATGTCATTCAAGTTAAGTATGAGGGCTTCGCTTCTGATCCTCGCTCGATGATATGGAGAGCGGATATCTGTTCCATAGGGAAATACTATAAATATCAGCGGCACCTTTCGAGGTTGTATCGCACATCCCCAGTAATTGACCTCGGACAATGAGGCCGTGGGAAAAGCCATGCAGGCCATAGAGTCGTGGTTCTATATACGTATTTCCCGCCGAAGAAGCATCATGATGTCACGAGCGCCCCACCGTCGAATGTAATGCTTCATCGCTGTCATTTCAGAAGTTTAGATCCAGCTTATAAGCTGGAGCATCGCTTGATTACCCTCTCCAACCGAACACGCCTGCTCTCAAAGTATCTGGCTTCGTACTTGAAAGCGGACGTCTTTTGACTACGTATGTCCCTACACATTTGCTTAAAGATGACATCTGCTAAAGTCGGTACGTGATAGCTGAAATGCCCAATTATCCTCGAACGACAGTGATGATCACTGCTCTCCTCACTATGTCAAGTTGCTCCCCAATCGCTATCGACCAGCCCAAGTCAATTGTGAAGGAACCTCCGAGTCCCGAATCTCAACTTCAGGGACGCCTAAGAGGGTTTACAGTCCAATCCGCTGCCTCTGACTCACAAGGCTCAGGACCGATTATATACCCGGGTCGCTATAACGGCAACCCAATGGATCTGGCTGATCCACGAGCACCATGACGGCGGTAAATGGCACTTAGAGGCGCTCCCGAGCCTTAGATGTCACGCCATAGGATGAATGGACCCAAAAGACATTATTACCCTTGGTGGAGTCGACGTTAAATCTGGTAGAATACTCTCTAATAAATGGAAAGCGAAATGCTAATGACTGTAGCTTGACCCCAAGTAGGACGTGTGTTACTGTATTTTCTCATAGACGCCATTAGCATATTATTGCCCTCGGTGACTATTTGAAAATCCACATTATAAGTCTTTGACGTCCAGGATTGCTCAACAAATTCTCTCCCTTGTGTTGTTGCCTGCGGCACCTCGATTGATGCAACTCCAACGAGTGTCTGCAAGCCATAAAACGCACACCTCAAAATCACTGCAGAGACCTGTTTTCACCATTCAAATACAAATACGATGGGCGCAGAGCTCAGATCTTCAATTTCGGCGCCCGCCAAACTTGTCACGAGAGCTGCAACATGAGCGAGTAAGCGCTGGTAATCGAAGACACCACCCGAGCGACTACAAGGGGTATTGCCGGGTCTGGGATATTGTGAAAAGTTTCCACGTGTTGCTTTATGTCAGACTCGAACTTTAAAATGAACACGGGAATGAGCTCTCCAATCGAACACATGTTCAACATGTCGTGCGTAGAGAAATGTATTAAGGATGAGACCATCAATCGATAGTGCCTGCAGCCTGAGGGTGTTCGGACTTTGCCGTCCCACGTCCAGGCACACGCGCTAAAAGCATTGCGTTGTGATGTTACACTTTACAGATTTCCTACTCTTTCACTACGACCACTCACGATCAGAACGCCATTAGCATAAGACTTGATGTCTTCTCCCTATAGTTGGGATTCCTTTGATAAGTTCGAGGCGAAAAGCACTGATGTGCTGATTGGGTAGGTATTTATAATGCTGAATCTAATATTCACGCACTCAGTTTCGCCTATCTAGCATCGCGGGGCCTGCGGATGCTATGGAGGTGGTGTGTTTTCCAATTCCAATCCAATACATACTATGCTTTCTAACAGGAGGTTTACAGTTTCTCAGGAGCGTCGGGATCAGTGATTCCCACACCTCGAGCAAGAGTGGGACCAGTAGGCCCGTCAAACCAAGAAGGCTACAAGGACATCCGAATGTCGGAGATCGCGTTGTGTTAGTGGAGTTACCGCCCAGCGACAACTCGATTGGTGGCTTGGCAGAACTGGAGGTATGGTTGGACGAAAAGTCAGTTATACCTGTATCTTGACGTTACTTTGTCATTCACTAACGTTTACTATCTGGTGCTGGAAACGCAAAGCTACTGTGAGAACCTCCACACGAAGATGCGGATTACGAGACTTCTATGGCTCATCAATACTCGGGACGTTCCCAAACCTACCTTGTTGTTCACTTCTACGGTGTTTGAATCGCTCAAACCTTTTTTCGAAAATGGTGGCATGGTACATTCGACGTTTCCCATCACCCTCCAGTTTTGTCCGTCCATCAGTCAAGGCGAGACTGCAGAGCGATCAAATCACGAGAAATTTGTCAAAGAAAGGATCAAGGTAAGCAGAACGCACCGCCCTGTCACCGCCTTTTCGTCGAATTAAATCGTTCCTTAGGCGAAAGGAGATTTCTCTATATCGGCATGGACTGCGGAAGGTGATGGAACTCCCACAAGACAACTCGACGGAGCGATCAGAAATCGAGATCAACGAGTGATGAGAAAGTTAAGTGGCACCAGCGACCATAAGCCGAGCGACATAATCGTAGCGTGAGTAGGGCAGTTGTGCCTCGTATTCTTGATTGCCTCATAGTAGTGAGCGTAGCGTTATGGGTGCGACTGGTACCGGGAAGACTAATGTGAGTACTTTCCAATGCCTCTATGCGACTGACTCAAATACCCCCTGTTAGTTCATCGTGAAGGCCAGGAAGGTCCTTTGTCCTGACTCACCTGCTTCGGAAGGTCCGGCTTCTGGGGAGAGTCTTAAAGGCGGCACTAAGGACATATCGGCATATCGTATCCTCAATCATCCAGACTACGGGAACAGAGTCGTACTTCTCGATACCCCTGGGTTTGATGATAGCATTCAGGACGACGGTAGGATCCTGGAAAAAATTGGAGATTGGATAAAGCACACGTACGAGGCTCATTTAAAGTATACCCGTTCGTCAATAATCACATCAGCTCCTCTTTCTGGCACTAGTTATCGGGACCATTGTGGGGTAACGCTCGCAGGTATCCTATACTTCAACCGCATGTCTGACAACCGCGCAAACGGCACTGCCCTTCGTAATCTTAAGTTACTCGGGAATCTTTGTGGCACTCATGCCGCTGCAAATGTCGTTTTTGTTACCACTATGTGGGACACGATGATGAAGACTCCGGAAGGTGGAAATAAAGCCAAGGAACGACTTGAAGAGTACTCGAAAAAATGGTGGAAGGTAAACATCTCTCCACACTAGATATATGGTTGCATCGCGTTTCTCACCACCTCTCTAGAAGCTCCTTGATCTTGGTGCGCAACACGCGGCATTCCTTAACGACTCCAAATCCCTCGAGAGCATACTTAGAGGAATAACCAATAGGGACGGAAAAAAGAGGATCACTGTCCTGCTCGATGAACTCGTTCGTTTAGAGAAGGACGTGAGGGAGACGGGTGCGGCGAGGGCTATTCAGGAAGATCAGGAGAAGGCTATCAGAAAGCTGCGGGAGGAATATGAAGAACTCATGAACGAAATTCCAAATCTAAAAGACGGAACGGAGGAGAAGAAGAAGAAGAAAGAGCAAGCATCGGGGAAGGATAAGGAATGGCAGCAGATAGCTGAGGGAAGAGCAGAATTTAATCCACCGCCGCGTGGTATCATAAGAGCCGTGAGACAAGGAGTCCTGCAATTGAGGCCTGGTGCACCAGTACGTTACAAACTTCCATTTGACCATTCGTCGCCTGCATTGCTGAACATAAAAAATTTCCTTAGAGACATGTACGTCTAGGGGAGTAATCAACGACTGGGGAAACTTACATTAGTGCGACAATGGGGCCGGTACCTGTTAGGTGACTTGATCTGCGATTCCGTTCAATTGCTTGTTTCATGTATATACTGTACCCTTTTAAATTATTCGGCAGGGGGTGGGACATGGGACACCGATGCCGAATTGTGTCACCCGTCAACCTGGGGTGGGACATGGGACAAATGGCAAAGTTCGGCAGGAGGTCCCGGTCAGGGGCCGCTCAGGGTGGTTCGCCCTATGGACAAGGTCAGTTTCTCGTTGTCCCACCTGGCCACTGGCCAGGAGGCCGGGGACACGGGACAGGTGTCTCGATTCGGCGTCGTCAAGGGGGGGTGGGACAGGGGACCGCCGAATAATTTGAAAGGATGCAGTATTCTGCTTGCACATTATTTTGTCACGCTTGTCTTCAAATCTACAGACTTATACGATCATTCTAAGTGTCTCTTCAATAACATAAATCGAACTTTATCTGCAAAACTGCTTAAATATTCAATCAAAGTGTCTGTCCCTTACATCGGAAATCATAACCTTGATCCCTCGTCGCCTCAAGCAATCGTTCTGGCTCGAGGGTCTGTAACCCCTATCATATTTTGTCGTGGAAACAAGCAAGCAATGCGAGTAGTTTCATATTCGTGTTCGGTATGAAGATTCCTGTCAAGTTGCTCTTCCATCGCTATCAACCAGCCCAAGTCAATTGTGAAGGAACCTCCGAGTCCCGAATCTCAACTTCAGGGACGCCTAAGAGGGTTTACAGTTCAATCCGCTGCATCTGACTCACAAAGCTCAGGACCGATTATATACCCGGGTCGCTATAACGGCAACCCAATGGATCTGGCCGATTCGCGAGCACCATGAGGACAACTTTGACGAGCGCTAACAGGCTGCGAATACAGCCGACAATTCAGATAGACGATAAGTATGGGCCTAACCGAGAAATGGCGTGACGATAGGACGTTCTTGCGAAAGTGAAACACCAACGACTACGACAATGATCTGTAGTATATTACTCCGAGCGTTACCGATGTAACTCGTGCTTTTGCTGTGTTCGAAACAACAGTTATAAACTTAGGTGAAACTCGGGATTAGTTGAAGTCTGGTTGAAGACTTGGATGCGGGCCATGACCTACATAGCAGTCCTGGCATTTCCGAGGCCCTTGCGAAAACCAGCCTTCGGGACGCAATGCTCTTGTTACGGTTCAAAATGAGTTCCTAAATTAGAGCGTCCCATTTTCGGATTGGACTCTACGAAACACGAAGCGCTTTCGGGCAGGAGAAAGCACCGAGTATTCGCCAAACAAGGGCACACTCAGGGGAAGAGTTGCACAAAATGTGCCAGGCTGATGACGAGGCTGTGTATTCAGACGCTGATGGTAAGCAAGAACATGCAACTTCAATACGAGACCCGCGGGGGCCTCGTAACCTGTGGAGTAGTGCCCATCAGGTCTCTCTCTTATATGGCTCGAGACCCCAAGTCGAGAATCAAGGCCATCACTTGACCCTGAGAGAAATCCAGTTGGAACGTGCCGGGAGTCGTGAATGCGCAATCTTGGCACCAATAAAGCACGTTGCAGACTAGATGGTGTTAGCCGCCTGTCCGCTGCTACCTCACGATCGATCTACTCACATTCCAGGGAGCTGATGGAAAACCCGTCAAAAGGTCTTTCGACTCTTGCGCTTAATGCCTACCGGGACTTTGAGCTCACTGAATACACATACGTCTAGGATGGATACATGTCAAGTTACAGGTCGAGTATCCGTGGGCATATGTGTACGATGTATTGAATGCACCCTGTCTTGATACTAGATCATGGGTTCTGACAAATCGATCGTTTAACCTCATGTAACGACCCTGTGATGTCAACGAGATTCGGCGTCTTCCGTCTAATGACACGCGTTTAACGCGACGTTATTGAGTCGATCGATTCCAAACACCCTTTCCCATCCACCACATTTGTCTGTCTTTCTGAAGGTCTACGCCTCAGAAAATATGCCCGACACCGTTTACAACTGGGAAAGCCCGGACAAGTTTGAGGCGAAAGTTGACGATGTTATCGTAGCGTATGTGATGCCTGCGGTTCTTCCGATTGGGGAGCCTAATGGTTTCTGACAGACTTGTCGGTCAAGATGCGTCAACCAAGCTGGTATGCTAGCCTCTCAGCAAGAATTACTTCTTTCCCTCACAAAGACATTAGTTCCTTCGTCATATCGGAATAGGTACTGGCACCTCAGGCGAACCGCAGGACCATAATGTAAAGCGAGGTGTAAAACTCCAGGTGCGTTCTTCTCTGAGTAAGGTATTCATCCGAATGTCGCTGACGACTGGCAATTCAGGAAAACGATGATGATATTTGCCCCATACGCTTACTGAATCAACCTGGCATTGTGAAGAATCGAGTCGTCTTGGCCGTACTTCCACCCAGCCAAAAGTCTATCGTTGAAGCTCTTGAGACACTTTCGGAGTGGTTTAAAACTACGTACGTCAGCCCTTACTTTCTGTCTATATTACACTCTTTTGAGAACATTGGACCTTGATGTCGAACGCAGATACTGGAACAAATTTCCAGTCACTATGAAGATTTCGGGGTTCGTTTGGCTTGTCGACGCTGTAGGAAAGGACCCTTCTCCTAAGCTCTGGAGCGACATGGCATTTGAGGCATTGGGACGACTATGCTACAATAGTGAAGGAGCTATGGAGAAAACGGTACATCCAGTTACGCTTACATTCAGTCCGTCTAACAAATCAGGGGGAAACCATGAGGAATTCATCGAAAAAAAGTGGAAGGCGAGCTAGGGATCGTTTCCCATTTAATTGCGTTGCTAATGATTCCACAGGACAGGTCCACTGACTATAAGGTGGAACGTTGGACTGAGAACTCCGGCCACTGTCCAAAAGAGGTTTTCAACAAGGCGATTCGCCATAGAACACAACGAACCATGGAGAAACTTGATGGCAAAAATGAGAGGTATGACAAGAGTGACATAATTATTGCGTGAGTGTTCCCCTGCATCATGGCTGGTTGAAAGAGATCTTAATCTTTCATCTCGAACTAGTGTGATGGGCGCGACGGGAAGGGGAAAGACGAACGTAGGTCTCAAAAGCAAACGGACGGTCACAAATGTATGTTAATCTTCTGCTCTCAGTTAATATCGAAGATGGGACTGGCGCTGTGCCCCGATTCCAATATTGGCTCAAGCAGCATTCCTGCTCCTCATCATACGCTTGAGTCCGGCACCAAGAACTTGATCGCATACCGTGTTCTCAACCACCCCGAGCACCAAAACAAAATCGTCATTCTTGATACGCCTGGGTTCGATGACATCAAACAAAGTGACGGGGAGATTCTGAAGATGATAGCAACCTGGATGGTGAACACGTAATACCCTTTCACGTTCTAAAGGCACCCTCGGCGAATTTCTGAGCCATGCATTTTTTTTAACTCTCCTTAGGTACAAACCCAACGGAAAGACTCTACGTTCCATCATCTACGTCAACAGTGTCACGGATAAACGTGTGACGGGTAGTGCTCTCCGGAGTCTCAAGATGTTTGGGAACCTATGCGGGACTCATGCAGCAGTAAACGTACTTTTCATATCTACGATGTGGGATACTATGGAAAGGACAAGACAACTCCACGTTGCCGAAGACAGAATGGGACAGTATGTGACCAAATATTGGAAGGTAAGTCGCAAGCGTACCACCCTGTGCCTCAGTATCTCACATTCTTCGGCGGCAACCATTTTACAGGCTCTGATCGACGAGGGGGCATCCTACGATTCCTTTGATAATAGTATCCCTTCAGCGATAAAGATTTTCAACATCGCCTGTGACTCGGCAAGACAAGAAAGGATAACACGCTTGTTGGATGAGCTCGTCCGCATCAAGAAGCAGATCAACGAGACAGATGCTGTTGGGGCAGTACGCGAGAACTTAAAGACCGAGGTGAAGCAGCTCCGGAAAGACCATGCAGAGATTCGATTTTTTCTCGAGGAGAAGCGGAACAAGATCGAAGCGCTCCAGCAGGATTTGAATGCAGCGAGGCAAATCGTTCTGACCCCAGAACAAGAGGAGATGCTAAGATCCGAAGTTGAGGAAGCGTTGTCACTCCAGCGTCAGACCGAGCTAGTTGACGCAGCTTGGCGCAGGAAGGCACAAGACATTGCCGAGATGAAGTCGACAAAATTTGGTTTTGGTTCCTTGGTGAAGCTTGCTCGGGATAAGATGCCTGGCTCAACTGTAAGTGGATGTTGAATTCAACCTTGTCGGGAAGCTGACTACAGACTCACTTGATAGAGACCAGTTAGGACCCTTGGTGGTGACGACGACGTGTAAGGTCGATATGTGTAATCGGAACGACGCGATCCGATTCTCACTCTTTCTATGCTACAAATGGTTTGTTCTTCGTTTTCTTCAGTCCTGCTCGTTTGCGACTCCTCCACAACTCCTAGGATATACGATATGTATGTGGGTAGAAAGCCAAATGATATTGATTGCAGCTTTTTAAGACCATTTGCTTGACACGTCTGAATAGATGTTGTTTTACTCGGTAGTATGCTTTAGAAATCATACCCTCCTTCCATCAATTAATTCTCTCCAAGCTTCTGACCTTACAGTGATTGAGCACTCAACGGGTGTCTTATGACTATATAAGCGACCGGACAGTGAGCTCGAGTAAAGTTTACGCATATTGACGCAATAATCGATGTTGGTACTCACGTAAAAAACGATCCTCCTTGATTTCGTCATCGATCTCAATCTCCTTTCCGTACTGGTCTTTCTTCTGTCGTAGGTTAAAGCAAGCCAAGAGCGATGCAATTGTGAACCATAACTATAGTCAATAGATACATCAGAGGAGTGTCGTAGATTAATGAAAAACTACGTACAGTTGCACTCGCAAAGTGTCGACTAGGGCATGCCCTATGAACCCAGATACATAGCTGCGTTCCAAGTCAAAGGGGTTTGAATTTGAGGGTGCACCTTCGGCCAAACCCGTATGAGTGTAGCTTCAGGTCATTGAGCTGCCCGTCTGCATCCAGATAACGTCCTGGATTGAATTTCATTGGGTCAGGTAAGCTCGCTCGTCGTTGTTAAGGACCCTAGGATAAAAGAGTCAGATAAAGGTAGGTAGACGCGTCAATGGCCTCCAATTGATTGATTACTTACCAGATATTACTGAAGACCATCGTTCCTGATAAAATGACGGGGTTTAGAAGACGTACAATCAGAAATAACAGGGTGAACGTACCTCTAGGAATATGATAACCCTTGTACCAATCGTCCTCAGTCGTGCGGTGGGGACCAGCCATGGAGAGTGGGGGACAGCACCTGAGAATCTCGCAATAAATGGCATAGATATAAGGTAGGGAGGCCTTATCGTCGTGAGTCGGAAGGCGTGGTGGACAGCCGAGAACCTTGTCGATTTCAGCATGAGCTTTCGTTTGAACTTCAGGGTTTGTAGCCAGATAGTAGAAGAGACTCGTCGTTGCCGAGATGGTCTGCACGCAGCATTTGGTACAGGGTGTGTTTCAAGGTGCTTAGCTTCAGAGGGGCATTTAGTAATTAGGCTACTTACGGTGTCAGACGCTGCTGTTGATAGGCTACATCAGAGAGATGGTACGTCTAAAATTTTCAACACGTACATCCATATACTGTGTTTGCTACATTAAGCACCACGTCCTCTTCGATGTCCAAAGCACTTTGGTTGTGCTTTTTCTCCATAAATTCGCCTACGAGGCATGGGGTCGCCGTACCGTCAGCCTACATAACATCATCTTAGCATTCAAAAATTAAAGGTGGGCAGCACTTACGATACTCTTCATAAGGGCATCTAATGGAATCTTCTTCATCTCTTCCGTCGCTTCTCTGGCTCCCTTAGCGGTCCTCTGAGACCATGTCCATGGCACGTATCGCAAAATGGGAAATATATTGATGAAACTCCCACCAGGAGCTATCATCTTGTTACCCAACTCGACGCTCTTATCGGCAGCCTTGATGAGAGGGTCGTCGAGAGTTTTCGTCTCGTAGCTATACATACTCTTCACAGTTATACCGATTGACATCCTATGAAGCAAAACTGGTGAATTCCGGACACATTTATGTTTACTAGAGGAACATACAGTTTATTGTGATCCACAAACGCGTCCGGGGTATCAAGAAGCGCCAAGAGCATCTCATGAACTTTACGCGTTTGGATGGGACGGTACTTGTGGACCGCATCTACTTTGAAGTTTTGTTGGCATACCTTCCGGTGAGCTCTCCAGAAGTCGCCGTAGTTAAGCAGACCAAGGTTATATCCCCAACCAATCCTAAACAAATCAAGGGTATGAGTGCGAGGAAGCAAATGTGGCAAAAGTTGAAGGCTGATTCAGTGACGCACATATCCCGAACCGGGAAAACCGGTCTATCTGAGTAAATCCGCGCCCTATTTTCGAAGAGCTCAACCACATCCTCCACGGCGTTTAGGACTACAATCCTCTGTCCGAGGGCGTAGAGATGCATTATGCTACCTGCAATGAGTCTCATCAGCAACTCTAAAAGCCTATCAAATCGTACAAACGTACTGTTGAAGTCATTGGACCACTGCCGGTAGATTTTGGACGCGTTCTGAAAAGGGATGTCAAGAGCGTTCCCAATCAAAAAGCGAGGTTTTGGGCCTGGAGGATATGGTACTGTTGCCTTGCGAGAGGTTAAGGCGTATTTAACAACAAATCGGATGAGGATGGCCCCTAGAAGTGCTGAGAACGTTGTCGAGGGGGATATGGCCATGACTAGACGTGGGGCACTTGTTCAGTAGGCATTCAATACGAGTTACCTTCCTTCATTATAACCATGGAAGGAGGTGGCTGACGCAGTCGCGGATCCGGCGCGGATGACCTGCAATCAATGACACATTTAGAAGAGGCTGGCATCTGTGAAGGCAATTAACCCAAGACGGTGAAGTTACCTTCGGGATACGTTGATGCTCCTGAATCGATGTTCAAAGCAGAACACTTCCATCGAAGCTTCTTGGCCGGTTTGGAAGATTCTGAGTGGTGAAGCAAAGCTTGCAAAAAACCATGCGTTACGTTTTAACCCTGGACAACAAGTGTGAGGGACAAAGGGCATGCATTCATCCGCATGACTAAATTGGCTTGTAGGCGTTGGTCCTGAACCCCCAAGGAGCTTTCTTGAGGCCTTCCACGAATGTACAGGGGTCGTGTTATGCAGGAAAACTGGTTTTCACACTGCTGAGTGCTCAGAAGCCCCATGTGTTGATAGATATTGGTGATTTAACTAAGCTCAGGGGAGATGATGTGAGGACGAGCATACTCAAAAACGGGCAACCGAATGAAACATACCTGGAATTTAGGCCAGGCCGGCGAAGAAAAGGACTTAAAAGGTGATTGCAGTTTTAGTGACTAGTGACGGCTGGCGCGAAGGTTGTTGTCGCGACTACAGAGATGACGTGGTGGACTCTGGCAATGATGGATATCAGTAATATATCACTTATCGGAAAGGTAGGAACAGACAGCTCACCAGAAGGATGGATACAGCAGGTGAAATGAAGAATCAAGCAGAAAAAAAAATAAAAGAGGTGCAACCAAAAGACACGTCAAGATCCAAGGGTGGGCGTAAAAAGGACAAGTGACATTATTTATCTGGAGCAGTTACACGATTTGAATAATAGGGGATTAAAAGGGGTGAAAAAATAAGATTCAGAGTCCTACAAAGGCGTCCATGGGGCACAAGAAGAAATATCCACACACGGGTCAAAATCTAACACCCGACTCAGTCACTTCCTCACAAACCCACAAGTTTTGCCCAAACGCGTCCAAAACCCATCTCTTAACCCAAATGGGTCTTGCTCGTCCTCAAACTGAAGCCACACGTGTCCATCCCCCACAACAACTTCCAGGCGATCACCTTGCCACGCCTCACTATCATCCTTGGCCTTGAGGTTATTTGTCTGATCGTAAACGTTATCGCGAATGTGTACCTTGCGACCAAAAGGGCCTGAAGTCCCAGGATCAGCGTCAGAATCAGAATCAGGGCCACTCGTGCTGGAAGCCGAGTTATTGTTGTCGTCATCATCGATATTGTCGTCCCGGTCAGACTCTAGCACGACGTGCTGAAAGTCAGAGGATTCCGGCGGTGCGTCGTTGTTGTCAAAGTCGCAAGGATCCTGTGAGACAACATACTCCATGACTGGGTGGTCTTCGTTATCAGCTGTGAATCCTGAATCAGGTTGTTGATTGCTAGTGCCCAAACCCGACTGGTCTGCCAGACTCTCAAGACCACCAACATAAAATCCCCGTACTCCTCCTTTCTCTGAGAGCACTACAGCAGACGCTCGTAATTTATCAGACAGAGTTAGATGTGCATCGATGTTGCCAGCTGAGACACGGACAACCAAGGCTCCTCGGAAGGTATTGGGCAGAGAAAGGTGGATAGGGGACAGAGGAAGGGATAGATGACGAAGTATGGGTGCTGGGGCTGGATTATGAATTTTGGGGTTATCTGAAGACGTTGTTGCTCCACCCGGTGCAGCCGCAGAACCTGATCCAGAACCTGAACCACCAACCGAGGTTAAGTAACCATTTGCGGTTTGACTTTGGTGAAAAGATCGTGGATGCACGGGGTGAGCGTATGAGGCGCGTGTCTTGCTTGTCCTCGCACTGGGAGAACGAGCAAGTCCAGAGCCAGAGGTTGGACGTCTTGACTGGGTTTGGTTTGGTTGGGATTGGGTGCGTCGATGATTGGAGTGAGATGTTGAGGAAAGGGACTGGGTATCGTATTTTATTGAATTATTTTTGGTGAGCTCTGATGATGACATGTCAGGTTTTGGGAGAGGCATGGTCGTCGCAACAACGTGAATAGGCTGTCGGGGATGAGGAGCCACCTGTAGTACCGCGTTAGATCAAACTTAGCATTCGAAAAAATGAGAATTCAACTCACGATCCTAGCAATTAAAGGGAAAGGGTCGGTGTTCCTAACTGCTTTGAGCTTGTTCCCTTTGCGCTTTCTCATCACTGTGTCCTTCACATACAGGTCAATAAGTGTCGGCCCATTGGAAGAAGTCTTCTTGTAAGATGGAACGATATGAACATCAACATCTATGCCTCCATTCTTGACCTCTAGCACGAGGTTTTTGCGGGACTGAACGTGGGGAGTCACGCCAATATCACAGGTATCTTGCTCCACCCTCTTCTCGCTTTTAGATTTTTCCAAACGATTGAAAGGAAATGCTGCATCCCGAACTCGCGACGGAACTTTGTGGAAATCAAGGTCAAGTTCTTCCAGGGGAGGGCACGAGGAGTCAACAGCGCGAAGGAGTCCTCCAGGAATATTGAGAGTTGGATCGACGACGAATTTTCCGATGATAGATGATGATGGGGACAGAGACTTCCTCAAACCGTTGTTTAAGATCAACTGACGGGCGTCAGCACGATCGGGTGATTTGAGGGGGTTAAACACCGATTTTGAAAATAAGGGTTTCTTGGTAGGCGGAGTGGTAGTGCGGGATAAATGAACAAAGTTCGTCGCTGTGACGTTGTGTGAGGGGTTGACCATTGGTTTGGGTGCTGATGGTGGTATATTAGGACGTGGATATGTCGATACATTGTTGGCCGAAAGCGGACCATGAAGGCTGGCCTTTTTGGTAATTTTGAGTGGTTTGCAGCTGGATCGTGGTCGACTGGGTCTAGAGTTGATTGACAGTGAACGGTGTTGTTGGGGTTGGGGGACTTCTGACTCTTGCATGAGCAGGGAGTCCTGCACGTGGCTAGCCCCCTGACTGAGAGCATGTTTGATGTCGTAAAATTGTGCGGGAGCTTGGTCGGGATTTTGGTAGGCTTCTTCATCGTTACTGACAGCAGCTGGGTAAGTGACACGTTGCTGAAAGGTGAGAGTAACAGGGGCTTCCTGAGGTTGCGGGTGGTGGTGGCTGAAGATAGGTCGACGATCATGTGAAGCAGGATTGGCGTAAGCACCTGTGGAGTGATTCTGATGCAACGATAAAGCCCTCTGGGGGACGCTGTTGGAGAAGGGATCTATCTGCTCTGTGTAGCCAAATTCGTCCGTGGGGCGGATATAGTGGTCTCGTTGGAACGTGTGGGGTGTTTGGGGTGTACGTGAATGAAGTGATTGAGCTAGTCGTCTAAAGTCTCCAGCTGTCAATCTTGGTACTGGAGGCAGATTATCAAAGCGCGACACGGGTGTTGTTGGGGTTGTCATTACAGCATAATCGGGCAGGCATTGGCTATGTGTGTGCGTGTAACCGTGTATAGGACAACTGTCGGGCCTTGGTTGACTGCTGGAGCGTTTATGACCTGATGAATGTCTACGAACTGGATGAGGAGATGGAGATCTGGTTGAACATGGCCTTGAACAACGTTCTGGGTTGGGACTCGTCGCATAAATCGGATTGTCAGAGTCCAGAGTTTGGTCACGAAGATTTTCTCTTGAATGCGGAGAAATGAGCCTGAGAGTGAGGTCTTCTTCGTTTGTAGCCTGCATCAAGTAGTTGCCTATGTCTGCAAAATCGTTGTTATGGCACTCTACATTTTCTGTTGGATGAAGAGTGTTGGATTCTCGTCGGTAGGAATAGCGAGGTGGTGGTGCCACACTATGATTTGATGTAGTGTCCTCGTCCATGGCACGAACATTCGGCTCATTCCTTGAGAGGTAGTCCTCCATGTTCCTCTGCATTGTCTAACCCCCACGTCGATTAGCGCTTCTTCTTATAATATCATAAAGGAATGCCCACCAAATTATTGGGCAACCAGCGCTCAACACCACCACGGTGGCACACCTAGGAGCAAGGAGGAAAGAAAGTGGTGCGATTCCGAGGATGTCCCTCAGAGAACCACGCCGACCTTCCATCAAAATCGAAGATATGGCTGGCAAATAAGATTAACGGATGTGATCCCTGTCGATTTAATTGTACTCACAACGATAAGGGAAGACTAAATATCTTTCAAGGTTCCATAGGGCACTAGAACATGAATTGTATAGAAAACCGAAAGAAATGGCCATTGAGGGAGGAAGCGACGGGTCAAACGAAACCAAACATTATACGTGCAAACAGGCCCTGGGGTCTTGCCTCAGTTGGAATACTTGAGCAAGAGCGTGCCTAAGTGAACTCTTGTTGAAAGATTGTCTGAAAAGCGGTGATATCTAGCGGTGAATGCCTTTCAAGATGCAGGGTCTAGGCGACCAAGGTTTTCGTTCCGCGATTAAATAACAACCCAGACTGAGGAGGGACCATTACCAAAGTTGGCCGTTAGATTAATACAGAGAAATTGACCGGAAATTTATGAGAAGACAGGATAGCAATGACAATATCCGCGACTCCATCCGCCGCCAACATTATGCCACACCAATAAGACTCCCGTCAATTCACCTGTATACATCCTTGAAAATATTATTCATTAGTAAATCACCGTATTCACGAATAATCATCGACGTACTTATAATTTTCAAAATATCGGCTGCTTCGTCAATAAGTGGTGTCAGGATGCTTTAGACGCTATATCCACATGTAGATGGAATCAAGGCCTCGTCGGTGCTTTCATGGGCTTCAATGGATATATGTCCGCAAAATATATACGGCCTATCCATTCTGAACGAGCACAAAGTACAACCTCCACCAGTCTATGGTGGCTGGTTGAGTCGACCATGGTGGTATGTTCAGATTTGTAGCCCCTTGTTCGGAAATTGTTACATACCGGGTTTTCCCGTGCGGCTGTGACACGCCCCTATTTCGGCGAAGCACACCACTTAGCGCTAACCACCATCATCATCCGACGGCAATGGCTCGTTTCGCCGATAATCCCTCTCGAAATCCCATATGAAGCAGAGGAGCTACTTTTTCCCATAAAAATATGTTTCAATGGCACATCACTCTATGTTCAACGACAAATTTATCAGCCCAGGCTTGCCGCGATATTCGATTTGGAAGACATCGCTCGGTGATCTGTCAAGCCAGTATCAGCAGAACTTGAGCGAATATTCCGGTTCGGAGTAATTTATGTATACCTTTTTGTCTAATTAAAGGTCCAAAGACGCAACTTTATTAGAAATAGCCTGCCCAAGTGCCCTCCTCGTGGGCTCACACTAATATTAGGACCACTCATTGGAGTATTAACGCGAGTCGATACGTATAGGTAGTAATCTAGGAACAGAATCGATATCACGTTCTCTTTCATTACATTGAAGGGTATGAAATGTTATCTCTGGTGAGTAATGCACCTTCACCTCGCATACCCCTTCCACAATTGCACATCACCTTTACAGGTCGAAGGCCGAAATTAGCGTCTCACATCAAAAGCTTTCCGGCCCATCGAGCAGTGGAACGGCACGTTTTGGATGGTGAACGGAATTACATGTCATGGTTTGCTATCTCTGCGTTCCAAGGTCTCAAGTTATATTAACACCGTTATAGATGATTACCACTGACACCTGCATATTCACCACCCCCACGTTCATGGCCGTCATGATAGAGAGGTCCGTCTTGGCTGTCTATGTTCCCTGCTTCTTTGCTCACCGGAGTCTCAGGTGTGATGAAGTTGTCACGGAGGGTGGCGATTACTATCGATCTCCCTAAGGTATATGTCAGCGACATGAAGTACATTCAATACAATCCATAGGCAGATTCTTGTCTATTTTTACACACGAACCGTCAACAAAGGTCCGATTCGAGTTTCTCAAGGACTGGAACCCGTCCTTCATTTTGAAACGAGCCCCATACCCCATTCTTTGCGAACGGATTTCACATAAATAGCTCCATATACGTTCGATCCTCCAGGGCACCCAGCCGTTCTCCCATTTCCCCAGAATGACTGCCTTTATCCGCACTGCAGCAACTCTTCTCGCTGTTGTCTCTACAGTAAGCGTCAATAGCTTTCCCAGTGTGCTTCTCCCTCATTGATATACCTAGGCTCTTGCACTGCCTTCCTCCGAGTTAGCTGCGCGTCAGTCTGGTGCCACAATCAAGCAGACCGTGGGCACCTGGCAATTCAAGGGTTGCTTTAAGTCAGTTCATAAATTCGCTGATTTAACTTCTCCGTATACTCATTTCTCCGATATATAGGGACTTTGGGCCTCGTATACTTACCTATCGATTCGACGTTCCGGCAGGCAACAACGCTGAACGTTGCACCACCCTTTGCGCGAACCAGGGTTATGGCCTCGCTGGTCTCGAATATGGCTCCGAGTGCTGTAAGATCTCTGGCCGTATATGTTGAGTATGTTGTCTCATTTTTTCTAATTTCGTTATCAACAGGGTGCGACAACTACATGCCATACATGGACACCATTTTAATGCCAGACGGCGACTGCAACTTTGTCTGCCCCGGAGATAGCACCGAACTCTGTGGCGCTGCTAACCGCCTGGTTCTCTATCAAAATAGCGCTGGCACTCCTCCCAGCACCTCCAACTGCATTACTTGGCGCGGAGACTGGTACAACAACATCCTCGAAGCTGTGCCTAAAACAGGTGGAGGAAGCGCAACGAAGCTTTATGCGATTCCAACCAACCCGTTCACTGATCCGATCTATTATACAATTATCTCTGTACGTCCAACTTTAATCCTTCTATTTCTCTTCGCGTATTACTGAGCTTGTGGGATAGACTTGTCCAGCTGGTTGCGTCTACACCGATTATTACAACTTTGGTTTGATTAACAATATCCTCACAAGCTATAACTCGAAACCTATCGCTCCAAACGTCGGGGACTCCCAATCGTTCATCTTCCAATGGCCGCAGATCAACACTGGATACAATGGGTACTGCTTCAAGGTGCTTAACATCTCGCACTAATTCACACTTTCGATGCTAATCACGCCTTCGTAGCCAAACCCTAACTCTCCTAAAGGTCCATTTATCGGATATCCTCTTCTCTCTGCCTCGGGAAATACCGATAAGTGGGCACTTTGTACAAACACGACCGCGTCCAACAGGCTCGACATCGTGTATTCTCCCGTCGCGAACCACGCTCATTACATCAAGAACAACTGCGTGGATGTAAACATCCAGGTTGCCCCGTATGCTTGAACGGGAATTGCGGTTTGTATAGTGACAGTGACACGAACAGTGGGTTTATCGATTGCCTTAGCTAGCTGTGGGACCTTGTGGACAATATGTTGCTTATAATGATAGGACTTTCAAGGTATATAGTGGTGTATGGGGTGCCGATGTAAAAAGACTGGGTTTATATTGTGACATCCGTGAAGCCTGGATCCTGAAAGCAATAGGATATCTTGGGAATGCGTTAATAGGGAGCGGCGTATTGGCGCCGGTGAAGCTACCCATCAAAGCAAGTCTTTAGCTTCGAGAATCACTACCATCCAATTTCGCACTGTTAACCCTAAATAAGCTGTTTTCACTCGTCCCAAAAGAACTCGTAATGTCTTTTCTCCTTTGCTTTGGTAGTAGTTTACTATTTAATGTACTACGGAGCGTCATAAACCACACCCGGGTTTGAGGCAGGCAACCCCCCCGAAACATCTCTCCGCCCAAAAATATGACCGTACTGTGGTGGCAGCACTAGTAATTCTCTACCTTGCTCTTCTTGATGCGGATTCAATGGTCCTAGGTCCATTTCTCGCCTTGTAACTCCTAGAACTTCAGGAGACGATCTGTCTCCAGTAATGACAGATCCTAAGAACAACTCCGGCGACTCAGAGCATTGAAGCAGGTCCGATATTTGTGAATCAGAATGTGGTACAATGTCAATGAAGCCCCCAGCGGAAACGTAGCCTTTTTGTGGAGGGACCGAGCAGTCTCCATACCTCAGAGAGATAGGGCGTGCGGCTGTGTAAGGTCGTGCTCGTGATATTGGCCCGCGTTCCTCTTTCACAACGCTGTCGCCTGCTCCTGGGTTCAATTTTCTACGTAGAAGGCGGATGTAGGCCAGGAGGGCGATAAACGCAATCAACGCCACGAATCCTAGTACTCCCCCGATAATTGGACCAATAGGAGGCTTCGGGATACTTGACGGGTTGGCAGAAAAAGAGGGCACGGTGCTACTGTCGACGAGATTCCCATTGAGTGTGCTTGTACCAGAAGTTGGTTGGGTGTTATAGCTAAAATCCGTAGGGATAGAGTTGGAGCTGGGTGGGGTGCCAATGCTGAGTTGGTGTGTGCCATTTGAACTCGACAATGCGCTGGGCGCATGGGGGTCTCCTGAGGTAACGGAGGGAGAAGTGATAGATCCAGGGTTGGCAGGTGAAGCGGAATTGGATGACTGAATTAAGGTGCTGCTAGACAAGGAAGTGCTGGACATCGGAGGGGCCGCTCCTACATTTGGGCTCCCAAGCTCCAGGACAATACAGTCGACCGTTATTTGAGAAGAACCAACTGGTGTTCCTCGCTCGTCGTACAAGTTACGAATGGTTATTCGGTGCTTAGAAGCGGTATCAAATGTCTGACTAAAAAGTAAAACCTTGCGAAAGATATTCATTGAGCCTCTTACACTGGTCGGAACTGAATAAAAGACAGGGAATGCTTACCGGTGGATCGTGAGCCGTGTCAGTCATACTTAGGGCGTCAATGACGGTCCAGCGGGGTTGAGCAGTATCACAGTCTATGCATATTTGATAGAGCCCTCCATGCGATCGGCGCATTCCGTAGTAGTAGAATGCAATAACAGGTACTACGACAATCAAAAATTGTCAGAACTGTACGAGGAAGGGTCAGAATTGAGGTCTGAGTGCTTACCAGGAAATGTCTGAGGCCAGAGAGTGGCTCAGTAGTTAGCACGGCGTTTAGAATTTAAATTGTTGCAATACTTACAAACGCCATGTTCGCGTTTGGATCGTCGCTGAATTTCAAGGTTCCGTTTTGTTGAAGGCTGGAAGCATTCCACATAGCGTTCTTCCATAATCCATTGTACTCCAAGCGGCTGTCTTTGTCATCGAAAGTCATATTGCGACTTGCCATTTCAGTGTGATGGCCCAAAAATATGCGTACGACTGTCTGGGTCTTTAGTGGTCTACCACTGACGACTATGGGGGAGGAGGAAGCAAGGGATAACTACAACCTCAGGCCTCACTGTCTGGCTATTCAGTTGTTTTTCAATTCTCACCAGACATACATAAAGGCAGCAAACCTGTACGCCTACACATGTGCGAAGATCAAAAAGACCAAGAAACCACAACCGGAATTGAGGGGTTGGTGGCTAGGTATCGAAATCTTCACTTTTTGATCAAATAAGATCTGAGATCTGTTGCACAGGTAGGGTTAATGGGTATTAGCGCCCATACCGAAATTTTAGTGCTTATCTTGCTGGTCATCTGCAGTTTACTAAGTGGTCCACGTAATGCGGCTACATATGTCCTGTGCGATCGGTCGAAACTGAGGAGGTCGCTTGGTTGAGCTGTTCGATGTCCACTACCAACAAAGTTCGCTCAGTATGGCTGTATATGCTTCGCTACTTCAATTTATGTAATGACATCACTTCATTGTAGGCCAGCTGTCAGAATCCTCATCATGACCATAGTATAACCAAGAGTTTGGTCCTGATGAATCTGTTGGGGATGTTTTGATCTATACCGAACAACTGGGAAAGCGAAATCTAGTGTCAGGAGAATCAGACCCATCGGTCAAGCCATCGATATCAAGAATGTGTTGGCACCAGTGTTGGGCCAGTCGTCGACTGCAGTCTAGAGTCCGCTCGTTGACTGATGATGACTAAAACCGACTGTGCCCATAAAAGGGAAGTCAGTCGTCGACTATGCTTACAAATGCTGGACTATCACAGACTGTCACACGGACCCAGTTATCAAAGGTGATGCTGGATGACATGTAGTACACATCAAAATGCCGGAAGTATCGTAGGGGTAGGTAGTTCTTAGAAGAAGTATACTATAATATACACCAATGGGATTTACCTCTCGATTACTGAAGGGTCCCCGTTCCGAGATTATTGCTAAGATTCCGTAGAAACTCCTCAAGTACTATATATGAGTCGAGATTATAAAATCTTCAAACACCTTCGAGCATTCCTCGTACACCAATAGACCACATCCCCACTCATGTCCAACGCTAGGCATTGGGCTAGAGAGTACTTTACCGATCATCCATCATATAACCGCGGCCGTACTAATGAGCGACCCCCAGAGGTTTGGGCAAACAAGTACCAAGACAAGATTCGAGTGATCTGTACACTCTGTCTTCAGGATGCCATTGGAGCTATTGCTACAAACGAGGAAGAGAGGGTGAGCAGTGGGGAGAACCTCATACCTCGTTCTAACAGCGACATTAAACTGTCCCGTAAGTCGTGTTTGAATTGTGATGTGAGCAACACGGTACTTACATTACCTGATCCTTCAGTTTTTAATGCCCCACCAGAGTCGGAGCACATTTGGATCGAAGCGCGAGGCTCGACAATGATCACCCATTTAATTCATGCGTGCAGGCTTCAGCCACGGGACGTTGTGGCTCGTGTCGTGGCTCGTGCTACTCATGAACATCCCGAAGGAAATACTTCGAAACGAGCTTCTTCACTACAACACGCCACATCGAGCGCCCACCACCAAACCCGACAGTTTATCCAAACTCCAAGCAATGAAATCGTCTCCCCACAGCCCTGCTGTCATTACAAAAGTCACCAAGTTCCTCCAGTAATTGCACAATGGGGCTACCAGGTCGAGCGACCAAACCCGATGGCTTACAGTAACACACACCCTTATCACCAACCAGCGAGCTTCGAAAATCGGCCAGGGAGTGCGATGGGACACCCGGACTTCGATGCTCCATACCAGAACAATCGATATTCGGGCTTGGATCAATTTTCTGGTACACAACCCTCACCCAGCAGTTCGTTGTTCCCCCATCCACCCCATCTTGATCCTCGATTGGCATACTCAGTATCACCAGCTCCAAGTCATCTTTCGGGGGAATCCAGCGTTAGTGGAAGGCCTACAAAGCTGTTGAGATCCGCTTCAGGTATTAAACGACCTGCCTCAACAGCTTTCAACGACTACGAGAGGCACGAGAGGCCCTGGGATGTGCACAGGCAGAAGCTGTTCGAAGAGAAACTCATCTGCGTTATCGCATCAGCCAACCTTCCCTTCAACTTCGTTACGAACCCCGAGTTTCTCTCTTTTTGTGCCGAGTTCATCCCACAAGCCCGCATTCCATCCAGAAAATCACTCACCCTAACAGTTATGCCGCGATTTCTGCATCAAGTACAGACTTCGAATCGAGAAACCGCTCGAGGCCAGCAGGCAACGGTACAATGTGATGGTTGGACGGGCGGGGACAATCACCATTTGGTTGCCTTCATGGCCACAACAGCAACAAAAGTATGTAAATTTATGATTTTATCTGCTGGTATGAGCTCGAATCTAATTTCTGGGTTTGTTTCACTGTAGGTGTACACTGTCAAAGTTTATGATACAACCATTGAGCGAAAAACTGCAGAGAACCTTCTGGTGCAGATGCGTGAAGTGCTGAAAACTCTCGAGAGGGACTGGGAAGTGAAGGCCACTGCTTTTACCTCGGATGCATCAGGAGAGTCGCGAAAGGCTTGAAGGCTTCTCCGCGAAGAACGACCTGATCTGGTTACGCCAGATTGCTATGCGCACCAAGTGAGCTATCCATTTTCCAGACATCTCATATCTAATTATTCTACATTTACTGCTCCATAGATTAACCTAATTGTTGGGGACTACTTCAAGACAAATGAAGTCGATTTTCTGCGCTATGCAACAAAGGCAAACGAGCTCATAACATGGATACGCTCCAAAACAGCACTAATTGGCCTCATCAAGAAGTATCGAGAGAGCCGTAACAAACAACTGCTGTCTGTCATTCGGCCAGTGCCAACACGCTGGACTGCATTCTTCCTTGCATATCGATGCCTGCTTGAGCTTCGGCCCACCCTATTGGACATCTTTCAAGACCAGCGCAACGACAATCCCGAGATTGCTGCACTTATACCCCGAGATCGAGCAGGCCGAGAGAAGGCAGAGGCCATGATCAAACTGATGGATGATGCTCTATTTTGGCATGCGCTTGCACGGTGTGTCCTAATTATATCAACTTGAATTAATCTGTGCCGCACATCTAATAATCTGCATGTAGAATCAAAAGCCATCTCTCACCTTTGGCAATTGCTGCTAATATTACTCAATTAGCTCATTGCCGACTCGACAAGGTTTTGCTCACTTTCGCGGCTCTATACATCACTTATCTCTCTTTATCTGATGCAGAGGATCGTGAAGTCAAGGCTTCGCTTCTTGAAAGCATTGAGAGAAGGTGGGATCAGTCGGATCAGGAGGTGTTCATTGCTGCGGTGATAATCAATCCATTCCTTCGAACATCACCTTTTAAAAAGGATGCAACACTAATTAGCACTGGTGCAGTTTATCAGCTATTCAGCAACCTTTGGAAGCGTTTCTACAACGAAGATCCCCCTGAATCTTTGTATGAGGAGACAGGTGACTATTTGAGAGGTACAGGGTGCTTTAGTACACTCGATTCAGTCATCACCGCCTTCAAGAATCGTGCAAAAGCCAAAGTATGTGCCCTCACAATTTATGTCTTCTTAAAACATTATTCATTAACTTTACTATTCTACCTCTCTAGGAGGAGACTCCATCTCCTCTAGATCTCTATAGTGATATCACAATTCCTAATCAACCCCCGTGTCCATTAATCAAGCTTGCACTTCACCTTCTTTACATCTGCCCCAACTCTGCATCTTGCGAGCGACTATTCAGCACATTCGGCTTAATCCTGACGAAACTTCGGACACGATTAGATAGCCAGCGAGTTGTCGGCCTCGCAGAATGTAAACTCCACCTTCGAGATCAGTCCCTGTCCATGGAAACCAGGAAAAATCTCCGTCGGCGAGTCTTCGGAGCACCGGCAGAGCTTCAAGCACAGCAAAATCAAGCCACCAGCACAGCCCCGCCAATGGAGACAGATCAAACCAACGCCACCGGCACCCAGCTACAGTCCAATTCTCGAAGCACTGAACTCTCTTCAGAACTGGCTGAATCATCAGCCAGCACATTCGCACCCCCCTCTGTCTCTGCAGCGCTTCGAAATCTCACTGCTAAGCACATAGCTTTACTTGCTGATCATGATGCCGCCGCAAATATGTTTGAAGACTCGGAGTCTCCTCGTTTTAGGGCTTCGTCATCAGGCGGCTCTTACAAAAAACGCACAATGTCAGACCTCTTTGACTTCACGTCTAATTCGTGGGTCAGCTTTCAACAAGCCAGTGCATTGGGGTGCGTCGAAGATGAAATGAAATTGTATGAGCTATTAGATTTGGATGCTGATGGGGAGTTTGACTATGATCTCAACGACTCTATGGACAGTATTTTAACCGTATAGATGAATTGATGTATTATTGACTCGTTCTCGTAGATAGAATACACATTAACTGGATTTTTGACTGTTATCTATATTACTGATGAGAGACAGACTGAAATCGCTGTTCGTGTGAATTATTTTTGGTAGATGGGAAGCTTAGTCATAGTCCATCAAAGTCGACCAGACTATAATCGACTGATTCGTCTTAGCTTCCGACTATTTCGTCTAAGTCAACGACTGGCACAACACTGGTACAGACTCTCACTTTGGCCAAATTTGATCCCCTGACGGTGGGCGCAATTCGAAGACATGACGGATAGTGTTCCCACTGCGTACAGCCTATGCCAATCACAATAAGAAATACAACAGAGCTAAATGTGAAAGTGAGCTCACCATAGAATGAAAAGCAGATTCAGATCCTTCAACTACAACCTCCGACGCCCGTTTGAGAGAACCGAACAAAATGATCTAAAGTTCATTGTTGGTGCTGGTATCATTCAAATTTCAAGCGAACATCGACCGTCGGAAGTTCCAAACTACTGAGAGTGACATTCATACAATGGTCTTCCGTGCCCCTGAAAACTTCGGGGCAAAGACATGAGGGCTGGACCCTGGGTTAACGAATAGAGGCATTAAACGGGCGAACAACTGCGACGATGCAGACCTGCCTGCTAAAAACATTCCAGTACAAATGAAAGGCAGGTGAGAAAATGCACGACTATCCATGATTCAGAAAATTATCGGCAGCTGGAACCTGATTGACTGGCCTCTTTGACTCTGCAATGACATAATCACGACCTGCTTCAACATTACCGCCCAAAACATTGTCTCAAATAACACATGAAACTTTTCACTGATAAAACAACATCTACTATAATTGCTCAAAATAGCAGGCTTGCCATGCATAACATGGCCTTAATGAGTTTATCTTCTTCTAATTACAGCTAATTGCAGAACGATAGGCTACCCTAGACAGATTCACACCTTTGACCCACGTTGATGGCCGTCGCTTCAACTGTGTACATCTCTTGATGTTCCACGCCAAATCAGACGAAAATACAAGTATGATGTTTACCGACGAGCGCAGGATATTTCCGTTCTGATTAAATCACGAAAAGCACAGCTTAGCCACAGCAATGGACCCCACAAGACTCAAGCCCAACTGGGAACAGGCTCCCAACCACCTCGCTCATTGACACCACAGTGACCCTCTTCCCCGGTTCCAGCTCCACCATCGCATGCGACCAATCGGATATGTTATCCACATCCTCTGTGTTTGAATATTCTTGGGAAAAACATCAGAGCAAAACACAAAGATGAACAGATGAAGATGAGTATCACTGTTTGATTCATAGCTCTCTTTCTTGACTTCCTCTATGTTATCGTCGCTGAATTTGACTAGTGCCAACCAGTGTTGTGCCAGTTGTTGACTTAGACGAAATAGTCGGAAGCTAAGACGAATCAGTCGATTATAGTCTGGTCGACTTTGATGGACTATGACTAAGCTTCCCATCTACCAAAAATAATTCACACGAACAGCGATTTCAGTCTGTCTCTCATCAGTAATATAGATAACAGTCAAAAATCCAGTTAATGTGTATTCTATCTACGAGAACGAGTCAATAATACATCAATTCATCTATACGGTTAAAATACTGTCCATAGAGTCGTTGAGATCATAGTCAAACTCCCCATCAGCATCCAAATCTAATAGCTCATACAATTTCATTTCATCTTCGACGCACCCCAATGCACTGGCTTGTTGAAAGCTGACCCACGAATTAGACGTGAAGTCAAAGAGGTCTGACATTGTGCGTTTTTTGTAAGAGCCGCCTGATGACGAAGCCCTAAAACGAGGAGACTCCGAGTCTTCAAACATATTTGCGGCGGCATCATGATCAGCAAGTAAAGCTATGTGCTTAGCAGTGAGATTTCGAAGCGCTGCAGAGACAGAGGGGGGTGCGAATGTGCTGGCTGATGATTCAGCCAGTTCTGAAGAGAGTTCAGTGCTTCGAGAATTGGACTGTAGCTGGGTGCCGGTGGCGTTGGTTTGATCTGTCTCCATTGGCGGGGCTGTGCTGGTGGCTTGATTTTGCTGTGCTTGAAGCTCTGCCGGTGCTCCGAAGACTCGCCGACGGAGATTTTTCCTGGTTTCCATGGACAGGGACTGATCTCGAAGGTGGAGTTTACATTCTGCGAGGCCGACAACTCGCTGGCTATCTAATCGTGTCCGAAGTTTCGTCAGGATTAAGCCGAATGTGCTGAATAGTCGCTCGCAAGATGCAGAGTTGGGGCAGATGTAAAGAAGGTGAAGTGCAAGCTTGATTAATGGACACGGGGGTTGATTAGGAATTGTGATATCACTATAGAGATCTAGAGGAGATGGAGTCTCCTCCTAGAGAGGTAGAATAGTAAAGTTAATGAATAATGTTTTAAGAAGACATAAATTGTGAGGGCACATACTTTGGCTTTTGCACGATTCTTGAAGGCGGTGATGACTGAATCGAGTGTACTAAAGCACCCTGTACCTCTCAAATAGTCACCTGTCTCCTCATACAAAGATTCAGGGGGATCTTCGTTGTAGAAACGCTTCCAAAGGTTGCTGAATAGCTGATAAACTGCACCAGTGCTAATTAGTGTTGCATCCTTTTTAAAAGGTGATGTTCGAAGGAATGGATTGATTATCACCGCAGCAATGAACACCTCCTGATCCGACTGATCCCACCTTCTCTCAATGCTTTCAAGAAGCGAAGCCTTGACTTCACGATCCTCTGCATCAGATAAAGAGAGATAAGTGATGTATAGAGCCGCGAAAGTGAGCAAAACCTTGTCGAGTCGGCAATGAGCTAATTGAGTAATATTAGCAGCAATTGCCAAAGGTGAGAGATGGCTTTTGATTCTACATGCAGATTATTAGATGTGCGGCACAGATTAATTCAAGTTGATATAATTAGGACACACCGTGCAAGCGCATGCCAAAATAGAGCATCATCCATCAGTTTGATCATGGCCTCTGCCTTCTCTCGGCCTGCTCGATCTCGGGGTATAAGTGCAGCAATCTCGGGATTGTCGTTGCGCTGGTCTTGAAAGATGTCCAATAGGGTGGGCCGAAGCTCAAGCAGGCATCGATATGCAAGGAAGAATGCAGTCCAGCGTGTTGGCACTGGCCGAATGACAGACAGCAGTTGTTTGTTACGGCTCTCTCGATACTTCTTGATGAGGCCAATTAGTGCTGTTTTGGAGCGTATCCATGTTATGAGCTCGTTTGCCTTTGTTGCATAGCGCAGAAAATCGACTTCATTTGTCTTGAAGTAGTCCCCAACAATTAGGTTAATCTATGGAGCAGTAAATGTAGAATAATTAGATATGAGATGTCTGGAAAATGGATAGCTCACTTGGTGCGCATAGCAATCTGGCGTAACCAGATCAGGTCGTTCTTCGCGGAGAAGCCTTCAAGCCTTTCGCGACTCTCCTGATGCATCCGAGGTAAAAGCAGTGGCCTTCACTTCCCAGTCCCTCTCGAGAGTTTTCAGCACTTCACGCATCTGCACCAGAAGGTTCTCTGCAGTTTTTCGCTCAATGGTTGTATCATAAACTTTGACAGTGTACACCTACAGTGAAACAAACCCAGAAATTAGATTCGAGCTCATACCAGCAGATAAAATCATAAATTTACATACTTTTGTTGCTGTTGTGGCCATGAAGGCAACCAAATGGTGATTGTCCCCGCCCGTCCAACCATCACATTGTACCGTTGCCTGCTGGCCTCGAGCGGTTTCTCGATTCGAAGTCTGTACTTGATGCAGAAATCGCGGCATAACTGTTAGGGTGAGTGATTTTCTGGATGGAATGCGGGCTTGTGGGATGAACTCGGCACAAAAAGAGAGAAACTCGGGGTTCGTAACGAAGTTGAAGGGAAGGTTGGCTGATGCGATAACGCAGATGAGTTTCTCTTCGAACAGCTTCTGCCTGTGCACATCCCAGGGCCTCTCGTGCCTCTCGTAGTCGTTGAAAGCTGTTGAGGCAGGTCGTTTAATACCTGAAGCGGATCTCAACAGCTTTGTAGGCCTTCCACTAACGCTGGATTCCCCCGAAAGATGACTTGGAGCTGGTGATACTGAGTATGCCAATCGAGGATCAAGATGGGGTGGATGGGGGAACAACGAACTGCTGGGTGAGGGTTGTGTACCAGAAAATTGATCCAAGCCCGAATATCGATTGTTCTGGTATGGAGCATCGAAGTCCGGGTGTCCCATCGCACTCCCTGGCCGATTTTCGAAGCTCGCTGGTTGGTGATAAGGGTGTGTGTTACTGTAAGCCATCGGGTTTGGTCGCTCGACCTGGTAGCCCCATTGTGCAATTACTGGAGGAACTTGGTGACTTTTGTAATGACAGCAGGGCTGTGGGGAGACGATTTCATTGCTTGGAGTTTGGATAAACTGTCGGGTTTGGTGGTGGGCGCTCGATGTGGCGTGTTGTAGTGAAGAAGCTCGTTTCGAAGTATTTCCTTCGGGATGTTCATGAGTAGCACGAGCCACGACACGAGCCACAACGTCCCGTGGCTGAAGCCTGCACGCATGAATTAAATGGGTGATCATTGTCGAGCCTCGCGCTTCGATCCAAATGTGCTCCGACTCTGGTGGGGCATTAAAAACTGAAGGATCAGGTAATGTAAGTACCGTGTTGCTCACATCACAATTCAAACACGACTTACGGGACAGTTTAATGTCGCTGTTAGAACGAGGTATGAGGTTCTCCCCACTGCTCACCCTCTCTTCCTCGTTTGTAGCAATAGCTCCAATGGCATCCTGAAGACAGAGTGTACAGATCACTCGAATCTTGTCTTGGTACTTGTTTGCCCAAACCTCTGGGGGTCGCTCATTAGTACGGCCGCGGTTATATGATGGATGATCGGTAAAGTACTCTCTAGCCCAATGCCTAGCGTTGGACATGAGTGGGGATGTGGTCTATTGGTGTACGAGGAATGCTCGAAGGTGTTTGAAGATTTTATAATCTCGACTCATATATAGTACTTGAGGAGTTTCTACGGAATCTTAGCAATAATCTCGGAACGGGGACCCTTCAGTAATCGAGAGGTAAATCCCATTGGTGTATATTATAGTATACTTCTTCTAAGAACTACCTACCCCTACGATACTTCCGGCATTTTGATGTGTACTACATGTCATCCAGCATCACCTTTGATAACTGGGTCCGTGTGACAGTCTGTGATAGTCCAGCATTTGTAAGCATAGTCGACGACTGACTTCCCTTTTATGGGCACAGTCGGTTTTAGTCATCATCAGTCAACGAGCGGACTCTAGACTGCAGTCGACGACTGGCCCAACACTGGTCTGTACAGCAACGAGAATACGGCTGTATTCTTCTGTATTCTCGTCGTCTGTATTCTCGAGTGTCTCGGAAGCGAATAGCCTTCACTATTCGGCTCGCCCTATCATATGCGTGTGTGTGATGGGTGCTTCGAATCGTCCAAGGTTGTGAAAAGGAAGCTATATGGGCCTGAGGTTCATCAGTGTACCCTTAAGATTGGATCACCCTTTAGCTCCCAGATTTCATATCTGAGCTGCAGTTTAGTTTGGTTTCATCGCAGCTTCAAAACCAACAAGAAATCACCAGCCGTGCACATGAAGTCTGGTTTGAGTTTCTTCTTCTCCCAGTCTTTCTCATTGCCACCCATCGTTGGCTGATGTACACAGCTGTCTTCGTCGTCGTCCTTTGACTCTGTAAGCTGTACCCTTATCTTTCCTGCCCGTAGTACCTTAGCTTTGCCATTATCAATGTCCACTTTATACTCAGTCGCCCATTTCGAATGCCTCGTAGCTGATCCCAAAGTGGCACTGTCGTCAACCTGAGCCCCGTATCAGGTGTCTCAGTATCAGTTTTCCAGCCCCAGTTCTCTATTTTTGTATATAATTGCACTAGCCAAGTCGCACATCATAAACTCGAAGCAAAACAGCGGAGAGAGATTGGACACGCTCAGGCGCTAACACGAGGTGGTGACAATTTATTGCCCACAAATCCTTGTCAGAATCTCCTGGCTGCACACATTTAATCCTTAAAATGTGAAATTAAGTCAAAAACATATTTCTGCACTACATTCCAAGATGAACATACAGTACATCGGTAACATTGGATGAAGTAAAAGTGAATTCTTTCGCAATAAATAGGGGCGTGAGACTCCATCAGAGGGGGTGCAATTGGGTGCCAACACGCAGCCAAAGAATCAAAGTGTGAACCGACCGAAATCCAACTATGCGGTTCTGGTCAACGGTACACATACATATTTATTTATTAGCGCCAACCACCACCTGATTCACAGTCAACCCGATTGATTGCGGGTATTCAAGGGAGTAATAATTTATCCGAAAGGTAGTCCTGTCCAAGCCATGTTGGCTGATAACTATCTGCTAGACTCGATGTGACTAGTGGCCTCTCCCAAAGGAGGGAGGTAGCGTGGAGACCAAAACTTCTGTGCAGTAGTAGTTTGAGTCTACCTAGACAAAAACAGCATGAGCAATTGGAGCATATCCACATGGTAACGATATGTATCACATAGATTCGGCCAATTCTTTTTTTTTTTTTTTTTTTTTTTTGTATATTACTCCCCTATAGTGGCATAGCCATATGTGGGGGTTTGTTCAGCTGTGTACATACGTACACTTTACTATCTAGTGTATTCTAATTGTCTATGTTATCTCCTGGGCTACGTTTGGACCCTCTCAGGTCCGGGTATTGGTATTAGCTACAAAAGAATTGGGAGTGGTAGGATATAGGATTAAGTTGTGGGATTAGTGGATAATTATGTGGGGTTAAATGGATTATATGATTTTAAGTTTGGGTCAATCCTGCTGAGTAGGTCCTCCTGGGCGTATAGCGATCCATTCACGTTTTGCTGCCATATCTTGAATTGGGGTCGGGTTGTTAAATTCATGAGTTAGGTCTGCGGTATGGTTGGTTATCTCCCTTCTTGTTGCTCTTGTTGTTACCTCGCTGGTCGATGATATCCGTGATCTTCGTTTGGCGAAATTTCGCTGGCTTCGTGCTTTTTGTTGGTGCAATGAGATTACTCTCCATATCTAGTTCCTGTATGTCGCTAGCCCAATCGGGTGGTACCCTGCCTAAATCCATTTCTCCCCGGAATTCATCTTGGGAATTCTCCTGGAATTCTTGTGCGCTCGACTGCTCCAGTGTTGCAGTTATGGCTCTCGGCTCTTCTCCTTCTTCCTCCCACTCCTCCTCTCTCCCTCCTCTCTCCCCTCTCTTCTCCCCTAGGTCTCCTTCCGCACCTCGTCTCTCCCCCTCCCTCTCCATTAAAAATTCCTCCTTATAGGTCAGGTGCGTGTTTGGGTCTTCTGTCGCAAACAATCGTCGGTTGTTGCATGGATACTCCTCGCCTAATCTCTTCACTTCCGCAATGTACCAAGGGCACTTCCTGTCATCCCTTGGGCCGTGTCCTTTGCCACCACAATTCCTGCACTGGTAGGTGAATTCCGCCGTATTCCTGCAGCTACGGAAGTTATGACCCTCTCCGCCACATTTCGAACAGCACATTGGGTTGGAGCATTTTCCTGCGTAGTGTCCTGGTGCTTGGCAATTGTTGCATACTTCTGGTTCCACCACTTTCTTCCTCACTGTGAGACCTTCTTCCACTATCATTATCCCCTCCTCAAGTAGCTTGTTGGCTTCTTCTGCTGATCTCATCGCCACTAAAAGTGTTGCAGTCTTCTGCCAGCTGGTTCTATTGGTCGTCTTCTTGAAGTATGTAGTACTTGCAATTGAATTCTTCTCTAGGTTGTTGAGTTCCTCTAGCTCCCTGATAGCTTCCTCATCGTCTGGATTGAACTCGATTGGGACAAAGTCCACTATGACCTTGACTGTTTTTTCCTTCATTACTGCCGTCCCTCCCATCTTCTCCAAGAGCGCAGTTTTCCCTTCAGTCTTAATCCAAAGAGCTCCCTCCTGCGTGTTTATTAACATCTTCATCCCCCCGTTCCTCACCCTCTTCGCTGCAATAAACCC
This sequence comes from Panaeolus papilionaceus, assembly GCA_015501605.1. Classification (NCBI taxonomy): domain Eukaryota; kingdom Fungi; phylum Basidiomycota; class Agaricomycetes; order Agaricales; genus Panaeolus; species Panaeolus papilionaceus. Next base: position 1,194,739 of record JADNRZ010000014.1, read on the forward strand.
TGTCCCTTCTGGAATTACCCGTCCTTCGTCCTTCATCAAGCTCAAGGCTGTGTTGGCTTTCTTCACTGAGGTCTCTTCGTCCAATCCATTGAATGGGTCATGTTGTACTCCGTATGTCCTGTCGAAATAAAGAGTCCTTCTGTCTTCTTCACTCAGCGCTAGTTGGACCTTCTTTTCCTTTGGTTTGCCTCTACCCTTTGTCGCCTCAGCATATGTCGGTTTCCCTAGCCTTGGTGGCACGAATCCATCTTCATCCGCTCTAAGGTCAGGCACTGTCGTATTCATCTGGTTACTCGCTGTCTGTTGTCCACTCCCTATCGGTGTTTTCGGCAGCATATTGGGTCCTATTCCTCCTCCTCCAGTCTTCTTCATCTCCTCTAGTTTCTCCTCCAGTTTCTCCTCCACATCTCTCCCCCCTTCCACGATCTTGTCTATCATCTCCTCCTTCAGTGTTGCCAGTTCTCCTTTTAGCGCCTCTAGTCCTTCCTTGAGTTTCTCCTCGTTCTTCTTCTGGCCTTCGCTGATTGCTCCTACCACTTGGGTGATGGTTGCTATTCCGAGTTCTCGTACTTCGACTTCTTGTAGCAAGAAAAACACTGCTGTTATAGCCTTTCTAATACTGCTGCCTACAGGCATTCTGTTGGCCAGGCCTAGTAGTATGTCGCCGACGTCGCCTAAGTGTAAGTCTTCCCGGTCCTGTTCCATGGCGTTGATTTGTTCCAGGTACTCCCTTGCGTTTGCCGAGTCAATCACGAGTATGCTGGCGCCTGGGCTAGTAGGGGGGCTGCTTGTTCTAATGCGCTCTTGTGCTGCATTTGCGTCTGGCAATGTATTAGGGGTAACATTCCTGTTCTGGTTGCTGGCTTGCTGGCGTCGCGTTGCGCTAGGGTTTCCTGGCGGATTTGTCACCACATTTATGTTCGGCTTATTGTTATTTCGTTGGTGTTGCGCCATATGTTTGTAGCAGTTAAAGTATGTATGACGAAATGTGTGTATTGACTATTAGTACTCGATTGTATCACTACCTCTACCAAGTTTCTTTGCGCTGTCGGGCGTGTGAAACTTCTGGGCAGGTCGTGGTAGCGGATCAAGCTAGTCCCGGCCAATTCTTATCGACGCAATCGAGGTTGAAATGGCTGATGGGGTGGGATCCTATTAAAATGAGTCATGTCGAATCAGAGCTCGAAAATAGCGAGGACTAGTTTGAGCTTGAAGCCTCCACGTTCTATTGACGTTGGGACCGACATGTCGCTCTATTGGACGTCGTGGCAGGTCATATCCGCGCAGCTCGGCAGGCAGTGAATATTTGAATCCTTGCCTACCTAACCAGCCACAGTCCACCTCTCGACACTTTGTCTTAAGCTTCTTAATCTCGCATGCCTCTCTTATCGAACAACGTCCCAGAACAACGTCCCGTTCCAGAGATCGCATATCCCATCAACTGGTCCACAACGGCTGTCTCTGAAAATTATAAAACCCAGTACCTGAAGATCATCGACAACGTTTTCAGTGACGAAGAATGCGAGGCGATCAAAGCTCTCGCCACAACCGACGCCGAATGGGCGCCAGCTGCCGTACATTATGGGCTGGGCAAGGACGAGCACTATGTCCAGGCAGATTATCGGAACAGCGATCGCATCCTGCGTCTCGACCATAAAGCATCCCAGGAGATATTCGAGAGACTGAAGCCATATGTCGCCGATATCGCTGAGATACAAGACGAGACTCCCTTTAGCCGTATTATCTGGAATGGTCCTGTTGATGGTATATGGAGGATGGTTGGGTATGTGTATTCTGGAGCAATTCAAGTTAGACTGCATGCTGATGGGATATCCGCCCGTTAGCATGAATGAACGCCTCACCTTCCTTCGATACGGTCCAGGGCACTTCTTCAAGACACACTGCGACTCTTTACCTGAGCTCCCAGATGGCCGCATAGGGAAGGTTACTGTTCAGATTTATCTGGGGGAAAATGGCGTACAAGGAGGCGCGACCCGTGTGTCAGGAAGCAATGGGACGTACTTCGACGTCGAACCCAAAAAAGGTCGCGTGTTGATCTTCCAGCATCGACACGTGTATCACAGCGGGGAGGAGGTTACATCTGGCTTGAAGTACATGCTGAGAAGCGATCTTTTGTATATGCATTCGGACGAATAAGCTTGTCGCATCCTTTAGCGTACAAGTACTAATATACGACGAACGCTATGACACATGATCAACGCTATAAACCAAAAAAAGACGCCCCAATAACTGGGAGAGAAAGATGGATTCAATACCACGAGCTGGGTACAGGTTGCAGTAACAGACTGAAACAAGAGCGGCTATATGTCCCAGCCACAATCGTGCTAATGGCACATAAAAGTAAGCGAAACGGATAAAACAGAGACAGCATCATTAAAAAAGAGTAAAAATACACTCTACCAAGGATAAAAACACGAAACAAAAAATAGACCTGATAGCGACACAATGAAAGAAGCTGAACATAAAATCGTGAATCGTGGAGGATGGGCGGGAAGGTTCATAGAAATGCTATGGCTAGTGAACGTTTCAAGCGTCCGAAGGAGCTTCGTCATTCGCAGGCAAAGATTCGTCGCTTGACTTTTTGTCATCGACTGCGGCAGTCTCAGTCTTTTCAGAGGTCTTCTCCGCAACATCGTCGGCCTCCTTCTCCTCTGTATCCTCAGTTGGGTCAGTGTTGGTGGCTGCGACCGGTTCGGCAGCACCGGAGTCTGAAGAGGATGCTTCCACAGAGGATTCTGTGGGTTTAGACACGTCTTCAGTGAGAAGAAGGGTGGTCTCTACAGGGGTTTCGGATGCGAAATCGGTGACCTTGATTATAGGTTGTGATGGAGCATCTTCCAAGGCGTCTGCTTTTGTTGATGGTTCCTCTGTCGATGAAGGGGCGTCGGTGACGTCTGCTTCGACTGGAGCGGTCTCCTCTGATTCAACGGCCGATGAGGCTTCTTCCGCCTGGGTGACATCCTTTTCTTCAACGATTTCCTCGACCTCTTCCTCCTCCTCGGCGTCGAGGATGACGGGAATCCCGCCAATCTCTGTATCGAAAGGACTGGCAATTTCTTCCTCGGGTGTGAGGGAGATTTCGAATTGGGATGCGATTTCCTCCTCTTCAGCCTCGTCCGCAGCTGTGTCTTCTGTAGGGAGATTGGAGGATGAGGATGCGGAGGTCGAAGGCTCGGAGGAGGGTGATGGGTCGGCAGCTGGACCATCCTGCCCTTCCAGCTTCTTCTCTGTGGAACCTTCTGGCTCAGGTCGCGCAGTTTTGACCGGCTCTTCATCAGCCTTGTCGCCCGATTTTGATTTGTCTTCGACTGGGTCTGAAAGCACCATGGTATCCGTCCTATTACGACCATAACGCGCTCTACCACCGGAGCCAGTGTTGCTGGCATTGGGACTTGAAGTGCGAACGGGACCTGTGATACCAGCAAGAGGATTGAATGAAGGTACGGGTGATGAAGTGTTACCCGTGCGCATGGAAGCGGGAATAGGCTGCTCGCCGATTCCGCCTGTGGCCATACGGACGGTACCCAGTCCACCTCTGCCGAAACCGCTGTCTGACAATCCAGGCGGGTTGGGGCTCCTTGCACGGATAGAGTTGGGCGTATCGCCTCCTGGTCCAGAACCATGTCCGAGGTGCTGCTGTTGTGTGAATTTGGGGGCAAGTCCAGGGCGTACTTGTGGGATTGGTGGGTACTGCTGGGACTGGGGTTGGGTGTAGCGCGCATCCTCACGTCCATCCTCGGTGCTGCCTCCCGGAATAACCAAGAATTCGCTAGGAACAAGGTCGAATTTGGACGTTAAAGCCAAGAAACGGGCGTAGAGCGATGATTCCGCCTCTGCTTGTTCAAATGCTTCCCTGTGATGGAAGTATGCATGGGCGAAAATTCGTCCTAGGCGGCGAGCGAGTGATGAGAAATGTCTATGAGAGGTTTGTGGGATCTGAAGTCTGAGATTTTGTGGTCAGTACACCGTTAATCCTGTCACAAAGCACGCTCACCGTGATGGGAATGTGCGAGGTGAGTTCAACAGTGCTGTCGCACTATCCACAGTGTGTAGGATATAGTCAATGGCGCAACATTGCTAAAACACTATTCAATAACCTTTACTTCACGTAGAAATATTGACAACGCACCTCCATGGCGCCGTCATTGCCATGAGCAACGCAGAGGTAAAGCCATTCACCAGCCTTCATCTCTGGGCAAGTTGCACGCGTGCATTCCTGTTGCAGTGTTGTAATAAGTGGATGAGACAGATCCTGTGCCAGTCGTCTGATATAGCATTAGCATTTTTAACCCTTTAACTGAGCAAGCAAACTCACCTAAGGTGTTCATAAACCCAACATGCTTCATCAACAGCGACCTCTCCCTTCTTCTCCCCGTCCTTGTCAGCGTCGCTCTCCTCTTCCTTTCCATCAGCCTTCTCCTTTTCCTTGTCTACAAACCCAGAACCCGAGCGAGGAAGGCTGGTAATAGCCTCAACATCATGCACATCCAATCTGATGAGCAGGGAAATGTATTCTTGCAGTTGGAACGCGCTGTCCAATGAAGAGAGTGATGGTAAAGTTTTGACGGGGTAAAATGTTGAAATGCGGGATCCACGGAGAGGCCTTTGGATTCCTGCCACTGTAGTCATCGTGCTGCTCGCGGGGGGCGGTCGTCGTGGTCGTGGTCGCTGGCGTTGACCACCGCTCAATGCTTGTTGATCGTGTTACATAATCGGCTTATTCAAACTCCGCCGTTAGCTCCGACTCGGCTGACACGGTCTCTTCGTCTGTTTGACTTACTCTGAACAACAACATACTCATCTGATAAATTTAAACGGGGCCTTGTATCAACGGACTACGACTATCTTTTATATGAACGCTTATAATACCTCATAACAACAAGCAAATCCACAGCATAATCCACGACCTCCGTGTCCAACAGCGACGGAGGCTTCACAAAGCATCCAGTGCGCACCTTGTGAAGGTACTCTCCCCTCGAGCTCTCTTCCACTACCAAATCTCCCTCAATCGCAGTAAAAGGCGGGTTAGATAACTTTTGAGTAGCCCAAGACTTCAACGCGACGAGTATAGGTGATTTTTGCGTGGTGTCGTTGTTCCATCCGAGGGTCCAGGAAGACATTGCAGATTTGAGCTGTCCAACCACTCCTGATGGTGCAGACGGCATAGGCGGTATCGTCGCCTTTAACAAAGGGTTCAAGTTGTCAGCATATGATATTATGAAGAAGATAATCATATAAACCCCATACCTGGATCGCCCACTCAAGGAAAGGCCGCGTACGAAAAGGTGTAAAAGAGGGGAAATGCTTATACTCGATGATGAATTCCATCATGGACGGAACATCAAGGGTACGAAGCATCCCCGCCAAAGCATCGTCGTCCGCTAGGTGCTCCGCAAAGTGTGGTAAGCAGAGTATGCACAGATTCCAGTGCTCGAAGATGTAGATCTGACGGTCTGAAGAACAGGGAGAGGTGAGCGGCATAGACCTGAAAACGGAGTTGTTATTTACCTTTCCACAACAAGTCAACACAGCGTTGCATCATCGTTCGCAGCAGGCGTGGATCGTTGATCCAAAATTCCTTCGACCGCGCTCTATCCATCAGGAAGTCCAAGAATGAAGCATGGAGTAGCCGCGTCGATGGTTCATGGAGCGTCGCCTCATCCGTAGTATTATGGATTGACAAAACGGATTCCAGATCAATGAAGGCTAGTTCGAGTTCCCCATCTTCCAATTCCAGAAATAACTGAATCGTTTTAGAAGGGAGAATGAGCTGCCATGAAGAGTCGATGGAACCAATGAGCGCCATGCGAAGGACCAGCAAAACAGTTTCAACACGTTTAGGCTCGACGGACGACAGAACTTGACGATACAAGTTATCCAAATCTTCGAATGGGTTATCCTGATAAACGGGTTGTGATGTGGGCTCAAGCATGCTATCCAGCCGCTTGCGAGGGTCGTGACGAGGGGATTTGACGTGCCTCATGAGGGTTGATGAATATACGAAATGCTCTGAAGATTTCTTCACCATTTTGTCATACTGCTCGCTACTGGGCCAACAGGTGGGGAGCATCGCAGAGAGTAGGTGTGTCGCTTTTAGCTCTTCAAAGCTAGACTCGAGGAACCGACGAATATCCTCTGAGGGCTTCCATTCTTCGTTTAGATGGAGTTTCTGCAACTTGGGGATCTGATCGAAGGTTTTCCTGATCTCGTATTCTGGACGACTTGCGATGATGATCTTGTGTGGAATAGGACCCCGTTTGAGCTGGTCAGATATGGATGCGAGAGCACGAATGATGGTTCTCTGAGAGTCCGGTCGCAGACATTCATCTAGTCCATCAACGATCATCACACGAGTGGATGGAGGTACAGCATGCTCTTCAGATTCGGCATGAGCGGGCGGGAGGGAAAGAAGAGGCTTTACTACCAACACGTCGAGCTGGGATGGAAGCGGCAGCTCGAATATTCCGGGGTCGGCGTTGATTGCCTCCACAATAAATGGCTTTGTCTCCGGCACATGCTTGCTGATCTGATACGCCAGAGTCGCAGCGAACCTGGTGTCGTCATTCCTTCCCTTGGTTCCTGTTCTCGAGAAGAAGAAGCTTGCCGATAAGCGTTTCTCGTCCTCCAGCTGCATCGCCATCGTTTGCATGATAGCCGATTTCCCCGCACCAGCAGCGCCGTAAAGCCACAGCAGAAGTTCGTCAAGATCATCAGCCCCAGTCCACTTCATTAGCCGATCTAGGATGGCGACACGCGTGTCGGGATGGCACTTGGGGGCGTCAAATCTTTCTCCAGAGTCATGGATCGCCCCAGAAGCTACGTGCTCGTAGAGTCGTTTCATCGCTGTAATCAAAACTCGCATTCATACACATAGAGAGACATCTTGATGAGAGACAGCTTACCACCCTCTGAGGACTCCAATTCCTGGTTCACCGTCCCGTGATATACATGTCCGTTTACAGTTGTAAAGGTACCACCGTTAACAAGCATCTTTCCTGAAGGGACGTGGAACATAGCTACACGATCGCTCTCAACGGACGAAAAGCTCTTGAGCACTGAAGGAAGGGTGGGATGAAAGTTACGGACAGAAGTAGCCTGAAGGTACAACTGTCTAATTATAATGCTGATACCAATCTAGTTGTCATCCGCATAAAGCCCATGGTGTGCGGCCGCGGTCTTAGTCGTCGGGGCTGTGCTGGTACTTCATAAGGAAGACTATCGGATTGGGTGAAATACCTCGTGATGTCATCTTCCCTGCAGGTTTACAGAAACGTGCGTTTGATAATCTAAATTCTTGTCCAGGGACATCAAACGCGTCCGAATGATCTGGCCTTTAAATCAAGTCACAGAGTTCATGAACATTCACATGAAACGGCTTTAAATACAAAGTTCCATAGGTACCATTAATTATTCATTATTCATTAAAATTCTATATGTATCGGGGCAGATTCCTTGGGTTTCAAGTCGGCGCTTCGTATGTACTCAAACACATCATGACTCCATTTCCCGCACATTGCGCGATTCTCCCAGCTACGGAAGAGCGACCGATCCTCTTTGAAGTTCCATAGTCTAAGCCTGGCATCAACGACTCCAGAAAACGTCGCCTCTGCCCATATGTATTGTGCTTGGCTGCACAACTTCAGCAGCGTCTGCAGCGCAGGTCGAGTCAGCCCCACAACTCCAGAAATGCGCACATACGTGAGGTTTCGCAGTAGAGAAATCCTCCGCCACGCATCTTCGCTATCGGGAAGCCTGTGTGATACAATTATTTCCAGGTATACGACGTTCTTGACCAGACTGTCGTTGAACACGAACTGAAGATCATCTCCCGAGTTCGAGCTCATCAATACGGTCAGGGAAACAGACAATGCCTTCAATGGGAGATTTTGGAGAATGGGCCACAATTTAATGTGATCGCCGTCAATTCTCCACAGCCCCAAGTTCTCGACATTGGGACACCACTTCAGCAATGTCACCGCTTCTTCAACAGAGATGTCCTGTAAAAGGATGTGCTGAAAATAGGTTGCCAATGTTCCGAGGCGTTCATTGAGGGCGAGAGGAAATTTATCTTGGTGTTGAATAGACGCGATGAGGTTTGGAGGATAGCGATATAGCTCCTCAGATGTAAGCATGAGAATCGAATGCAGAACGGGGTTCAACCTACACGTCGTCATAATTTTAGATATGATTTAAGTGATAAGCATTGTCGATATATAAAAAATGCCCTTACCATTGGTAAACACGTCTACATACAAGCATGAGCTGGGGTATGTACTTCCTTCCCAGCTCTGCAGTATCGAGGAATATCATATGTTCAAGTTCAGCGGGTAACCTTGGTTCCAACTCAACTGCCTCTGCATCGCCGGTGCGATCATGATGATGGTGTTGGGAAGACATGTAATCGTGGGAATACCGTCCTCATCAGGAAGTCTTGCTCGGTCAGCATTGGCCGCTTTGTTTTCCCATCACAACAGCCCTTCCTCCTGCTACCACCGCCATGTCCAACAACCAGCCCACAGCAAACCAGCCAACCGGCAGTCCCACTACTAGCCCCTCTTTGGCACCTGGTGTTACATTCATCCCCAATACTGCCCCAGCTGGCGTCCTCTCTATCACCCAACCCCCTCAAACTGCCACCTCATTCTACAAAATCGCACCCAACGAGCTCATTACGTTTGGCTGGAACACTACCTTTGTTCTCGTCACTCCGACTCATCTGACCGTCTCTGCAGTCTGCAATAACGGAAAGACTTACCCAGTTGGGCCCAGCGATGGAGTTATCCCTGGCACAGCGACACAGGTGGTGTGGGATCCCTATGCTTACCAGCTCGCCAACCCCCAAGATCCGCTCCCACAAGCGACATACACTTTGAACATCTGGGACGACAGAGGACCGGGCCAGCCAATCTCTAGGGGAAGGTTGCAGCAGAATAGTGCTCTGCAGTTTGCGCTGTATACGCCGCAGCCTTACACCGCTCTGGCAAGTGGTACGTTGCTTGGTTTCTTTTTTTAGATTCTTCTCGCCGTGTTTTGACGAATCTCTGCTTATCATTGATAAATTTTTTTGTTATTTCTTTTTATCTTCTACAGGTTGGACTTGCGCGACATGCAACGGTGCAATGACTTATGCATCACATCCGGCTTTCATCAGTCTCTTCGTGACATTGTGCATCGCTTTCTTTTCCGGTTTCCACCTCCTTCGCACCACGGCACGAGCCTAAGCTCTAGCCACTTACTTGGACTTCCTTTCTTTGTTGTTATGCCCTGGACATTGCTTTTTAACGCTCTTTAACCGCACGTCGCATATAAAAGGGACTTTAATAGACCACCCCTCCTTTATGGATTTTGCTTATCTTATGCATACCCGCTTAATATATACTAACGAAGGGATACCCTTCAGACTGCACCTTCACCCTTACCCGTCGTTGCAATTGCCTAAGACTCGGACGATAAACGCAACTTGCCGATGGCCATTTGCAAGCCTCATACAACAAGAAGCGCGCATGTGGAAATAATTATCAAACGCTGATTGAACATCTATTTCTTAAGTCTGCCTATGACGAAATAACATGGACTTCGTGTTCTGTCCCATTTGACTGTATCTCGGCGTCTTCTATCTTCTTCAGCATCTCCGTCAGCATCTCCGTCAGCACCTCCGTCAGCATCAGCATCAGCCTCTCCCTCTCCCTCTCCATCACACTCTCCATCCCTATCATCCTCATCAGCCTCCATGTCGACCTCTCCCTCTCCCTCTCCCTCTCCATCTCCATCAGCCCCCATATCGACCCCTTCCCCTGCCTCTCCATCTCCGTTAGCCTCAGCGTCTCCTCCCTCTCCCTCTCCCTCTCCCTCTCCCTCTCCATCAGCCCCATCAGCCCCCATATCGACCCCTTCCCCTGCCTCTCCATCTCCGTCAGCCTTAGCCTCAGCGTCTCCTCCCTCTCCCTCACCCTCGCCCTCTCCCTCTCCCTCTCCCTCTCCCTCTCCCTCTCCCTCTCCCTCGCCCTCGCCCTCGCCCTCTCCCTCTCCATCAGCCCCATCAGCCCCATCAGCCCCCATATCGACCCCTTCTCCTGCCTCTTCATCTCCCTCACTATCTCCGTCAGCTTTGGTATCAGCGTCTCCTCCCACTCCCTCTTCATCTCCCTCTCCCTCTCCCTCTCCCTCTCCCTCTCCCTCTCCCTCTCCATCTCCCTCAGCCTCTCCCTCAGCCTCTCCATGATTTCGTTCCGCCATGCCAGTTCACGCAGTTGTATCAATTTGAGATTCACATCACGCTCTGTTGGTTCCATGCTTGATTCTCTTACCAACGAAGCTTCTGCCTGCCCACCTTGGAAACGCTCAGCCAAACCATCCCGCATACCATCATTGTTCAAGACCTCGTATTGGCTCTTGAAACCCATTCCCCGATTTTGTCCCAGAGCTATGTCAAGAAGGGAAATGGCGGATTCGGGGGTGTTGAGAAACTTGGAAATATGAATACCCTTGTAGAAATTAGGTCGCTTTTCAATTCATCATTCTGGCCTGGATATAGATACACGCACCCTGCTAGATGATTCATTTTGAAGGACATGATAGCGGGTTTCCGCGCGTTGAATCGAGTTCTCTGTTTGCAGATGGTCCCAAAAGGTGGTTATGAGGCAGGTGTTGCAGAACGGTATTGTGGAATTGTAAACCATTCTTCTTCGAAGCGTGGTCCGATTGAGAGCGATTGTTTCAAAATATAGGACATAATCTATATCGCCGTCACTTGGGAGTTAGGACAGTTGATCAATATCGTCATGAAAAATTTAACAATGGCTTACTTTAGGAATTGCTTCTTCCATTCAAAAACTTGCTTCATGATCGAGCACTCGGATACATCTGGATTCATAAACCCAGGGGTGTCTAGCAGAACGATTGGCCGGCCAGATTCCTTATCGATAACATCGTGAAGGAGGTAGGCTGTCAGTTCCTTGGTGGTCCCTTCCAACCCGTCTCCAGAGATGCGCAGTGCCGTACGACCGCCTGCAAGGCACTCTACGAACTTTAATCATTACATTATCATAAATATGTGGTTCAGAGGTGCATATTTAAACAGGATATACTCACTGCGCTCTTTCCAGATCCAATCGGTCCTATCAGCCTGTTTTGAGAGGATCCGGTTAAATTGAGTTTACAAGGTCCAGCAGATGTTGCTTACAGGTAAATCAGTGGACGTCCTTGAGAAAGGAACTCATCGCAATTGTCATCTGGGTAATTCATCCCGCTGAAAGGAACAACATCGATAGCGGGACTTCGCTGGAACTACGTACAGCTCAGCAAAATGATCATGTCAAATATATATTTAGGAAAAGACCTTGTGAATCGTATTTCCCCAGGGATCCTGTGTAAGAGTAGGCTGAGGAAGACTGTCAGGATCGTCCGTGAATGCGCCAGGGTTTCCAGCGCTTGAGTTTACGAGTGGTGGCGGAATGAACTCCGGAGTCGACGCACGGAGATCTGCAGCTTCTGCTTGTTCATCGACATCGGACAGAGTACGATGAGGCTGAGAACAGTATAAGGCCAAACGACAGTAAGAAAGCGAACATACAACGGAGGATAGATCAATCACATACATTTTCTGAAGCTGGTTCCGAGCTTGGCGCGGCGTTAATCCCATCCACAGGGGCAGCCGTCCGTGCGCTCTTTCGGTCTCCCAGTCCAAACAGCGCCATCAAACTCGAATTAGGCTTGACTGATACCCCATTATTATCTGAGGAATCTGACGTCTCTTGAATCGTAAGAGCGTTAGATACTAATCCCTCCGTCGATCCAGCGACTATCCGAGGGTCGGAGCTGAGTGTCGTGCCATCTAAGAAGGACCCTCTCTCCCCAGACTCGTTCGGATGTGTTGGGTTAGCGACATCATCCTTGTTCAGAATGGAGACAGTCTTGGAATCACCCACCTCGGCGAGAGGAGGGTGTTCACCTAACACAGTGGGCGTCGAGAGTGGTTGAGATGAGGGGTCGGATGTGATGCCAGTGATACTTCGCCATGTTGTGCCTACGGGTGATAGCCATTCAACCGCGGCCGACGTTAGGGACGATAGCCATTCATCCATGGCCGACGGTAGATGGTGGTCCTGAGCGTTCAATGGATTGCCAAAGTTGGTCTTAAGCGTTTTATGTTGGAATTAAGTCAGAAGTGGCAAAATAAGGCGAGGAAAGGTGTACATGTGGAGAAACTCCGAACAAGTGTGCAGCTCAAATAGAACCCATCCAGTACAGCTCATCCCAACGTGTTCTCGTCAAGAGGTAAGTCAATCGAGAACGTGTATATCGTGAGGGAATAATCAACAGAATTTTGGAGTTTCAGCATGATTATTGCCTCATTAGTGAGGTAAGGCCGGGTTTGAGGTGACACCATTCCTTTGATCCCTTTGACCTCTCCAAACTGGCAGTCCCAAGTCCCAAACGTGAAGAGTAGGAATATTTGGTCATCGGCCAGCAGGTTAATGACGACATTATGCACGAGGTCTCTCACTGCTGGAATATGATCTATATCGCGTCCAGGTATTCACATCCCATCCCCAAATTCCTCCCATCCCACCTCCTCATCTCGCGTCCTGCATTATTTCTTTTAAATGGCAGCTCGCAGCAATTTATACGTCGGAGGGACAACAACAGTTACAGCGATCCAGAACAGCGATGTTTTATCACCCCCTACATTGACGGTAAAAGTGCCCCAGCGACCACTCGTATTCTAGTAGGTGGCGATCCCCACAGATATTTCCTGCCTGACTGACTATTTGGTTGACGTGTGTAGTCTGCTTGGCCCTACAGGAGCTGGAAAAAGCACGATAATGCATTGAAATTGTGCTCTTTTTTACGACATGATTGAAACTGAGTTACAACTGGCAGTTCGTAGAATGTCTTTCCCGAAAACAAGGCTTGGGAATCTCAAGCTTCGGCCTTGAGGGATATACCCAAAATGTGACTGCCTATCGACTTCAAAATATGGCAGCAGGAACTCCAAGGCGCTCGATGGTCCTGGTCGATACTCCGGGATTAGAGGATCCCAACATATCTAAATTATCCGTCGTTCTACAGCTACGCCAATGGGCCGAAAAACAGTACGCCGTTAGCTTGCGTCTTTCGTTCTTATCGCTAACGTGCCATTTGTAGCGATTTATCGGACAACGTTTATCTTCTGTATTTCTTTCCAATAAATGCCACCCGCTTACCTGGAAGCAAGAGTTATTGTTTAGAGATCTTCAAGGCATTATCATCAAGCTCGGCGACAGACCATTCCTTCATTGTAACATCCATGTGGAACTTGGTCGAAGGTATACCCAGACTTGAAGACCGGGCAGAGTCGAATTTCAAGCAACTCGGTAACAAAAGTTGGCTCAAGGTATGTAATGTTCCTGTTGAAAACCGCAAAAATCAATTGTTCATGTTGTGCTTCGCATCAGAGTCGGATTTTCGGAGGGCCCACGATGCCCACGATGCTTAGGTTCCATGCCACGAAGAAATCCGCGATTGATGTCCTAGAGCTCTGCTGCAAAAACAAAGCCGGGTCGATTGCTAGTATCAGTAGTTCTGTTGGTTTTACTGATACGGCTCTCGGACGCCTCCTTTATGGGAGCATTATAACCCGGCTCCAGGATCTCCGACAGCGATGGACGAATACAAAGCAAGAGCGGCTCACGTCACAGGATCAGTATGAAGTTATTCAGGAACTCGATGAAGAAGGCAAACGGATCGCAAACAACCTCAAGAAGTTTGAGACTGCTATCAAGGCGGGTGGCTTTGATCGCCCACCGACTCCTCCGCCGCCGCATACACCACCCCCTGCTTTTCCCATCCTCGACGTCCCACCTCAGTCAAATAATAATACCACAGAGGTAACTTATTGTTGTTCAACGCGTTTTGGGACTAAATCGGCTTACTTGCAGTCACTTACACGTGGTGATATCGATCTGGAACCCCAGCACACCCAGCGCACTATCGGGCCACAGGACATGCACAGTTCATCGGCCTATGCCTCGCGACAATTTTAGGCAAGGGACTGGTTGGAGATATTTTAACTGTTTCAGAAACTGCGACTTCCCCGAATGTAGCCTCTCTTCCTTTTGACGCCTCGAGGACGGAAAACAGCACATTGTGATCCCAGATCTGTAGATTCCGTTCGATCTTCCCTGAACATGGACTCGTATTTATAACTTCACTGCTCTGTGTTCATATTAATAATAGTAAACTGCTTATGATCTATGACTTTTCCGAATCCCGATTGCTTTGAGGCGCATGAAACGCAAGGAATAAATATTACTTTACAATCTTGTGAAATTGAGAAAGCTGATAGGGACTACGAAGAAACCCTTGCTACTTTCCCGACGCCTTGAATGAAGCGATACTTGAACCAACTCTCCCGACACCAAGCATGAAGCTCCTCCCGCTCTTGGGAGAAGCGAGATTTTTCACTCTTTGAACTCTCTTGTTGACCCCTCAAACGACCAAGCTCCTCAGACCCTTCCCATTCACGGTAATGTATGGCTTCTTCCAAGACCAATATTCCAACCTTCAGAGCGTCGATGCGGGCAGTGAAAAGGTCGGATAAAAATTCTGGGATACCAGTCTGGGGGAACTCGCCAGGTACTTTTACAAGATTCATCGAAAGGCGAACCAGTCTCTCCAAGATATGCATACCTTGCTGCTGAAATCGTGTGTTCCCCTCGTTTTGTTTCGTAATCGTTAATAGTAAAGGGCTCATTTCATTAATGTGACTGAAAATGGTGGAAGTTCGACAATGGCAGGTGACTAAAACCTTTGGCTTCGTGCCTATCTGGAGGGAACGATTTCAAGTTGCTCTTAGATTTTACGGTGATTTTTCATTGCATGTCGTCGAGTTCGAAAATCCTAATTGTCGCTGTGGTTATCATCTGTATCACCTCTGTCCAATTTAGTCCTGCAGCACCCCTACTGCAGCACTCCTAGTTGCTTATCGCGTGTTTCAAGTGGTTAAAATAGGCTCTTGATCCGAAGGTAAGATGGCGTGAAATCGAGGAGTTCGGATTTGGATCCTTACATTTGTGAGAACTTGTCTTCTGAAATTCCTTGCTTAATAGATGTCATACAACATGGATCACGTCCAAGTCCCAGCTTCTAATGTCTGGATGTTGTTCATCGATGTTAGTGCGGCTGAGAATACAGTACAAGAAACCAGCCAGTTTAGTCGTAGGGTGGTGGAATACCGAGATTGATGTTTACATGTTGGGCTATCTAGAACGGCCATGAATTGTGTCCCATGATATTTATCACTGTCAGTAACTTTGTACCCGCATGGGTCAGGACGATTGGGAGGAGGGCAAGGCCTTAAATTTGGCCGAATATGATTGATAAGCTAAATTAACTAGACACGAAAGTATGCCAAATAAGTTCACTTTTTAGCATAATCCGCACGGAATCATGTTCGGCTAAATTACTACCGCCAGAATACCAAAACAGGAAACAGGTTTGATGTGGTGTTGCCGGCTCCTCGTTTAGACAACTCCTGCATCATGGACAAGAGTCATTGTTTCTGTTCTTCCCTTGTTACTGCCCGACCCGCTCGAAAATATTCTGCTGCTTGCTTGGGGTCTGGTCTATTCGCCAGATATTTTGGTGTTCAAGTCAAAATACAGCGATTGGTCAGTTGTCATTTCTGTGCTCGTTCCTACCTCGTTGAGTTGGTGCGACGAAGATATTTTTGTGAGGGGAATGAGGTGTGAGCTCAAGTGAGGACGTTGTTGACATTTTCACTGCAGATCCTGTTTCCAATCATCGACTGATACACGGTGTCACCGCTTGAATATAAGGTGAGAGATTGCTTCTTTAGACATTGGACGGCGGAATTGACTTGTTGGACAATCTATACATAGTGTTTAAACCTCCGTCGTGAGAGCTAAAATATAGCGCAGCGTCCGTCTGTGTCGACTATATCTAAGACTTGGGACACTTGACATCCAGAAATCGCAACAGACATATCGCGCTGATTGCTACTGGCCGGAATCACCACATCTTACACTTGAAATCACGAAATTATCACCATTTATTTTTGTATGAACATCTTTTTTATTTCCATACACCACCTGGAACCTAACAATTATTAAAGCATCACCAACTTAATACCTGGTCCTTTCTGGGATCCTCATCCATCACTGCGCGCCCCAGACGTGCTCTGTTCGTCGTGTTGTCATGGCATACTCATTGGACGAGCAAGCCGAGAAAGTAGGGAGCGCTACATCTTCAGCTCAGTTGAGCGCTCCAAATGCTGCGCAAGGTATTGTGATACAGGAAGCGCAGCATCTATCGCGCGAGCTAGGTGGGAGGAATCAAGGGATAGAACCCAAGATGCCTGGATCAGCTGTTGAAAAGTTTTATGAGGATGCATCAAGAGGTGTGTTTCATATCATCTTGTTCGCGCTAATTTGATTCTGATACTTCAGTTAGGAGCTCAATTTACCAGTCCTCTTCCATCTGAGCGCGTATCTACTCAAAGCTCCTCCACTACTTCGCCATCGCTCAGAGTTCCATCTAACTCCCAAAACGCCAATACTATCGTGTCTTCCTCTTCATGGCTTCCTGATCCGCCCAGCTTTAAACAAAACGGCAGGTCCACGAGTCCCTCATCCCCCTCCCAACTTGGTCCTGGCCTTTTGCAACTTGATTTAAATTTCAAGGCGCCCAACCCCTCCAAGAACAGTCCCGTACGAAAGCTACCGCAAATACCCTCATCCCACTCTACGCAATTAAACAACAACAGCCTAGTTTCATCTCTTGCATCCAATTCCACGTCAAAAATGACACCCGTATCAGCAGCTGATTCAGAAATCTCGCCAACTCCGATCTCAGCGCTTTCTGCAACCGAGGTTCAACAGACAACGGGAAATTCTGGCGGCATATCGACTAGTATAGGCACCGGCGTTGGCGATCATACTGGTGCGCAGTCAGGGCCAGTAGCCTCGTTGATGGTGGACGCGGGGAAGAATATCGTTCAAATTGCTCCGTCCTCAACATCGTCATCATCGTCACCTTCTACCTCTATGTTGGTTACATCAGGCTCGGGGCCGAGTACTGCTCTAACAAAAACCTCAAACTCGCCTACCCAACCAGTGGGCATTTTGAAAAACAAACATGCGAGACATCCATCTGGCTCCTCGTTGAGCGTTTCAATGAGGCTGCCAGCATTTCAATCATCGGCAGCGTCATCATCCGGAATCAATTTCGCTTCAGCTTTGTCTATTACCCAACACACCACTAGTTCATCATCGTCTTCATCCCCCCCTGCTTCAACCTCATACTTGACACCCACCTCTTCCACAACTCCGTTCTCGACAACATCTCCACAGTCGACGACGACAGTATCATCTGTTTCCGTCTTTGCGTTTTCCCCACATCCAGGATCGGCTACCTCATCCGTTGCGACATCACCTACTTCATCACCTCTTGTGACCGAAAACGCCGGAATGACATATCCCTCCATCCATTCCAACCTCGACATTGATACCAACCCATCACCGAGCGCTATCAAGACCAAGGGGAAACAACGAGAAGTCTACCATCCAGACGACTTCACGAGTCCTACAAGACCTTTACCGCTCACGCAGCCTGCTGGATTGGATACAAGAGAGACGCATCGGAGTGGGTTTTCTGGTGGATCAGTAGCAACAATTGGTTCAGCAACTACGACGGGCAGCCCGAGATCAAGCACGAGCACATCGACAGGTACTGCATCCCTCCATGGAAGTGGTCCGAGCTTAGCCCAATCAGTATTTCAGGGAACGTCGTCTTCGTCAACTATTACCTCTCCTCTGCGACCCGCTTTACGCAGCTCCTTCTCATCCTCTTCTCTTTCATCCCGGAACACAGGATCTTCGTCGGCCAAAGGAAAATTATCCAGGCCGATAAACCCCACTAAATTTGGTCGTAAGTAATTTTTTTCCGTGATCTTTTTGTAGTGCTTTAACATGAGATACTCCTGTCGTTCATCAGCACCACCATCGTCATCTTCAAATTCAAACAACACTCCTTCAACGTCTTCGGCAAAATCACCAATCCCGAGTTCGTGGGCCTCAAGACCTGTTGATCTCAATTCTCAAAGACCACCTAACCCAGTCACTCAGCATGGATTCACGTCATCAATAACATCCCATTCTCGCTCGTCCTCCCAATCTCGGACACAGATAACATCATCCCAACAATCCCGGGCTCGCGTTTCCAGCAGTGCAGGGACAACTTCAAATCTCACATCAGTCGTAACGAGTGTCCCTGTATTGGCTTATGGAAACCGTAGCAGGAGTGGTAGTGGGAGTATGGGAGTGGTCAGCGGGTCAGGGACGATTAGGATGGGCGGTTCAAGGAATGTGGTGGGCGGCCGTGCTAGGTCGCATTCTAGGACAAGAACGAGGGTGGGGGTAGTGGGTGTTGGCAATATTCAGTTGGGTGGAACGTCGGGTGGGAGTAGAGCAGGGAGTAGGGAGAGAGAGGTTGGAGGTGGGGACACGTCGTTGAAGAGTATGAGTGTACCTTCAACGCCTGTGATGAAGAGTATGCAGACTGCTTTCTTGGCGAGTTCTAGTGCTTCAGGTGGATCCGGGCTTAGTGGAACGTCGACGAGTACGGCTACACCTTTGTCGTCACGACCACCACGTTTACTTCCGTCACCAATTTTACCAAGCAAGACTCTCAGTAATTTCGCGTCATCCTCGCGTGAAGCTTCCCCAGCAAGACCTATTCCAAGAAGACTGCCGACATTTGATCAGATTGTCATCTCTAGTGGTTTAGGTCCTGCTCAGAGTATTCATACAAAATCTTCTTCCCTTGTCGGGCCTCTTCGCCCTCGTGAAACCTCTCTTACTCGACATGTTGCAGCGACTAGCTCGCGGAACACGTCACCCTCACCTAGGAGACTACCTCAACCCAGTCTCGCTGCTCATATCGCGTCCATCTCCGCGTTACCTCCTCCACCTTCTCGCGACGCTTCCTCTGTACCGACTTCAAATCTCGCGTCAATCCCCATTTTTCATCCATCTTCTGCCAGAGATGGACAGTCCACAATGGTTTCAGCAGCAGAACATCTCAGTGTGCCCAATATTACAACTACATCAGCATCCCCCATTTCCCCAGCTGGTGAATCACCACTTCATTCCCATCCGTTGATGGATCAGCTCTTGCCAAGAGATGAAAACGACGACGATGGTGACAAGTCATCGCTGTCGTCGTTCAGAGCTGCTCCTCCCAGTCACGTAGGATCAGATGTGGAAGCGATAAGCAACCAGTTTGATGGACCAAACGATATCATCGCTGATGATGAAAGGTTCAGCATAAGAGAGGTGTTTGATCACCGCGACTTGTCAAGGAGTCCGTCTCCCATACGGTATGCGCTTCCTGAGGACTCTGAGGGGCTGTTTAGCAGCAGTGAGGACGAGGATTTGCGTATGCCACGAAGAGGAAGGAGGGGGAGGGAGAGAGGGACGAGGCCGCTGATGACAAAAGCTGTGGGTGGAGTGACGGATAGTGATGCTGGGCCGAGTGAGAGTGGTGATGGTTTTGAGAGTGATGAGGGGATGAAACGGGGAAGGAGGATGCAGCCTAGGTCGTTTAGGCATAGTTATAGATCTGCGCCAATTGTTAGTGAGGTGGAGAGTAGTGTTGAGGGTGGTTTAAAGGGCTCTGTTGAGGGTGGAGACGTTGAAGGGTTGAAGGGAGGTGATAGGTTGTGGAGGATATCAAGGGCGAAAACCAAAACCAAGGCTAAGGATGGGGATCTGGAGGGGGTGGTGAAGGCGAAGAATAAGGCGAAGAAGGCAAAGACAAAGCGGTCGTACTTCGACTTCGACTTTGACTATCTGCCCAATTTCAAGGACAGGGAGCGAGAAACGGGGAGTCGCACAACTAGCAGCGTTGGTACGTCGTCCAGGGGCACAACCGGACAAGACGACAAGCTTAATATTCGACCATCTTCGCCTGATACCCTTGACGCTGCACTCTCTCGCGGAACTAGACTTGAAGGGGAAGCAACGGCTTTGGAGGAAACCTTGATCTCTCAACGTTCAGATTCAATGCGGAATGTTCAAGAGCCCGGCACCATTTTCGACATCAGTTCTTCTAGATCAGACACAAAGACGGCTACAGCTGCCACATTCGATGATGCGTCCCTACACGTTGGAAGCACGACAACAACCACTGAATCCAGCCCATCTTTTTCATCGCATTCACCCCATATCACGTCGCAATCGGGCCCGTCTGATCATTCACCTTACACCAGTCGATCTAACGTTGATATGACTGACGTTATTCACGACAAACAACAGTATGCCCTGGCCACCTCTTCTCCATCATCGGTACCCGCTTCACCATCTACCCGTCCATCAGCACCTTTCCTATCCCATCGTTCAGATCAGTTGCCAGCGTCACCTCATCCAGAACGTATGGATTTTCAGCAAAACTCAGCTTATGCGCTCGAAATGGAAATGCATGGTATCACATGTGGGCTGGGCTCTGGACCTTCAATGCGACGAGGCTCTCAGTCGAGGTCGGCTCAATCCAGTCAGGCCAACAGTCGGGATTACGGTGAACACTCGTCAAGCTTAAGGGGGCACGCGAGTACAACATCAACCTCTAATACCTCGGCTCGCAATTCGTCTAAGGTTCCAACACCATTTTCTGTCTTTGGGTTAAGTCGTCGGGAAAGTTCGATGTTTAGGGAGAAGAATAAGGGGAACAGTGGCGGCGTTAAACTCAAGGAAAAGTCGAAGAAAGGACTGCGAAGTACTGGTACCTCAAGTACGGGATCGAGCCGCAAAACGTCTTCCCTTACTTCCTTCCTTTCCGACGATGATCCTTTGAAGAACGATACGGGTGGGGCTGGGAGTTAAATGGTGGATATTCCATGCGTTGGGAATCGGTTGGGTGCACTCGGTTCTGTTATCGATTGTTGTATTTTCCTGTTGTTAACTTTCTTTTTTTTTTTTTTCGTGTCATTATCGCTGGTCGATTCAAAATCAATGAATTCGACATTCCCGTGAGCAAAAGTCATATGGCGCAAATTGGGTAACTCGGATGGCACGTTACTGCGCAAATTGTACAGGACAGATTCTTCAGCCCGGCATTCAGTTGAAAACTTACTCTACAGATATGATTATGCTTATCAGATTTATTGCAGAAGTGGCCGGCTATCATGGGATATAAATAGATGGCTGCGCAAATCCGACATTCCAGGTCATTCAACTCTGCGGGGTGCCTTTAAAAGGGTGCATCGTCAAAGGTAGGACTTTAGAGGAGCGGAGTCTCTACCTCAGATCGGGTCGGCATCGATACGAATCTGCACTTATCTAATATGGCCCGTATTTGCAATAGGACTGCGGAAGCTCTGTCCTTTTGCTAGCCATCAATCCCATTCAAACCATTGTATTCATTGGCGCTAAATGGCTGCATTTTTCTCTATTGACTTTTCAGACCCACCTAGAAATTTAGATGTGTGCTCATACGAGAATTACGCAGCACTTGCCTTTTTCGACCGCGATTAGCGACCAAATCCCGTTCACCGACCCCTTTGATCCACCTGGACAAAAGAGCAATTCAGTGCTCAGGACTCAATCCGAAAAACGATATGTCAGAGGACTCCGCAGCTGTTATGAACTCTCTCAACTGACCGATGCGGGGAAACCTTCGGAAATCGATCATTCAGACTTGATGGACAATATCTGAGTACCCATTCAAAAGTCCATGAGGACCTTGTACCACCAAGAAAAAGTCGTGTCGACATGCAGGTATAAAAGGCCTCTTAGAGGTGCTATCAAGTTAACTTCAACCTCGTCCTCTCAAGCTCAAGCAACACGAAATGGCAGGAGGAGCGATTGCAGCAACACAAGGTCCCGGTTACGATCACTTAGTTAACAGGACTGTACCATGGTACAAGAACTCACGTATGTAAAATTTGCGTCTTAGTTCGCGCAGAACTTACTGACTGTCTCGCCCTCCTACAGGTGTCCTTTTATTGAACTTCTGGATTGGACTTCTGTAAGTGCCATGCCGTTGCTCTTAGCTCCGTCTGTCGTGCTTCAACAATCACTCACGTTTTTCTCGCCAGCCTCTTGACCTCTTCGACCAATGGGTACGACGGCAGCATGATGAGTACGCGGGCCCATGCTCATTTTGACTTACCGCTAAACTCCTTACAGACGGTCTTCAGGTGCTTGATCAATGGAAGAATTACTTCAACAACCCCTCTGAATCTGAGGTAACGTAGTTCCGCTTCAACGCATCATTTGGTGTATTAATCTGCGCCCCGAAAGCTTGGACTCTTGAATGCCATTCAGGTAGCTCTTTCTGACCCCCTGCAATACTCACTTCTATTAACTCGTCGTCCTCTCAGAGCGTTGGATCTCTCGCAGCGTTCCCATTTGCCCCCTACCTGAGCGATCACTTCGGACGTCGCCCCTCGATTTTCATTGGTGCGATCATAATGTGCATTGCTACGGCCATTCAGACTGCGTCGCAGAACGTTGGGATGTTCATTGGCTCTCGGTAAGCTGGCAGAGAATGGGTCTATAAGGTACATCGATGCATTTAACCATGGTCCTTTATTCTAGATTTATGATTGGCTTTGGGGTTATGATTGCGCACTCTTCCGCTCCGCTGCTCGTAACAGAAATTGCGTACCCGACTCAACGCGCTCAAATGACGTCCTTGTACAATACCTTGTGGTACGTCCTACGCTTCCGTCAATTAAATGCCTATAATCAACTTTTATTTCCAGGTACCTTGGGAGTATTATGTGCGTCGCATATTCCTTGGACATTTTGACCGTACTGACTCAATTACGCTTGTAGAGCTGCGTGGGTCGTAAGTGTATTTCGACATGCTTTGCGATACAGAATTTAATTCTGGTCTCATCCTACAGACATTTGGTACCTTCCGTATTTCCACCACTTGGTCTTGGCGTATTCCATCAGCTCTACAAGCGCTTCCCTCGATCCTCCAACTCGCTTTGATATTCTTCGTTCCCGAGTCACCCAGGTGGCTTCTTAGCAAGGGAAGGTGTGTGAATTTGTGTCATTTTGTTCTCTACGGGTGAACCGCGCTGATTGACACACAGAGAGGAGCAAGCGCTCGAGACCCTCGCATATTATCATGCAAATGGTGACAGGTAAGTGTACTATCTAATTGCCTATCCAAAACCACTCACAACGCCACACAGCGCGGATCCCCTGGTTCAGTACGAGTTCCAGGAAATCAAGACTGCACTCGCAGTTGATAAGGAAGTTGCACAAAATGTCGGATGGCTGTCGCTGTTCAAAACTCCTGGTAACCGCCGCAGAATGCGAATCATCATTGCAATTGGGTTCTTCTCGCAATGGTCCGGTAATGGAATGATGTGAGTTCATCTCATTCATGCGAGTAATTGAAATATGTTACTCAAACATCTTTCATACATCGTAGGTCGTACTGTGAGTCCCTTCAATTGCAACATGTTCACCATTAGATGCTTACGGCTAGTTATATAGATCTCAACCAGGTCTTCACCGCGATTGGAAGTAAGTGATCTATTCCCCAGTCTTCTTTCACCGTCTCATCAACGTTTCCGCTCCTCAGTCATCAACCCAACCACGCAGCTCCTGCTCGTATGTTCAAATATTACACTTCATCAGCATGTATCATATTGATAACCACTACAGAACGGCATCCTGAATATCTTTAATTTTATCGTCGCAATAACAGCGGGCTTCCTCTGTGAAAGAGTCGGAAGAAGGAAGCTGTTCATGATGTCAACCGTTGGTATGTTTAACGATTCAATTCACACTCACATTTCCCAAAGCGTTGAACTCGTACCACTTTCCAGGGATGCTGGTGTTCTGGTCTCTGGAGACGGCATGCTTCGCCGCGTCCAGGGTGTACGATAGTGCTATTGCCGGCAAGTTAGTCGTGGTCTGGATATGTGAGTTTGAACATTTAATGTGGTGTTCCATTCTTATTCTCACTTCACGCGCAGTCTTTTTCTATGCCGCTTGTAAGTTCTCTTCTTGTCCTTGTCTTTGAAGATGTTCCTCCGATGCACAATCAACATGCACTCTACACAGATGATGTCAGTCCGCATGCTACACAATTCCCCTGGTGCTTTACCTGATGCCATCATATACCCACAGCTCGCTTTCACCCCTTTGATCGTATCCTATACGGTCGAAATCTTGCCATACTCCCTTCGCGCGAAGGGCTTCGTCCTATTCAACTTCGCAATTTCGCTTTCATTGATCTTCAACCAGTACGTCTCTCATTGATTATGACATCGCCTTGCTTCCTGACCGGATCTTTATAGGTATGTTAACCCCATCGCACTTGGAAAGCTGGACTGGAAGTATTTCGTACGTCACCTTGCTATCTCTTCAGCTCATACCTAAATCAATGCTCATCCTACCTTGTTAGCTTGTCTACGTTGGGATGCTCGTGGTGGAGGTCATATTCTGCTATTTCTTCATTGTTGAGACCAAGAACGTAAGTCTTCGATACTGCCTCATATAACTTCGATCTGATTCAATCCCTTCCTCAGCGGAGTCTCGAGGAAACTGCTGCGTACGTTCAACATCCCATACCTTGCTATATGACACCTCTTAGAAGATGCACCTTTTAGGTTATTCGACGGTGACCAAGTCGTTGACATGATACACGAGAAAGGCCTCGAGCGCGCCGCTGGGGTCCCGGAAGGTCTTACTAAACGATCAGGCTCTGCTGAAGACTGGAGTGCCAACGAGAAGTGATGGTCAGAAGCAATTGATGCAGACAATCAAGCTGATCGAACTGCCCGGACTCGGAGAATTTGTTCTTATAATCAGTCTAATGTGTCTGCTTTCTAATGAGGCCACGTTGTCCATACTATTTCCCCCCTTTTTTCTGTACCCTCTCTTGTGATTTTTAGTTCTGATAATGCAATGCGACACGGTTGAGCCGTGGTTCATTTTACTATTTTCCAGTATTTGCCTCCTCGGCTCCTCAATGAACACTGTAACCCCGGGTCCCAATTATAATTTCAGGTCATTTGAGACAATACATCGCTATTATGATTACAGGGATATATGGGTGAGGACCGTAGCTCGTCCACCAACATACATCGGGTCAACGTGTCGTCGTTTTGCGAAAATTACTTCGAAAATATGCAACATGCTACCTTATCGAGATAGTACTGTCACAACCATCTCTAACATGAAGTCTACGGACCGAAGCCCAGCAGCGTTGAGGATTGCGATCCACATTGGTCGCACACAAATTTCAAGACACGGGTATATTGGAAGACGATGCACTGGAAAAACCACTTTACAAGCGAGATTTTTTTCAGTACATTGATTATTGCGGTCGATCGCAATGTATTCACAGCCTTCTCAAGGACTTCTTTATTCTCCGAGAATGAATTAGAATCTTTAGCTATTTTTCTCTGGCCATATACACGATACATTCCAATGCTGCTGCTGATCTTGGCGCATGGCGAGTCGTCCTTCTCAGCGCATTCCCCATGGTTCTCGCGCATGTGGTATCGATAATACTCCTATCGTTGTTTATGTCGTTCTCGAGATGGTAACCAAGCAGAAAGACCTACCAAAGATTTGTCAGGATGTGACTGTCTTGCATTTTTGAATACTTTGGTCAATCCGAACGAGCTTTTTTCAAGGTCTTTCTTTGGTTGAAGGTAACAGCGATACTCCCACAACAAGCATAAAATATTAAACCATGGAAGAACTCCCGTCGAAGGCTCGGGAGCGGTCAGCACCTCTAAGAAAATTCCGTGTGGCGCAATAGAAGGCAAACTAGAGCATCGTGACTCATAGGCTACTCTGACTGCCATTTTATTAGCGCTAATCCCCCCTTATTCACCGCCGTAGACGCTTCGATATCAAAACAGATGACCGTCCGATCAACTCTCTCGTTGATCTCCGCGCCACCAATTTCAAGCAATGTGTAGAAGTTTGGATGTTACAAGGAAATTGGACCTGTTAATGACAGAACGTAGATTATATCTGATGATTCTGCAGATGCACGGGCTGCAATAAATAAATAATGTACAATTAATTGGGGTATAAAAGCCTGCGATAGGTCGTCCAATTCTTTAGCAGCTTCTCACAGATAAACCGCTCTAAATTGTACCGTTCGAAATGTTTGGCTTCATTAAATCATCCATCCTCGCCCTGACTGTGTTCGCCACCTCGGTTAATTTAGCGAGCGCTCAAGCCGTCACTCCGCCTCCTGGGTTCAACATGTAGGTAGAGCCTCTCTTCTCTTCTTTCTGATGATAGTAGCCTTCCCTTGATCGAGTTTCAATTTTATGTTCATCGCATCCGGCTACCTTCTAGTGTTGCCGTTTCTTCTTGGTTGCTTCGAACCCCTCAAGTTTAGATCCTCATTTTATTAACACTCTTCTGCCCATAGAACCAGCCTCGGAGTCAATGGATCAGGGTGCCCTCCTGGGTCAACTTACCACATCCTCAGTCGTAAGATTCTAGTTGGTCACGAGTGATCTTAGTGTCAATGACCCATCCTTCAAGAGGACCGTTCGTCCGTCACCGTTACATTCTCTCAATTTTGGGCCGAGACTGGACCCAATATTCCCATCAGCTCGAACCGCAAGAATTGCCAGCTTACCTTTGGTGTCAAGATCCCGCAAGGCTTTTCCTTCGGTGTCGCTACTGTCGACTATGTACGTCATTTTCCATGATGGTGGACTGAGTCTAGACGCTAACATATTTATAGCGCGGATACTATCAACTCGACTCCAAGGTTACTGCGGCCCAACAAAGCATCTACTACTGTGTGTGCTATTTTTCTCCGTATGCGTATTTCTGGTTTGATGAGGCCGTTTTTATCAACTCTGTATTTAGTCCAAGGAAAGCTTGAACAAGGTATGCATATCTGTTAATTCTTTTACATCATGATCAAATACTGATGGGTTATTTCCACAATGAAGCGACTGCACGTTCTAATCTCGTCGGCCCAGTTACTGGAAAGGATTACACCTACCGCGACCAGTTCGACCTTGCAACCACCGTTCTTAGCCCTTGCGGAGCCACGACCGTATTGAATGTTCAAAGTGACTTGCGCGTCAACAACGCTGCCAACACCAAAGGAAGCGGTTATATTGCCACTGATTCTGTACGCGGTTTATTTTATCTCTGAATGCTCTCATTTGTATTGACTGGTTATATTAGATCGATACGAACCTTAAACAGGTTTGTCATTTCACGTCGGTGAACCCCTAAAATTGATTTCTCACGTCTATCTATTTTAGACCTTCAACTTCCAATGGCTCAAGTGTTGAAGAACGCTAACTGACGTCAAGACGAAGCTATGAACTGTTTGCCGTTGATGGGTTACTACAGCTTAAAATACATAATTTTATTACAACCCGTCAGTCAATGCTAAGAATTAGTATGCCCTCCTGTAAATATTTGGTGTCCCAATTAAATTTCAGATACAGTAGAAGATGTGAACTCAATGCGTATAATAACTTATTAATAAGGGGTGATACCCATACACCACTAGTAGTGTTCATCAGTCTCTCACTGATGTCCAAGACGTAGTTGGCGACAAGATATCTAACAATCAATCCATTTCGGTTAGGTGCTTCCGTGTCAATGTAGGTGCTTCCGTGTGCGAGTCTTGACGACCTAACTTGGACACCAAAACAGGGCTGGTGGTTGCTTCCTGGGGCTGTGCACCTAAGTTTCCCCTTTCCCTTCCCCAGCGAGAAGCGACCAAAGTCGTCGTCCTTATCCACTTCCTGTGGCTGGCCCACCTAGAGCATCAGGATGTCGTCGTCAGGTTTCTTGAATCAGACCTTTAACAACAGGGACACTGGCAATCTCAGGTACCAAGGATTTTGGTTCCTGGAGGGCTCCTGGAATGCCACGAGCGTTGGACTGTCAGGTACTCTGGCCTCAAGTAATGATCCAAACGCCAATGTAACCTTTGTGCGTAAATATGCTACTTTATCTGTGTTATCCCTTCTGACATAATTTCTACTTTTCTCGTGTTATAGACATTCCCTGGTGAGTTATCGACGATACAACCCAGTACGGGTATCTTGAGTGGACAATCTAATCAGACTGAGTTCTTAGTGCCGGCTCTAGCATTTTATTACTATGGGATGAAGAGATCAGGAGGAGGTCTCTATGAGATTTGCATTGATTGCGATCCCAGAAATGAGATCTGGCTTCCAATTGACGCGTTGAACGTCACGGATAATGGACAGAATCCACCTGTGGGTCTGTTCTCTGTTCACCTGCACAGTCCTCTGACTCAGGCTTGTTCAGGTTGTACTCTTTAGTCAAACTTTCAAGGCACCCGGAATCCATGAAATCATAATCCGTAACTCTAATGATACACGAGTTCACCCAGGTGGTAATTCACAGATCACCCTTGAGCGCATTGATATTGAGGTCGTCAATTCCAATGCACCGCCTCCCACCACAAGTGCTCCTCCTCCTAGCACCACTCTGCCACCCAGTGGAATCCTTGGAAACAACCCACTGTCTGATAGTGCGAAAGCCAACAAGGTGCCTATTGGGTCCATCATTGGTGGTATATTGGGGGCGATTGTATTGACTTCCCTCTTGTTCCTCTTTGGCTACTGGTATATGAGATCACGGAAAAGAGCTGCTCGTGCGAGAGCCAACCTGGAAGCACCTCCTACCCCCGGGCACGTACACAGCGACCAATTATCCCCTTCCGTGATGTCCCAAGTGTCCAATGCCACTCACCAACATAACCCATCAAACTCTTCTGACCGTCCATTTGGGTTAGTTATTCCTCCACGAAAAGCTGGTCTTGTCTCTGCAACGTGGGTGGAAACACCAACAACTTCGAATTTGCATTCCCGTCCTTCAATGTCATCGAGCTCAGTGATATCTTCTTCTCTATACACTGATGCCAGTTCGCCGACAACAGTTGGCCACGGCGGAAGGAGGCCCAGACGAGAAATGGATGGTGGACCTTTGCCCCTGAGCTTGGAGGAGGAAGATGAGGAAGATGATCGGGTGCTTCCCCCGGAGTATGGGCAAGTATTCGGACGGTCAAGGAGAAACACGCGTTCCGCTCGCGATACACTGGCATCTCCTTCTCCCCCATCGGAACCGCCGCCACCGGACACCAAGGTTTAGTGCTATTGTTCGTGCATGTCCACCACCCGTTTGCCTTCGACACCCCTATCGCCTGCGATCACTTCTTCTTTCCATTTTATGGGCATTTTTGGTCGTTCGTTGTACCACAAGTTTCGTGTTCTCTGGGTTGTTGTATTACTTTGTATATTTCGTTCAATCAAATGTCGTTTTAACAGAATCCATATTGCGAACGATATAAATCGCAAGTCGAAGCTTGAATGGGGATCTTCGCGCTAAAGTGGCCTTAAAGACTCTGCGCAGCAAGTGGCATTCTCACAGTAGATGGATATGTGGAACGTGCCTACTCTCACCCGCTGCGCAACTGTTAGCGTTTTCCAGTTTTGACATTATGAATTCAGTTTGGACAGGTTTCCTCCAACTGCGTGCTGGTAGTAATCGTCGGTGGCACTGCTACAGATCATATGAGTGACAGCTTTGCCACAGCCTCGCTGTATACACGCTTATAATTAGTGTGTCCATACCTATTTAAACAAGGTATTTTTTTCAGTTCGTTATCCCAATCCTCCTTTTACCACCCTTTTAACCATCGCTTTACTCTAAAGCCCTCAAATAAAATGATAGTTGACAAGAAAGAAGGCGCTCAGCCTAGCATTGTAAGAGCCCTGCGGGATTATGTTTTATGTTCTTGTAACTTATGATGGTTTTCGCTTCTCCAGGTCACCGACGACGCCCCTCCGAGTTACTCTGATACCTCTTCATCGTCCCGCGATTATTCTTCGAGCTTTATGCACCAACTTCCTCCAAGTATCGAGGCCACAAACTTTGTCCAAATGATACGCAAGGAAGGCTCCGTGAAAGGGACCTGGATCATTGACTCTACTCTTATCATCCCACCTGCCTTACTTCCTCCCCTCCCGGACGGCACGGCTGAGGGTGATCGCAAAAATCTGCATCTGCAGTCCAAGGAAGGAAGCGTCTATGGCGACGTTTATATCAAGCCGACTAGCTACGAAGTTCTGTCGACTATGAAGAGGCCAAGCAAGATCTCGATCTACGGGATGTCTAAGGAGGGGAAGGTTGAGCTGAAAATCGTAAGCCATACACGCTTCTTCACTCCATGCTTTTGGCTGATGGTCACACGTCTCAGCATGAAATTCAGTCCGACATTCAAGCTGGTGCGAAGCGTCTACCTCTCAGTATCAAGGTCTACGCAAAGGAAGGGGATGTTCGAATCTATGTCCCTCGCTCCTTCTGTGGACCATTCCGTGTTACGACCAGATCGTCTAGCAAGAGTTGCTTTGTTCTGTCGCCTGGGATTCGTGCACAGCTATCCACATTTTCCGAGAATATGAAGGTTAGGCAGGGTTTCATTGGCCGATTCGATGGACCCAGTGACATGGGTGGTTCTTTGGATCTCACGGACTGGGACGGAGACGTTCTTGAGGCCGAGATTTCGGAATCTTCCTCTAGTGTAAAGCTCTACTTCGACGACGAGGAAGAAAGGAAATCGCACGAATTCTGCGTTTTCAGGAAACTTTCTTGCCTTTTTAAAAATTCTGGGTGAAGTACCTAGACTTTTATGATCATTATATTACACTGCTCCTTATTTGTTTGTTTACCTATGCGAATCATAGTCGCTGCGCATCATCTAAATACCTACACCACCCGAGAACGCAGTTATCTCAAAGCTGTTGCGGCTAAAGAGTCCAGATCGAATGTAGTCTGAGGACCTCCATCTAGAGTGGCTAATTAGTCAGCTCACTGCGGAAGAGTGTATGTTATAGTCACACTGCTGACATGCCGCGCAGCCGCAGCTGCGTCGACCCCGTGGTCTTGTCTGGAGTCACTAGTCACTGGTCCAGTCGACTGCACACTGGCAAATCACAGCACGTTGTGGTTATATAAAGCGTCCAGACGATGCCAACTGTGCACACATTTGTCTCCCTCCATTCCACTTGTGATCCACAATGATTATCGTCCCTGAAACTAACTCAGAGGATTTGAAGTCTCCATCATCTAGTACTCAGCCTCAGGCTATTCCTCCAGGGCAGTCCCCTTCCCCTGAGTCTGAGATGGTGAGCGCGTTAACTATGATTGTAATAAGATAGTATTCACGTAAAGCGACCATTAGAGTGATCCACCTCCAAGTTACAGTAGTATCGCACCGAATGGCCCAGATGTGTCATTACTGCGGGAAAGACCGCCCGTTCGGGCGTCCAATTTTACCAATGTCTCAGTCTTGAATGGCGCGATACAAGGAATATACGCCATCGATCCTGCCATACACGTACCTGCGTCACTTATCTCACCCTTGAGTTGCGGAGAAAGCGAGCAGGATCGAAAAAACCTTCAACTTCAAACAAATAACGGCGCCATCAAGGTCGAGCTCTACATCTCACCTACTGGATACGATGATAGATCATCAATGAAGCGAAAGAGAATACTCATCTCTGCGACCACGAGAAATGGTTCAGTTAAAATGAATGTGGTGAGTGGATGAATGACTGCCAGTGAACCATATTGGATCTAAATTATTTGACAGCACGACTTGCGCGACCTATCTCAGCCTGATTGCGAACGACTTCCTATTGTCCTGACGTGCAAATCCTTCAATGGGGCAATCGAGCTTAAAGTGCCACGCTCGTTCTGCGGACCCTTGCGTCTTCGCACCTGGAACGGCAAAGTCCAGTTCTCGGATGCCATGAAGCCGTCGTTGACGTTATTCTCGCAGATTGATAGGGTACACAGATACTTTTTAGGGCCCATGGACTCTCACCAGGACGTGGGGGACGATTGGATGGGTGATGAGCTCTTCGCAGAGAGCATGAATGGGAGTATCAAGGTATCCTATGATGATGAAGTTCCGGTGGCACAACCAAAGAGCCAAAGTTTTATCGGACGTTTGCTCTTCTTCTGACACCTCTGTCCGTCTCTCTCGCGTATGTCATGTCGTGTTTCCTCTATGGACTTGTAATTCCAAGTTAGCTCCGCAATCTGTCATGTACAATGATAATGCTTATCACCTTATCCAATACCTTTTTGTACAGAAGGGAAGGGATCTACAGTCATGGGAATGGGTACAACGTTATGTAAGGTCCCGAGCCCCACTATTAGGGATGAAAGCTATGAGATTCTTATCAATACATTCCCTTGCATCATCATTCGTCCTGGGATAGCCGGAGACATATGATTCAATTGGTGGACGGTTTGTCAATTGAGTACCACCGTCAGCAGACCGGATTCATGACGGGAGGGTCCGTATAATATATGAACCCCACAGCCAGAACATTCGAGCTCTCCTTCCCTCTCCCTATAACTTCCTATCAGTTTCTTGGCCGGGGAGTAGACTATGGGGTCCAAGCTGAGCAGTATATCAAGAAGGGCCAAGAAGGCCAAAACCCAAGGAGCGTCGTACCTGCAGCCCTCGGAGAACTCCCAATGTCAGGTAAATCAGACCCGCTACCATACTACAGACGGCGCTGGTGGACAGTTCCCAACATGGACATCGACAACGCAAACGACATACCAAAGTCCCTATCCCACATCTACCCAACATACACAAACCCTTTCAACCAGTCAAACAGTGTCAACTATAAAACCCCAATCATCTCATACCCGTCATGCGTCACTGTCGAAGAGGCTGAAATCTGCGACGTTTTCTCATGCACATAGTTCCTCCGGAGTCAGCCATTCCACTGCACGTCAAATTGAAGGAGAAAGGGTGGCTAATTCACCAAGCGCGGCAAATGGCACTGATAGACCTTCAACGACTGGTGGAGTCAGGTACAAGGTATCCTCGGCGGGATTCCATCTTCGCCCAGAGGAGGACGAGTCTATCTATGCCACAATACCGGAGCCCAGACGGATGGAGAAGAGACCAACGACACATTACGATCGTCTTGGTGCGAATAATTGATTAATTATTGCCATGAAACTAACCCAAACTCGTAGGTATCTCCTCCGGCGCTACTGCGACTGCCGTTGATCTTGCATATTCCAAGATGAGGCGCTCTGCTGGAACAAACAACGTGAGTTCTCCTGTTATTGGCATTGAGCTACAATCGTGTCTGATGTATTGCGTCATCCTCAGGAGGTGGACGAAATCGAGGAGGCATACAAAGTCCTCAAGAGCATCAAGCGTCGAAAACAGTACGACGAAGAGATAGGCATCGCACGACAGGACGGCACCAGGATTTGGAGACCAGGGGAGTATGGCCATCCATCACAAATTCCCACTGGGCGCAAGTTCAGGAAGAAATTCCCTCACGACACGGGTTCATATGCAAGTTCTCGGTACGAGAAGCTCCCACGTTGGGAAAAGGAGGAGATAAAGGTGAGCGCTTTCGTAATACGGTTCGACGACATGATTAACTGAGTTGACGAACGCCTGCAGTGGGATTGATCTATTTCCCCATATTTACGGAGATTGACGACAGCTACGAGAACCTACTATAATACCACGATACCAATGTATATTTAGCACTATAATCGCCCAATTAAACCATGCACCGCAACAACTTTCCCTCCTTAAGCCGGAATCCCCGGAATTTGAATTTCTTACCGTCCTTTCGTCGTCACGTATAAGACCGTTTCGTCCTTTCTCGTCCTACCAAAATGTGCAGCTGCGACCGCAAAAAGTATTATCCTGAAGCTCCGTAATACCCAAGCCGGAGTGACTATGACTGAAGCAATGGACTAAGACATTTCCTCCTTGCTTGTCGAATGGGCTGATCTAATGCACCTGTGGAGTATTGTAGAGGCTAACAAGTATTTCTCTTGTCTTTCGAACCGAGTTTTCTACCCATGTCCCATTTGAAAATGCATGGACATCGTGAGTGAAGACCTGTGGAGGCACGAGCGGCAAGCTACTAGTATAAGCTCCCGTCCATACTGGTATCGTAAGTAGCCCAGTGAGCAGGGAAAAAATGCGAGGAGTGGATTCGAACATGTCGAATGAAATGGTGAGACATGGAGTCCTGAATGATGACACGTATTTTAAGACTCGAAATCGCCTGTTCTCCAGTCTTAAAGGACAACCTTTCGGTTCACGAGTTAAAATCAAGTCTGAATCGTCTATTAGTGAACG
Organism: Panaeolus papilionaceus; assembly: GCA_015501605.1. Lineage (NCBI taxonomy): Eukaryota > Fungi > Basidiomycota > Agaricomycetes > Agaricales > Panaeolus > Panaeolus papilionaceus. The sequence goes on from JADNRZ010000014.1 coordinate 1,228,951, forward strand.
GTATAATTATATGGCATGCATTTATGGCCATAGATGATCTTGAATAGCATGAGACGTGAGTGCGCGAAGGTCGTGTAGCCTAGGATATTCATATCTTTACGTTGACTCAGATAAGCGTGACATTCTGATAAGCCAAGGTCGCTCATTCTTGGGGTGAACTAAAGCATTAATACCGGTAACTGAAGCCCTATGCCCAGCTCGTCTGGTGACATGCTAGATTTAAACCATGAAGTTCATGTGAACAGAGCGGAGGATGATCTTTATGTAGTCGTTCTCATTTCACATCGATTTGATGAAAGGTGTTGGTCCGGCGTGTGGGGTTAAACATCCCCATAAATACACGACTCAACGTTTATAAGTCCGATGAACTGGGCGAGATTGTGATATGCTCACAGGCAAAATTTATCATATCAAGCGGAAAGAAATTTCAGTTGTACTTTACTATTAATACATCTCTAACTAATAGCCCTAAAGATCCATCAAAAAGCGTTACTTTTGCGCGTTTAGCAGGCGGAGTTGATCTGGGTGAGCAAGGCGAGGCGCCATGGGAGACCGTTGTAGTCGCCACTTGCGTTGGGGTCCTCGCCTTGGTAGAGGTAGCGAAGCTTGCATGGGTTGACCTTCATGGTCTGGTCAATGCCGTCACGAAGCATCTCTCCATGGCTGATATCCTGTGTCCAGGCGGTGCCGCTGAAGACAGTGTTACTGGCACGAGCGAAGGGGTTAGATTCGGTGTCGGCGAGACCAGACCATGGGCCAGAGATGCTGGATGAGGTCCAGGAGCGGAAGTAGCGACGACCATCACCGCCGATGGCCTCAACGATAAGGAGGTACTTGCTGCCAACCTTGTAGACGTTCGAGGCCTCATACAAGGCGTACTTGTTGGTGGAGTCTGACATAGCAATGACGGGATCATTGAAGCCATTGGGGAATTTGGAGAGGGAGGTTTGAGAGCGGTAGAGGTGACCATTGTCGTCGGAGGAGAACAAGTGGCAGTGGGATGAGTCGCAAATGACCCACATGTCGACCCAGTAGCCGTTTCCGATGTTGTTCTTGATGATGTCTGGCATGCCAGTGTAGAACGTCTTGGGTGCACTCCAGCCTCGTGGGTTGGTAATGTCAGGGTTGGTGGAGTATGCGGCGTTGTCATTCTGGTAGACGAGGTACCACAACTTCTGGGGAGCGAAGTAGAAGACCTGGGGGGCAGCACGGTATCCAGTGCCAATAGCGGACTGATCGAGATAGAAGAAGGGGGCGGAGCCAGCTTTGTTGAAGTCTTTAAAGGTGACATATCCAAGACTGTATCCCGCTGAAACGGCAGTGCTGAAGAAGACGTGGTAGTTGCCTTTATAGTATACGATGGATGGGTCCTTAATGCCAGCAATGTTACGGGTGTCATTCTTAGGGCCAATTAGGATGTCGCTTGAGCTCCATTTGAAGCTGGAGGGGAGGTCTGCGAAGATGCCGATGTTGTCGTTGTCGGCTGCTGGGGTAGCGATGATAACGGTGGCTAGGAGCACGGAAGAGAGAAGTGAGAGGAATGTAGAGCCCCTCATTGCTGAAGCTGGTAATGAGTTTTGTTTCCATTTTTTCCTGAATTTATACGAGTCCAGGATTCAGATCGGAAATATATCGCATAACGAACTGAGGTTCTAAGCACATGTATGGCGACTTCCAAACGAATGATGCGACTTCGAGCGACAAGCAAATGCTTGATGCACTGCATAGTTTACCCCCCGCAAATTGTCGACAAAACACCGAGGTCGAAATAAATTTAGGTTTTATGCAGAATAATTTAATAATAGACCCCCCACAGCTCCTAAACGTTTGATCCACAATTCCATGCACTTCCTCAACACGTGTACGATGTCGAAGCATGAACTTGACATGCGAGTATTATCACCGAATGAGAACACGCTTGATTTAGTCCGATCGCCTGTAACCCAAGCCTTTGCAGAAGGAGCACAGGGGGCTAACTGACTGGTGGTGCTACTTAGGTAGAGATGATGTACCTTTACGACCGACTAGAACCCTCTCAGCATTCACAAACACTAAGTTTCAATAGGTTAATATGTCATTTAACTGAGACATTAGATTGTAATGTAGAGGACCTCACTGAATCTTCTGAAGCCACAAGTTCACTTAGCACCCAGGCACCATCGACGAATCAGGTGAGTTGGTGTGCGACATGTACCCATATCTCAGGTAAGTATTTTCGAGCAGCATTCCCCGGCTTATTCCCCTCCCTTCTAAACGTGAATACATAATAGAAGCAAGATGAAAAGAAGATACTTCACTTGGCCGAAATGAGCCAACCTTCGAAGTGCCCTAGATGCTTCTTCAAGCTTCAAGCCTCAATTGCCATCCTGGCCTATCTGAGAACCCCAGAGGCTTCAGCACCGTCAAAGTGACCGTACAAATACGTTCAGATTCACTATGACACTGCCATACTGGCGTTCGAGTACTAGATATACTATGTATACATTAGAGATTCATGTTCACCCTGGAAACCAATATTTATAGGCCCTCGTGTATGCGGGAAACCCCAAGAGAATTGGAATCTAGGGCCGGACTGCGGGGTGAACGTGAATGCTGGCCCAGCATTCAGCATGGTTTCTGGAACGGGGGGGGGGGTACCAGTGTAATTGGTCTCATGCTGTTAATACTACTACTACTACTACTACTGCTACTACACCGAATCAGGAGGGTAAGAAGTTTAAGGAGGTGGAGGGGGTGGAGAGAAGCCACGCGAAGCTATGCCTTGTGCTCAAGCTTCGAGCCGAGTTCCGGGCTATAAATTGCTGAGGCTGGCATTTACGATTTATTACTTGGCACCCCTCTATTTTTAGATCATACATATGGAAGTAAGCCAAAAGGACGACATGTTGTTAACATCCAAACTCATGTTTAAGTAACGTTTGAGTCAAGCGCTTCAGCTTCATAGATAACACAGTGATGTTTCCAAGTTGATCTCACATAATCTAAACTTTGTATCAAGTACTACAAGCTTGGCTCAATAACATTACATGTAAAACGAATATTATAGGGATGATCTTTCCATTCGACCAAGCTCGTGTCTATGCTAGATAAGAGGCCATTTACGAACAGAGGATTGCGGCATGTGGGCCATCACTGAGCGCCAGCTCAGGCTCATACCTCTCACGCCCCGTCTTAGCTAGCATTATGTTGGCCGCTAGTCAACGCCAAGTATTCGATTTAGCACAGAGAATCTGCATTGTGGGGTTTCGAGGTGCTCATGTACGAGATAGAATTTCAATATTTTCCGGAAATCTATACCTTCATGGACCAATCTACGAGTATAAGTCCTCAACACGACAACTAATACGACACCCAGAGTAATCCTTCCACTTCTCTAAATCCTCATTTATGCGGCCCAAATATTCGTCCACGAAAGCCGAATCCATGCATAATTCGTCACCGAGCACAAGGTCAACATCAATATCCACATTCCTAAATGCAGGAAAGTTGACATTGCCCTCCTCGTCAGGCATGACGCATTCCCAGATAGGTTCCCACCCAGGGAACCAAGGACTCAGAAACGGAATCGCATCATCGTACCTCGAGACATGCACGGTAAGCATTACTCGTATTCTCTCGAGAGCGTTACAATCGGTCCCAGCAAGTGTCTTCCAGCCGTCGCAGAAACTCGTCATCAACTCCCTTATTTCGCGCGGATCAGTGGGCCATTGCAGCGCGAGTTCCTTCAGGGAGCGACCCCAGGTTGGAAGATCTGGCATGTGCGAAAGACCATAGAATGTGTAATACACATTTTTGGTATCTGCATTACCAGAGATGGGTTCAGCACCGTAACTATTAACGCATGACTCACGAATAAACTCACCCTGCATGAAGAGCTTCTCCACCCCATCCAGATGCTTGAGCAACGAGAGATGATCATCTTCTCCATCGTTTAAAGGATGCATGACAATGCTCCGCAAGTTCGGGAACACCTCCATGCCTTCAAACCTGGCTGTGAACTCGTGAATGAGTTTTAGCAATGCACCCCACCCAGCGACCTCGAGGGACGCAAGCTTACGGAAGGGAGGCACGCGCACAGTGGGTTGATGGTGCGGGAAATCCAGTTGACGGTACACCTCTTCATTCGCAGGATAATAAGTCTCGCGACCTCCTATTGTCGCGTGCTCGAGATTCGGGCAATGGAACAGCAAAAGCGGGAACCGAGGCTCTACGGGTGTCATGCTTGAAATACCGAGATCCTTGATATTGAACCCATATCCCTTTGGGTATGACGTGTCCTGGTCGTATGATATCTTTGGGCAATTGTCGAGGTGTAGGCTGACGAGGCTGGGGGTTGATGAGAGAATGCGAATAATGGGAAAGCCTTCAATCCTCTCGAGGTATAAAGTGGTGAGGTTGCCTGTGCCGAGGTAGTGATCAAGGATGCGTTGGTGGAGAAGCTTGGGAGATTGGGTACTGTAGGCGACGTACTCGTCGCGAGCAGAAATGCATTTGGGGCCGATGATAGACAAAGCTTTGAGATTAGGGAACTGGAAGTATATGTTGGTGTTACCCATCCATGAGGGTGTTTTCGAAGGCTCTGAAATAGAGGGTTGGTTTGGGCCGTTCGCAAAGAAGAGGTTGAAAGGGGGATTTGGACTGCGATCCTGACGACGACGCGGAGGAATGACTTGCTTTGTGTACACAAGATGCTCAACCTCCGTCTGGATAGTGGGATATTTTTGAAGGTACCTCAAGAATAGGCGATGACGACGTCCAAATTTCCTATCTCCTTCCACTACCTCTATGTCGCGGTGTATGAGTTCGTTGCATACCTGTGCCAGGGCGGTGGATGAGCATGTGAGCGCGCATAAAGCGCGTCGTCTCTTGCGAAGAGGTATGTCCCTGATGAAATTTTCGACGATAAGTCGCAGTATTTCAATTGGGAAAACTGGCTCTTGATGCGAGAGACTGGAGGGAGACTCGGAGTGGCTCGACATGGTTGGATGTTGTGCAGGATAGTGGCTTTCAGTTTCAGTTTAGCTTTGAGAACCGAACAAACTGTCACAACAACGTTATTCTACGTTTTCAGGAATGACGTGTCAAGGATCATTATTCAACGACCCTTTATCCGGATAGGGGCAAAAGGAGACGTTCATCTGACTCTCAGACGGACACAAATTCAAGGCGCACCTAGGTCATAGCTGCCAACACTTCATCCTATATTACGAAAAAATAATAATTCTACGTCACGCGAGCATCACACCTATATCTAATACTTTTTGACGCCTTCATCCTCCTCAACGATGTATCCAATTTCTCCTGCAACTCTGCTTGCGACATCTGATCCTCAAGCACAAAATCTCCTCCGTGTGTGGTATACGAAAGCCAAAGCCTAAGGCTAAATTTTCGCAAACTAGGGAAACCTTTCCGATCCCACTTGAGCATTTTATCAAGCTCAGCCCACATTTCGAACATGGGTTCGATAACACCGCGACGTGTACCTTCTGAGACACGGATTTTCAGCGTCAATCTTATAGATCTGAGCACCGCGCCCAAATTGCGAAGCTTTAAAAACATGTCGTAAACACATAGGACGAAACTAGCCGCATAATTGGTGTTCAGAGTCCAGTGTAGGCTGATATCCTTGAGGGTATGAACCCAGGCATCAATCGTATTGATGAGGCCAGCGAGGACGCCTGATCCGGTTGGGTGGGGTATCCCACCGCCTGAAGGTGTGCGTCCAGTAGGAAAGATTATGGTCATTCTTAGTTATGAAACGACATGTCAGGAGATCTGGAGATAAAACTTACCTTTGACATGAATATCTTCAACCTCCTGCAAATGGTTAAGAAGCAACGAAGAGGATTCGTCGCCTTCTTCACTTAGATCCAACATGAGTGTCCGAACGTTGGAGAATACCTTGATTCCGTCTGTGCGGGGTAGTGTAAGAAAGCGCCCCCAAACGCCCCATGTCGCCAGAGTTAGGGTGGAGAGATTAGGGAAGCACGAAGTCGATGGCGGTATCGAGGACTGCGACACAGTTGAACGGAAAGTGTATGTGATCCTAGAGCCCATGTAGAGCACTGTGAACCCAGCCGAAGGGTTATTCCCTCTGAATTTGTTATAAGTGAATAACAGTACTTGAGAAGAGGGTGAGTAAGGAAGATCATCGTAGAAAGTGATGTAATTGCATACCTTGATCATATGATATTCACTTACAATGGATGAGGAATTTAGAGTAGCTTTCACTCCTCAAAATTTACCACGAAAGCCCCGCTGTAGGGGAGGGATTCTCATTGCTTCATCGAAGGAAATCGAAAAAAGGAGGTTAAAAGCATTATTTGATTTGAGGTTTATCAATCCGAAAGGTGGATTACAGGAGGAAATAACTACCTGTATGAGAGGTATACATCCAATAACTACAGTTTTTAAAATGTAAAAAACATCCACATTGCCGCTGTTTCCAGTATCCAACACCGCCATTGTATCTGAATCGCCCTGTTGCATGCCTGGCTTTACTAACATGCAGCCACGGGATTCCTTACCCACCTCACCTTCATCCTCGCACTTGCTTCCATCTTGCAGTTTGAACGTGCACTTCATAAAAATTCGCAGCTATAGGAAAATTATATTAGCAAGGCTCTGATACAGAAAGCACGAAATTAACATTCACTCACCCAGAGGTCATTCTGATGCCCTGGTAGCCTTGCAAGCCAACGTTATAAGGGATGACGAGGAGGCGGCGGCGTGCTCTACCTGTATACCCGCCGATCTTCCGCATAAGATGGGCCTAAGGGCAGAAACATATAACCCTCGATGAAGGCATAGCTGAAAATGGAAGACTTCGTATTTCGAGCGTACCTTCATCAACTCTGGGTAATTTCGGGCGCTCTTGGGTCCCATTTCAAGCTCGCAGGTACACCAGAGTTGACCGAACCTGTGACCACGCGCAACATATCCAGATGATTCCTGTCAGCCATACCCATACATTTCACTGATAAGGAATAACATTACATTCGTCAGCACATTAAATAAGTAGGAATATAAATGATGAAACCATACAAAATAAAATGGCCATGCGTAGGTGCCGTTGTTACACCTTCAAGTTAATTCCTATCTTATAATCACATTTGTTACGCCAATTGTTCACCATTGCTAGTGACTCACCCAAGAAATCAGGTTAAGGAAAGATGGATTGGTGTATGGATAGTAATGCTTATAGCATGTCAGCAGAACGAAGTGCTGTTAGGCACCCTAAATAGAGGCGAGAATTTGTGGCGACTTACATGAAACAGGTGTATGCAATGCAACTAACATCAAATTTGCGATGCCTTCTCAGTATGAGCACAGCTCTGGAGCCTTGTAGGTATGGACCTGGTGACTCGAAGTCAGGACAGAAGCTTTGAAGCAGGAAAATGACGCGTAGTCAAATTTTCCTGATTCGGATGGTTGGTTGAGTCAGAATGTCAGTGACACGAAGTCAAAGCACAACTGAGAGAGTAGGAGTATGGGGATTATTGAAAGGAGATATATGTTTCAGTTTTAGAGAACCAAAGCGTGTGAGGAAAAATGGTGGAAGAGGGACAGTATGTACTGGAGGTTGAGCAAGAGTGGGTCACGACAGTAGAAACTAAGAAAGTGAGGAACAACGAGTTCCGCATTTCTGTTCAGAGCGGTCACGGGTCACTGACCGTGACATCTTGGTGACAGCGTAACATTTTTCCCATAGGCTCAGGTAATACTGAAATTCTTGAAATTCGTCTAAGTCCTCCGACGGTGTCTGACCTCCATTTGCATCTTTGTTTGATAGTCGCAGGGAGCACAATAGATATTTGTGAAACAATGAGGCCCAGAGATACAATTAAAAGCTACCAGGTAATAGAATTTAAGTTATTACTCAGAATCCGTCCATATTTTACGCCGGGGTTATAAACACTCGATCAGGAGGGTGATTTGCACACAGGGGAAAAAACCCCTCGATACTTTTATGCAGATATCCACTGCATGGAGTGGATATCAAAATTCCCCCACCAAACCCCTTTCATGTAACCCTCACTCAAAGGTGGTTTTTTGTGTGATGAGTCGCTGAAGAGGGTCAATAACCCCTCAGCTGGGTTCACAGTGGAGCTCCTTCAACGCCGTGCAATGCATTAACAGTGCTGGGACGACTGGGTCCACCCGACCCGACGCTTTGAAAACCTGAAGCTTGAAGCCATGTTTCAAAGTATTCTCCAGATCGAAGGATTGTATGTCAAACGAAACAGGGGAACAGGCATGGAGTTCGAGATGGCGGAGGTTGGATGAGGACATGATCCGAAGAAGAGGCACCAATGTTACCCTCGTCAAGTGGAGTGTGACGAGCTGTTCGGTATTCAAATAATGATCCATTAGGGTGCGAAGTTGAAGTCGCGGGACCCGGGAGCCAAATTGCACGATGTTGTCACCTTCATAAGAGGCCCAAGTGTCGCCTAGGACATGGAAGGATCGTAAATTAGGAAGTTGGAGATACGCATCCACGCTGAAGTCCGGCAAGGGATTATTAACAGCCATAGGTCGAACCTTGTGATACACCAAACCTTCAACGCAGTTTGAAAGAGATGGCTGGGTATGCAACGCCTCCTCAAATATCTGGTGTATCCTGTCGTCATCTTCTTCTACCTCCACCTCGCGATAAATGTGCTCGCGACATATGTCAGCGAACGCCGTAGAGACCAAGTAGAGAGATTTTAGGGCGCGCCGGATGGCATGCTGACATGTAGGCTGAGGTGGAATGAGGGTATCAATAATGAGTCGAAATATTTCGATCGGGAACACCACGACGTCCTCACTATGAGATTCGACGCTTTGCCCAAGGCTTGTCATCATGGGAAGAGCAGAGATTGCTGGTCGACAGTCAGACCGAGCGCGCCGAGATGTGGCGATGCTCATCAGCCAGTTCGGGTTTTGCCGGCACCAACCCCCCAACCCCTCACCGTCCTCGTTTCGCCCTGTGCACCTCCCTACATTTACCAGGCTCTCAGAGTGAATGCGATTTTGATTGAAGGTCAACCAGATCTAAACTTCAATTCTAATAGAGTACAGGTAATTACAATTACTGTCTTTCCTCTCGACCTGACCTTAGCAAGACACCTATACTTCATTCAAGTGACTCAACGAAGCATCCAACCTCTGCTTTAACTCAACCTCCAACATCCGATCTTCAGAATCGCGTTTCGTGCTCTTCCATCGTCACGAGAGTTATTCGCACCGATCTTATCCACCATGTACGAAAGTAGAAAAATAATATGAAAATTTCACTACAACCGGAACTCTGTAGACTCGAGCGTCTTACCAAGCCCAGCCCACTCTTCGAAAATGGACTCAAGAGTCCTACGTGGCGTATGTGCAGTTTACCATATTTTAAACGTCACCTCGATTGCGCTGAGCACATTGTCCCTGAAAATCTTTATCAACGCAAGTAAGAAACCACATCGCTCCAGCGGCCGTAAGACCAGCCTAGAGGATGGTGCTCTCCGGTGTATGATTTCATGCGCTGAAGGAGGTGGTATGGAAGATGACTCAGATGTATGTGGCATCTTCAGACCTTTTCTCTCTCTTCTCCGTGCTATCCGTTTGCCCTTGAATCATCGCTCAATGACACGCATGTAAGAACTGTGATGCCAAGCCGTCCTTCGTCTATCAGGGTATATTACACTGGCAGGATATCGACAGCATCATAATATACAAAATGACCTCCCGCCCCTCAACGTCTCTTACATTCGCAAATGCACTAGTTCGAACCTAGGGGGACACATATATAGCCAGTATCGACACCATCATCATAAGAGCGGACTGGACAAGGGTCGAAACCAAGACTCATAAGCAATCCAAATTAGCAGTAACACGTTAGAATGACTCACAGTGCGCTTTACGTCCACAGCAGATGATTGTGTTGGGGCTAAACAAAAATTTCGGTTTAAAATAACACACATGCAATCAAGCAAGCATTGTATCTTTTTGTTTGGACCTGGTGTTCATACCTCGCATCGCATCGCTTCTCCCTCGGTGGACACGAGCAGGCAGGCACGGCGGCTACGATGTGATCATGGTGGTATTGGGTAGAGAGACTGTATGTATATGTGATGACTATATACGATGCGACGCCGCCACTTCCCACTGCCACATCGGGAGTCACATTGTGCTTCGCATCCCTATCTGTAAGGGTGAACGTTTGAGCATTAAAAGTACTTATCCAATCTGCTTACAATTGCTTAGGGGGAGAAATGATACGGACAGTCCCACCCCGATACTTACTCGACCATCCAGGTAGGTAACTTCGACAAAGCTCACTTTAGTCCCACTTCTACCGAAGCCGACGGGCCGGAAAGTATTAGGAGGCTCAAGCGCCCGGTGGTAGTGAGCGAAACCCGGAAGAACAAAGAACAATCCCAGAGGGGTGTAAGTAGAGCATAGAAACAAATGCGAAAAATCACTCGAGAGTTTGAGGGGTTGGCTTCCTGAACCTCTTATCCCAACGTGCAACCACCGACTCGCTAATTCAGAACGTTGAAAACCACACACGGCTCCAGAAAACCATTTCATTCAAAGTCAGATGAAAAACACAAATATCCAATTCAATTCAATTACATTCTTTCCAACCTTTGTTCCTTCTTTCTGTCTTTCTTCCTTTCATTCCTCCTCATCGTCCATATCTTATGTATAATTACTGAGAATCACCCGACCAAAATCAATTCGTCTCGTTAGAATTTACTCATACCCACCCCTCCTAGGATCCTCATGTGTCCTTCAAGTCAGATGTTCATTTCTTCCTCAACTTTTGGTAATAATGGATGAGGCCCATAGTCTTTTTTTATGAGTGTGAGTGCGAGTTGGAGTGATGAGAGCGACGGGATGAAAATGATGAGGAGAATGTAAAACGAGATGTACTGAACGGAATGCATGGTGCGAGCAGTGGAGAAACAGGAGGACGTGTATATGAGACGCGTTGTGGATGCGGGTTGAAGCAAGGACGAACGAACGAACGAACGACAAAGAAGAAAAGAGAAAAACCGAAGAAAGAACATGCCCAACGCGGGTATATGCGCTTGAACTAAATCCCTATCTCTTGCGTGACCCAAGAAGTCGAGCGAGAGGGGGCTATGAATTATACGAGAGGCGGGTCGAGAAATGCGAAACGACAAAAGAAGGTCGAGCGATACGGAAAGGAGAGGAAATAAGTGAGGAAACATGTACCAAGCTATCAGGACCCTTGACATCCCCCGGCTTGTCTGACTGCGCTGATAAGGGCGTAGGGAGACGTTAATGAGAGGGAGGAGATAGGGGAGAAGAGAGGAGTTGAGAAGTGGCTGAGGGGACAAAATCCAAGCAGGGAAGGCGATTCGGAAAGGCTGAGTGATTTACGAAAGTGCACACGGGCACGGAATACAAGAAGTGGGGAAGAAAAATAATTTAAAGCTTCGTATTTTCAGTAAGCTAACTGCATTTTATGTGCATCGTCGGAGGGTGGTGTAGGAACCGCATCCATATGCCCCATATTGATATCGTGGGGGTACTGAGGAGCTCAAAAGACCATGGTGGTGGACTGCGGAGCCACGATGACAAGACCAGTGGTGGTCCTCTACCCAAGTGTGGCTGTGTGGCAAGGCTCAAGACAAAAGGACACTGCTCTGTTTGTACCTCACAGTGGATCTGGTTGCATAATTCGCGCCATAATATATAACGATAGGGCCGACGAGCGGCATGGCCCGCTACTGAAAAGCCTGCTCTTAGTTGAAAGGTAAATTGGGTTTTTAGACATGCACACGAAGTCGATTAGGTTGAGGAGTCAGAAGCCGGGCTATTCAAGACATGATATTTACATAGTACCTTAACATTACAATCTGTGTAATCAGACTTGATTCATTCAAAGAAGGAGATATACCAAATCAACAAACACCTACATTCACTGGAGCGGGGGAGACTAGCAACACAAAAGCAATACCAACAAAACATTGGGATGCAATCGCCGTTTCGGTTTGGTGTCTTTATGAGAGTACTCCATCGCTCCTTCATTTATTATACCTACCTACCTATGGCTATCATGCTGAGTGGTGCTGGTACAACAAATTATACTAACCACATTGACATCATTGAGCACGGAATTTGGGTTTTGAAAGATAAGGGGAATTACAACCACCACTCGTCGTCAACCCTCGGTTGACTCCTCCTGGCACTCGCGTGTACATCGAAGTTTTTTTAATGCGGCCTTGCTTCGTGTTAACATTGAAGAGCGTTGACTCGCAGAGTCGAAGCGCAGAGTCGAAGCACAAGTCAACGCTCGAGCTTGAATCATAGTCTGAGCACAGCCACTAATCCCCGAAGGGTGGGATTCAATTTCTAAATGGTCTTGCTGGCACAGCCACATTCAAATCCTCTGCAAAAATTTCTCCGAACATTTCACTAAAACCCACTACCTAAAGGTAGCGGGGATTGATGAAGACTCAGATGTATCCAGTAGCTTTAGACATTTTCTCTCGTTACCTCTGTACTATCCGTCTGCCCAACAAACGGCTTCGTATCATCCAATGCGACCTCCCGCACTTGTTCCTTCATTGGTCTCCCCATTACACTATGTCGGAAAAATCACAAAAAACATAAAAGCGCATTTAAGTACTGTATATGTGCGGATAAGATCATCAGATTTCGACCTCTTTGTCACCGTAAGAAGGCTCTTATAACGTTTATCAAAATTATTTCGGTTATGAGAGGTTTTGGGACTGATATAGATTAGCCATACTATATGCACTTCGGACGCCGATCCAAATTAACAGTATGTGATGGTGTAAATAACAGCTGTACAGCTCATCTGCAATGATATGTACTCCAAGTGATGTAAATGCAAATGCTGTGATAATTATTGATTGGCTCGACCAAGCATGCTTACATTAAACTTTAGGGGAAAAAAGTGTAATATTGATAGGAGATTATTGGATACGTTTATCGTGTACAACGGTATCTAATATTACACCTATACAACAGGCCTTAAACCCAAGCATATAGAGAAAGCAGCACTGTGGGTCAATGTATCGGGGCACTCCACGAAGGTTCCATGTGTTGTCAGAGACGAGGCCAGGTTCTGGGGAGCCTTACCAAACTCCAATGTAGCTGATAGCCGCAAGATGACCTACCTTGAATGTCCCCAGGTCGACGACTTAACTTACTCTCACTATGCTCACAGGGTGGGGTAGGAAGAAAGGGGAGAAAGGAATGTATTCAATCCGACAAGACGGTCGAGTTATATATCTGTAAGGAAACCATTACGGCATGTAACTGCGAACAAACAGCGTGGAGCGGCGCACCACACCTCGAACCTGGTTGTGGGGCAGTGGAGTGTTCTATGTATGTTGGAAGTTGAAATGACAAGGGTTGATTGGCTTGAGCTAAGGCTTGATAGTTGTCCTGCTATAGTCGAAGAAATACGATTCGAGGTACTTTACACCGACGTCTCTAATTCGAAACTGATGTGCCCAGGGATTAAATCGGGGTTCGTTGATCATGGAACCCCAAAATAAGACGGATTGGACCTTACAGACGATATAAGCACTTATCAATCATTTCCTTCATGTACCCTATGTTGAGCTAACATTGAATTGAGGAGCTGATACCCACTAAATGGCCATACCAATACTTTTTTCGGCATATCATTAGTGTTGCTCTTGGATATTCATAATGACCACACTAAGCTGTGCTAATACATCACATATTCAAACCTGATCAGTCGTAGTACCCTTGCAAATTTGTCCTTATATAACATTTTTGTTATTACAGTAAGTAATCGGAAGGATATTTGTCCCTGATACATTGCTTATTTGACTCTCTGTTACCACTGATCGCTACATATTCGAGGGTCAGCGTCGCAAGTATATATATGTAAATCAAGATTTTTCCGACACTCGCTCGCATCGATCCTCATCAACGCGTCGCCTTCAATACCAATAATTATAATATCTACCATACGGGTTCAAATACAGGATGGCTGAGAATGTGAGTGAGTATTTATGGTACTGTACGGCTAGTATGAAATGAAGAAAGGAAATGGGGGCATATGTCGATACTTCAAACTTGTGAAAAGTGTGGAAGAAAAATATGTGTATGGAATATTGTGGTCATCATCGTTGTGGAGAGGTGAGAGATAAAATACAGCAAGAGGTATCGCAAAACGAGTGAAAGGAAAAGGAAAGTGAAATGGAGGTTAATCGCTGGGTACGCAATACGCAAAGCGAGAGAAAAAAAAAGAAACATAGAAAAAGAATAATAAGAGAAAAGAGGGGGATTGCACCACATATCTCCAGGTACAGGTGGATTTCGACAAATCGATAAAGAAGAAACGTGGGCAGAGTGAGGAGACGCGAGTAGCACTGACGGGAAAATAGGTAGATAGGAGAGAGGGGTGGGGGACGCGGACGCGGACGAGGATGAGGGTGACAGAAAGGGAAGCACAACACAACAAGAAAAAAAAGAAAATGTCAAAGAAACTGAAAGGGAAAGCACACAAGAACAGCATGGGACTAGAAACGATGTATCACGGTGTTGGAAAATAAAGAAAGTGTTAAAACCGCGATAAATTGAGTTAGAAAAAAACAGAAAAGAATAGGCGGGTCCTAGGGGGTCGTGCAGGGGTGCGACAACGGGGAGAAAAGACGCGTCAGAGAACCATGGAGAGATGGCTTGCGCGTCATGGACGACAAAAAAACGCGTCCGGAATAGGACACGTCATCACCCAACGCGTATTGGCAGCCAGTGCTCCTCAAACGACAACGCGAGAAAAGGTTCAACGACGAAGTGGCCAAAATACGGAATTAAAAATGCAAGGAAAAAACGGCTGCAGAGAAAAAAAAGAAAAGGCTCAAGGCCGATTTCATCACGCAGACAACCTCTCCCCAACCTCCCTAAACTCCTGGTCCAGCGTGGCCAGCTTCTTCTTGTGCGTCACTTTACTCGTCGTCGCCGTCTTCCCCATCTGCTTCGCATTCACTGAGCCACTCGCTTTCCCCGCAGCCAACCTCTTCTCAACCACGCGACCAAAGTCCAACTTCGTAGGTTTAATCTCCTGCCCCACATCTTCATGATCCTCATCCTCACTATCCGTCAACCCACTCCCCATAAACTTCAACTTCCCGCCTTTCTTCTTCGGCGCTCCACGCATCCTAGCCTCAGGGAAGAGGAGTTTGGGCGTAGCGTGGACAGGTGGGGAATACTCCGGGTGATCGATGGGGAGGAGTGAAGTTGGCGGCGGTGAACGTGGCCTGTTCTCTGCGTGATTCCACATTGGATTAGGGTAGCTTCTTCGGACGCCGCGGCTGTAAAATAAGACAAGTCAGATTAGAAAATTATTGAAATTCAGAGAAAAAGGGCAACAAGAGACGATGAAAAAAAGGAAAGAAAAACACTTACAATACATAACTCATCATCGGCTTCTCAACATACTTCCCCTCTCCCTCTTCCCTCCTCGTCTCTTTCCCCATTCCAAGCCTCCTCTCCCGCTCCTTCACAGGCGTATCCAAAAACGGATTTCCAGGACTATCCATCAACCCCGGCGGGCTCTCCATAGCCACACTTGCCGCCCTAGTCTCAGATCGCGTTCTAGGTGTCTTGGGCGGTGACGCGGCGGACACAGGGGGCGTGTTTAGAGATAAAGCCGGGATGTTGAGCTTCCGGTTAGACGGCGGGGGTGAGACGGGGGCCTGAGACTGGCTCTGTGCCTGCGCCTGGCGTTTCCTGTACAGCAGAGGTGCGGTTGATGTGCTAGACCCAGAAGCCAACAGGGCGCCAGACCGCGTTTGACGCGCAGAGTCTTTCGTTGGCTCAGCCAGCCAAAAAGCCTCTTCGTCCTTCGCCGCCCCTCCTTCCTGTGTGCGGCGTCGCTTGTATCTGCTTTGTCCTCCCGTCTCCTTCCCTTTGTCCTTCAGGTTCTGCACGACTTCATCATCGGAACTATCTACAGCAACGAGTTCCTCGGCACTGTCCGTGTCATTATCCACGCTGCCGCGTGATCGTCCTCTCGCATGTTTACGATGCGTGCGAGGAGGCGTGGGAAGAGAGGCGAGGGAGGCAGATGAGGCGGAGCGTTTGAGGGGGCGCGGCGGGATGATGGGGTTGGTGGTGGTGGGGTGGAATGCCACTGGTGATGAGTCGAGCATTTTTAGCGGCTTTTTGATTGTGCACGATGTGAGGTGGGATGGATGAGAGATGAGTGACGCGTTTTTGGGATTTCAAGTCTTGTCCTCGTCGTTGTCGTAGATGTAAAAATGAAAGTTTATAGTTGTTGTCGTAGTCAAGTCAAGTGAATCGCGTTTTCAAAGTCAAGCAATGGTTGAGGTTATCGCGTAAAAACGTGTTGAAGATGAAGGATTGAGTCAAGAATGAAAAGATCACAGATGAAGATTGTTAAGAGAAGGGAAAAGGAACGAGACAACGCGAGTCAAGACAAGGCAGACAAGGTGAAGGGTCAGGGCAAAGCAAACTCAACCAAAGACAACCCAAAAGAAGGAAGAATTGACCTGAACAATGCGTGCAAAGGGGGACAAATAAAGCGTATCGCCACGTGATTGCTTGATATGGAAGTTGATCTTATCTTATCTGTTGGCCTGGGCCCATGATGATGACGACGAGGGTGGGCGTCATTGTTGTTGTTCATTGTGTCGTTGTTGTTCTTGTTCTTGTTGAGTTGAGCTCGATGAGAACAATTAAAATGGACGCGGAGAGTACTGGGGAAAATCACATCAAGGTAACATTGACAGTATACAACAAGCAAAGCACTCATACCCTGGGCATCGAATTCATGACCTCCATTTCGCGTTCACATATCGCGAATCGCAATATCAATCATCATAAGTAATTCCGTGAGCTCGTGAAACGGCTCGGCGCACGCCCAAGCTGCAAACAAAATGTCGAGCAATGACAGATGGAAAAAGCGGAAGCGGAAACGTATGGTGTCATGGAAGTTAACCCAAGATAAAATCACAGTGATATTGATACACACCCCAGAACTGACATCCACCTTTGTTATGATTTTCAGTTCCGATGTGTTGACATACATTTGACTTTTGCATTCTTTACTTGATCAGCCGTGACCTCTTGGATAAATCCTCTAATCGATCCTTAGATATACCCAAGGATTGACGCTCTCTACACAGCGCTTCGAGGAACTAAATCATGGATTTATCAAAGAGGTCATTTTTCCATGTAGATATGCGATGCTCGTAGGCTCTTACACTACTCTTCCCTGTGCCCGTCAGACCCAGGAGTTTTTCATGTGAGGCAATTAGCGAGGGTAATGAATATCAAAATATTTCGTACAGAAAGCATCACTTCCAGCATACGGTACCTTTCTATTCAAGAGGTAAAAATGTATGTAGGATGACTACACAGCTATACGAGGAGCTCCCGCCGACCGGCACCAGGCGTGGGACGTATACGAAGCTCGAAACACTCCTCGAGCACACAAGAGGACCACGAGCAAGCTACGAAGGGACTATTCGAGAAATCAGGCGTAAGAGTATGGGAGGGTGTTGTAGAAGGAGTTGGATGAGCTGTCGGAGCAGATAAATGGTGGTTACTGATATGCAGTATTGAAGTTTCCGTTGACGAAGCGGTTTACGAGATTGTGGATTATTGGGGCTTTGGTGTAGAATGTTTACGCATATCCCTTAAATCATGGTATAACAGCACAAATAATATGCTTGTACTTATTTATTTTTTGTATCAACGCAAGATCTCGATTTGTGATAATTTGGCTCTACTGCAAGGATATCAGTTGGTCTTGGCAGCTCAACGTATAACATTCGGCTCATAACTGTATATTTGAACAAACTGGGTCTACACATGCAATAACCGTACTACCATCACCCCGATGGTCGTCTGAGTATCAGAGCTGCATATATGACACACATATGCGTCCTTAGAAGGTATGCAGGTAGTCACCAACGAAGTTCTTGGCAAGGTTTCCGACTTGGTCACCGATACCACCGTACCCAAAGGACTTTGCGAGCTCTTGCGCCTTGGTGGCCGTCGCAGAGCCGACGGCGGTTTCGATGAAGCGGTGCTGATTATAAAAATGTGAGTTTGCGCCCGGGTATGCGTCGTGAGCGTCTTGGAGGGCGTACTAACCTGGTATGGCTTGCGCTCCTTGTCATGGTAGACGACGAACCGGAGCTCACCAGCGGCGTTCTTCTGGCCGTACTGCAGTGCGTTGTTGACCTTGAGCTTGTAACCCTCTGTGAGGATTTAGGTAGACTCGGTAAATGAATGTAAATGAGGTCAAGAGACTGCATCGTAGCTTACCTGCAGGGAGAAGCTGACCGACACGGGTGATGTGGTTGGGGTTAGCACTGGTGCTGGTCTTGTAGTACTCGGCCGCGATGAAGAAAGGGACCTGGGTGCCTATCGAATTTCAATGTCACCTCCAAGTCAGCCTCGTTGAATAAACTTATACATGAATCGCTCACCAGTGGTGATGTTATCGGCAGTGACGAGATAGTAGTCCGCATTACGAGTAGCAAGGTTCTGGCTCCAGGTGATGTGGAAGAGCTTGTTGGCTGCCTCGACGTCGAACAAGGGGATGAGGATTTCGTTTCCGGATTCCACTGGGGCTGGCATTGTGATGACTCAAGACTTGAGGTGAAAGGAGAAGTTGTTTGTTTGAAAAAGTGAAGCTAAGGTGTGTACTCTTTATACCGTTGTACAAGAGTTAGGGGCGTATGTTATTGAAACGTAAAATGACGAGTGCCCTGATAAGAAGGGCTGATGAACATTTCCGCGTTCGTCATCTGTGCATTTTTTTGTTGATGGGCGATTTTTTTTTTATCGACATGGTTGACAATTTTCCAGGAACGACTCCGATTCTGATTTGATATTTCACTGACTTTCAAAATGAAGCTCTTACACAGCCATTGGCATGGAAAATTTCATCATACCTGCAATTCTCAGTCTCAAAGACAAATTTTTGCACAATGAATAATCATATAAAGGACAACAAGTTTAGCTCTACATGCTTCACAACCTACAACGAAACAGACCCATCTTCTGTCATCTTCTACAGCTATAGCAATGCCAGTCCCAGTTGAATCCGGAAACGAAATCCTCATCCCCTTGTTCGACGTCGAGGCAGCCAACAAGCTCTTCCACATCACCTGGAGCCAGAACCTTGCTACTCGTAATGCGGACTACTATCTCGTCACTGCCGATAACATCACCACAGGTGAGCGATTCATGTATAAGTTTATTCAACGAGGCTGACTTGGAGGTGACATTGAAATTCGATAGGCACCCAAGTCCCTTGCTTCATCGCGGCCGAGTACTACAAGACCAGCACCAGTGCTAACCCCAACCACATCAACCGTGTCGGTCAGCTTCTCCCTGGAGGTAAGCTACGATGCACTCCGTTGCCCTCATTTACATTTATTTACCGAGTCTACCTAAATCCTCACAGAGGGTTGCAAGCTCAAGGTCAACAACGCGCTGCAGTACGGCCAGAAGAACGCCGCTGGTGAGCTCCGCTTCGTCGTCTACCATGACAAGGAGCGCAAGCCATACCAGGTTAGTACGCCCTCCAAGATGCTCACGACGCATACCCGGGCGCAAACTCACATTTTTATAATCAGCACCGCTTCATCGAAACCGCCGTCGGGTCTGCGACGGCCACCAAGGCGCAAGAGCTCGCAAAGTCCTTCGGGTACGGTGGCATTGGCGACCAAGTCGGAAACCTTGCCAAGAACTTCGTTGGTGACTACTTGCATACCTTCTAAAGTTGGGGGTCGCTATCATATCTATGTAAACATCTGCAACTGGGCTCGGAACCTCCATCACGTCGCTTATCGTCACAGTAGTCGTACTAGATGGGATATGTAGACACAGCTATTATGATATCACTATTATATCGACCTTGTACAGTTCAAGGCTCCTGAAATGAACGCCCCAACTCACCAGTAACTGAGGAGTAACGCTCAAGGAGCATCTCTGAGAGTCATCGATGATCAGCCGTCTCCGGTGCTGGTAAATCTGAAATCACCAGGTCCCGCATATAATTATCGCGTTTGAATTCCAAGGGGCCAGGACAGGTCAAGCTCCCTGAGCCCCCAGTTCTATCGAAGCGACCCTGATGAGGGGTCAGTCATTCTCATTAACATGTGAAGCCGGGATGTTGCGAGTCAAAGAGGGCTCATGGCTTTGGTCCGTCGAACATTGCTATGAGGCGTTTCATGATGTGCTCATGACGATACCTGCCAAGAATAAATTACACACCCAGCAACCAAATATCATACCCGAGTCAATCGAAGCAGAGCCAATTATATTCTTACACTTATCGACGTCGCAATCTCAATCCCAGTCATCATCATAACAACACTACTTACGAAAATGGAGGACCTCACCACCACCCCTTTCAATCCCACAACCTCAATTAACCGTTCACGGCTCCGATATAGGCATATCTATCAGGATCATTGCCGGAAAAATGCACACGACAACCGTGCTTGTTATCATCACTCCCAATACACAAAACGTGCTTCGCCTTCCCTCAGAGGTACGCTTCCTTCCACGAACCAGGGAAAGTCATAACCCGGCCTCACCCAAGTAGCGAATTAAAGCTCAAAGAATCTGAAAGCACTGAAGCACTGATCCAATGAGGTTCGAGATATAACTGGTGCTGGAGTACCCATCACCATGGGATTTACCCGGTGTCCCACGGTCAGCCTCACCCGGACACCCCCTATAAGTAGCGGCGCGCTGACGACGCCTTGATTATCTCTTTCTCTCAAGTGTGGTCATCCAATCTCATCCCCATCCCTTACTTGGTAAACTCTAGATTTAAAACAAAGAACAGCCCAATATGAGTGGCAAACTCGCTTCAGGTACACCTCGCCTCCCCTCTCATGATCATATCAGATAAGGCCTATCCTTAACGCTAACGTCATTGCACATGCAGACTACCCCTCCTGGCAGAAGCTGCAGGAGATCTACGACACCCAACACGCCCAGCTCAAGCTTAAGGACCTCTTCGCGCAGGACCCCCAGCGCTTTGCCTCCTTCTCTCACGAATATCACTCCTCATATGGCCCTTCTGTCTCCCTACTCGTTGATTTATCCAAACACCTCATCACCCAACCCATCCTCAACACCCTCCTCGATCTTGCCCGAGAAGCCAATGTCGAAGAATACAGTAACAAAATGTTTGCAGGCGAACACATCAACAACAGTGAGGACCGCGCGGTCCTCCATGTCGCCTTGCGCAATTTCGACGATTTCAAGATCTCTGAAGCTGGAGTCGATGAGGTCAGCAGCGTGCTCTCACACATGAAGGAGTTCAGCGATAGCGTCAGGAACGGGTCGTGGAAAGGCTACACTGGGAAGACGATCACGTCTATCGTCAATATCGGGATTGGAGGGTCGGATTTGGGACCTGTGATGGTTACGGAGGCGTTAAAACCGTATGCGAAGAGGGATCTCAAAGCACATTTCGTGAGCAACATCGATGGAAGCCACCTTGCTGAGATTCTCCGCGAATGCAACGCCGAAACCACCTTGTTCATCATTGCCAGCAAAACGTTCACGACGCAAGAGACGATCACCAACGCCGAGAGCGCACGATCCTGGTTTTTGGAACACGCAAAAGACAAAGCGCACGTTGCCAAACATTTCGTCGCTTTGAGTACCAACACCAAGGCCGTAACGGCGTTTGGCATTGACTCTAGCAATATGTTCGCATTTTGGGACTGGGTTGGCGGGCGGTACAGTTTGTGGAGCGCGATTGGGTTGAGCATTGCGTTGGTGATTGGGTATGATAACTTTGAGCAGTTGTTGAAGGGAGCGCATGGGATGGATAAGCATTTTAAGGAGACGCCGCTGGAGAGGAATTTGCCGGTTCTGATGGCTGTGATTGGGATTTGGTATAATGATTTCTACGGTGCGTCATTTTGGGCGCTGGAGTGGGTTGAAGCTGGGAGACTGATGAGCTTTGGAATGATTAGGTGCTCAGACCCATGCGCTTTTGCCGTACGACCAGTATTTGCATAAATTCGCTGATTATTTCCAACAAGTACGTTTCTTATCTCTCTTTTTTTTTTCATGTTGTTCGTCCAACCTTATCTTCTTTTCCTCGAACCCGTCTAGGGAGACATGGAATCCAATGGAAAATCAGTCACCAAGAACGGACAACGCGTGAACTACCAAACAGGGGTACGTCGCCTCTCTTCTCCCCATCACATCTTATCTTATCATCTAACCACCCCCTCCAGCCCATCATCTGGGGCGCCTCCGGCACCAACGGTCAACACTCCTTCTACCAACTCGTGCACCAAGGAACAAAAATCATCCCCGCCGACTTCATAGCGCCCGCAACCACACACAACCCCATCTCTAACTCTTTGCATCACCGCATCCTCCTCTCCAACTTCTTCGCTCAACCCGAGGCGCTTGCGTTTGGCAAGAACGAAGCCGAGGTTAAAGCTGAGCTGGGGGCGAGCCTGGCAGCTGATGAGGCGCTGGTGAAGAGTAAGGTATTTGAGGGCAATAGGCCGAGTACGAGTATCATGTTCCCTTTGCTTACGCCTGGAACGCTGGGTGCGTTGATTGCGCTTTATGAGCACAAGATTTTCGTACAGGGAGTTGTGTGGGGAATTAATTCATTTGGTACGTGTTCTTCTCGTTTGTGGAATTGAGTTTGGTGGCTGATATTGTGCCGGTGCATGTAGATCAAATGGGCGTCGAGTTGGGCAAGGTGCTCGCGAAGAAGATTTTGGCGCAGTTGGAGAAGCCGGAGGATGTCAAGGGTCATGATAGCTCGGTGCGTGTTTTGTCTAATTTCTTGTTTCTCGTCTTCTCGTTGCTCCTTTGCGTTTTGTGTTTCTATTATTTTCTTTTCGTATCTCTGTTCTCTTTGCGTATCTCCCTATTTTCTCTTCTTTTCATCCCTCGAGCGAGTCGGTTGGACTTGAGGTGCACATATACTTTTTGATGCCCTTTCTCGTTCCGCGTTGTTCTTTCTCTCTTTAGCGGCCATCATCCCTACCTCAGTATCGCACTTTTGCTTTCAAATTCTCGATTTATCACGTCGTTCCTATCTCCTCTTCGTTCCCTTTCGTTGATTTGGTCTCATCGTCTCATCATTCGAACGCGTTTTAACTCTTATTGGAACAGACTACCGGCCTTATCCATTATTACCAAAAATTCAGGAAGGAATGAATATCGGCCACTGACTACAACGTCGGTTTGGAGGATACGCGAGGGGTTGGAAGGATGACTAAATTGTAACAGGAAGCCTGGGCGTTTGGTTGGGTGATTGGTGATTATACATAATGATATAAAATATAGATGAGGAGGACGAACGAGAGGAAGAAAAATGGAAGTAATGGAATTGAATTGTTTATTTGTACTTTTTATATGATTTTGAATGGATTGAATTGTTCATGTGTAGACGACAATCTTTACTCGATGAAAGTAAGACAGGTAGAGTAAAGTAGCAATGGACTTGATCTTACTGAGAATGAACAAGAGAAATATAATAAAAGACAAGAGAACAAAAGACTCTCTATGAACAAGGTATAGAGAGTGATTCTAGAAATAAAAGAACTAACGCGCTACCAATAACTAGTGGCGAATTTGCTCACTTAGCCGTGCGCACCTCATCTGTGCACGCGCACGCTCCCCACGGCTCTCCCACACTGCACGCGTTTATCGCAAATTCAAACACCTCCTCGTTTCGTTCGGCTTTCAGCTTTCAGCCACTGCTGCAGGGTGCTTGAACCCCCTAAAATGTCAACACCTGTCGGCTTCGGTTTAAGTAGCACTGAGGAGTAAGGATTGGGACGAAACTGTCGAAGTGCATCTCGCTTTTTGAAGACATTTATAATTCGGGTGCGTACTTTTAGTGTTCACTAGCATGGTCTCTCTCTCGCCAAATACGTACAAAAAGTGAGCGTTGCCTATGTTGTTCGAACGAATTTTCAAACCATTCTCTTCGGGTCTTTGCTTTATGTTGGCCCAGAATCAACATGTTTGGACAGTGAGCATGGATTGTACAGGGAACGATGTAGCTCCCGAGGGAGACGCAATACGAGGCGAGGTGAGGCGAAGTATGAAAACCGGGTCCGAACAAGAAGATATAAAAATGTATTGACGAAGAACGGCTCTCCCAAACCTAGCTCTACACTAGTATATTCATTGCCACATAGTATAGAAATATTACTCCGATTACTAGTTCATTACACAGATATTACTTATCTAGCACGTTGTTCGAACATACCAGAGAGCAATTGTGGCTCCTCGAGGTGCAGCATTGAATAAAATTAGTGAAACGAACCGAGATAGGAAGCGTACAGAGGCTACTCTATTAACAATAGAGTCAAAAATGAAAGGTAGCATGGTCTCTCTCTCTCTCCTAAATACATATAAAAGCAAGCATCGCTGACATTCTCAGTTCAGCATTCAGACAACCCAACCCCACGCAACGCAACCTTCAGTTTTTTAACGATGCAATTCAAGCATCTCTCACTCATCACCTTGTCGGTCGTGGCCTCGTTCGCCCTTGCCTCTCCCCCGCTTTCCAGTAACAAGCAAGGCCTGGCCCAATGTGGCTCCGAATTACCCATCCGCGCCTGCTGCGGGAGGATAATTAGCGAAAATATCCCAAGCCCTCTCTGCACACCGATACGTTCTGACGGCAGCCAAGACGATGAATGGTGGGAACTTGTGCCTGGTTGATTGTATGTGCATTGTTTAACCTATGTTTTGGTTTAGCGTGACCACGATAGCGTGCTGTGTAGACCACGGTGAGTGTTCTTAATGTGATATTCTGCAATTAGATAGCTTACGAGTCTTGGATTCGACCATTGTACAGTTGTTCGTTTCGGCTTGGTTTGTGTTCGACCAGGTTGGATCTAAAGAGAGGAAGCGCGCATTTGCGAATATAAGGGACGTGGAGGGGCGAGAGGTCGCTTTTTGCGATATTATCCTGTTGATATTCTGGCCGTGGATTATAAATTCTGTAAACAATTTTGTAAGGTTTGAAGACGATGGATGTAGGATTCCGGTGTGCTATCCCCACAAGTAGTAACAATTTAATGCCGGATGGATAGCGTAGATATGACGAGAGCAACAACATAAAGGTGTTGTATACATGCTAGTGTTTATCAATACATAACGGCGCGAATTATGCAACCAGGTTCACCATGAGGCACAAACCTGAGCAACATCCTTTGTCTTAACCAGGCAGCAAAGCCACACTTGTGTAGATTCGCCACGTGGTGAGTTCAAGCTGCATTTGAACGTTTGAGCCCCGATTTGACCTTCCCCATCATGTTGAACTTTGAGCAAGGCGCTGAGTCTCATCTTCTGGATATCGCCATGCTCCCTATCGAGCTAAACTAACACGCCATTGATATCTTTGTTGTGATACGAATAGTACCGAGGTGCTAGGGATGCTTCTAATGAAGAGGTAATACAGCAGAACCGGAATGGACAGGATACAGGGCAGCTGCCAGCAGAAACAGATTTTGTTTTCCACTCTGCTTGCCAGTTGAGGGAGGTGGGTATGAATGTGGGAGAGGCAGAAGGGGTGACCAAAGCGTCAACCCCTTCGCCGGGGTACGGTGTTCAAGAGACGCCAGGTTAAGTCGAGATTTCGCTTTAGCTCCTGAACTTATTCGGTTCCTCGTCGGCTCCCTTGGTGCCTCATGTACCTCCCTCTCACGCCCCTATCGTTAATCATCATGTCGATAAATGCATGTTCTACACTACCTGAACCTATACTAGTAGGCAATATAAGTCTCAATACACTCTAAAGAGGTGTCCTTTACCGATTAACACCTTGTTTAAACCAAACAGCGAGCGGAAGAGCCTCAACATTCAGCACAAGATCATTTTAGCGTGACCTGAAAAATGTCCTGTGGACTACAGTGATCCACCGGTCCTTGGCACAGCCAATTGTAATTGACACACTGCACACCCAAATTTTGCTCGTTTGCTTTGATTTCTTGCATAGGTATAGATTTAAATTATTTATATGAGATTCTGAAAAAAAAAAGAATAAACTTTTTTCTGGGGGTCCAGTTATGCTGCAGTTAATCAAAAATGACACAAAACCCATTCCTTGAAACAACGAATATTCATCCCCTTCTAGTTGACCCACCAGCTCATAATTTTGAGAGCATACTTTCGGAGCGCTAAGGTATATTCTTGCAAATTTTCAGAGTTATCGAGGCAGCAATTGTCGAGATATGAGACTTGTGCCAAGGAGTGGTGGTGTGCCAAGGACCGGTGGATCACTGTAAGTACTTAGACTTACGAAGCCGGCGAGGAACCGAACAAGTTCGGGAGCCAAAGCGAAATGTCGACTTAACCTGGCGCCTCTCGAACACCGTACGTATGGGCTAGTGATTGACGGTGACAGGTGGTCAATATTTACATACCTCTTTACGAACTGAAATGGAATCGCTGGAGTCGAGCCCCATTGAGTATTCTGTATTTTGGTTTGTCGAGTCTATCGTGATACAAATATCAAGAGGTAGAGTGCGTAGTTTAGTGTTCACTTGATTCGCAGTTCGTACTCTGCCTTGTTTTATGCCGGCGTTGTGCAAGAAGCCTGAGCTTCATATCTCATGTCATACCGTTACAAATGTCGTTCGAACGAATTTTCAAAGCTCTCTCGACTCTCGAGCCCTCCTCGGGTGTTTGCTTCATCTTGACTCAGAATCAACACGTTTTTAAGCAAGAGAAGATCGTGGAAAGCACGACGTGACTCCCGAGGGAAATGAAATCCGAGGCGACGTATGAAAACCGGGTCCGAACAATATGATATAACAGTGAATTGCTGGTATTGAAGAACGACTCTCCGGAACCTGGGTTGATTCAAGCATCTTTATTGCCACAGAGTATTGAAATATCATCCCGAATAATTGTTCATTAGACTGATATTATTGTTCTAGCGCATTGTTCGAATGTACTAGAGAGAAATTATCGCTCCTCAAGGTGCAGCATGAACTAAATTGGTGGAACGAACCGAGCGGCGATGCATGGGGGGACTACTCCACTTGCGGGTTATCTCATGATTTAAGCCACTTTTCCAAGCCACACAGGGTTTCGACACTATTCAGGGATCCCTCAGTGGGTGCCCAAATGACTATAAAACGCTCCCTTCAGACTTCGCTTTTTCCTCATCCTGAGCTTTACCTACTTCTCAAAGTCAGTGAGCAAGCCCTTTTTATACCTCGTATTTAGCAGTACTAACTCGCACTCGCAGCAGCTATCAAGATGATCTTCAACCCTTCCACCATTCTCGTCGCCCTCCTCGGTGCCGCTGCTTGCCTCGCCAGTCCCGCTGCTGCCCCGGAGGAGGCCACTCTCGCAAAGAGAGTCTTGCTCAGCGACATCAATGTCCAGGCAGCTTGCCAGGAGCAATACAACAATGAATATGTTGCCACCGCCATCGGCCAAGGCTGCTATGATTGGCAGTGCGTCTTTAAAAACTACAAATACGGTGTCAGCATGGACGGTTACTGTGTTCGTCACTATGGCAGTGACGCTTATGCCTCTTGCAGTGGTATGTCTACCACAACGCCTTTGAATGCTCTCACCAGAATGTGCTAACCGATTCTTTTCAACCAGATAACTTTTTTGGCTGGCGCTGCTATGATCGTTCCTGAGCAGCTGCGTTGAAAGGCCAGGCGTGCGAATGAGAGAACCAGAAAGGACCGCTGGAGCGTTTCCTAAATCATGATTCGGTTTGGGGTGTCTGTTGTTGTTGTCAAGAAGTTGGCCATGTGTTTCGTTTTTAAATTTGTTTAGGCAGTAGGTATTTCATGTATCTCTCTTGGAGTGTAGAGATAATAAATCTGTAACTACTATGTACAGTCGTGTCCCTTTCACCCTCGAGTCACGAGTTGGGCATCAATCTGAGGTTTGTCATGTCCTCGCTAATGCCAGCACCATAATGACAGGTGTTCGGGTCAAGCTTGTTTGTCTGCGACGCTAATAATTATTCTGCAAGACGCATATGTATTGATGTGCACGCGAAATGAGAATAGAAGGTGCAACTGTGCGACGAGAAGGCCATGCATACCATGTCGGTCCTCGTCCTGAACGACGAAGACTGCATCTCTTTGTGGGTGCCCATACCATGTGCGATAAGTGCACCCTGCTGTCCTATGGGCACAATTTGGTTGGACAAGAGGCGGTAGATGGCTCGGCTCGAACATTGCTGAGTGCGGAGGTCAAACTGATATTCCAAGATGACGTCGGTGCGTCGGTAAACACGTATAGCGAATTTCGAGAACGAAGAACTATGCTTCACGTCTAAATCTGAATGTAAATCTAACCGCTGAACTCAGTCACTGTGGCATTGCGTCCCTAACATGTCAATGTGCTGAGCCGTGATCTATAAATAGATCTCTGCAACCATGCTGTCATCGAGTGTTGTTCCCCTTCTTTCACTTGCTCGTCCCTTCATCCCTCCTCTTATATTCACATTCGAGCTTACTAAACTCCAACTCACATCTCGGTGTGTCAATTAATGCGAAAATGAAAAAGGTAATTTGATGACAAGGAATCTTTCCAACGACACAGCATTTACGACGAACATGGATCCAATCACCCCTCACCTCAATCTCTCATTCACCCATCCCCTACTCCTCTAGACAAACACCCCCTGTTATTCCCGCACGTGTGTTTGGAGGATGGTGTTTTCATTGGTAGCAGTTACTTCTCTATTGCGATGCCCGTCTCAGTTCGTAATGTAAGGTTGCTAGCTCCATCGTAATTCCTTCTTCCCTTATGGTTCACGGTTCTCATTCTCCGCCTGTTGTTACTATCCGTGTCTTCAATGTGATCATGTGGTCACTCCATTTAGCGTCAACCATGTTTGGGTATCAAGATCCCCGTCTTTAGATCAAATCCCGTTTCTTTCATGCCTAGGTCGACTGGATTTTTGGAAATGTACGATGAGCACAGCTAAAACATAATCCCAGAGAGAGGATCGCTCTCACAACACCTCAAAAAAACTGATAGGATCTGTGCTTGAGATTCGTCTTCTTGGTCACGTGGAAGAGACAACACTAGGTCGCCCACCTCGTCTCTCTTTCTTACTATTCCTTTATCCTCATTCGAAGCGCGACACGCGCTCACTCGTTGCGTAGCCGGTTTTCTTTCTTTCTTTGCCCGCCCACCTCATCCCCCTTTCTCATCGAATAAACCCCTGACATTATATATATATAAACTCCCCAAACTTCTAATACATTCCACCTTCAATCCCGAATTCCGCTCCTGAACATATCGAAGACCCCGTAGTAGGGAGTAGTGAGAGAGCCGAGTCCAGCGGGGGCTCATCTGTCCACCGTCCTCGGCTCTCGCACTGGGAGTGGTCGCTCACAACAACCCACTCCCACTCCCCCTACTACACTATTCCCCGACTACGGGGTCTCTCTCGCGAAGAACCAAGATGGCTAGTTGTGTCATAAAATAATATTGGAAGAAAACATGAAAATATACAATGTCACTGTCTCTTCCAACATCGTTGCATCGTGTAGCGTGAGGATCA
The DNA here is from genome assembly GCA_015501605.1 of Panaeolus papilionaceus. Lineage (NCBI taxonomy): Eukaryota > Fungi > Basidiomycota > Agaricomycetes > Agaricales > Panaeolus > Panaeolus papilionaceus. Next base: position 1,258,496 of record JADNRZ010000014.1, read on the forward strand.
CAACCTCACCCACACCGTTGACAAATTGGGTTGGTGATGCGCTGACACGTCGGGTAGGGGAGTGCGCTCGAGGGTGAGGGCATGGGATGAACAAATGGTCGGCACGAATTGGAACACTAGAAGAGACTTCAATCAATAAAAGCGATGAATAGGCCATGACCTACTTACCGATTGCTTGAAAGTAACTCAACTAGCGTCGACGGAGAACTTGAATCTTTGGCGAATCCTAGTCGTCGTAGTCGCACTACGTCAGCCGTCGACCGAATCAGACTGAATATGCGATGATAGAGCTGGATGCGTTGAGTGTCCGACTGAGTGACAGATGCACGCGCCTGTCAGAGTAGGAATCGGATGTGTTGTTACGTTTTGAGGTTGAAGCAGGAGGAAGCGAGGTCAAAGTTAGTATCAGGAGATTGGCTTCTTAAACAGTGGCAAAAGATCGCGTGGTGGGTTAGGGATGAGAGCATTACGCATATAAATGAAGGGAGCATGTAAAAATGAGAGCCGACCCCCAGTGAGACGATGGCACAAGGATAAATGACGGCAGGATAAAGTACGCCTGATGAGACGAGCCAAGGATATGGGACCAGAACCAAAGCCTTCGTTCAGTGCAAAGGTATCGCGAAAAAGTTTATGCAAAGCCTGGCCTTGATTTCATGGTTTCCCCTCCATAATCTTCACTTCATCACGCCAAATGGGACATCCGAAAGGTCAGACTTGGCCGACGAGGTGTTGAAGATTACAAGGGTGACATGTTGAGAAGAAAACATGCTAGCAGGGATGGAACCGTGGAGACCTGTAGAGATGATGGATGCGTTGATCCAAGGATTGACAAGAGGTTCGGATATTGGGCACTAGAAGAGAAATGAGTCAATACATGCCATAGGTTTTCTGTTGATAAAATACACACGACTCACCGGTTGCCTGAGGATAGACCAAATGCCTGTATCTTCAACATTTATGGTCTGACTCCAGAGTGTGCTAAAAATCATTGTTGAAGGTTGATTCCTGGCTCGTTGTTCTCGCTCATGGGTGTGAACAGGTTTGTACGTCTCAAATTGCAACTTGTCCAGGGTAGCTACTATGCGATGGCGATAATGGTGAGGTTCTGTGTGCTAGGCGTGAGGAAGACTGGGGACGAAGAGCAGGGAATTAAACTATGGTTGCAAGTGGTCATGGGCAGCGTCGGTGAACAATAGGCGGTGGAGTGGAGGCAGTTCTTGGATGCGTTCAACCACAACTTTAAAACCCGCTGATGTCCAAACGTCAGTACCACTATGTATGATAGTTGAGTTTAAGGTGCTCACAGACAATTTAACATCTCGTCGGCCCATCACATCCATGTTCCTCCAAAATTTGTACTGTGTCCGCCCTTTTGTGGAATAAGAGTAGACGGGCATTGGTTATGATTAGGTGCGATGAGCACTTTGAACCTCAGACTGCGGATGGTAAAAGTATGAACGGAGGTTGCTCAGAGGGGTGGTACGTGGCATTCGTTGAGGAAGCCTGACACCTGTGGGATCCCAGTCAACCACGCGCTCATGTTGAACGTTGAGCCGCACTGGGTGTTGGAGCCACAACTCTAAAGCAAGGTGCCGCGTTTTGTGGCTATTTGTTTATTTTAGAGCTCGAAGAGGTGGGCACTGCCACGGGGGTCTGGGCCGGTCTACATATTTTCATTCTTCTCAGACTCAGAGGACGGTGGACGCTTCCAAAACTGGGTCCGAACAATACCATACAAAAATGAATTGTTTGTATTAATCTAGCTCAATTCGAATATCTTCATTGCCACAGAGCATTGAAATGTCATCACGAATGATTGTTCATCAGACTGATATTACTGTTCTAGCGTATTGTTCGAACGCACTAGAGAGAAATTATCGCTGCTCGAGGTGCAGCATGAATTAAATTGGTGGAACGAACCGAGCGGCGATGCATGGTGCGGACTACTCCACTTGCGGGTTATTTCATGATTTAAGCCACTTTTCCAAGCCAGATAGAGTTTTGATATTATTCAGCAATCATTCAGTGGGTGACCAATTGGGTATAAAAACGCTCCCCTCAGACTTCGCTTTGTCCTCATCCTGAGCTTCACCGACTTCTCAAAGTCAGTGAGCAAACCCTTTTTATACCTCGTTTTAGCAGTACTAACTCGCACTTGCAGCAGCTATCAGGATGATCGTCAACCCTTCCACCATCCTCGTCGCCCTCCTTAGTGCTGCCGCCTGCCTCGCCAGTCCTGCTGCGGCCCTGGAGGAGGTCACTCTTGCAAAGAGAGTCCCGCTGAGCATCATTGACCTCGAGGCAGCTTGCCAAGAGCAATACGGCGACGTATCCGTTACCATCGTCACTGGCATAGGCTGCTATGATTGGCAGTGCGTCAACAACAAGGAAAACGTGAACATATCCGGCATGGATTTGAACGCTTACTGTGTTCGTCACCATGGCGTTAACGCTTATGCCTCTTGCCGTGGTGAGTCTACCACAACCCCCTTTGACCACTCTCTGAGTCACCAGAATGTGCTAACCGATTCTTTTCAACTAGGATCCATTTTGAACTGGGAATGCCTTAATCGTTCTTGAGCAGTTGCGTTGAAAGGCCAGGAGTGCGAATGAGAGAAAGAAAAATGACGGTTGGAGCGTTTCGTAAAACATGATTCAGTTCGCGGTGGCCAGACTCTCTTGCTATCAAGAAGATGGCCACTTGGACAGTGTTTGAGCGACGCCTGGTTAGCTTGACATTTCACCTTCGCTCCCGAGACCCTTCGGTTCCTTGCCGGCTCCAGTGCTACCTCATTTGCCTCCCTCTCACGTACTTATCCTCCTCTTATGGAGGAAACCGACCCCTTGTATGATAGGAACCATAAAGTAAGCTAATACGAGGTGATATATGTCCCTAAGATAACAGCGTCGCTGTCCGACCAGCTGCACGCTGATGATTTCATGAGTGACGGGCAGCGTTCATTATTTTGCCATTTATGTGTAAGTGTCAAGTAACACTTGGACCTACGACCCTATATTCCTCTTATGTTTCGAATTCTGGCTTTTGGGCGTCATCGTTTCTGGACGATTGTTGGTGATGTTGATGGCGCTTGGGTGATGACATGTTCTGTCCTGGACTCGTTTTTTGTCGCCTGCGATGTGTCCATCTCCTTATCGTTCCTTTGATGTGTTTTATTGCATTTCCTTCATTTCTACTTCCCCTTGACCCCTCACGACCTTCTAGGAACTCAGCTATTGTCTTCCATCCTTTTTGTCCACTCAATTTATTGGGTTTAACACCGTTTTTCTTCCAACACTGTGACACATCCCTGCTGAACTAGTTAATCCTTGCTGTTTTTTCTTTTCCATTTTTTTTCTGTTGTGACGTACTCCCCCCTCTCTATCACTCTCCTCTCCCCGTCCCCCCACTCCTCTCTTCCTCCCACCCTTTTCTTCGGTGCATGTATCCTCACTCTAACAACATTTGATTTTATGGATTTGTCAAAATCCACTGTGACGACGAGCTAGGTGAATATACATTATGTAATTCCATTTCTTGCTTTCTTTCTCTTTTTATCCTCTTCATGTTCCTCTCGTTTTGCGTATTGTGTAACCAACTGACCAACCGACCAATCCCCATTTTCTTTCTATCACTTTCACTTTTCCGTTCTTTTCCCTTGCTTTGAAACCCTTCCACACATGCCACAAATTACAACCCCGCAATCCGATATTTCACAAGCTTGAAGTATCAACATATGCCCCCTTTTTCTCTCTTTCTACTACACCGCCATACAGTACCATAAATGCTCACGCGCTCACACTCTTCTACACTATATTTAACTTGGAATTCGTATGTTCGACATTATAACTATTGGTATTGCTTCAGAAGGTGTTGCTCGAAGGGGGAGAGATGAGCGAAGTTGTGAGATGCAATACGATGTGGTCTAATTGTGGTTTACACTGACTAGAATAAGAAACACAAACCCGAGGCCTCACCGTTGAAGCGCACATGGGGAGATCTGAGTGAACAGTGATTGAGGGTGAAGGCGTGACCAGGGGATGAGATCGTTGGATAAAAAAGGAAAGTGAGACGCGCGGTACTAGGTCGTGGGGTCGATTTGTGAAAGAGACGAGGATGCGGGAAGGTGAGGTGAGTGACAGGTGAAATGATACGAGGACGAAGGACGAAGACGACGAAATAACGAATAAAAGCGATGACGAAGGTGCGCACGGGCACTGGACGACGAAGCAGACGAAATACGAACGCGAAATAGGAGATAGGAGGGGTGAAAAAGGCCGCTATTCGTTTGTAAACATGAACATGATATATGAAAAGTATAAAAAATCATGAAATCAAGAGAAAATGTTGGAATATTTGAAAACGAAGAGCGCGCGATGCGCTGATGCGAAAAGAAACAGACGGAGAGCCCACGAGAGGAAGGAGGGAGAGAGGGAGAGGTACGTTGAGAAGCCCATGACGAGTTATGTTTTGTGAGTGATATTTCTTTTATCTTGATATCATTGTACGCGCTCTCACTCTCGTTGGCAAAAATTCGCCATTTTACTCATTTTTTCTCTCTTATTTTTCAGCCACGGCATCCGATGAAGTTACCTGGACATGTAGAATTAGGCAGAGAAGGGGCCTAGGTCACCACCTCCAACCTCACCCCTCTTCATCGGTCACCTAGAATACTCCCCATCTATTCACACCTAATCTGCTATTCACTTAAACCCGAATGCGCGCAGCGGCCAAGCGAAATGAGGCGCCGAAGAAGAAGGATCGAAAGTTGATATTTATGGGCATTGGCTTCGCAGAAAGTGAGTATGATGATAGAGGTGATGGTGCAAAGGTGGAGATGATGCGTATGAAGTTGGATTTTGGACGCATGGTTGAGATCAGCTTGACTGCGGGGAAGGTGAGCGAAACAGACAGTGGCGACGACCAGTCAAGTGACGCACAATAACGTGACGGATGAGAGTGGTGTCCACGACGCGTCGAGCAATGACACGTCTCCTCCCCGACACGTCATACCAACTCTTCATGGTCCCTCTGACGCGTCTTTCCTTCCTTTAAACGCGTCCTCTTGTACTACTTCATTGCGACTTTCACCTCACTCTTACAACCTCCATGAATTCATGTATTCTCTTTTGTTTTCATAATTCAATTTATCGCGGTTCAACTACTTGTTTATTTTCCAAACACCAGGATAAATGGTTTCTCTTCTTGTGCGTTTTTCTATTCCGAGTCTTTTCCTAGCATTCTTATTTTTCTCGCCATGTTGTACTCGCCTTTTCTCATTCACTCTCATTCTCCTACGCGGCCGCCACTCCTCTCCTCCTCGCACCATTGACCTCACGCTATTCTCCGCGCCTCCTCATTCTACCCCCGGCTGCCCTTCTTGAATAGTTTGTCAAAATCCACCTGTGGCGATATTCCAGGTAGATGGTTCCATTTCTGTCCTTATTTATCTTTCTTTTTTCCTTTGTTTTTCGTTCTGTGTAGCGAAAACGACCAATTTATTTTCCCTCTCCATCTTATGATGAGTCCGTCACCTGTAAACCCATATTATCCGATTTTCCACGACTTTCTCTTCTTTCCTTTTCAGATTAACGCGTCGTCGTCGTCGCCGTGTCTCAACATCGCTCTCTGGTAAGCTGCGCGCTCATGTTTTCATGAGTAACGCGCACTGTGCTCATCATTTTACCACTTATGTATTAGCATCGGGCCACACTCGCACCTACAACTCGGCATCCCTCTTCTCCCCCATTTATCCTTATGTTCTTCACTCTTCTTTCATATTCTAGTTTTACCCTTGGCTTCTTCGTGACTCATCTCATGTTGTCGGCCATTCCTTACCCATTGCTTTGATTTTTATAAAATTACAAATAAAATGTACCAAGTATAAAGAAAATATGAAGCTTTTTCACCCCCCAACTCGTATTTCGTGCTCATAATCGCCTTCTGCCATCTGGTGGTGCCTGTGCACCTTTGTATTTCGCTCAGTTCGTTCGAATCACCTTCCCCACTCTTACTTCGTCCACCCATAACTTATCAACTCCTTTCCTGAGTCTCCTCTCCTCTCTATCAGCGCACGTCGCGCGCTTGCTTGTTTCCTTCTTCGTACTATCGCTCACGGTCAAACCTTCGCTTCATCATCCTATTCTGTATTTTCGCCCTCTTGAAGATTTTGTGCACGTCTTGACCTTTCCTTTTCATCACACATATTGTCCCCAGTGTTGACATCACTCCACCACGACGCGCACACTGGCACCACCGCATTGTTTCATTTGGATTGTCGTAAAATCGAATAGGCGAGCTGGTGGCTTCTGGAGTAATATTGGGACGTCATCGACCCAAAACTTCAATCCCACAGACCAAGTTCGTGCTCAGGCTAAATTCAGCCCAGCGTTGTGCTTGAGGCTTGAGCTTGAAGTGGGTGTACCAAGTCTTGCTGTTACCCATGTCGTTTGAATCATTCTACACGCCGTGCTCAAGCCGTGCTCGGGTCTTCGTTTCATTTTCGCCCAGAATCAACACATTTTGACAGTAAGCATGGATGGCTCGAAGCACGATGTGACTCCAGAGAGAGATGCAATGTACGGGGCGACATATGAAAACCGGCTCCGAACAAAAGACATAAAAATCAATTGCCCGTGCTGACGAAGAACAACTCACGCTAACGTAGCTCGACGTTAGTGTCTTCGTCGCCACATCTTACTGATCTACTGTCCCGATTATGTAATGATTCATTACAATAATATGACTTTTCTAGTGCATTTTCCAAACAGAATGGGGAGCGGCAGTGATGTTGTGCCTCCAGGAAGCGAAGCGAACTACGATTCATAGCGGTGTCTAATCCACTCGTCCCAAATGAGAGGTAGCATGGTCTCTCTCTCCCTAAGTACGTATAAAAGCAAGGCTTCAGAATCCATCCACTCAAGCCCACTCAAGAAACCTACCAAATCGCCCACATTCAATTTGCCGCAATGCAGTTCAAGCTCATCTCACTCACCACACTCGCTATCGTTGCCTCGATCGTTATGGCCTCACCTGCGCTTTCCAGTAACAAGCAAGGCCTGGCCCCATGTGGCACCGACCGACCCAACCGTCTCTGCTGCGAGGGCCCAAGTCATATTTCTAGTGTGAACTGCACAAAATTGTTAAGCGATACCGGTCTAGGCAGTCATTGGTAAGAACTAGTGCTTGTTGGGTTATAAATGTGTCGTTTTAACCCAAGATTTTGTTCAGCTACGACACGATCGTGTGCTGTAAAAAATATGGTGAGTACTCTTTCTATGCTGATGTTGAATTGGATTCTTTATGAGGCTTGCATTTTCGACCCTCCTACAGATGTTGATTATAATGAGGGCTTTGACTGTGTTTACCCAGCTGAGAACTGAAGAGCAGGAGAGCACATTCACGAAGCTAGGAGAGGTAGTTCTAATTTACACGACGGTATTGATATTCTGTTAGTGTAGTATTGGCGCTGTATACAATTTTGCCTGTTTTGGCGATCATACACGATGGACGACGAGCCATCTTTACACGAGCGACAATTTAAGGGGGATAGATAATAGGACGGAGACAAAGAGAGAAAAGACTCAATGGTACTGCATACACTTGATGCAGGCCCAGAGTTGCGTTGGTTCCGCACGTGCTGACTTCAAGCTGCATCATGCCGCATTTGGAATCTGGATTTTAGAATGTGAACCCTGTTTACAGTCGTTTGCATTGACTTTTGCAAACCGAATTTCGCAAAAGCTGTTTGGTTATGTTTGAACCATCACAAAAAAGTGACATTCAGGGTCAGACAAGAGAGTGGACTAGACCCAGAACTATTTCCTCACTTGCTGGCTGGCTGTAGTCCTCGAACAGTCTACTATATCCTAACATATGACAGAGACTTTGGAACCACACATAATCCATTTACACGTCCCCATGGTGGAAGTAGGAAGCTCAATGTCACTGACTCATCCTGCTGCAGGTGTGACAGGGAGTAACTAACAAACAACACCACACAGCTTTTGTTAAATTCGGTTTGCAAAAGTCAATGCAAACGACTGTAAACCTCTCCTCTCACCATCAAGTCGAACGTTGGACAAAGCACTAAATCTCGTCTTTTTCTGGCTTATCATTGACTCTTGAGATACAAATAGTGTGGAGGAGGGAGTGGTACAGCAGAACCAGAATTGACAGGATGAGAAGAACGAGAAAGATCAATGAGGGCGGCAGCGTCGGTACAAGAGACGCCGCACACTGGAGGGAGGGGAAAGATGGAACGCAGAGGCTCTTTGGATGGCTGAACCAACGAGGGAGACTCATAAGGAGGAGTAAGTAACGCACAAGAAAGTGACGATGCTGGATCAGGAGTTTGTCTGTGTGACGGTGAGCTTGACCCTTTTTATCTGTCCCCTCCTTCGCTGAGCGCTGTCTTTGGTTATCGTTCCACATTAGGAATGACAGCAGTGTCGATGACGCGTCGAGTCTTGACGTGGCGTCCTGTTGCATTGGTTCGTTTCTACTTTCACCGCAGCCTCACAAGCTCCATGACACATCGTTCCTCTTCTTGTGCGTTTTCTCTATTCTTTTCCTAGTATTCTCTTTTTTTCTCGTTGTCTTGTACTCCCCCTTTCTGTATCACTCTCATTCTCTTCCGTGTCCCCCACTCCTATCCTTCTCACACCTTTTTCCCCGTGCAACCCTCCGAGCCTCCTCTTTCTTCTCGATCGATTTGTCGAAATCCGCCTGTGGCGATGTGCCAGGTGAGTATATGCGGCGCAATTCCATCTCCTTCTTTGTTACTCTTTTTATTTTATTTTTCTTTCTCGTTCTGCGTATTGAAAACGACCGTACAGTGTGGGGACGTCACCTACCCAACTCTTAATCCAGCAGACTATCATAACATTCTTTCTACCAACGCGCCCACCAAGGAGAGCACCTACACCCACCCAAAGGGCCCATTTCCATCTCTTTAAACCACGGTTATCACCGAAACTGAGATCAAGGCAGAGCTGCTGCCGAGTGTTGCAGCTGATGGAGCGCTGGTGAAGGGTATGGTGTTTGATAGTCCTGTGCATTCACTTTCCCCCCCCTATCCTTCTATTTTCATTGTTCCATTCCTTCCTCGGTCGTCTGTCTTTCTTTTTTCTCGCTTGTTCCTTCATCATTCCACTGCTCGCGCGTCTTCCTCTCATTTCTCTCTTCTCTCGTCCACTCTTTATTCTAATATCACTGTGGATTTGACTCATACCTTTCCCGCTCTTCACCCCTGGTAAAAATTTGGCGTATGTATGCACTTGGACCTGAGTCGTGCTTATCCAGCTACCCGGCCAATCATATGCTAACCAATTTTCATTCGCAGACCACCTGCCTCATCCACTATTACTAAAAGGTTCCAGGGGGAATGAATATCCGACGAGGAGGATATGCGAGTAGGTACAGGGATGATTAAATTGTAACAAGACGAATGAGTTTCGCTTTGCGTTATTGATGAGGATACTGATTATGTACGATATAGACGAGGCGGACGAACGAGAGAAAGATGGAATGGAACTCATTATTGACACTTTTTCTACGACTTTGAATGCATTGGGTCTGTTCAGCTGTGTGCGGGTTTGACTCTTCTGAATTCGCGAGTCGTTGGCAGGGGAGATTCAGCTCAGGAAGCCAACCCCAGCTGTCCTCATTTGACCCAGAATCAGCGTCTGCCTGGATTATTCAAAAGAACCATGCGACTCCTGATTTTTCTCCGAGTCGTTTCTTTCTGCGTTTGGCTTTCAATGGTTCAACAACTATTGCAGGGTGCTTGAACCTCTTAAAATGTACCTGCTTGTCGGGTTTGGTTAAGTAGAAGTGAAGTGAGTTGGCAGTGTTGAAGGTACTTTCGGTTTGTCCAGTCGACGTGCATTCATTTAGGCCTGGGATCAGCATGTTTTGACAGCAACGCACAGTATTTATGACGAACGACTATCTCAAACGTAGCTTGAACCTGGCACCTAGAGTGCAAGGGTTGCTCCTCCAAGAAGCGGAGCGAACGACGACGCATGCAGGGCTACTCCACTCACCAAGGGGTCAAATATGGAAGGTAGCGTGGTCTCTCTGTACCCAGATACGTATAGAAGCAACAATCGCTGACGACCTCACTTCAGCATTCAATCAACTCAACCCCATTTAAGCAGCCTATCAAATCCATAAGATTCAACCTCCCAACGATGCAATTTATGCTCATCTCACTCACCACACTCTCCATTGTTGCCTCACTTGCTATCGCCTCTCCAGCGGTTTCCACCAACAAGCAAGATCTAAGCGCGTGCCCTGCCGCAAACCCTATCGCCTTTGCTGTAGCGAAGCATATCAACAGGATATCCAGACCTGCTCTGTCCTCCCGCGTGATGGCAGTAATGATGTTGACTGGTGGGGACTTCGTGCTTGTCAATTGTATGTGAATTGTTTTAAGCCGACGTTTTTGTATAGCGCCTAGTCGTTCAAGTGCTATGAAGAGATTGGTGAGTACTCTTAATGTGTTGTTGCCGATTTAAATTGCTTATGGGCCCTGGATTCGCTCGTACAGGCCCATTAATATTTAATACCGTCTATAACTGTGTCCCAGACTCGAACTAAAGCGAGGAAGAGCGCATTGGCGAATACAATGAGTTGTTGAGGTGCGGGAGGTCGTTTTAGATAATATGATACAGTTGACATGTGTTGTGGATGTATTACATAGACCATTGATGAGCGCGCAACGTTGGGACGTCAAATGAAAACAAAAACAAAAACAAAAGAGCACGGTGAAGGGAGGGGTGCAGGTGATAGTGGTGTTGCAAGGTGAGTGAAGACAAGACGAGTGCGCTCAGTTGCAAGGTCGTGGGGTCCGGTGAGCTGAAGTTATGAGACAGAGTTAAGGAGGCGATGGTGAGGTGTTCAGGTCGGCGACGGCGACGCTGAGGAACAATATGAATCAAAATGGGGCTGATGAACGGTTGGGGAAGCGATTCGGGATAAAAACCGCCAGCGGCGGCGACTGAGTACGAAGGCCAGTGATGGTGACTACCTAGGACAACTGGGAGACGAAGAACTACGAGGAAAACTGAACCAGACACGGCTGGCGGCGCTGATATTGCTGGAACGAGGACGATACGAGACTGAAAGCAGAAACTGAATCTGGGGAGTGAGACTATTCCGATTTTTCAAGGTAAGATAGTGTACAGTTTATATATTCTACCTGCAGAGCTATCTACCAAATAAAAAAGTGAGTTAAAATGACAAAATGAATGAGAACGGTGACTAGAAAAGAAACAAGAACACCGAAATTAAAGAGATGAGACAAAGGAGAACAAAATAATCGAGGGACTTTTGAATGTATGAGGTGAAGAGGAGGGGGATCGAGGTATAAAGTGAGGTGGCTGAGGGTCATATAAATGCGTTGAGAGGAGCGATGAAGCGCTGGTTTGGATAATAGACGTGACAGCTTGTGCGCTTGAGCTTGATCCTGATGACGTGGGGTGGGCATGTGTGAGCGGAGTCGGTGAAGTTGCCCCTACTTTCCGATTTTTCTTGGATTTTCTCTTCTTTTCCCTTGGCATCAAAGCGTCGTCGTCGTCGCCGCGTCTCAGCTCAGCGTCGCTGTTGTAAGCTGCGCGCTCATTTTCATGAGTAACGCGCGCTGTGCTCACCATTTTACCACATATGCATTAGCATCGGGCCACACTCGCACCTACAACTCTGCATCCCTCTTCTCCCCCATTTATCCTTATGTTCTTCATTCTTCTTTCATATTCTAGTTTTACCCTTGGTTTCTTCGTGACTCATCTCATGTTGTCGGTCATTCCTTTCCCATTGCTTTGATTTTTATAAAATGACAAATAAAATGTACCAAGTATAAAGAAAATATGAAGCTTTTTCGCCCCCCAACTCGTATTTCGTGCTTGTAATGGTCTTCTGCCATTGGTTCGTGCTTGTGCACCTTTGTATTTCGCTCAGTTCGTTCGAATCACCTTCCCCACTCCTACTTCGTCTACCCATTACTTTTCAACTCCTCTCCTCTCCTCTCTGTCGGTGCACGTCGCGCGCTTGCTTGTTTCCTTCGTCGTACTATCGCTCACGGTCAACCCTTCGCTTCATCATCCTATTGTGTATTTTCACCCTCTTGAAGATTTTGTGAGCGTCTTCACACCTGTTGACCCCAGTGTTGACATCACTCCACCACGACGCGCACACTGGCACCACCGCATTGTTTCATTTGAATTGTCGTAACACCGAATGGGCGAGCTGGTGGCTTCTGGAGTAATATTGGGACGTCATCTACCCAAACTCCAATCCCACAGAAGCTGAGGACAACACGCCGTGTCGGCGGGATTTAAGATGCTTACAGGTATGCGCTTGTTATCTCAACTCTGACTCCTCGGCCTGCTGTCCATTCGTTGGCTTTCTTTTCCATTCCATTTTCCATCTCGCTATCCCACACGCTAACCAATTTTTTTTTGCAGACTATGGTCTACCGGCATTATCTATTATTACCAAAAGGTTCGGGAAGGAATGAATGTCCGATGAATAGGATACGCGAATAGGTACGGGGATGAGTAAATTTTAGGTTTTGGATGATTGTCATCATTATATAAAAGATAGACGATGGGGACAAACGAGAATTTCTGAGGAAGAAGGAAAGGGCTGGCACGAAGTGAAATCGAATTGTTTAGTTGTACTTTTTATATAATTTTAACTGGAATAGTGTTCTGGAGCAGTGTGCGATTGTGACCGTTCTGAATTAGTGAGGCGGTTACAGTCGTCGGACATAGAGGTAGTAAGATCAAGTTCATTGGCGACTCCTAGCCCCGAACGATCTTTCGCTTTCGTTGATGCGCCCTAGTTGCACCCCCTCCAGGATTTTTCGCATTTCTTTCGACTCGCCAACACCCCTTGCTCGGGTTGTTGAGTGAGTACATCAGGGAGAGACTGCATACTTATGTGCATTTCGCCTCCTCAGGAATCGAAATTGGGGTCCATACTTTTGGTAGTCACATAAACATCATATGCAGTTCGTGATTAGGCTAATTCATCGCAGCGTTGTGCTTGAGGCTTGAGCTTGAAGTTGGTGCCAGGTGTACCCAGTCTTGCTGTTACCAATGTAGTTTGAACGATTTTACAGACCGCGCTCCAGCCGTCCTCGGGTCTTCGCTTCATTTTCGCCCAGAATCTGAGAATCAACACATTTTGACAGTAAGCATGGATGGCTCGAAGCACGATGTGACTCCAGAGAGGGAAGCGATACTAGGCGAGATACGAAAATCGGTTCCAAACAAAAAGATATAAAATCAATTTCCTGTGCTGACGAACAACAACTCTCCCGAACGTAGCTCGAGTTCAGTGCCTTTGTCGCCACATCGTACCGATATACTGTCACAATTAATGATGTATTATAATGATATGACTTTTCTAGCGCGTTTGTCGAACAGAATAGAGAGCGGCAATGTTGCGCCGCCAGGAAACAAAGCGAACTACGATTCATGGCGGTGGCTAATCCACTCGTCCCAAATGAGAGGTAGCATGGTCTCTCTCTCCCCAAATACGTATAAAAGCAACACTTGTACATCGCCTCACTTCAGACTCAACCCACTCAAGCCTACCCAAGCCACCTACCAAATCGCCAACATTCAATTTGCTGCAATGCATTTCAAGCTCATCGTACTGACCACACTCTCCATCGTTGCGTCGATCGTTATGGCCTCACCTGCGCTTTCCAGTAACAAGCAAGGCCTGGCCAGATGTGACGACAATCGACCCTTCCGCCTCTGCTGTCCGTCCCCAGATCAACATGTTGGTTTAGCATGCGAAGAATGGAACCCTGACACCAGTGAAGACAGTGATTGGTATGAACCCGTACCTGTTTGGTTGTATGTGTGTTGTTTTAACCCAAGATTTTGTTCAGCTCTGACACGATCATATGCTGTGGAGAGTACTGTGAGTACTCTTTCTGTGCTCTGATGTTGAATTGGATTGCTTATGAGGTTGCATTCGACCCTTGTATAGATGAATTTAAGCGTGAAGGCGATGACTGTGTCCGCCCAGCTAAGAACTGAAGAAAAGGAGAGCACATCCGCGAAACAAGGAGATGTATTTCTAGACGCCACGGCAGTATTGGTATTCTGGTAGTGTAGTATTGGCGCTGTCAACAATTTTGCCTGGTTTGGAAATGAGAGACGAAGGACGGCGAGCCATCCTCACCCGAGTGACAATTTAAGGGGGATAGATAGGACGGAGACAATGAGAGAAAAGACGTAGTTGTACTGCATACATCACAATCTTCATCAATTTATTATGCTGCCAACCAGACTACATTCGGAGGCGCAAACAGGTGTTGGTTTCATGCACACTTGGTGCAGGCCCAGAATTGCGTTGGTTCCGCACGTGCTGAGTCCAAGCTGCATGATGCCGCATTTGGATTTGGACATTTGAACACTGTTTAAACCTCTCCTCTCGCCATCAAGTCAAAGGTTGGGCAAAGCGCTGAACCTCGTCTTGTGTATGTCAAAAGGCTCCCTCTCAAAATGTTCTGGCTTATCATTGACTCGTTGTGATACGAATAGTGCGGAGGAGGGAGTGGTACAGCAGAACCACAATTGACAGGATTAGGACAACGAGAAAGAAAGTATGAGGGGGAGGTGTCAGCACAAGAGACACCGCACACAGGAAGGAGGGGTAAGAAAGAACACAGAGGCTCTTTGGATGGCTGAAACAACGAGGGACTCTCATAAGGAGGAGTAACAGGACGCACAAGAAGGTGAGCGGGTTGATGAGAGGTTGTTTGCATGACGGTGAGCTTGGCCTTGAGCCTTTCTCTCTCTTCCCTCCTTCGCTGAACGTTGTCTTTGGTTATCGTTCCACATTAGGAATGACAGTGGTGTCCCCTCCCCTCCGCGTCAAACCACCTATTCATCTTCCCTCTCATGCGTCTTTTCTCCCTGTAGGCGCGTCCTGTCGCATTGGTTCGTTTCTACTTTCACCGCACCCTCACAAGCTCCAGGAACTCACCTATTCTCTTTTGTTATTCATAGTTGAATTTATTGCGGTTCAACTACTTCTTGTTTATTTTCCAACACCATGATACATCGTTTCTCTAAGTTCTCTTGTGCGTTTGCTCTTTTCTTTTCCTAGCATTCCCATTTTCTTGTCATGTTGTGCTCGCCCTTTCTCTATGACTCTCATTCTCCCCCGTGTCCCTGGCTCCTCCAGTCCTCCTTGCACCTTCTTCCTCATGCAACTCTCCGCACCTCCTCACTCTACCAACTTTTCTTCTTGATCGATTTGTCGAAATCCGCCTGTGGCGATGTGCCAGGTGGATATATAGGCGGTGTAATTCCATTTCCTTCTCTGTTTCTCCTTTTATTTTGTTTTTCTTAGAGCTGGTGCCGAGTCTTGCAGCTGATGAAGCACTGGTGAAGGGTATGGTGTTAGTCCTGTACATTCACTTCTTTTCCCCCTATCTTTCTGTTTCATCGTTCCATTAGTTCCTCGGTCGTCTGCCTTTCTTTTTTCTCGCTTGTTCCTTCATCATTCCACTGCTCACGTCTTCCTCTCATTTCTCTCCCTCTCTCGTCCACTCTTTATTCTTATATCAGTGCGCATTTGACGCATTCCTTTCCTGCTCTTCACCCCTGGTAAAAATTCGCTGCAATGTATGCGCTTGGTCCCTGTTTGTGCTTATTCAGCCTGCGTACAACCCGTTTTCTTTCCTTGTCGTTTCGTTTATTTCATTTTAATGTCGCTACCCCGCCAACCATATGCTAATCAATTGTCATTCGCAGAACACCGGTCTCATCTACTATTAGCCAAAAATTCAGGGAGGAATGAACATCCGAGGAGGTGCGGGGATGAGCAGCTTGTAATGTCCGCCATTGGGTTTTGGATGGTTGTACATAATTATATATTCAATGAGGACGAACGAGAGGAAGAACTGAGGAATGGAATGTTGTTTATTTGTATTCTTTAAACGATTTTTAATGGATTGGCTCTGTTCGGCTGCGTGCCGCTTGCAGTATGATCTGAATTAGTGAGTCGGTGGTTGAACACTGAGATAAGATCAAGGTCAGGAAGTCGACCCCGCAAAATCTCGAACAATCTCTCGCCTTCGTTTTCATGCCCTGCGCACAACCTCTCCGAGTTCTTCCTCGTTTCTTTCTGCTTTTGGGTTTCAACGTTTCGACCACTATTGCAGGAGTGCTTGAACCTCCTAAAATGTAATGGTCTGTCGGGTACCGTTACGTAGAACTGAAGCGAGTTAGCTGTGTTGAAATTACTTTCGGATTGTCCGATATGTACTGGGGAGGGAATGTCCCCATGCATTTTGACTCCAGTAATGCTCAGGTTGAAATTCGTCCCAGTCTGTGAGCTCGATGTTCCAACTTGTACCATTAACTATGTAGTTTGAACGATTCTCCAAGCTGTCCTCATGGTTCCAAGCACGATTTGACTCCAAAGGGAGATGTAATGTGACCGCCAGGCGAGATATGAAAAGCGGGTCCGAGCAAAAGGACCTAAAAATCAATTTCCTTTGCTGACGAAGAACAATTCTCCCGAACGTAGCTCGATCTTGGTATCTCCGAGTCCATCGCCACATAGTAAAGATATACTATCCCGATTAATGATCTATTATAATGAAATGACTCGTCTAGCGCATTTTTCGAACAGAATAGAGAGCGCACATGTTGCGCCTCCAGGAAGCGAAGTGAACTACGATCCGTCCTTTTTCTTACCTTTTTCTTCCTCTCATTCGCACTCCTGGCCTTTCAACGCAACTGTTCAAGAACGATCAAGGCATTCCCAGTTCAAAATGGTACCTAGTTGAAAGGAATGGGTTAGCACATTCTGGTGACTCAGAGAGTGGTCAAAGGGGGTTGTGGTAGACTCACCACGGCAAGAGGCATAAGCGTTAACGCCATGGTGACGAACACAGTAAGCGTTCAAATCCATGCCGGATATGTTCACGTTTTCGTTGTTATTGACGCACTGCCAATCATAGCAGCCTGTGCCAGTGATGATGGTAACGGATACGTCGCCGTATTGCTCTTGGCAAGCTGCCTCGAGGTCGATGATGCTCAGCGGGACTCTCTTTGCGAGAGTGACCTCCTCCGAGGCAGTAGGACTGGCGAGGCAGGCAGCGGCACTGAGGAGGGCGATGAGAATGGTGGAAGGGTTGAAGATCATCTTGAAACCTGCTGCGAGTGCGAGTTAGTACTGCTAAAACGAGGTATAAAAGGGGCTTGCTCACTGACTTTGGGAAGTAGGTTAAGCTCAGGGTGAGGACAAGGCGAAGTCTGAAGGGAGTCTTTTTATAGCCAATTCGCCGCCCACTAAGAGATTGTTGAATAATGTCCAAACATTATCTGGTTTAGAAAAGTGGCGTAAATCATGAGATAACCCGCAGGTGGAGTAGTCCCCGCCATGTATCGCAGCTCAGTTCGTTCCACTAATTTTATTCCATGCTGCCCCTCGAGCAGCGATAATTTCTCTCTAGTTTGTCTGAACAATGCGCTACAACAGTAATATCAGTCTAATGAACAATTATTTGGGATAACATTTCAATACTCTGTGGCATTAAGATTACTCGAACAGGAGCGCTGAAGCGAGGGAGCTTTGTCGAAATTACACTCGGATCGTCGAGTCAGTATTGGGAGGAAATGTATACGTGCATGTCGCCTCCGAAGAATTTATAATTAGGTTGGATAGGTATTATTAACATGGTATGCAGTTCGCGCTCAGGATAAATTCATTGCAGTGTTGTGCTTGAAGTTTGAGGCTGAAGTTGGTGTGCCAAGTCTTGCCAGTACCTATGTAGTTTGAACGATTTTACACACCACACTCAAGCCCTTCGCGGGTCTTCGCTTGATTTTGGCCTAGAATCAATGTCTTTGACAGTAGGCATGCATTGTGCAAAGCGTGATTTGACTCCCGAGAGAGATGTAATGGCGACCGCGAGGCGAGGTATGAAAACTGGGTCTGAACAAAAACACCTAAAAATCAATTTCCTTCGCTGACGAAGAACAATTCTCCCGAACGTGGATCAGTCTTTGTATCTCCATCGCCACATAGTAAAGATATATGATCTATTATAATGAAATGACTTTTCTAGCGCATTTTTCGAACAGAATAGAAAGCACACGTGTTGCGCCTCCACGAAGTGAAGCGAACTACGATTCATGGCGGTGGCTAATCCACTCGTCCAAAATGACAGGTAGCATGGTCTGTCTCTCCCTAAATATGTATAAAGGCAACACTTGTACGTCGCTCCACTTCAGACTCAATCTACTCAATCCCACTCAAGCAGCATACCAAATCGCAAACATTCAATTTTGCCGCAATGCAATTCAAGCTCATCTCACTCACCACACTCTGCATCGTTGCTTCGATCGTTATGGCCTCACCTGCGCTTTCCAGTAACAAGCAAGGCCTGGCCACATGTGGCACCGACGAACCCAAACGTGTCTGCTGTGCGAGCCCAGGTGAAAATGTTAGTCTGTACTGCAGAGAATTGGAGAGTGACAACAGTCAAGACGGTGAATGGTATGAAGCCGTACTTTGTTTGGTTGTATGTGTGTTGTTTTAACTCAAGATTTTGTTCAGCCCGCACTCGATCATGTGCTGTAAAGTATACGGTGAGTACTCTGAATGTGCTGATGTTGATTTGGATTGCTTATGAGGCTTACATTCGCCCCTTGTACAGATGATTATGATGATCGAGCCTTTGAGTGTGTTTTCCCAGCTGAGAACTGAAGAGAAGGAGAGCGCATCCGCGAAACTAGGAGATGTAATTCTAAATGATACAACGGTGTTGGTATTCTGTCAGTGTAGTATTGCCTCTGTAAACAATTTTGCGAGATTTGGAGATGAGAGATGAAGGACAGCGTAACACCCTTACACGAGTGACAATATAAGGGCGTAAATAGCGCGGATATGATGAGAGACAGACTTAGCGATACTGCATACATCGCAGCCCTCATCAATTTATTATGCTGCGAACTAGACAACGGGATTCCCAGTCATTCGGAGGCGCAACCAGGGCGGTGTCTTGGTTTCGTGCCAACCATAGGTGCACAGCTACGGGTGTGTTGGTTCCGCACGTGCTGAGTCTAACCTCCATGCCTGCATTTGGAATTTTGAACCCTGTTCAAATGCGCCCTAATGGCTTTGATCGTTTCCGGCTCTAGTTCACCATTGCACGGCCCATGTGTCACCGCCCAAGACACCACGAACGCGCTTGGAGACGAGGGCGGCGAGTACGAATCTGGAGAGCCCACGAGAGGAAGGAGGGAGAGAGGGAGAGGTACGTTGAGAAGCCCATGATGAGTTATGTTTTGTTAATGGTATTTCTTCTTTCTTATTGATTCATTTTTCGCCCTCTCTCACTCTCTAATTGGCGAAATTGTCTGTTTTACGAAATTTATTCTCTCTTATTTTACCAGTCGCGTCGACCGAAGAAATTTATCACAATTCAATGTGGAATCACGCTGAGACTAGACTGCGGTCGCCTCCACCGACCTCACTTCTCCCCATCGATCACCCGGAATACTCCCTAGCTACCCACACCTAAGCTACTATTCCCTCAAGCCCGAACGCGTGCAGCGGCCAAGCGAAATGAGGCGCCGAAGAAGAAGGATAGAAAGTTGATGTTTATGGGCATCAGCGATGATGAGCTCGGCCTTGACCGTTTTTCTCTCTCTCGTCCTTTTTAGCTCATCTTATTTTCTTTGCTTTTAATTCACAGCCCGGTGTCCCCATCGCTAAACGTTGTCTTTGGTTATCGTTCTACATTAGGGATGACAGTGGTCGCCATGCATATGACGCGTCAAACCACCTATTCATCGTCCCTCTGACGCGTCTTTTCTTCCTGTAAGCACGTCCTGTTGCATTGTTTCATTTCTACTCTCACCTCACCCCCTCAAGCTCCAGGAACTCGCCTATCCTCTTTTGTCTTCATATGTCAACTTATCGCGGTTCAAATATTTCTTTGTTTATTTTCCAACACCATGATACATACATCGTTTCTAGTCTACTACTCTTCTTGTGCAATTTTACTATTCTTTTCCTAGCATTCTCTTTTTTCTTGTCATATTGTACGTGCCCTTTTTCTATCACTCTCATTCTCCTCCGCGCCTCCTCATCCTACCAACTTTTCTTTCTGATCGATTTGTCGAATTCCACCTGTGGCGATGTTCCAGGTCGATATATAGGTGCAATTCCATTTCTTTCTTTATTTTTCTCTTCATTCTGTTTTCTTTCTCGTTCTGCGCAGCAAAAACGACCGATCCCCCTTCCCCTGCCCCTCCTTTCTTTCTTTTGCTTTTTCTTTTCTTTCAATCGTTGGTGAGGCGGTCACCAGTAAACCCCTATTTTTCAATTTATCATCTTTCCTCTTCGCATTAATTCGTTTTCGTCGTTGCTGTTTCCCATTTCATGTTCTTGTTGACCCCTTTCCCATTTCTTCGGTTCGTCTTTTGTCATCGCTTCGTGCCCATGGGGTGGCCTGTGCACCTTCGAATTTTGCTCAGTTCGTTCGAATCACCTTTCCCGCTCATACTTCGTCCCCCCAAGCTCTCATTGACCCCGCGGACTCGTCTCTGCGTGTTGATGTTTCCTCTTCTCATCCTCTCCTCTCTCATCCACCACTCACACACCTCATCTCCCCACCAGCTCATTATCGTTTGTGATACCTCTTGCTGTACTTCATCCACTGTAAAACCATAGAGGGCGGGAAAACTGACTGGTAGGGTTTCGAGGCTGGAAATTATGACTCGTAGAGTCAAGAATTACGTGGCCAGGGAATTGGGGTGGGATTAGCTAAGGGAATAACCCGCCCAGTAGGTGGAAAGTTATCTTAGTTAAACATGAGGGCGGGTTTATGGTACAAAACCTGGCCACGGGGCGTCAATTCTGCCCTCGAAATTTCTCCAAATTCACACTGCGTTGACTTGGAAATATTTCTAAGTCAAATGTTACAACATATAGCATGTGACTTATGGTTCAGCGCTATTTATGGCAACTTCGACGAACGTTTCTCTGTCATTCACCACCACCATCCCGACACTTCAACTTCAATGTAGTTAACCGCTCCTGTCCGGCTGGTCACTTGTCAGTCCATTGTCCATCTATTCACTTGTAAGTCTTCATTCAAGTCCTCATATACACAACTCTCATAATCCATTCAATGCTTTTCAAGTTTCAGACTCCTTTTTCAGGCCAAAGCGGGGGATCTAATTCAATGCAGGGTGTCCATATGGTTTAGAGCTAGTATAGGCTCTGCAGTAAGTCCTTGATTCTCTGTGCCAATTGTACCCTTTCTCAACGCACCATCACAGTATCCTCATATCCCATTTCCCCCACTTGGTATGTCATGCTTTTATATTTTATGTGTAAACTACAATCAGTACATACATACATATATCACTTATGGTTATACCGGCCACTTGATGTGGTGATTAATATATTCAATTATAATTCCTATTGATGTGTGATGTAAGGATGAATCCCCCCCCTGCCCTACAAAGCCAAAATATCCATGGGGTCGGAAATTTATGCGGTAGGAAATTCTGCTCTTACAGGTTGCTTATGGGGCTGCGATTGTTCAATTTGTGGTCATATAACCCGACCTTGCGTATAGGCAGGGGAGTGAATACCTGGCTTTGCTGAAATAGCGGAATTTATGACGCCTAGGCACGGGTTTCCCTCCCCCTCTTCGAGCATAACTAGTCTTAAATACACGGCTCCTTCAGAGTCGGGTTTTCTGGCACCAGTGGTCTCACAGTGATCTTTCACCCACCTCTCCACAACAACCACAACCACAACCACAACCACAACAATATTCCGCCCACATACAGTATATGCTCATTATCTCTCTGTCTCCACATCCACAGATCACAGCTCTGCAATCTGATATTTCACAAGCTTGAAGTATCGATATATGCAGCCCATTTTTCGCTTTCTACTACACAGCCTTACCGTGTGATCAAATCGAATGGGTGAGGTGGTGTTTTCTGGGTCAATATGAGGACGTCATCTACCCACTGACCCTTGTATCCCGCAGACAGTACCAGCACCAACGGCCAACATTCCTTCTACAAACACGTCCACCAAGGAGCAAAACGCGTCTCCGCAGACATCATTGCACCTGCAGCCACACACACGATCTCATCTCCATCTCTTTACGCCATGCTCATCCCGAAGCTGAGATTAAGGCGGAGGAAAGGGAAGATGCGCGCGAGCGCATATATGTATGATGGGATTACAGCTAAGTGCTCTGGATGTGAGAGGAACGACGTTCCTTGCCGGTGGATTGCTTCTATTATTCGGGTTGATAAGAGAACTGAGATGCGGAGATCGTGGCTGGGGCTGTTGGGTCGGAAGGTAAGACCTATGTAACAGAGTAATGATGAGAAGGACATGATAATATATAAAACATGTAGAAATTTGATTTCAGATGCGAAATGTAAAAGCTATCAGGACAGGTGTACCGATAATGAAGAAAACGATAATAGCACGCATTGCTCGTGTGTCCAAGATGGCCGCTACTTGACCACGGAGAACCTTGATGATCATCTGAACAATTGTATAATCCCACGACGACTCCCACTCAGCGCTGAACGAGCGATGTCTGAAGCAAAATTTGCCTTCGAAGGAATACATGGACCCCACACGTTTGTCGTACTATAGACACAAATGTGTTCAACCTCCAGTCCAAATACGCAGAAATAGAAACTTACCACTTCCCACATTTCGTCAACACCATGTATCTCATCACGAAGATAAGTAAAAATCCTCCATCTTAGATCGTTGATCCATAAAAGTGTCGTCCAGTTTTGAAGATACTCCGTGAAATCATCCCAATGGTCCCACAACCTACGGTGACAATGATTGCCTACACATGTGGCATCGGAACATCGCCGCTGTCGGCGCTATTGCACGTCAATAGTTTGATCACGCGCATGTACTGAGGACCCGGCAGAGAACTCACCTTTTCATATGCAACCAGCAGATCCAAGTCGACCGTCTCTTGTTTCCTCAATGCTTGACTCAGGCGCGGATCATATGCGGCTTTGCTCAGGATTCTTCGTATGGGAAAGCAGTTGTGTAGTCGAGGGGGCACCTGATCATTGATACATCCAAGAGCCATCGACGCATAGTCTCGTGGGGTAAGGGTTTGGATTTTCATCCAAGGGTATCGATGTAGATAAAAGTGCGCGAGGTACGTATTCCGCCAATAGTGTTTGTGTGCGTCACGTAGGATGTAGTGATGTTGCAGTGGTGAACGGGTAGGATGGCTCCGCAGCTGAATTACGTCACAAATTTTGCGGTAGCATGAAGCGCGAATCTTGTCGCAGGCCTTTATTTCGGAATTCATTAACGGTGATATGTATCGAGCCCAGATGAAACTACTTACTGGGTAGGATAAAGCATGACAGACGAAGTCAAGAAATATGTCGGCCTCTTTATCAGGCAGCGGAATCGCAAGGTTGATGTCGAGTTTTTCGAGGTCTTCAATAAGAGGGTGGTTATACAGGTCGTTGACGTCATCGGAATGCTTCCTGAAGCTAAACATCTCTGCAACGATGTCGAGGGCGTAGTGTAGATTTGCCACTAAGGGGGGTGACGCTTAATTAGCACGCATAAAGAAAGCACATTTCAGTCTATAGGTACCTTGAATGAGCATCGACGGTAGTAGCTGGAGAAATCTGCGACCGTATAAAACGGAATAGTGTGCCTCATCAATGTGAAACCTTCCAGAGCGCTCCTTATTGCGTAGAAACTCTGAAAGTGTCGCGTGAAGAAGATAGACCTCCGAATCCGCTACCTTAACCACGGATAAAAGTTGTCTGAGGTATAGGTTTGTATCTGCGGCCGTCCATCCCCAGAAGTGACTGATGTGCACGACGTAGTTATACTGAATGTCGGGTAACTGCTCTCGTATCGTAGAGACGAGGGCGCTCTGGAGGCCTTCGAAGTGGAAGATACGCGGGCTGAGGATAAGCAAGGCCTTCTCTAGATGCTCAGCAGGAACGCCGGAAAATATTAAATTGTACATATCGTCGAGTGGGGAAAGAGGATGCGTTTCTCCATTCAAAGGTGTACGTCCCATGACATTAGCCAGACGCTGGATAGGGTCGTGATCAGGTGAAGCGACGTAGAGAATAACAATGGAGGGAAAGATGAACGATCGCGAGGATTGACGAGAAAGAAGGAGTTTATCCCCTGTTCGGGGCCATCCCGGTTTGATCTTGCGTTGGATCCTGATCGTCTCAAACGAGGTTTGAAGGTAGAGTCGGATATCGTTATCGGCATCTTGTTGATTCTCGAGGTCGAGTATCTTTATGCCTTCGAAATCTGCTTCAGATGTCAACTGGACGAGATGGTACTCCGGACGTGAGGTAAAAATGATGCATAGGGGAGGTCTACGGCGAACGAGGATGGAAGTGAAGGCATGTAGAATCTGAGACTGGGACAATGTCCCTTGACACTCGTCGAGACCATCGATAATGATAAGTTTTGGTTCGTTCCATTTTTCTTTGGTTGGTTGAGCGTCGAAAATCTCAAGAAGGGGGTCAACAATGAGCAATTCGAACTGCGCTTCAAGGTTGAGACGCATAAAGCCTGGATGGCGAGCTACCACACCGTCCAATTTACTCTGAAGCTCGGGAATAGCTGTACAGATCTGGTAAGCGATGGTTGCAACGAGATGAGACTTGTCACCGTGTTGAGGATGACCGCGTTTGAAGAAGAAATTGGCAGCGAGCTGGTTCTGGCGGTGACATTCTCTCGCAAGTGTCCGCGCGATAGTTGATTTACCCGCTCCTGCAGGACCTCGAATCCAGAGAATCATGTATCCTTCGAACAGCCTGGAGCCAACCCAGATTTTGAGGTTGAGCAGAAGTGAGTTACGCGTGAGTGGGTGACAGACAGGTTCCCCATATCGCTCTTCAGAGTCGTATGATGCGCCAGCCGCACAGATCTCAGCGAGCAATTGAATGCCTGCCGGTGGGTCGATGGTTATTAGTATTCCATTCTGGAGTGTACAAGGCGTACCGCGTTTTGAGGCAAGCTGAACATGATTGACCTGCGTTACTGTGGGGTTGTTGATGATACTGCGTCCTTCAATGATAGAAAACCCTGGGAATGCTGAACTTTTTAACATTGCCATGTCTGTTGGATCGCCCTAGAGGGTTGAATATTATTATCGGTCGTCGACTTGAAAGAACTGGCTGATAGGAGGCAAGGACGTATTCAGAGGTGCGTATTCGGGGATCACTAACCGTGTGAATGGGATGTTTGCCCATCCAAGTATTCGATGACAATTGGGAGGATACTTATACCCCACTCTGATGCTGTGTACAGTTGAAATCAGCTGTTATGCCTTTCCGAAACTGTTTATATGGAGGCGGAACAGTTTTGAAAATCGCGAGACCTTTCCCATGTCGTTCATTAGACAGCTGCTTGTTACATTGCTGAAACCAGTGCAATGATCCCAGAAATAACTGGAATCCTTCATAATGATAGAAGAAGAGTCATATATTGACAGAAGTACAAATAGTATCTCCGAGAATACTCAAATCAGACAAGAATAAACTTTCAAGGTAGTGCTAAGCTGGGCTCACCTAAGTTTTTTCCAGCCGACTGAGAGCTCTCCTTCACACAATGTCCTACATGTATAGAGCACGCAACCCAAGAATGAGTTTTATAAGGAATAGAGACACAACAACATTGAAAGGCTGTGGTCTCTGTCTGACACAACTATGGCGAAGGCGGAAGAGGGAAGTTGGAAGCACCAATTTTCAACACGGGTCACATCACGGCTCGCGTCACGCGTCACCTGTCACTGATGCGGAGTACAGGCAACCGGGCTCTGTTCTCCCGACGCGTTGGGGAGATCGAGAAATTCAGCTGCGGCGCTGGAAGCAGTTCAAGACCTAAGATAAGGTCAGAAGAGCGAAATGAGTTGAAATAATCTTGTGGACATAGTTGATTGAGTCAGATTTACCTACGACGGAGAGTTTCATTCATCTATAGATACAGCAAAGAAGCACTTGACCTGGTGTGCCACTGGAAAGAATAGCGATTGTATGCGAAAAAAATATTTAGCCCCGAGCTGAAGTGTTACCACTCCCTTACTTCCTCATGTATCAGTCAGTTTGTCAGAGGGAAAGGGACGAATATCGGTCGATGATTCAAGTAACACGCATTGATTGATTGCAAACATTCCCACTCTGCTCGAAGGCATTGCAAACAATCTATGCTACAAACTCTCATGTCGCACTTGAATTTGAGCGCGGCGTGCCCCCAGGTGATGGTGACCTCCTTGGCGATCCGGCCTTTTGCGTGCCCTTTCGTGCCAAAGGCCGAATAACAGCGTCATGTTGATGGTCTGACTTATGGTTGCGACCGATTGTGGTCATACGGAAAGCGTGCGCCCGAAATATCTCATTGGCGATCTCTTTGTGTGTATGAAGATGCTCGATCCTACCAGCCAGTATGGCGGCGACGGCATATGCATCGGCGTTATAACGGGTGACGTGAGGAGCTGTACTTGTCAATTTGTGAAAATCTTCATGCTCATCTGTAAAATATGAATTACGTGTCATGAAGAACAGAGGGACAATAGCACTGACATCCACTCCAAACAGCAGGTCCTTTATAATTGGGATAGTTGGGCCCAAAGGTTTGTTTGTGCGGTGCAGATTGTTCGAACCAATCATAGAGTCTCAGAAGAACATGACCAGCCTCGTGTATGACGACGCCAGCTTGATCATCGCCCTTGAGGTTACCCTTGTGGAAATTTTCTGTGAATGTTATCATCCACGGCTCGCCGTAGACCTCAACGTACGCATAGACGCCTTTGTTCCCCTCGTTCTCCTCCTCGATGACATCGTATATGGTGACGTAGCTCTGGAGATCTGCAAGGGTGTTGATATTCTGAACGATGATGGGGATGTCTGCAGGTGGAACGTTTCCGAAACAATATTGAAGGAGGATTCTTCGGTGTATGTTGTCGGTGCTGAATATTCGTTTCAGTATCTGAAGCAAGTGCTGGGCTGGGATGTTTATCAAGTTGTAAATGCGGTGTTGTTGTTAAGACGGGAACAGGGATCAGTACCCCTTAAGAACGCGGTCTTCAGCGTGGCATAGTCTGGTTCCATTTTAAGGTATTTTTCCGTGGTGGGGTCAACGGCCAAAGGCATGGGTCTACACAGCACATCTACACACAACCGCACAGCTGTGTTAGAGGGCTCAATAGTAGAGGAGAGGGGACATGCTTACTTGCCATGTAAAACGCCAAGAGAGTCATGTAAATAAGTGAAGAGAGTATCTTAAGGCAGCGAACCATCGTATGTATGTGTCCTGCACAATACCTGGAAAGGTGTTCAAATGGGATGAAGAGCTCACCAGGAGCTGTGGGATCTGGGAACGTTCATCGAACATCTGAGGCGACACCTTTATCCAAAAGTCGACTTCAGGGTAAATAGCAACTACGAGTCGTATGTTTATAAGCAGATCCGGGATTTTAGACCTGGTTCATCCGACTTGGCAAGATGGGCGGTGTCAAAACCCACGCGAAGGGCTGCCAAGAAATGAGAAAATATTGAACTGAGGTCGGCACCAGCCGGCGCTCTGTCAACGCTCAGTGGTGTAATTTCTAAATTCATGGGTCGAGGTATATCACGGACTCTAGTGATCTCATGTTGTGGCTGGCCTCAGCGCTTGGGACTTACAAATCGAACAAGTCATCCCGAAGACGACCAGTTTGATTGACGTGAACCATGTTATAATCCGACCTCCACTCGAAAGAGTCTTTTGACAGACCCAGTTGCGGTCCAATAACTTTTGTCAGTATTGAAATTTGCTACCACAAAAACCGTTCACGAAATTCAAGGCAAGATAACTATGCCATCAGTGGGTCTCGCCTCACGCATATGCGAGCCGTATCAATAATCAGAGCATATTAGGGGTATGTAACGGACAACGGATGGTCAAGGGGAACAAATTCTGAGAGTCTTAGTAAAAGGGAAAAGGTGGTTGCGATATATGGGTTGAAGGAAAGACATCGAACACAGACTGCTGAAAAAAATAGAACAAGTAGGGAAGGGAACGATCCGTGAGGCGGACTGAATACTGATTGAAGGATAGCATTAATGATATTATTGATTTCTAATATGTACATGCGACTGAATATAGCTCTCTGACCCGCTTCCCTGATAGCATAATTCCAAGTGCGAATTTCTAATGGATATCAATCTCCAACAATTCCGGCGACTTCGGGGACGGTCCATCTAATGGTTGTGTCGATCTTATCTTATCAGCTCAGAGTCACGAACGTGTCGCAGAGACTAGGTTGTCACACCATCACACTGTGCACGCTGTCACGGTTGTCCTCGTCGTGTTTCCTGTTGATCACTTTATCGTCCAAATCAACCCACTCTTCCGTCATTTATTCTTGTACTCTAAGTTTTGACGCGCTTCAAGGGACAATTGGATCAGTGATTAAGCCCAGAGTTACAGGAAAGAGTCAAGCAAGACGCGTAATCTGCTTGAACGTGAAACGACGTGATCAGGTACGCAGTCAATGTCGTATTCTTCATCCTGAAATCTAATGCTTCAATCTGGTTTATATGTGTACTCATCAGTATAATCACTGTCATAACTATCCATCCATATCTGACCTCTCATGGCCCAAGTCGCAGACAACCTGCTCAGCCAAATTACCGCCACCCGTTCTGTCCAAGCGATCAGCAGCATCTTCAAAACCTACATTAGGGATGGCCATGAATCGGTTTTCAGCACCATGCTTTCAAGTGGACAAGATCCAATTGCGATTTTGAGTGGAGATGTGGCTACGCATACGTTGGGATTGCTGTATTTCTTGTAAGTCCATCTGTTCTTTTTGGTCTTTGGGGCTTGTAGTTGCGACCTGAGAATTCTATGTGCGGTGATTGGGGAGGAGTACGTTGATTCTCATGCTTTTTGTCCTTTAAATCCTGAATTCAGGTCTGCACGAGTTCATGGATCGAACATGGCGCCCCTGCCGTCATGGCCGGTCATCGGACAGTTCTGCGCACAGTTCACGCCTGAGCAAGCTAGATTAGCTCCTGAACGAGGCAGGTATTCCACGTTTACTTCCTTTGAACCTATAATCTAATATGATGTCGCAACAGTGACGAAATTGGCGAAAGGGATTCAAAGATACGCACAGCAGAGTGGGAATGTGAGTGCCGTGCTGATGATCAAGCAAATATTGACTGAGGAACGCATCTTTCTGTTGATGAATATAGCCTTCCCTCGCTATTATACCCCTTCAAAATCTCATTCAAGGGTACACCCCCGATCTCACATACCTGACTACAATTCACCCTATATTCCTCATGGTACGTTCCTCCTCTCTAGCCAAGTCATCGGCTAACCCGAATCTCAGTCATGCGTCACTACTCGCACTTTCAACCCTGCTCTCCCCATCCTCTCTGTTCCCATCACCAACGTCGACACCAACCTCTGCCCTGATCTCCATTATACCGATAACCTCATCTATCACTACGCAGGGGGCATCGCACTTGCTGCGCTAAAGAGATGGGGTGAAGCCGAGGAGTACTTTGAGATTTGTGTGACGAGCCCCGGAAATCATCCCGCTGCTCTACAACTCGAGGCGCTGAAGAAGCTGAGATTGGTTCAGGTCATCTCTAAAGGAGAGGTATCCATTTTGTATCGCGCTCATACATGCATCGTTGTACTGACGATCAGTTTATCGTGTGAATAGATTGGAGCGCTTCCCAAGTATACCTCTCCTCATCTCCTGAGACTGTTCCGCAACTCGGTATACGCCAACTTCTTGAAACATTATCCTCAAAATCAGACCGCTCTTCGAGAGTTGGTTGCTAAAGAGAAGTCTGTGTTTGCTGCTGTGCGTTACCCCTCTTTACTTTAACTTCCTTTTGTTGAACGTCGACTCATACTGGTCGTGACAGGAAAAAAACCTGGGTCTCATTAACCAAGCCATCGCGCGCGCACCGCGTTGGGTCATCAAGAAACTGACGGCGACGTATGTCACGCTCCATCTCTCTGATATCGCAAAGAGAGTAGGCATTCAGAGTGAAGACGAAGTACGGGCAGTGCTTCTGAGCATGGTGCGTCTTTGTTCCCTTCGTTTGTTACGCCACAACTGAGCCTTACCTTTCGCTCATTCAGATCGAATCCAACGAACTCACCGCTCAAATCTCATCCTCCAACACCGTCACGTTTACCGATCCCCCTCCTTCCTTCACAAAAGCCGAAGTCGACGAGATTTTGAGCAAGTCTCAAGACCAAGCTGCGCTGATGACGTATTTGGATAAGGAGGTCGGAAGGAGCAAGGAGTTCTTGACAAAGGTGCGTTCTAGTTTCCTTCTTGTATTCGTTTCGTGAATAAATGGACGAGGAATGTGTTTGATTAACTTGAAATTTCGTTTCTGTCGTTGTTTATGTATAGGTTACAAAGAGCCACGATACGTGGGGTCCTACAGGGCCTGGCGGGATGGGAATGGGGTTGGACGAGGATCTCTATCAGCCATCGACGATGGGCTGGAACGACGAGACCATGTTTTCTTGAGGGGTGGTAGGAGACATCTGGTAGTATGCATGTGCCTGGACATGAACTACAGCGCGAGGCGATAAGGCGATGAAGTTGAAAGGTTTGAGCTGAATGCTATGACGTGAAAGAGTCTTTTTCATCATGATTTCTTACACCGTTTGATATTTTTGTTCGCTCAAGTTTGGTCACTTGTAATTTTAGAAAATAAGAAATGTTCGCTTTGACTTTGTAGCTGGAACTGTGACTAAATGTCTAAAAATAGAACTCGTCAACCTCGTGTCCGGGAGTCTCAGGGGCTACTTTAGAGTATGTCGACAGACGCGACAAGCGTTCAACGTTCAACACGGAAAAACTTGTCATGTAACCCAATGGTTTCCACATCCACACCATAGATCCGGTTGGTCCTCATCTTCGCAGGTTTGCAATTACCGATTGGCAGTAAAAGGTAGCAAATGAATTATCAACAGCGGGGATTTTAAGGGAATGATGCACTAACAATATCGGACGGATGCACCACATACGGTGTTCAGGTTCTACCGACGTCATCAGGCACTCTCTTCTTGATAGTGGGTCCTATAGGAAATATCGCTTGCGGCGACGGCTATCATGCAGTAGAGGCGCTCATCTATGGGCTCTCAGTCCAATTATGCTACCCATTCTGCTTTCGAGGTTATTCACATCCTTACCGAGTGACGGAGCCCATCATTGACCGTTCTATTCACCACGCCTCCCACGCTTGTTCCTATCCTTATCGTTTTGATGCTAATGCAGCCACCCAGACACACCAATATATTTCGTGCACCCGATCTAGCTCTGTCACAGATGCATTAAAAATATTTTGCGGTGCTTTATATTTATATCGGGCTCTTCTTGGATATAAGATCGTAGAACAGACCTAAATTCAGCATTCTGCAGTTCGCTGTCTTCCCTTGCACCATATACGTTGTTACCCAACGTCTCGGTGAAGCAATTTGCGCGTCATGTTCTTCCGTAATGGTCCTGAATACGAAGCGCGGTTCGTTCCCCCATTTTTGTGAGCTTCTACCTGGCTAAATCCCTGCGCAGGCTTCGGAGACCTTTCTCACCCCCGAAACTGACACTTAGAGATCTTCACGACGCTGTACCGAAGGAGTTACTTCAAAGTAAAAAAATAGCATATCATATGACATTCTCCTCAATATTTCACTTCCCGTAGAGAACCAATTGAAGGCTGCCTACTACGTCGCTCGCGACGTTGCACTCGCCGCTCTTTTGTATAGGTTCGCGTCCTCGATTACGCCCTGGGCGTCCACAGACTTTGGGGGCTTTGTACCGTCACCATTGAAGAAGATATTAGTTAAATCCAGCATGTGGCTGTTGTATTGGTGGTTCCAGGGTCTCGTGGGCGCTGGGATATTCTGTATAGGCAAGGGATCTTAACCAACTTGATAGGAATCATCGACCTGGATGCTCACTCGGTCCTGTACAGGGCATGATGCGGGACACACCTCGCTATTCAACAGCAATATAATCAATGACACGATAGGCTTTATCTTACATTCTGTAAGCCGATCACGCTTCAAGCATGCAATCATACGCATGATTCAGGGGACCCCTCATTTCTGCAGTACCTCTTGATCCCATATTTCGCTTGGAAATTCTCACACAATACACATCATGTGCGTTTTGCAGAATTATTTATAGTGTGGCACACCACTTATGATTATATGAATCACAGAAAACTACTGGATCAATGGAGCGTGATGAAAACTATGTCCCTTACACTCGTTCGAGGGTCGGACTGCCAGACGAGAAGGCTGCCACCACCAGAGACTATAGCGAGATGTTCGAAGAGACGCCCCTCTTTACTTTGTTCCGCATGTTGGTAATGCAAGGCTTGTGCGTTCTTTCGCAGCATACCAATAATACGCTTCGTCCCTGATTCGTCCTCTATAAAAAGCGGTTGGTGGCTATACCTGTCGTGAGCGTTCCTTCTTCAACACCTGTGAGGATGGGGCGCTGACTCTCAACAGACAAAATACGATGGGTTCCCCTCAACATGCCAAGGGTACCAGTCATTTCAAACCCAGTTCATCCCTTTACAAAGATAATCAAAGGAAATATATTGTTCTGTCAAACATGGGAGTTGCAGCGATGGTGGGCATTCTCTATTACCTAGGCCTCGAATTCTTTTTGTGGTACTATGTCGTTCCGTATCTCGTAAGTTCGGTCACATGCAGTTGAAGTGTGTGATACTCATGCGTTGCAACAAATGAATTTAGCTCGTGAACCACTGGTAATATTTTTTCAGGTTTTAATGCGGTGATTTCTTACAACAATTGCTTCTCTCCTTCTCGACATTAGGATAGGTGGGTGTCTTCTGAGTCCACCTATCGCGTAATACTGAACTCTTGTCAAACAGTGATGTTCACATTCCTCCATCATTCTGATCCAACGATCCCCCATTACCGCAAGGGAAAATGGACCTTCCTCCGTGGCGCAGCCGCCACCATAGATCGCCCTCTCCTTGGATATTTCGGTCGATTCTTCTTCCATAACATTAGCCATGATCACGTTGCACATCGTACGTCTATTTCCATCGCTCCCCTTTTCAGCGCTAATGGTTTGGCGTTTATGTTATAGACTTCTTCCTTAGAGCACCATTTTGTGAGTCTCGCCTTGACATATTCAATTCTTACATGTCGACTGATCTTTATGGGTAAGATAATGGCCCGAAGATCACCGAAGCGCTCAAAAAAGCTCTCGGAGAAGATTACAACTACGACTCAACGGTAAGACTCAACCTCACTTCACCGAACCATACTATTGTCGGATTAACTGATCCATGTATAGAATACCTTCTACGCACTCTATCGCTCATTTACCCAATGCTTATTTGTTGAGGATGAGGGAGACATAGTCTTCTACAAGAACAAGAAGGGTGTTGCCGCACGCATTGTCGCCGAATCTGAGGGGTATAAGGAGACAAGGAGCTTTGAGGTCCAGGAAATCAACGAGCAGGCAACCTTTTGAAATTTATAGACTTATTTTATTGAATAATATGTTATAATTTGTCTCTTTTTATACAACACTTGAGGCTGCCCCTCACATCTACATAGGTTGGAGCGATCCTTCATCGTCATTTTAATCTCTCGACCATCTTGCACTTGTCTATAGCACAGCCACATTTCTGTAAGAGCTCTCTCAGCCACGAGTCAACGTTTCTTGTCCTTTCCCTGCCATCTTCTCAGTCTCAGATCTCATATCTCATCACGTAGTTCACCTCTACCATGTGTCATGCAGATGCGGCCTTTCCCTATGGAAATTTCAGCCTCATCATCAACCACTTGGGTTCTCATCCTGACTACAGGCAAGATCTCATTACACTCGGAAACGTCTCCACCACGTTTGCCCATTTACGGCGTCGCTACCTCTTTTGGGAAGTCAAGCTGGGCGACGACCCATCACCAGAATATCACGCACGCCTGATAAACCTCCTTTCCTCGCATCCAGAGCTCTCTACTTTACCTCGTCATCTCGTGATCCACAAAGGTTTTTCATATCAAAAGTTTGCAACGCAGATCGATACCCTCGCATTCACTTCCATTGCACACCCACACATATATCCTCAATTCGAAAGCATCAAAAAGCTCTCAATTCGTGGCCATCCCACACCGGAGACCTGTTACCTACCACCAGAGGAAGAGATCACGCGGCCGTTAATTCATGGTCAAGCCCTTGATCACTTCCTGATCAAAGGGTGCCGAAAAAGTTTGTTACTCGACTCCGTTCAACACAATCCAATCATCCATATACTCTCCCAACCAAATTTCGTTCATTTCTCCCTCATGTTGTGCAGCACGGTACCTTGGGATGAGGACCCTCCTTCCCAGGAGCTACAGTATAACGCCTGAAGCCCACACCACCATCTTCACCTCCTTCGGCATGTCCCCCGCATACACCGAGCCGCTCAGTCTTGCTGAGCAGGCATACAACGAAGGGACCGAGGAGGCGGTGTTTAATGCCCCCGAGCGGGAGAAGTGGGTAGGAAAGATAGGGCTGAGGGAGTTTGTGAAAGCTAATGTTGGGGTGTGGAACTAGGGGTCGAATTTGTGGGGATGAATTGGATGAAGCTCAAAACGACTGCTACATACCCTTTTTCGAGATTTTGTTGATTAATGGAGTTATATATGTATTAAGTCGAGTCTGTGAGCTATCGTCCAAGTTCCGAAATGAATGGGACAGGAGCAGTAGTTGGAGATAAAATTTCGCGGACAAATTATAAGCACTGAACGGCCATCCTTCAGCATATTTACGATTCATGGACCCCCCCCCCCCCCCCCCCAATTTCCGCAGTACCTCTTGATCCCATACTTTGGTTCGAAGGTCACACGTATTACACGCCATGTACGTTTGCAGAAGTATAGACAGCGTCGCAGAGACCCGACCTTGACATGAACACCTGATATCAGTTGGGCGCTTGACATCATGCGGTGCGGGCGTTAGCGAGGACATAACAAACCCCACATTGATGCCTAACTTGAGACTCAAGTAACGGGGGCGTGACCGTACATGGTGTCGACAGATATTTTATTTCTATGCTCAAAATGAGAGATATGAAATATCATATCTGCCTAAACAAATTTAAAAGCGAAACACATGGAAATTCTTTACAACAACATCAGACGCCCAGAACTCAATCATGAAACCCTCCAGCCGTCCTATCTTCTTCTCTCATTCGCACTCCTCGCCTTCGATTCAACTACTCATGACTCAAGAACGGTCGTGGCATTGCCAGTCCCAAACGGTGCCTAGTTGAAAAGAATCGGTTAGCACACTCTGTCACTCAGAGTGTATTGTGGCAGACGTACCACCACCGCAAGAGGCATAAGCTTCACCACCATGGCGACGAACACAGTAACCGTCCATGTTCACGCTGTATCTGTTGTTGTTAAAGACGCACTGCCAATCACCGCAGCCATTGCCGGTGGTGATAGCAACGTAGTCATTGGTGTATTGCTCCTTGCAAGCTGCCTGGACGTCGATGTTGCTCAGCCAGACCCTCTTTGCGATGGTGACCTCCTCTGGAACAGCAGCAGGGCTGGCGAGGCAGGCAGTGGCGCCGAAGAGAGCGACGAGAATGGTGGAAGGTTTGAAGATCATTTCGAAAGCTGCTGCGAGTGTGAGCTAGTACTGCTGAAAGCGAGTCATAAAAAGTGCTTGCTCACCGACTTTGTGACTTTGGGAAGTAAGTGAAGCTCAGGATGAAGAAAAATGAACTCTGAAAGGAGCCTTCCTATAGACATTTTGGCGCCTACTGAACCATTCCTTATTAGTGTTCAAACGTTATCTGGCTTGGCAAAGTGGCTTAAATTACGAGATAACTTGTGGAGAACTCGAGAAGAATCAACTGCGGCTGATGCTTGGGGTTCGAAGGCCATGAATCTGACAAACACAGCAGACCTATCGCAACACGGAGCCTCTTCCCTTGGAGTCGCCCCAACGGCGTGTGCTTGGAGCACGCTCATTGTATGTATGTATTCTCAGAATGCCCTACATGCTACTTGTATCTATCTAGTGATATAGTAGGCATTGTAACAGGACTCCTTCACATTGTTCTCCTCTCAGGCTTCTTCGAATCTCACCGTGGTCACCGGTCCTGTTCTGGACCAAGTTTTATTCGAGCTTTATAACCCGACTGTGTCAAATATGAATCTCCTCTGGCAGATGTGGTCAAGGTTACATATTCGAGGGTCTGGAAAAGGAGTGGAATATAGGATTGATAGAGATCGGACTCGCTCCATTCGTTCAATACTGACATGACTAGCACGGATATTTTCTTTCCGATTCATCTATTCCATTATTTTGTTCATATTTTTTCTCTATTAATCGTTCAACTGCCCCCTCTCTCACTCCACGCCTCTTTTACCTGTTTCTTTTGTTTCATACTCTTTCTTGTATGATGCGTTGGCGCTTTCTTGTTTTGTTTTGAACCCCCCATTTTACTTTGTGTAGAAGCCTTTGTGGAAATGCACCAGCTTAATTTATTGTGTCTCAGCATTCATCTCTGTCTAAGGAAGCATTTTTGGCTTCAAATCTAGCTTGAATAACCCACACCCAAATGCAGAGCGCCCTCAGCAACGCTGACCTCACTCCAGTCACCGAGTGAGCTCGTTCCACGCACACGTCAACCAAGTTTGCATCTCAAATAGCGTTTGAATTGATCTATTTGGTCAAACCGATAAATAATCTGTTTAAAATCTGTAACGGGGCGCCCGGTCATTGCAGCAGGAGCCTCGTGCACCCTGAGAGTGGGAAAGGTTTGACGAGGTTCCAATGGGGAACAGGGATGACGTCCCGAACCTTAGAGATATGGAAAGTGTTTATGTATCTGTCTCCAGATGCCCGCGCCAAGTCTTTCGAAGTTATCAGGTGGATCCCTAACTTTGCGAATAAGGCGTGAAAAAATACCGCGTTAATTTATTATGTCTGCTGCGGGGTTAATGTGATATAACGCTGTGGGATACCTGTCCCTGGATCTTGGTTGAAACGACATAGTACATGCTAGCATGTTTATCGACATTTGGGTTTCTTACAAGCTTGGGTTTTCCACGCACTAAAAATCCATTCGATGTTAAGCTCATCCGTCCACCGCCCTCGGCTCTCACACTGGGAGGGGTTCGTTTTTCGATGACCTCTTCCTCTCCCCATACTCGACTACTCCGGCTACGGAGACTCGATCATAAGAACCAAGATGTCAATTGTTGAACGCGGTTCACTGGCAACGGCAGATCCCGCAATCGCGTTAATCCATAACCAAGTCCTGGATTACTTCATCGATAGGACATGCTTAACAAGACTGGCCCTCAGTTGTATGATTTAGTTACCTATCATCCTTATCCTCTATCAACCACATCTCGTCCACATTGAGCTTAGAGTGTATGCCGTGAAGCCTTGGCTTTACAATCCACCTTCTGCCGAACTCCCAGCAAATGGGTTCAAACTCAAAACATTTACCTACGAAGGTTTCAGATCGGGGAATGATCTTGGTCTAGTGCTTTTGTACTGTAAATATTTAAAAATTCTTACGCACATGGAGGCGTTTGCTATCACCTCACCTAGCAGCAAGTCAGGCATTCCCAAGAACGACATCCCGCCGCTGACTTTCACAAACCTCAACACCATTACTTCTACCTCTATGCTGGATTGGCTTTCGTTGTGTAGAATGACAGAGGGAGTGAGCAAACTGGACCCAACGCCAGCTTTCCCGAGCGTGAAATACCTTACGCTCTTCGTGCGGGTACTCGATCAGATGACAACGATTTCCCGCACCTGCAATATGTGGAGGTTTGCATCTGTGTTCAGATCCACACGGTCAGACCTCCGGTATTCTCTCTTGGAGTTGAATAGGCTGGTGACGAAGGGGATAGATGTCAGGTAGACTGGACAAAGAGAGATTTTGAGCGTTCATTGGAGCCTCAAGCCCCTAATTCGATTGCGGAGCTTGTCAAGGGATTCTGAACTGGATGTTTGTTGTGCGGCGTATGTGATATGAATTTGGTGGCATCACTATCTTGTAATTGGATCTTAAATAGAATAAAACAACTTTCGCTGTCTGACTCTTGAGCGATGTTTCGAGGACTTGCTTATGTGTTCACCAGACACTCCGCCACGTTATTCCACAATCTGTGTCAGTAGCCTGTCCAGCCACAACTGCGTCCGCTCTGAACGCTGTTGCCCCAGGGGGGAGGGGCCGGGAAATTTCTGTTTCCGACTCTGGCAGCCATGTACCGCTGATGTAATTTTCTGATGGGTACATCGCTCCTGGGGTCCTCGCTGGGACATCAAGGGTTCAATATGCTAACATCAGCGGCACATGGCTGCCAGAATCGGAAACGGAAATTTCCCGGCCGCTCCCCCCCTACAGCGCCCTGCTGGTGTTCCCAGGATTTAGGTGACATTTCTCATCAGCTGATGTCACAAATTAAAGTTCAGCTGTAACTCTTCCATCAGCCGTCATGTCGGTTTCTTCACCTGTCTTCCCCTATGAAATATTCGACCTCATCACCGACTACTTTGGCTCTCATCCAGACTACAAAAGAGATCTGATTACTCTCGGAAATGTATCAACTGCGTTCTCCCACATGCGACAACGCCACCTCTTCTGGGAGGTCATGTTGGACGAGTCGTGCCCCGAGCAGTATGCACAGCTGGAACAACTCATGGCCTCCAACCCACGCATTTCAACATTGCCTCGTCGCTTAGTGATTCACAATTCCAGACTAGGGTCATCATCTGATGCTTCCTCACCACCGAGCCTACGTGCCAATGTATATCTCCAATTTCCGAACATCAATGAGCTTGCTATCCTGGGTCTCCCGATAGAGAGTTATCATACAGGTGCAGAAAATGTTGGCCGCAATACTTCATTATCCTTGCAGGCGCTTCATCGCATGGTGGACAACGGGTGCCTTACAAGCCTAACACTCCTCCACATCCATGATCTCCCCATCATCCTTATCCTCTCACAACCACATCTCGTCCATCTTGATTTGAGAGCTTGCTATGCAGCAGCGTGGCATGAATTCCCTCCTTCCCCGGCAGTCCAAGCAGCTGGATTCAAACTTAAAACATGTACCTTATCCGGACGCTTGAAATACACTGTTAGCCTGGCTCTTCTGTATTGCAGGGGCCTCCAGTCACTCGCTGTGGGGTCGCCCCTTTTCTCACGGGGAGATGCAGAGGTACCCAGATACCACATCCCACCAGCGATGATGAGCAGCGCGCTCATGTGACCCCGTGAATCGCGTCTAGATTCACAACCTATTCCCCGCGCACACGCACACACATCAACGCTTACCTATTTTGGTTACCACGCCCTCTTTCGCCATCCCCGCGCACTTCTACCGCTAAGACCGACACTCGTATCATCCCTATCAGCCACCACAACACAAATTGGGATATACCGACGCCGCATCCTGTCACTCCGCACTTCACCTTTCATACGGACTTTCAATTCCTCATTTATTTCCATCATTTAATTCATATTTCGGACCCCTTTTACCATTCAACCGCCCTCTTTCCTCATTCCACCCCCGCTCTTGCAACCCCTTTTAAGATATTCCTTTGTTACAAACCCTTTCCTTATGTGCCTGGGCGCTTTCAGGCGTCGTTTCGAACCCCCCCGTAGTCAGTATTTAGTTCATTTCATTTGTACTTAATACAGGAGGCTTCGTAAAAATCAACCAGCTAGTTTTATGCCCACATTTCGAATCTCTAAGTTTTAGTCTTCGTCTCAGTCATAGGAAGCGTCGTTTGCTTCAATCTTAGCTATATTCTATCGTTACGAAGGCCTAGTCAACTACGGAAACACCCACACGCACCCTCAGAGCGACTCTTACGACGTTGACCTCACTCCGGTCATCAAGTGTGTTTCTTTTACGCACCTGAAGACGTCGTACGCACATCAGCGACTTTCGCAAGTCTCCGCGAGATTTATGGACGTGTCTCGACAGATTGGGGTGCATTTTCTTACTTGGCAGAACAAGATAATCCTCGCGCATTTGCCTTTCCTAACGTTAGGTCTCTCACCCTCCTGTGGAACCATTACAACCACACGATTCAAAGGAGTGTGCGAAGCCTGTTTGACAATTTACAAAATATAGAGCAACTTTACCTCATCGGTTCGTGATTGTAACGACTCCTGTGATTGATTACCCACTGATACACGTCTGCATTGGCCAGGGATTGATGGGCTCCCGCACGACTCAGCATACTTTCCAGAGTTGCAAAGGTGCTTGCCGAGGTTTCAATGCCATCTCCGAGCCATTTATCTTCGACTTGAAGTCGACGAATATACCTCCTACATACTACAGTCATACTTCGGGTGCCTCGCGGACATCAGAAGATCTAACGTCATCGAAACCATGGTCATCGGCATTACTTTCCTCCCCCATCGCTTAGACGAGTCGATGGCCATGCCTGACGTTAGTGCAGCTTTTGTACAGGATTGGAGGAACCTCGACGAGATCCTAATGGCCGATAGACTCGATTTTCCAAACCTTCGGTATGTGGAAATCTGCATTTGCCTCCCTCTCCGGGATCGGTGCCTTCCGCTGTTTCGGAACCAGAATTCACCAATCTTGGGTTGGGAAGCTAGATGTCAAGTGGACTGGAAGAAGGATGACTATGAACACGTGTTGGATGATGCGCTGAAGAGATTGCAAACTGTGAACGACCCTAACTTGGAGGTTTGTTGCGCGGTCTATGTGATATAGTTATGTCGACTAGGTGCCTACAGCTAGGGTTTCGTTGCATTGTTCTCTTCGTATGATACCGTGACTAGGGAATCTATAACTTCATGATGTTGTAGCGACAGTATTTACCGTAGTTTTCCAGTTTTTGTTAAACCGGAATTCTCTACAGGTTCATTCTGTGAGAACGTAACTGGGTCCGACTAGCGCTAATTATAGGTCTTCCGCACACGTGTGTGGTTGATCGGGATTTGACAAGGGCATTTCACTCAGTTCGACTAATGATTCCATCATCCTGAGCTATTTCAACATAAGGCTCGTTGCGTTGCACATTAGTCCTCAACGCGAAGTCATTTGAAGGTCGAAAGCAGCAACCTGGTTACCCGCCTTGTGTCGTTTTTGTGCGTACGGGACATTCATCTACGATAAACGGTAGCTTTCTTTGCTTAGAGATCGTGCAATACGTTGACATACATTTTTTTCTTGGGCTTGCGTGCAGACCCATCATCATCGCCCAGGTCTCCAACCCACGAAATCCCGTATACTTAACGTTGAAACTCATTTCAACTCCCTATATAATGTCCCAAACACAACCAGTGGACACGCCGTCAGCCTCGATTACACCCGCCCCTGGGGACAATGACGACCAACCTACCCCTGCGTCTCCGTCTCAGACTGTTTTGCCGTCGCTCACTGGTTCCCTCTCTTCAGGAACACGCACTTTGTCAATGTCGCTCTCTGAAACTGCATCGGACACACACTCTCGCTCATCCACCAATTCTGAACCCCGTAGTAGCATAACCTTCATCCCCGCCAATGCAGCCGTGGGCGGTCTCCTCTTCACCCAGCCCCCTGCGACCGTGACCTCATTCTACAAAATCGCCCCGAGCCAATTCATCACTTTTGGGTGGAACTTGACCAGTTTGAGCGTCACGCCCACCAAGTTGACCTTCAGCGCTGTGTGCGAGAATGGGAATACATACCCCGTCGGACCTATGGATGGCGTTGTTGCGCTGAGCCGGGTTGGGGGTACGCAGAACCCGACAGGATCTGGAAACACTACGAATGGGAATAGCGGCGGGAACGTCGTGAGAGAAGTGGTTTGGGATGTCAACTCGTACCAGGTGGCGAATCCTGCTACCCCGCTTGTCCAGGCCAAGTACACGCTGCACGTCTGGGATGAGCGAGGACCAAACGCACCAAGGCGAGGAGGGTATTTCCAACATAATAGTGCTGTTCAGTTTGCATTGTATACTCCCCAGCCGTATACTCCATTGGCCAGTGGTGAGTGATTTGGGATCGGTTTTCTCTCTATTTCATACGGTACGGAAGTGCTAACATTATGTCGTTCGTTATAGGTTGGACCTGCGCGGCGTGCAGTGGCGCCTCGACATACGCTGCTCATCCGGCGTCGATCAGCATAGTAATCACCCTGTTTATCACGTTTTTGTCTGGGCTTCAACTTATTCGCTATATGCGTGGAAGAGAGGCGACTTGATGTGTAAAACTACGACATAGACTATCTTATAAATCATCGACGATCGCCTTTTCACGAATCGATCTTCAGAAGTGGGTCAAATTAGAATACGTTTTGTAGAACATTTTCATTCACCATGATATATTATAATTGCTCATAAGGCACGGCGCACGGAACAATATGTTGATCTGTATTAAACGCCATCGGTGTCAGTGACTATGACACCGCATTTGATGCTGGTTATAGTGAGCCACATTACGTTGGTGTACTCGATTTGATCTTCGTCGTGTTGGGGATATAAGTCAAGTTATGTGCATTACTTCGGGGCATGCTCTGATAGGTATAACTCTTCTCAGAATGGGGCCTTAAATACACATTTCGGGACCCTAGGTCACAGTTGACACTCCCAATTAGAACGAGGACCGTCACCGTAACACCGTACGGTTCCCTTTCTTAAACGGCTATGTGTCCGATTTTTATCGTGGTTATCCCTTGCCGAACCATATATGTATATGCTTGCTGCGGTTCACTATTTTTACTTCCAACCACATCGTCGCGACACCCGACGAACACCAATGAACGAGGAACCGATCTTCCCCTACGATATTTTCAGTGTCATTGTGTACCACTTCGTGTCCCATCCAGAGAATACCCAGGATCTCATCACAATAGGTTACGTCTGCTCGGATTTCGCGCAACTTCGACGACCACACCTCTTTCGCCAGGTTAAACTCGACATGGAGGGGTTACCAGAGCATCAAACACGGTTGGTCAACCTCGTGCAGTCGAACCCCGAGATTTCAAATTACATTCGACATGTTGGGCACCGCAGAAGCTCGCTTTTTATTCCCCAGCTCCCCGATGTTGGATTTCCGTTGACGATGAAGAGATCACAGCGACCAGGCGCATTCCTCAAATTCCCGAATGTCGCTGAACTGACGATTCTTGGGAATAAACTTGTGCCGTATGTGATGGAGGAGGTACCCAGGTTCAACTATCGACGTATGCTGGATCACTTTATGGCTAAGAGGTGCCTCACCCACCTGTGCCTTGAAGGAGTCACCGATCTACCGATTTTTCTTATTCTCTCCCAACCAAAGCTACTTCATCTCACACTTATCGCCTGCACTGTTTCGCCTTGGCACAATAATCCTCCTTCTACAGAATCACTATCCAGTGGCTTCAACTTGAAGTCGTTTACTGCCGCAGTGTCACTGGATCACGCCGTCCCACCCGCACTCCTATACTGCAGGCAGCTAGAGTACCTGGATACTTCACGACTGACTTGTGTAAATCCACTTACCGCTCCTATTCATTTACCGATACGGAATCCACCCCCAGCCATATTCCGGAATGTAGAGAGAATCACAGCCTCAGTGCACACGGAATGGAAGTCGTTCTGCTATGTGGCTGATAGGGAAGGTCTCAAAGCATTTCCCGGGGCCAAGCGCGTCACCATATCCCCATGGACGACCGGACCACATCGATATATTGTTGTCCAAGTAACATTAAGATACATACGCGGCTCGGAAGTGCTCCAATTATCAGGTCCGTCACTGTATTTCAATTCCCCAGCTGCTCTACCAAATGCGATTAATCATCCTTTCGAACGTTCTTAGGAAGGAGCTCACCTTCGTACTTTTTCACCGTTCTCCAACCATGCTTCGATGACTCTGCTTCAAGTCTTCAATCCATTCAAATCTATTACGAGGAGCACAGAT
Source organism: Panaeolus papilionaceus (assembly GCA_015501605.1). Classification (NCBI taxonomy): domain Eukaryota; kingdom Fungi; phylum Basidiomycota; class Agaricomycetes; order Agaricales; genus Panaeolus; species Panaeolus papilionaceus. The sequence goes on from JADNRZ010000014.1 coordinate 1,302,501, forward strand.
TCAACGCCGTTTTTCTCACCCACCTCTGTGATGCGCTCATAGCCATGCGCAAAGACAACGCACTTTCGAACATTGTTATCAACTGGCACATCACTTCACCTGACCATACCATTGCCAGCCCAAATTCGCGCTTCGCAGATGAATGGAGAACGCTCGATTGGATACTCGTCGGTGACAGGAGCGATTTTCCTGCATTGGAGATGGTGGAGGTCTGCCTCTGGACTCCTTTGAGCGCGCAGAGGAGTAAGATGCCGTGGTCCTGGGCGGGAAAGTGGACGGGATGCATGAAGAGCGAGTATCGATGTCTTTTGGATGAGCCTTTGAAGGGTTTAATATCTGCTGATGGTTTACAAGTCTGTTGTACTGTCTATCCGTTGTGATGGAATAGCAGTCGGTTCCATCCGCGGGACGTCGAGACTACTAGGGTGTTCTTCACTTTTGCGACAATGATTTTTATGAATCTACACAGTGTATCGAGAATATGATGGCAAGGTCCACTATATTGAGGCGATTTTGGGTGAAGCTGTGACGTGCACGTTGTGGCCTGTATACGCACATGTGAACACGAGGGCAATGCTGGGCCGTTCTCTTCTTTTCAACTCACCAGAATTTGCCTGATGACCACCATAGAGTCTGAGACTGATTCAAGTACACTGATACCAATGTCATTTTCCACTCGAAAATGCGACAAGGTGGGAGGGATATTGGGGAGTCTCGACGCGCAAATCCCTAGGATTTTCACAGTGTTGGTAATTTTGGGATAGAATATTGAGCTATAAAATTGAGCAAAACAGGATAATAGGAGATAGTGTTGCACTTTATCGTAGTACTTTCCGAATTCAATTGAATTCCATTCACACCACGTTCGCTGTATGTCCACACCCGTTCATTTCGGGTTATTAAGCGCGCACCTCAGAAGCCCTGATTTCAGTCGCATGTGTTTAACCGAGTGACTTAGTTACAGCGGAAACAAGGCACGCGGCGGTAGACGATACCCCGAGAACTAAGCGGCACAAAGGAAGCTCGCTGGCCGTGGGGTCTGGAATAGACGTTTATAGGAATGTGATCCCGACGAGTCATTGTCATCCCCGCTACCTTTAGGTAGTGGGTTTTAGTGAAATGTTCGGAGAAATTTTGGCAGAGGATTTGAATGTGGCTGTGCTAGCAAGACCATTTAGAAATTGAATCCCACCCTTCGGTGATTAGTGGCTGTGCTTAGCTCAAAGCGTCGAAGCAAAGTCACTGCTCTTCACAACGAACACGAAACAATGTTGCATGACAAAATCTTCAACGTACACGCGAGCGCCAGGAAGAGTCAACCGACGGTTGACGACGAGTTGTGGTCGTATTTCCTGTATTTTTCAAAGACAGAATTGCATGTGTTCAATGATGTCAATACGGTTAGTGCGACAAGCATCACCCAGCATAATAACCATAGGTTACTCAAATTTGTCGATAGTCAGGTAAATAATTACTGAACGAGCGCATAGAGATACCAAACCGAAGCATAGATTGCATTCCGGAGTTTCTTTGGCATTGGTTGCAAGTCGTTAGTCTCCCCAAGTGACCCCGCTCCAGTAAAGGAAGACATTACTGATTCAATATGTTGCTGTCTTTGGATGAATTGACTCTGATTACACAAATTATAATATTGTGGTACTAAATATTACATCTTAAACAGCTCGCAATCCGACTCCTCAAATTGCTTGACTTTGTGTGCATATATACAGACGCAATTGCCCAGTGTTGACTAGTTAAAATCTGTCAATGTTCTATAAAGAGCAGCCTTTTGGTAGCGGGCTATGCCGTTGGTCGGCGCTATCGTTATATGCATAAACTGGGTGTCTCCACACATGCTCCAAGGTGCTCCTTTGACCGTCTAAATGAGTGTGAAAGGACTGCAGTACCTCAGGTAAGAACCCCTAAAAGAGACGTCTATTCACGCGTCAACGGCGTTTGCCGGGATCACGACGCGTTGTTTGTTGTACAAAGAGTGTGTGAATATGCCACGTGTGGGAGCGAAATGAAAAGGTTAGGTTAGGGTTACATGGTACGTGCATCTCTTTGGCTCACCCACGCAGCCCTCCTTTCCTTGCCGCTCTAACCTGACCTTTTCCTCCGCTGCTACGTCCCCCTCTCCGTATTTCCCTGTCATCCCGCCCACGCCCCCTCCTACGACCTCTTCATATTATTCGTATTCTCGTCCTCTTATTCCACCACCGACGAGACCTTGTCACCCCCGTTAATTGGCGATTTTTTCTACTTTAACTAAAGTAATAGGCATTGCACGACAAAAAGGCGGGGCAAAGACCTAAAATTTGGGATTTACACCGACACTTCACCTCAACATACTGTTGCTGAGACCTTTAGATCAGGTTCAGCTCACGAACGACCTTGGACAGCACACGCACAAGTAGCAGATATACAGCTCGCCAGCACCAAGCAAGCAGGCAAGCAGCGGACACTCCAGACGCAGGTTACAGCACACAATTAATGACCTCTGCGCCATTTCCTTCATCACCATCACCTTCAGTCACATTTAATCTCGCCCCTCACTCTTCCACTTCATCGTCATCCACACATAGCCCCCCCTCCAACACCCCCAGTAATATTCCAAACATGAGCACCAACGGCCATAACACGCTGTATCCCGCCCTCTATTTGTATCCGCTCAACGACACCTGGGCGCCCAAACATATTGCGCTGTCGAGTGTGCATACGAAGATTGGGAGACAGACGAGCTCAAAGACGGCGCCGGGTGAGAAGAATGGGTTTTTTGATAGCAAGGTGCTGAGTAGACAGCATGCGGAGGTTTGGGAGGAAGGTGGAAAGGTGAGCGTCTTGGACATTTTTTATCTTTTTTTGGGGGGTCAGGAAGGCGAGGAATGGGGAGAGAAGGGGCGCATATAGCCACTCACCCGGCCAGCCTCACTCCTTTCCTTTCCTATTTCATTTTCAATTTGGTCTGATCTCACGTCTGACCGTTGTTGACATTCTTTTATTTCCCAGATTTACATCAAGGATGTCAAAAGCTCCAACGGCACATTTATCAACGGCGAGCGACTGAGCAGCGAAGGACATGAATCTGATCCATTTGAGCTAAAAAGTGATGATATCGTAGTACGTCTTTGTCCTTTCTCATCATTCCTCCTTTCCTTTCTTCGTATATATGCGCCTCCCCTTTTTTCCCCAATTAAGATCATGAATTCTAATTCAATGACGATCACAGGAATTCGGTATTGACATCGTTGGAGAAGACAACAAAACCATTATCCACCACAAAGTTGCCGCACGTGTCGTCTGCGTTTTCTCTGAACAAGACGCCCAGGTCGCCGCGCGCGCTGAACAGCATCAACAACAGCAGCAGTTGCACCAACAGCAGTTCATGCAGCAGCAGCAAGGTGGATCGCATGGTGCGTCGGGAATGGGCGGTGTTGGTGGTGTAGGCGGTGCCGGTGCAAATGGCGTAGGGGCACAGATGAATGGGTTGGGTGTTGGAGGCGTAGGAGGCAATGCGTTCCCTCAGTATTCTGTGCAGAGAAGGGCACAGCTGGCACAGCAAGGCTTGGGTGCTATGGCGGGTATGCGAGCCCCTGGCAAGACCGGTTTGACGTTTGATGTGGTCATGAGCCGGTTACAAGGGGAGTTGCAAAAGAGTCGTGAGACGGGAGCAGAGTTGACGAGTTTGAGTGGTGCGTTGAATGAGATTAATGATACGTTGAGTGGAAATGTGGTATGTCGTTCTTTTGTTTATTGGAGATTTTTATTGATTATATTCGCAATTAGGCCGCCAATGTCCCTCAATTCCCTTCAACGCTTCCTCCCGTCCGACCACCCCAAGAAGCACCACCTTCCGCACCAGGTCAATCCTCCCCCATTCCCGGCGCGTCATCTGCACCCACTGGTGCACTCCCTCCTCCCCCTACATCGTCCTCCCAACCTGCCGCTTCCACAAGCACCGCATCCAACCTCTCTTCAGGATCCACGTCCTCCGTTATCGATCCATCCGCTATCGCAGCTATCCAATCCCAACTCGAGGCTACTCAGTCTTCGTTGGCATCTCAGAGTGATAAACTTAAGGTGTTTGAAGATGCGTTGGCGGAGCAGGATAAAATGCGACGGGAGGTGGAGAGGTTGAGGGAGGTGTTGATTGAGAGGGGTTCGAGTGGATTTATGGGTTCATCCTCGTCGGTCCTGGCGGCTTCGTCGTTGCTTGTAGGCGATAAGGCGGCGAACGAGGCTGAGGAGCCGAGAGGGTTTGAGGTGGATGGTGATGGTGATGAGGGACTTGAGCCGATTGTGGAATTGGAGGGCGAGGCGGAGGCGGAGGCGGAGCATAGGGATGATGAGATGAGTTATGAAGATGATGACGACGATGACGATGCGAGGAGTATCAGCACGGTTATGGGACATGAACTCGAGAGGGTTGATGAGGAGGATGAGAGCGAGGAGAAGGAGGGAGAGGGAGAGAAGGATAGGGAGAGGAGAGATGAGGAGCGCGGGGTAGGAGTTGAACATTCGTCGCTGCTTGAACCGCCTGAACCAAAAGAGAAAGACGGCGAGAAGGAGGGAGATAAGGAGAAAGAGAGGGAAGCTGAGGCGCTGAGGAAAGCGGAAGAAGAAGATGAGAAGGAGAGAGAGGAGAGGAGGAGGGAGGATTTGGGAGTGGGTAGGCCGAGGACGCCAGAGCCGGGGAGGTTGTTACTGTTTAATAATGGTGGTCAGAGGAGGTCCTCGTTGGGTGGTGGAGTGAAGGACGCGGCGATTGCTGCTGCCGCTACGACCGCCAACGCTACTGCCAACCCTGCAATTGCGAATACAACCGCGACGTCGACTACCCCTGATGAACTTCAAGCCCAGATTCGAGAATTGACGAATCAGGTGAATGCTTTCGTGAAATTGGCGGGCTCACTCGAGGAGAGGCATTTGGCGGCGCAGGAGGTGATTAGGAGGTTGGAGGGCAAGGTTCGGGGATTGGAGATGGGTGTAAAATGCGAGGGCGAGGAGATAACAGAGGACAAGGAGGAAACAAAAGAGGTTGTCGAGGAGGTGAAGGAGGAAGAGGCAGAAAAAGCGATTGAAGAAGTTGCAACCTCGCCGACACCGACGCCCGAGCCTGCGCCTGCGCCTGCTCCATCGTTGCTCGAGGCTGTTACGCCTCTTCTCACTGAATGGCGCAAGTCGTTCGAAACGCAGATTTCGACCGATTTGAGTCTGGAGCGTGAAAAATTGGATAAAGCGCGCGAGGAGTGGGAGAGGAGGGTGCGGGAGGTCGATGAGAGGATGAATAAAGTTGAGGAGAGTCAGAGGGTGTTGGGTGGGAGCGTCGCTGCCATCGTCTCGGCGCAGAGTCAGTGGTCATCGCATGGTGGTGGGGGAGGGGGTGTTCATGCGCTAGGCTTGAATGGAGATGCGTTGAAGTTGGCTGGTGCGGGTGGGTTGGTTACTCCGCCTAGTCCGAGGAGTCAGAGTAGTGATTCGGGGAGGTACAGCAGGAGGAGGAGAAGGAGGGGGTTGAGGGATGCGGGTGCGACGGGTGCCAGTGGCAGTACTGGTGCTACCACAACCACGACAGGTAGAGAGAGGAGTGGGAGTGAGTCGTTTGAGAGCGGGAGTGGGTTTAGTAGTGATGAGCAGGCGTATAAAGAAGAGCGAAGGGAGAGGAGAGAGGTGTCAGGGTCATCGGTGGGTGACGAACGACAGGGTGAGGAGGGAGAGGCAGAGGGGATGAGCAGTTCTGTGCACAGTGCGAAGAGCGCCGTTGTCGCTGCTATGATTGGTGCGATGCCTGCTGTGCCTTCGCTATCACATGGTGTTGGTGCTCTTCATGGTGCGAGTGCGCATGGAGGAGGGCAGGGAGTGAAGGTGGTGGGTGGTGCGGTTATTGATCCTGCGCGTGCGTTGGCTACGCCTGCGCCGAGTGATAGGACGCTTGAGGGGAGTGTGGGTAGTTTGGATGGGGTTAGTGAGGAGGATGAGAAGAGAGAAGTATGTGTTTGTCCTTCGCGCTTTTGGGTTTCCTTTTTGGGTGATGTGTACTGACGACCCCTTACTTGTATGTGTAGCTCGCTCAGGAATCCTCGACGCATGAAAAGCATGCGCTGCAGGGACAGGGAGGGCAAATTGATAATTTGAATGTGCAAGCTGCGGTTGGTGTTGTGCTACTGAGTGTCGCTGCTGCTGCTGTGTTCTGGAAGATTAGACCGGAGGCGTAGGCTGTCGTTGGACTCTCTTCTCTATCCTCATTCAACTCGATTTTTTTATTTCTACATACAAGTCTGCCCCGATTCGATTCTTTTCATAGCATTATGCATCATATTTTCGGCTTTGGTTTCATCATGGGTTGATCGTTTCCCTCTCTCTCTCTCTCTCTCTCTCTCTCTCTGCCCTCTCTTTCGAGCTTTCTTATCATTTTGATATTTATTCTTCGGCTTGATTGCATTTGACCTCGTTCTACAGTATATACATACATACATCGATTCAACATTTTTTTCCTTTTCCTTTTACATGTGGCTTGTTCGCATTCGAATTCGATTTTAGTGTCGACTTTTTTTCTCATTAGTTCTACTGGTCTTCGCGTTACGTCTCCTACTCTCTTACTTTCTATTCTTTACTCTTAGTCTTAGTCTTGCGTCTTAGTCTTGCTCTCGACTCGTCTTACTCTACTCGTTACTTATGTCCTGATTACGTCCTACGTCTAGTGTTATGTCGTCTTGTTCTATCATTTTTTTCTTTCACTCTCAGCCTTGGTGTGATGGGTGAAGAGTCGATTTTAGGGTTTGTGATTTAGATGTGAGGCGCAGGGTCTGTTGTGTTCGTTGTCGAAGTGGAGACTTGGTTAAGCCATAACAAATGGGCGCAATGTGGCTCCATTGGTCCCGCACCCTTTAAGCTTTAAGTCCCGCAGATACCTTGAACAATACTGAACACAACCACATCCATCTCAAACCACAAAAAAAGGCTCCTGACCACCACTAATCACTCAAAAACTGCACAAAGCCCGCGTTGTAACTAGCTGTCCTTACCATTATTCCCCATCACCATCGCTCTATTCAAAGCTCAATGCGATAAATTCGGGAGACTCTCGCTCAGATAAAATCGTCATACATATATTTCAAAATGGAAGTGGCGCAGTGGTCGTCGGGCCATTGCCCTCCTTCTACCCCCAAGCGTAGCCCTCAGGCTAGTTTATATTCTCCGACGACGAGCGACCGAGGACGCAAGAAGCTCTTGTAGAAGGAGGCATACTCCTCTCTCGTGATGTCACAGGGGTTGCGAGTCGAGATAGGCTTCGACTTGTCAGGTTCCTCGTTCGAAACCTCCTGAGCCTGAGCCTTCTTGGGCTCCCTATTCCCCGTTTTCTCCTCCTCGTCGTCCTCCATCTCCTATAATAAAAGATGGTGAACATGACGAACCGGATAACGGTAAACGAAATCAACATACCTTCTCCTTTGTGACGGTACGCTGGTGTAACGGTTCGATTTTATTTTCATTTCACTTCTTCGTCATTTCTTCCCTTAGTATTATCAGTCAGAAAAGCCTCACAAAACCCCTATCCCATTCTTATCTTATCTTTCATCAGACCCCTTCGTAGACTACCAACCTCCTTTATTTGTTTATCTTTAACTTCGCTTACTCCTTGGTAGTTTTATAGTATTTGTTCTTAAACCTTATTTTAGCGTATAAATAGTCGAGTAAGAGGACTCATCGTCCTCAGTTGAATCCATTGCGTTAAACTGTATTTTATCGCGTGCATTTGAGCTACCCCAATTCCCGTGTGCCGTTTTAACCTCAACGTCGCCTTCGCCACCGTGAGCACGAAACGTCACAGCTGGGTAGGATAGGATATAAATTCGGAGTGCTGCTTCACAATCTCCTTAATTTTCTTCTCTTCAAGGAACTCCATCTGATCCTCCTGAAGGTAGAGGCGGACTTCGGTGCCACGTCCGAGAGGTGGGTTGACGGTGTCCTGGGTGATGGTGAACGTTCCTCCGGCGGAAGACTCCCAGATGTATTGCTCGTCATCGTTGTGCTTGGAAATGACTTGCACGCGCTCGGCGACCAGGTAAGCAGAGTAGAAACCGACACCAAATTGAGCGATCATAGAGATATCGGCACCAGAGCTAAGGGCCTCCATGAAACCCTATTGAATAGAAATGTTGATAATCATGTCCATCAAGAAGAGCGACATTGAGACCAACCTTTGTGCCGGATTTGGCGATGGTACCAAGGTTGTTGACGAGATCAGCCTTGGTCATACCGATACCAGTATCGCGGATGGAAAGGATCTTGCTCTCTTTATCAGGGGTGATCCGGATGTAAAGATCCTTCTCAGTATCAAGAACGCTAGGGTTGGTGAGAGCTGCATAGCGGATTTTATCGAGAGCGTCTGAACCGTTCGAGATCAACTCTCGAAGGAAAATCTCTTTGTTTGAGTGGAAAGTCCCTGTTTACAAAGGGAATGATTATGAGGGATTTATTTTTCACATTTCAAAAAAGGTCAAAGAAAAACCGCGTACTCATGATAAGGTCAATGAGTTGAGAGCTCTCAGCCTGGAATCCAAAACTTTCGGTCGCCATTATGATTCTATTAAGTGATTAAAATGAGTAATTGAGATAAGAGAATCATATGACCAACTTTTTTGGGAGTGGATGGAGGGAGATGTGGATGGGGTTGGTGAAGAACAGTTGAAGAAAGTGGGACGTGGAGTCCAATACCCTTTTATAAATGTGTTCTAAAAATTAGTTCTCGAAGAATCCGAGCACACACTCATATTCACAATCACTCTTTGAATTGTTTTTTCTGATTATCATTTGACAATGACGTCCATCGATCTATTTCGCGATAGATCACATAGAAATTCAATGAACACTCTAGAATCTTATGCATTATTTACAATCTAGATTAGAAATGTCCCGTTACTCACTCCTGGCTCTGAAATCAATACTTGACGCCCTCCAAGAAATCCTTTTACAGCAATTTCGAAAAGGGTTGGCGGTCGCTGATTTTCGAGTAATGTCACAATGTCAATAGATGAAAATAAACCCGCTGTAGGGTTAACCCTAATTCAACGTGTCCTCACTCTCGCATCACACTTTTTCAAGTCCAGACGTCTGGGTAAACACGAATGCCCACCCAGCATGGTTTCCGGAACCGGTGTGTCAGTGTAATTGGTCCCATGCGATTAATACTACTACGACTACTACGACTACATGCCGACGAGTTCGTGGGGTCAGTGAGAGGGAGGGTAGGGGAGGAGAGGAATTGTGAAGTGGAGGAGGGACCGAGATACGAGCGGGTAACGCGATTCAAAAGAGTGTAGCGAGCTACGAAGGAGCGCACGGGCACAACACGACGACGAAATAAGAGATGTGAGGCGAAAGAGCTTCGTATTTCAGTACACTAGGCACCTTTTATATGTAAAGCTATGGAAAAACAAAGAAAATAACGGAGAAAGGCCAAGGAACAAAAATGGATCAGATAATGTGAGAAATAATAGTGGTACAAAGACGAAAGGTGAAGAACAGGATGTGGTGCAAGGAGTGAATGTGGGGTTGTAGGTCTAAGTGTTGCCAGACGCTGATACATAAATGGTAAAATGATGCGTGCGGTGCGCGTTACTCGTGAAAACATCAGCGCCCGACTCATCGGACAGCGACTCTGGGACACCGCGACAACGACGACGACGCGTTGATGCGAATACAAAAGAAAAGAAGATCGAAGGAAAATCGAGAAATAGGGATTTACTGATGACTGGGTCATCAGCGTGCCTTATTATGGGGAATATGTAGCAAATGAAAGTGTTCTACAAAATATGTGGTCTAATCTGCTGTACCTACTCCTGAAGATCTATCGGTAAAAGTGACAATAGTGGACGATTTCCAATATATAGTCTACGTGAAAGGGATCCGTACAGCTCAACCTACCTGTGCTCCCCGCATAGAGCGCACAAGATGCAGTCCAGACAAAAACGTGATAAACAGGGTGATTACTATGCTGATCGACGCTGGATGAGCAGCGTATGTCGAGGCGCCACTGCACGCCGCGCAGGTCCAACCTATAATGAACGACATATAACGTTAGCACTTCCGTACAGTATGAAATAGAGAGAAAACCGATCCCAAATCACTCACCACTGGTCAAGGGCGTATACGGCTGGGGAGTATACAATGCAAACTGAACAGCACTATTATGTTGGAAATACCCTCCTCGCCTAGGTGCGTTTGGTCCTCGCTCATCCCAGACGTGCAGCGTGTACTTGGCCTGGACAAGCGGGGTATCGGGATTCGCCACCTGGTACGAGTTGACATCCCAAACCACTTCTCTCACGACGTTCCCGCTGCTATTCCCATTCGTAGTGTTTCCAGATCCTGTCGGGTTCTGGGTACCCCCACCCCCGCTCAGCGCAACAACTCCATCCGTAGGTCCGACGGGGTATGTATTCCCATTCTCGCACACAGCGCTGAAGGTCAACTTGGTGGGGGTGACGCTCAAACTGGTCAAGTTCCACCCAAAAGTGATGAATTGGCTCGGGGCGATTTTGTAGAACGAGGTTACGGTTGCAGGAGGCTGGGTGAAGAGGAGACCACCCACGGCTGCATTGGCGGGGATGAAGCTTATGCTACTACGGGGTCCAGAAGTGGTGGATGACGGAGAGTGAGTGTCTGATGAATTTTCAGAGAGAGACCTTGACAAGGTGCTTGTTCCTGAAGAGAGGGAACCTGTGAGCGATGGCGAAACACTCTGAGATGGAGACGAAAGGGCAGATTGGTCGTCATTGTCCCCAGGGGCGGGTGTAATGGTGGCTGACGGCGTGTCCACTGGTAGTGTTTGGGACATTATATCTGAAAGTGAAATGAGTTTTAACGTTAAGTATACGGGATTTCGTGGGTTGGAGACCTGGGCGATGATGATGGGTCTGCACGCAAGCTCAAGAACAAAATGTATGTCAACCTATTACACGATCTCTAAGCAAAGAAAGCTACCGTTTATCGTAAATGAATGTCCCGTAGGCACAAAAACGACACAAGGCGGGTAACCAGGTTGCTGCTTTCGACCTTCAAATGACTTCGCGCGGAGGATCGATGTGCAACGCAACGAGCCTTATGTTGAAATAGCTCAGGATGATGGAATCATTAGTCGAACTGAGTGAAATGCCCTTGTCAAATCCCGATCATACACACACGTGTGCGGAAGACCTATAATTAGCGCTAGTCGAACCCAGTTACGTTCTCACAGAATGAACCTGTAGAGAATTCCGGTTTAACAAAACTGGAAAACTACGGTAAATACTGTCGCTACAACATCGTGAAGTTATAGATTCCATAGTCACGGTATCATACGAAGAGAACAATGTAACGATAACGATACCCTAGCCCTAGGCACCTAGTCGACATAACTATATCACATAGACCGCGCAACAAACCTCCAAATTAGGGTCGTTCACAGTTCGCAATCTCTTCAGCGCATCATCCAACACGTGTTCATAGTCACCCTTCTTCCAGTCCACTTGACATCTGGCCTCCCACTCCATTATTGGTGAATTCTGGTTTCGAAACAGCGGAAGGCACCGGCTTCGGAGAGGGAGGCAAATGCAGATTTCCACATACCGAAGGTTTGGAAAATCAAGTCTATCAGCCGTCAGCAGTGCGTCGAGCGTTCTCCAAGTCTGTACAAAGTCTGCATTGACATCAGGCATTGCCACCGACTCATCCAAGTGAGGGGGACGGAAGTTGATGCCGATGACCATCGTTTCAAGGACATTGGATCTTTTGATGGTTGTGAGGCACTCGAAGTACGAATTGAACATGTAGGGGGTATATCTGTCGATTTCAAATCGAAGGTGAATGACTCGGAGATGGAATTGAAACCTCGGTAAGCAGATTTTCAAGTCGGGAAAATATGCTGAGTGGTGCGGGAGCGCATCAAGACCTGTTGGATGTGAATATTAGTAAGTACTCCATCGGAAGAGTTGTTACAATGACGCACCGAGGAGGTGAAGTTGTTCTATATTTTGTAAATGGCCAAATAGTTCTCTCCCCATATTTTGGCGTAAGTGGTCGGAATGGTGCATGTGTAGGGTGACAGAATTGACGTTGGGAAAAGCAGACGTGAAGGGATTCTGTCGTTCTGCGATGCAAGAAAATGCCCGCCAATCTGTTGTGACACGGCCATGGATGTCGCGGAGACTTGCAAACGTCGCTGGTGGGATGTGATATCTGGGAACGTCTGCATCGTCGAGTAAGAAACGGGTAGACCTCACAGTAAGTGACTCGAGACTCCTGCAATACAGAAGAGCCAGGGTAACAGTGTATTTCAAGCGTCCGGACAAAGTACATGTTTTAAGTTTGAATCCAACTGCTTGGATTGCCGGGGAAGGAGGGGATTCATGCCACGCTGCTGCAATGCAAGCTCTCAAATGAAGATGGACGAGATTTGGTTGTGAGAGGATAAGGATGATGGGGAGATCTAAGATGTGGAGGAGTGTTAGGCTTGTAAGACACCCGTTGTCCACCATGCGATGAAGCGCCTGCAAGGATAATGAAGTATTGCGGCCAACATTTTCTGCACCTGTACGATAACTCTCTCTTGGGCGACCCAGGATAGCAAGTTCATTGATGTTCGGAAATTGGAGATATATATTGGCACGTGGACTCGGTGATGAGGGAGCATCAAATGATGACCCTAGTCTGGACTTGTGAATCACTAAGCGACGAGGCAATGTTGAAATGCGTGGGTTGGAGGCCATGAGTTCTTCCAGCCGTGCATACTGCTCGGGGCACGACTCGTCCAACATGACCTCCCAGAATAGGTGGCGTTGTCGCATGTGGGAGAACGCAGTTGATACATTTCCGAGAGTAATCAGATCTCTTTTGTAGTCCGGATGAGAGCCAAAGTAGTCGACGATGAGGTCGAATATTTCATAGGGGAAGACAGGTAAAAGAGAAACATACATCATGGTTCATGGAAGAGTTACAGGTCCTTGTGAATTTAGTTTGTGGCATCAGCTGATGAGAATTGTCGCCTCACAAGCGGTTTAGTGCGACAGCGGCATGCTGGCGGCATGTCAACTGCCATCAAAACCTTAGTTGACTTTTCGCCTGAACCTTGCATCTCATTTTTTGTCCAGAGCTAACAGTGTTCACTCCCTATATCACAATTCACAATATATGGATGTAGCATTTGAGTAAAACATTGCGAGCCAATATGTTTTGCGGTTAAGGGCAGGTTATGCAGTTGGCCGTTGCACCGCTATGTTCACGGTCAAGCTTTGTCCTCTTGTCGTCTTTCACAAAGATCAGGTTTAACTCTCAATACACTTGCACTAATAACCATGTCTTGAGCGAGATTTACTCTTCTCTTCCTTTGTTTTGCGGAGCCAGCTTCAGCCTGCTGCCGTCTCCCAAGTGATCCAATCACGATGCCTGAATGATGGACTCAGACACTATCGGTCATAGAGTGTGCTCCTTGGGAGCAACGTTTATGCATAGTGTTCCGTTGAGTATCCGTTTCCACCAATTCCTTGATTGTTACGCTGGATTTTTAGTGCGCGGAACACCTAAGCTTGTAAGAGACCCAAATGTCGATAAACATGATAGCATGTATGTCGTTTCAACCGAGATGCAGGGACAGGTAGCACACAGCGTTATATCACATGAACCCCACAACAGACGTATAAATTGACTCGGTATTTTTTCACGCCTTATTCGCATTAGGGATCCATCTGATAAGTCTCCGAAAAACTTGGCGCGGGCATCTGGAGACGGATACATAAACACTTTCCATATCTCTAAGGTTCGGGACGTCATCCCTGTTCCCCATTGGAACCTCGTCAAACCTTTCCCACTCTCAGGGTGCACGAGGCTCCTACTGCAATGACCGGGCGCCCCGTTACAGATTTTAAACAGATTACTTATCTGTTTGACCAAATAGATCAATTCAAACACTATTTGAGATGCAAACTTGGTTGACGTGTGCGTGGAACGAGCTCACTCGGTGACTGGAGTGAGGTCAGCCTTGCTGAGGGCGCTCTGCATTTGCGTGTGGGTTTTTCAAGCTACACTTGAAGCCAACAATGCTTCCTTAGACAGAGATGAATGCTGAGACACAATAAATTAAGCTGGTGCATTTCCACGAAGGCTTCTACACAAAGTAACGTGGGGGGTTCAAAACAAAACAAGAAAGCGCCAACGCGTCATACAAGAATGAGTATGAAACAAAAAGCAAAAACAAAAACAAAAAACAGGTAAAAGAGGGGTGGAGTGAGAGAGAGCAGTTGAACGATAAAAGCAGAAAAATTATAAAGAAAATAATGGAATACGTGAATCGGAAAGAAAATATCCGTGCTCCTCATGTCACTGTTGAACGGATGGAGCGATTCTGATCTCTATCAATCCCATATTACACTACTTTCCCAGACCCTCGAATATCTAACCTTAACTACATCAGCCAGAGGAGATTGATATTTGACAGAGCCAGGTCATCAAGCTCGATTCAAACTTCATCCAGAACAGGACCGGTGACCACAGTGAGATTTCGAAGAAGCATGAGAGGAGAGAACAATGCGAAGGAGTCCTGTTATAATGCCACCTTACAGATAGCATGTGGGGCATGCAGAGAATACATGCATACAATGAGCGTGCTCCAAGCGCACGCCGTTGGGGTGACTCCAAGGGACGAGGCGCCGTGTAGCGCTAGGTCTGCTGTGTTTGTCAGATTCATGGCCTTCGAACCCCAAGCATCAGCCGCAGTTCATTCTGCTCGAGTTCTCCACAAATTATCTCGTAATTTAATCCACTTTGCCAAGACAGATAACATTTGAACGCCACTAAGGAATGGTTCAGTAGGCGCCAAAATGGCTATAAAAAGGCTCCCTTCAGAGTTCGTTTTTTTTCATCCTGAGCTTCACTTACTTCCCAAAGTCACAAAGTCAGTGAGCAAGCCCTTTTTATAATTCGCTTTTAGCGGTACTAACTAGCACTCATAGCAGCTATCGAAATGATCTTCAAACCTTCCACCATTCTCGTCGCCCTCTTCGGCGCCGCTGCCTGCCTCGCCAGTCCTGCCGCTGCCCCGGAGGAGGTCACTATCACAAAGAGAGTCTGGCTGAGCAACATCGACGTCCAGGCAGCTTGCAAGGAGCAATACACCAATGACTACGTTGCTATCACCACCGGCAATGGCTGCGGTGATTGGCAGTGCGTCTTGAACAACAACAGATACAGCGTGAACATGGACGGTTACTGTGTTCGTCGCCATGGTGGTGAAGCTTATGCCTCTTGCGGTGGTGGTGCGTCTACCACAATACACTCTGACTGACAGAGTGTGCTAACAGATTCTTTTCAACTAGGCACCGTTTGGGACTGGCAATGCCACGACCGTTCTTGAGTCATGAGCAGTTGCTTCGAAGGCGAGGGATACGAATGAGAGAAGAAGTAATGATGCCTGGGGGTTTCGTGATTGAGTTCTGGGCGTCTGATGTTTTTGTCAAGAATTTCTATGTGTTTCGTTTGTAAATTTGTTTAGGCAGATATGATATTCCATATCTCTCTCTTTGAGCATAGAAATAAATTATCTGTCGACACTGTGTACAATCGAGCCTCCTTTACTCTTGAGTGCCACGTTAAGCATCAATGCAAGGTTTTGTCATGTCCTCGCTAACGCCCGCACCGCATGATGTCAAGCGCCCAACTGATATCAGGTGTTCATGTCAAGGTCGGGTCTCTGCGACGGTATCAATATTTCTGCAAGACGCGCATGGTGTGTATTATGTGTGACCTTCCAAGCAAAGTATGGGATGAAGAGGCAATGCGGGAAATGAGGGGATCCTTGGATCGTAAATATGCCTGAGGGATGGCCGTTCAGTGCTTACAATTTGTCCTCGAAATTTCCTCTCCAACCGCTGCTCCTGTCCCATTCATTTCGGAACTTGGACGATAGCTTACAGACTCGACTTAATACATATATTACTCCATTAATCAACAAAATCTCGAAAAAGGGTATGTAGCAGTCATTTTGAGCCTCATCCAGCCAATCCCCACAAATTCGACCCCTAGTTCCACACCCCAACATTAGCTTTCACAAACTCCCTCAGCCCGATCTTTCCTATCCACTTCTCCCGCTCGGGGGCATTAAACACCGCCTCCTCGGTCCCTTCATTGTATGCCTGCTCAGCAAGACTGAGCGGCTCGGTGTATGTGGGGGACATGCCGAAGGAGGTGAAGATGGCTGTGTGGGCTTCAGGGGTGATGCGGTTGTGGGAGATGGGTTTCTGGAGCACTGAGGTGAACAGTTGCGCGACCTGTTGAGGGGGAGAAAAAGGGTGTTAGCCGAGGGTATATATGAAAGGGAGGAGAGGGACTAGAGAATAGAGCGGGGGAACAATGTACCTCATCGTATGAATACAGCTCGGGACCCACGACGTATAGTTGCCCGTTATCGTACTTCGACGTTGTTAGGGCCTCGAATGCGGCCTCTGCGATGTCGTCTGTGTGAACGAACGCGACGCGGCCGTTTTCGGCGCAGGAGAAGATGGAGGAGGTGGATTTGATAGACGAGACGTAGAGGCGTGTGAAGTTCTCTGTGTTATTGGGATCCATATTTTTCGTTAGCTTTGGTTTGAAAGAAGAAGAGACAAAAGCGAGGAGAAATAAAGAAAAGCAGACGTACGCATAAAGGCTGGAGGCCTCAACACAACCCACTCTTTCACACCCTTCTCCTTCCCATGATCAATAAACCATTGATGCACACTACCTGCGAAGTGTTCGCCTGGTGGAGCGAGCGATGCACTAAGAAGGACGAACTTGCTAACACCTTTTGATACGGCTAGCTCGATGAAGGGCTGCACCACGGGTAGGGGATCAAGGATGGCGGGTCCGATGATGTAGGTGCGGTCAATGGGTGGGAGGGTGGTGGAAGTGGAGTTCGATGTGATGTAATTAAACGGATTGAGGAATGTCGAGGGGTCAGACCAGTTAAATGCGACGGCGGGGAACGGGTCGGGTGCAACGCCTGATCTGGAGGTGACGAGGAGGGGGCGGGAGGCTTTGTGTAGGAGTTTGGCGAGTGCGAGGCCGGTTTTGCCTGTGCCACCGATGATGAGAGTGGTCATTTGGTGAGAGTTGTAGTAGGTGAGGTGGTTGTGTATTGAATATCTCGTGAGGTGAAGTGAGGTGTTTTTATGACTTCGAGGTAAGGTATGACCCGAAGGATGACATAGGAGGATGACATGAATCGGAAGCGCTCTATGCGACGTTGATGCGACGTTCGTGTTGAGGTATTGTGTGGGTTTGTCATGCTTGGTTATAAGCTTTGTAAGAACCTTCCTTAATGAATACATTCCGTATTCGCCAAGTGATGGCTGTCAACTCGAATGAGCGCTCATGTCGAACGAGTCATTGTAGGGATTGAATTGTTCTGTAACTTGAACTTCACGGTGCGCAGTTGTGCTATTTTTAGCATCACAGGAATTTGCCGAACAGGGGTGTCGCGTTACGACGTGATGGTGGATAACACGTTATGTCACATAGTTTGGAGTCACACCTCTGCCTGTCACCATTGCCACTACACCATGATGCCGTTCTGTACTGCGCCGCCGGACCTCTTCTCTCCTGAAAAGCCACTCGAAAATGTCTAGAAATTCATTGAAACCTCTTGTCTTCACAAATTGCAACAAGCTCTCACTGAGGAACAACCTGCGTTGTTAAGTTAAACCAATGTCTCACTCTGTTGTGTAGGGTTTGGGCGAAGATATCATTCTTCATGCTTGATGCTAGACTTCAGACTTTGACTGCTTCTTTGCTTCGCTCCACTGGTTCATTCTTACCATCACCTCTCGCATTCATACGCGACTTTCCTGACATCCAACGGCTTTAAAATTCATAGGTTGACGCTACCCACCATGCCTGGTTTACCCAGTGTGGCGACGCGGCTTAAACCTCATTTATCTGCTATACTTATTTCTCTGCTCGTTTTTTTCTATGTGGATGTCTTTTTAGCTGTTAGGTATGCTGATAAGCTCCCTGATATACCGAGTGATACGCGTGGGTTGGATGTGGAGAACGCGTGGGGTGATTTGCATCAGGTGTGTTTAACCATTCATCTTCATCTCATTCTCTAGTCGAATTAAATTCAGCGTGATATTCACCTGGATCTTCTTCTATGTTATTTCATATAGATAACCCGCCGTCCTCACCCCTACAACTCTCACGAAAACGACCTTGTCCAAGGGTACCTCCTCCGTCGGCTTCGCTCGCTCTCTTCACAATACCCGCACATCCAATACACGTCTGACACCTCAACGCACATCAACACAACCTACATCGACCCCCCACACTCGGCCTACTTTGAATCCATGAACATCATTGTCCTCGTCCCTGGCCTTGATGCCCAGCATGCGCAGACAGGAGGCGTGTTGTTCAGTGCCCATATCGATTCTGTGGCGAGTGGTGTTGGTGCGACGGATGATGGAGTTGGAGTTGTTGCTATCCTTGGGTTGGTTGAGTATTTTGCAAAGAATAGGGCGAGGAGGAGTGTTGTGTTTAATTTGAATAATGGGGAGGAGGATGGGTTGAATGGGGCGATGGCGTATGTGTCTCTGAAATATTTTCGGTTTTTATTGAAGGGGTTGCTGATATTTATTGGCATATTAGGTTCTTCAAACACCCTTGGTCGACTATTCCTGATACCTTTATCAATTTTGAAGGATCAGGAGCTGGAGGGTATGTTGCCTTCTGTTCATGCTGACCTCACCTCGTTCCTTTTATCTAATCTCATCTAACTTACCTCCCTTCTTCCGTTAGTCGTCCCATATTCTTCCGTTCCACCTCTGTCCTCCCTCTGCGCGCCGCAAAATCCAACACCCACGCACACGCCAACGTACTCTCAGGCGACGCCTTTGAACACCAGCTTCTCAGATCCCGCACCGACTTTACTGTGTATTCTAAATCGCTTCCTGCGCCTCACTTGGGTGTCCCCCAACATGGAAGAAGGCCGATGCAGGGGATTGATTTAGCGTTTTATAAACACAGGAGCTATTATCATACGAAATACGATGCGATTCCGTTTATTGATGGCGGGAAGAAGGCTTTGTGGGCGATGATGGACCCTGGGAGGGGGGTGGGGTGGGAGTTGGCGAATAGGCCTTTCCCTCACGAGGACGCAGAACAAGTGAGGGTGGAAGAGAGGGAGGAGGGGTGGGGTGATGCACCTGTGTTTTTTGATCGTAAACTTCCCATTTTTGGTGGTTTTGAGAAGTGGTGTTGATGACCCTATGCAGTATTCAACCGCCATCTTGTCGTATTTTCGCGTTCTACACTGTTCAAGCTCAATCTGGGGGTTTTATTCTTGCTTCCCTTTTTACTCTTTATCGCTGTCAGCGCCAGGAGGTCTCAACGAGCCGATGAGGCACTTTCACCTCGTTCACCAGATGATGCGCAAGGGAGGGGCGTATGGCGAGGTGTCGCGTCGTGTGTCGTCGATTTTGCGAAGGATACGCGACCGGTTCATAAGGATATTTACGAGGCTCTTGTATCGCCTGAAGGCAAACTGTTTTGGAGGTCACTCTTCCTTGCCTTGATCGCGCAGGCTGTACTGGTGGGGTTGTATTCGACTTTTAACCCATTTGTGAATCGCTATTCTTTCTTTTCAAGATTTTGGGTAGATTTCTGACGCATATATTTTACTTTAGGTCGTCTATGGACGCGCATACTACGTCTTAGCATCGTTCTTTTTCTCTGGGATCATCGTTTTTGGGTTATGCGCGTATAATTACACCCCGTCTGCGTCGACGACTCTCGCGTCTATTGGGCCCAACTCCCAGCCTCACACTAACACCCGACCCAACACCACCAATACTCAGCCCCTCACCCGCCTCCTCCTCAACACGTACATCTTAGCGTACCTCATGACAGCACTGGCGACGGTGTTGGTGTATAAAGTGGGCTTGGGAGGGACGTATTTTTTGAGTGTGTGGGGAGTTGCGGGGTGGGGAGGCGTGGTTGGGGAGGTATGGTTTGGTGGGTGGGATTTGTGTGGTGTTGGGCTGGTTGGCGATCTCGGTATTAGTGGGGATGGGGAGAAGGGTGGACAGCAGGAAACCAGGGGGAGGGAGAAGAATAAAGAAAAGAGGGACACGGGGAAGGAGACGAGGGGGAAAGTGGACGAGCCCGTTGAGTTGAGGAGGAGTATGAGGAGGCAGGTTGTGGGTGGTGCTGCTGAGGGAAGTGTGGTGTACAAGGAGGTTCCTCCTGTTGCTGGTTTTACTTCTTCGTCTTTGTCTCCGTCCAACTCGCGTGGCGGTACCACTTCGACGGAAGCTCCTGCTTCTGATTCTGTCGCCCCTGTTGATCAAAGTGTCTCATCCACCTCTGCGCCTGCGCCTGAAACAACCTCTGCAACGACGGCGACGGCGATATCGACGTCCCCAGTCAACATTCACGTCTTGTTGATGACAAGGCTTCTGCAGCTGTTCATCACTGTGATGATCCCTGTTGTGTTGATGGGTCATGTGGCGCAATTACTTGTGGATGGGATGAGCCAGACGTTGGCGGATGGGAGTCGGGGGGAGATTAGTGAGTTTGTTCCTGTTTTTTATTGTGGTTTTTCGAATTTTGCCTTTGTCTTTTATTGTTCTGTTTCTATCCTTGAGTTTTCATTTTGTTCTTAGCTGCTGCGAGCGTGCACAGTAGAGGTTTGGTTGTTTTTGGGCTATAATTCTTTGTTTTCACGCCTTGAAACCATGATTCTCTGCATAAGCCATTCGGTCTGGTACTGTTCGATTTCGTCCGTTACGCGACCTAATTCTCTTTTCTATCCCTTATCCTATTCACCCTTGTTTTACTCTTTCTACCTTCAATTTGACGCGACGCTGACTTCCATTCACAGTTTACGCAGCGCTGGCTCTTTTAGGTGGTCTCCTGGCTATCCCTGCCGCACCTTGGATATTAGCGGCGTGTTTCGATGACGCGTCCATGGGTGTCACTGGAGATGATGACGTCGCTACCACGCAAAAATCGCGCTCAAAATCGAAATCCGATTCACCTTCTCATCCTTCTTCGTCTCGGTCTCAGTCAGACTCTCCACCCCGATCCCAGGCCCCATCGACCTCGCGACTAAGATCCATGAGACGCAACAACCCCTCCATCCTCTTCACAATTCCACTCGCTATTCTCGTCGTTGTGTTCCACGAAATTGTCATTACGAATCTGACGGCTTTTCCGTTTGATTCGAGGGCGCCTTTGAAGGTGTTTTTTCAGCAGCAAGTCGAGTTCCCGCCTATATCTGCCTCTGGGGCGAATCCTGTCGTACGATTCGGTGACCTCGATGACGACACTACTAGTGCACCGAAAGTGACGACGCTCTTGGTGGGTGTGCCAGCGTACATTAGAGAAGTGGTGCAGGGACTTCCGTCGACGAGAGGGAAAGAGGTTAGGTGTGCTCCTAGGGCGGATAGGAAGGGTACGGTGGGATGTGAATGGGATGTGGATGTGCGTGGGGACGGGGTGCCGTCTAGTGGAGTGAGGCATACCGGCAAGAAAGATCCGACTCAGATGAAACAAACGGATTGGTTTGATGCGAATGTGACGAGGACGGGTGCGGCGAGTGCGAGGTTTGAGGTGAAGGGTGTGAATACGAGGAATTGTAGGTTGTATTTTGAGAGGCCTATAACTGGGTTTGGAGTTGAAAGGGTGGAGTCATCTTCGGCGTCCTCTCTATCACCCGGATCTCCTTCGTCTTCATCTGGTTCCCCTGGTTCGACTTCTGACGCTTGGTCGACCCAACCCAAAACTCTTGGTGGATTGACGCACGAAGATGCCACTCCCGGATTTGGAATGCCGCGTGAGGGCGTTAAACAGTTGAATATGTGGAGTAGGACGTGGGGTGCGAAGTGGGTTGTTGATGTGCAGTGGCCGGTTGGGGAGGATGAAGGGGCAGTCAATCTCAGAGGACGCGTAGCGTGTGAGTGGTCTGAATATGATAGTGCGAGGGCGGGACAGGTGTTTGAGTTGGAGGGCGAAGATGGAGATGGTGTGGGTGAGAGGGAGGGAGAGGTGCAGGGTAGAGAAGGCTCGAGTATCCCTGCATTTGAAGAGGTGTTGGCGTTTGTACCGCGATGGGTGAGTGTGAGTAAGCTATATCATGGGATGTTGGAGGTTGGGAGAGAGTGGGAGATATGATTATTTTATGTATTTTGGACTTGAGCCTTTCATTTTTGGCGTCTAGTTTTCAAGGCGAATATGTAAGTAGGGGTTGTATACAGTTGGTGTTGTGCGATAGAAATTTGATTTGGGTTGGGCATTCGATGTTAATAGGTGGTCGATCAAAGGGTATCGTGCTTCTTCCGTTGCTCCTTCGAAGTGATAAAAAGTCGATGTTTCGAGATGCGTCGGCTCTTTGGGTGAGAGACTGGACGCACCTTGCCGTTCATGCGCACTTCAAAATACAATTGAGCCCTTAACCTCCCGTACTCGATGGTATGATCGCAATGTCTACCCTCAGTGAAACAGTGAAACGTTTATTTCAGCTGGGCATCAAGTTAATCTTTACCCAATTATTCATTGTTATAATTAGTATTACCGGACTTTGTGACTCAACTCCGTCCTCATTGTTCGCCAACACGTGTAGCTACGGCTACAAGCGTGACCAGACAATGGTATAAATGCTAAATTAGTTCAACTCCTGCCTTTTCCTAAACCTTCATGCACATGGCTCAATATTCAATACTCACTAATACCTCAAAGACGTCTAGTATTGCTCATATCCCGTCACCAGAGCAGCATTCCACATCACGCCCAACAAATGATGCATCGTCTTCATCATCGTCCAAGGTAATTATGGTCAACAGGACAATTCCAGGAAGCTGGAACAGCCCGTGCTCCCCATCTCAGAATACACAAAACCACCACTACGCAGAAATGAATTGTGTGGCCGAGTCACCGACCATCAAGGCGAAGGAGAACTCGATGTATCTTCCTCAAACACCAACAAAAGCAAAAATATTCGAAAACAGAAGCGAGTCTACAATGTCCTCAGGCGGCAGTAACCCACCATTTCTGCTTGGACAACAGGACAGCCCGATGTCGGGGAGCAGGACGATCCCTTTGACGAGGTTGATGCCAAAGAAGGTCATTAAGCAGCTATCGAAGGATCACGAGGGATGGGATTTGGTTGATGTGTATGCTGAGATTGAAGGGAATAAGGCTCCGGTTTCGCGTTCTAGTACCCTGGAGGAATATGAATTTGTTTCTCCTCCATCACCTTCAGAAGTCAAGACATCAAACTCGAAGAGCAAGTAGCTTCAGCTCTTTACAATGACAATATCAAGGATCTAAATATATACTACCCAGAGAGGATGCCAGACGCGTTTGAACCTCCTTGTACCACTCCCTGTATTTATCTTGCATGCACGCTCTCAAACATTATAATATACATCGACAGTTCTATTTCGGATTCCTCTGGATGAGAATATACGAGCGATTTTCATGTGGTGGCATGGATCGATTGGCTATACTGTCCACAGCCACAAGAATATTGATAAATTACTTGCCCCACAGCCTTGCAATGCCGCTCTAACAAAAGCCCCTCTTCTTCCGTTTCAGCCCTAAAATAGTCCATCATACACTGCAACTACCGGTATTGTTTGAATTACTATGATCTGCTTAGGTGTCTGCGTCTGTCCACATTGAATTTGTCGACGAGACTTCCGAAACCCTCTTATGGTGCTCCTGATCGTTGCGATATAAGGCCTGTTGTTTGTAGAAGTATGGACTTTGAAACTTGGCTAGAAAATAATAGATGAAAGCTTAAAAAATAAATTATAAAAATGATAGACATGGGTCTTACGTTCGGTTATCTCAACCAACAGAGAATCTTCTATGTCTTTGTTCTTCCTATCTTCCCTTCTGGTCAAGACCAGAAGGGCGAAGCAGGAGAGAACTAGGACAGCGCTGATGACAGAGGCAGCAACTATGATTTCTGAACGAGCGTTCGATGAGCCTGCGTCAATTCCCGACGACGAATCAGCTCGTGCAACCTCTCGATTGAGTCCAGAAAGCATGGCTTCCGTTAGCAGTACAGGGATAGAGTCGGGAGAAGGACCTTTAGGGTGCATAGTCATCTGGGTGAGGAAAGAAAAGCTGAGAGGATTACATGATATATATATTACCGTAGAATAAAAATAGGCTCGTTTCCGCATACTCAAACATAGTACTAGTCAGTAAATCAGCATCTGCTCGCTCGAGCGCTATAAAAATGGTTCATCAGGACGTTAAAATGGTACCAGCTCCACATGACCTCCAGAAGTGTGTTTGAGGCTAGTCACGAAGTCATTGTAATATTCAGACTGGGATTAATTTACTATTTATAATACCACAATATGGTTACGCGTAGACATCAACTAGAAATCTACGTTGAAAATCTTGGTCCATTTAAACTCTACATACACATCCGGACTTCGATGCGTTCTCATTTGA
This sequence comes from Panaeolus papilionaceus, assembly GCA_015501605.1. Lineage (NCBI taxonomy): Eukaryota > Fungi > Basidiomycota > Agaricomycetes > Agaricales > Panaeolus > Panaeolus papilionaceus. The sequence goes on from JADNRZ010000014.1 coordinate 1,326,972, forward strand.
AATACTTCGACAAGGATTAAAACGAAGATCAAACAGCGCACTGCTATATGAAGAAAGGCTACCGCATTTGTCGTGTGGGTCCACGCGGGCAGGGCAGATGGTCCCTTCTGCGAGGGTGAATTCTTGGGTAGATCCTCGGATAAATCCTGTTTTTCCCTCTTGTTGTCTATATAGTCGACGATCCCGCAGAGAACGCAGAATACAAAGGGAAGCAATGTTGTTGTGACAGATAATATACGCCACAGGGTCTTGATAAAAGGCCAGCTACAGTGTGCGTTCCAAGAGAAGCAATGAACTATTCCGATGAATAGAGCCGTGCAGAGACCAGACAATACGGCTGGTACAATTCCGTCAAGACCCTTGGAGTTGGGAGAGTAAAACTCGTTCTCCAAGGCGTCGTTATCTTCAGCGCTGCCAAGCATCTGAAAGAAAGAGCCGAGAAGAGGCGAATGGTGGGGTGCCAGTATTGTACGAGGTGTCAAACTCGCCCCAGGAAGGATCTGCAATGGGACCGAGAATTGGACATCCATTGGTTTTAAAAACCATATGAACCGGATGATGAAGAAAATAATCGCCAGAGAGGCTGTAAGACTCTCGAAGCGGCTGATCTTTAGGTCCAATGAAGTTGCACGCACGATCTCTCGGGCCCAAAATTCTATGGCTAACAATAGAAACGCAGCAAAGGCCAGGCCATCTTGTTTGCTTCTATCAAGTATTTCGGATTCGCTAATCTCCGGGAAAGCGAGTTGATTCGCCCTAATTAACCTTACGAAGTCGGAAACGCGGATTTGTTCTCCAGGCTCCTCCTCCCGGTAACCTTTAAAACCACCCATAACGAGGAAGAATCCATGTGTAGTTGTCCACCCATTTTCTATAACGTGAGTCAAGAAGTCGAAATATACCTCTCTTGCGAAATGCATGTACCTTCATATTTCTTTCCCAGTGCTCTGGCGGCGGAGAGCTGGCGAACAGCCCAAACGACAGCGGCTTCCGGAAGGATGAAAAAGTGGATAAGGACGATGAGGCGCTTTGGTTCAAGGTAAAAAACTTTCTCCAGAATGGAACCTTTCCGGCGACTTGTTTGGAAGGGATGTTAGGGTGAATGGAAATCCAACCAGAAAGAAACATCAGGAAGCCTTGATAGACAACGTCGTAATACGTCCTGTCCTCGATCCCACTATGCATATTGCCCATCGTCGCGAATGGTAGAAGGTATTATGTTGGAATGAAGAAAATGTTGAAGGGATTAAGTGAGCACTATCCGAAGTAGTCAGTGGGTCTATCATTATACGAGTTTTGGACCTCCTCAAGACAGGAACGAGGACAGGGTGGAACAATGTTCGTTCGTACTCTCCGATGGTGACACATTTTTGTTTGGAATAAGGTCCCTGGTTGAGAGGGTATGATATGCTGTTGCATCTTTGAAGGAGTAGAGAACAAGAAGAGACAAGGACGCGAGCAGGGGGGTTGGGGAGATCATCATGTTCACACGGTACCCAAACAAATCCGCATAGGTTCGTCTTCGTCGCAGACAATAGTGGGGTGATTGTACAGAACATTTTCTCAACCTTCGCTCAGTGCAACAAGTGGTTTTAAAAGCGCAAAAGAATGTATGTATTCACTATTTAATAGTGCAAATATATAAAACGAAATATCAAAGGAAGGGATTCGCATGGTTAGATGCTATAGAAAAAGAACAAGGATCTCCAATTCAGGCAACGCCACAATCAAAAAGAGCACATCCACGTCAAGATTACCATATACCCTGCTTTCCTTCCGCGTTATAAGGGAACTCTGCAATCGCTGGCCCAGCAACGGTTGTTTGATCAGAGACAACGACATCGCCAATGTTGTCCGATCCCCTGATGAGTACAATGTACACGGTACCAGCTCCTTCGAGTTCAAGCGGGATCTCGACGAAGTAGTGTCCATTGTCTTGGTTGATCAGAGGTGCAACGATGTTAGCAGCTCCAGTTAGGAACACGACATATAGACATTCGTGTTCATTGAGGTTGGGATAGGGGAAGGAAATTTCGCCTTGTTGTCCGGGAAGCAGACGAGGAGCTAAAGAGAGACGAGGAGCGGGCCAGTTGCCGGCTGGAAGGAGGGCACGGTTATCCTCAGTGAGGGAGTTGAAGTCGAAGAAGGAGGAAAGGAGTGTGTAGACTTGGCTGGGGGTGAGAGCAGTCTCGAAAGCGCTGTTCCAAGGGTTCTTGTGACGAACAGCTGAGTTGATCCAGGCAGCTTGACGGGCTTCAACAGCGAGAATAGAGGCACCGGCGGTGATGTAGGACTGCGTAATAGCAATGAGTGACCCATAAGAGCTGAAGGAGTGCATACATACTCTTTCATTGAAATATCTTAGGATGCCGACGTATGCGCCAGTAATAATCGACTGAATAGCCTCACTGAACTCGACGAAGTTGCGAGGATCGTTGACGTTACCCCTACAAAATGCACGCGTCAATATGACAACATTCTGAGATAAAGCGTTCTTACAGTTCGTAGTTGCAAGGCTCAACATAGTTCTGACCAGCACTGGTGATGGCGCTTTGCAAGAACTCCTTGTGAACGCGCTCATGCGAGAGGATCTGCTCATAACGAGGTCGGACCCAGCGAGGATATCCGAGGTTCATGAAATCGTCCTCCGAGAAGCGCTCCAGGGATCGCTCATAGAAAGCAGTCTCAAACTCTTCGAGAGTGAGAAGGTAGTTAAGAGCCTCCAGGTCTGCGTATCAAGGTTCCATCAGAATACGTTCGTCAAATTTTTGGAAAACGCTCACCTGTCATCTCATAGTTGTATCTATCCACACCGCCCGCGCCCCGTTGGTTGGCGTACGCCCTAACGTTTCCGCCATTCCGATTTCGTTCATCGTTACCAGTGTTGCCAAGAACGCCGTTGTTGTTGGCACCATTACCATTGTGTCCGTTCTCGTTTCCGTCCTTGGCAAGTACACCATTACCGTTGTTGTTACCGTTGTGCTCGCCATTTCCATTGTTTCCCCTGTACTGGTTGTTATTACCATTGTTTTCACCACTGCCATTGCCAGCTATGCCGTTAGCGTAGACATTGTTGGCGTCCGAATCACCACGGCGCATATTCAATGGGTACGCGACTATGGAATCGATAAAAGTGAGAAAAATTATCATTAAGAACGAGCTTTATATTCCAAAAATTGTAATTCTACAAACCAGCATCTTCAGCAGTCGTAATGGCATTAGGAACAGGTTCTAGACCGGCGTCGTAAGTAAAATGTTTAGAAGTATAGCCCGAATGTACGCACCAGCTGTCATCCCATCGTTCAGAGCATCCCCCTTGAACCACCTTGATTGTTGCATATGCGTCGACTCAGGAGCGCTCTCGAGGCATGCTATTCAACCTCATGAGTGGGGTGATAATGAGAAAAGGAAAAGGACTCACTGTCGACAACTTTATTCTGAGCAGCGGCGCCGTTGAATTGACGCATAGGATCGTCCCTGTTGGAGACATGGGAGATCGCATCAGACCCAGCCGCGCTGCTCAGAACGCCCCCGTCTTTGGTGTCAGTCGAGAAGCCAATAGGACCATACGGGACGCCGTTGGATGCATAAGCAGCACCCTTGGGTGCGTAGTAGACACCGTTGCTTCCATATACCATATTTCCACCGCTCGCCATGTACCCCTGACCAGCGACGTACTGAATAGGGAAGACGCTACCATCGGAGCCAACGATTCCTGACCCAGGGACGTATTGATATTTCACGCCATTGGGACCAGTGAGCGGTGAGCCATTACTTGTGAAGATGTCGGGTGAGATGGTGCCAGATGGAAGAACGGAACCATCTGCTGCGACCCAGCCTTTACCCTCGACGTACTGATAAGGGAAGGTATTGGGGTAGGCACTGGTAGGCAAGTTGAATGGGTAAGGGGCGGCAGCTGTCCCAGAACCAAGAGCTGTAGAGGGAGGAGTGTTGGGAGCGGGGTTTACTGTAGGTGTTGATGAACCCGAGCCGCTGTTGCCGTTATTCAGTGACAATGACGAGGGGTTGGTGTTTGGGTCACTAGGAGGGGCAGAAGCAGAGACGGTGTTAGAGCCGGAGGTGCTGATGGGATTGACGATCACTGGTCCAGGACCAAAGTGAACTGCGTCGGGACCAACCAAAGGGTTAGTCGCAGACTTGATTGGTGCGTTAGAGGTATATTGGGAGCCGTTGGATGAAGAGCCTGATTAGATGCAGGAGTAGTAAGGATAAATGACGAAGAGACGTGAGGAAAAAACGTACTGAGATCAGGCTTGCCCGTCACGAGCGAGGTTTCAACGCTCTTTTGGTCTTTGCCTACAGAGGTTCCAGCATTGGTATCAAGATTGGGGATCGGGCGTGGGAGATTGTCGACATTAGGAATGGATCCCTGTGGACCAGACAATCCGAGTCCAGGAGTAGATCCGCCATTAACTGGGGGGCTGAACAAGGGGTTTGGTCCTGGAGGCGGGGTTGAAATGCCGCCGAGACCAGGAAGGGATGGGGACGATCCCGAGTTACCTTGAGAACCTTGAAGCGAAGAGATGGATCCCGAAGGGATACTGACAATGCCAGGGATGGAAGACGTTGAACCGCCTTGACCTGGAGAGCCAAGGGATGGAATCGATCCAGGAGCGTTGGTAAGAGCATTCGCAGCGTCGTTTGGAACGGGGAGGTTAGGAACAGATCCTGATTGAACATTGGGGATGGCACCACCAAGATTAGGCGATGTCGACGCTGCTCCTGAGGATCCCAAAGCCGGGATTCCATTTGCACCAATCGTTTGGGCTGGGACGTTACCCACACCGACGCCCGCATCTGAGATGTTCCTGTTGGAAGCATCATCGAGCTGGCCGTCTGGTTGAGCTGGTGTGCCAATAGGGATGTTAGGAGTAGAGGTCTTAGGTGAGCCAACCCCAATGGGACCACCGATGGTAGTATCTCCAGAGGAGGACGCGGATCCAGAGGTCTTCGTGTCGGAACTGGGAGTCACGATCGACCCTGAAAGAGCAGCAGCATGGCTATCCAAGAACGCATTGAGGCGAGGCAAATTGAGATCGCCTGATTTTCCTCCAGCTGAACCCGATGGTGATAAGGAGGCTAAACCCGACGATTTGGATCCGGAGCCCAAGGTGTTTAGGAGTGAGGTAAGAGGACCCACTTCTAGCGCCTTGTTGATATCCAATCCTGCACTGGTGACCCGATCGATAGCACCCCTCACATTGTCGTCTGTCGCTCCAGGACTGCCTACTAACGCGACGATAGGGTTACCACTCAGTACAAAACCACTATTGGAGCGATGCGCAATGTTTTTCGAGTCTATGGCCGTATCAGCAGCCTGCAAGGGGTCGCTAAGTGGGGCGGCGCTACCAGAGAGTGTTTCCATATCACTCCGCATGCCAGTAGGATTATTGGCCACGATAGAGTCCCCAAGGCCGGACGATTTTGCTGAAGCAAGTTAGTACGAGATTTTATACAAGAAAGAGGTGAGACTGACAAGAACTAAGCGAGAGCGATGCGTGATCAGTGCTACCAGCGCCGTTGCTCTTCGAATTTCCACCTAAGACAAGAATGAGTCAGAGAAGGGCTTGGTAACGCTGTTCTCACCATCTTGAGCATCTTTGAGACCAACGCGGACAGGTATGTGAGCAGATGCAGTTCCGGATTCAAACGATGTGGTGTCTGGGGTTTGGTAGCCAGAGTTCTGAACGACGTTCTCGCTGTTAACCCCCTTGAGAGCAGATTCCTGAGCCGTGACCGTCTGAGTGGCGGGATTGGATACCCTTTTGACGTATCCAAGGTTAGGGGAATTTCCACTGTTAAGGAGAAGCTTGTTGACGGCGACACCGGAAGGACCTGCGACCATGTGTGAAGCAAGATCAACAAATATATAAAAAGCGAGTCTGGAGCAGGGATCAACGCACCAACACCAGCACCATCACTACGCCTAACATTACCCACTATTCGAGAGAGGTGAGTTGAGAGCGCGAAAAATCAAATAAGAATGCCTCTTACTCAGACCAACGACGGGGTTGGCACCGCCGGCAGTGGCGCCTTGCAAAGCACCTTTGACGAAAGTAACCTCGGAATGAGCGGTCCCAGCAGCGTCAGGTGAAGCTGAAGCGGGAGCTAGTTCGACATGAGATAAATGAATGAAGTATAGGAATTGATATACCTTGGCGATATTGCACTAAATGCAGAAATGTGAGCGACGTGGCAGGGAAGAAAGAAAGTCAGCTTACAGCGATCATACTGCATTCCCTCGGTAGCATCGCGCCCAACTGAAGAATAATTTCAACCAAAGATACCTCCAAGAGACAGATAGCGAATACCTTTCAATAATACCTTGTCTAAATATAATTAATGAGAAAATCAACCACGTAATAAGAACACAGAGCGGGACTTACAACCGTTAGGTCCAGAAACAGGAACAGGATTCGCCAAAGAAGACGAAGCAAAAAGGGCGAGAGTGACGAAAGAAACAAGAGATTGAGTTCTCATGATGACGAAGGGTATACTCTGAGGGGTATCTAATGAAAGAGAGTTGAGGGTATATGATGTCTAGAGCTCAAGGAATATTCACTTGGAGGTAAGGATCACCGTCAATTGTGGGCGTGCCTATATAGTGGTGGAGAAGCTGTTGGCTGACCATCTTGAAGCAAAGTTGGAGACTAGTATTTTTTGAAATTGATGCACCAGCAGGAGGAGAACACGGAGCGGGCTGACGATCACAACAGATGAAAAATGTCAGCCAACGATGTTTCCAAACATGGAATTCGCATATGTTTCCGGCAAAGTCCGAATGATTCGGTAACAAGCGCACACCAGTGACGAGTGTGCCTCGTCAATGTTCTCTCGTTCATGAACGTTAGTGAATCGTATTGATAGCACCAGAGCCCCTTCTATGGACACATAATGCATCATCGCACACAATTAAATGATATATCTCCTATTTGACATCATGATTCCGAAACGAAAGCAATAATTTTACATGATTTATGCAATAACAATATTTATATACATGAAATACGACTCTCTTCAATAGTTTGCCGTATGACCTTTTAAGCGAAAATGCGGAGGGTGTCGAGGTACTATAATAAAAGCAAATTAGCTTTGAGCACAGAAATGATGAAGAGATACACGTACGTCAGTGGGGTTGTTGAAGCGGAGGTCACGGTTGAGACCAGTGATCTCGCTGAGCTCGGCCTCGGTGAGGTCGAAGTTAGTGCACTCAAGGTTCTGGAGGAGACGCTTGGGGTCATTGGATTTGGGGATGACAGCGAGACCGCGTTGAGTCGACCATCTGAGGAGGACTTGGGCGGGGGTGCGATTGTGAGCAGACGCGATCTTGGCAATGATGGGGTGCTCGAAGAGGGTAGGGGTATCCTTAGCCTTGTCCCAGTCGAGCTCGATGAAGGACGAGGGACCGAATCTGAACGACGAAGAAATGAGGATAACGGGATAGTCAGCAGGGGAATAAAACGCACGAAGAGTAGGCAGTAACAGCAATGTTCTTGTCCTTGGCCAACTTCAACAAATCGGTTTGGACGAGGTAGGGGTGGAGTTCGACTTGGAGGACGGCAGGGGGGATGCGAGCGTAGCGGAGGAGATCGAGTATGAGGGAACCTTGGAAGTTGGAGATACCAATAGACTTGGCGAGACCGAGGTCAACGAGGTTCTCCATCGCTTGCCAGGTCTCCTGGATGGATGCTTTGCTCTCAACGACTTTGCCCTGGAGGTTGGACCAGCCGGAGGGGTAGGAGTCTTTGGGATCGACGTACTCGAGAGCCACGGGGAAGTGGATGTAGAAGAGGTCGAATTGGCTGGATAATGGATCTGATGAGATGCACAGACGCGGTCGACGAAAACAGTACTCACTCGATACCCCACCATTGGAGCTGTTGACGAGTGATAGGCTCAACACGGTCCTTCTCGTGGAAGGTGTTCCAGAGCTTGGAGACGATGAAGAGATCCTCGCGCTTGACAAGACCCTCGTCAATGGCGCGCTTCACGCCGAGTCCAGCCTCCTTCTCGTTTCCGTAATCTGAATGACATCATGAGATCAGATAAGATAACGGCGAGATGAGCAACAGGGGCGTACCGAAGGCACCATCAAAAAGTCTGTAACCCTCCTTGATAGCATTGTAGACGGTGTCGGCGGTGTTCTCGGTGACCTTCCAGAGACCGAAACTGTCAAAAAACGCAAAACGCTCAGGGGTAAGGACGAGAACAACACATCGGTCGATTTCAAAATCGCCCAACGAAAACACGTACCCGACTTGAGGCATCTCAAGGCCATTGTTGAGCTTGATGTTGGGAACGGCGACCATGGTTTTAGATGAAGGATAACGAGGTGAGACAAAAGTGGAGAAGAATGGGGAATGACCCTGCCCAAGGGATGTGTCCTTAAAAGGTTGTGAGGACCGGATGCGGACCGAGCGGAAAAACCTCGTTGATGTCGTTGCGCCCAATCCCCATCCCCGTACATATACGGCAGAGCAGATTATCTGTCTACCAACCGACATTAAGGTAATCAGTTCCTATTCAACGACTGTCCTCCTTTATCGATCGAAGAAACAGGAGAGAGTTCTTCTAATCGATGGATTCTCCAATTTAAATAAATAGAGCCTTGTTGATGCGGCGATTGTAGAACTGGAATGGAAAAAGCTTAGGTTGGAAACCATATATATCTCTTTCTCTGACACTGCAAGGTCGTTTTATACCCACGTATGTCGTGCTCATATGACGAGGTCTATTCTGATGTGTATCGCCCCCTATTTCACGGAATAACTTAAATCTTTCAACGTGCTCTTCATGTTTCGATTCGGCGACGCACGGCTGACTTGGCTGAGATGCAAATGATGTTGTGCTTGGCCCTACATACATTAGCTTCTCGGAATAACTGTTCTCTCGAGCTATAGTCCATGTATCCCATGATCAAAGACATCATTAACGCAGTTGGGCTTTGGGGAATGGTGAATGATTCACAGCACAGTATGTATATAAAAGCAGGACTGAAAAGATCACCACATATGGTTGGTGTTACAATTATAAAGCACAGATATATAACTCGTAATTCGCACAGGGCACGCCATTGTGTAGCATTGATAGATGGAAGCAGCACAAGAGCATCCATCTTCCCCTTCTCTTCCCATTGTCACGGATTTCGACCCCGGTTATCCGGAACTTAAAATAGAACATATCTCAGGACTTTTGTCGATGATTATAGGTATGGGTTATAGCGCATACAATAAAAAGTTCAGGATAATCGCAACGGCCCTAGCCCTAGCGTTGACCAGGTTTTGCGGCAGAATGGTTTACTAGGGTATGCAGAATGTTGATGGACCGCCCCACCTCTCCGCGATTTCCCCGCCGCCTCATCGTTACCCGCACGCATGGGGCCCCGTCCTATCTCGTTCTTCTATACTTTCATAACCTGTGAGCTGGACAGCTGAATGGATCATGTAACACCCTGGAAGAGGCGCCGATCAAGGATGAATCTAGCGCATGGCAATAGTATCCGCGACATCGAGCAAATAGACAATTTGAGTGATAGGGGTATAGTTGCGACTTACTGGCCTCGGATCAAGACGTCAGGGAATGTAGATGGGATGTGAAATCAAATGAGGGTGGCTTTGAGGTGCGTTGAAATGAGAGTTTCAAGCTACGTATGTAATTTAGGGGGTTTAATTGATAGCACAGAGTCGCGTATGTAGTCGTATCCTGTATCCTGACTTGACTCTACCGATTTGTAGTACTAGAATTTGATGCAGAAGAAGGCTGCACTGTTATGATGCGCTGGTAATATTATGTTGGAAAGTATCGTAATAAAGCGATGTCTAGTAATAATTTATCGAGTTCCACGAATCCGTTTCTGCAAGTTCGAGCTCTATGAAAGGGAGATTATTAGTCAGGCGTGGCCACAAGGTTTACTCCCCCAGATCTCTTTCTGGGAATTACGCCACCTGGGCTTCGATGCTCGAATTGATGAGTATTAAGTTCGTAGATGATCTGATCCCCTTTCTTCGACTTGTCGTCAGGCCAAGCACATTTAGACACTGCTCCTGGGGTGTTCCCAGTCTCCAGATCGGTCACTGGAGGTTTTATGGCTACCATGACAATGTTGTCAGTCCCACCAATTTCTATGTGCTCAAACGCTTGAAGTCTGGACACATACCTTCATCCTCTTGATGTGAGCACCACCGCCAGGGTTTCCACTTCACAATGACGGCTAAGAGCGCGAGGAGTGATATCCCAATTGCCACTGCAGAAAAAGTGACGAGAAGCAGGAAATCACTGTCGGATGATCGACCTGTGATTGCGGTAACCGGGGCCATCGACGATGTACTGGTTCGTGATTGAATTGGGGTTATGGTCGCGCTCTGGATTTCTGAACAATTATTCAGCGTTTCCCGTGGAATGATTGGTGCTGTTTTGAGAGAACGACTTGAAACCGACAGGGTCGTGATGCTACCTGGGGTACATTGAGTGGTATGTGAGGAATGTTGTTGTAAAGTCGTAGGTGTCAAAATCGTCGAGATGGTGAGAGGAAGCGGGGAAGATTCAGAGGCGGCTCCCGCTGTACTTTGAAGGGAAGTAGGTCTCTCCCTTGAATAATTCTCATGTTCTGACATGTCCAGAGGCAGGGTATGTTTTTTTTTTCGGGCTTTCTCTTTACAATCCGTGTTTATATCTCTTAACCATGCAATAAACGGCATCAGAATCTCTACTTCAATGTTCATCTAGGCTTACTGGTGAACATAGCAGTGGTTACTGTATGCAGCGACTGTCTCTTCGTGCACGCATTGATGAACAAAAAATTGACGAGTTTGTAGTTTGATGCTATACACCAGGCAGTATGATATCACTTCTAAATCTATCGAGCAGGCGGCAGTAAATGACATAAAGCATTAGGGTATTACCGTACCTCTGCACTGCATAGTGATTACCAGCAATACGCTAAATTAGTTTACAGTCATTCCCGTACAATGCTCAGGTATGAAAATAGAACGAGCAGTATCACTCAAAAAGCAGCCTGTGGTTTATGGTCAAACTGGCCGCATTCAGATAAATACTGTTCTGACGTCATTCCAGTCGTACATAGCCTATGTCTGACGGGATCTGTATGAAGGGAGAGTAGCGTCGGTGATCGCAGTCCAGTTGCTTCTAAAACTCTGAGCGATCCTGGTGGTTGACCGAGTATAGGGCGGTGGTCGCTCAGCAAACTGGACGCGAGCTCCTGAGCTAGACGGCGACTCTAGAAGACTAGACGCGCTGGGCTGCAATGTTTCCAAGCCTGCCGTTGGATAATGTGTGAGGTGGGTGGGTGGGTCTTGATGACCCGTCGAATTTGTGATTTCCAATGAGACAAAATCTATGTCCCCGTTAGAAATTCAGGTACGTGTTAGTCAGTATGCAGGGGTGCTCACCATCATCTTCTGCCGACGCAGTTGTTTTTTCAATCATACCGGCTGTCTTATTTCTCTTCCTTTGGCGCATATAAATGAGCATGAACGTCAAAAGCAGACCTGTTGTAAGTACGACACTCGCGGATGCAACGACAGCAACGGAATGATTCTTGCTCGTTTTGCTAGGAGTTGCTGAGACAGTTGGGAAGATAAAGTCAACTACTGTCTGTGTGAGGGTTTCCTTGGGAGGGTTGTCAACGGAGGATGCTGGTGGCGCATTTGGTGGTGTTACAGCCGTATCGAAGATCAGCCTCGAGATCCCCGGATCCAAATTCAAAGATATAACTGCGATATCTGGGAGATTTGTGAGAGTCGACGTCAAGACTCCCGGAGTGCCTTGGGTCATTTTGACCTCTTTCCTTGCTCCCTATCGACATACTTATACCTGGCTGAAACCTATCAATGTGAAACGAAGAGCGACTAGCACTTGGGTCTCGGGGTGAACACCGCCATCGACTCGCTGAGGTATAGATAGTAACTCCACTTGAAAACCAATTCATCATGATCAACTCGATCTATTAATGTTCATTACACCGACCTAAAAAGGTCTACATCTTCTCCAATGACTAGATCCATACAATGCATATATCCTCATTTCGCACAGGGTTCAGAATCTTCCCATTTTTCGGCTTGGCTGGTTAGCCAGAAGAACGTTTGGACTGGCATGCCTGTCATTAGGGTCTCGGACCATAGATGGTTGTGCTGCGACGATTGGCATCCGGCTGAGTCCTTGAGTCGTTTTAGTTGCTGGGAGCAGTCCTGCTGGATTCGGTATCTGGAGAGTTGTATTCTCTGGCCGACCTTTTCGGAATGTAGGTGGTAAGGCTCCGTAGTAGTAGTCGTAAGGCGAAGGATTTATGTCTGGTAACGCGGAAAATATTCGTTAAGAAGTATTCAAGAGAGACTTTATTCCTTACTTTGTTGAATCTGATGCGTGTCTCTCTCATGTTGGGTCGGGTCGGCTCGCCTTTGTAACTCCTTCTTCATTTTGCGATTAAACATGAAGGCAACGACGCATAATATGATGAGTATACCGGTGACAATAGACAACGCTATGATTAAATGACGACCACTTGGGGTAATGAAAGTGGAAGACACAACAGGTGCCGTAGGGGTGGCAGTCTGGGTGACGGTGAGAGTGACTGTTATGAACGACATGGATGGTGGTGATGACGGATTAATGCTGCTTTCATTCCTCTGCAAGAAATAAAATGGGTTATAGCTGGGTTATTGTGATATCGGAAGGATACTATGGCAGTGTATAATCGTACAGTATCATCATATATTTCAATGTCGATCATCAATATTCATATTCCATCATTCCATCAGTAGGAAGTGAAGAATGCCTAAGTTTAGTTCTGGCTCCATGTTAGAGCACAGGCGAATAATGATTGAAATCTAAAATACTTCGGACACAGGAATCTCTAGATTCCAAACTCGGAGGTTCATGCATCACTCTGTACAGCTTCATCACAGATACCAAGCAATTACGTAAACGTCCTTTGTGTGGGCGATTGCTCTTTCCTGAACCAGTAGGCCTCATGATCCTGTTCGAATAATTTACTTCAATCAAAGTGGTCCGAAAAAAATGGGTTGTCTGGCATAGGTGATGAAGTAGCCGGTCTGGTGGCTCGAAAACGAGATGCTTCCCTTTCTTGGTCCAAAACGGGCAATGCTGGCCCGGCTCGTTCATGTATTGTCGAGACTTGGTACCGAGGTTCGCTTTGCTTTCCTTAACAATGCGAGTATTCCATGTCTATATAAAAACGGCCCACAGGGTGATTCTGTCTAGGGCATTAGTAAATCCATCAAACTAAAACGCTCTCATCTTCACCAGCAACCATGACTTACACCAGTTCACAAACTAGCCATTCAAACTCCAAGCCCTTGCCAGTTTTAGTCCCAGCCTCCACTGGCAACGCGTCTCCCAAATCCAACAAACCAACTGAAGTGATCACCGACTTCCATTGGGCTCAGTACCTCGCGCCTTATGACAAACTTGCGGAGGCAAACTTCGAGTTACCACGAGTACCTCACATTCAGATTGATCTTGAGAAGAGGACGGTGCATATGATAAAACCAAAGTCCTCTGAGAAGAAGGTACCAGCGGACACGGCGAATACTTCAGTATCAGTCGAAGGCAAAAACGCCAACGATAATTCGGATGTGATGGTCATTGACAGAGCTGCCGTTGAGGCTACTAAACGCAATGAGGTGCTGAAAATGAAGGAAGAGTCCGTAAAGCGCGCTGAGCTGACGAGGACGCCGTCTGTAAAGAGGGCGATCCAGAGGATGAAACTTTAGTTCACGACCCATACTGAGACGAGGATACAAAGATACCACAAGTCTCTTACAGCTACCCAGAACCCTTAATTTAATCTTATTCATACTTATGACAGAGTGAAATTTTTGATCGCATTTGGCAGCGAATTATTGAATAATGACTCCAGTGACATCTGCGAACCAAGCGCGCTGATCCTTCGGGGATGCCCACTCCTCGGTATGACCTGAAGGAAGAACGTTAATATCTGACAACTGATTGCACAAACTGGACTACAAGGACACTTGCCGCCGAAAAACGTTTGAAAATGCATCCCTTTGATCTTACTTTCGTCACTCTCGCGGAGGGATAGCCCCCCAACTGAGATTGCTGAGACACCGTCGACCCAGAGTTGAAGCTCTCCTACACGATAGCACTATTTGTCAGGCCAGACGGGACGATAGACAGCGTGATCGACTTACCGTTCTCACATCCCACGTCATTTAATTTGACTCTGAAAGCGATGGATACCCAGTTACCAACGGCAAACTCGAGGTTATAAGAGCCACGTCCCACTGAGAATCCATAGTCGGGGTTTTGAATTGAAAGAGGAGGGACAGAGCCGAGTTGCTTGGCATTACATTCCGACAGAGGAAGGTAGGTATAAAGTTCACCAACAGAGTCCTTCCTGTGTTATAGATGGGTTCAGGCTCTCCTATCCTCCGAAATATACGAGAAAAGTGTAGTACCTCCACATAGGTCGCAGGTTAAAACATTGACAACGATGTTCTTTGCGACCTCCAGTACACCCGTATGCTAAGTCCCCGATACCGCCATCTGTAAATCATGGGGCAAGTGAGACGGAAAATTCTTCAAGATAAATTGAATCTTACATACACCAGGGAGCTTTCCACCCTTGACCCAGTCCCATCCTCCTTGTAACATCATGCGGTAGCTGAAGACAGCTTCCGTGGCTGACCCTAGCTCCAGCGAGAATCGTTCAGGGCCTTTGAGATAGAATCCAAATCCTCCTGGGATACGTGCGGATGGATTTATGCTTCCTTGTGGATAGAATGCCTCCCAAGCTTGGGTTGGTGGTGGAAGAGAACTCGGTACAGGCGGTAAACATGAAGGTGGTGGTGGGTCAACGAGTGGATGTGGGGTTTTTGATGCAGATTTGTGAACCTGTAGTGGCTTATCTGCGAGGGGTACATGTATAAGTTTTGGAATTTTTATTATAAGCTCGGCATTCGTCGTAAATCCTGAAATAAACTCTGAAATTGGGACAAGATGGTGAGCCATGATGATGGCGATGAGGTAGAAGGCGGAGAAGCCGGCAATCCCTTGATCCCAAATGATGGCCGTCAATGTGGTGGCTGTGACAGTGTGAGGTCAGCCGATCTTGCCGAAAGCTTTGGATGTAAATACGTACAATCAGTGACGCTGTCAGGGACGCCTCTGCCATCATCCTTGTTCTCCACAACAACCACAACGACCATGGCACCCACCACAAAGTACGAGCTGTTGCCCACGACGCCATCGCCGCCCCACTCTCCTTCATCGTCAAGGTCGTCTCTCTCTTACCTACCCCCATACGAGGCGAACGTTTCAGTCGGAATAGCAGGGGACGTGGAACATGAAGCAGTCACACGGAGACCAGTCCGGAGAAGGGAACCAATACCATCGCTAGAGAGCGATCCCAGATTCAGGACACGACACGTCTCTCCCTATGCTAGAGCTGCGCTGGTTGCATTTGTACTGTTCTTGTTTTGGTTAGCCTTCAATATGCGCAAGGCACTATGGATTGCTGGGCTTGAGCACAATAACAATAAGCCGCCTCACCCAGTGGACGCTTCTTATTAAAAAAGGGTGCGCGTATTGAAATATTTTATCCTGCCATCGTTTACCGATTCTTTTCTTTCAGTTTTATACCGCTTTTATCAGCACAGTAATTGTGCGAGCATGGACTTCCTTTCTAGCGGCCTGGAAGGCATTTTGACAGCGTTCCACACTCCTTTCATCGTCTACCTACGCTCTCTTGCTCTGGACATTTAACTATTATTCATATATCGCTCGTTGTAATTTTATGGGTTTTTTTGTGATATCATATTCTGTCATCCTCATTCAGCGCTTTTTGTCTCGTCCCTTCAATGAGGACACCAAGCAACACATATGTATTATGTCAACCCCTTGTCTGCGACGTTGTTGTTCTTATTTTATCATATAGGCTCAACCCACTTCCACCACCACATTCGTCAGAACACCACATGACGAACTAAAAATAATCGAAGACACGCTACATGAGTTTTCTGTACATAGTCCGTTTATGGGTCTTCATTTGGTCCCCATTTACCCAACATCAATCTCACATACCGACAGCTCCTATAAAGCACGTTCATGTTGCGTTACCTTCAAGAAAAGCTCGCAATGGCGCTGTAAATGCGTTGTTGATTGCATTGAGATATGGGGCTGCTGCTAACTTGATGGCAGCCTGCACAGAAGGGCATCAGCATACACCCCCCTTGCAAAGCGTTCGACAAGATCTCACAGGAGCAATTCCGAGGAACCCAGTCTCAAATTGCCCAGTGGCCGTGTTCAGGTTTTTCAAGTCCTGGAGAACGAGGCCAATCAGACCGCTGATGGGCGAGGCGGCGATTGTCGCCCTTTTAGCGACGAGATCGTTCAAGGTGGTGGTGATGACGGGCTGCAGAGTCTTGATGGCATTGAGTACTGAGGTCCCGTCAGCCTCTGAGATTGGGTTGGGAGTGACATCCTAATGGTGCCATTTGTTAGGTACCACTCGGTTGTCATTTCAAACGAAATTAGAATCTGACTTTAGCATCGGTGGTTGCACCATTGACTGTCTTAACGAGCTCGACGGCGGAGTTGTGAACAGCCTAGTTGATTACACCGTTAGTCTGGTTCTTACAAGTGCATGCGAGAAGCGGATACTTGCAAGGTCATTAGTGGTGTTGCTGGTCGTGATGGCGTTGATTTTGATGTCGAGGGCCTGCGTCTGAGCAGTGATAGTCTGAATGTCGCTGACGATTTGGGCAGGAGTGGTGGCTAGGGCAGCGATGACGCTGGGTAAGATGACGAATACAGAGGAGAGCTTCATAGTGGTTACACTGAGGTTGAGGGGTTGTACTGTTCGACTTTCTGTGCTGACTTTTATAATGCAGGAGCAGGTCTTTGCTCGACTAGTCTTACGACGAGGAGAAGACCAACAGTCTTGTAGACCATCCGATGATACATGCACTTGATTAGTCTGTATTCATTGATGAATTTCTAGTAGCACCAACCAGTTTTAGGTTCCCCTTTACCTCCTGGAGGCCATAAGTCTATATTGAGCTTAACAGGAATCGACATAAACACGATCAGTCCAGCAGTGAACTCAAGGATCCTCTGATGACCTTAAAAATGCTATAATTCAACTTACATTGGATGAGAAGAAGGGTGGTACGGAAGCTCACATCAAGAATGGAAGTGAGTTAGTCAAGCCAAAGAATAAACTGCTATTTAAATTCAGGTAATGTGAACTACTGATATTCGACTCTTCGATCTCTAAATTCACAATGAACGCTTTTAACGCTGCTGTGCCCACACTATATCACCATAATCTGGGGGTAACGTGGCATTTACCTCGACGTTGTCATCAAGCCCAATAGGTCCAGCATCGACTTCTCTTCGACTCGTAGCACCAGGAGGCTCAGAACGTTGACTGAACACCATCTCGGAAGAAGCCAATAGTCCTTGCGGAAGCGCAACTGCCTGATGCACAGACACCGAAACCAGCGGAGGTGGCGTCAATCGCGCGGTGACTTGACGTTTTCCGTGGTGTACAGAGTCTTCCATTAATGATTGAGATTCGTTTTGAGACGGATTGAAAGGCGTTACGTCCCAGATGTTTAATGTGGAGGGGGTTGGTTCTGAGGGTGATGAGAGCGCTCGATGACGTTTCCGGCGACGATAGAAGAATATGAGCGATATAGTTGCTACAATAAAGAAGAAACCAGCCGTAATTCCTCCTATGATCTGACCCAGTGACTCGGCTTTTGACTTGGATGGGGTTATGGAGATAGTTGGTGATACGTTGTGCGCAGCAGGAGACGTAACCGTATTACTTGCAGAGACTGTGAGAGAGGGATACAAATCCGCTTTTATCCAGAAGGATATAAAGGTCATTGGTGAAAAGCCTCCAGAAATTATGCGCGTGTCGTTGCTGTTGGCGATCTGCACGGTGTAGATAGCAGAAGTGGGGAATGCTTGAGCATAGAGTCGAGTCTAGATGTCATGTTATTGAGAACAAACCACTCGTCAGGTGGAGGCTCCAAAACAATGTTAATAAAACGCACTGGATCCGCGTTGATGACTTTGAGCGTCGGACTGGCTATTGGATCGAAAGAGTCTACACGGTTCCAATTGGAATTGGTGGTATTGCAATCAACGCAGAACCGGATAAAGTGCTGACCCCCTTGTGAGCTTTTGAATCCCCACCACGTGAAGGTAATTGCCGGTGCTACAGTCGATGCTCTGAGAAAGCCAATAAAAAGCAGTCAAGAGAACATACCTGTGAACGTCTAAATTGTCTACTAGGTTAGCGTCGGTTATGAGCCAGGAACATATAAGTGAGAGACTCACGAATGTTATACTCGCGTTTGTATCGATTGTGGAGGAGTAGGTTCCGCTCTGCCCTGAGACGCCGTCATAATAGACATTGTCGTGGACCCATTCTCCTTCGTAATGAATCTCTGGATCTGTGTGTAGGACGACGGCCCCTTTCGCCAACTTGGACGTGTCCATGGTGAGCCTGACTGGAAGGAAGAAAGAGAGCGGTGAGGAGCTTGGAAGTTACTGTGTTGCGCATTCAAACATCATGCGTGCAAACTATCCTTGGGGAGAGGGATCCGATAAAATATTATATCGGCTTGTTACAGTAGCTCCCGAGCGCTGCGTCCCCTGTCGTTGAATGGCAGCTCCGTGTCATGCCCCTATATAAATGCACTGAAAGTTGTAATCGGGAGAATGATGAAATGACAACGAAGTCTGAAACCCCAGGTACAGAGCTTCTGATGATCAGAACTCACGAGCGCTGCCTAAATGTTGATTGTTGAATCGTAAAGGGAGTTATGATCGGTACCGCGATTGTCTATTTGATCAGGCAGTATGAACGTCATTGAATATGATTCCGGGGATCAGATTCAGTGAGTTCAATTGAGAAGTTGAGATGGCACCTCGGACATTGAGGTTTTCATTCTGGGACTGAATGAAACTTAATTGTGGTCGAGCGCTGGTGCGATGTCTCCTCAGTGCTTAGTTCTCCAGGGCCTTTGAGATAAGGTTCCATCAGCAAGGAGTCAGGGTCGTGCTGTAACATATATCAATGCCCTGAACTCGTTCTGACGGAAGACTTGTTCGAATTCGACGTTTGGTAGCGAAGAGAAGCAATAATTGATATTAATCAGATAATAAAATAATCGTAATACACGGGTACTACATCTAGTGCCACATTAAATGGGCATGAATATCAAATGAGCACTGCCAAGTGCCGGACAATGACAACAAGTATGAACCTCAAAGTCGATAAATGGAACATTAACTCACATTCGAGCAAGTTCATACGCCAACGGCGTATTAACGGCTCCGATCAGACTGACCCTTGCTTTCTCTGGGGATGTTGATTGTCAATGACACCGACTTGACTGGAACCGAAGCCTTTGAACGAGGGAGTGTCACTGCAGCTCTTTGATCTTGACGAGCAAACGGATCGTCAGACTCCGAGACTTGTTCAGATGTGGTGTTCCTTGTATCCTTGGTACGTATATATGGATGAGGGGCCCCTTCAGCCACTGGTGAGGGCATCTTTGGTGGAACAAAGGGTGTAACTAGATAGTTGAGTGATGGAGGTGCTCGGTTTGGGACGGCGCGCGTCAGTGGGGGCCTATGCACAATTCTATTGTGTTTCCGGGGCCGTATCAGTGTGCAGTATAGGAGCAGTGTTAAGGAGGCGATAAGTAGCAGTCCTCCTAGAGCTCCCCCTACGATCGGGCCCACGTTCTGAGACTGAGGCTTTTGGGATACCATCGGTATTGCTGTAGAGATTGCGCTAGACCAAGATGAAGTAGTTGTAGTGGTAGAAAGCGATGAGTTTGTGGAAGCAATGGGGTTAGCACCCGGGAATATGAGCTCAAACTTTGTAATCGTAAGACGCGACGGGGGCATAGTGCCATCCGCTCCAGGTCTTTGTTGATTCCATAAGAGGACTGTATGTTGGTCAGAGGGCTGAATTGGGGTTGTATGAAGAACCACAGGGCCATCTGTGGGCTTGAAGTTGGCATCGAACGCATTTATAGTGATCATGTTGGGTGCGAGGAGGGAACAGTCGACGCAAATTCCGTATCTGCCCCTTTCTGCGAGCCTGAACCCATAATACGAGAATGTCCCTGCTGGGGCTGTAATGAAGTTCAGTTATAAGATTAACCAGATGGAATGTGAGGACCGAAGCTGCGAACCTTGGTATGCCTGAGCATTCGAGCGAGAGGTGAGCTATGAGAATCGGAAGGGAGATGAACAACTGGTGTACGCACATCGAGGCCAACATTTGCTTCCACGTCCATTGTCGACGAGAAGGTCACAACTTCGCCGTCGGGTGGAGTCCATACTTCGTTATGGTTCCAATCTCCTTTGAACACGACGCGCGAGTCGTTGTGGTATAGGACGGTACTTGTGTTTATGGAGGGAAATTTTGTCTTGGAAGACATTGTGAAGACGTTATGGGGATTACAGCAAGCACCTTGTCATCTTATAATGATTCGGTTTTCATCCAGTCATCCAAATGCACTGAACCCATTTCCATTCCGCCTTTCCACGCTCGGCTGAATTGATAGTGAGGGCGTGTTTCACTCATCTGAGCAAGCACTGATATGTCCTCAATACTCTTTATCTCAGAAGCTAACCTATTTTGTCTGGTGTGACGCTGGGGAGTTGAGTCAAATTACGTATTCATAGTGACTCTTCCTAGTAGGTAAGTATTGCTGAAACGTGATGCAAGACGGCTTCGACAGATTAAATTTCAGGAGCTCCTTTGAATTGAATCATCTAACGACCCTTTCTTCATACTTCAGTGCATGGGCGGTCAGGCTGAACTCCTCACAGAACAATTGTCAGATCATCATCAAAAAGTTTTAGCCATCTGGAAGCGAGCTACGCTACTAGTACTTCGTGGGGCACACCTACACTCTATCAAACTTCCGGGGTCTATGCTGTGCTGCTACTTCACTTTGGGTACTAGTCAGACCGGAGAACTTTGAGGGAATGGTTTGAGTAGCGATCTGGGTGACAGTGCTTCCAAGGGATGGCCCTTTCCCCCGGACCACCATAGCGGGTTGAGGAGCTCGCGGGGTGGGGCCACATTTGGATGGTCGAACGAAGGCCAAACTGGGCAGATTGTGTGACAAATCTCTCCTTTTCTCTCCTACTATCTCGCGCCGTCCTGAAAGTATGGGTTGACAACACTGTTGTCCTGAAAATGGACTGATCAAGTCGTCATGTATAGGCGGCGTATCGTTGCGTTGGCGCCTGGGTGAAACAACATAATGCCAGAAGATGAAAAAAAGGAGCGAAATCCCCGCAAGTCCGCCCAGAACACCACTTAAGATATTTCCAAGAGGGAAGGTATGATGGTTTTGCCCAAACGACGGATCATTGGAAGAATGAGATGAATTGGCTGCTGTAGAGGGCGTGCTGCTGGATGGGTATGGCTTCACGTAGCTTGAGGTCGACGATGGCGTGGCCCCCCTGGTTAATTCGAATCGCGCAAGTGTAAGTTTGGAGAAAGGAGCTGATGCGTTCAAAGTTAAGGTCTCTCTATTGGTCATGATAATAGAACCACCACCTGTGGGTCCAGAGTATAAAACCACCTGCAAACGTACATATGTTAGAGTGTTTCTTACTTCCGCGCTGATAATTTGAGAGACATAAAGAGCACTCACAGGAGCTGCATCTGGACTTGAATTGGGGTTGATAGCGTTGATATGAATGCTATTAGCGAAGAATCGACAGTCGATACAGAGGCTGATCTTCCCCCCACTGGGTTGCATGAAGCCATAGTATGATATATTCCCGGGTATATCTAGTAGGATAAGCGTCTGCACAAGGCCGAGTATAAAAGGCGTACAATCAAGATCCTGCAGTCATCGAATTGTAAGATAGAAAAAGCTCAGATGTTGGGTTGACTTACATCTATCGATAAAAAAGCATTGTGGTCTGTTGTTGAGGAAAACGACACTGATTCTCCAGCACTTCCTGTCCACAAGCCACCATGATCCCAGCCTCCTCTATACGTTATGCGTGGATCTCTGTGTCCAATTGTCACCGTGGTGGTTGTCGACATTGAATGGAAGTCGATTCTAATCTTTGAACCTGACTATTTGGTCGGCAGGTATTCTTATGGCTCCTGAGTGCGTACTATCTGGAAATTTAATCTTCCAAGGAGCTCGCTACAGCGGGTTCTAAAAATCGGCGCCGACATGAAACAAATCTAAAAAGCGGTAAGGGAAGCGATATAATTTATCCCGGCGCATGATCAATTCAGGGAAGCCCCTATTGCATCTCGGCCATCAAAGTTCGGATGATGGAGCTTAGAATGCCGGCGTGATTCAATTTGTTCAATTGACCTCGCGCACAAGTGCCCGCAGGTTCACAACCAAACGAAATGCCATCCTATGAAAGCGCCATTGAATTTCACTATACAAGTACGGTTTTTGTTTTGCACAAAAGTTTGTCAATATTAGGAGATTTAGACAACTACGTCCTTGAAGAAACGATACATCCCGTCCATCTCAGCTTCATCGAACCCCTCTTCCTTGTCAAAGGAATGATCATCGCCGTCTCGTTCAACATATTCTACTCTCAAATTCCCAATCTTTCCAGAGCTCTTGAGACTTTCGAGAGCAGCGACAACGTCGAGTGACTGTTGGTGAGGCACCTTGCCATCTTGGTTTCCTGTAATAATATACGCTGGGGGGAGATGTGCGTACAAATTGGACAGCAGGGATGGTGCGATAGAAAATGCGATCTCAGGAATTCCTGTATCCCCGAGAAGAAGGGACGAAAGAATGGCTCTGAAATCGCGATGAGATTACGCATAACTTGAGTCATTCACGCGGCCAGTATAAGAAACTTACTCTTGTACCATATAATGATAAAAAATCAGTCGCTTCGAGTCAAGTGCACAAAATGCCGTCTTCTCACTGTTGGGATCGAGGTATGTTGCAACTTCCTCTCGTGTAATTACCCTATCCATGTATGAAACGGGTCTCTGGGGAACCTTCCAGAATGGATCACCTAGGTCAGTGATAGGGTATAGAGGAGCCATCCCTCGAATGTGTTCCTTCTTCAAACCAGCGGGGGATATTCAAGCTCGCATACCGAGGCACCAATGCCTGTACCAAGAAGGAGTGACAACCATCCTCCTGCAGATGAGCCAGACAATACGATACGGGTGTTATCGACGCGCTGGGAAGTTGCACTGTGGAACGTAGGCGATGACAGGAAGGAGAGTGCGTCGAGGCAGTCGCTGTATATGCCTGGGATACGTGTTTGCGGTGCAAGGCGATAATCAGGCGATATAAGAACGAGGTTATGCTTTTCAACTGCACTAAGCATGTGGGATGCGACAGCTATATTCAAGTCATACTGGGTCAGAGACTGATGTCCAGATAGACCATATTAGGTGGAAGCGTACCTTTACGAGACCCCTATTCTTCGTAATGTACCGATCAATATTTTGATGTGCTCAAAACGTAGACTAGACCGACCTGCAGCAGTCCACCGCCTGGAAATATTTAGGGTTAGGCTATAATCTGAGATGACAGTTTCGACCGGTTTCACTCACCATGCCACCATAGAAAGACAGGGGCGGGATTCTCCTTCGTGGCACCTTTAGGTATATATACATCCATCATAATGTCTATACCATCAGCATTCTTGAACACGAGCTCGATTGGAGGACTCATTTCTAACAAGCTTATTCTGAAGTTATCCTTATCGTAGTTTCGTGTATGTGATGTGAAGAGGGCAAGAAATCCCCCCATCATATATCCCATGCCCTTATGTACTCATTCACTGTTGATACCGTTGACGCATGAGAGCTGATTTGTTATTTGCAAGGCGTGATTCCCTTGTGATCTATGGATAGAGTCGCTTTTCTCATGCAGAAATAACTCTCCGTAGTGTAAATGGTGCGAGCGAGTTGGAGGAAGCTTGAGGAATGGGCCACGAGATACTGCTCCCGGATCGATATCCGGCCATCATGTGATTTGACACACGGAATACTCCGGAGGGCGCCAAGCGAACGGCCCAGCTCTTCGATACAGGAGGAGCATTGAACCTGAAGGATCCAGTTTAAATGCATTTCCCACCTTCCATGAAATATATACTCTCCGTCTTTTATTCTGTTTACCACTGCTATCACTGATCTTAATTATAATTCATATAACGATAGCGCCGACCAGCGGCATAGCCCGCTACCAAAAAGCCTGCTCTTTATAGAATGTTGAAAGTTTAAACCAGTCAACACTGGGTACAATTGCATGTATATATCTGCAAACAAAGTCAAGTAGTTTGAGGAGTCGGATTGTGAACTGTTTAAGATGTAATATTCAGCACCTCAATATTATAATTCGTGCAATCAGATTTAATTCATCCAAAGACTGAGATATATGGAATCAACAATGTCTTCCTTTACTGGAGGGGGAGTACCTGGGAGAGACCAATGACTCGCAAACAATTTCCAAGAAAACTCTGGGATGCAATTACTGCTTCAGTTTGGTATCTTTATGAACTTATTCAGTTATTACATACCTGTCCATTGACAAAATTTGAGTAACCTATGATTATGGCATTACACTGGGTGGTGCTTGTACTACAGATCGTACTAACCACTTGGACATCATTGAACACAGAATTTGGGCTTTGAAAATTACAGGAAATACGACTGCCACTTGCGTGTAAATCAAAGCTTTTTTCATGTAACCTTGTTTCATGTTAGTTTTGAAGAGCGTTGACTTTGCTGCACCTCTGCGAGCTTGAGCATAAGCACAGCCACTAATCACCGAATGGTGGGATTCAATTTCTAAATGGCCTTGCTAGCACAGCCACATTCAAATCCTCTGCCAAAATTTCTCCGAACATTTCACTAAAACCCACTACCTAAAGGTAGCGGGGATATTGTTTGTTTTGCGGTCCTAGTCCCTGGGATGAATAATTGAGTTGAATCATTGCAGTGACAAAGAGGAACACAATTTGCCTCACAGATCTACGTTTACGACACCCTGTGGTGTGAGATATGGGACATTTGAACCCCTACCCAACGCGAGAGATCGTGTCGACGCTACTAGGGGTGACAAACTTCTCGTCGGGGATAGGCCAGTTCGCGCAGTCTACGACAAAAGTATACATGCGAGGGTAGTCAATCCCGTAAGAATAATCTTTCGCTGCGTCCCAGGAATGAGAAGACGATACACTTGAACCTGCGGGATGGTTTTGATTTTGATGACGCGTGGGAGACTGACCTATCAAAGGCATAATGTCGTAGAGGTGCGCTTCATTGAACAAACGTGAGTTCTTCCCAGCGGCAGGATGTTCGTGACTGAATTGAACAACGGAATCATTCTGAATAACCTGAAAAGTATGATCAAAGGGAGAGTCGTTGTCAAGGTGCTTGGGGAAGAGGTAATACTCCTTATCGATTGGAAGTGGGACTGCAGGACCGCAGATCGCAATCAATATATTACCACCTGCTGTTGCGGGTTGCGCCACCTGGGCGGGTTTCGGAGTAGGTGCACTACCATTGAAATAGGCTTTTATTTAATTATAATGATTATTAGTCAAGAAATGACTTACGAAGCCGGCTGGCTGGCAGCACTATTGCTATTGTTTGGTGGGTCAGACATTATTCGTTTTGTCTGTATGTCGAGCGTTGCTTGGAGGATGGTACAAAGAGAGGAACCGTTCAGACTGAACTATTTATATACCTCGGGATCGCCCAGTGATCTCTTGATGGCTGGTGAGGATTTGGCTGCGGCACGACGTATGATCTGGGCAACTAGGAATGGTGGCGCCGGTTGCAATGCGTTGTCTTCCAGCTCATCACGCATGCCAGTAGGCCGCCTAGAAATTCACTTAATAAGGAAATTCCGTTCCATTGTTGCCTCGTAGTGTTCAGAACCTAAGCCTTGTGACGGCTGTTCCCTTTGTGCTCGACCCGTTCAGGGGTTCATGCGATGGAAAACCGACAATAGGACATACTGATGTTACACTATTGTTTGTTGCACGTTGTCCATGTCTAGAAGTGTTGGCTCAGTATTTTGTAGTGGCACTGCCGCCAAGGCGTCCAACACCCTAAACGTTCACAAACAAGGTATTTTTTTATTTCGGACATTTAAGGCACTGCGACACAATTACAGCTTAGATAACTCCTTTGGCATCCTTTCTACTTCGGTTAACATCCCCTTAGCTTTCCAATATCTCACCCACTCCAATGCGTCCTTGCTGGTAATAGCTTCTGCGTTTCTAAGTGTGGGACTCCAGCGTTGTGCTCTGGTTGTTTCAAATGGACCAAATCCACTAATCTCGCGTTTGAGGTGTAGTCGGTTGACCGCTGTCTCTGGCATGACAGGCTCGTGAAGAAAGGCGACGAGTTGTTGGTGGATGCGAATAGAGGGCTTTATGAGCACGTTATTAGACCTTTATTGAAATTAGTATTGGTAAAACTCACTGCCATGCTAACATCGAAGCCTGGCTTCAACGAAACCGTGCGGAGTGCCTCTATCCATTGGAAGGGAGAGAAAAACTTCAATGGCTCGCTAATGATGCGTTCTTGAACAAGTGCGATATTGATGAACCACATCACATCCATCCACTTCGTTGCCGTTGGGTTCGTTATGTTTAAGATGAGGGGCAGTGGGAGATTCGTTGGCGAACGAGCAATATCTTCGATCACCTGAGCGGCGATGTTGCTTGGAAGCCAAGTGCAGAACTAGTACGATGATCAATGACTCGTTCTCAAAGTTGCGTGGCAAGTATTGTGAATAGAACTCACCCCCGGGTTGAATGGCATTGCTCCCACAGTGATACTTGACTTGACAATGGCGGGGACCCATTCTGTAGGAGCCCACACTCCACTGCCTTGCGAACCGGAGACTTGACCAACCCTCAAAGTGCAAGCGTCTAGTAGATTTGCTCCTTCCAGAATCTAAATACCCTGTTGAGTATCAATAGATTGTGCTGTGCAGGAGACACTCACCCGATCAACAACATACTTGCTCTGACCATAGCCCATACCTATCGTATCTCGCGGATTACCAAGCGTGTTTTCGGTGATGTATCGATCCTCCCTAAAGGAGACGCACGAGAGAAAGGAGGAAATAAAGAGAAAACGAATGTTCCGCGTGAGAGACGATATTTTGGCAAGTCGAATGAGATTAGATGCGCCGTGGATGGAACGCTCAAAATACGAGACGGGCCGAGCCCAGTTCATAGGCCACGCTGCATGGATAATGAGTGTTACACTCGATTGGACCTGGAGTAGACGACAGGTTTGTAAGAATCTATGTGTAGGCGATTGAAAATGTTCCAACTGTGACCCGCACTAACCTGTTCATACATGTCATGATCTAAATCGAAATCTTCCTTTGACAAGTCGCCTTCCAGGAGTACCAGTCGTCTATCGCTCAGGATGCTAACGTCAAGGCCCTTGTCACGTAACGCAACCGAATGAGCTGATGGATCGTCCCAGCGCCAGGACGGTTGAATGCGTAGACTTTGGTGACTTCATCCGTTGATAAGAACGATGAGAGAAGGTAGGAAGCCAAGCTACCAGTAGTTCCGGTGATGAATAGAACTGGGTTTGAATCGAACTCAGTCCAAGGGGATACACGGGTGGTATCAGAATGAGAAGGCGAAGCGACGTTGACGGAATATTTGGATATGAGACCCTCAATTTCGTCAAGCTGCGATTTAATGATTGAGCTGTCGAACATGTCGTCCGAGGCAAGGTGAAACGCCTAGTCTGGAATCGGGAACTGCGCAGACGAATGTCCTATAGCAGTGGGGTATTTATACGAATAGCATATTGGTATCTAGTTAGAAGAACATAATTGAACTTGGATTGCTGTATGGATGCCGAACGTGCCATTTTTGTGCGTGATGGTCGGCTTGAAGATTGAGGGAATCTGCTCAAGAGCCGAATTCGTTAGGAGGTCTTCCGCTGAAACCGAGATACGCATTTAGACCCCATTTCTTTTACCCGCATCGACTACGACGTGACCAACACCAATCTAAATCATCCTCTGAAATCCAGTATCCTACAAAGCCCGGATGTACTAACCTGTTAGCAGACTCTGAGCATTTCAAATGATCTATCTTAGCCTGTTTACTGTTGCAAGCGAGTGCACTCCTCATTATAATGGTGTCCGACGCGATTCAATACATCGATTGAAGTCCAAATTATGCAACTGCGCTGAGAATACAGCCCCGGGTCTGATACCGTCCCGACACGATATGCATCTTATGAGTTGAAGTGGCTCCACTAAGTGAGAAAATAGATATCCACAAAGCGGATGCACCACACGTGTGTATCCTTGTCCACATATTTAGTTATGGATAGTGGAGCATTTCACAAGCCAACTGAAATCAAATATTGATCATTTCAATATCTCATTTAAAAAGGAACTGCACCTCCAGATTCAAATATCAAGGATGAAAAATCCGGAAATAGGGCTTAACGCCCGAATGGCCACCCAATTTAATTGGGCAAAAGAAAAAAGCCGTGTAGCCTCTACCGTGCAATTCTGCTAAATGCACGGTCATGCACGGCTCTGCACGGCTGCATGGCTCATATCCCAAGACCTTGAATACT
The DNA here is from genome assembly GCA_015501605.1 of Panaeolus papilionaceus. Lineage (NCBI taxonomy): Eukaryota > Fungi > Basidiomycota > Agaricomycetes > Agaricales > Panaeolus > Panaeolus papilionaceus. The sequence continues at coordinate 1,355,620 of JADNRZ010000014.1, forward strand.
TTGTTCACGTATTCAAGCTTGCTTGAGATGGATAATTAGAGCTATGATATGATGGCATATATATGCCCAGACCTATATTACATTTGCATAGAAATAAATACAAAAATTATGAAGTTCGGAGTGGTAAATGCAGAGCTTTGTTACTTGGTGCTCAATGCAATAGTCATGCAGCACCAGTACCACGACTCAGCAGAGCTAGGGTGGGGAAGGTCAAGCACACACCAGATACACAGTCAAAGACAAGAAAGGGGAAGTGGAGGCATTTATTCTGGGTGATGCTCTGGTTCAAAGCTGGTTGTCGGACTCCCCACAGCCACGTGGGCGTTCGTGTGCCTCATTGGAAATACTCAGAGATTGGGTGAAATTCTCCTCAACATCATGATTTAGACATTAAATCCAATCCACTGGGCCAACCGGAAAGGAGTATGAGGCCCCAAAATACATCCACTTCAATTCATTATGTCTATGCACGGTTGTTACACAGCTGACCTGTCCTCTGCATGGCAATTGCACGGTAGGCGCACGGCTGATGCACGGCCCTGCACGGCCCTGCACGTCTTTGCACGGCAGGCAGAGGAACGCGCACGGCTCTGCACGGCCACTGTATTTTCAAGAATTTTGTTGAAGCTTCAAACTATGGGTGATATGAAGATAATATTATGCATGTGGTAATGAAAATCAGTATATAAATTCAAAACTACATCTCCTGCTGATTACAAGCACCGTTAGGTATGTGAACTCACTAGTTACAATATAATGTGCCTCAAGCAGGAGGGCCAGCTCACCTATCCGAGTCCGCATTAATGGGACAAGCCCATGACTAGGTTAACAGCTCTTCTGCGGGTGCATGCTCTTAAGTACTCTAGGTAACGTAATCCGATTAACGTGTGTGTGATAAGCTAAAAATGTAGGGAAGCGAATCAGAAAGTAAAATGAGGGAAATAGGAGGTGAATGACTAAAGAATGTGGGTGCTACGTGTAGAACGGCGTGGAGACTGCGAAGGAGCCGTTTGGGGAATGGGATGTGATGTGAATGATGGTATGGTATCCCCTGATGCCTTCATTAGCGAAATGGGATAACGGGAAAAGAACTGGTTAACCGCTCATGGATGTGGATACACCAGACGAACCACTTTACAGTCAAGAAAGATCAATTTAACTGTCAAAGTATAAATTATGAGGTTATCTCGGCCTTGCACGGCTCTGCACGGTACTACACGGTCGCGCACGGCTCTGCACGGCTTTTTTCCCGTGCCCAATTTAATTTACCTTGCGTCGTTGAATTCCTTAATTTTGTGAAATTGAGGGGCATCGCCGGCATAATATTAAATGGGGACATGAGAAGGAGATGAAATCTCGTGTTATCCACTGACCACTTGCATTGTTCGATCGTTTATGTGGGGGATCGACGAAAGCAACTGTTGAAATGATGCTGAAATGATGACATTCAAGCGCAGCCTGGGTATGTAGATCTACGCAGTGGCATTAATCTATGTCTGGCTTCAATGGTCGCCTTCCTTTGATGCGGACCAAACGGCATATTATACTATCATTACACATCACTCGGGTCATACTCACCAGTCGGGTCGGTGAAGTTTTTGGGACCGTCTGAGTACCCCTCATATTGGGATTTTTTTCTTATGTAGAGACAGTACTATACATATCAGATATAAAAAAATATTTCCTGAATGTAGACGATGACGAGCTAAGGATTTTAAATACGTGTATTTGAACCATCAAAAATCATCAGAATTGCTCGACTTTTCAGACGATTGTCCAGATTTAATCCGATCAGATGGTTCTGTCGCTCCCAGATTTTAACAGCGATGATATACACCATAATTCTATTGATGTGCAAAATCCTGGAGCAACAGAGGCACATTTAGCTCTTAAATTTAAGCAACAGTAAAAGGTGTAGGAAACTGGGTGACAGAGCGTGAAAGACGTTCGGCATGTTCAGACTCCGCACAGGCAGCAGGGTCATGGTACGTACCTCAACGATCATCATGTTTCTCATTATTCTCGCTCCCCACATACACCACCTCTACATATTTCATCGCATCCCCCTATAGTAGCAATACTTTAATTCACGTAGTGTATAGCTTTATTGTATTCAATGAACACCTTACTTTTTTTTACGCTGTGCTGATGTGCTTCAAACTCAAGTGTCAACGCAATGAACAATTGTGAAGAGGTCGGAAAGCGAAATTTGACAGATATTTGATGTGACATTGGGGTGACAGAGGCAGAAATTCTCAACCCGAGTGGTGAGTATTGACCTCGTCCCATCGGATGTGCTCCGACTGAACCACCCCTTCGAATTTCTTCATTTTTAAAAAATCTACGAGGAATTAAGAGGCAAATATATACACCTTCCAAGTTGTAGAGCCATAGGGCTTCATATAAAAATGTGGTGAATGATTTACCTCAAAATGACCCGAGTGGTGTGTAATGATAGTAGTTATTTTCAACTGTGTTTGCTCTTACGTGGTGCTCGGCTATATCAGCCTATGTCAACTCTGGGCGGAACCGAGAATGTTCGGAGGACGTTCATATTTAAAGCAAAGCTCACACAATATCGAATGCGTGTCGATGAGATAAGATTGACCGAACGTTGGGGGCAATTGAAGCCATGTGGGTGTCTTCCATCCTTTATCCACTATATACATTACCTCACCATTCTATTCCCAATATGTATTACTATGTGTCTGCCGATCCTTTGTGGGTGGTGCTGACAGCTTGTGGGAAAGTTTGACATACCATGAGGTCGACAATATCATGGTGACTTGCGATGAGAACACCCGTTGAACCAGCTCTACCTAGTGAGAGGCGCTACGATCAGGAATCACTGTGAATCCCAGACGTATAACCATCGGAAGCTCATATTTATATATAGTTCCCTCTTCAGTTGGGGTCTTATGTTCCATTCTTGTCGCGATAATTATATCCTTCTGATGGGCACTACCACAGTGGAAAGGAGCCCTCTATGAGCGTCGCTTCTCTTTAAAGCTGTCAAATCTTGGAGAGAGTAACTTGATCCTGAAAATTTTATATGGCATTTCAACTATCGCTGCGGTCAGCCAGATCCGAAGTCCTCGTATCTTTTGAGGACCACATGGACTTGGATACATGGTACACAGAGATAGTGGATATATATGTATATTGTTCATTTTTACAAAGGCCTTAACACGACTTCCCCGATCCCCTAGGCAGTCCACCAGATCAAGAATTGGGCATTACTTCGGTCGGTTTTACTGTCCCTGAGCATTTTCAGTGGACGTACGGGTGACTACTGAATGCATTTTTAAATTGCTCACAACTTTGATGCACCATTTTTTTTATCGGTTTTAATCTCAAATCAACCCGTGGCCCTCCAATACTTAACCCGTCATACAGCGTCTTTATATTTCGGAACCTCTACATCCCTGAGCGTTTGACTGAAGAACAGAGCTTTGGTGGTGGAAAACCTCCCATTTAAGAGTTCGTGGAAGAATCGGCTAAGGAGCTGTTCTATGCGCGTTGCAGGCTACGGATACGATCAGAATGATGCGATCAGCCGTCAACGATACATTTGCTCTGCCCGTATCTCAGGGCGTCCTTAGTGAAGTAGGATAGAACCGAGGAAACAAAGATACAGCGGGCCTTCGCAAGTCGAGTGAGATTAGCAGATCCGTGAATGGCAGATTTGAAATACGAGACAGGCTGGGATCGCTCCATAGGCCTTGCTCCGTGGATGATCAGAGTGACTTTTTGACTGAACCGGGCTTGTATCAGTGGACAAAATATTGCGTGGAGAGTATGATAAACTTCCACAATACCTCATTGAAGGTTTATTTTCCCAGCCCAAATTAATACTGACACAATTCACGCCCCATTATGAGCATCATCTCGTCTTTGAGCATTCCTGTGTCCAGACTCTTGTCCGTCAGAGAGGTGAAACTGCCAGGCGCTCATGCATCGTATTTAACCCAGGTCGATTGCGTTGGAATTGTACTCGAATAATCGAGAATTAATTAGTATTTTCTTGGTTTACTTACGTTCGTATCGGCTTGCGTTGTCCAAGCCGTATTCGTAGTTATAGAATATTCTAGATATTGTTGCACTCATGTATATAAGACCACGAAGTGGTCATTTACCTTAGATGACTTTATCTCATTTTATTTGTCTATTTCATTCTGCGCACAATAGGTTGATGGTGTTTACGCTGTTTTTCTGCCCAATGCAGCGTTTAATATTAATGGCGTATTGCTTTCCATATACTTGTTCCCAATGTCTCTAATCTCCTCTTCTCGTTTTTTTTTTTTACATTTAAACTCTCGGAGTGGACGGGGCCTCGTCTCGTATGATGCATGAATGGTACGATGTATGAAATGACCCGACACTGTGTATCTGGACACGGCCTCAGTACGGCTCCGACTCAGAGCTGTAAGCGAGTGGAGTCATAACCAGGATACGCGTAACCCATTGTGATATTCACCGACCAAGTCCATGTGCTCTCACTAGCGCCTGCGAATTTGGCAGCCATCAATCATGCCAAGAACATAGAAAACGGTAATTTGGGATTTACATCGAATCATGGTCCTCGAATTATCCGAAGATTAAAGGTGTAAGTTTGTAATCGTTGATGGGTACCAGCTGCCTGACCTTCACGAATATTCAGGATTGAACTAGGAGCAGAGCGGGCAGTCGTAGAAATGTCAAGTTATATGTAGTGGTTGAGTTATTATTAGCTTTCAAATACGAGAGGATTTCCATCCAACAGTGTCGATCGCCTTGTTCAATTTTAACCCCCCGTTTGGCATCGTCTTCAATTGAACGGAGTCCCGCATACCTTGTCGAATGCGGTTCCCGCTTCTCCTTGACTCGCTCATACGATGATAACCATCGTCTCGAAGACTTGTCACCGCCGCGTCGCTGATGCTTAACAGAAAGTATGTATATGGTCTAATTGGAGGTCAACGTGATTTTCGTCTGTGCTGATTGACTGCAGCGCTCCACCTACACCTGATCCCATTTCAGGAATTGGAGGGTTCAGAAAATGCATATAAGCAGACCATTTTCTACGTTTTTTCTTCAGCAACCTAGCGACCCAACCACCCCAGGTTCGTATTCGATCATCTCTCTTACAAATTTCCCGTCTCTGACCCACTTTTACCTCAGAGCTCATTCACCACCCGTTGTGCGTACGAACGATAACTATTATCGTGCATTTCACCAGGCCAATACTAACACCTCGTTTCACAGAACAACTGGCAAATATGCAATTCAAGACCATCGTCATCGCCGCCGCCACCCTCGCCATGGGTGCTTCCCAGGTCTACGCCGTCAACGGCAAATTCTGGTGCAACGCTACCAAGGGCTCCAGCGCTGACTGCGTTCTCCCTGGTGTCGGCCCCACCTACGCCTGCGGTGAAGCCCAAGGTGCCTCTGGCTACCAATCCAGCTCCTCCCGCAAGTATTGGCTCACCTTGACGAGCTGGGGCAAATTCGCTGATTGCTGCCACAAGGCTGGCAAGGGCGCTTGCCAGGGTTAAAGCGATGCTATTCGTTGATAGTCGCTTGGCGGGTATACATGTACGATAGCGTTGCTACTGTCGGAATATATTCTCGCTTGTAATAACAATCAACATGGTGTTGCTCGAGATAGTTATCACGCGTGTGCAGAGAGTGAACATTAAGATGTCGTAGGCAGTATGCCAGTAGAGACCAGCTAACCTGATAGCTGTACTTACTTCCAGTTCTGAATCCCTAACCTGCGTAACTCGCGTAGGCTTCTGGAGTAAGCCGACATTTGAGTCTCCGCTGGGGAAAGCGTGCCGAGGCTGCCGTCGCTCCTTTTCCCTTGCCCCCTCAACAACCATGGCGCCCATGGCCAGCACTCATCCTTGCTCGTTGTTTTGTCGCTCTTCATCGATTGCTGGTCGTGTTCAACGTTGCTGGGGGCTTTAATAATAGTATTTCTCTCTATTATCCTTGTCATGTTCCCTATTTCTACCGTACCTCTTGGGTCACCGGTCACCACCGTTATACTGCTCATCGGCTCCGTCACCATCGTCAGCCTCCTCCTGCGTTTTCTGCATGAGTGACTCGTCTTATCTCGTTTTTCGCTCGTTCTGCTCTGATGCAAACCCCTTTCCAGCAGCCTTGCATTCAGTTTGTGGAGCTCGCTCCCACATTTGTGCTTCTTGTGCTGAGTAATTTCCGTTTTTCCCCAGCTCGAGTCATGGCAAGGCTTCATGGAAGACGTGTCTATGACGTGCATGGCAACGTTCTCAACATTTAGACGGCTCTAGAGAGTTGACTTTGTTATCTCTGCGATGTTGCTGAGTAAGTCTATTTTCATTCACATAAATTCACCCTCTGCTCAGTTCACGTTCTTTCCTCATTTCTTTCTTTATCCTTGATCATCACCAGAATGTCCAACGTGCACGGAACAGAAGAAACATTCACTATCGCCGTCCCCGACTTGTCCCTCCAAACTCTCCAACAAAAACTCGCTCTTGTCGCTTTCCCTGATGAGCTCACCGACGCGACCTGGGACTATGGCGTCCCACTGGCTGACATCAAGCGTTTGGTCGCCCGATGGAAGGATGGATATGATTGGCGTGCGGCAGAAAAGGAGCTGAATGAAGAGTTGCCGCAGTTTAAGAGGGTGATTAGTGTGGATGGTCATGGCGAGTTGGGAATTCATTATGTGCATCAGAAGAGCACGGTGAAGAATGCGATTCCGTTGCTATTTGTTCATGGATGTGAGTATGGCACTTTTGTGTGGCTATATGCGCGGTTTGACGTGTCTGTGATTGATTTTAGGGCCTGGGTCGTTTATTGAAGTCCGGAAAATCCTTCCCCTTCTTATTGCTGCGTCTCCCGATGGCTCTTTCCCTAGCTTTCACGTGGTAGCTCCATCTTTGCCTGGGTTTGGATTCTCTGACGCGCCTACGCGGTCAGGATTTGGTGCAGAGCAGTACGCTGAGGTGAGCATTATATTTTCTATGCACATGTATGCGTGTCTCTGATGTTCGCTTTCGTCAGACCTGTCATAAGCTCATGCTCTCTCTAGGATATGACGAATACGGTGAGTTTCTTCCCCTCATATGGCCTATTTCTCGTCTCGGAGGCTTATATATGCGCATATAGTCATGCAGGGTGGCGACTGGGGATGGCTCATCACACGTTATATTGGGTGTCTTTACGGCCACGAGCACGCAAAAGCATGGCATACCAATTTCTCCCGTCCAGAGCAATTCAAGTATGTCTGTTTCATGTGCTCTGCCTTTCACTCCTAAACGTTCCGTTACCCACAGCTTTCCCCCCACTCTCAAATCCTCGCCCTACATCTATCTCACTAGCCTCCTCACGCCATACAGCGAAGCGGAGAAGGAGGGGCTCAAACGCACGGAATGGTTCCTTGGTAAAGGCTTCGGCTATAACTCGTTGCAGAGCACGAAACCTCAGACGATTGGTTACAGTCTCGCAGATTCGCCTGTTGGGTTGCTTGCGTGGATCTATGAGAAGTTGGTCGAGTGGAGTGATGGGTATAAGTGGGAGGATGATGAAGGTGAGTTCATTCCTGCGTTGTTGTTTTTCTCATTTCGTTGTCTAACCTTGCCTTATTCCACTTTTTTCGTTTACCAGTTTTAACGTGGATCAGCATTTATCTGTTCTCGACTGCTGGACCTGCTGCCAGTTCAAGGATATATTATGAAGCTGTAAATCAGAAGAGGAATTTGCCGCCTCCGACGATTCCGAAGGGACAAAGTTTGTTTCCGAAGGAGATCCTGGTCGTTCCGAAAGCGTGAGTGCTTTTCGTTTCTATCTTGAGCCCCCTCATTCCCAGGTGTTCCACCTCCTCGTTTCTCCCTCGTCGCATCCACTCTCTGCTTCATGTTTACCTAGTCGCTATCTCGACACTGACAATCCCTTGACTTGCTTTCAGATGGCTATGGTCCCCTCACCTCGTCTTCACCTCTGAGCACAAGGAAGGCGGACACTTTGCGGCGCATGAGAAGCCAGATGCATTGGTTGCAGATTTGCGAACGATGTTTGGACGTGGGGGTGCTTGTGGGGGAATTGTCAAGGGGAGAGAGGGGTATTGAAGGGGGTTCTGTTGAGAGGAGTTGGATGGAGGGTTTGGGTTTGGGTTTGAGCTGGTTCGAGTCTTATGTTTACCTCGGAATAGTTTACGATGGTACTGTTCGTCCGTCTTCTGACTGCTAACTGTTATTTGATGGATTTGATCTTGCTGGTATCGCACTTCTCATTGTCGCTTCACACCTTCTTTCCCTCTACTCATTTATACACTCTCAGGCGCACATTCAAAGCACTTTATCGGGTTTTATACATGTTCACAACTTCATACATTGTGCGATACCGAACTTCGCGGTTTTGGAAAGTTAGGAATGGAATGTGTAATCAACGTCCCCAAATTCAATCTATAGATAGAAGTGGAATGCGTAACCGATGCCTTGGAGTTCGATCTGATTCGAGCGTCAAAAATCCGAACCACTGCACTGCGTAGATTAAGTATGGTATACTCACCAGTGCGGCGTTGTCACCAATATATTTAAGAGGGTTCCAAGCAAAGACATGCTTACCCACATCAGGCCGGTGCATGAAGATGCTGAGGATGGGTTAAGAAGGTGTTTTAATTGGCCCTTCAGGCGAATTGAGAGGAGAAGAATATGAAGCTTGCGCGTCTACGTCAGTTTCTGGCTCGGCGCACTCAGTCAATTAAGCAGGTGATGCGCCCGCTTCGACGTGCGGGTCACCAAGAGATCAGACTCCGTTGCGGTTGATTCAGCGGCGTGTTCCCCGGTGAGAAGTTTCCACTCGACATATATGAGTGGCGAAGTGTGTAGTATGACAAGGTGAACGTGTTGGAGGGCTTACCTGTGGGGGCTTCGGCAAAGGTGAATTTCAAGGCATACATGTTTGTTTGACAATCCAGTGATCTAGAATGGAACGAATATAATATAAATCGAGTTTTGAAATGACCGGCCCTTGTTTCGTAGCCTGGAACCCAGATAGTAGGTGCATCGTGCAGAGCACCATCCGCTCAACAAAACACCGCTGACATCCTCGGAACATAGTCCTGGACGTACCTTCGACTGTGGCAAACCTCCAGAAAAAAGAGAGAAATAAGGCGGAACATACATGTAAATATAATGGCATTCTCTATATATTATAAACACAGAAAAGTACATAGCAGGAATGATGCCAGATGGCAATAGGAAAAAGGTAAGATGTACATATGAACGGGCGGAGTACGCATGCTACGTGAACATATAGAAACGGGAAAGGAAAACTAGAGGAAGGCTGGGTTTTTGCGTTCAAGGACAGAGGGACAGGAGTCGGCTTTGGGCGACAGTAACCCAACGGGCCCGAAGCCTCTTGACAAAGAATGATGACATCGTCCCTGTGAAGGGGTAAGTAGGTGTATCTCATAACAAAAAGGGGAAGAACCTTGAAGATCAGGCTTTCAACCTGAAAAGTCGCTTTCCGCGAACTTGAGCGTCTGCTATGAATCGCAAAATGAGACGCTTCAGAGCAAGTAGGCGTGACACTTTCGGCTGAGGCTCTGTCGCCGCATTGCTGTCAGGGGCTTCAGGGATGTTCTTCAGGTACGACGCTTTCGGTTGCGGTTGAGTGCTGTCCTGAGGCTCAGAGCATGGCTCTGCAACGAGATCGTCTGGTTGAATATTGGTGCTGGTGTGAGTAGATGGAGCACTAGTGGGTGAGGCGTCCGGGCCAGATGTCAACGTTTCCGATTCCAGGACCCTGATTTCCTCCTTGAGGTGTCGATAGGCGTCGTAGAGCCCAAACTCACTTGGAGGTTCCTCCATCGAGGCAAACTGCTCGCTAAACTTCGTCAATATTTTGTCGTTTGCTAGGCGGTTTCGCTCTAGGAGAGCCATGAGCTGCGCACTAGGTTTGGATTGCGTCAAGTCAAGTCAAATTCGATAGCCTTTCTCTCCTGAAGGGCACATTCAATCCGCTGATATAGGTCATGGTATAGATGCAAGGATTCGTGCAATTCGGGTTGGGAATCATCGAAAACAAAGCCTTGTTGGTTCACAGGGCCAATTACGTCAAGCGCTGACGTCTGTGTGTTCATGAATCGCACTACTCGTGCATCCGGAAAGTCCTGGCACCAATATCAGTTCCAGTGAAAACTCGGCATAAGATAAATATTGAGAAAAAGGTAATACCTTCAGAATGCCATCCTTCTGACATAATTGTTGGAAATTATGTTCAGCGCGGTCCTGGGCACGTTGATTGTGCAGGGTATCCCACATAGTGGTGACGAAGGTTACCGAATTAGGCGCATCACAAGCACCGAGAAACTCCTGAATCATTGCGATCGTTCTCCTCTTGGATCCAGCCAACCTTGGTTCGGTGATGGGAGTCAGGAAAAACAGATGATCTACGCCATAGAGATCCAGGCTAGCAAGATATGAGTGCATTGAATTGTGGTCATCGTGGTTCATGGACTTGCTTTTTCCCGGACATCCACTCGTTGATCATGCCAATCACCTCAACTTCAGATATATTTGTATCTGCGAAGCCCGGCGTATCGATGATATGGATTGGATTTCCGTTTGAAGTCGTAACATTGACGAGCTTGTAGTCAGTAACTTGTTGCGTGTAACCAGATAGTTGATCCTTTGATATCGAGAAGTTGCATGATTCCCCAGCAAGCGCCTCAATAAACTTTGGCAGTATATAAAAGGAGTTGTAATGAGAGCACAGGAATTGAAAAAACATCAGACTCTAGCAGACGTCATCCTGAATGCACACTCACGCTGCTTTTTCCCGCTCCTGTCGGCCCCATAATTCTTCGGGCAAATATTGAGTCCATTGAAGTATTTAGGTAAACATAAACGTACAGGTAGTAGTAGGTGGGCTGATCTTGTCCTGGGGACGCTGCGTCCTCATTGTCAACGACGGGTTTTACGGTGACGGGAAGACTTGTATCTATGATCCTCAGTTTTTCCATCGTTGGAGACTGAAGAGAAATAAAAGCGTAAGGGGAAGCTGCAAGCGACGGATGGTGGTGGTTGTGGTCAACGTTCGTGCCAGGTGTTGAACATTATGATCTCACACGTGTCACGTTGACTCGCTGCATAAGCCCAGGGTCATGCCATCGTTGGACTTTCAGATATCAGAATGATGACAGAAGTACTATCCGTTTCGGCTGCAACGTTGAACGCTGCTGAACTTTCCAGGACAGCGACTCTGAATCTGATAATCAATGGCGCCGGCAAGCGGCATGGGCCGCAACCAGTATATGTCAAGCTTTATGTAGTATTTTGAGTATCGCCTTGAAATAATTTATTCGACACCCAGCACAAAGATAACCTTTCAAAAATTCATTATCAGATAATTAGCCAACCCCACTCGTCGTCAACCAAGGTTGACTCCTCCTGGGGTCGGCGGAAGAATACTAAACTATGATTACTGCTACTGTTTCTCGATTCACGACTCGAAACTAAGGAGGCAACATTCCCCAATGAGGATTCAACCTTGGTTGAACACAAGGGGGGGGAAGAAGAAGCAATGAGTAGCGCTGATGCCTGATAGTATTATGATTACCATAATTTACAACTAGTTCCTCACATTGGTCAACGAGTCCTGTGAGGGGTGATTATATCATCTCCGACCGGTTCTTTCATGAAGTTGAACGTAACCTTGAGCCGTGAAACTTGACGAAATTAGGGGCTTTCAGGTTTTGTTATCAGATGCTTACAAATGTCCTTAGTACAGCCACTTCAAATCCACCAGCCATATTTTAGCCGACAGATTCGCTAAGACCCTCTACATACCTACGGTAGCGGGGGTTACCAAGTCCCGCAGGAGGGTTCTCAGCCTTCACATATTTCTATTTAACGCTTGCCTTCGTCCATACAGATCAGTGCTGTTATACCAGGATAATAGCTCCTACATAATAAATTGCATTCAGTCTGTAAAACACTACCTAACCAATTTATTCAATTTCTTCTGCTTTATGCCACTCACGCATATCAGTGGCTACGGAGAGACCATAAATACCAAACTCGCAGGTAGGATACGTACAAAATACCCAAATGCAATTGAATCCATCTTGAGTGTTGCAGAGACTTGTGTCAAAAGCCGCATCGAATAAAGTATTGAACCCCCCTGACATATCCTCAAAAATAGCGTCCCTCAGCACTATGGAGGCTGTGACCTCATTTTGACGGGTAAGCATTGGTTCAGCATTTAGGTTGGTGGTATTGCAATTCGTATGCCTGCGTCTGCAACGGCTTCTAGGTCGCTGTCTAGGAGTATTCGTATTTGGGGGGATCTGGAACGAGTGGTCTTGGTAGGCCGTTCGGTCATGTCGTTTCTGATAACGCTGGCGGAGGTGTGGCTTCTGTTGTGCACAGAGAGTGATAAGGAAGAAAAATGAATGAATTGTTATGTACCTACTAGCCTCTCTCAGCTATTATATACAGTAGATAATATTTATCTAGAATATTCTACCAATATGAAGTAATACGAAGAGCGGGCGCTAAGACAAAGTTGACTAATCTATGAGCGACTAAGACTACGAAATAATATCCGGAATATTCGAGGATATTCCCAATAGCTTCAACCTGGTGTCTGGTAGTGAGTAAAAGCAGGGTATCATGAGATTACCACCCCTCCAATAGAGTGTCTTATATACCATCGTCGAATTGTCGCACAGAATTGGGTAACATTTGGCAATGAGACTTCAGATTGTACCCCGTGTCCGGTCGACAGTGTACTCCTCATTCAGACACCTTTGGCGTCAGGTTTATTAAGGTTTGTTGCTACGCCCTCTCGGTGTTATTCAGCATTCTTATATTGAATTAATAGATAAAAAAAGGTGACATTGGATCTGGTCCATACCAGAGTAAGGCCTATCACGGATAAGTCCGTGCCGCATCTGGATAAGTATTGTGGGTAAGCCGTCCATCTGCCGGTGATCCGGATGGATATGGATGGGCAGGAGTGATCCATCCTGATCTGGGGGATTTGGTAAGCCACCTGCTGGCCGGTCCATTATAAGATCGTGATGTCACAAAAACCCGGTCACATTTGTCCTTAAAGATAGCTTAAGGACAAATGTGACCGGGTTTTTGTGGTGACATCACCCATCTCAGTACCCTTTCCCACAGCTTCGAGGAGAGATCAATGTGTGTATAGATTCTATCATCAATGTATTTAATTTATTCTGATACCTTGCACAGCACTTATCATGTTGTATATCAACTAAAGACATGCTTATACATATTAGACACATACAAAAATAATAAATTGAAATAATCATACAAGCAAGACATATGAAAACATAATAGAACATGCTGTTATACACTACACTAGGCTGAGCTCTGATCCAAAAAGATGTTCATGTCCTTGTCAAGGCGCATCTGTTGCTCTATCACACCTTTAACAGTGTGAAACCCTGGATAGAGTGGTGATTGTGTCCAGGATCCAACTGCCATCTTTGCTTTGAAGGTCTGTGAAGACATTCCTGTTTGCATGAAGTTCACCTGTCTCCTGCCTGTTGAGAATGCACGCTCTGCATCAACTGAGGTGGCTGATGAAAAGTCAGATTACTTAAAGTAGGGGTAAATATAGATGAAGACACATACCAGGTGCTGAACAGAAATCCAATGCCATTCGAGAGAGGTGTGGCCGAGTTTTTTGTGCATTAGTCCAATACTTGATGTAACCCCCTATTTCTTGAATAGAAGCAGTTGAGACAAGTCCATCCTTCAGGTATGACATGATGTGATCAGGTGGATAGCGTTCCTGGGTCTGTGGTTTTGCTGCATATCGTGACTTGGGTCGCTTTTAGAATTGTAGAAATAGTGTTATTGAGCATGTGAAATGACACTGGTAGCTAAACTACTCACCAGTCATGTCCTTGACTCCTTATTCAACTCTTGCTGCTCTAAATCTCCCTCCTTTGGTGCATACTCTTTGTTCCATCGATCAACAACCTTTTATTGTATCTCCTTTACCTGCTGGGCTGACCAACCATGGTCCTTGAACCATTTGGTCTTTCGATCTGGGCAGAGAACTAGTAAATCAAATGATCAGATAAAAGTGATACAAGGGCATTTAACTTCATACCAATTGCAATAAGATACACATCACAATCTTCTGCAAAGACAGAGTACTTGTTGATCAGAAGTATACCAGCCTGGCATGCAATGCGGACAACATTGGGTAGATCATGCTCCTGATCATCTCGTGCAGCAAGCAGGCCCTCACGAAGCTCCTCAAGGGTTGGAATGACATCCACAATCAGCAGTACATCAGCAGTGGAGAATATTCGGGTTGGCTCATCAAATAGCTAAAGTTTACATTCAATGAATCATGATGTCAATAATTTGAAGGGAATTAACTTGGAACAAGTAACCATACAAGGAGAATATCTTGAACATCCTCTGCCATTTTCCACTGCTCCTCAGTGAGCTTATACTGCTTGAGCTTCAATGAAGGGATTGAGGTAAGTGTCTCAACAACATCTCGAAAATGAAAATGCGAAGATAGGCATGCCAAATCTGAGTTCCACCGGGTTGGAACCCTTTGAGTAAGAGTTTTTTGCTCTCCCTCAAGTGGCTTCAGCTTCAACTTCTTTGGCTGGGACTCATCATTCTGTCCTGAGTCAGACTCAGAGTCGAATGAGGAGTCTGAGGGTTTCACAGCATCGTTTACCAATAAATCGAACTTTTCACGAATTGTTGATGAATCATGTACCCTTCGAGCAAGCCCAGCAACCTATCAAAACCAATGAGCATGCAGTGACAAATGAACACCACAACCATACCTTTGGAAAGATCTGAAGAGCATCCCTTGACTCAGCAGGATCAAGAAGAATCCCCTTGTCAGCCATTATTCTGATGGCTCTGTCCCTGATCGTTTTTACAACCTTTTCGTTAAAAGTGCCCTGCCCTTCATCTACACCCTCATTCACCTCACCATCCTCTCCACTATCTTCAACCCTGTTGCGAGGCTCAGAACCACTTCCACTATCTTCAGCACCATCGAATTCTGAATCTCCCTCACCACCATCACCCTCACCCTCATCCCCAGCACTGCTCTCTTGATCTGTCTCTGAATAATCAGATTCCCCTTGCTGGGAGTACCTGACTGGCTTTCTTGTATGAGTTGTGCGGACCTTCTTTGGTGCAGGAGGCTTCTTGAAGAAGAAAGAAATAAATGCCTGTTTAGATTGTATCCACCATCAGATGAGAATGTTCATTTGGGAGTTGAAGCATTATATCTTGACACACCTTTGCAATGAGATTAAATACATGAGCCAGGCATCGCAGCCTTCCATTCTCTCCTGAGAATGAAGGAATATGCTCTGGCAGCAGCTCTGCTAGCTTGTCACAGTTTGTTGCATTGTCCATACAACATGAAAACAACTGGAAGATGTATTATGAGTTAAATTAGAGTTCACTCTGTCATTATCATCAAATTAAATAAGCACTTACCTTCTTCTGCAAGCCAAACCTCTTTAAACACTCTGCTACAACCTTTGAGAGGTATTCACCAGTGTGTGCATTCTTTAAACTTTCCCAAACTAAGGTTAGAATAGGCGCCTTAACTTCTAAAAAGTCACCAACTCACCGGATAAACTCAAGAATAGCTCGGTGTATGTGACCATCCTTACACCAAATTATCACAAGCCCAAGGTATGCCCATTTTAAAGGTGAAGTCCAACCATCAAGAGCAAGGTGGATAGCACCTTCATGTTGCTAAGTAGATGAGGAAATCAGTATACTCTTTAATCAACGATATCAATTGTGATTGTTACTCACTGTGAAATAACTCTTTACAAGCTTTGAGAGTTCAACATATACAGCTTTTATGTCACGACTAATTGTTGCAGGACTAGGGATTATAGCTTCAGGATGAAGCATGAAGACCTCTCGATGGTACTCCTCATCTGTGAACATGTTGAATGGCTGTGGGTACTTGCAGCATCGAATCACAATCAGTGCTTGATGCCCTGCAGGGCTATAAACAGTCATAGCTGCCATGTCCTGATCAGTAGTGGGTGGTGGAGATGTGTTGTTTCGTTGATTTCGAAGGTCACATTGCTTGGCAGTTCGGTTGAGATTACTGGTCCCTTCTGATGTTCGTGAGCGAGGTTGGAAGGCAGTTTTGTGTGTTGGTGATTGAAACTTGCAGTCAAACACAAATGTGAGACTGACAGGGCGTCCAGTGCCTGATAAATCACGTCGGAGAGAGATGTCATAGTGATTATACACAGGTGAGGTCCATGAAACTTGAGCAGCAGCTGTATTAACCATCCCATATAGTCAAAATATTGATAATTGAATATTAATCTGCTCATACCAATTATAGCCTCATCTGGTTCTTTCCACACCTCTAGATCATTCATTTTACTTAATGACTGGGAGGTGGCAGTGTTTCGAAACCTGCACTTGACAGGAGATACAATAACAGGTGGATTTCGATGCTGATGACTGTGAGCATCCTCCTCAGCCTCAGATACAGTGAGGGTGGGCTCAGGGAATGGCTCTGGTGAGGGTGATGAAGGGGCAGGAGGTATGAGTGCACGGTTATGTGCTCGAACACACTTTTGCTGTGCACCTGGCATGGTACAGTATGAGTGAATGCATTCCACTTGAATAATCAAGCTGCTTTATATATGCTCTGGATGGAAATTATACGGAAGATTAAAACACAGGCGGAATAATGAATGAATTGTTACAATTATATACTACATCTAGGGAGAAACTATGGATATATAGCTCATACTACAACTGAAATACAAGCATGCACAGATGTTGTGGATGTTGTGCACTTTCAAACGGACATTCAATGGGTTGAATGTCGGGTAACATGTATTTCCATATTGGGAGTGAAGGTCCCACCGATTTTCCTCCAATTACCCGTGGAAACGGCAGATATCCATCACAATTATCCAAATTTGGCCCACTTCAGATGGATAAGTATATTTTTTGCAAATATCCGGATTTACCTAATCCGTGATAGGCCTTATACCAGAGCCTCGAAAAACGTTCAATGTAAATGTGGTTATCGTAGGGACAACTCGAGTTTCTGGACAGTGTTGACCCTGTTTTTCTGCACAGATGCAGCGTTTATTATGAAGGATGTATCACATTTCCATATATCTGTCCCCGTGCCCCTAACATCCTCTCCTTGTTTTGCTTTTTAAAATTGAACTCGCGAAGTGGGGCCTCCGGAGCAAGCCGAAATTTGAGACTCCGATGGGAATCCGTGTTTCAAAGTTAGCAAAGCCCCTGCCAAATGTTTGAGCTCTGCGTTATCATCACTGCCACTTCATTATGTCTATTAAAACAAGGTTCGAACTCCAAGATGCTGTGAAGGAACTTTCTTTAGAGCCAATTGTGCTTGCAGTGGACGAGGTTATGCAGGATCTTTCGCCTCTGGTCAACTCCAAGTCTGGCCCCTCGTGAGTCAGTCCAAGTTTATCTGCCTTCTTCATATTCATATTCATATAGTCATGGTCTTGACGAGTCGGTTGCTCTTTCATTAAAAGATGCTTTGATGCGGTTTGTTAAAGCCGTTCAATACATGCTCAAAGCATCCCAGCACACTCATGGGGCACTCATTGGACTCTGCACATTGCTGGATGCTCCAATGGGAATACTGCATCTACCATCAGTGATCTCCGACTTCCAGAAGATAGCAGAAGACTTTCTCTGTGGTCACTCTAGTGCAATCGATGGTCACAATACATACACCTACTTGAAGAGAGAAGTCGACGACGTAGGTTTGGGTCTTTGACTTGTGACACCAATTGATGACTCCCCTTTCAATCTCTAGCAATTTAGGATTGCCTTAGAAACTTATGGCCTTGATCCTGTGGTTCAAGTAACCGAAAGGGGTGAGTTTGTAAATGGGTCAAGCTTCAGGGTATTTAATATCTGCTTTCTGAGCCAGGTAACACGATGCAAATCAGTCTACGACAACTCCGTAGCACCGTCGCCAAACACCTAGTGGAAAGTGAGAAATCATCATCCGATATGCTCAGGGTTCTGGCTGGGATAAATGTTCTGCTCCAGAACTTTCTGGAAGATGAAAGGTTTTCGTTGAGCAAGCCTCTTATCACAGCGCCTATATTTTCCCGCGACACATTTCAAACATGGAACACTCTCAGAAACGAAGTTCTTGATATGGAATTTCATGTAAGCTGATGGTCACTATTCCGTCAACATCCTATTCACGAGTTTTTTTCAGCTGAAGCCTCTAATGGAAAGGTACAAGGTGTGGTTCAACTGGTCTGGTGAAGATGATGACCACAGTGCCCTCGAAGTTGACAGGAAGATCAGGAGAGAGAAAATCTGCCAGCCTAAAATTAAAATTCAGGTTCCCAAGCAGCCTGGTCCCTCAACCGCTGATATCGTTGTGGCGAGATTACCTTATCCGTCAGGAGAGTGCCGCGTTCGTGTAGATCGCATTAACCACATATGCCCGGGAGTTACAGAGGTCAAGGTCGTCGTGGATGTTCCAAGGATTGGTAGCTGGTTCCAAACTAAGAGCTTTGAGATTTTCTGCGCGGCCGAGCTGAAGAGTGCAACATTGTCACTGGTTAGTGTTTTGAACAAGTCGCCTACTTTGAAAGATATTACTGGGGATCCCAGCTTTGAACCCAAGGACTCCAGACCACGATTTAAAGTTGAACAGCCTTCGCCTTGGCTCGTTTTCTGGGTATTCTCGCGTCCATTCCCCCTTATCCCATGGAGATCCCCATCTGCATTTCCCACTCAGATCGCTGTTACATTTCGTATCAAGCACGATGTTCTTGTCGACCTACAGTTGGGAGTCACGGTTAATGATCGGTTCAACTTCCCGTTCAATTTTTGGACGTCTGGTTATCAGACTTCAGGAGGGGTTCTGATCAGCCCAAATTACAATTTCAAGCAATCCGCTGGAATTGGTGAACCCCCTCCAACTTGCGCAAAGACGACGAATCTCGATGTCAATGGGCTAGTTGGCCACTAGCGAAGAACGGCCCAAGAATCCTAGATCTGAACAGTGAAGGAACTCGTTCAGTTGATTATCATACTTAAAACTTGTTTCCATGAATTTACACCCAGAACGACATCATTATTTTCCATTTTATCAGTACACCATATGTATCTATAGAGAACCTGTTATCTGTTGCATGTGCGAACTTCTTGGAGCCACGCATTGTCCTTCGTTAATGACAAGCGTTATCTAACCATGACTCATTTAATGATACTATAAGAGTGTAACGGCCTACGATTTTGTAAACCCCAGACACATTGTTTCTTGGGTTACTCAGGCGTGCGGAGAGGACTTTACTCTAGCCCAAATGTTTCGGCTGAGCCTCAGCTGAGGATCGGCTCATCAGCTGAGACTCGGCTGAACCTCAGCTGAGCCTCAGCTTATCAGGTCAATTAATTCTATTACTAAAACTAGTAGAGAATGGTTTTTTTTGGTGTAAAATGAGGCTCAGCTGAGGCTCACCTGATACTCAACTGAGCCTCAGCTGAGCCTCAGTTGAGTTCTCTGCCAAAATTAACCGAGCCTCGGTGAGGTAAACTGAAACTAGCAACTGAGGGCTCAGCTGAGGCTCAGCTGATGAACCAAGATTCAGCTGAGCCTCAGCTGAAGAACTGAGGTTCAGCTGAACCTCAGCTGAATCTCAGCTTATTAGTTATAGTTTTAATAGTCATGTAACTTGTATTGATTACTTACCACCTGAGGTTCAGCTGAGCTGACAGTACTTTGCACTGGCCCAGGTGATTCTCAGTTGCCTGTCAATGTGTAGTGTGAGAATATGTGACAATCTCATGTCACACATTGCACTATTCTATTTTATCATGTGTGAAACCCTCAGGATCTTTTTTATGATGTTTGTGACAATAATTGTGACAGTCTATACATATTGTCACATGTCACATAAATATGAAACTGTTTAACACAGCTGTGACACTAGTATTACAAGTGAATTGTTTGTATGTACATAGATATGACCAACTCTGATTGTCACATGGTCTTTGGTGACAGATGGTACTGAACTATCACACTTGCTTTCTACTATCAAACAAGACCATCAAGCAACTCTCTTATACCTATCAAAGTTAGAGTTCTACTGATGCCCAGCTGAGCCTCAGCTGAGCCTCAAGTGAACCTCAGCTGAGGTTCACTGATGTTCAGCTGATAAACATATGTTTATTTTCAAAATCTATGGTTATACTGAGGTTAAGCTGAGGTTCAGCTGAGGTTCAGCTGAGTCTCAGCTGATGAGCTGAGGCTCAGCTGAGGCTCAGCTGAAAGGCTTGTGTCAGTGGAAAGTACTGGAAGAAACCAAAGAAATCTGGATCGACACAACTCTGACACATTCCCAAGCCTTTGCTCAGAAATTTGACAAGAAAACTGACGAAACCGACCCGACCAAGATCGTTCCACCAGAATACCACCCTTGGATTTCCGTTTTCAGTGAAGAAGCCTCTTCGACCTTACCAGCGCACAAACCCTGGGATCACGAGATCAAGCTCAAACCTGATTTTGTCCACAAATCAGCCAAAGTTTACTCCCTCAACCGAGAACAGGACAATGTCACCAAACAGTTCCTCGATGAACACCTTGCCAAGGGAACCATCCGACATAGCAAATCCCCTGAAGCTGCAGGATTTTTCTATGTTGCGAAGAAGGATGGCAAACTACGCCCATGCCAAGACTACCGACATTTGAATGAAGGAACCATTAAAAACGCCTACCCTCTCCCCCTTGTCACCGACCTTATGGATAAACTCCGAGACGCCAAATATTTCACTAAACTTGACATTCGATGGGGCTACAACAATATCCGAATCAAGGAAGGAGATGAATTGAAGGCGGCCTCAAGACCAAGTACGGACTCTTTGAACCCCTTGTTATGTTCTTTGGCCTTTGCAACTCCCCAGCGACCTTCCAATCAATGATGGACAATATCTTCATCCGACAAGTCGAAAACGGTTATATCATCATCTACATGGACGACATCTTGATCTATGCCACAAACGAACAGGACCTCGAAAAATACACCAAAGAAGTACTCCAGATCATGAAAGAAAACGACCTCTACTTGAAACCCGAAAAATGCGAATTCAACAAAACCAAGATCGCCTACCTAGGATTTATCATCGAACACAACAAGATCTCCATGGACCCCGCCAAGATCTCTGGTATTAAAGACTGGCTGACCCCAAAGACCCTCAAACAAGTCCGGTCGTTCCTAGGCTTTGGCAACTTCTACCGAAAATTCATCCGACACTACTCCGATCTCGCTAGACCCCTGAACGACTTACTCCGAAAAGACCGACCTTTCATCTGGACAGAAACTCACCAGACCGCATTCGACAACCTCAAAGACCGATTCAGTAAGGAACCAGTCCTCGCGATGCCCGATCAGAACCAACCATTTCAAATCGAGGCTGACGCATCTCAATATGCTTATGGAGCTGTTCTCACCCAAACCGACAGCAACGGAAAACGACACCCCGTATGTTTCCTCTCTCGTTCTTTCTCTCCAGCCGAACAGAACTACCAAGTCTTTGACCGAGAACTCCTTGGAGTTATTTGAGCGCTCGAAGAATGGAAACATTACATCCTGGGATCCCCTCACATGACTGTCGTACACTCTGACCACAAGAACCTCACGTACTGGCGCTCCCCCCAGAACCTTAACCGACGACAAGCAAGATGGTTCCTTATCCTCTCTGAATACGACATCAAACTCGAACACATGCCTGGCCATAAAATGATCCAATCCGACGCGCTCTCACGACAACCTGACCTTATTCCAGAAGGAGAAAACGAAGAAAACACTGACATCACTATGCTCCCAGAAACCCTGTTTATCAACCTTATTGACACTGAACTCCAGAAGCAAATCACCGAAGCACAACCCCTCGACAAGAACACCATGGAAGCTCTAGAAACACTGTTGAAGAATACCAATGTCACCTCTGGCACCTCGATCAACGATTGGTCCTTCGAAGAAGGAGACCACGGGAAACTCCTCTTCTACAAAGACAAGGTCTACGTCCCGAACGACCAAGAACTTAGAAAATCCATCGTCATGCACTTCCACAATCCCATCACTGCTGGACATCCTGGCCAAATCGAAACTTACAACGCCGTTGGCACATCATATTGGTGGCCTGGTATGCGTCGATTTATCTCTGCCTACGTCAAAGGATGCTCCACCTGCCAACAGTTCAAGATCAATCAGAACCCCACACAACCCACCTTGATGCCGATCCCCGCTCCAGAATCATTAAAACCCTTCGCCCAGACGTCAATGGACCTAATCACCGACCTACCGCCATCCCTCGGATACGACTCTATTCTATCCGTGGTGGACCACAGCCTTACGAAGGGGGTAATTCTTATTCCTTGTTCCAAAACGATCACCGCCGAAGGCACAGCCAAACTTTTACTCGATAACCTTTACAAAAGATTTGGACTCCCAGACTCCATCACTTCAGATCACAACCCCAGATTCGCAGCCCACGCCTTCAAAGAACTTCTCAGACTCCTCAACGTCAAATCCAAACTTTCCACAGCATATCACCCCCAGACAGACGGCACCACAGAACGTTTTAACCAAGAAATCGAAGTATACCTCTCCATCTATTGTATCACGAACCCCGAATCTTGGCCTGATGCACTCCCCACCCTTGAATTCACTCATAACAACCGACAACACTCTGACCGCACTCATTCCCCTTTCGAACTTATGCTAGGAACGAGTCCTACACAGATCCCTTTGGCCTTCGAACACACGGTCTACCCTTCTGTGGACAAGAAGCTCGCTTCCCTCCTCAAAATCCGACAGGAAGCTATCGCCACTCACACGTTTGCCAGAAATAGAATGATCAACTTCAGCAAGAACCCGTTCACGCCATTCAAGAAAGGAGACCTAGTCTGGCTAGACTCCCGAAACCTGAAACTCGGGCACAATAAGAAGATCTCAACCAAGAGAGAAGGACCCTTTCCAATTACCGAAGTTCTGGGACCTGTCACGTACCGCCTCAAGCTCCCAAACTATTGGAAGATCCACGACGTATTCCACACCACTCTTCTCTCCGAATATTCTGAAACACCCGAACACGGACCAAACTTCCCCCAACCGCCACTGGACATCATCGGCGGAGAAGAAGAATACGAACTTGACCGAATTCACAAACACCATGGAAAGCAGAACAACAGAGAATACTTCGTTTCATGGAAAGGTTTCACACCGT
The DNA here is from genome assembly GCA_015501605.1 of Panaeolus papilionaceus. Taxonomy (NCBI): domain Eukaryota; kingdom Fungi; phylum Basidiomycota; class Agaricomycetes; order Agaricales; genus Panaeolus; species Panaeolus papilionaceus. The sequence goes on from JADNRZ010000014.1 coordinate 1,378,893, forward strand.
TCCACAATTCATGGGAACCAGAATCTCACCTTTCCAATGCCCCTGATATTCTCCTACCTTATAAGAAGCGTCACAAACTTACCTAGATCCCCCAGTTCAACCGACAACTACTTCTCTACAAACAACATGACTACTACCTCCGCTCTCAAATCCTCATCCTCTTCCTCTTTCTCGTCTGCCCCCAAATCCGTTCAAATCCACTCTCCAGCTCAAGGTTCCTTCTCGGACCCTCCCACTGTCGCTTCTCCAGTTTTTCCCCAATCAATGTCCAATGAGGAATTTATCGCTCACACCAAAACCCTCATCACCGAAGCCAAACAACGAGGACGGCTCCTTGAAGAAGAAGCCAATCGACGTGAAGCCTCTTCATCCAAAATCCCCGAGATTCAAAGTCTCGACGACGTCCTCAACACTCTTGTTCAAGCCCACGAGAACACCATTGTCAATGGTAACGACCCCGAGCTCACCAACATCCTCTATCAAGCTAAAGGATGGGAAACACCCTCCGTCGCCCCTGGCTCCGCTTACGACTGCACCACCATCAGCTTTGAAGAGTTCGTCGACATCTTCCGTACCAAAGAAGACTACGACCTCCTAGCGTGGAAACTCCCTTTCTCCGATCATCACTTGCCCCACTTTCGTTTCATGGACAACAACGTCAACGAAATCAAGAAACAGATCCTCAAGTTAATGGCAATATGCGACAACCTCCGCAGGAAAGCCACCGACAATTGGGATATTGGATGTGGCCAGTTCGAAGCCTTTTGCCAGCAACATTTCAATGACCCAGATTGCAGGAACCGTCTCATGGAGCTTATCGTCGAGCAAAGGAAGAAATACTCCAGTCACGAACCCAACGACAACTACACCTTCAAACATAACAAAAACCCTTCCTATGACTACTCAGTTCCCATTCCCCAACCACCGACTCTACCAGAACTCGCGTCCTGCAATCCTAAAAATCTGTTCAAAAACCTCGACCCTGTTGCCACCAGTAACCTCGTCATGTTGTTAAAACTAGGCACCCAACTCTGCCTAAAGTGCTCCGTCCCCGACCATTTCATAACAGACTGTCCCGACTTCATTTGTTGGAACTGCAAGAAGGAAGCACCTGGTCATCGCCTCAATTCCTGTCCCGGCCCCATTGTCAAGAACAAGAAAGGGAAAAGGAAAGCTTCCTCCGGTCGACACTCCCCCTCGAATCCATGGACCAAGCTCAGTCCTTGGGATCAAATCAACTGAGAATCAAGAAAGCGAGGAGAATGGCAACCCAGATCATCCACCAACAACGACGGCTCATGGCGCGATGATTTCTACAACTACGACGACGACATGTGCGACGAGGCCATCCACAACATCAACACCTGATTGAGGTCAATCAGCCTTAGTACGGGGGTAATGTTACGTCGTCTCTGTTGGCTCACTCTCTTTTCCTTATCTTCATCTCATCATCTTATCTTCATGTACTATCATCTCTCTTTGTACTTATATTTCGCCTACTTCCTATCTCCGGAGCCCCACATCCTTCTCCTAGTTCCAACCCACGCCCCACTTCCATTTCCGCTCCTGCTCCACTTCATTCTCCTATCTATGACTCGTTTCCTTACTCATCTCTCCCATGCTTATGACTCATTTCTACTGCGGACTATACTTCTGACTCACATATCTCTCACCTTATCTACTTGGCGTTTACACGCACAGCCTCGCTAGATATCTATATAAACACCGTAGTTTATACCTTTGTTCTTTAGCTAGTTCTTTAACTTCGAATAGAACAACAACTTCTACAACGATCTTACTCCTCTCGCTCTCTTCTAAGACAATACCAGCGTAGCGTGCGTACGCAGTGGCATTCTTAGAACGATACTCGAATCCTATCGCACAACTGAACTGACTCCAACTAGTCCAAAGGCCTTAACCGCAAGCGCCCGTCGGGCTACCGTAACAGAGGGTGATTAGTGTTGAGGGTCATGGCAAGTTGGTGATTCATTACGTGCATCAGAAGAGCATTGTGAAGAATGCGACTGCGCTGCTTTTTGTCCATAGTTGTACGTATCAGCTCCTTTTTGTGGTTATATGCGCGATGCTGACACCTTTGTAATTGTATTTTCAGGGCCAGGGTTATTCATTAAAGTTCGCAAAGTTCTTCCTAGGCTCATAGCTGCATCCTCCAATGGCTCATTCCCACCTTTTGACGTCGTGGCTTCATCTCTGCCTGGATTTGGATTCTCTGACGCGCCTACGCGGTCAGGATTTGGTGCGGAGCAGTATTCTGAGGTGACTCTCATAATATGTTTGCTTCTTCCACTCATATAGTCTTTTTCCTACCGTAGAGGCTTATATATGCGCACATAGTCATGCAGGCGGCAATTGGGGATGGCTTATCACGCGTCCCGAAAAACCCAAGTACGTATTCCTCCTCACTCCCTCAACCTCGTATAACTCATGTGTCTATAATATCAATAGCTTTCTTCCCACTCTCAAATCATCGCCCTACAATTATCTCACCACCCTCCTAACGCCATACACCGAAGCGGAAAAGGAAGGCCTCAAATGCACGGCATGGTTCCTTGATGAAGTGTTTGGCGATAATTCGTTGCAGAGCACGAAGCCTCAGATGATTGGGTATGGTCTTGCGGATTAGCCTGTTGGATTGCTCGCCTGGATCTATGAGAAGTTGGTCAAGCGGAGCGATGGGTATAATTGGGAGGATGATGATAGTGAGTTTACTGAGTGCGCGTGTTGTGCATTGACTGACCTCTTTTTTTCTAGTTCTGACTTGGATTAGCATTTATTTGTTCTCGACTGCGGGTCCTGCTGCGAGTTCAAGGATCTATTATGAGGTTGTGAATCAAAAGAGGAATTTGCCGCCTCCGACAATTCCGAAGGGCCAGAGTTCGTTTCCGAAGGAGATCCTGGTCGTTCCGAAAGCGTGAGTGCTCTCGTTTGTATCTCTCCCTCCTCATTCCCAGATGTTCCATCCCCTCCGAGTCGTTTCTCCCTCATTGCATTCACTCTCTGCTTCATATCTACCTCGTCACTATCTCGACACTGACAATCCCTTGACTTGCTTTTAGATGGCTATGGTCCCCTTACCTTGTCTTCACCTCTGAGCACAAGGAAGGCGGACACTTTGCGGCGCATGAGAAGCCAGATGCGTTGGTTGCAGATTTGCGAACGATGTTTGGACGTGGGGGTGCTTGTGGGGGAATTGTAAAGGGGAGAGAGGGCTATTGAAGGGGGATCTGTTGAGAGGAGTTGGACGGAGGGATTCGTCGTTGAGCTGGTTCGAGTCTTATGTTCACCTCGGAATAGTTTACGATGGTACTGGTCGTCCTTATTGTGACTGCTAACTGTTATTTGATAGATCTGATCTTGCTGGTATCGCGCCTCTCATTGTCGCTTCACACCTTTCCGTCTACTCATTTATACACTCTCAGGTGTACATTCAAAGGACTTGATCAGGTTTTATACATGTTCAAAATTTCATACACTGTGCGATACCGAACTTCGCACTTTTGGGAAGTTGGGAATGATCAACGTCCCCGAATTCAATTTATAGATAGAAGTGGAATATGTAACCCTTACCTTGGAGTTCGATCTGATTCGAGCGTCAAAAGTCCGAACCACTGCACTGCGTAGATTAGGTATGGTATACTCACCAGTGCGGCGTCGTCATCAATATACAGATTTAGGAGGGTTCCAGGCAAAACATGGTTACCCGCATCGGGACGGTACATGAAGATGCTGAGGATGGTTAAGAGGGTGTTTTAATTGGCCCTTCAGGCGAATTGAGAGGAGAAGAATACGAAGCTCCCGCGTCTACGTCAGGGTCTGGCTCGGCGCATTCAGTCATGTACCAGAATTAAGCAGGTGATGCGCCCCCTTGGATGTGCGGGCCACCAAGAGATGCGACTCCTTTGCTGTTGATGAAAAATTCAGCGGTGTCTTCCCCGGTGAGAAGTTTCCACTCGACATATATATGAGTGGCTAAGTGTGTAGTATGACAAGGTGGACGTGTTGAAGGGCTTACCTGTGGGGGCTTCGGCATCCTTGAAGAGGATGTGTTTTGAGAGTCATTAGAGTCTGGGCGGAAGCATATACATGACGTAAGTGGAATTCGAACCTACGCCCAGATGTTGCGAACACTTTTGGACAAGGGAATGCCCTTGCCTCCCTCGTCTGTCGCTCTATGTTGCTCCGCCATCTCGCCTGATGATTAGGGATGCATCTACCTGAAGAGCCCGCGCCTGAGGGAATTCGCACTCAGTAGGAGAATTCAGCTGTTAAGAGAACTGGAGTATAGCGAATCTAAGAGCTTTACGGGAATTACTTTCGTATTTACCTTGCCGTCTCAATCCAGTTATGACCAGCCCTTGTTTCGTAGCCCTGAAACTCAGATAGTAGGTGCATCGCGCAGAGCACCATCCGCTCAACGAAGCACTGCTGACATCCTCGGAACATAGTCCTGGACTTACCTTCGACTGTGGCAAACCTCCAGAAAAAAGAGAGAAATAAGGCTGCATGTATGTATAATGGCATTTTCTATATAATACAAACAGAGAAAGTAGCAGGAACGATGCCAGATGGCGATAGGACAAAAGTGAGATGTACATATGAACGGGCGGAGTACGCATGCTATGTGAACATATAGAAACGGGAAAGGAAAACTAGAGGAAGGCTGGGTTATTGCGTTCAAGGAGAGAGAGGCGGGAGTCAACCTTGGGTGACAGTAACCCCAACGGCCCCGAAGCCTCTTGACAAAGAATGATGACATCCTCCCTGTAAAGGGGTAAGTAGGAGTATCTCGTAACAGGAAAGGGAAGAACCTTGAAGATCAGGCTTTCAACCTGAAAAGTCGCTTTCCGCGAACTTGAGCGTCTGCTATGAATCGCAAAATGAGACGCCTCAGAGCAAGAAGGCGTGACGCTTTCGGTTGAGGCTCTGTCGCCACATTGCTGTCACGAGCTTCCGGGATGTTCTTCAGGTACGACACTTTCGGTTGCGGTTGAGTGCTGTCCTGAGGCTCAGAGCATGGCTCTGCAACGAGATCGTCTGGTTGAATATTGGTGCTGGTGTGAGTAGATGGAGCACTAGTGGGTGAGGCGTCCGGGCCAGATGTCAACGTTTCCGATTCCAGGACCCTGATTTCCTCCTTGAGGTGTCGATAGGCGTCGTAGAGCCCAAACTCACTTGGAGGTTCCTCCATCGAGGCAAACTGCTCGCTAAACTTCGTCAATATTTTGTCGTTTGCTATGCGGTTTCGCTCTAGGAGAGCCACGAGCTGTGCATTAGGTTTGGACTCGGATTGCGTTTGCATCAAGTCAAATTTGATAGTCTTTCTCTCCTGGAGGGCACATTCAATCCGCTGATATAGGTCATGGTATAGATGCGAGGATTTGTTCAAATCGGGTTGGGAATTATCGAAAACAAAGCCGGCTTGGTTCACAGGGCCAATTACATCAAGCGCTGATGTCTGTGTGTTCATGAATCGCACTACTCGTGCATTTCGAAAATCCTGGCTCAAAGATCAGTCGTGTGCAGGTTCGGTATAAGGTAAAGTTACCAGAAAAGGGATACCTTCAAAATGCCATCCTTCTGACATAGTTGTTCAAAGTTGTTTTCAGCGCGTTCTCGATTCCGTTGACCGTGTAGAGTGTCCCACATAGTGGTGACGAATGTTACCGAATTAGGCGCAGCCCATGTCTCGACAAACTCATGAATCATTGCGATTGTCCTCCGCTTGGATCCAGCCAACCTTGTTTCGGTAATGGGCGTCAAGAAAAAGAGATGGTCCACGCCACGGAGCACCATTCTAGCAAGGTATGAGTGCGGTGAATCATGGTCGTAGTGGTTAATTGACTTGCCCCTTTTTGGATATCCATTCGTTGATCATGGTAATAACTTCGAGTTCAGATATGTTTGTATCTGCAAATCCCGGTGTATCAATGATATGGATCGGATTTCCGCTTGAAGTTGTAACATTGATGAGCGCGTAGTCTGTAACGTGCTGGGTGTAACCAGATAGTTGATCCTTTGATATCAAGAAGTTGCATGATTCCCCAGCAAGCGCCTCAATAAACTTTAGCGATATATAAAAGGAGTCGTAATGAGAGTGCGGGAATTGAAAAAATATTAGACTCTAGCGGACGTCATTCTGCACGTGCACTCACGCTGCTTTTTCCTGCTCCGGTCGGGCCCATAATTCTTGGGGCCAATATGTATTGAGTCCATTGAAGTATTTGAGTAAACATAAACGTACAGGTAGTAGTAGGTGGGCTGATCTTGTCCTGGCGCCGCTGCGTCCTCATTGTCAACGACGGGTTTTACGGTGATAGGAAGACTTGTATCTATGATCCTCAGGTTTTCCATCGTTGGACACTGAAGAGAAATAAAAGCGTAAGGGGAAGCTGCAAGCGACAGATGGTGGTGGTTGTGGTCAACGTTCGGGCCAGGTGTTGAACATGATGATCCCTTCTCACACGTGTCACGTTGAGTTGCTGCATAAGCCCAGGGTCATGCCATCGTTGGACGTTATTCCGTTCAGATATCAGCAGGGGGTGTTCACTGGGGTTTTCGGCCATCGCATCATCCCTTCTAGTTTTGGACACGTTCCCAGGCGATGGACTGCCAGAGGTCCGCCCCATATATGGTAGTAGGACCATCAAAACCCCATTATCAATGACATCACTGTGCCGTCGGTGTATCTCAAGTCGTGTTAAACAATACCCTGTCGTTGCATTTCGACGCTGGACCTACTGGACGTGAACGTTGGGTGAATAGTTAATCCTAATCCAACACCGCAGCGGCGGAGATGTTGCAGAATCTCGGAACCTTCCCTCCCCGCTTTGTGGAACCACGGTAGCTGAGATGATCATCTTAGTTTTCATCATTACTCGCATCTCGTTTTACGAGATACGCCATTGTAGCTAGTCAGGAGGTGCAGCGGTGGGAGAAGGGGGGTGGGAAGATGAGTGGTGTTGTCCATTTTAAATTCCCTGAGCTACAGAGTAACTTCGACAGTCCGCAGAGGGTTCTATACTCTCCATTATCGATTTCAATGTAGCGAAATTGCTGGTTGACACTGAATTCTGGATCCCGAGTTTTACGTGCATTGGGATTGATTTATAGCAAGGTGACAGCATCCTGGTTTCTAGAACTTGCATTGAGTCGCCTCTGCATTGCTTACTACTCTTTTGTATTATCAATCTGGAGCGGCGTTTTTGGTGGTATTACTATCCATGAGCGCAAGCGAATAGATATTAATAGTTTGTTTAGTGCACAAAATACAACAAAGCACAAGAAGGAAACTGGCTGGAACGGATGTTCGTGAGTACCCGAAACTAGAGATGTTTCAAACTTCCATGCTCAGTCAACTCTTGTCGAATCATTTTTCTTATCTATCGAGACCCTTCAAATAGTAACTAGCGAAATATTTCGAGGTCTATTCAAACGATTCTCTCACGGGAAAGCACACTACAACTTGATTATTACAAGACATGGTGATACATATGTACATGGTAGTTTGTCACGCATCAGTCCTGGGAGACCAGACGGAAATGGAATGGGTAGCTGATGCCTTTGAGTTCGATCTGATTCGAGCGTCAAACATCCGAACGAGTGCACTGCGTAGATTAAGCATGGTATACTCACCGGTGCGACGTCACCAACATCTTCAGGAGGGTTCCAGGCAAAGACATAGTTATCCCCATCAGGTCGGTGCATGAGCACCCTAGGAATGGGTTAAGAAAATCCTGTTCTGACGAATCGCGAGGACAGGAATTCGAAGTTTACGCGTATACGTCAGGTTCTGGTTCGGCGCATTCGGTTATGTACCAGAGATAGGCAGATGATGATCCCCCGACGTGCGGGCCACCGAGAGGTGCAATTCCTTGACCGTTGTAGAAGAATTCAGCAGTGTGCTCCCCTGCGAGAACCTTCCACTGGGCCTACAGATGTGGGTAAGCGCATGTTTTGACAAGGTGAACCTGTTGAAAGGCTTACGTGTGGGGGATCGGTGCCCTCGGGGAGGATGGCAACATTGTTGCTGGCGGTGAGACCGACCGGTCGGTAAACAGGTTCAGGTCCACCAGAGACCTTGTATAAAATGGTGTAATAGCCGTCAATTAGCATTGATGCAGATGATTACTTGCGAGTTGGATGATGGAAAGTGAAAGTTGTGGGGTGTCTGGCGCACTGAACGTCCTTTTATACCCTTTGTAGTCACCGATTTCATATGTGTTCGGCTCTGGAGAGTGCAGTAAAGACATCCCTGACGACGATTATGTGTAGGACTTCATTGCAGATATCCAGGTCTTCCAGAGCCACTACAATTTTGGTGTAAGTCTGCGTAGTGTGGCGAGTTTACGTGGCGAGTTTTCAGCGGCGTAAAAAATTCGAAAGGATATACAATTGGATTATTTTGTTCGATAACTTAAGGATATAGAATGCAACGAAGTACAATATAAATCGAATTTGGAATTGCAAGGTTTCGGTTCAAGTGTACCTTGTCCCACTGAAGCGAGGAATAAATCAAAGTAGTTTTGGTGTTTTCACATGCTCTCGTCGAATTAAAGGACTAGATAGTCGACGTCTTCGATTCAATCTATGATGGACGGTGACCGTGATCATACTCTCGCATTTGTGGTGTTGAGAATAAATGGGTAGACTTACGAGTGCATTGTCTCGACTAGGGTATGGGGGAGCGATCCATGATTGCATTGTTCCGTCCGGACTATGGACTTGGATGCTAGTGACAGCAAAGTGTTCAATGTTCCACGTTGGGATGTCTTAGCGGTATGAGAAGGTAAAGTGGACGCTTACGTGTAAACATCAACACACTTGGGCAAGAGAATGTCCTGATCGCCTGGTCTGGCGCCTCAAACCGCTCGGCGAGCCGGCCTGATGATTTGAGTTGCACGGATCGGAACAGCGCGGCTGAGAGAGTTCTCGCGCTCGGCGGGTCAATTCAGCTGTCAATCACAAACCGAAGTACAGCATATCGGAGAACTTGACAGCAATTACTTTCGTTTTTCTCTGGCTCTATCAATCCAGTTATCATTGGCGTTGCTTTGTAGCCCTGGTAGTCGCTGTCATTACTCGGTACATAGTGCTTGACTTAACTTCGACTGTGAAAAACCTCCCGAAAGGCGAGAGCTCGAGAAAGATGGTGCATGCCCGTAAATATAATGGCATTTTCCATATATTACAAACAGAGAAAGTAGCAGAAATAATGCATATGGCGATAGGAAAAAAATAAGATGTCCAAATGAACGCGAGTAATACGCATGCTGTGTACGCATACATTATGCCGAATGATGAAACAAACCTAAAAGGGTTAAGAAAACATAACAGAGCGCTCAGTTTTTGCGATCAAGATGAGAGGGACAGGAGTCGATCTTGAGCGATAGCCGCAACGGCCCTGAAGCCTCTTGATGAAGAACGATGACATCGTCCTTGTAAATGAGTAAGTAACAGTGCCTCGTAATTGAAGAGGGAATAACCTTGGCAATCAGGCCTTCAACCTAAACAACCTCCTCCCGCGAACCTTGGCGACTACCACGACCCGCAGAACGAGACGCTTCAAAGCGAGAAGGAGGGAAGCTTTATGAGGCAAATGAGTCGACTCCGGGGTTACATGTCCCTGTGGATTAGCACTATGTGGTTCGCACGAAGGCCTTTCCACCGGGACTTCTAGTGGAGCTTTGGAACTGGAGTGAGCGAACGCCGGCGCTACATCGATGTGGGTTTGAGGGATATCTTTCACGAGGACATCCGATTGAGCTTCCAATTTGATCCTGGAGGGAGTGGGGAAAGAGTACGAGGACGAGGAGAGGGAAGCCGTTTTCTTGGATTCCAGGACCTTGATTTCCTCCTCGAGGTCCTGGTACATATCATCCAGCTGGTAGTCGGTTGGCGGTTTCCCCCATCTTCTGAATAGCCGGATGAGCTTCTTCAACGTCTCCCCGTTCTCTTCCTGATTTCGCTGCAATATCGATATAACGGCTATGTTGGACTGAAGCACCGGGTCCGCCAGGTGCTCCTCCATTTGCTGCTTTTCCTGGAGTACGGCTTTAAGTCGCTGATAGATATCGATATACAAATACGGGGTCCGAAATGAATAGTCGTCCTCCTCAAGCACGCGCCCCTCCATCTGCGAAAGACCTAATACCTCTAGCGCTGAGGCTTGCGTATTCATAAATCGTACTAGTTTTGGATCATTAAAATCCTAGATCAAAGATTAGCGTTCGAACAAAGTTAAATTATAACAAAAAGCGAAGTACCTTGAGAATTCCACCCTTTTGACACAACTGCGAAAACTTGTCCTCAGCATTCTTTTGACCTCGTTCACTGCATATCCTATCCCACATAGTGGTGACGAAGGTTACGGATTCGATTGCTGTAGGGTCATTAAGCACATCCTTGAGCATCGCAATCGTCCTCCTCCTAGACCCTGGTACTCTCGTCTCGTCTATGGGGATCAAGTAAAGAAGATGATCTAAGCCGCCATCTTCCAACCTAGTAGGACCTGTTACGATCATTTGTAGCCGAGTTAAGGATCTCGTCAACTCACCATTCGTAGGTCATCCAATCAACGACCATAGTCGATGTAGATTCTAAACGTGAAGTTTTAAAGACCTTATAATTTCGTTCCAGATAACGTTTTGTTTTATACAAATTCATGAAGAAATGAGTGAGTTATAATGGGAGAGTTTTGATGCACCAGGCGCATCAACACGATGTGGGGGGACCGCACTGCAAATTGCACCCTACCCCGAAAGTGTGGCACATGGCCGAGAATGTAATAAGAATATAGGGATATTAATTCACGTTCTCCGTCCTTTTCCGTTGTGAATTTCAGCCTCCAAGTCAAACTGCAATTGTCAGAAAGTCCAGTATGTACATGATTTACTACTACTTCGAAATCTATGTCTTGACTGGACACTTAATCAATTTTATTCTGAATTTACATTAGAAAAATGACAAGACCAAGCAAGGCAAAGGTTCAGAATCGTGTGGCCGCCTGAAATGGTCGAAATGTTCTTGCAGAAAAACAGAACATTATGACCAGCACATCCAGCTTGCTGACCTCACCAAGAAGCTTCAGTGCTGGTCAAAGCTAGTACTTTAATCCTTCCACCTGACCCATCGTTTCCCGCGACTCTTAACGGCTTTTATGAGCCGCTGAAGATGACCCTTGAAAGCAAGGAAGCGGGACCGTTTCGTTGGTGGTAGCGACACCTGGGCCGGGACAGTGTCGATCGGTGACTGGTAAGACTGCGCAACCTCGTCAGGCTGTAGCTCTGGTTGACGCTCCTCCATCGGAATATCAGGTTGCGCCTTGACACTGGAGTGAGTGAATGCAGAATTCGAAGGCGCTGAGGTGAACATGGGTGGAATCTCGAAATTCTCTGTGAGCGCCGCTGATCGCATAATGTTGATTTGGTCCTGGAGGTTTTGATATTGGGCGTCGAGCTCGTGTTCGGCCGAAGGCTGTCCCATGCGCTCAAATTGCTCAATAAACTTGATCAAGACCTCCTCGTTTTCTTCAAGATCTTTCTCCAGGAAAGATTTAAGCGATATATCTGTCTTGGTGTCGGGTTGGGCTAGCTCATCCTGCAAACTTGATTTCCGCTGAAGCGCACCCTCGATGCGGGAGTACAAGTCAAGATAAATGTGTTTTGAATCAGAGAAATCCATTTGATTATCGTTGAAGAGGTATCCGTTTCCCGCTGGGAGTGAATCTCCGATGATCCGTAGGGCTGATGCCTGCGTATTTCTGAACCTCGTAATATTTGCACCTTTGGCAAGAAACTCCTGGGATTTCCGTTCAGTACCACAAAAGGCGACGAGAGGGAAATATCATGCCTTAAGAACCCCATGTTTATCGCTCAGTTGTGCAAAGTTAGACTCTGCACGCGCTCGAGCCTGGTCGGTGTGCACTGTATCCCACATAGTAGTGACAAACGTGACATTTCCAGGCAAGGACAACTCCTTGAGCATCGTCATGGTTCTCCTCTTGGATCCAGCTAGTCTTGCCTGAGTGATGGGGATAAAAAACAAAATGTGGTCCACACCCATCTCGGCCGAGCTGTAATGATGTCAGCAGGGGTCAATGCAGGACTTCATCACCAACGTACGCATGTCGGCTTATCCAACCATTGATCATGTCTAGTATCTCAAGTTCTGAAAGTTTTGTGTCGGAGAAACCGGGGGTATCAAGAACATGGATTGGGTTTCCGGAAGCTGACTCGTAGTTAACAAGTCGATATTCAGTGACTTGCTGGGTGTAGCTGGACAGCTGGTTCTTAGATATTGCGAGGTTGCACGTTTTCCCACCAAGTGCTTCGATAAACTTGAGAAAACATTGTCAGCGTAACACACGTGTTTAGATAGCAAGCGGAATTGACACATACGCTACTTTTCCCTACACCGGTCGGGCCCATTATTCTTCGAGGAGGGGCACATTCATTAAGTTATATATCTATCTATTAGAAGGTGTTGAATCCTCACAGAATGTATAGGGTGTCGTCACGGTATGATTCACTGTATGGATCACTATTGGCGGGTTCTATAGAAACATCACCGGTGACGTTGAACTTCATCATAACTGAGTGAAAGTCAGATTCAGATGGTAGAAGGAGACAGAAGATGGTGGTGGTTTTAGTGAGCAATGACTCCTGGATCTTTGATTGTGTCGACTTTTGAGATGTTCGTCTCAACGTGCAAACCTGCTCGGAAGCGAGTAAGTGAGCAACTTAATGACGGATAACTGTGCTGATAATATCCCTTGATATGGGTTCTTGATTGTGGCAACTATCTTCAGGGACGAATTCATACTCAGGATACTTATGTACCTACTTGTCGTGGATAACGAGTCCAAGTCGCTGTGGACATGACTGGAGTCAATGAGTCGAATTGTTGCATGTTTAGGAGACATGAATTGCGGCAATATATGACGAAAGGCAAATTTATTCTTTGCACATACGAAGTTGCGAAAACCGCAATTAAATGGACGTGATACCTTCAGAATGAGAGTCTATGGTGAAGAAATGGGTTTTTTTTTCGAGGCATCACCCAAATATCAGGAGAGAAATCAGGTCGAAAGCAATACCCGTGTGTACACCCACAGGCAGTAACAAGCTTAATATACATAGCATACATAACTTAGAAGGGGCTTCTAGCATTGGGGTGTTGCTGCATTCGTAGGAAGGTCGAAGTCGGCTGGATCGGAATCTTCCGTCCATCAATGTTGACGGCATCTCCCGCCAGAGCTCCCAACCACTCGCTACCCCACACGCTTCCTTGAACACGTTTTCTAGCTACCAATCTGTTTTCTACCTCCATTATGGACTCGTGCCCTGTTTCTATTCTTACTCCTCTCTGCTCCCGCCGACCAACAACCGACCCCGAAATTGAAACGCAAATCGTCTAGGAGGCAGTGGGAATACGAGCTCTTCTGAAATGAAACGGGAATACAACATTCGTCGACAACGTGTTCAACGCGTTGTTTTCTTCTTTTGTCTCTTTGTACCTTTGTCTTTATAAGCGGGTGGTGATGCCGACAATGACTCCTCTGTCCTGGGATTGCGCATTTGGGGTTGAATAGGAAGGAGGGTCGCGTTTCAGGCTAAGGGTGCACACCGTAATTGTGTTGTGCTGGATGGGGGAGAAATAACTCGACTTGCCTCGAGGCAGCTATCTAGGTTCAGGTTTATGGTCCGTAAGGTTCGTATTTATACTGCGCCTTGCTGCACTTCCTTAACACGTTTTAATTGTTCCCTTCCTTCCACTTCATCATCCCCTTAGGCGTCATCGTTATCCTCGCCTGGGCTCACTGCGCACGTCCGGTCATATCACAATATTTTAGTATTCACGATCATCTACAACCTCGTTTCTCTTACGCATCATAACACGCGGCGACTTCCACGCAGTGTCTACAACCCGTACAACCCATTTTCGCAGTACTGAAGCTTGCACCACATGAGCACCGATAACAGCAACCCCACACCATCACCCAAGCCAAAATGGGCATCCCGCATGGGCACTGCAATGCGTCGTGCGACGATGATACCCAGCTCATCGTCATCCACTTCCCTTGCTCTAGAGGGCACTCCACCAGTCACCAGTAAAGATGATATGGACACGGCCAGTGTGCTGGGTAACGGAGACGATACCGCGTCGATCAACCTGACCAAGTCTGCGGCAAAGGGCACCTTGTTTGGTCGATTAAGCCGAAAAGGTTCAATGGCTTCTTTGGATCCTGCATCTGTTCAAGCTCTAGCGTCATCATCGGCGACCCCACCACCCCCGCAGGCGCAGGGACACGACGAGGCTGATAGGATTTCTGTGAGGTCGAAGGAGACTTCAAGGGGCATGTTTGGGCTGAGAGGGAGAAGGGGTACGAGTAGTGCTTCAGTGGATAGAGTTGCGGCTCCAGAAGGAGAAGTGGTACCAGCAGCGACGCAGGGGGGTGATGGCGATGCGGATACGGCGAGCGTGAAGGGTAAATCTCCTGGGAGATCGGTGTTTGGGTTGAAGAAGAAGAGTGGGAGCAGTGCTTCGTTGGATAGGATGACCTCGCCGCTTGCAAAACCAGCCATTACCGCAGAGGAAGACACGGATCGGGCCTCAGTCAGGTCAAAATCACCTTCTAGATCGTTCTTGGGGATGAAAGTGAAGAGGAATACGTCCAACGTTTCACTGGAACAGCCACAGCAATCTCAGGATGCTACCACGGATCGTCCGATAATCAAGAAGAAAACTTCGCGGTCTGGCTCTCTTCTTAGCTTTGGTTTGGGAAAGAAGAACGCGTCGAAAACGTCTCTTGAAATCACCCCTCCTGGTAGCTCACCCTCTGCACCGGGGAGTCGCGCTCCCACACCACCTCTTTCGCACGCAGGCTACACTCCTAGTCCAATCGCTGAGAGTCCTATGAGAGAGGAAGAAGCGACGAGGTTGGAACAGCAACAGGGGAGTAGCCTGGCGAGGCAGGCGCACGTTGTGTTTACTGAGCCTGAAGCAGTACGTCGTCCTTTCGCTCATCTGTTCCATACTTTTTCTGACTCATGTGCTCTCAGGCAGCAAACCCTCATCCAGCAGAAGACGATCCAAACGCAGACGCGGAAGCAGCGTACCTCACCTCACCTACAGACTATGTTCCTCCGCCCGTCATCGACTCGACTGCAGGGAACCCTGGCGCGTTCATGGACGATCCTGAGAGTCTTCCCCAGCCTACCATTGTGAATGACCCTTGGGGCGCCGGTGGAACGGGTCACGCAGACTGGGTTCAGGAACTGGGGAACACTGCAAGCCCCGTTCTTGAGAGGGGCGTTGGTGGTGGAACTGTTGCAAGTCCTGTGAGCGCGATCCCCAAGGTAGGCTATCTTTATCATCGTCTACCGAAGCTACATACTAAGTTTTTTGTTCTAGGCATCTGCGGAAGAGCATGTTGATCTGACCAAAGGCGAGGCAGCGGAATACTATAACCCGCCTCCGCCTGCCCCATTCATGCCTGAGCCTGAGCCGCACAGTCACGTTGGCCCTGAGCCGGAGAACAAGGTTGATGAGGCACCGAATCCGCCAACCATCCCTCACGACGCGTCGATTTCGTCCCCACAGACGTACGAACCTTCACCAGATAAGAGGTATGGCGAGTACCAGTGGAGTGCTAAACCTAAAGATGTTGAGGTTCCGTATGATGGTGAAGCGTAAGTCGATGTTGGGTGTCCGTTGATGAATATTTTGGCTGACGTCTTGTGATTTCAGGCAAGGAGAAGCGATATATGTCGACCCCGGAACAAAGGGTATTGAGATGCCTCAGTACGTCGTTTTTGCATCGCCTTGTTCGCCCGTGGAGCTAACCTATGACTCATAGCCCTGATCCTTATCCTATCTCAACTTCACCTCATCAAACGACGTTCTCTCCTCACGATGAAGGCGCATACATCCCTACTATTCCATCTGAATCATCTCCCCTACTCCCGACTCAACCTCAACTACCCCGACCAGGATTCTTCGACGAAGATACTGCGCATTGGGAATGGGAACCGCATCGCCTGATGAGCGGATCCTCGTATTTCGTGTGTGGTGTCAAATGGAGTGGTGGTGTGAGGCGCGTGGTGACAGATTTAGATATGAGTCGGGAGGATGTGAGGAGATCGGTGGGCGAGTTTGTGAGGATGAAGATAGGAGGTGGGAGTGTGGAGGTTGTGCCCTATACGAGTGGAACCAGTGGTGCGACAGGTGGCGGAGATATCGACCTGGACGGAGAGTGGTATGTAAGGGAACTTGAAGATCCTGAGCGTATCGCTGCACTATTGGAAATCCAACGACAACGTCAGGGTACGGATGATGAGAATGGAACGTCGACGAATGGGAAGTTGTTGAAGAAGGGTCGGACAAAGAAGAAGAGGAGGTCGACGATGCCTGCACCTCCGGTGTTGTTGTTGGAGATGTGGAGCGTTGACCATGTCCAGAGGAGGGCTACGAGGTGGGGAGATGAGAGGCGAGATTATGAGAGTGGCGGTGAGACGGTCGGCTATGGTTCCATGGGAAGTACGGGACCTTGGGGTTGGAAGGGGAAATCGACGAGTCATGGTGATACCGCCGAAGAAAACGAGGAAGATGGTGAGCATCATTGGCGTTTTAAGTTCTTATCAGGTCGCTTAAGTACTCTCCCAGCCCTCGACTCGGCGTATCGTTATTGGTTATACGTCGACTCACACCCATCACATGTCGGCTTACCTGCACACGCGAGAGAAGAAGCTCTCGAAATTCTGGAGTGGGCATGGACAGACGGAGTCCTGCCCGCATCTGGAGCAGCGTCGCATTTCTCGTCGACTCCTGGAAGACCAAAGAGCGGCGTTATTGCACCTGAGGGTGGTCAGAGAGTGTCGTTTGCCAAACCTCCTCCCTTATTCGGACAAGAGGAGTGTGATGAGCTGAGGAAAGCTCTGCTGGCATTCGAAGACGAAGGGCACCATGGTACGTTGAACTAATAATTTTCTCAACAGTATAGTTTACTGAGGAACGAGTTATAGATCAATCTCATGGGAAGAAACGCCCCTCTCTGTCGATATCAACAGGAGGACGATCAACGCCGTCTCACGGACACACCCATTCGCATTCGCATTCTCTGTCCCAATCTTATCCGTACTGTCAATCCTACCCATCATCGCAACCCCAAGCGCAGAACCGCCTCATCGCTCGCATCTTCCTTCGCCTTTTGGGATGGCGTCAAGCTCACTTCCGATCAGATCTTCCGTTACCATCGTCAGCGTTTGATGTCCCTTATCCACCCCTACCACCCTATGCTCTACCAGTATCTCGTGAAACTCAGGAACGTGAGATAGGGGCTAGGGAAAGAGCTAGGGAAAGAAGACAGTCGGTGTTCTTGCCCTCTAAGCAGAACAAGACTTCATGGGCGAAGATCACAAGGGATTTTGTGGGTCTGGTTCTGTGTCTTGGAATTCCGTATCTCTTCGTCAAACGCGCTGTGGTGGATAGAGAGAATGGTGAGAGGGGTGTAAGTAGTACCGTGAACCTCAACGGTGCAACTGGATACGTTCTTCCTCGACGCGAGGGAGAAGGAACGGTTGGGATGTTTATCATGTGGGGTGTTACTTGCGTTTTGGTACGGATCCTACTTGTTTATTACTTCATAGTGTGCTGATATTAAATTGTACGTCCAGGCTGCGACGACATTATCTTTGTCAATCGCCCTTATTACGCTACCCGCTTCTGATCCTTCTCAAGGCTCGGATCGCTGGTCCTTCACAATACCTAGGATTGCTGCGCTCGTTGCATTGATCTTCGCTGTTGCGTCGTTAATTGCGTCCGGTGTTGTTATCTGGAGACACAGCCATGAGCACCATCATTTACACAATCGACGTGATAGCATGGGTGGAAGGAGAAGGACACTACCATTGGAAGGTGTTGTTGTGGTGCGTTCTTCGTTTTGTGCCTTTGAGACGATGCGATACTAACACCTTTGAATTAATAGAAAGAGACATTGATCCCGTCACTCCCCATCGTGTTTTTGGCCTATGCAATCATGGCTCTTGTGTTCGCCGTTGTGATGTTCTTGGTGAAGAACGGCACGTTCACCCATAAAGGAATTGATACGTCGTCGATGGTGGGTGATTTCATCGACGAGAAGATTGGCCAGATTGGAGGTGGCGAATGGAGGAAATTCTCACTTTTATTGTTTGGCGGTGCTGTTGGGGCCATGGTCGGCATTGGATATGTCGTGTTATGGGGTTGAATGTACTCGGTTTACTTGCTGCATTGTGTTGTATCTGTGCTTTAAGAACTGTATATTATATCTGTAGGATACTTTAGTTTCACCTCTCTCATTGTAAATATCTTTTTCAAATATTTTAATGCATTCAAACTCTCATTATTTGAACAATGCCGTTGTCCAGGGAATTAGGAACATTAACGACTGCGAGAACGCCCAAAATTGCCTAAAAAAGAAACGGGGGCCATCACTCCTCTCATGGTGATGGCCAAGCCATTGTGCTCCTCGATGCGCCTTTTCTCTCACAGTACAAACGCGATCACATGCTGAAATCCATTATTTATTGTCATAATAAATACCAACAGTCCTCGCGCATTGTGCATTGTCGAGGAGGAGTCACGCAGACGATCATCAAGCCACAATGAATCATAAAAGGAGCTGTGCCCCGATTGTTCCTCTTTCCTTAAAACCACCACCTGCTGGTCCTATCACGCTAGCCGCAGCACCGTCGCACTTTACTTCGATAATTCGCATTTCACATTTTCAATGCCGTCGCCCGTCAATCAACAACTGGGCAAGGCAAATTTGGAGACCTATGGCATCGCTCACCTCCTCGACTCGAACGAAGCACCTGATCCTGCTCAGGCCTATATCGTCAAGGTGCTCGTTGAGCAGCTTTTACGCGTGCTCCAGATGCCTCAACCCTCTTCGATCCCCACTTCACCAAGAAGCAGCCTCCTCAGCCCAGGACGCAGTATCTTCCTACCTACCTATCCCAATCTTCGGCATCGTGCTGATGTATCCCTCCATTTACGCAAGAAAGTACGCGCGTACAAGTCGATTCTTCATCCTATCAGACGCATTCCGATTTTCCTCTGGAGCTATATCTTCCAGATGATGATCGATGAAGGAGACGCAGACCAAATTGACATCGTTGGGTATAGTCATGTCTGCAGCAAGTGGCGCACGAGTATCATCGGAACCCCCGAGATTTGGAGAGAGATTCGCGTTAGGGTTGATAAGGACGTAGAAGAGCTGTGGGATGTGGATGCGAGCGAACTTGAAGAAGAAGAACTGGAAGAAGACTACGAGAGAGGTACTCTGGTTGAAGTCAGGGCCGGGGAGACTCTCAGAGAGTTTACGAGCACCATCATGAGACGTTCCGCAAACCTGCCAATTGACATAAACCTTCATTACGAGAAAGAGGAGGAAATGGCGCTTGCTAGACCTGTGTTTGATTCATTTGAAGAACGGGATAGGTGGAAATCGCTCACGACTGGTGTAGTTGGATTCTCAGAGATATTTGGTGATGCTGGTCAGACGTGGGATACGCTGCAGAAAGTGGTCGTGACTCAGAAGGGAGGCGCTTTGTTGCACGACGATGTGTTTGGGCAGGTGTCGATGTTGACGGCATACAAGTTGCGATCACTGACGATGGAATGGAACGGTACTCTCCCAACCTTCACGCGGTCCTTCCTGCCCTGGTCTCAGCTTCGTGAACTTCATCTCGACATCACATATTGCACTGTTGCTGAGCATGTTTCCATCATTTCGAATTGTCCGTCCTTGCATGTTCTTTCAATCGCCCTCACAACGTCTCAAGTGTACTTGCCCTGTGACCCGCACTTCTTGGATGGGTTGCGAGGAAACCGACTCATTCACCCCCGAATCCACACCTTTACCTTTACCGCTCGCAATATGGCGCATTCTCGACTCCTTGACTATTTCTCATTCCCTTCTCTCGTCGATCTCATGGTCAAGTTCGAATACGCGCCAAAAGGCTGGTTCTTCATGCCTCGTGGATCTCGCGATAAGCGCGGTGGGCGTCTTCACGAAGTTGTTGCATTTTTAGAGGCCTGTGGGAGTGAGAGGTGCTTGAAGGGTTTCGAATTCTGGTCCAAGTTCAACATGCCGTGGAAGGATTTGGCGGTACTGTTCGGAGCCATGCCAGCCGTCGAGGAGATGAGCTTGCGGATTGGAAATGATGGAAACTATGTGTCAAATAGTGGATGTGATATGGTGGAGGATATGATTGGGGAGTTGAGGAACGAGATCAAGGAGGAAGACGAGGAAGAGGCACAAGAACGAGCTGGGAAAATGGGTTCCATGGCGGCATCATCTTTTATCTCCAGTGACGACGAGCGGTCGCATATGAGTCCAACTCCCACACCCAGCGCTTCTGACTCTGGATTCGAAGACACCACCGTCGTGGCAAAGCACAAGTTCCCAAGACACCCACGACTCGTACGTCAAGAAACCCCAGTCATACGCCAACCACCTCTCCCCGCTCTTTCGAAGCTTCACATTCATGGAAAGTTCATCCAACTGCCGATAATTCTACTCCTCAAGTTGGTTGGGTACGATGTAATCAGCATTGAGGAGCCGGTTCATGCAGAGTGGTATGAAGACGTCGTTACCCTGGATTTCGACGTGGTGACGAAGAAATTGGTGGTCGTTAGTGCGAATGCTCTGACGAAGGAGATGGTTAAAGAGTGCCTTGATATCGCCGAACAGCAGGCATTCGCCGGACGTCTGTGATCATATTTTCTGTATCATCTGTCTGTTTGTAGGTGGCAGATGTTTCATGTACTCAGTATGATATTCTAAGCAAATATGTACTTGGTTTTTTTCTGTTATCACATGAATTTATTGCCTCGATGCTTTCGAAGGATCTGTGGTGTTGATTGTTATCAAGTCCCAATGAAGCTGGCTCACTATGAGATTTACTATTTCTATTGCTATCAACAATGATATATCTTGGTAGAACTGTGCGTACTCATGACTGGTTAATACGCGTCATGCGGTACTCAGGTGGAAGACCGGTGAGCGGGCCTGCGTCGGTATCTCTCAGGTTAACCAGTGCGAGAGCTGGAGGATTCTAAGGACCGGCTTCCTCGAGAGTTTCTAGGGGTTCAGATCGCTCCACTGGCAGAGGTTCTGGACTTGATGGCGCTGGCGCTACATTGCGAAAATTAGGTGCTAAGGGTGGTCTAGGGAGGTTTTGGCTGGTCCCTTGCTCCACTTGTTAGAGCTGTGATTCCGAAGTTGGTCGCGCCGAGGTTTGTAAGAGGCTGGAATGTGAAGTAGCGGTATTTCTTTTCCTAGGAGGGGCAGTTAAGGAGACGAATACAGCAGGTAGAGGCCTAACTCGAAAAATTTGATCGCTCTTGATGCCCATGAACATCACTCACCGATGGGTCACCATCACGCGTGTTCGCGTCGTTAGTAGAGAAATGTTCCATTCTGAACATAACAACGTAGCAATGCAGGCATATCTGAGCAATCATTGTCTCTCTGACTGCCTGAACCCCCAGCAGTTGAAACCCAACGCCTGAGCTAATGATGGTCCAGGTGGTGATCAATGAGCCGCATAGAACGCGATGGTCGAGCTGGGAGATTAAATCTTACTAGGAAAGTCCTATAGGCATATAGGACGTAGAAGTATTGGTTAAACGAAGAAAACGGGTGCGTAGAGAACTCTGATATACTTATGAACACAACTGATGAAGCGGGTCATTCATATATGAAAACGGTCCTGATTCACCCGTCTCTGGTGATAGTGCCAGACTGTGTCATCAAACTTGGAAGTCGCTGCAGGATTGCTGCTCCAGGATGTTTTTGTTTGTAGCGATTTTCTGGCATGACATGAACAAGGTTTGTTGAACAACGAAGAGGCCAGTGAGTCGACGGGTTAAGAGAAAGCACTGAGATAACGTATATCACCCTCTTCGCTCACTTCGTCTTGGCATGCCTCACAAGGATCATTCAAGCTTGCCATTGTTTACTCACCGCACAGGATCAACAGCTCCACCATTCGAGAGAGAGAGTATTAGGCATCAAAGCATTTGAATCGGAACATTTCGTTAGGGACGCTGGTCTCCATGAATGGACACTGGCATGTGTGACGCTAGCGCAACCGTAAAACAAATCTTTTTTCATTCCCTCACCGAATTACATACCACATCCCACTTTGTGAGCAAGGCAAGAACAAGGGTACAGCATACTTCGCGACTAAACTCCTTCAAGTGTCTTGAACTGTGCCTGTGGGATGTACTGCCAGTTTGACACATAGGCGGGTGTCGTGCCCTTCCCACCATTAGAGGTACAGTAAACACCTAGAATCGTACCTTGATGGACCAATTATGAGTACGAAAGTTCTAAAGAGCCACGGACCAACATACCCGTAAATCCCCAACTAACAGCATCATTAGGAACAACCGCGATCTCACTCAATCGGCCACCAGCGGGGCCAGCTACGAAAGTGTAGTGTGTATAATTCCGAGCTTCAACTCCCATCGTCATCTTCTTGTTTATCCAAGAATGCGGGATGGAGTAGACGATGTCGGCGTGGACAGGGACAGAAGAAATACCTCTAAACCGGAAATGCGGGACGAGCGGGGCGGGTGGTGATCTAGCCGACAATTCCCCACCTTCGCCTTCCCTGCCTGAATCCGGCGGTCCGGGATCAGGGAAAGAGGACGACGAAGAAGCATCGGAAGAACGAGGAAGCATGACGATTCCCAAGTCAAGGTGGTGGTTCTGTGTTAAAAATATGGTGACCCCGAATTCTTCGTTGAGGATTTTGGGGGTGTAATTGACATCGATGAGATAGCGGAAGAGCGTATCTTGTTGTCTGCGGCCGACGAAAGCTTGACCAGATGGTCCTGCGTAATTCCCATTGAGAGCAGTGAGGTTGAGATGAGAAGGGGAGACGCGAAGAGTGTTGGGATGCCCTGGTGGTGAGACGGCGAAGTAGGCTGGGTTGGGGAAACGCCAGTACGTAAAGTGAGGGGGGAGAGAGGAACTTGGCGCGAAGTCGATGTTGTCGCCTTCATCGGTGAATGGCCTAAGGAAGCGTGAACAAGACTTTACACAAACAATTGTGATGAACCAGCGAAGTCTACTTACCCGTTGCCGGGAATATTACGATTTGGAGCTGGAAGAGGCCATCCACTTTCCATGCCATTTACCTGAGTGAAGATGGGGAATTCGCCATTGTTCCACGTCACAGGTGTCAGAACAGTTTCACGTCCCATGGGGTAATAAACAAAGTCGGGTCCTGAACGGGTGGAGAGAGCGACGCCCCACCTAGTGTAAGATTATGCATCAGTTGGCGCGAAAGCTTGAGCTAGGGCGAGCTTACCAGTTACCGGTCTTGTCTTGAAAAAGATCAGCATGTCCAACAGTTTGGACTGTGGGACCTTCATAAGACCAGCATCATAGACGAAGAGAAAATACACTTACAATAATCAGTGGTATTGGCGTTTGTAAGAACGGGGTTTGCTGTGTCGGGTTCGTAGGGTCCTTCAATATTCCTAGACCTGGCCATAGTCTCCATGTGTCCGAGACCAGTTCCACCTAAACATGGATTTCATGATGAACACGCAAAAGAACTATAAGCACAGTGAACGCACCTTCAGCAACAAGCAGGTAGTACCATCCATCTTTGAGGAAAATGTGAGGGCCCTCAGGTGCCTACACGAGAAGGTGTCAATAAATACGGCCTGACCTTAATAGTGCGACTCACAATGCCACCAGTTCCCGTCCAAAGGAGTTTCCAGTCGCTCAAAATTTCTCCAGTATCAATATTAGCTTTGGCTTGTTGGATACCAGGGCTGGAGAACGTGAGCATCTGTTTTTGGAGTGAGCGTAGGAAGCATACCTGACGTGCCACGCATGAGAGCCAGTGATGTAGGCTTGACCATCAACGTCCCAGAATGGAGAGGTGTCATAACCAACGAAATCAAAATGCTTTGGGATTGACCAAGATGAGGCGACGTAGGGGTTATTGGATTTGAAAATCATCTATGGGGAAGAGCGGTTAGCTGAAGGGTGAATTTAGGGAAACGGTCGACTCACGTTGTCCCAACGCGTGGGGTCGTTGGCATGTAGGTCGTCGTTCACCAGCGTGGTCACGATGTAGAAGTTTCCTTTGTGAAAGCGCAGCGCAGGTGCCCAGATTCCGCTGTCCAAGAGGTAAGGGTGTGGAAATCCTTTCAAAAATTATAGAGCGCACCTGGTTGAACGATTAGTTTCAGCCAGACGAGGAAGCTGGTCTGGGCGATTCAGTGCATGACCTGAAAAATTATCGTCAGTTGATGCTGGTGTCAAACTTCAAAGCACGCCCATACCTATCAATTTCCAGTTCTGCAGGTCTTTGCTGGTATGTAGAGGGATACCAGGGAACGCATTGAAGCTTGAACTCGCGCAAAAGAACGTGTCGTCCCACTCTGGAACAAAGATACAGCTAGGGTCTGGGTGAAAGCCTGGCAGTATGGGGTTGCTGAACGTGGAATTTGCAGCGGACACGGAGAGAATTGCCAGAGTTCTACTCAGTAGCAGGCAGCTTATGATAAAGCGTAGCATATCTGGCAGTGGTTCAACAATCGTAGTGCTCCTTAGCTAAATACCTGGCGGTATTGCAAGGAACCCTATTTATAATTCGAAGAAGTGTCAGCGGCCGTGTAGCACAGGTCATGAGTGTTCATGTGTACCTTGTGACGAGTTGCCTCTTGCTCGCCCACGTCAAGATCTCAGAAATGGAGGTAATACACGGGAGCGGAACGTAATATGAGCACCGCATAACAAGCCGACGATGACCTCTGGACTGATAGAGTAAAAGGGAAATTTATTGGGCACAATCTAATTGAGCTCTGCTCGGTGCAGGTGAAAACGTTAAGGTGGTTGAACGACAACTGTGGCATTCTGTGCCTGCTGTGTTGGCCAGTGTTTGTACAGCAACGACGACTTTGTTTCGCTCTCCCCTCATCGACCCCAGAACCAAACAAGGATACCCGCGCTGACAATGATGAGCACGCCAATCAACGCAAATACTTTTTACAATCATATATCTTGTTACAAGCGCAGTCTTCGTGCACAGTTAAGGTGGGATGTTAAAACCCTGTCGGTTGTAAATTTCAGTTGACCAGTCACCCTCCAGGTTCTCAACATGCAAACACGTTGAACGAGGCTCAGGATTTATTCTAAAAGCAGAGAAGAGAGTCTCGATCCCAATTGACAGGTTCATAGGAAGTTCATAAGAAGTTAGACGAAGCTATCAATAGTATTTATATGTTGTAAAAATCCGGAATCATACTTCGGAGGTCCAGTCACCAGAATTTCTTAAGGCGTCCACCCATATAGACGAACATCACCAATCCTGTAGACATTTAAAGAAGAACGGGTACCAGCTCCTCCAAATACAAGTTCAATCTGCGCAAGTGTCAGCGGCCTATTATGAGTTACGTATGAGGGCAGACTTTGGAAACGTACTGGGCTTGCGTCGTCACCTACATGGCCAGAGGTGTACCATTGATCATGACAAGATGGACCTGATGGGTTTGAATCGATATGAATCCTGAGAATACGAGAGAAAGATGGTCAATAAGCAATGGAAATGATACTTCAAGTAGCTGAACTATACTTACTTGTACGAATGAGCTCCCAAGGGAGGATGTTGCTGGTCACTCGGGTATACATCCCAGCGCTGAGGCTCCTCTTGCTGTCGCTCAACTCTTCCGCCGCTCGCGTTGGGAACAACGGGCTGGTCGAAATGAAAAGTTCTACTTCAGAGCCTTTGCGGGGTGCGACAGTCCACTGAGGGCGTGACAGGATTCAGCAAAGTAAAACGGAAAGTGGAAGGTCTGGAGGTCGTGCCATGGGCGCATGATCTTCGCTGCCCATGAAGGCATTGGGGTAGACAGATATCTGGTTGTCGTTGTTGATACCGACGACATAGAGTTGTATATTACCACTCCTGCATGGAAATCGACGTAGAAGATATGGTAATTGCCAGATTGAAGCCTCGTTTTTGTTGCATACTGAAAAGTGTTTTTAAGTGAGGGGGGATATGAAGTGTCATGGCTTCAATGCGCTCGTCGAGGGCCTCCTTTTATACGCCCTGGGCATGATTCAGAGCTTCGCAATTCGCCTCCTTCTCTGCGAGGAAACGAATGACCTTGCATACAATTATAGGACTTGTTTCTGGAATAGCAATATTTCATTCTCAAAGTCAAAGATAAATGATCATGCGTCTATTGATTCAGTGGCCTAACCCGTGAAGCAATATAATTCCCTGATGACTCATGCCTGACCATATGGTCATTGTCGTATGCATAAGAATAGGGTCATATGGACATGGATATTATTGGCAGCACGGGTCGCAGAGGGTGGTAAACGAATAGATAATATTCAGGTAGCTAAGTACATACATCTTATATAGCTAAGTACCTAGTCATATAATTAATAATATACTTAATAATATCCATTCTTCTATTACTGAGCTAATATGCAGATTAATAACTATTCAAGATGACGAATGCCGGATTAGCCGGTGATGTGCGCGCGACGCTCTCAAGTGTGAAAACAAAACACCTGATGACCGGAGTGAGGTCAACGTCGCCGAGGGCGCTCTGAGGGTGCGGGTTGGTGTTTCGGTAGTAACAAAGCCTTCGTAACTATGAAATAAAACGACGTTTGAAGCAAGCGACGCTTCCTAAGACTGAGATGAGATACTGAGATGCTAAATGTGAAAAGTGGGCTGAAAGTAAGCTGGTTCATTTTTACGAAGCCTCTAGAATTAAGTACAAATGAAAATGAACTAAAATACTGACTACGGGGGGGTTCGAAACGATGCAACAGAGCGCCCAGGCACATAAGAAAAGGGTCTATAACAAAGAAATATCTTAAAAGGAGGTGCAAGAGCGGGGGTGGGATGAGGAAAGAGGGTGGTTAGATGGTAAATGGGGTCCAAAATATGAATTAAATGATGGAAATGAATAAGAATTAAAAGTCCGTATGAAAGGTGAAGTGCGGAGTGATGGGATGCGGCGTCGGTATATCCCAATTCGTGTCGTGGTGGCTGATAGGGATGATACGAGTGTCGGTCTTAGCGGTATAAGTGCGCGCGGACGGCGAAAGGGAGCGTGTTAACCAAAAAGGGTAAGCGTTGATGCGTGTGCGTGTGCGTGCGTGGTGAATGGGTTCTGAACCTAGACGTGATTCACGGGGTCACATGAGCGCGCTGCTCATCACCGGCTCCGTATTTCCAACAGATATGATGTACGATTGAAGGATGTGAAGTCGAGGATGAGCGAATTGGGAGAGGAAATGATGATAAAGACTCAAAAAGTGTGTCACTTGCCTCGCGTAGGTGTTCCATCGACAAAAACGCTGATGGATTGGCTACTGCGTCAGCATCAGTGTAGGTAGGACTACAGGCGACAGAGAGATCTCTCTCCGACCAGTACATGATCAGCATGACGTTGGTCAGAGAACCCGGAGTGCATTTTGAGGGTGTCATGGATGGTGTGAAGCAACTCGCGATTTCCAAAACGACGACTGTTAGAAATGATGGCCTTGGCTAACGGGTCATCGACATCCACAGGTGACGCGAGCTCACGCTTCGCGCGACAAGGTGTCAAACACCTGATCGTGGTTGATCATAAAGCTAATAAAGAGGGAGACGCTTGATATTTGCTAAGAGCTGCATCCATTACTAAATAAATGAAGCTATTCTAGGCTGAGAGTAAACAACGGGAGATCTTTCTGAACTTCAATCGTCTCACGACACATCGACCTGCCATCATTTCCCCATACTCTGGGATGAAACATATGCTCCATAATCAGAGAAAACTTTCTTCACCAGAATCCTAGAATGCACACAGATTATATGATAATACGTGATAAAAACGGCGCATTGCTTGCTTAAGGAATGTCGCTGAATGATCAACAGTCGAATACTATTGAATCAGATGTTATGTCGCGTGAACCCTGTACAATACCATCTCTTTGTCAAAATTCTCCTCTACCTCCTGAAATCCTATATATACATCATGAAATATTCATAGAAATGTTTTTCCGTCTACTTTCTGACCGGCTTGACGATATTTTTGATGATGGATAGGGTCTCATCAAAAGGTCCTGATGAATTGATGGCCCATCAACGCACTGCTAAAAACGTCGCACGACCGTCAACTATGTAAGGCTTAGTACTACATAGTATTGTAAGGTCATCCCATTGCTGTGGCTGTGTGCCTTTCCAGGGAGAATTGAGGGTGTGTGGCAGTATATTAAGATTGGAATTTAAGAGCTGTGATGCAGGACTTAAGTATAATACAAGATGTGAATGTAATGAATGTATCTTCCAAATTTTGGAGTCCATCAACCAGTTCTCATCTTGACTGAGGAGCTATTTCAACATATCTTCCACCCACCAAAGTAATCGTGGACGAAATATGGCTTCCATCCTGTTTTGAATAGCTATGATGACGCTTTCTTATACATAGCTATGGTCCTTAAGGCGTCGTGAAACGTGATGACGAGTGATGTCTCCGTGATATCATGATTATCGCACAGTGTGATGGGACTCATACGAGAACATCCCATCGACAGTCACAGCTTTTGAATGGTACTTATGCTGAGTGAATGTAATAAGCTCTGATTCAATTCAAAGGTACCTACCCCGTATTGTGCGAAAGTGTAATACCTTGTACCCATTGTTGGTCTTTCATCGGTCATAACAAAATATGGCCGACAACACTGTATCACTGGACGCCGCTGGCACGCCCACCATCTCCCCCATCATCCAGATATCTACTAGCATATATCGCGAAATTTTTACTAATACAGCCACGCCGTCCTCTACAGCTTCCTCAGAAATGGTCCCAGGGGGAGTGAAACCCGAAGTCGTTCCAGTTCCACGCGGACACAATCGCATACCCGTTCTTAGTATAATTGGAATCACACTCGGCGCGACATCGCTGCTCGTCATTATCTTAGGGATGCTATTCCTCCTCGTAAGGAGACGAAATAGGCCATACCATGTTCCTCATCGAGAATCGGTGGTTCTGTATTCATTCACGCACCCAAACCCAAAGTCGAACCCGAACTCGAACTCGATCAAGGATGACACCACTGTTGGTACCATCGAACAAGCGGAATTTCGACCTTTGAATTTATACCCACTACGAAAGACAGACGTCGGTGCCATATCAGATCATTCGCTGGCTTCAATGTATACCTCATGCAGGAACTACGAGGCAGAACCGGTTGTGCCAGTGGGGACTGGACAGGGAGAGCGAGAGCGAGAACGGCATGAGTCAGTGATACAGGTGGTGGGGCGTTCGAGTGATCGGTTGAGTGAGACTGTTATGGGGGAAGCGAGTGCTGGGGAGTCACATAGAGACAGCCGTCCGTTGGGATATGCACAGTAGTTGGACTTTCTCTCTGCGAGATAATTGTGATGTTAGACATTGTGATGTACGCTTTTGGTTCCATATTAATTTATGCCCCCATTTTCAGAGGCCTCGAACACGAATATCCACTGGTTGAAAATACACAGTTTAACCACTTTAGAAGCTCTTTTGTTTCGTCTGCAAGGTGTCGTTCGTGTGCTACAGTACCACGTGGTCGTAAATCACAACCGGCGAGTCTCCGAGCTCACTTTCAGCTCCCTTCCCATTCCTGGACGATTCTTTGACTTCTTCCAGCATGATATTGACATCAACGCCGCCGTCCACAATCCTTTCCACTCCCTATACCATTGCAATTGCAATTCCCAATCAATAATCACGCTCTGTCCGGCTCAGAGGAAGTCTTGGGCATCTTAATGAGTCGATTTTAAGGGAGATTTACCGGAAGATGAGGCCTAAGCTGGGGATAATGCAAGAATTCGAATGTCAATGATTATCGCCCTTTCGATCTAGCTTTGTCATTGAGCCCCATATCAAAGTAATTGGGCCTCTGTTTTCGCGTTTTGGGACTTTTGGTTGCCTATGGTAGATGTGAACATTACACCACAAATGTCAGGATGTAACTGCAATCCTAGCTGTCATGTTCGTTGGCTTCTCCGCTGCAACTGTCGGGGGACAACCACACCTTTTCCTCAAATTTCCTGGCTCGAGGAGGGCACAGCGCAAGAGGAGGTGTGAGATACACGCCGGGATGAAAGCAGGGTGAATTCGCCGGAGGTCAAAACGAATAAACGATGTTGGACACAGGCCGTGATTGCACCATTTCAGGAGGTCACCTTGACCACTTGAATATTACGGATTATTATCACCGGTACGACAAGAGTGGCAAGCTTGAGTTAAATTAGCAACGGCGCGCACGGATAGATCGACTACAGAGGATACCGACGACACAATGTAGAAGGAAAACTGCAATGTGCAAAAGGCGAATGCGAGAATCCAAGTAAAGGAAAGAAATGGAGGTTGTATGTTGAACACTACAGGAAGAGACAAGATTCAAACAAAAAACTGAGAGAGAGAGAGACAACGGTTGTATGTATGGACGACGGACGAAACTGAAATGCAGCATCAACACGGTGACCACTGTTCGAATTGGTGGTAAAACACTTACTGGAGTCTGGTTGTGGCGGCCTAACGATCCCTGCTCCTGTGAAGTTTCTTTTCCAGATGTTTCACTGAATCCATGGCTTTTGTGAGGAGTCCTTTCTTTGTCGAAGGGTTTAGTACAGGGGTAGGAAGAATATCTACCCCCGATTCGAAATCATGCAACTCCTGCTTGAACTTGGCGAGAAGCATCTGCACTTCCTCCAGTTGCGGAATAAGGGCGGCTTTAAGCGGACCGTCTGATCGCTCTGTTGCCTCTTGCAATTCCGATTGAATATTCGTTTGTTTTAATTGAAGATCCTGGATTCGTGTTTGAAGGTCGTCATATATGTCTGATGCGAATGGTGTTTGTCGGAGGGGCTGTGAAACTGAATTCTGTAACGGATAGGCATCGGCGATTTCGTGCTCTAAAGCATCATCTAAAATTGTCAGCGCAGACTCCTGCGTGTTGTGAAACTTGACAATTTTGCTTCCCCGGTCGATGTATGCCTAAGAAGTCGCACAAACGGATACGATCATTATTGATGGATACCTCAAAAATAATTGAAATTGGCACACCTTCCAGATTTCGTCCCGAAGCTGCGTAAAATTGCTCTCTGCGCGTATCGAGGCGCTTTCGCTCCAAATGAGGTCCCACATCGTAGAAACGATTGTAATTCTCCCAGCTGACCCGGGTCCTGTCAATGATTCAAACGTTCGCAGGACTCGCCTTTGACTTCCAGAAAGGCGAGGGTTGTGTATAGGTATGAAGAAGAGAATAAAGAAGTTTGCCAGATGACTAAGCTTGAAGTCAGCGCGTGTCTCAAGAAAGGGATGACTGGGGCTCACTCGTCTTTCTGAATCATCTTTCTCAACATGGAGACTATACTCAATGATGATATTTTGCTATCTGCGAAGCCTGGAACGTCGACGAGATAAATGGGATGTTGTCCCATGGTATCAGTACACTGGGCGTTCACCATCCGATATATGGTTAGTGATTGTGTAAACCCTTCCAACTTATTGCTGGACAGGCAGAGTGAAGTGTTTGGTGCGACCGATTCTATGAACTAAGGCCACATTGGTACTTCGATTTCGTTATATCGTGCGAGTCTGATAGTTATCGAACATACCGTACTCTTCCCCGATCCTGTTGGGCCAAGCAGGCTATGGGTACGTCCATAAGCCGCAATCTGGTAATTGTACTGCACACTTACACATACACCACCAAACCGCCATAACTCCTATTGGGTGGATCGAAATTTGGGACCTTTTCGACTGACACAGGTCCAGCGATTGCAATAATTTTGGGCTTAGTTGCTAATTGCGGGATGGAGGACATCGAGATGTCTTAGCGAACGATGAAGAGAAGACTAGGATGTCAAAATCAAGATGGATGCGCGACGAGGATTTTTGTGTGTGACTTATCAAGAGATCTGCTTGGCGTGACGGGTAATTGATTAACAAATCTCCATTGACGGAGAAGTTTTATTTGTCTTGGTGCATGCCGTTCCTCATCCTCCAATCTGGAAACAGATAATATTAATAGGTCAGCGCCCACAATCAAGTATTGTATTGCTTTCCAACAATATATTCAGGACTTTCGGAACTTGACTCCCTCCCTTTGTACGATGATTACACGATATCAAGTTGAAAGATGGGTGCACTCTCGACGACGTATAAATCAATGATAAGCGTCATGAATTGACGAGACCGAAGAACCAAGCACTGATCCATGGTACACATAAAGAAGTCACCCTATCGTGAACCTTATTGGCTCACAAGGGTCAACATGACAAACACATTAACGATCACATCAATCAGCTCCCTACACTTCAGAGCTTAAGCATTCGAATTCAAACTCGAGCCCCTGTCTTCAAAACGTGCCTCGCAGTGCTCAGCCAGCACCCCAAATTTGGAATAACCAGCTTTGACTTGCTATCTGTCACCAGTCTGTCACCGACGTCCTCCTTCACTCTCCTCTCTCCATTGCTATATATTAAGATACCCATTGAAGAATCGAAGGCCTTGGACGAAGGAATACTGGAGACGGTGTAGTTGCAGTGACTGGATCCCGTTAGCCGGGTGCCAGACTGCCTTGGCATACACATTTTTTCAAAGGATTCTGCGTCTAGGTGAGTCCATTGTTGTGGTTCTCCTTCACTTGACCTATTTCTGATCTCCGTGTAATTACGTAAAATCATACGAATATTATAGCGCGTTCATACCACATAACACCACAAGCTCTCCTAGGCCTGTAATCTCTCTCTATTTCTCATCTGCTCTAGAGATTGTATCTTCATCAAAGAGCCCGTCGTTGGTTCTGCAATTGGACTTGAAATTGCCTTGAAAATCGGAATGGGAAGTAATAATCTTGTATTGGAGAACGACAAAGAAGAGATGGACTTTGTGGAAAGGAATTTCAAACTTGAAGATGCAGGGCAGTCATACGATGTGATCTTCCCTGGGTTCTAGCAATCGGTTCAAAAGGGTTTAAGGAGAATAATCAGGCAGAAACAGGGATTCTGGCATTTTTGGTGAACCCGCCCGTCATGTTTTATCACGCCATTTCACCAACTCATTCCTGCACCAAAGACTTCCCGCCGGTAATGTCTGTTTCGCCCTCTCTCTTAAATCCCTATGCGACATGGCACCACCAACGTGTTCACAACCTAGGCGCGCACTAAATGTAGACGACGATAAATGTGAAATGCAGGCGCTGAGGCAAAGTTTGTTCATTTATTTCGTTGACGACTGGGATGCTGACGACGTGGTGAAACCAGGTAGAGGAATACCTGAATGATAACGCCATCTGCACGGACGTTAAGCTCGTTATGCTGCGGGGATGTCAGAGAGCGGAGCAGCAGGGTTTGTCTGCACTGGTGGTTGTCGGGGTGGCATGAGGAAAGCGTGGGCTGAAAGCATCAGGCCTCAACACCTACACCGAAAAAACAAGTTCCCCGTTATCAAGCTTCATGATGCAGTTATTCGCCCTCTCCCTCTACGATGATGCCATGATGAAAGGACCTAGACACGTTGTAAATACCCCATGCCACTCAAGCTGGGGTTGAAAGTGTGGTGTTGCCTTTGGGAGAGAAAACCGCGATAGAGAGGCGACATGGACCTGCAGCGACTCTACCACCGGTCTGGGTCCGCCGATGGCCTCCCTACTTTTGTAAGAGGAGCATTAACATCTTATTCTGCTTTGCATTGACTTTCGCTAGCTTTAGGTATCGCTGATGATCCAGGAAATGTCGTTGTTGGAGGTCGGTGGATTGTTGGATTGGGGTCAGAGTCGTGGTCAAAACAAGTGGGAGTCACATCCACGACCGGATTGGGGGCAGTAGAGTAACAGGACGGGAGGATAGCGAAGATGGATAATGGGGGGAGCGCCGAGCGAGTCGTCAACGCGGGTTACGGACGTTACAAGTCATTTGAATGAGATGTATCTGCGAGCAATATTTTTTCTGGGTCTCCTGGGTGTTTGAGCACTGACTCTTAATCAGATTACTCGGAGTATTCACGTTATTTAGATGCTGCTTTGTTTCACATTTGACTTCTCCGATCCTCACGTTCATCACGCAGATAGACACATGTTTAGACACACTCCCCATCGCCACCGAATGTCAATTTACTCTTGCCACCTACCAGCGCAACAAGGATAGGCAATCGTCAAGCTCACTGCGCCTGCAGGTGCCAAGTAGACGCCTATATGATCACCATGCGGCAGGATTTCAATTATCCAAGTTCACCATGTCGTACAACATCATACACTACCAACCACAAGTCACCTATTCCTATTTCTATTCCCACTCCGAGCTCCCCAGGCAGCCTGATACGCCGGTGGTAACAACACCGCATCATCCACCCCACCCTCGCCAAGCGGACCCAAGGATAAAGACCCCGCGTCGATGTCGCGTCGCGCCGGCGGCATGAACGGGAAGAGGGAGTTGACGCTTTTCGGGCCGTGGATTTGAGAGTCGAGGATTGTGGAGGTGCCGTCTGGGTCTGGATTGGCGCTGGGATGTGGGTGTGGATGTGAATGAGGAGGTGGGTTCTGGCTGAGAGAGAGAGAGGAGTTCGAAGAAGGGTTGGGATGTGATGTTGGAGAAGCGTGTCGTAGATTCGATAGCAAAGGGAGGTGTGATGAAGTACCATTAGATGGCATGGCGTTTGGCATTGACGACTTGAGGTGAAGGGGAGAGGTGGAGTGCGTGCTTGAGTTTGAGCTGGTGTGGGATGCGTCGAGTCGGATTTTGGAAGGTAGCGATGAGGGGTTTAAAGGAGAAATAAATGGGGATATGGATTCGTGTTGCGACATGTGAGGTGCTGAATTATCGCCAGCACCCGCACCACCGGAGGAAAACGGAGTCATGGTTAGACTAGCTTGTGTCCGCCGTCGTGCGAGGTGATAGCGATAGAACAGGAAGAAGACGATGCAGCAGATGAGAGTAGCACCTAATGCAGCACCGATGATCGCTCCGAGGAAGGTGCTAGATAGGCCTGAACTGGAGGTTGAGGGTTGGGAAGTCTGTGAGGATTGAGATGTCGGAGATGTTGGTATTGAAGAGCTGAGAGGAGGGGGAGTTGTCTCTGTCGATGTGGTACGAGTAGAGATGCCGGTTAGACCAGCTGAGACAGGTGAGGAGGTCACGCGGGGTGTGGGGGCAACGGGTGTAGATACGGATACGCTGTCAGGGAGGATGAGAACGAGACTGACGATATCCATTTGTGGGGAGTCGCGATTTGTCAAGCTCATGAGGAGGCTCTGGGGAGAGTCGAAGTTGGCGGAGTATAGAAGCGCCTGTGGTCGAGAAATGAGTGAAGTGAACAGAGAAGATGCATATGAATAGGGGAAGGTGAGACTCACAGGAGGACCGACTGGACCTTGAGCGTCGACAACAGGCATGGTGTTAGACATGCACTGACCGACGCAGATGTTATAGGTGCCAACGAAACCATGTCGTAATCCCCAGTATTCAAAGCCTACAGCTGGCTCTAGAGAGAAGATAACGGGTGATTAGCAACCTTGACTTGGTATGTGGTCTCATCTTACCTGGGAACCTCTATCAGGAGAGGTAGGGGAATTGAATTGAATGATGATCGGATAGAATATGAATATATGAATGCTGATAGAGACAGGAATAGCACGTACGAATTCAGCCCATCCTCTATTATCAGTCGTCGTCGCGTATGTGACTGTAGGTCCATACCCTTCCCACAGTAGCCCTTTATCCCAAACTTGAACTCTGGTACCACCAGCTATCGTTCGGTTATGGTAGATGATTCTGGGATCGCTAGACCCTATGGTGAGCTTGCTTCCGGCAGTGTCTTGGTCGCCTGACATGGCTATGAAGTACAGAGGAGAGGCGTCGTCGGTGTGAAGGTATTGTTTCTAAGAAAGCATCAT
The DNA here is from genome assembly GCA_015501605.1 of Panaeolus papilionaceus. Taxonomy (NCBI): domain Eukaryota; kingdom Fungi; phylum Basidiomycota; class Agaricomycetes; order Agaricales; genus Panaeolus; species Panaeolus papilionaceus. The sequence goes on from JADNRZ010000014.1 coordinate 1,414,876, forward strand.
CAGCGAGGCGGGTTACATGGTGAGCTTGGGAGATGGAGGAGACGGACAGACATGGATGTTGTTGCCAAGGAGATGTTAAGTAATCAACATCAATATGTAGCACGTGAGCATCGTGGAATCTGTTATCCCATTCCATCAATGACGAAGATTGATTGATTGCCTCAACACGGCGAATCCAGAGTTGACCAGTAGCAGTCGTTCTTGTACAACACTGTTGAGGGGTCTACGTTCAACCGGATATCTCACATGAGGCTGTTCCAAGGTTTTCAAGCACCTCTGCCGAGAGTCAGGTCTCAGAAGTGAGCGCGCGCAGTATCGTTTTTCTTCGGGTGTGTACATTCGTACTCGACACACTCATTACTACTCATAGGGAACAAGTTCATCTCCGTTGGCTTTACAGAAGCTCAAATCGGTCTTCGGTATCTAATCTGAGAGATTAAGCTAAGGACTCCCATAATCAGCAAACATTGAGAGGGTGAAAACTATCTACTGGCTCAGTCTTGAAGAAGTTGACGCCTCATCAGAAGTACTATGCTTCTCACACCCAGTACTGCTCAACTACTTACATGTGCTCAAAAGTAATGGATTTAGTCCGTACCTGGCGAGATTATCCGTAAAATTGAGTCGAGTATATATGGACACGGATTATTATGTATCACATTCCCAAGCTCGAGACGAAGACAGCGCTTATTACGGCTCCTATTATTAACGCGTGAAGAAACTTTGAATTTGAAGGGCGTGGGGTAGCTGAATTGAGTACGGGAGTCGAAGATGCCGATGTAGTTGGGGCTGAGGTCATGCTGGGCGCCGAAGGCAGTGTTCCGAGAGACGACGATGTCGGGGGCACTGATGTGGCAATGGCTGAAAACGAAGGAATTTGGACCGCTGTTACGGTGTTGGTGACTATGCTAACGCTCTCAGTGGGCGGCGGCAATGCTGGAGGTGGCGTAACGACAGCGGTACCACTGGTATGTGGCGCAGATACACCGCTTGGGAGGATGAGCACGAAGCTGACGATGTCCATTTGAGGAGAGTCGTGGTTCACGAGGCTGACGCGCATGACTTGGGGGGTGTCGAATTGGGTAGAGTATAGAAGGACCTGAATTTAAAGGTGAGAGGGTTTGAGTCGTCACGTACGTGTCTAAGAGGTCAATTGAGCCTCACAGGAGGTCCGACCTGCCCTTGGGCGTTGATACCATTGAATTGACATGTACCGGGGCATAATATGTCGTAGGTCCCAGGGAAGTCGTGTAGCAGACCCCAGTACTCAAGGCCAACGGCTGGCTCTACACGATTGAGAGAAAGGTGAGTTAAATTGCGTAGTTGTATAACGACAGCTAACGCACCTGGAAATGTCTTGAAGAGAGAAATATTCAAATCATTGCGTGTATAAAGTCAAGAACTAGTACGCACGAATTCGGCCCACCCTCTATCATTTGTAGTCGAAGCGTATGTGACAGTCGGTCCATGTCCAACCCATGACAATCCCTGGGTCCAAACTTGAACTTTTCCGGTGTCTTCGGTTCGGTTGTGGTAGATAATTCTAGGGTCACTCGAGTTGATGATAAGCCTGCCCAGGTTTCCAGATGGGGTAGTGGCCGCCATATGTGTCGACTCAGGGAGCTGATTCACTCCGGAAGGGAGGGTTGAGTTATATAGTCCAAGGGGCGACGTTTTGAAGAGTAGGTTCTATATAATGCTTGATGAGGAATATAATACATGTATAGAGGTGTATTATTGAACAGACAGCCTGGGTATCGGAATGATGACCATTTAAATTTGCAGGGTGCCTCATGGACACGACAATCGTGGGCCGGTGTGTGCGAGTTCGTGGGATCTCATCAACGAATTATATCTAAATTTGTATGTCGCGATACAATGCCAACACTAAAATTTGAGCGCTCCTTCAAAGAGCTGATGGTTCTTGGACGTTGATAATCGTGAGCTGACATATGTTGCAACATGGGTGCAGTGTGCAAGAGGAAAGTGATAGACAGAAGACGTCGCGAGTGTAGTATAGAAAATAACAAGGTGGTTCCGAGGCGAGGGAATGAGATGTGTGAGATGGTGAGAGAAGATGCGGCTCGGGGATGCTCAGCTCGGGCTCGTGATGCTCGGGGTACTCTCGCGATTCAGACAGAAATAAGGAAGAAAGAAGGTACAGTATATTGTTGAGAGGGGGTTTGTTCTATATCAGAGAAACGAGAGTGTACCTAGTACTGGGCACGCGCGTGCTCTCGCGCTACCCAGACTCGCTAAATATACGGATTTGAAATGTATCTACGCTATGTAATTGTCCGTGTTGTTGTAATGAGAATTGAAATGAGTCTCCTGACGTTCGCCGCTGCCAGTCGCTCCTCTTGACATCGCTGGTCACTGAGCTGAGTTGACCAGGCTCGAGTGGGTCGTCAATCCACTTGCTACAGGAGCGGAGCGCGATGGGATGGGAGTGACTTGCAGTTTTGAACAGATAGGAGTGGAGAACGTGAAATGGAGGGGAGTGATGGGAGTTACAAAGAAAGCGGGTGTTTCGAAGGTGAAGAGTATCTACGGGATAGGAGTCTTCCAAGCGCGATAGTGGAGAGAGGAGTGGAGGTGTAAAGATAAAGATAAAATAAGTTGCTAACCCTATGCCGTTATACCCGTCGCGATTCCGTTCTTGAGGTCTCGTTTGTGGTTATGGAGTTTTGAAGTGTCGCGAGAGGTGAAGTGGTGGAGGGTGTGCATAGGGGTGTTCCTGGAAGGATCTGTGCTTGCACAGATCCGCCTTCTTGGTCACGTGAAGAGGTCATCCTACGTCGCGCCTTTCGCTTCCGTTTCTTCTCGTACTCTATCTTATTCTATTCCTAGCACTCTCCACGCCGCCTGCTGTATCTCGGCTCGTGGCTCGTTTTTCTTTACCCACCCACCGCTTCCCTTTCATCAATCCTTAGATTCACTTCACCTGATTGGCCTTACCTACATGCATACCTTTATTATTCACAAGTTTAGACAATATACATTATTCTCTCGACCTCCGTAGTTGGGGTAGGGGGAGCCGTGGTCGGTGTGGGGGCTCATCCGTCCACCGCCCTCGGCTCTCACACTGGGAGGGGTTCGTTTTCGATGACCTCTCCCTCTCCCCATACTCGACTACTCCGGCTACGGAGACTCGAGCGTAAGAACCAAGATATTTGGGCTATAAGGAGTCGCGCGTGCGTGATTCACTGATGCGCGGTTGAGCGCGCGCTGCGTGATTAGTTGCTCGAGCGTTGAGCTCGTTCGGTGATGAGGAGAATGCTTTGGATGAAATAAAAATGAAAATAAAAGAGTGAGGAAATAGATGAAATAACGAGTGGCTTCCACGAGCGACTCAATTCTCTATTCCACAGCAGTAGTGGCTCCCTGGGAAGTCATGCAAAAGTACGAAACCGACGGCTGTGCCTAGGGCAATGATCCATGATTTAGCCAACATCCTTCTGATTGAACCAGAGTCGTGTTGCGCACGAATGCATCCCATGGTTGGTTGTCGAAGCAAATGTAACGATCGATTCATATCCAAGCCACGGTACTCCCTGCTGCTCCCGGGCCCTGAGCTCTGTCGCCACTGCCATCTGCCCAGTTGTGCTAAATCATCTCTGGGTCACTGGGCCTAATGTTATCCTGCTGAGACGCTGTCTAAATGAAGCGTTAATTAAACATTAAATTAGCTTATCAATGTGCACATAGGTGCATAAGATCTCTTCTTCAGCGTGATGGCCTGAAACGGGACCAAGTGTTCGATTTGTTCAAAGTATTGCGCCACCTTTATCTTACAGATTTTGAAGGCACCCTCGTAGCGATCCATGGCTGCGCTCTCCGTGCCGTTCGTCTAGTGATACAGAATCGAAATGCGACCCAGAATGAGAGGCTTGAGGTGATGATTGCACTGAATACAGTTCCCAGTGCGATGACATTGTTTTGTGAGACCGAGACGTATGTAACGAGTGCGATGTAAGCGATAGAGATGGCGATGTGTGACGGGTGGAGGTGATGACGGTGGTGGGACTGCGTGGCGCTGTGACACCAGCTAAGAGTGTGAGCACGAAACTGACGAGATCTAACTGGGGACCACCCTGATTCGTTATACTAACATGCTTGAATAGGGATGCGCAGAACTGTGTAGCGACAAAGGGTCCGGAAAGGGGTCCCTGTTGAATTGTTTGGAAATGGTGCTGTGTATACCTATGACATGGATCACAGAAGAAACGCATTGGTTGGACCGCCTCATCCCAGATACAAACCTTGACGTTCGACTTGCCAACAGGTGGGGATGTAAGGAGCAGTGTTCATTTACCTCTGTTTTAAAATATAAAGGAACACGTAGTGAGATGGTAGTACCACTATTGCCCATTGATGACGATATTATTCTTCTTAAAATGTACCCCTCGTAGCTCTGAAACCTCAATCATCGGAGTGAAATGGATCATAACAAATAAATCAAGCTGTTACGGTCAAAAGAAAATTTCGGACAGTAAGTGGGCATGTATATCTCGAGCATGAGGCAGTGGAGGTCGTGGTATTACTATCACAACTGATTCGAAAGTCTCGAGCGGAGGAGGCTATAGCCTCCTCGTCCTTGGGGGGCTGTACCACTGAACACCTGACATGTGTTCATGTATATGTTTATGTTGTAGGTGTGTGGAGAGCCATTTTCAAGTATGTGGTACCAATCCGTGACGAATTTAAGTGTAAAACCGTATATTATTCATGTAATCCTGAAGCCCGAGAACCAGTATTTCTAATGATAGACAACCCCAGGGCGGATTATGATCAAAAGCAGGTATAACTCGGATAAACATTATCCAGAGCGCTTTGAATTAAAAATCTTCTTACCCTTCCGCTTTACAGCGTCGACCAATGGCTGGAATACGTTCACGGTTCCGGATGCCTGAATGAGATGAGGAGCTGATAAACCAATTGATTTTTCGGGCTCGTCCGATTCAGGGACGACACCTGATTTCCCATCTGTCGGAATGACCAAATCGTCTCCTTGACCAGCTTTTCCCATATCTCTGGCCCATAGTTCGATTTGGCGCTTATGCGTGTCATCGAGATCAATGTCAGCCGCCATAATCGCTCTGCATAGTTGTTGAAGATCGACGTTCGCCTTGTGCTCGGGGCCTAAAAATTCACAGATCTGCGTAATAAACCGGATCAGGCTCTCCTTGGTCTCTGATTGTCTTCCTTCCAGAATCGATTTAAGCTCAAGGTTCTCCTGTGTTTCGGCTTGGGATAGGTCTGATTCCAGGACCTGAATCGTATTGATGGAAATCGAGATGCGGTCGTGTAGATCATGGAGGAGCAAGGGCGTCAGCTTTAGATCCACCTCCGTAAAGGACATGTTCGTTTTCTGTCTTTGGTCCAGAATGCTGAGTGCCGAAGATCGCGTATTGGTAAAACGTGTAATTTCAGCGCGATGATCGATAAATTCCTGGTAAAAGCAGAAGTACGATTGAGTATCAATGGTAAACGCTAGATTCTTATAACATAAAAGCCCAGATACCTTGAGGATTTCGCCTTGCAGTTGTGCAAGACGTGCCTCTGCGCGGAGGTACATCTGTTCATTGTGCAGTGTATCCCACATAGTGGTTACGAAGCACAAAGTCCCTAGCTCCCGAATGGGAGTCAAAAACTCCTTCAGCATTCTGATCGTTCTGCGTTTTGATCCCCCAAGGCGGGTGTCGTTTATGGGAATCAAGTAGAAGATTACACTGAAGTATTCTTCACTGGCATTAGACGACGATCAATCAGGAAAATTACAATGCATGCGCTTACGATATACACTCACTTATTCTCCTTCAGCCAACTGGTGATCATTTTCATAATTTCGATTTCTGAAAGCTTGTTATCAGAGAAGCCTGGAGTATCAATCAGGTAGGTTGGTCTTCGTCCCCAGCGTGATACATTAACCAGTTGGTAAGTGTTGACTTTCTGAGTATAGCTGGAGAGCTGATTCTTTGAGATTGCCAAAACCTGCGGTCCCCCTGCTAGAGCTTCAATAAACTTGGGAGACAAAGCCGAAAATTCAGAAAGTAAGCGGAGAAAACGATCGATGGTTAAAATGCCTTTCTTACACTACTCTTCCCCGCACCTGTGGGACCCATGAACCTAGGGATCTCGATTCATCAACTACAATGCAAGGTTGAAACGAGAGATTTCACAAACAGGTATTTCGTTGATTTTGGCTCCGAGATCTTTTCTGTAAAAGGGATAACGGTGATTTCGCCTCCAACATCCAAGTACTCGAACCGTTCTGTATTAGCACCGTCCATTATGATGTTTTGCTTGAACCAGAGGCTGTGTTTCAAATTCTCAGTAAGTGTTGGATGATGGATGAGAGATGTCAATGCTACCATCCCTTTGTTTGAAATTGTGCATACGTCACGTGACACGTATATCCCCTCTACGTACGTTTAGGTACCAAAGCAGTGGGTTCTATTGGAATGTTCGGGAAAAGTTTGGTAGAGAATTTGAATGTGGACGTACTTGCAAGGTCGTTTAGAAATCGAATCCGATCCTTTGATGATTATCGATTAGTGGTTATGCCTCGTTTCAAGCTGTCAACATTTGACAGTCGAAGCAAAGTCAACGCCTTGCGCTCTTGAATACTGGTTTTTATGGATCAAAGCGGAATGAAAAAATCTGCAACATACACGCGAGCGTCAGGAGGAGTCAAACGGATGTTGACGACGAGTGCAGGTCATATTCTCTTAATTTAGATTCCGCGTTCCATGATGCCAATGTTATCGGCACAGTCCCGGGTAGGATGCAGCGCAAAACGCGTACATTAGTGCTCAAAGGTTTCATCAAATCTCCTCGATAGGTGTGAAAATGAACAAGAATAATTCAGTCTGTGATGTGAATATTTTGATGCGGACACCTCACCGTGTGTGAATTATGTAGCACTGATGGGGTGTTGGGCCCAATAATGGTTTTCATACGCAACTCTGACGTCGGAGATGGGGTGCTAATCTTATCACATACTACAACACATGTTCTTCACTAAATTGGCTCTGCATCACGGGGTTTAAATTCGGGTAGGATATAAAGACGACTTCGAATTCAGTCAGCGGCTGAGATAGCATCATACAGTCTCTGAACGATCTCAAGCACTGAGATATGTCGCAAATTCCGTCAGGCAACTACGAAATTTTCTATGTAGATTTCTCAATCGGCCCTGAAAATCTTGTTATCCGTCCTCTTGGTCTGAATGATAAGGATGAGGTTGCCATCCTTCCCGAAGATGACAAAGCCCCCAAGGTATCTTTCACTACTGGTCTTGGCTGTGGTGATACTTGCTGAGGACAGGCTTAGTGGACTGTTTATGCCGATAGTAACTCTGCAGAGTTGATCATCGATGGTCGGGCTGTCGCCCCAGTGGGGCTTCGTATTGGGATTAGCCCAGGAGTACCTCACCGTTGGTTCGTTCCTCGCAGCGCACCGCAACCTCATCCTGTGGGCTCAGACGCGTATGTGTGAGTGTACAATACGACAAAATACTCAAACTATGTAATTCACAAGGAAAATCCTTCTAATATTAAGCATCTTCATGGATATGGGGGCCGATATTGCATGGAATCCCCCTCTAGCACTTGCCGATGAAGCAACTACAGTGGGTTCCATGTGCTTCTCGTACCCTTTCGGACTATTTAATCTCAGAAATAGGTTCAATTCGGATCCGATGGCTTCCCCTTTTACTTCAAACGTGTTTCTCGTGATCAAGAGTAGTGCGTCGGTGTCGTTTACCACAGTTCTATTACAACACTTCTGAACATATGCATGAGTCGTGTACCTTGAACCGCGTTCCTTCCATAAATAAGATAACCGATAATATAACCTCTGCTTCAAATCCTTGAAAATACACCATCGAGGAACGTCCTTATGGTAGACCGCACCAGTGCATGCACCCACGAAGGTCAGTTCCGAAACTATCGGAAAGTACGATTATCGTCAAATTCATTGTTAATACCACTTAGCGAACCACTCTTTTAAAGCTACATCTAACATCTTAGGTAGTTAATACTTCTGTCTTTTCTCTTTCGGGACAAGCACAACACTAAACTTTATCTCAATCTCTCCATGGATCAGCCTACTACGTCGAAAAACCTCCAAATTTCAGAAACGTGACTTTCAAGCGCATCCCCGGCTGTTGCGTGAGTCGTTTTATCTAGTGATAAGACATCAAGAGCTTATGAGCAGAGTATTTTAGGTCCAACAGGGGCTAGAAAGAGCGCTATAAGAAGAGTCATTTGAACCTGGCATACGAGAGCCTTTGCCGTTTCTGTCGAGAAAGAACAGTCAAATTGTAGTTAAACTTGTTGGGGTAAACATTACCTGTTCAGAGGCCACACCGATGAAATTGTCCAAGTACCTGCCACTTAAATCCGGCGATTGTAAAATATTTGCTCCATTCTATTGACATCTAGAATGTAATGATATATATATATTCAGAGGAAAACTAGAATACTGGTCAAAGAAAATTCGGTTAGAAACCCTGCGAACGAAAAGCACCCAATGAAATTCTGGATTACGGGCCAGACCGGTTATTTACTTTGCATATCCATTGAAACTGAAAATCGTGTTGATGTGCGCGCAATGTCTTCAAGTGCGTAAAACAAACACACTCGATGACCGGAGTGAGGTCAACGTTGCTGAGGGCGCTCTGAGGGTGCGGGTTGGTGTTTCCATAGTAACTAGGCCTTCGTAACTAGTAAATGAAACAATATTTGAAGCCGACGACGCTTCCTGAGACTGAGACGAGAGACTGAGACACTAAGTTTAAATGTGGGCCAAAAGTAAGCTCCTTGATTTTTACGAAGTCTCGTGAATTAAGTACAAATGAAAAATGAACTAAAATACCGACTACGGGGGGGTTCGAAACGAAACAAGAAAGCGCCAATGCGCAAAAGACAGGGTTTGAAACAAAGGAGTATCTTAAAAGAGTTTGCAAGGAGGGGGTGAAGTGAGGGGAGAGGGAAGTTGAACGACGAAAGGAGAAGAAATGATAATTAAATGATGAAATAAACAAAATTAAAAGTCCGTATGCATTGGGAGGTGTGCTGTTGCGAGGTGCGGCGCCAGTCGCTAATCCCGTTTGGTGCTTGTTCGGCTTATAGTAGTGATAAGGCGACGCTTGTATTGATAAATACGCGCCTGTGGCGGGATGATGATGACCGGGGATGTGTAAGCGATGGCGCGAGGAATGCATGAGCGTGCGTGATGATGAAATGCGAAAATGGTGCGTTTACGGGTGTAGGTGAGCGCGCTGCTCATCAGTGTGTAACAGGTTTGAAAAAGAATAAATGGGAATGAAAACATTAAAAGCTAACTTGAACGTGGTGGTAGGACAAGGGTCAGCATCATATGGAACGTTCAATTGTGTTCATCCCCCTCACTTTTTACATTCATATTGCGATGAGCATATTGACAGTACCAATAATAAGGGTCATATTAACCCCCACTCAATACTGCCGCAGAAGCACGGTTGGTATCAGGCAATTTTCCGGGAACCCTTATATGCAATCTCCATCAATCCTCCGATGATGGCATACAATCGCAATAGGTTAGCGTCATCTGAACAGCGGTCGGTGTATTGGTGGTCTATTTATAGCATCCTTCGTATGGAGTACACGTAAGGTGCGTTACGTGGGGTTCAGGACGTCCTGTAGGTTAAAATATCTATGACGAGGCCTCGTAGCTCGTCGACCCCGGAGTCGGACTGAACAATAGAGACGATGAGCAAGACGTAAGGCCATCGACACGAATATATTAGTCCAGATTCTGCATTAGAACATTCATCGGATAAAGTCAAATGAGGGCTGATTGAAAAAGGGAGTAGGAATATGATAAATAGTCCATCGTTCGCTCAAGTAATCCCCCAACTCTCACCCACTTCATAGTACGTTTCTTGTATCCTTAATCGCTGGACAGGAGAATACGGTCTAATATCTTGTCGCTCATTAGATACTCATAACAGTACATATAACACGCCACGATGCCACCCTCCGACTTTGCCAACGCAGACATCGACAACATACTTACTAGCTTGACCATGGACGAAACCATCGCCTTGACTTCGGGAGTCGGGTTTTGGAACACATATGGGATCAACAGACTGGGTGTGCCCTCCATCAAGGTACCCATACCTTTCCCATATCTACACATACACGAAAACTTACGCTGAAGCTTGCAGGTCAGCGACGGTCCCAACGGTGTCAGAGGAAGTCATTTCTTCATGAGTACACCAGCTAAGTGCATTCCTGTGAGTTGACTCCATCGCTTCTGTTCTTCGCAAAACAATCTGATATGATTTTATTTCTCAAAGTGCTCAACCGCCCTGGCTGCTACCTGGGACACCGACCTTGTCAAGGAAGTTGCCTTGAATCTGATCGCCAAAGAGGCTAAGCTGCGCTCTGTTTCTCTCGTTCTCGCTCCCACATGCAATATCCAAAGAGTAAGTAAAACCGCTTCGCTTCTCTCACGGATAATATTATTAATTCAATTACTTCAACTCAGAGTCCACTTGGTGGAAGGGTACGTGGTGGCTCTTGTATATATCTTCCACTCTTGGCTGAGTGTCCTTCACAGAGCTTCGAAAGCTTTTCGGAGGACCCATTTCTCTCGGGTATGATGGCGGCCGCATACGTGAATGGAGTCCAAAGTGGAGGCATAGGAACCACGATCAAACATTTTGTGTACGTCTGATTTTGTGTCATGTGTTTATGATTTTCCAGTAATATTTTGCCAACACAGCGCAAACGATATGGAAGACGAGCGCATGGGGTACAGCAGCGAGATGAGCATCCGTGCGCTCCGCGAGATATATCTGATGCCCTTCATGTTGGCTCAGAAGTACGCTCAACCATGGGCATACATGACATCGTAAGGAAAACCATACCATGATGGACTGCATATTGACCCATATCAAGGTATAATCGGGTAAACGGAGAGCACGTGTGCGAAAGCGAATTCTTTTTGAACAAATTGCTTCGTGAGGAATGGGGTTTTGAAGGAATGGTGAGTTTAAATTAGTAACCCTATGCTCACTTTACGTTTAACCTGTTGATCAGATCATGAGTGATTGGTTCGGAACGTATGGTGTCGCACCTGGCCTGAACGCAGGTTTGGACTTGGAAATGCCTGGACTCAACAAGTGGCGAACTAGAGAGCATGTCAACCGTACAATTTCGGCGCGCAAGACAAGTGTGACGACCATCAAAGACCGGGCTCGCAAGGTACTCGAGCTTGTCAAGAAATGCGCAGCAGGAGCACCTGAGGTATGTTGATGATTTTCCTCCTGAATTCCATCTCTCATTCTGCATGTCTCTAGGTTCTTGACGGGGATGGTAGCGAGTGCACATTGGATACTGATGGGATAACCATGCTTCTGCGTCAGGTGGCATCTGAGTCGATTGTTCTCCTTCGCAATGAAGGAGGTCTATTGCCGCTGAAACCAAAGGAACTCAAGAAGATTGCCGTCATCGGTCCCAATGCAAAAGCTACCGTGATGAGTGGTGGTGGATCCGCTGCGTTGAAAGCCAGCTTCTTCGTGAACCCTTTTGATGGTATTATGAATGCGCTTCGCGATTGTGGCTCAGAAGCACAAGTTGAGTATTGCGAGGGTGCAAGAGGTGTGTTCTTAATTTTATCGCTTTATATTGTTTCCATCTGACCGTTTTGCATAGCCTTCAAGATGTTGCCATCCCTCGACTACGAAATTATGACCCCGTCTGGAGAACGTGGTTGGATAGGAACGTGGCACGCTCATTTAGACGACCAAAGTCTCGTTGCGCTCGATGAAGTCTTTCTGGGGCGCATCATCGATGAGACGATGATGTATCTGACAACGGCTGCACCCCCAGGCATCACTCAGAGGTGGACGCTGAAGCTGCAGGGGCAACTCAAGAAGAGGGAGACTGATTGTCTGTTCGAGTTTGGACTGACCGTTGCTGGTCGTGCGAAGGTGTGTTCCAATTCCCCATCATAAATTATACAGACTCCAACGTTCACCAGCTCTACGTAGATGGTGAACTGGTCATCGACAATTGGTCAATCCAAAGGCGCGGTGAAAGCTTTATGGGAACAGGTACTGTGGAGGAACGCGGCACAGTGCAATTGAAGGCGAACATTAAGCACGATATCCTGGTCGAGTACTGTAATGTTCGAGGCTTTTCAGCCGGTGGCGAGGATGAAACTATCATGGATAGGTGAGTTTCACATAACTAGCACGCATTCTTGGGACTAACCAAGCTTTTGTAGTATGTCTGGTCTACGTCTTGGAGGAGCAGTTGTAGAAGACGAGGACGATCTCATTTCTCGTGCAGTTGACATATCTCGAGACGCTGAAGTTGTTATTGCCATTGTTGGACTTAACTCCGAATGGGAAACTGAGGGTCACGATAGGAAGAACCTCGCCTGTCATGGACGGACCGACGAGCTCGTTTCAAAGGTCGCAGCTGTCAATCCAAATGTGATCGTCGTAACTCAATCGGTACGCGAATTTTTGTATTTCATTGAGAAGATCTACCATAAATTGAATATATATAAACAGGGTTCTGCGATTACCATGCCATGGGTAGGTGATGTGGCTTCAATCATCCATGCGTGGTATCTCGGGAACGCGTCTGGAGACGCTATAGCAGATGTTCTGTTTGGGAAGCAGAACCCCTGTGCGAAGCTTTCCCTCTCGTTCCCAAAGCGCGAAGAGGATATAGCATCGTATGGACATTACCGCTCTGAAGACGGGATAGTGAGTCGAACCTGTCCAGTATCCTCGATATCTCGACTCATCACATTTTTACTCGAAAAGGTTCAGTACTCAGAAGACCTTTTCGTCGTAAGTTCCACTGCCTCGTTTCTCCGCTAATCTAACATCTAACATTACGCATTGACCTTCAGGGATACAAGCACCACCACCAGCATGATGTTACGCCCTTATTTGCTTTCGGGTGAGTAGCAATCCGTCATGGCCATTTCGCAATAATCTTAAGGGACATGCAGACACGGATTATCATACACAACATTCAGCTTCGACAAGGCCATCGTCTCAGAACCCGAGTATATCGAGTGTGATGTCAGCGTCGAGGTTGATATTACCATTACAAACACAGGTCCACTGGCGGGCTCAGAAGTCATTCAGGTATACGTGGCTCACCCAGTGACATCAGACCTCACACACCCTGGCGCCCAACTGAAAGGATTCAAGAAAGTCAAGGAAATGACATCGATGGAGACACGAACGGTTACAGTGCGCTTGGATAAGTACGCGTTTTCGTACTGGAGTGAGCCGTGTGACAGTTGGGTGGTGGACGCAGGCCGCTACGAGATCAAGATTGGCTCTTCGAGTGACGAGGTATTGCTCAAGGCGCATATCGATCTGAGGGCTGGCTTTGAATGGCGGGGTCTGTGAACAGAAATTTAACGATAGCTAGAATAAAATACTGCAGCATATCTACGAGAATATCTTGTATGTCTAGTATTTAAAAGCAAATTACGTTGGAGAGTAACTTGCACTAAGGACTTCCCAGCTTTAAGTTACGTGATGCCATAGAAGCCGCGAGTTTCAAACTTGGGTTCTCCTGGTGCGACAGCAATTCAATTATTTTAGGCGACTGCAATACCACCTACATACAGTAGATTATTCTATCTACGGCGCCTCCTCGCTGTAAGCGCATCTCTCATGCTTCGACGAGTTCGTGGGACTGTGACCTTGTGTTCAAGTTGGGGTTGGGCTGGCGCGGGTACAGGTGCCCCGTTTGCTCGCGGGGTGGAGACTTGTGCTTGGTGATTACTTGCGCTTCCTTTCTTGGGAAGAGGAATGACCACCATGGGTCCATTGTCACCTATGAAGTCGACCGGGACTATGAACGAGAACAAGAAGTTAGTCTGAGCGCTGATAGGCTATCAAGAAGCACCCACTCTCGGTTGTCCCGCTATTAGATTTGGCTACCGCTTTGTTCTGTTGGGGTGCGTTCACTTTCGTTTCTGGTCGGCGAGAAAACAGGGAATCGTCGAAGGTGAAGGTCAAAGCATTGGCCTCCAGAGCTAAATAATGAAATACAACATTTAGAACGGCATATATGACAGTTAAAAACGGAAAGGATATTCATACTAACCCGCAATGGTCATGCCGAATATCACGAAGAGCGTAGTAGAAAGCTTCATGTTCTTGAAAGTTGGGTTAATTTATATGGAATTGAAGTGTCAAGAATGATTAACAGATGTCCAGCACCCGTTGGTTGATGGGAAATCACTGAGGACTTCGACCTGGCTTTATAGCTCTACGCGACGGCCTGGGCATATTTTCATCCATGACATACGATTGGTTCAGTCCTTCAAGTCCCCATGAGGCGTCTTCAATTACCCAAAGCGGCTTGAATTTGAAGGGGCGTCGGGCAGTGATGCTGTTGGGAAGGGGCTGCAACTTGTTAAAATCGGATTTTCGAATTTCCGACATCTTTTTCTCAGGAGAGAACTGGAACAATACATTCGAAAGACCACATTGAATAATTCTGGACTTCCAGATGGCGTTATACTGGGTCTGAAACCGCTGAACCCAAACAATGGCAGATGAGCGTCCCGTTTTTTGTCTAATGGGCTATTGATCCTGCAGGGTGAGAACAGTGACTGTAAGGGCGGTAGTTTGTCTAGCGACAAGGGACGTCTTCGTTGGCTTTTATGACCTTCTTATGTGGTTCCAGTGGCCTTATAGAGACATCTACGGACCACGCTTAATGGTGGAGACTGCAGATTCAATGCTCAACGTCTAGCATCTAGCACGTTTCCTACACGGTTTCCATACGGAACCTTTGTAGTACCTAGCGCTGATGGATTTTGACATTGACAGGAGCTATATATGTTTCGCCAAGCTGATGGTGAAGCTGACATCTCTGAGAAATTTTGGTGTTTGGGGATTTGCGTACCTCCGAACGAGATCAAGGGATGTGCGAGAAAAAGAAAGTCCGTTAAATCAACTGGCTGCGTCCTTGGCAGGACTGTGGTTTTGCGCGCACTACGGACAACATCTTTGTATAAATACGCTGGCGTTGGGAAATGCTAACCTCAACAGTCGCCGGTCGATTGATTCCTACCCCATCCCTCATTCCAAAACACGACTACATATCTAACATGCCCTTCCTCACAAGAGTTGCGGTACTTCTACCCATTGCGATGCTGTGCATCCAGACATGTATGTACCTTATTCCGATCGGAGTACGTGCTCCCTGAACTAACTTTGTTCGTTTCAAGTCGTCGGTGTTGTGGCCAGTCCGCTTGCATACGAGATCGACGCTGCCGCGCTCGGGTGGACCGACGCCGTGAAAAAAGCGTCCAACATCAAGAAAGTCCAGAAGGGGCAAGAGATTGGTCAGTCCACATTCACATTCGATGGTTTGAAGGAGGTTACTCATTTGAACCACTCAGGCCACGCGATGGCTCAACTGATGTCGAACGCTGCTGATGACGCGTTGGCACATATCTACGACGAACATGGAACTCCTCTGGATCCGTTCATCAAACAATCGTTGGAAACTGCTTTCGGGTCGAGATGGAAGCAGCAAATGAGTCAGATTCAGGCCATCAGTTTGAGCATCAAGCTGGTCACGATGAAACTAGTACCATGGCCTACTCCATCTAAGCCCCCCGGGGCTGGCGTGTTGGCCGTGGCCGACCTGACCCAGAAAGTCCTCCACCTCACCGACCTCTTCTTCGCCGAGAAAACATCCGACGAGACAAGAGGGATGACAAGCGTGCACGAAGCCAGCCATTTCAGTCATACAAGGGATTACTTCAAGAAGATTGATGGAAACTGGAGACCTGTTATGTCTACCTCTGTAACTGAGCAGGATATTAAGACCGGAATAGTTATTAGGGGGTGTAAGTTTTGAATCTTCCCTTCCTTCCTTGCTTCGTCGACTGATGAGATAAATCATTACTTTATTCAGATTGGCACCTCGAATTCCAGAGTCTTTTATGCTGGGCACCTGATATTACATCTTCGAATGCGGATAGCTACGCAGTATGGGGATACATGTTGAAGTATCGCAAGGAGCCCCCTAATAAAGGCAAAGGTCCAACGGACAAGAAGGACTGCGTAATTCAGTAATTCAGATAGTGGAATACTACTCTACGTCATTGTAATTATTCGAGGTCCCAGCTGCAATTAACGGGTTTTGAAGAGTCTTTCATACTGTAACAAACAGCGAGTAAGGGTTGCCCGAGCCTACATAAGTTCAGTTGGCTTAATACAACCCTTCCTTCTTTCTTCATGATTCCTCCATAACCTACAACCCGGTAGTAAAGCTCTCATCTCTCCGCGTCCACAACCGAGGAAATCATTCTCGAGAAGAAAAATTTCACTCCCGGATGGATGGTGTGTTTCAAACTCGTGCTCTGAAAGAAATTTAGTATCACTATATCGACTACCATTTCAATATCAAGCATGTAACATGAACGGACAAAGAGGTTTTAAGAGGGCCTGGATGACGACCCCGATAAAGACGTATGAGGTTCCACGAAAATCACTTAATCGGGTTCACCGAGCACATGACATCATGCAAAGGGATTGTCGTACTGCGGGTCCGATATCGGTATTTTGCTCACCCCGCTAGTGGGAATTGTTAATTATGGGCGTTATGTCATCTGATTCGATCTCATGGAAAAATGGTGGATTCTAGAAGTTGCCTGCGGGTGCGTATTTGACGAAGCCGATTCTGATGAGTCCTTCAACCTACAGTCGAGATACATATCCTATGTTTATCCGCTCATCAGTACACCGTACCAGTCGTAGATCGAGTTCCAAACTTTCAAGATCAATGCAACGCACTCTACGTTCTCCGCATTTCTAGTTCTCTCTCTCATGTCGGATTACACTCGATTCAAACTCATATTCCAACCTCAACGCGAAGCGCTCATCGATCTAAAGTTCACTACATCAGATGAAGAAAATCGAAAAAAGCAAAATAAATCATCAATAATCATCAAATCAGACATACAATACGACTCAATACGATAGTAAGTATGGGTAAATTGAGATAACAGATAACCGAACCCAAGGAGGGGCAATACAAAAAGGATCAGTCAGTTGGTGGAAGTAGCAAGCAGGTGAGTGGGTATGGAATAGTGCGAGAGGGAGTAGAATATCGGAAGAGATAGGATAACGAGAAACTAAAGAAAGAGACGAGTAAAAGAACAGAAAGAAAAAGAGTTAACAAGACGAGACCCGTAGTACATTCATTTGTTATTGGTTATTTCATACAATTCGTCCGTGGGTTGCGTGTACATTGACAAAGAATCGTGAATCCGTGTTGGCGTTAAAAGTTGTCATTTGGGAACGAATCCATCCGTACATCCTGAAGAGTTGGGCTTAGGACCTGATATTGCCAGATCCACCACGGCCAGTCGACGCAAATTCAGCGGGGGCGTGATGTACGTTTTCGACGCCGGGGGCGGGATTAGATGTAAGATTGGCGAGTCCACCGCGACCGGTGGAATGTCTAAAAGAGAAGGGTGATTAGTATTTCACGAGATAGGACAGTAAAGACAACGAGAGATAGAAAGAAGGGACAACAAGGGCAAACGAATATGCGATGATACGCGCATATACTGCCCAAAGATACGAAGGGGAGTCCAACGATGAAGAAGAGTTGATAAGGAAGGGTATATGCGCACATATGCCCCCGAAAAGTGCCCAAGATTAACCCAAGCACCCTGATTCCAAAATAACGCGCGTACATCCACCGACGCCACAGGAGTAACCCAACCCAAAGAGACGAAGGGTCAACAGACAAGGGTAATGGAGGGTATATGCGCCTTATTCCACCATAGACACGCATACATCCTCCTTCTCATCCAAAAGAGACAAGAAGACCGCAAAAGGGAATTTAAAAAAGGAAATAAAAGGAAATAAAACGGGAGCACGGGCGCCATCTCAGTAACACCAATGCGTATACATCCTGAACCAAACATAAAACCACCACAAAACGACAAAAACGAGGAAAATAAAGAGACACTCACACTCCCCCATCCACCCCGCTCACCTTCCTCCTCTCCTGCTCATCAATCGTAGCGGCTTTATCCACATCTCCAGCGCGGATATTACCAGCTCCACCACGACCAGTGCTGAAGACGGTGTCTGGGCCGCGTGAGCGTGAGCGGCTGGCTGCGGTAGAGGGGCTTGCGGGACCGCGAGAGCGAGAGCGTTGGGCGAGGTTGCCGAGGCCGCCGCGGCCGGTGGAGGTCTGTTGAAGGTGAGGAGGCAGCGAGAATGTGGAGAGATTGAGGGTGATCGCAGACCGATGATGTGATAATGAATGAAAGATAACAGATGGAAAGAAAAAGAATCTCATCAGTACAGATCATACGAGGAAAAGAAAAAGAATACGCACAACTGCATCCTCCTGCTTTGCCAAATGATCTTGGATCACTTTTTCTTCAGCGATATCGACAATCTTGCTGCCTGGTCCACGGGATGGAGAACGGATGTTTCCAGCACCGCCGCGGCCGGTGGAGAAGAGGGGCTGAGGATGCGTAGCGTCACGTCAACATGGTATCCAAAAATGAATTTAAATCAACACTTACAGCACTCTGATTAGCAACAGGCTCACGTCCACGAGTGACAGAGAAGTCATCAGGACCAGAGTCAGGACGAGCATCGCGAGACTGAGAGGCCTGACGGATGTTGCCGATTCCACCACGTCCGCTGGAGTGCTATAGGTGGGTTTTGTCATGGTTGAAGACGGCAGGAGAGAGCGACAAGAATAAGAGAAACCAAGGACGGTGGGGCATCAAGCAATGAGACGAAGTTTAAGATAAGGAGATGGATAACGGGCGTTATCGCGAATTTAGAGATAAGAGGGGGAGTAGAGGGGAATACGAAGATATGGGGCGTAAAATCAGGTACAGCGCCGAAAATAATGAAGAGAAGAAAGTCATAGACGGCGAAAGCCAATTATGGCATCCATATAGCGCATCCAGCATCCAGAATGAACAAGGAGGCCCAGAACGCAAATTCAAGAACACGATAAGCAGAGCAAGAGAAAAAGTGAGTTTAGAGGGGCGGGAGCAGAGCAAGGCGGAATAGGAAGTGGAGATCAGGGTAGAATGCAGGTAAGATAAGGGCAGATAGGCGTTATCAGGAGGTAGATAGACAGGTTAGTGGAAGGATGTCGTTAGCGTCGTAAGGGATGGTTTATGAGGCAAGTATGTAAATAAGAGAGGGGAGCATGATGAGCGTCATGTTGACGAGAGATGAGAAGATGTAAAACTCACGAAAGCATCACGACCACGAGAAGTAGAGCGTTCAGGAGCTGACATGATGAAAAGCCGTAAGTATCAAGATTTAGATTTGCGTTGAAAGTGGAGTTGAGAAGCAAAGAAAAAGGAAGAAGGAATGTAGGCGATGAAGATGGCGGATTATATAGAGATGGGTTTCCAAAGTGGGAGCAGTGATGAAATAAGCAGTCAGGGACACAGGCACACCAAATTCACTTTATCTTTCTTGTCTGGTCGGCGCGTCATCGCCCCCCTGTCATCATCAGACCAGACTCTGGCTGTGCTTTTCATTTTCTAGTTTCCAGCATTGACATCACAACTGAAGATAAAAGGGAGAAGCAATAAAAACGAGAAAATAACACAAAAAAGCAATAAAATCGCCTCATCGTCCCGTCTCCCGTATTCAAAAATATCCATCATCATAGCAACATAGCCTCTCGTCCACACACGTCAAATACACAAGCCCACCTCGGGCCCATCTAGAACCAGATGAAAGACGGAGCATCTGTCCAATCACAGTTGATGCGACGTTCAAGAATCGTCATGTGCCATGGGTGGACAATGATGACGCAACGACGCGAAATGTGGGTGGGAGGACGAGATGTCAGGGCGAAGAGAAGACGAGATCAAGCCGAAAATAGAAAGACGTGAAAATGTGGAATGGAGGCCACATCGGATGAAAAGCGGAATGAGAGAGTGCAGTATGAATGATGAAGTGTCATACGCCAGATGTGGGGTGAGGGATCAAGCGAACATAATGAATACCAAGTCAAAGAGAATCATCGACGGGGAGCACGTAGGACACGGAAAATTTTCAAGCCACCAACGTCAACGACACGGAACATAAAAACGACAAGAATATCAACGAATCAAAGGACAGAACATGACGGAACTACACCATCGGCCGTGTAGAGAATTCCGACATCCGACGTCCAAGGTCGGGTGGGATGTTTCAGTCCAAGAAATGGGCGAGCCAATGTGAATGGAATACGGAAAGAATGGGATAAAACCGAGAGAGAGGTGGGAACCCTGTGCCCAGGTGCACGTCCCAGCGAAAAAAAAGTGGGGAGCGAGCGAGGAGGGAGGGGTGGCGCTCCTGGTCCTTTCCCCTCCCCTCCTACTTCTCCTCTCCCCGCCCGCCTTGAGAGTATCATGAATACCTCAAGCAAAAATAGAATAGAATAAACGGAATGAATGAATGAAAAGATAAGCAGATGTCCAAGGGGAGAGATAAGCAGATACCCCGCATACATATGTGGGTCGAGATAAGAGATAAGGAGGGAACCACAACACCACTCAGTGCCACCCATCCTCTCTTTCTTCTCAACCACCACAACCTCTCTCTCTTTTGCTCATCGTCCCATATCCTCGTCCTTTGGACTCGGGAAACAGGAAGAAAAACGATATGAAGAATAAAAGGTAGACGTGGCACTCACTTTTCAACACACCCACACCGTCGCCATGTTCGTCCTCATAGTCGTACTTGGTGGATCCATAGCTATCCCTGCTCATTGAACGAGTGATTTTGGCACCAATCGCGCTGAGACGGCTGCCCAAGTTGAGGCTGCGGCTGGAGGGCGAGGGTGAGGTTTGACGTGTTAGTGTGGCCATCGTTATTGGTGGTACTTTTGGTTTGGGTGGAGGGTAGGAAGGGCTTATGCGGCGTCCTTATGTGAGACGAGTTTGAGAGAGAGGTGACAAGAGAGAAGAACGAAAAGTCTTGGATGACAGAGAGAAGAGTAGAGAGGGGTACGAGTCAGCCCGCGAGGAGTCAAGATATTCCGTGATCGGTGCGCTACCTGACGTGATTCTCGTGATATATTTCACGTTTTATTGACCAGATCCCCTTTTTTGCGTCTTGAAGGTTTGGGTCGACAATGAGAAAAGTGTGGTGGTGGTCAACGGCAAAGAAGACGAAGAGCTTTAGCGTGACGATTTAATGGTGTGTGTCACGATTGGGGAGCAGGAAAGCAAACCCCGCACTCGGATCTTGTTCTCGTCTTTATACTCGTCGCTTACTCTTATTCAATCTACTATCCTATTCTAGAACCAGGTACGTGCGTGCGTGCTTTATCCCTCTTGGGTTTCATTTTCGACTCGTCGGATGATATGATGACATTGATCAGATCTATCACGCACCTCAGGTGGTCATTCCAAGAATTGTTTTCTCTGTGATGGAGCTTCATGTGGGGTCTGTTCTCGTGCTTAGTTTCCTTCTCTCTGCATGTTCGCGGTCTAAAATCCACTTTTTGTCTCTTCTGAATCTACTGGTCATCCCTCCCTCTTTTTCTCGCAAATTCTCTCTTCGTTCATCCCGCTACCTGCTTCAACCCACTCTCCCCTGGTCTCTCGGAATCGCGACTTCCACCTCCAGCAATCGCGTCACCTGCCACCGGATCTTCCCTCCTCATGAGAACTATGCCTCCATCCAATCCAATCCCATCCACTCTCATTCAATTTCAACTCCGAATCTCGCCCTGCCCCAACCCTGCCATTCCCTAATTTCCTCATGAAATGGCGCCTGCGTTCTCTCCTAGCTTGGCTATACCCATGTCTAAGCCATCAAACCAACATCTGTGATTTGTGATGTGGAATATGTACGGGAAAGTCATTTATTTTCGTCGTGTACGGGAACCTGAAACGTGCGTTGTGATCCCTATTTTTGTCTCGTGGTCGGATGGGATGGATCCTTGTGTCGGACGTCGTGTAATATCATGTCGTCAGACCTTTCTAATAGAATCATCGTTTAATTCAAACGTTTGATTTTGATCATTTTTACTCTCGTGGTGTTCAGCACGCGCTTGTCCTAGGCGTGAGTTGCTTGACAAACGGGCGGGAGGTTGGAATGAACGAGGGGATGTGAGCACTGCGCGACAGTGCGGTATCCTGTCATTTAATGTCCACGGTGCGTTTTGAGAAGAAGAATACCGAGCGGTCTGTGCTATTCAAATGTTTGGTTAGGCTCTGGTTGCGTCAATCGGAATGCATGTATGTATTCGATAGGAAGCGTGCATTGGACGTTTTCCATGTGCTTTGGGGTCTACGAGGGACAGTACGATCACGATTAAAAACAATGCAATTAACTTTGCCAATGCTGCTCTCGGGGCATATCGAACATAACCCTCCCCTCCCCTTCCCCTTCCCAATTACGATCGCAGTGTATACACACGCACCTTCAAGTCCGAGTCCGTATTCACGTTGCGTCTCCACATCTCTTCCCATGACCAAAATCAACGATAGTATTCCTTTGTTCACCCGTCTCAGTATTCATCACTTGCTTCCTTGATTAAATCTAGATATCATACCACCCACCACCCTGAGGGACGCAACCTAAACGCCACTGTGCCTTCGGTCATGCGCCCTGGAAAATCCCGCAATGATGACCAGGTGACCATCAGGTTTGGACGTGACATGAGACAAGAATGGCGTTTTCTCAGCCTATGCAACCTGTCATAGCATTAAACTCGCTGAGCGAGATGTACCGGGCTTTGAAATTCAAAGTGCATCGAGAAAGTTGCGAGATGAATCGATGTTCGGAATACTCCAGAAGAATAAAGACAGCCTCGTCCTTGACCTTCAGATATCCTGGATCGAACATTTAGCCACGTTCTGTATGCTCGTCTTTCTACAACCCCAGAACAAGTGCGGACTTTAAACCCGGAACTCCAGCAAATAACATTCAAGAACACAAAATTCGATTACATATCCTTACACTCGAGAATTCTCCGTTCTAAAATTATTCTCAGTTATTGAAAAGCTATTTATACGACGCATGTCGAAACCCTTCGGGTACCACTATTTATTAATAAGCAAGCATCTTCTGTTTAAATTTACGCGCAAGGTAAGAATAGGATGAGGCAGTGTTTCGTAGCCGACGCATGAGAATGAGCTTGGGTTTAGGACGGACAGTCGTTAACATTTAATGTGTCTATCTTACCCACTTGTGAGAAGCGATGTCAGTAGTCTATCAATCAGCGGAGGCCTGCTCCGATTCATCCATAACTCTGTTTAAAAGAGACGAGTAAAGAAACTACGAAGGACTATCCACTCAAGAGAAGCGGAACGGTCCTGGTCCTCGAGGAATTCAACTCAACAGGATTCAAACCCCGCTTTCGATATTGAATTCCATCTTCTATGAATAGCTTGTTTTTCTAGTGGCGCCGAATGTTCAATTCATTTTCAATCTCATGTACTCTACGCACGGAACAAGCAACGAATGATATTGCTGGAGGATGACCCCTTTCATGGTTGAAACCTGACTGCGCTTGTGAACCAGAAACAATATTGATGACTGTGCCCACAAACTAACCCTCCACCGGACTCTCAATCACCTTCCCGTTATGTTTAGGTACTCATGAATTCATGAATTCTCCCCAAGACGTCACCGTAGATGGTTGAGGTCGCGACAATGATGAGGGCTTTCACGAGAACGTTGAGCCTGGGGTTGGGCATTGGTATGGGGTTGAGACATACAGCTCCCACTCCGCGTCTTTTGCTGCATGGCCCAAAGCGATTTATTGCTGCTCCTAAGGCTTTATTTATAGTCAGAAACTGGAAATAAATAGGCTGACGATTTCCAGGGCACAGAGAGCGATGCACGAGTAACAGGAGAAATCGGGAGTAAACCAGCATGAAACCGGGGATATCCCAGCACGAAAACTCGACTATGAAATGAATTACGGTACAGAAAACTGGCCTAGTAAACGATGGAGACGAGGCTGACTAAATCTGCATTACACGTTGTAATGAAACGGCCGCAAACCGTGATTGTGAGGCGCTTGTTGCATATAGATGAACGATGGTGACAGAGGAATGGAACAACCCTCCTTACTCTGAAGAGCGCGACGAAAAAACAGAAAGAGGCGAGATTTCATAGTGAGGAATGGGTTTTTCAGGGAAAGTGAGGTGGTCTGTTTAGCGTCGTAATCGTTGTCCTCAAAACTCATGCTCGCGCCAAAACTTGAGAAAGTAGGAATTAAATCACGACAGAAAAATGAGCAAATATGCCAGAATGGAAACCCATGACATTCAAATTGCGATATAAATAGTCTAAGCAACATGGGACAAACAACTAGGTGGCGATTTCTTGAGTGAGGGAAATATATAGGGATAACGACGGCCGTTGCAATGAGATGCAAGCGGGATTGACCAGGGGATCTGGGTGATCCATTTGCGTCAATGCAGCTATTACTTACTAGGTCTTTTCCTCGAAGACAGACAGCAATTATGGATACCCAGTTAAAATGGTTGCTGGTGAGCAGAGAGTTATGAAAGGGAACATGCAAGCGTTGGCGTTGCAGTTGTAAAAATGAATGGAAGCTGGCACAAAGATTAGATGGATGAAAACATTCTGGTAGTTGATTGTGGATTAGCTGGAGCAACGTTCATAATGTCCATTACACTTACCCTGTCACAGTGCGTGAGGTATCAGTTAGCCAGGTAAGTGAGGTTGACGGGTTGCATTGAAGGTACTGCTTTAGGATGGGCGACGCGAGTGAAGAATATTCTGCAGCTAGAAACGCAGAGGAAGAACGGGCCAGTCGCGCAGCAGGGGTTGATGACGTGGCGGTCACTAACTGGCGTCTGAGATGATCAGAACTGTGATCGTATTGCAAGCGTCTTCTTCATCCGGGTGAAGGTTGGAAGCGAAATGGGAATATATATTGACACCCAAAGTGAATGAGGGAGCGAAGACCTGGCTGTGTTTCAAGCCGCGCGAGATAATGGTGATGTGGAGGCGAGACAGCGTGCAGTGACGATGAACAACAAAACCTCCTTCGCTCTCCATCTCGCGACTCTAATTTCTCCCTCAACCCCTCCAACTGGGTATCCCTTCGGCCCTGATTCCTAGGAGAAATTGTGGCTGATCGCTTCACGGTGAAGGGTAAGCATTGCGACGCGTTGAGGACAAATAGGGACGGACCAAAGGGAGGCATAGAAAGATCTGCGTGGCTTGAAGTGAGCGGCCGAGGTTGAGATAAAAATCATAGGCTGCGTACGTGATGTGGAATTGCGAGATGTGGTTTTCGGGCAAGAAGAGGGGATATATATGTTCTGGGCCCTATCAGATGGGGGTTAGATAGCAAGCTTTTCTTCAAACAATTACACTCGCCTCTACATCTAAATTTCCTTGTTGATAAGGGAGCTGGCAATGGCGGGAACGAGTAAGGAGGATCTAAAGAGGCCTGATTGAACCTGCACCGCGACACAGGACTTGAGGTCGAGGAGGTCGGTGGCTATGGGAGATATGCGGATTTGACGTTGAATTTTGACCTGCGCCGATGTCAACACAAGGTTCAATCACGTCCATCTCCTTTAATTCCCCTCTAGATCTGAACAATTCCTCCTTCATAATGCTCTTTTTCCCCTGAAGTAGACGATTCTGGGTCGCGATTTGTTGTTGGGGTGATGAACACGACGGGTGTTCCTGCCAGTCAGTCGGCAGAGCCAAATGAGCGACGAGAACAGTCCTGTTACGATAATGAGCATTCAGGGCATGAAAACGAATACAGAGGTCAATAACGCACCTGAATTGCTCTATTCATTGCCCTTTGAGGCTCTTCATAAGAGTGCTGCCATTGGGACGCTGTATATGAATGATGTCATTGATTGTGGTATGTGACGTGTTGGGCAAATCAACGTACATAGTCCTCGTATACGAGTGGACTGGCGTCTGCGGGCATGAGGAAGGAGCGGCATAGAGAAGACGACGATTCAACAATGGTGGTGGTTGATGAACAAGTCATTTCATTTGTTTGACGCTGTTTGATGGCATCCGCAAGCAACGCACTCACGACAACCTTTTTCAATAAACAACGTCCCAATTCAAATCCGTTGTGATTAACAGCGACATTGAAAATGTGAATTCAACATATTTTATTCTATGGTGTCAGGCTTTCAGCATGTTACGGTCTAGATTCAGGAAGCGACGTCGGTTACTTTTACACAGGATGGAGGAAAACTAGTAAAGGTTTCGATCGAGATCTATAATTACAGCGTTTGCTTGAAGCCAAGGATCATCTCGCCACGTTTTCGGCAGGGAATTGCACAGGTAAATGAAGGGTCTGTGCCATGCAAGAGTCTTCCTTTTTATATACTTGCCCGTATAACTGACATACGGTTGGGATCCAAAGAAGCACTTGAGATGATCGAGTACCGATTCTCGCGCGATTTTGTGTCCTGGCACATCACTCAGAACCAAATAGCTGCTTTTGCGCGTGAGGATCGCAGCGTCGAAGCTTGATTCCATGTACGCAACATCAGGGTGCAGAGAGCGTGCCCATTCTGTTTTGCCGATTCTGCTGGGTCCGACGAGAATCAAAGTTTTAACACGTTGTCTTCCTTCGAGGTTGAACTCGTCGTTTTTCCACGCGAGGAGGGCAGGGGGCAACTTCAGGTCGTCGAATGTGTAGGGGCTGAACATGCTTAAAGGGGTATCTTCGTCATCACGATTGAAAATGTGATTGATACCCCCCTTGATGTTTCTAAAAGAACACAGCCAGGCCCTATGTAATATGGTGTGAGTAATGTGGACAAGACGCGAGAGAGTTGACTGATACCTGGCAGAACCATGCATGATGAGATCATGGGCCTGGTGCTTTGAGACTGCGCCTAACGCCAGATCCCAAAACGCGCCACGTCCGGAACCTCGTGACCCTTCAAAAGCCTCGTCGAGTTGCATTGGACCGTGAGCGTCATCACCTCTGGTCACGTAGTCATAAGCGCGACGGAAACTGGTGGCACCTGGCCTGATGGATCTAATGATTGGTTTGAAATTATGTGCATCGGGACCGTTGATGAGGTGAATGTTGAAATAGTTGGGGTCACGAACGCGGAGCGCATCAGAGAGGATGAGCAGAACCATATATTGTAAACCTATTGGGTTTTAGCGCGATGAACGACAAGTCAAATAACCCCTTACCATTATCTGAATTTTCGCGTGCTACTTTCCACGATGTAATACTTTTCCAGTCGCGAATGGAAGCCTCCACGTTGTCGAGCGAGAGACCCGCACAATTGGAGAAAATAAGCAGGAAACGGATTCCATTGAATCTGAAAGTCGAATTTGATGCTAGGTCGTTCGAGAAGTCGTCCAAATTAACCACGACCTCTTCGGGTGGAGAGGAGCGATTGGTTGAGAGACGTGGTGAATGCGTGGGTGAGTTGACAACCTGTAATGATGGACGTGGTGCGATGTTATTCTTAGGGTTTAGGGTTTATGGTTAGGGTTTAGGGTTTAGGGTTTAGGGTTTAGGGTTTAGGGTTTAGGGTTTAGGGTTTAGGGTTTAGGGTTTAGGGTTTAGGGTTTAGGGTTTAGGGTTTAGGGTTTAGGGTTTAGGGTTTAGGGTTTA